>OZ009935.1:595230-2024776 GCA_963932035.1 Caenorhabditis wallacei
AGAGAGAGAGAGAGAGAGAGAGAGAGAGAGAGAGAGAGAGAGAGAGAGAGAGAGAGAGAGAGAAAAGGCTTTTGTGAGTGTATGTTGAAAGAATAAAGAATAAGTGGAATTGAAATGAATTTTTTTTGAAGTAGAAGGGGAACACCAATATAGACCTAGTTATCTCGCTATCCATCTTTGAGCGCCTGTATCTCGCTTATCTTAACAGCAATCTAAAAATGGTCAACTAACAAAATGTGTAACTTTTCATGCTGAACAATTCACTAGTTGACAGTTTTTTGATAACTCTTACAGGAAGCGAGATATACGCGCTTAAAGATAGAAGAGGTTTTCTCTGCGCTCTTTCTTAAACCCCCTATATCTCTCTTCCTGTTACAGCTATCAAAAAACTGTCAACTAGTAAATTGCTCAGCTTAAAAAGCTCTACATTTTGTTAGTTGACCATTTTCCTCTATCTCTTCTCTAAACCTAGATAATCAAGTCAAACCAAAAGATTATCGATAGAGCGCATTTTCCTCAAGTAAAAATTAATTCAAAGAAAGAATTGCGTGTTCCAAAAAAAAAACAGGGGAAATAACGTCACGAAAAAAAAGTGATTGATTAGAAAATTAAAAAATAATAAAATTTGGGTCAAAAACAAAAAATATATATGACCACCTAGATCAAATCTATATATATTTTTGGGGATTTCTTGAAAACCCCTAATAAAGAGGCATGCCCTTCTATTAGAGGGGATTACTGTAGATCAAAAAGAAGGCCAAAAATCTAGTAAAGGAAAACCTCTAATATAAAGGCATGCCCTTCTAATAGAGGGACATTCTAAGCCTCTCCAAGACGTGCCTTTTTAAGAAAAGTAAGCTACCAAAAAAGGTATGCCCTTCTATAAAAGGGACTATCTAAGCTTATCCTAGACTGCCCTTCAATTAAAGTGATCATAACCTCTATTAAAAAGGCATGCCCTTCTATTAGAGGTCATTGAAATGAGCCGTTCGAAATGAAAAGAGAGGGGGGAAGTGTCCTTGAAGAATGAAATGAGGTCAATTTGAATGGCAGATGACACTCTTTTACTACTCCGGGAAAGAGAGAGAGAGAGAGAGAGAGAGAGAGAGAGAGAGAGGAGAGGGTGCAGAGAAAAAGAGAGATTTGGGAGGTCCCGCCAGCACTCAAGGGGCTTTCTCTATTGTGGATTTGGTTTAAGGAGGGAGGGGTGAGTCATAGGGAATAATGGAAGTTGACTACAGACTATAAAGACTACAAACTACAAACTACAAAGACTACAAAATATCCCTAGTAATAAAATTGATGAAGACTAATTGATAGTTTAAAGTTCCTTTATCTATCTCTCATCGTTCGAAGATCCAAGATTTAAAGTGAGCAATAAAGAGTACACTTTGAGGACATTTGATAGCCAATCTGTGTGTTAAATGAGGACTTCAGGAGGGGAACTTTTATTTAGTTTCTCTTTTCGATTTTCCCTTCGTTTTAATGATTAGTTGTATATACCTTTTTAAAACTCTTATATCTCTGGAGAGAGTGGAGATAAGAAAAAGTGGTCAACTACAAAATTGTTTAGCTTAAAAAACTGTATATTTTGTTAGTTGACAGTTTTTTGATAGCGTTAATGGGAAGCGAGTTATAAGCGTTGGGAGTTGAAGGGCTATCAAAGAGAGAGAGGGAGAGAGAAAGGAGACGCAGCCACTCTAACTGTCTGCGTCTCTTTTGAAAATGTTTTTTTCAGCTTTTTCAATTTCTAGAATACATTCCCTAACGTTGAGACAAGAGAGACGCAGACAGGTAGAGTGTCTGCGTCTCTGACTCCCTCCTGGGCCGCGCCACTTTTAGCCCCTAACTTCAAACGCTCATAACTCACTTCCCATAAGAGCTATCAAAAAACTGTCAACTAACAAAATATAGAGCTTTTTAAGCTGAACAACTTTGTAATTGACCACTTTTTCCTATCTTCAACTAGAAAAAAGATACAGTCGCTTTAAAAAGGCATACCCAAAAATATCAAAAAACCCACTAAAAACCCCCAAAATCTCACAGATTACCCCACAAAATGATGCTAACTATGTATATTCCCCAGGGAAAAAAAAAAAGAGGATCCAATAAATCACAAATCATTGCATCATCATTTCCATTTTTAGAAGAGGACCCATTCAACATCAGAAAAGTGGGTCAATAAATAGAAATAAATATGGATGAGAAGAGGGTCAAATTGTGGAAAAAGCTGCCGAAAAAGAGGGAAAACAAATAAAATTTGCATTTTTCGTGGAAAACTAAAAAAAATTTCCTCTTATTTTGCCCGTGATGACGTCATTTTTAGGTCATTTTTTTAATTTTTTTTTAAATAAAAAAAACGAGAAAGACACTAAAAAATACCTAAACCCTTCCCCAACATAGGAAGAAACCACGAGGCATTTTTTCTCGCTGAAAATTGAATTTGTTCCACTTTGTTGAAGGGAAACCTTCTCTTTTCTTCTTCAACTTTTTTTGGTATTATTACGTTCGGTTTTTCTATTGGGAGGAAAGAAAAGGTTTTTGGACTTTTTAGAATGGGGGATTGTACGAAAAAGAATGGAGGAAAAAGAAGCAAAAAGGGAAGGAAGAGAGGTGGAGTTGAACCAGGGGGCTTCAGATCGAAAAAAGAGCGCGTTACCGATTGCGCCACCGGGAACAACAACAGAGTGTGAGGGAGAGGGCAGAGATAAAAGCGGCTGGTTTGGCGGCCTTTCCGGATGAGATTGGGTGATAAAAATCAACTTTTCTAGAAAATTTCAGAAAAAATCTGTTTTCCAGCTGGAATTCCAGCTAACCTATTTTTTCTACAATTTGAGAATCCTTTTTCTTTTAAAATTCTCAAAAAAAATAATGAAAAAATCAAAAAATCACCAAAAACTCTAGTGAAATCTCTCAAAGATCCTCCATATTTTCAGCTAATGCCCGACTAAAAATGAGCAAAAATCAAACAAAAAAAAACTGAAAAAGAAGAAAAAGAAGAAGAAGGAATGTCAAAAGTTTCCCGCACTAATCCTTTCTTTTTTTTTTCGAAGATAGATCCATAATGACGTGGAATTATGTTCTGAGGAAGAGAGAGAGAGAGAGAAAAAAGAGGAGAGATTATGAAAAAAATGATTGATTGTTATTACTCGAAAAAATTAGGTAATTGAAAAAAAAATAATTTTTTTTTGAAAAAAAAATTATAAAAAAAAATAATCTCCATAAAATTCTGTCTATTTCATCATTTTAAAATTTTTCTCTATCTCTATTCCTAGCCGAGATACAGCCCTTCAAAGTTGGCGCGAGAGAGGGAGAGACGCAGACACTCTAACTGTCTGCGTCTCTCCCTCTACTCCAAACTTCAAACCCTCATAACTCGCTTCCCGTTAGAGCTAGAAATTTGCTTCAAGAGACAAAAATACTCAGCGTTAGATTCTCTATCGAATGATATAAAAATAATCAGAAAATTTTGAAATTTTTTTATTTAAATAGGGATAACTCGCTAGCCGTTAGAGCTATCAAAAAACTTTCAACTAAAGAAATATGCAGTTTTTTATGCTTAACAATTTTGTAGTTGATCATTTTTTGATAGCTCCAACAGCAAGCGAGATATAAGGGTTTAAAGAGAGAGTGCAGACTAAAACAACGTGCCGCTAACTTTTAAGCGCGTATATCTCGCTTCCCATAAAAGCTATCAAAAAATGGTCAACTAACAAAATGCGTAGAATTTTAAGCTGAACAATTTTGTAACTGACAATTTTTTTCTATCGTTACCCACTAAAAAGTTACAGCCATTTTAAAAACCCTACGCTGAAAAAATAATCTTCAAGAAAAAAAAAACTTAAAAAGAAGCTTAAAAATGTGTCTTCAGTAGTTTTAGTTTCTTCAAAAAAAGCAAAAAAAGCAAAAAAAAACGAAAAAAAAAGAAACAAAAACAGGAAAGTGTGTCTCTCTCTTTTTTGTCACCCATCTATCAGGAGACGTTGCTCAGAATAATCGAATTACAATTTGGTCGAAAAAGAAAAAATTAGAAACAAAAAAAAAGTGGTGGCCTAACTTTTCTAGGCCATTAGAATAATCCACAAGAGAGAAAGAAAAATAATCTTCAGTGGGAAACACACTCTTTTAAAAACAATTTGGGATGGTGGGCGAGAGAAGAGTGTCTAATAAGTGGGTTGACCAACACTCCAAAACAATATTGGATCCACCCAAAAAAGAGTGACTCATTTTGGGTTTTCATGGTCAATTGGGGGGAGATTAATTAAAGATCGAGTGGGTTTCATTTAACAAAAAATTGGAAGAGAGACGCCACCCTTGGGAGTCGATCCCGCGGGCGGAAGATTGGTGGGCGACGCGCGTACCGGCTGCGCCACCTTGTGCCAAATCTAGGTTGTTGGTGGGGGCGTATATAATTTAGGGCTCTCCTTATCAGTTCCAGAAACAGGATAAGATTATTCCAGGGTCTATATCTCCTTACCCGCTAAAGCTACAAAAAAGTTGTCAACTAACAAAATACAGCTCTTATCAAGACCAATATTTTCTTAGTTGATCATTTTCTAATAGCTCTCCAAGGAACAAAGTTATACCCCTTTAAACAAAATTTTTCCTCAGAATTCATTATTTTCCAAGGAAAAAGTGGTCTCTTCTGTTTTTGTTTTCCATCTAAAAACCTTCAGGCAATTTGAAGAGGATGGTCATTTTGAAAATAAAAAAAAATGGAATTCAGTTGTTTTTTAGATGAGTTTATATATAAGAGAGAGGGAGAGAGAGAGATGAGCAAACACAGAAGAGACAAGGCTGTTCGAATTGGCAAAATAATAAAATCGTTTGATTCAGGATATTTGGTCACGTGGGATGAGAGAGAGAGAAAAAATGGGAGATCACATTTGGATCAGGAAATGGGTAATGAAAATTCTTAAGAATTGGGAATAATACTAACTTTCAGAGCCTATATCTCGCTTATCTTAAGAGCTATCAAAAAGTTGTCAACTAACAAAATGTAGAGTTTTTCAAGCTGAGCAATTTCTTAGTTGACCCCTTTTTTGTAGCTTTTAAGATAACCGAGATACAGGAGTTTGAAATTTAGGTAAATTTAAAGCAATGAAGAATGTTAAAATTAATGACCTGGTTTTAAAACGCTTATAACCCTGTTTAAATTAAAGATATCAAAAAGTTGTCAACTAATGAAATATTGCTTATAATAAGGACTACATTTTGTTAGTTAATCATTTTTCGATAGCTCTTACAGTAACCGAGATAGAGCTCCTTGAAAAATGAAACTCTATTTCTCTGCGCTCTCTCTTCAACGCCCTATATCTCGCTTGTGGTTAGAGCTATCAAAAAATGGTCAACTAACAAAATGCGTAGTTTTTTATGCTGAACAACTTCCCAGTTGACCATTTTTTCCAATGTTCACTCTAAAACAAGTTACAACGCTTAAGAGACCCTTATACTATAAAAAATATGTCTTAAATTCCAGAAACCCCTATTTTTTGTAATGACAACGGGCGGTACAGTGAAAAAGACAGTAAAGAGATTGCGAGGGAGGAAAAAAGTTCTTTTCCGAAAGTTTTGAGCCTATCCTCCTCTCTCTCTCTCTCTCTCTCTCTCTCTCTCTCTCTCTCTTTTCCAGAACAAATAAAGCGATGGGATATGAGTGTCTGCGTCTCTCACGTTCGCCCACTCTCTCTCCCTGTTCAATGAAAAGATCGTGGCGATCGAGTGGTGGAAAATCCCCCCATCACTCGATTATTATATATACAAGAACATGTACATGGAGAGAGAGAGAGAGAGAGAGAGAGAGAGAGAGAGAGAGAGAGAGAGAGAGAGAGAGAGAGAGAGATCCTTGGAAGTTCAATGATAAAAAGGATTTTGAACTTTTCTAAAGTGGTCTAGACTTTGGGAAAATGTCTTTTTTCTGAAAAGTCAATAAAATTTTTTAGTACTTGTTTTAAATTCAAGATATCTCGGTTCAAGGTGGAGCTAGAGAAAAACGGTCAACTACAAAAATGTAGAGCTTTTTAAGCTGAGCAATTTACTAGTTGACAGTTTTTTGATAGCTCTAACCAGAAGCGAGATATAAAAGTTTGAAGAGAGAGCGCACAGAAATAGGAGCGCTGGCTTTCTCTGCGCCCTCTGTTTAACTCCTTATATCTCGCTAACGGTAACAGCTAGCAAAAAATAGTTAACTAAAAAAAAATGTTCAGCATAAAAAGTTCTACATTTTTGCAGTTGATTACTTTTTGATATTTTCACTTTGAACAGAGTTATGAAAGTTTGAAAAAATTTTTTAACAAAAATAGCTTAAACTTTTAAACTTGTTATATCTCGGCTCCCGTAAAAGCTATCAAAAAACTGTCAACTAACAAAATATAGTCCTTATTAAGAGCAATATTTAATTAGTTGACAACTTTCTGATATCTCAAACGATAAGCGAGTTACAAGCCTCAACGCAGACACCTAGACACTCTACCTCTCTACATATCTGCTTCTAGCTAAACTTCAAACGCTCATATCTGGCCAACCATAAAAGCTATCAAAAAACCTTCAACTAACAAAATGGTCAGCATAAAAAACCCTACATTTTCTTAGTTGACAATTTTCCCCCATCCCTCACCTAAACAAAGATAACCCCCGGTTCAAAAGATCAATACGTGTAAAACAAAGAAAAAAAGTATATAGTAACACGGAATGTTGCTACTAACAGAAAAATGGGCGGAGTCTAAAGTAATTTGAGACGATTTTTCGGCGAAAAAGTCATAGTTGAAGATGAAAATGAAACTATAATCATAGAGTTGAGGCTTAGCCAAGACTACAAACTACAAAAGTCCCTAGATGGATAGATAGACTACAAACTACAAAAAAAAGGGTTCGAAAACCTAAGCCTCAGCAAAAACATGATAAAAAGAAAGAGAGAGAGAGAAAATGAGAGAGAAAATGAGAGAGAAGATACTAGTGGTCATCAGCTGTAGTTAAGAAGTCACTCTCGAAAAAAGTGGGCGTGGCCTAGATGTGTGTAATAGTAACGTGAAAATTGAGGAGCCGCCAAGGAGCCCCGCACTGAACACTTTTTTTAGAAGAACAGCCGGAGATTCTTTTTGAAGTTATTTTCAAAAAAAAAGAGAGGGTGAGAGAGAGAGAGAGAGAGAGAGAGAGAGAGAGAGAGAGAGAAATGAGGAGGGGGTGGTTATTACGTATAATACTAGGTGATATTGTCGGTTTACATTCTTTTTTATTGTTTCTAAGACTCCGCCCCTTTTTGCAAGGGGCTGGCACGGCTTGGGTGGAGGCTTGGTGGCCTAGGTTTCCTAAATGGTGGAAATTGTAGACAGTAGAATAGGCTCTCTTATTGTCCACGAGGAGTACAAAAAATTGAATATCAAGATTAGGCAATTTTATCGGTACCCTAGGCTAGGAACTGGGTAACCTCGGTCATGGGTTTGGAATCCTGGGCCACGTTCCAAAAAACTAGGCCATTAATCAAAAATCTAGGCCACAATATAAAAAAAAAAACTAGGCCATTGTTCTAAAAACTTAGGCCAGCTCCTAGAAATCCTAGGCCACGGTCACAGAATCTTAGGCCATCTTCTAGTCCACGTGTTGGGAATTTCTAGGCCACCAAACTAAAAAAAACTAGGCCACAACCTGAAAAATCTAAAACCGGCGTGTGAAAAACCTAGTCCATGATTAAAAGAATCCTAGGCCACCTCTTTCTAGGCCAATGGATTTCTAGGCCACAATGTAGAAAACCTAGGCCAGCACTTAGAAATTCTAGGCCATCAAATTAAAAAAAAACGCCTTTTCGAATTCAAACCCGTCGTGTGAGAAACCTAGGCCTGGATTGTTAGGCCATTCGGTTCCTAGGCCACCATCCAAAAAAGCTAGGCCACCATTTCTAACTCAATGGATTTCTAGGCCACCATACCTCTCCCATTCTGACTTTTTAAAAATATTTTTTTCCCTCCTCCCTTATTACCAATTCCATAGCTTCCCTTCGTTAGAATATTCAATTTTAATCAACCCTAATGACTAACCTCAACTGCGAGACCAACATCGGATCGAAGCTACGGACCTCTTGAAGACGTGGATGACATCGACGCATTATTTGTGGTGTCATTGGAGAATAGATGACGTTGCCGGTGGCAATGTCATCTGGAGAGGCGGGTAGTTGACGACGACGGTGGATACTCATCTGGAAGAGAGAGAGAGAGATTATTGGAAAAAGGGAGGAGACGCAGAGAATGGGAAGATTCGTGAAGAAGGGACCATCTATAGGTGCCTTTATATTAAAGAGATTAGATGTACATATTTGAGGACTTTCAAGGTCCTTATATTAGAGTTTAGCACTTTTTTGGGGTGCCCTTATATTAGAGGTATTTGAGAACTTTCAGGGTGCTCTTAAATAGGATATTTCGGACTTTTTCGGATGCCCCTATATTAGGGGGTATTTTAGATTTTCAGGGGTGCCCTTATATTACAAGTATAGTAGGAAAGTTCCATTTCAGTTAAGGGTGCCCTTAAATTAGAGTTTTATGACTTTTTGAGGTGTCCTTATATCAGAGGTACCTTGGGACCGCCATTTTATGGACGATTTTCAATTCCATGGTGCCCCTATATTAGAGGTAAATGAAATATACTGAGGTGCCTTTCAATTACAGGTTTATCAAAAATCTCGAAGTGCCCTTATATTAGAGGATTAAGTTTCTTGGTGCCCCTATATTAGAGGTATTTTATAACATTCATGGTGCCCTTATATTACAGATTATGGGCGATTTCGGGATGCTCTTATATTAAAGATTTAATACTTTTGGGGTGCCCTTATATTAGAGGTATATCAAGAATTTGAAGGTGCTCTTATATTAAAGGTATATGCTAATTATCAGGGTGCCCTACTATTAGAGGTACATAAGGATTTCCACTGTGCCCTTATAATAGAGCCATTTTTTTTAAAAGCTTCTTTTTTCAAAGATTCCAGTATGCTCTTCTATTAGAGGATGCCCTAGCTAAACATCAAAAGTTGTATATATCGCAAAAAAAAGAAGAAAAAAACAAAAATCCTTGTCTCCGTAAAAAAAAAAGAAACATGAAAAGGTCCCTTACTACGTCTTCTTGAGGAGGATAATTATTCGGAGAAGAAGAAGAAGAAGAAAATGGGAAATGTCAAGAAAGAGGTCATGAGGGAGAAAGTGAGAGAGAGAGAGAGAGAGAGAGAGAGAGAGAGAGAGGGAGTGACACCTTAATGAGAAAAGTAGGATCCCTTCTTCTTCTTTTTTTAGTTAGCTCCTTCTCCTCTAATGACTCATAATGGATTACCGTATATAATTGGATTTTTGGTCTCCTCTAGAAAAAGCGAATTATCTCGATTCCCATAAGAGCTATCAAAAAATGGTCAACTAACAAAAAACTCAGCTTGAAAAGCTCTACATTTTGTTAGTTAACTATTTTTTGATAGCTCTAACCACAAGCGTGTTATAGCCATTTAAAGTTTGTCATACCTGCGTCTCTCTTCAAACCCTTATATCTCACTTGCCAGGGGAGCTAACAAAAAATGGCTAACTAACAAAATGTGTAGTTTTTTATGCTGAGCAATTTATCAGTTGACTATTTTTTGCTATCTCTGCTAGCTAGCGAGATATAAGGGTTTGAAGAGAGTCGCAGACACCAAAAGTTACCTGCGTCTCTTTTAACCAAACTTAAAACTCTTATATCTCGCTTCCGGTTAACCCTATCAAAAAATGGTCAACTAGTGAATTGCTCAGCATAAAAAGCTCTACATTTCCTCAGTTAACAACTTTTTTCTATCTCTAACCCCAAGCGAGATATACCCCTTTTATAAGAGCACATAATTTATTCCCACCGGAAGTCTAGACTTATTCAAAAAATAAGAAAAAATAAGAAAAAAACAGAAAATATGGGGTGAAAAAAACTAATTAATTTCTAATGGAAATCCCTTTTTTTCATAATTTTTCACATGTTTTCAGGAAAAAATAGGGGGGAATGGTGGAAGAGGAAAGGGTAAAAATATCAGGTGTCCCTGTTTTTTTGAAAGGTTAGAATAATAGGTAGAGACTACAAAGACTACAAAAACTACAAACTACAAACTACAAAAACTACAAAAACTTTAAAAAAAAACCTTCTTGTGCTCCCTTACTACGAAGTTGCTATACTTAAAACTCTTATATCTCGATTCCTGTAAGAGCTAGAAAAAAGTAGTCAACTAATGAAATAATGCTCTTAACAAGGGCTACATTTTGTTAGTTGACCAATTTTTGATAGCTCTTACAGGAATCGAGATATACGGGTTCAAAAATTAAGAAAGACGCAGAGAGCCGGTCCACACTCTTTCTCTGCGTCTCTTTCCAACTTCGAATGCCTGTATCTCGGTTACTGTAACAGCTATCAGAAAATGGTCAACTAACAAAATATAGCTCTTTTTATGAGCAATATTTCATTAGTTGACCACTTCTTGATAGCTTTTCCGGGAACCGAGATATCACGGTTTTTAAAAAACTCAAAACAAAAATGCTAATATTGACTATGCTATTTTAAAACTACCATATCTCGCTAGTCATAACAGCTACAAAAAAGTTGTCAACTAACAAAATATAGCGCTTATCCTGAGCAATATTTTGTTAGTTGAAGACTTTTTGATAGCTCTTCTAGTAACCAAGTTACACCGACTTAACTAAAATGGATTGGCTAAATTCCTATATAGCTCGTTCATTTTGAGAAAGAAAAAAAAATTAAATGTCATCTTTTCCCTAAAAAAAATACCAAAAAAGCTAATAAAATGAGCAATATTTTCCCTTTTCGTCATAAACAACGGAGATGAAAAATGAAAAAGAAAATTTGGGGTGAATATAACACATTGATAATTCATGAGATGGAATTGGTCATTTCTTAGATATTGACTTTTTCTTAAAAATGCTCTTCTATTAGGGGTAGTATTCCCAAATGAAAGCGTTCCATCAACAACAAAAAAACGAGAAAAAGGGGGTTAATGAGGAAATAAAAGGGAGGTATAGAAAAAACAGAATTGATGAAAAATGAGTCTTTTTTCGGGAGGTGTCAACAGAAAAGGGGGCGGAGCTTATGGAGAAATAGTTGATCTTTTGTTATTTTCAAAAAGGGCTCTTCCTTCCATGGAATAGAATGGGTTCAGGTAACTGGAAATAATTCTTTTTTTATTTGAAAATTCAGAAGAACAAAAGAACTTTGAAGCGAAGCAAAAGAGGAAAGAGGGAAGGTGGAGTTGAACTAGGGGGTGTCGCCACGAAAACGAGGAACGCAACCGGTTGCGCTACGTGGTCCCACAGGTAGAGCGCCACATGCGAACGGTAGGCTACCGGTGGGCCGCTAGTAGCCGAAACGGGAACAAACTGTAGGTCTGCCAGCGGCCCACCGTTAGCCTATCTGCGGCCGGTAATTCGCCTGCCGGATACCTATTCGCGCTTTTTCCCCCTTTGCATTCCCATACAAAAAACACTTTTTATATAAAAATAACCAAATTTATTGAAAAAAAAAATAATGAAAAAAGTGAAAACAACAAAAAAAGGGGCAAACTGCAAAATATCGAAATAGACATTTTTGAGCGAAAAATCTCAACAATATGACTAAATTTCGAAAAAATTAATAAAAATTCACTCCTGTGGAGCTCGTTCCCGGCGGTAGCGTGTCGATCTGGAGTTGTCGCTTGTCCTGTAGTTATAGCCTCGATTCGTGTAGTGGTAGGCGCAGATGTTGGCTGACCTAAAATTAGAAAATTGAATAAATTGAGTGATTGATGAATGTAACTCACACTTCCTGTATCCTTTGCGTATTTTTAGCGCCCATTGAGAAGATCAGCTCGGCGTTTTATCGTCCTTTCCTCGGCGCAGCGCTCTGAAACATCAAGTTTAGATGAATAAGCTTCACTTTTCTCATACCTGATGTTGGTTGTTTCCTTCTCGAATGGGATGGTGTCGGCTTTGTATTCATCCTGATTTGCGCTTGATTGCCTGAAAATCATATTTTTGTATGTTTGTTCATTTCATTCGAAGCAATACAAGAAAAAAGGAAAAGAAAAAAGAGTCCTGCAGTTTTTCGAAGTATTTTTTACATGTTTCTTCGACGAATCGATATGGAACTAAAAAATAGATGAAAATGTTTAGGTTATACATTCTATTTTACAAAGAGAATATTTCAAACTTCAACTTCTTCAATTTTTCGGAGAAATTGTGTCCGGCGCACGTTCGAAACAGCTTTATGTTTGAAGGTGCCGTTTGGCGATGCGACAGATTTAAATTTCGGGAAATTAGCACTAGTTATGAGGGAAAAGCAAAGAATAAACTAGTTCACAACTAAAAAACTAATGTTTTCTTAGAAAACCGAAAAGATTATCATGAAAAATGGCTTTTCGTTGAAAAAATCCCAAAAATGATGATTTTTCATAGATTTATCGAAAAAACATGTGAAAAAAACATGTAATATCTGTCAAGACGAGTTAAACAATATATTTTTACAAAAAATGTATGCAAAATAAGCAAAAAACGCGAAAAAACAAGGAAAATTGGTGAAAATTGCAGAAAAAATTTTTTTCGAAATGCCGCACGCCGGCGGAATTTCGGAGTGTCGTTGTCGCTGTCGCGCTGAACTGTGGGAATGGAAGCGCTGTAGGCGAAGAATAGACGAAGAATAGGTTAATGAATTTATTCATTTAAAATAGAAGAATTATCGTCAAAATTACTTGGAAAGTATATAGAGATACACTATGGATAAAAATAGTGCATTCCCATTTTCAAAACCTGTCAGACTACCATAGATTTAAGGGTGACAACTAACGTGAACAATGTGCTAAATACTATAGTGCATAACACAGCCTCCCGCATCGCCAAAATTTCTTGAAAAAAGGCACGTGAAACGCGTCATGTCAACCGAAGACGCGTCATACGAATCGTTGACGCAAATCTCGCGTCGCTCAAATTGACACTGAAGTGCAACTTCTCCGGCGTTTTAAAGGAAAATTACCGAAAAAATTAAAATTCTGTACTGTCTACTTTGTTTGAAATCGCAAAACCTTCATTTTAAGACCAAATTTGAGATTTTTAATGCGAAATTCGAAGCGCTGATACACTTTGAAAGTCAGCAAAACAAAAACTGTATCAGCGCTTTGAATTTCGCATGAAAAATCACAAATTTAGTCTTAAAATCAAGGTTTTCCGATTTCAAACAAAGTAGACAGTACGGAATTTTAATTTTTTCGATAATTTTCCTTTAAAACGCCGGAGAAGTTGCACTCCTGTTGATTTCAGTGTCAATTTGAGCGAATCGAGATTTGCGTCAAAATCGATGTATGACACGTTTTGCGTGATTTTTTTTCTGACGCTTTTGGCGATGCGGGAGGCTGTGCATAACTCAATTCCCGCTAGAGATATCAAAAAAGTGTCAACTAATGAAATGCAGCCCAGATCATGAGGAGCATTTCATTAGTTGACACTTTTTTGATGACTCCAATGGGAACTGAGTTATACACCATGGGAAGTTAGAACTCTATTCTCATAATTACAGACTATAGGTGAAGAATAGGTGAAGGACATACGAATGAAAATTGGTTTCCTGATTGAAAAAAATCATCAGAAGGGAGTTTTTAACCTTCAGAAGAGGTTTCAGCCGAAATCTATTTCTATTTCTGGAAATAGTGAACACAAGCGCTAACATGCGTAGGATAGGCTACCGGTAGGCGAACGGTTGGTGAAGTAGGGGGACTGGGAGCATCAGTCAAGAATCCAACTTATACCTTTATTGTTATTCATAAATTAACAAATTATAATAACATAACTTAATTTTAATCTGTTAAGTTGGATTCTTGACTGATGCTCCCAGTCCCCCTACTTCACCAACCGTAGCCTACCGCTCGCCTACCAGTAGCCTATTCTACGCATGTTAGCGCTTGTTTTCACTATTTCCAGAAATAGAAAAAGATTTCGGCTGAAACCTCTTCTGAAGGTTAAAAACTCCCTTCTGATGATTTTTTTCAATCAGGAAACCAATTTTCATTCGCATGTGCTTCACCTATTCTTCGCCTATCCTTCACCTATTTTTCACCTATTTTCAAAATTTCATATTCAGCTCACCTATTCTACACCTATAGCGTTTTTTCGCCTATTTCTAACATATTCTTAATAAATCAACCATTTTTGACAAATTTCGTTCCCCTACCATTCGCCTATTTTTCGCATTTTGCGCTTTTTCACATGTAGCTCGCCTATTTTTCGCCTGTTGGCGGTCGTTCGCCTGCCCTTCACCTATCCTTCGCATGTGCCGTTCTACCTGTGGCCGAAATTGACGTGGTTGATAAGGCGTAGATAAGAGAGACTGCGTTAGAGAGCTAGCTGACAAGGGTTACTAGAATTAATTTTCAGAAAAATTTCAGCAAAGAACTATTTTTTCAGCTGTTTCAATTTTTATCAAATAAAATTTTTCTAAAATAATTAAATTCTGCAGAAAAACCCCCAAAAAAAGTTCGAAAAATCAAAAAAAAAAAAGAGAAAAAGCTCACATGATTATCACCTGAAAATCATGTACTTTGTCGTCAAACAACGAAAAAAAAAAAGAAATTAGAGTTTTCAAAAAAAAAAAAGTTACGTGACAAAATGATCAACAAAATAATAAAAAAATTTTTGACCTACTAATTACTAGTTTTGGCGGGAAATCATAGATTGAAATAACTAGTTGTTGACAAGAAAACTGGAACTCTTAAAGCTATGTTCATTGGAGCAAAATTTGATTTTATTCAAAAAAAAATTAGTTAAATAAATATCTCTAAATTTAGTTACACCCCCTCAATTCTTATTCAATTATTATATTTAACCTAATTAGATTTGCTTATATCTAGTTAGAGCCTCAAAATTGAATTAAAAATAGAGAAAAATATTTAAAAAGGAAAGAAAAAAGAAATGGAGAGCAGGTGGAATTGAACTCGCGACCTTTGCAACGCTGGGCAAGGGAGCACCCAGTTGCGCCAAAAGTTCACCATGCCAACAAGGTGGGTAGGGGGTAAAGGTGATTGATGGAGCCCTTCGTTTTTCAAAACCAATAATCATAAGATTCTTCTGACTTTCCAAATGTTTTCTGCTCTTTCTTCTCTAAAAAAAAAGCAGAAGAAATGTTCAAAACTAATCAGAAAGACACACGCCTTCTTCTCCTTTTTTTTTCTAGAATTTTTCTCTTCTTATTTCGCTTCATTGCTTCGAATAGGGGAAGGGGGAGGAGGTGACAAATTAATTCAACTTTTTTTCTTGTTTTAATTTATTTTTCTTCTCGCTCTTGTTTGAATAAATAAAATTTGGTGAAAACAAGGCTTAGAACGGGGAAAAAAGAAAAAAAAAAGAGAAATTCCAATTTGAAGAGATACATCAAAATTTAAATTGACGCTATCTCACTAACGGTTAGAGATAGCAAAAAGTGGTCAACTAGTAAATTGTTCAGCTTAAAAAGCTCTACATTTTGTTAGTTGACAACTTTTTGATAGCGTTCACGAGAAGCGAGTTATAAGCGTTTGAAGTTAGGATCAAAGAGAGGCAGAGAATGCGCTTTTCTGCTTACTCGATTTCAAGCGCTCATATCTCGGTTTAGAGCGGAGATAGCAAAAAATTGTCAATTACTGAAATACAGTTTATTACAAGTTCTACATTTCATTAGTTGACCATTTTTTGATATCTCCACTCCTAACCGAGATATCCACAATCTCGGGAAGGTCACAACCAAAAAGTGTCTCCCAACTTCCCGTGCTTATAACTCCCCACCCTTTAAAGCTATCAAAAAGTTGTCAACTAACAAATTGCTCAGCTTAACAAGCTCTACATTTTGTTAATTGACAACTTTTTCCTACCTCTTCATCTAACAAAGCTACGCCCCAAACAAAACCCCGTTCCCGAAAAAATGAATACCTTGTGACAAACAAAGTCAATATATCTGTATTCATTTTGAACTCGTAAATAGAAAAGTAGTATTCTTTTTGAGTATGAAAGAGAGAGAGAGAGAGAGAGAGAGAGAGAGACTTGTGTAACATGATATTTCAACAAATAATATTCGTATTTAGATGGGGGATTCAGGTAAATATCCTCAAGTGGGGAGCTTTTTTAGAATTGAGGCTAGTTTGAACGAGTTATTGAGAATGTCGGTTTGTCCGGATGTCCATATATCCAGTTTTTAAAATTTCCAGGTTAATCCAGGTGTCCAGATGTCTATTTTTAGAAAAGAAAAAAAAGTGGCCACAGCCAAAACCGAACCCTCGACCTCAGATTAGCGGGCAAAGTTACAACCGCCGCGACCACACGCGCGACAAGCAGCACACGTAAAGCGCTAAAGTCGGAATAATGGGCGAAGCGTGGCTGAAGATACGCCGCTTAAAAATGGCTGCGGCATTGCTGGAAAAACGCGGATGGTTGAATAATGGCCCAGCGGCGTTTTGATGATTTTGACGTGAAACGCCAATTGCCGAAGAGTGTGCGAGAAATAGTCTGAAGACTACCGTGCCCGAACAGTGGCTAACGAGTGCCTCAACAGTTGTCCAAGAATGGCTCAACGTGGTTTCCATTGCTTTCTCATTATTTTAAACAAAGATAATTTTCTCGTTTTTTTTTTCATTATTTTCAACTTCGAATTTTATTATTATTATTTTGAAAGTATACAATTCAAGGATCGTCTGTCGATTTTTATCTAAGATATTCAGTCCGTTGATAAGCTTCTGACATACTTATATTATTTTCTAGAAGTGTGAAAACAAAAAAATCATTGTTTCCTCAAAATCCAAAAACGTTTTCAGTTTTATTTGGCTAGTTTAAAAAATACCAAAGTATAAAACATTTATATCTTCTGTACTAGATAGTTCATCCTGTAACGGTGTTTTTTCGTTTTTTTTTATTGCACCGGTCAGCTAAGCGAGGTAAATTTCAGAAAAGTAAAAATAAGAACTTCATGAAAATGCTGTCAAAACAGTTTAATTTTTGAATTTTTTTTTCAAATAAGATCCAGCCTACAGTACAATTTTAAGTTATATAGCGAAAGAGCACTTCCAGTTGTTTTTAGTCATTTGAAAAACATACCAATTTTTGGACCACTTTTGCACTAAAACACATGTATTGTGCCGACATTGGCAAATATTTAACTCAAAAGCTGTGCATTTTCAAAAAATTCTGTGAATGCAATGTTGAGTTGTACTGCATTCTAATATAGGTTTTACGGTACTTTGGAATTGTTTTATACGTTCTTATACAAAAAGAAAATAAACAAAAACTCGTATTTCAGTTGTCATCTCTGCCCTGCCGTCAAAATCAATTTATCCGAATTTCGACAAAGTTTTTACCGGTGAGTTCTAATATTCCCAAAAACATTCAAGGATTTTGTTTGTTTCAGTCTGACAAGTCGACAGTCCAGAGGCGACAAATGGTATCGACAAATTCAAAAGGAGTACTCGATTTGCACATTGGAAACTACTTGTAAGTTTTTCTTCTTGTTTATGAAGATGAATTGAAAATTTCAGATGAAGAGAAAAAGAGTTATTCGGAAAATGATGTTATCAAAATCAGCTGCCAGATTCATCTTCTTCATATGAACGGTAAAATTAACTGATTCAATTCATATCTTTTCAAGATTTTTTTAGAAATTTTCTACACTGGTTCAAAAAGAATTCCGTCGAAAATTACAAGTCAAATGGTGCTCAACTCAACACCTCATAAGAGGCAATATACTTAATTTTTCCCTCCGACCCCAGTAGTTTTCGATTTTTTGAAACTTTTTTCTTAATTGTAGCCCTTTTCTTTTAATTGTGATATTTTGTATTTTTCTTTCATTTTCAGATAAAAATATTTTTATTTGATTTTTCTATTTGTTATTGGGAAAAATTATGAAAAACGCAAGTGGTTAAAGAGTGGGCCACCGGTGGTTAGCCAGTGGCTCAACGGTGGGCCGCTAGTTGGCCTACGCGTTGTTCCCTCCTCGGCCACTACTCAGCCACCGATGGACCATTATTCAGACTTGGCGTTTTACGTGTGAGTTGTAGTACACCTTGCTTAGATGTTTCAGCCGTAACTAATGAGTGGCGAAGCCGCGAAGAAAGGTCCAGATGTCCATTTGTTTTAATTTCTACATTTCCCTTACTCTAGGTTTCCAAGCCCACCCAACTGCTATCCAGGAACTTTTTTTTCAAAAGTTCCCATCATTTATCACTCCTCTTCCAAAATTTTCTCCAACCTCACTATCATTTTTTTTCAAAAGAAAAATCAAAAATGAAAATTTTCCTTATATTCTTTTGGATTACTGTAATCCATTCTCATCGCCATCGCAATCAGAAGAGGGCAAAAGATGGAAGATACGACGTCTTCCTATCCTCATCCTCCTCCTCGTCTTCAGAAGAAATGACTGGACGTGGGATTAAGATTGATGGAATGGATTCTGATTCCCAAATGGGTTCAGAGGATTCCAGGAATTCCAAGAATTCAGAAGAAATCGAAGAAACCGATGAAATCACCGAGAAATCTTGTCCAAGTGACTGGCTGACTTTTAATCGTCCACAAGGGAGATGGTGTGTTAAGGTGAGGATTAACTCGGTTAGCAGGGGAGATAGGGAAAAGTGATTAGCTACAAAAATGTAGAGCTTGTTAAGCTGAACAATTTGTTAGTTGACGGTTTTTTGATAGCTGTTAAGATAAGCGAGATATAGCGGAAACAAGGAGACGCAGCGTAGGATAGGAGGCGCGCTATCTTAAACTACCTGTAACTTTGTTACCGTAATAGCTATCAAAAAGTGGTTAACTAACAAAATCTAGAGCTTTTCATGCTGAACAATTTGTTTGTTAACCATTTTTTGATACCTTTCACCAGAAGTGAGATATCTCAATTCTAAGAAACAAGACCAGCAAGATCAAGTGTTCTTGATCTTTTGGTATTTCAAACTACATACAAACCCATGATTCCTTTACATCCGGGTCGTTAAACCTTGCAATGAAACCAAAAATTCTATATAAATACCATTTTCCAAAACTTTTCACTTATCCCAAAAAATGTCAAAACTCTTGTTCCTATTCCTTCTCGGGATTACTGTATCTTATTCTATTCTTCTGGAAGATGGTGGAAAAGGGAAAAAGAGGAAGCATCGATTCGATGATTCCTCGTTTTCCTCTTCCGAAGAAAGTGGGCGTGGCCATCATCATCATCATGGAAGACCTTCTAATGGAGGTTCTGGTCAAAAGCCATGTCCTAGTGACTGGCTAACTTTTGATAGACCTCAGGGGAGATGGTGTGCCAAGGTGAGGCTAATACTACAAACTACAAAGACTACAAAGACTACAAAGACTACAAACTACAATTCTTCAGGTGTTCATTGGAAATGGTCCTTATCTCACTGCCGAGACCCAATGCCGTGCAATGAATGCGACGTTGACCGGACTTCAAAATAATGATGAGAGAGTGAAGTTAGCAGGTTTGTAGTTTGAACTTTTATATCTCGGTTCCCGTAAGAGCTATCAGAAAGTGGTCAACTAAGAAAATGTGGAGCTTTTTAAGCTGAGCAATTTGCTAGTTGACCATTTTTCTCTAGCTTTAACTACAAGCGAGATATAAGGGGTTAAAGAAAAAGTGCAGACAAAACGGGGCATGCAACTTCGAGCGCGTATATCTTGGTTCCCGTAAGAGCTATCAAAAAACTATCAACTAACAAAATATAGCACTTTTTAAGAGCAATATTTCATTAGTTGACCACTTTTTTGTAGCTATCACGGGAATCGAGATATAAGAGTTTTAAGTGAAGCTTCTTGCAGACTCCGCCAAACAAATAATGCTCCCTCATAACTACGCTGAAGCCACAATTTGGCTTGGTGCCAGAAGAAAAGGCTCTTGTCCGATGGCTAACATCTGTTTTCCAAAAGAAACATTCTTCTGGACAGACAACTTTACCACTGGAATCGAGGGTTTTGGGTTTGCCACGGGGCAGCCGGACGCGGTTTATAATCGATGGGGGTTAGTATTAGGTTGAGTCAGACTGTTTGCATCACTTTCAAAAAAAGTTTCGAGACAAATTTTTTCAATTTTTTCCAACAATATGTGTACTATGTCTACCACCAATGTACTGCCAACAGTTAAGTAACTGTTCACTTCCTTTCGATAGAAGCCCAGGAAGTTATTACCACCTTTTCACTAAAACTCCGATTTTTGACCATCATCTTCTCGGGTATCCAGCTCGTCTATACCAGGGGCTAGGGATATGAATAAGTGTTGATACAAAAGTCTCATGCTAGGACAGTATCATTCACAAATTAGAATAGTCAAGCCTCGCTTTAGAATAATTTAATAAGTGGTATTCACAATATATGATCAGTAGGTATCATGGAGGAGGTGCACTGGAATAATTTTCTGTGTGAATTTCTCTGATACAATGATGATTTACTTATAAAATAAGTTGCCTAAAACTGTTGTGCCCGCTTGTGAAATATCCTGATTCGTCGACTTCTCCACGCCCCAATAGATGGGCATCAACCCTAGTTTGAAGGAAATTTCCACTTCCGCCGTCATAGCTCCAGAATCTTGGGGATCCAGCAACGGACACCCTTTGTGATAGTTAGTGTGAAGTATCTATTAATGAACCCCACCAACCAATTTGAGAACCTAGGCTGCTTTCTGTTTGGAGGAAAAAATAAATGTTGTAACCTTCATTCTCTAGTAAAACGCTGTGGACAGATACAGATGTGGTAGGCTGTACGGCATTTTCCAGGAGTACTCGAAGTCGCAGATACAATATATTAATGTAGTTTGAGAGTGTTTATGTGAGTCTACAAGACACCCACTATATTGGTTGGAATCACCTTCAGCCAGTCAGAGAAGACGTGCTTTAATAACAACGTAATCTCAATACTACTTGATTTATAAATTCGTTCTAGTTCCCCACTCTTGAACATTTCGAACCATTGGACTACTGATATATTATTAGCAGTGCTGGGACCTATTAACATCATAACCGGGCCTTAAGATTGTCTCGCTTAAGACCGGTAGGGTGCTCAAAAAAAATACTTTTAAAAAGTACGATGACATATTCTCTGTCAGTGCGCCCTCTATAGTCGCCATTAAGCTAGGATTTTGTGTGTGGGTTGTCAACACACTTCCCTTTACTGACCCCCAATATGATATATTCTAGAAGCTTCTCGAAGTTCCTAGAGAAAAAACAAAAAGTGATGCAAACAGTCTGACTCAACCTAATAGCTTACTCGGAAAGGGAGCTTTCGGAATGGCAAGTATATAGTTCGATAGCTAAAAATAGGGAGTTTCAGAATATGTATTTAAATTTTGAATTTTCAGAAAAATCTGGAATTTTTTAAAGCAAAATTTGGTTCTAGAAATCCCCTATTTTTAGCTATCGAACTATATAATTGCCATTCCGAAAGCTCAAGTTAACCCCCAGATGCGTTCCAAGTTATAGCTCTTATGGATAGCTATGGGTAGTACGGTAGGGCGCGGTTACAGCATACCGTAATCCAAAATAACCTTGCTAATTCAGATACGAAGCCTGCGTCCATCAAATGGTGTTCGCTACTGGGTTGACTCATGCAAGATGGAGGAATATGCTTCACGGTGAATTGAACGATTTGCATTGTCAGGATCCGTTGGCTAGAATGTACGCGTGTGGAAGAAAACCATAAATTTTGAGTTTTGTGGAATAAAGTTATTTTTTAATGACTAGATTCAATTTAACTAGGGGAAGAAGCCGAGAGACGCAGGTAGTCTGTGAAAACGGTCCTATCTCCGTTCTTTTCAGAGCTAGCAAAAAATGGTCAACTAGTAACTTGTTCAGCATAAAAATGTCTACATTTTGTTAGTTGAACGTTTTTTGATAGCGTTAACCACAAGCGAGTTATAAGCGTTTGAAGATAAGCCTCAAGAAACTCGCTATCAGAGAACGCGACTTTCTGCGTCTCTCAATTTCGAGCGCTCATAACTTAGTTCGAAGCAGAGAAAGCTGAAAACTGTTAACTGATGAAATTTTTAGCTTAACAAGCTCTACGTTTTGTTAGTTAACCGTTTTTTGATAATTCTTAAAATAAGCAAGATACGCGTGCTCAAAGTTAAACGCCCCTTTTTGTCTGCGCTCTCTCTTTTACCCCTTCTATCTCGCTTGTGGTGAGAAATATCGAAAAATAGTCAACTACAAAGTTGTTCAGCTTGTAAAGCTCTACATTTTCTTAGTTGACCATTTTTTGATAGCTCTTGCGGGAAGCGAGTTAGAGGACTTCAAAGATCGTCTCCTCCCCCCCTCCTATACGCCGCCCAACCATAAAACACGTCTTGCAATAAAAATGAAAAATCCATATAAAACCGCCTCGACAAGACTCTTTTCTCTGTTCAAAATGTTCAAACTTCTTCTATTCCTTCTCGGGATTACTGTAGTTTATTCTATTCTTCTGGAAGATGGTGGAAAAGGGAAAAAGAGGAAGCATCGATTCGATGATTCCTCGTTTTCTTCTTCTGAAGAAAGTGGGCGTGGCCATCATCATCATCATGGAAGACCTTCTAATGGAGGTTCTGGTCAAAAGCCATGTCCTAGTGACTGGATAACTTTTGATAGACCTCAGGGGAGATGGTGTGCTAAGGTGAGGCTAAGACTACAAAGACTACAAAAACTACAAACTACAAAGACTACAAACTACATTTTTTCAGGTGTTCATTTCAAGTAAAGGTATTACATATTTAACGGCCGAGACCCAATGCCGTGCTATGAATGCGACGTTGACCGGACTTCAGAATGATGATGAGCGATTGAAGTTAGCAGGTTTGTAGTTTGAACCTTTCTTTTGAACCCGCTATTTTAAACCCAGCTATTTATGCTGAACAACTAGCCTGGTCGCCAGAACTCGCTACGCTCGTTCGGCGCCCAGGCTAGACGCGGCTGTGCCGCGTGTTGAGATGGTATTTTTCAATCAGTTTCCCTAAGAATCGTTTTTTCAATTCTGCCTCGCGCGCGCGAGCCGGTCCGAAAGGTTATATAAACGCAGCAGCCGACACCTCCCGGGTTCCGCCGCCCGCTATGGGAACCACGTGGTAGACTCCGCCCACTCCCTTTTGTCGAGAGAGACAACCAATTTCCTCCTGGGAAGAACAGTGCGAAAGTTGGATTTTTGCCCTTAAAAATCAGTTTTTTCGGCTCCAAAAAGCTTCAAAGTTCGAATTTTGAAAATCTGAAAAGTCGGGCATAATGCGGCCAACTTTTCCGATCTTTTAGTCCAAAAACGAACTCAAACGGTCCACTAACCATCTCGCTACGGTCGGCGCCGGACGAACACACACACACACACACACACACACACACACACAAAATGTCAACCCCATACTTTCGTGTTTTAAAAAAGAAGGTAGATTTGTTAGTTGTCCATTTTTTGCTAGCTTTAACTACAAGCGAGATATAAGGGGTTAAAGCATACTTGCGACGGGCCGGCCCGGAAGGCCCGGAAGGCCCGGACTGTTGGCGCCAGTTTCAAATTTGGAAAAATAAGCCTATTTTTTGTTGAAAAAGGGTGTGTGTGTGTGGTTGATTTTGTTACTAAGTTACACAGTTTACATGTTTTGAAACAATATAACACTTTTTCTCAAAAATTTGGAAAAAAAAATTTTTTTTTTCGAATTTTTTTGAAATTTTCGCAAAAAAATGACCCAGCCGGGCCTTCCGGGCCGGGCCGGGCCCTGAAAATTTTCCAAGGCCCGGCCCGGGCCGGGCCGGGCCTTCAGCGATTTTCGCAAGTATGGGTTAAAGAGAGAGTGAAGACAAAACGGGGCCTCTAACTTCAAACCCGTGTATCTCGCTCATCTTTAAAGTTATCAAAAAACTGTCAATTAACAAAATGTAGTTCTTTTTAAGAGCAATATTTCATTAGTTGACCACTTTTTAGTATCTTTCACTACAAGCGAGATATAAGTGTTTTGCAGACTCCGCGAAACAAGCAATGCTTCCATTCAACTACGGTCAAGCGACCACTTGGCTCGGTGCCAGAAGAAAAGGCTCGTGTCCGATGGCTAACATCTGTTTTCCAAAAGAAACATTCTTCTGGACAGACAATTTTACCACTGGAATCGAGGGATTCGGATTTTCCCTTGGACAACCCGATGGGACACATAATCAGTTTGGGTGGGTTTTATTGATTAGTTTTAGGCAGTTGGCTGAGTATCAAACGTTTGATACTCAGCCAAACAAAATCAAAGCAGCAAAAGTACAGAAGAGCGCGATTACATCTTTACTAGTTCAGATTCGAGTCATGCGTCCATCAATTGGTGTTCGCCAGTGGGACCACTCATGGAAGATGGCCTGGAATCATCCACGGACAATTGAACGATCTTCATTGTCAGGATTCGTCGTTGGCGCAAATGTACGCGTGTGGAAGGAGACCATAAATTTCAATTTTGGATTTTTCTTTGAAATAAGGAATAAATTTTTTTTTTTGTGGATTGCTTTACTTAAAACCGGGATATCTCGGTTCTTGTCAGAGCTAGAGAAAAATGGTCAACTAGAAAGTTGTTCCGCTTGAAAAGCTCTACATTTTTTTAATTGACCATTTTTTGATAACTCTTAAAATAAGCGAGATACATGCACTCAAAGTTAGAGGTCCCGTTTTGTCTGCCCTCTCTCATTAACCCCTTGTATCTCGCTTGCCGTTAGAGCTAGCAAAAAATTGTTAACTGCAAAGTTGTTCAGCTTAAAAAGCTCTAAATTTTGTTAGTTGATCATTTTTTTCTAGCTCTTACAGTAACTGAGCTACAAGCGGTTTAAGATAGCGCGCTAAAGTTCCCTCTGCGTCTCCTTTAACCTAGTATATCTCGCTTCTCATAAAAGCTATCAAAAAGCGGTCAACCAATGAAATGTAGAACTTTTCATGCTTAACAATTTACTAGTTGACCATTTCCTTCTATCTCTACTGAGAAATAAGTTACGCCTATTTAAAAAAAAAAATAAAAACTACCGTAACCCCCGCTTCCCGATATTCCCGATGAAATTTTTGCACCCTGCAAAACTCGTAGTTTGTAGGAGCGAGAGATAAAACTGCGTGCATTCAATGTACCAGTAAAACAAGTCGCTCAACGACCAAAAAATTCAGCAGAGTCTAGTATAAAATCTGTAGGTAAGACGTGAAAAAGTTTAGTTTAGAAGAGCCATGACTCCTGTTCTCCTCGTCTTTTTTTCAATTCTTTTGACAACTTCTGCCATTGATTTCGGGGATTCTTCGTGTGATTCTTCGGAAGAGCATGGAGGAGGGCGTCCTGGAAGACCTCCAAGACCTCCACAACCAACTCCTTCACCGGATAATGCGAATCGGCCGAGATGTGATCAAGGATGGTTTACTTCTTATCGTCCGCAAGGGATTTGGTGTTTGAGAGTGAGTTTTTAGCTTTGTTAGTTTAGATTAGCTTAGGAAAAAGAATAAAAAAGGAAAAAAAAGCTAGCTGGATCCGAACCCCCGACCCCAGTTTGAAAAGCAAAAGCGCACCCAGCTGCGCCACCCTGTCCAATCTCTAGTCACGCCTCCGACGCCCTAGGTAAAATTGCAGGTGGGAATCGGAAAGATGGATTATAACGGAGCCATTGCTCAATGTGCCACGTACGGAGGAGTTTTATCCGGAATCCAAAACGAATGGGAGAGATGGCTGATCGCAAACGAAGCCAATCGACAAACTCTCGCATATAACATCCAGTATTCCGGGGTTTGGCTCGGCGCTCAACGCAACTCAAACAACCAATTCCAATGGACTGACGGGCACACAACCGGCACGGCTGGAATGGTTTACGGTCCAGGGCAACCGGATAACTCGAATATCGGTGGAAGAGGGTACTGTAGTTTGTAGTTTATAGTTTTTGTAGTCTGTTAATTTCAGTCCTCAAAATTGTCTGCAATTGATCGCTCTGTCCCCAGGATATTTTAATAATCCGGGTAGCTGGAGTGCCTATCAAAGCGGTCAAATCGATGATTATTGGTGTAATGTTGTCGAGGATCCCAATACGAGAATGTATGCGTGCGGAAAGGTTGGACCGCAAGGATAGAAATTGAATAAAAAAAAATGTTTTTTTGATAAATAAATAAATATTAAGCCTATTCTAAAAATTTTTGATATTTATAGCCTATAATTTATCCAATTTATACGCTATAAATGCCAAAAAATCCTGAAAAATTCGAAAAAATCGCAAAAAAAACTTTGTCTGCATTTGCGCGTCAATTATTGCGCATTTCTGCAAACACCGCGTTTTCTTTGGGCCGCGCGGATTTCATTTTTTTCGCTTTTTAAAGCGAATTTTAAGTGAATTTAAGCGAATTTCCACCGAAAAATTCAATTTATTAAATAAAAAAATTCATAATTTTTCATGATAATCTTCATAATCATTGTGGTTATTTTGATACATCATCGGCTCGTAAACGTAATTTTCTGACGAGAATTCTCTGAAAAATTCAATTTTTCCCATTTAAAACCACTATTTTCCCCCTACTTGACTTGATTCCACGGCGCCGGCTGAATCACCGCATACGTCGTATACGCTCGAATCGGCGCTTCCACCACCATCGTCGGCGTCTCCATAATCTGAATCGATTCATCATTGGGATCCGATTCCGTCGTATCGAATCTTCCGCACGCCATTCTCTTTCGTTTCATTGCGTGGGCGTGTCGACTCTCGTATAGATATTTTTGTCGTTCGAACGGTAGGATTCCCAGTTTTTCCATGCGATCTCGTGCCGCCCGTCTCTTCATTATCCTATCGAATTGCTTTGGATTCACCAGAATCGGTTTAACCGTTGGAGGAGCCGGTGATGGAATCTGTGGAATCGGAGCGAATTCTTTGGGGATAAATTGATAATTATGATTTTCGACGACCTCAATTTCCAGTTTCGAACAAATTCGGATGTCAGGTGGGAGAAGGTTCTGGAAGAAGGGAATTGTGGCCTAGAAAAAGCTAGTCCCTACCTCCACATCGTTTACAGTAGCGTGAGATGGTACGGGGATATAGTAGATGTCTCGTTTGTCTCCTTCAGTTCGAGTGCATCGGTAGAGCTGGAAAATGATTTTTTTGGTTTTGGTGGCCTAGAATCCGACAAGTTCGGCCATTCTTTTGGAAATTCGATTTTTCGGCTCTTTTTAATCGAAAAAAGCCTAGTTTTTCGATAAAAAACCAACGAAAACAGCATTTTTAAAGGGCTCACCTTTGAATCCGGCGGAAATTCAAAAAGAGCCGTCGTTGGCTGCTCCTCCTCCTCCGCCGAATATTGCTCATTATCAAGCCCATAATTATCAAATTCCTCAACAGATTCCCTATTCTCTACAGGCATCTCGTCACTCGCCACACAATATCTCCACCCTTTAGGTGGCTCTCGCCTCGCTTTTGGTGCCTGGAATTTATGTTTTGGGGGGAAATACGGGGGAAAAGGGGATACTTGATGATCGGTCCAGGATTTTCTCAGGGTTTCCGGGGGTTGTCCTGGCAACCGGGCTGTTGAAGTTGACGGAAGCGAATAATCCGTTGGGAATGGCGGTTTCATCGATGCGTTGTGATTTCTGCAAAGAAATTCTCAGTGAAATTTGAAAAAAAAAATAAAAGAAAACTCGAAATAATCGATATTTTCAAGGAAAAAACCGAAAAAATCACATATAAAAATTTTTATACCGAAAAATAAATAAATAAAAAAGAGCGTAAGCAAAAAAAGATGAGAGGAATAGAGAAACAAAGACAGTTGGCCGGTGTGGAGGCAAGTGACGAACCCTGTAACAAGACGGTTTGTAATAGAGAGCACGAAGAAAGTGGAGACGCAGACGAGCAAGGGATTAGGAGGCTCCAAGGAGGATTTAATCCGATATTGAATGAGTTGAGAGCTTGCGAAAATGTTAAGAAAACAAGAAATTGAAGAAAAATAAAAAATTTCAAAAAAAAAAATCAAAAATATAGAATTTAAAGGCGCATACCCAAATTTGTCGAAGGGTCTCGCAACGAAAACAGTTTTTCTCCATTAAAATAAAAATTTTCAAAAACAAAAAAAAACAATTTTTTAACGACAAAATGAGCAATAAATTCATTAAAACCCAGTAATAAATAAGAAAAAAATCAAAGAAAAAAAAAAGAGAAATTGAACAATATACAACTAGCCCGGTCGCCAGAACTCGCTACGCTCGTTCGGGCGCCCAGGCTAGACGTGGCTGCGCCACGTGTTGATTTTTGTAATTTTCCACAGAAAATGAAATCTAACTACAACAAAATTATTTCACATCCTCCTCCATAGTTGACCACGCAACAAAACGTGTAATTATTCCTCGATTTTTAGGAATAGAAAGTACTGAAATAGGTCTTTTTCCTGGAAAACAGGTCTTCAAAATTTGAATTTTGGGAATCTTAAAAGTCGCGCGTCATGCGGCCAACTTTTCTGATCTTCCAGTCCAAGAACGAACTAAATCGGTTCAGTAGGAAGCTCGGAAAGTTGCGCGACAGACGTACACACACACACACACACAAAAAATGTATACCCCCATACTTTCGTGATTTAATAAAGAAGGTAGATAAGGCCACGCGATTCAATTTGAAATGGTGTAAAGACAAGAAAAAGGGTGAAAAATAACAAAAAAAGTGAGTAACATGTAATTAAGACTCGCCGCATTCGGTTTTCATACTTTTCGCGAGCGCCTCGTCGCAATTTGGCGTTTTCTGCAAATGAAAAAAAAATTATTTTCAAAAATAAAAATACGGGCGGTACCTTCCAATGCCTGCGTAAACTATCCGGACTCTGATAACAATATCCACATTTCGGACATTTATAGGCGTCGGCGTTTTTATGGACTTGAATGTGGTGTTTAAGACGTCGTTCTGACGTGTATTTCTTGTTGCATTCGGGGCATTGGTGGACGATGCGATTCTGCAAAAAAAAAAATGTTTTTTTTTTGAAAATTCTTGAGAAATTACGTCTTCAAACGATTCGTCTTCCTCGTGATCCTCCTCCTCGTGATCCTCTTCCTCCTCGATTCGTCGTTGAGCCGGAATAAAAGGTTGTGGTGGTGGAAGTGGCGTTGGAGGCGAGTAATACGGTCGATATTCCTGTTGTCGCTGCCCAGGAACATCATAAACCAGCTCGTACTCGTCGGTTTTCCTTTCCGAAAACATATTCCGCATCGTTGTCAACACTTTTGGGCCGGTGTTCTCGGTTAAATTGTGGTAGAAGGCGTCTTCTTCGGTGCTTCCGGTGCGTAAATTGTAGTCGTCGCCGAATCCAAAGTGCCAGGAATAGTCCTGTTTTCTATCGGACATCTGCAAGAAAATTTGGCGGCATTTTCTTTACTTTTTTTCAAAAAAAATAATTCCAACCGTAATCATTCAAGGCGCATGTTCCCAATCCTTTCGATGGGTCTCGCACGGAATTTCTTTATTTTTATTTTTATTTTTTTTCTCCTGAAAACAAATATTTTTGATTTTTTTACAAAGCAAATTGAAAAAAAATGCCCACAAAAATCCAGAAAAAAGTTGTCAATAAAATTTAGTGTTTGCCGTGATGGCCGAAGAAACTTGAGAATACCGCGGACTAGAGTCCTAGTGGCGCACGGGGCGATAAGAGTTCGAGAAATTAAGAAAGTGGAAAGTCCCTCTGCGTCTCTTTTGCAGTTTTCCCCTGGATTCTGCAGCTGCAACGGAGAGAGAGAGAGAAAGAGAAGCTAGAGGAAGCTTACGAAGGTGGATTTAATCCCTGTGGTCCTGAATAGGAAATTATGATCTGAACACGTTGTCTTACTCTTTTTCCATTTTATTAAAACCTAATTCTCTCGAAATCCCTTCTTTTCCTCACCTTTCTCGTCGAAATCCTCGGATTTTCTTTCAATTTTCGATGAATCCCCAAAATAATGCAAACGCGCTCCAATTGCACGCGCGAGAGAGTACGAGACGCAGAGACAGGACGCCTTTTTCAATGGAATTTTTGATTTTCCAAGGGTCTTTCGCTTGTTTTCGCTGGTTTAAAGTTAAAAATACATTTAAAAAATTATTTTTTTCAGAATTTCATAAAAAATGGACAATTGGACCGCCTATCATCAAGCGCAGCCAGCAGAAAATGGTGAGATTTAATTTTTTTTCAAAAATCCCAAAAAAACTTTTTCCAGTCGATTGGGCACAACTCGCTCAACAATGGATGGCGATGCGCGAGACAGAGGATCCACGTGGCAATCATTATCCACCGCCTCCACAACAATGGCATCAGCCACCGCCTCCTCAGCAGTTTCCACCCCATCATCACCATCATAACAATTTTCAAAATCAGGATTGGGGAGATTGGTCGAGTCCGGATGATCAATGGCGGGGATCAGCGCCGTTTCATCGTCCGAATTTTCATCAAGGACCTCCTGACACGTGGCGAAGCCAAGGGGGACAGTTCAACGGGCGTCCTGGACCTCTAATGGATCCTCCCCACTTTTCGGGACGTTCTGGACCTCCGATGGACGCTCCTCAACCACATTTCCATGGTCGACCTCCAATGGATTCACATTTCAATAGTAGGCATGCTCCGCTACCTCCAGAACCCAGTGGCCCTCCGAAAAGTTTGTTTCCATCGGCTCAAGCGCCGCCACGATCACTTCTCGCCGCTCCGATTCCACCACCACCGAGAAGAGAGCCTCCTCCTCCTACTCATTCATCAGGATTCTTCGGAAGACCGGCTCCTCCACGTCACTTCTTCCAGGACGCTCCGAGACCTCAATATCCACCAGAAGAATCACCATCACCTCCAAAAGCGCCTCCGCCTCCTCCTCCACCACCTGTTCCACCATTCACCGGATTCTCGATGGATAAAGAGGCACGGAAGAAGTTGCCAGCGTGGATTTTGGAAGGACTCGAGAAGGCCGAACGAGAGAAGCAGAAGCAGTTGGAGAAGGAGGAGAAGTTGAAGAAGGCGGAAGAGGAGAGGGCTCGACGACGTGCTGAAGCCGGGAAAAGCAAGTTCGATTCGTCGTCGGATGAGGAAGCGAATAAGGAAGAGGATAAGGTGGAGGAGGAATCAGAAGATGATGTGGAAGAGAGACGAGAACAATTCGTGAGGATTCTAAGAAGAATAATTTTTTTAATTAAAAAAAATGAATTTTTCAGATGCGCTGTGTCAAATCTCTCATGATGAATGTCCTTTTGGAGACGTCGAACGATGCGATAATGAGAATAATTCAAGAAGAGATTCGTGATCATCAGAAGCTATTATCCGAGAAGAAACGTGCCGCTTCCGCGCCGAAAATCATTGGGAATAGCTCAGCGTTGGCGGCTCTCGCGGCTTTCGGTCTCTTTTTTCCTTCTTTTATTTTCTATTTTGAACGATTTCAGGTGACGAAGACGATAGTGAGGATGAGGACGGAGCGACGACGTCATCTGGAGACAAAGGACACAAGGAGGAGGAATTAGAGTTCAAGGCTCCCGTGGGTATCCCAAGAAAGTTTAGTGTTAAGAAAGACAACCCCATCCAGGGTGTTGATGGTGATGATTCGCGCGCATCAGGTAAGGTGCTGAATGAAAACTCTCTTCTTCTATTGCTCATTGCCTGTGTGCCTGCTTTCAAACCGCTTCATTTTCAAATAATATTCGGAATTTTTAGGTTCTCCAGCTGACGAAAAGGAAGAGAGAAAGATAGAGGAGAGGAGATCGAGTAAAAAGAGCCGGAAACGATCGAGAAGCCGTGAACGACGTCATCGTCGTTCGAGAAGTCGATCGAGAAGTCGATCGAGATCACCGGAACGACGACGGAAGAGATCCAGGTCGTCGGAGAGGAAAAAGGAGCATCGCGGTCGGCGATAATGCGGTTTTTTAATTATTTTTCAATGTGTTTTTCGATGTATTGATTGTTATTTTGATCTACGTGAAGTTTAATTTCCTAATTTCGAGCGTTTGAGTTGATTTTAAGCAAGTGCGCTCTATTGAACTCACAATGGCAAGTCTCAATTTTCAGTCTTTCCCCTTAGATAGTCAACTGAAAATAGTTGTATTAAAAATTAGCCAAACAATTTTTTATTCGAAGAAAAAGCGGATTTTGGCGAAAAATAGCGAAAGAAAGACGACTGATATTTTGCCCGCGCATTCAAACTTTATTTTTCGAAAGGGGACTTCTTTGTTCATCCAATTGCGTTCCTTGGAATTCATGAAATTTCTGCTTTCTTCTGAATAATGTTCCAAGGTCTGAAATTTCTAATATAGCTTAGGAGAGGGCGAGTGTAAACTCACTGCGAGCGTGGCGGCCAAAAATGGTCCTATAATAGAGATAACTGAAAAGATCTCTAGCCATCTATCGATTTCTTTTGTTGTTGTTTGAAAGCTCAACATTCCTCCAACTCCGACCGAGATTATTGTAACAATCAGATCAATTGCAGATCTAATCTCGGCCGGAATGAATCGAGCTGCCATAATCGAGAAGATGAATTGGAGAACGGCTGTAATCGGTTTATTGTTAATTTTATTTTTAAAAAAATATGGAAACTTGCCGATATGAGATCCCAAAGTGACTCTTCGAACCACCGGGATTTCGACAAAATAAACAACAACAGAAGACAAAAGAGTCGTCGAAACTTCCAACAAATATTTGTATTTCCTCTGAAAATTGATAGCAATTTATTTTCATTTTTTAACAGCTTACCGTGTTGAAAATCGTTTCCAGGAACGAGGTCAATTTTGAGACAGCGACGATGGGAAGGATGGAGCTGGAAATAAAATATTACCGTAAAAACTCTGGCCATCTAATAGAGTTTTTACGGTATCACGGGGTTTCCATCGAGTACCGAAATTCAAATTTTGTTTTCGCGCCAATAGGACACTGAGCCGCTTTTTTAGCGTCGTTTTTTTTTTCAAAAAAAGTCCGCAAACACTTGGTTTTTATACTTGGCGCTGTGCCAAGAATTTTTGCCCATTTTCTAACTTACAGAATGCCTGAAATCAGGTTGACTTCTTCATTGGAGTCCCGATCCTTTTCTGAGAATATCCACTCCAACAAACATACACTCAACGGTCAGAAAAGTTGGCCGCATGACGCGCGACTTTTAAGATTCCCAAAATTGAAATTTTGAAGGCCTGTTTTTCAGGAAAAAGACCTATTTTAGTGCTTTTCATTTCTAAAATTCGGGGAATAAATACACGTTTTATTGCGTGGTCAACTATGGAGGAGGATGTGAAACTATATTTCTGATTGAATTTCATTTTCTGTTAAAAATACAAAACTCAGCACGTGGCGCAGCCACGTCTATCCTGGGCGCCCGAACGAGCGTAGCGAGTTCTGGCGACCGGGCTAGTCTTTTCTATGTAAATGACGTGATTAAATAAATAAATAAATAAATAACCATTTGTCTCCATCTCTTCTGTAAATCGAGATAAATTGTTTTTCAGTCCATCGTCATCTACTCCTCCATTCTACTCATCCTCTCTTCAACTCTAACAATAAACCTTGTCTACATCTCGTTCTCCAAATCAATCGAACTCCGTGAAAACAGTAAAACTGGATGGGGAGAACATTTCGAAAAGTGTCGAGTCCAATTCAAAAACGCAGTTGAACCGTATTCTGTGATGGAATATCATGAGACAATTGGATATGGAGCTGGCGATTCGATTGTCATTGATGAGGAGATACTTTCGAGAAGAACTATTTGAATTATGGTAGTAAATGCGCTACACTGATATGAAACACAAATTTAAATATTCGAATAAATATTTATTTTTGGGCAAAAAAGACACAACAGTTAAATTCTGATATTCTTAGAATACCATATCGGATTCAAAACAATATTATCCTCATATTGATATCCCATGGGTAAATCCAATTCCGAAGCGTTTTTCTTAACCAAAACATGACAAATAACATCTACATCTCTTCTATAATTCCACCAACGTCTGACATGTCGTCGAAGTGAATAATGATTTGTAAAACAGAAAAAGATGATATCAGATGAGAAGAAGAACGAAGAAGTTAAAAGAAGGAGAAGTACAGGCCAATGAATTTGAGTTGTTACAAAAATCGCTCCGATTATTAAATGTGTTAATCCAATCAATAAATTATTCAAATTTCGATAGGATCTCTCTTCGAATTCCAAATAGACATTTGTATTGTAACAAGTGGAAAGCATGAAGAAGAGGAAGTAACTGTGTAGAGAGAAATGGTAAATCCAACGGGATATCTGCAAAATTTAATATTATTCCTCTACCAGCTCTCTTCCCTGCCACGCCACTCATCAGAAAATATCTACGTACTGCGCTCAAGCTTTAAAATTTGCTTGTCTGGCGCAACCAGTAGTGTTCTTGTCTGCCGTTCGAGGGGTCACGGGTTCGACTCTCGTCGGCGGCATATGCTTTTCTTCTTGCGTGAACACTGCGGACAAACGGATAAGGATGATTAGAAGAGGGAAATTACTGTAGCCAGTTGATCAATTTCAATCGATATATAAACAAATATCAACGTCCAGTTAGCCAAAAATGCTCCGACTAATCCGATTCGTATATTTCTCATTTTCTGGACCTTCTCTTGTCGTTTGATAATAAAATTAAATAGAAACATCATAATAAGTGGATGTGCCAACGAAAAGCAGAATAATGCTACATGAAGGTAGTTTTTCTTTTCATAGTATTTATATAAAATGAATGGTGTTCGATAGATGAGAATAATAAGAGTATTCCAAAATAAGAAATGAGTTGGAAATGATTGAAATACGGAAGTGTAGAATCTATCGTATTTTAAAAAACCATACGGTGAATTAATTAGGGTAAAAAGGATTCCTTTATTACATCTCTCATTATCAAATTCTTTTTCAGTTTTTTCAGTTTTTTCAGTTTTTTCAACGAATTTCTTCTTTTTTCTAAAATAAGAAAATACGGATTTGATGGGATTCATTTTCTCTTTTTTAGCTATTAAAACTGAGTAAGAAATCAATAAGAGAGTATTTGAATGATGGAGGGGGGAAAGAGGGGGATACAATTTGACAGCTGCTCGGATGATTTGAATGGTGCGATGGGGCACATTTGCATAGAATTTAAATTAATATCAAGTATTATTAGTTCAATGGAGCGCATTTACTACCATAATTCAAATAGTTCTTCTCGAAAGTATCTCTTCATCAATGACAATCGAATCGCCAGCTCCATATCCAATTGTCTCATGATATTCCATCACAGAATACGGTTCAACTGCGTTTTTGAATTGGACTCGACACTTTTCGAAATGTTCTCCCCATCCAGTTTTACTGTTTTCACGGAGTTCGATTGATTTGGAGAACGAGATGTAGACAAGGTTTATTGTTAGAGTTGAAGAGAGGATGAGTAGAATGGAGGAGTAGATGACGACGGACTGAAAAACAATTTAGCTTGATTTACAGAAGAGATGGAGACAAATGGACAACTAGTAAATTGTTCAGCTTAAAAAGTTCTACATTTTATTAGTTGATGACTTTTTTGTAACTCTAAAGATAGCTGAGATATCACTGTCTTAAAAACACTTAACTAGTTATTTGCAGTTTTTGAAAAATCGGGGATATCTCGATTTGTGTAAAAGCTCTTGAAAAATAGTCAACTACAAAGTTGTTCAGCTTGAAAAGTTCTACATTTTACTAGTTGATAGTTTTTTGGTAGCTTTTATAATAAGCGAGATACACGCGCTCAAAATTAGAACAGGCGTTTTCTCTGCACTCTCTCTTTAGATCTCGTTTCCCATAATAGCTATCAAAAATATCTCGTTTCCCATAATAGCTATCAAAAAGTGGTCAACTACAAAGTTCTTTAGCATAAAAAGCTCTACATTTCACTAGTTGACAACTTCTTTCTATCTCTTCTCTAAATCAAGTTATACTCATTTAAAGATTACTTACCCATGAATCATCCAATAAATAAAGAAGCACAAAAACTCCAATATGAGAAGAGGGCACGGACAAGTAGAAAATGAGTTTGAACCGAAAATCGAGTGGATTAACGACCAAATAAAAATATTTGAAAAATCTCGCGAAAAAATAATAACCGATATGAAGACCGATGGTTCCAACCGAAAACCACGTGGATGCATTTGGAGATAATGGTTTGATCATTGATATTATAATGAGGATAAGAGAAAAAATCGATAAAATAAGACCAATGATCATATGAGATCGTTTCTGATTGCATGGACGGAAGCAATATGGAATCGCATCGAAGAGAATAAAAAAGAGGAAAAGAGCCGGTGCAGAGCTCATTAAGCTCGGATCCTGGAAGTAATAGAGTCCGTAGATGAAATTGAAGAAAAGGACGAAAGTGTAGAGAAGATGGGTCTTCAGAAATTGTGATGTGGAAATGGATTTGAAGAAACAGCTTCGTGGTCTCTGCGGGACTTCTGGTAGCTTTGGGTAGACTGGGACCTTTGTGTGATTGGGAACTTCGAACTTGAAGTTATCGGGAACCGAGGCGGATGTTGCCCAGACCATTTTTTCTGAAATATTTGGTTTAGAAGAGCTATAACTCAGGTAGCGTTTAAGATAGAGAGAAATGGTCAACTAATGAAATATAGCCCTTGATAAGAGGTACATTTTGTTAGTTGACCATTTTTTGATATCTCTAACGAGAAGCGAGATAGAAGGGTTTAAAAAGAGCGCTCCTTCAAGGGGGTGGCACTTTTCAAAACGTCATATCTTGGTTCAATGAAAAGATAGAAAAAAGTTGTCAACTAATGAATTGTTCAGAATAAAAAGCTCTACATTTTGTTAGTTGACCATTTTTTGTTATCTTTAACGAGAACCGAGATACAGTGATTTAAAGCTGCGAGTCCGTGAGGGTGAGAGAAAGAGATAAGGGAGAGACGCAGATACTCTAGCCGTTTGCGTCTATTTTCTCATTATGAATCTTTTTCAGAAATTAAGTTTTCAATAAAAAAATAGATTTAACAAGGAGAGAGAGAGAGAGAGAGAGAGAGAGAGAGAGAGAGAGCGCAGACAACTAGACACTCTAGCCTTCTCCTTGCTACCCAACTTCAAACGCTTATAACTCGCTTCTCGTTGAAGCTACCAAAAAGTCGTCAACTAACGAATTACTCATCATAAAATTCTCTACATTTTCTTAGTTGACCACTTTTCTCAATCTCTAACCTCAACTAAGATACGCGCGATTTAAAAAAACATCGGGAAAAAACTGTATAGTTTTCGTTTTTATTCGAAAATAAGGGGAAGAGAGAGGAAAAAGGGAAGAAGTTGCTATAGAGACACTCAAACAAACGAAAATGATTATATCTGAAATCATGTGTCTCTCTCTCATTATCTCTCTCTCTCTTTTATTCCACTAATGAGGGGGAGAGTCAGGTGTTGGGGGATCCCATTGGGAATCGGGTACATGTTTTCGATTAATATCAAATAATTCTTGGAATTTTCTTTCTGAGAAATGATTAATGAGTGGTTTTTTGGTTCCGGGATATGAAAAGATCAGCCTTCGTTTCTTCGCGGCTGATTTGAAACGATCCAGTGATATCAATGGGTTGCGCCCTGCACATTTAGTTTGCATGTCTGTCCCAGTGGATAGCGCCCTTGTTCAGCGTTTGAGAGGTGGCTGGTTCGACTCCTTCGGGTGGCCGACTATTTCTATTCTCTTTCCTGCGTTCTAAAAGCGTTAAAAAAGCCAACAAGATTCCTTATTGAAATAACTTTTTATTTTTTTTTTGGACTTTTAAATTTTTTTCAAACAAAAAAAACGGAACAATTTAAAGAAAAAGCACAACAGAAATGATGATAAACTAGAAAACTAGGTAAACAGGAACAAAAAAAGGAACCTAAGAAAAGAACGGAATCTAATGAAATTTGAATTTCTGCGGATTTCGTGGTGATGGTGTCAATGGCAACGGGGAGATTCGTCGGAGACTATTCATGTACACGTATCTGCAATTACCTCTATTAAAAGGGCACACAAAATAAAAAAAGTTACCTGCTAAAAAAGATGAATAACACTCGAAACCAAACAATTTGTGATCGATGTGCCCACATCGCTCTCCAACACGCCGCCACGTCACGAAACCTGGCCATGTAGAAGAATGGCGAGCGTCCGAATGAGAAAATCGCGTCGAGCATTCCAATATACTTTCTCCAGAGTGGAATCGAGTCGAGAACGAGGATTTGCACGTCGCGTGGCACATCGCCGTTCGTGTACGCTGTTTGAAGGGCTTCGAAGCAGCTTGAGTGATTTTGGTGTCCCGAAACGCCGTGGGCGTCGAATGAGATGACAGTGTCGGCTGAGAGAACCTCCACGTGTCGCATGACGATTTGGCAGAGGGAATTTCGATTCCATGGGTCACCATCGGAGAATTCTTCGTAGTCGAGACACGTGACGTCACCGGGAAGGATTCCGAGTTTTTCGGCGGCTCGGGAGAGCTCACGAGCACGGATTGTTCCCTGGAAATTCAAAAAATTAAAAAAATAATAATTTCCCTCTAATAAAAGTGCACCCACCAATCCATCGAAATTTCCATTGGAGACACAAAGAATAAAAACGCGATGACCGGCCAGACTGAGCGCTCGAATCGTCGGCGAGAAGAACATTGTCTCGTCGTCGGGATGTGCGGTGAGAAGAAGAATTCGAGATTGCGGAGCGAGTGGAATCGGATGGGAGCGGACGGCGAAGAGGAGGAGGAGAACGAATAGGAATATTATGATGAGCACGATGAGGGGAAGCATTTTTTGTGTGTGGATGTGTGTGTGGTTGGAGAGATCTGGAATTGGAAAAAAATTATTGAAAAATGGGTTGAAAAAGAGAAAATTTGGAATTTTTTTTTCAAAAATCATTGAATTTAGTGGTTTTTTTTCTTTTTTTTTTCTTGTTTTAAAGCCGAAAACCGATGAAAATACGTAGATTTCTCGAAAAAAAAAGGGAAAAATCATAGAATTCTGTGTTTTTTCTTCAATTTTCCTTTTTTAAAGCGCAAAAATGATCAAAATACGTAGATTTTTCTAAAAAAAAAAATTAAAAAATCATTGAATTTTGTGGTTTTTCTTCAATTTTTAGATGTTTTGCACCTATTTTCCTGTTTTAAAGCCCAAAAATGATGAGAATCCGAGAATTTCTCTATAAAAAGTTGAAAACTCATAGAGTTTTGTCAATTTTTCTTTATTTTCCCGGTTTAAAGCCCAAAAATGATGAAAATACGTGGATTTCTTGAAAAAGTTGAAACAGCGTTGAGTTTTGTGGTTTTTCTTCAATTTTTCTGGTTTAGAGCCTAAAAATGATGAAAATACTTGAATTTCTCGAGAAAAAATTGAAAAACCATAAAATTTGGTTTTTTTTTCTTCAATTTTCCCGTTTTAAAGCCCAAAAATAATCGAAATACGTGGATTTTTAGAAAAATGGCTTGAAAAATAGAAAATTCCGCTTTTTTTTCGGCAAATCGTAAAAAAATCGTAAAGAATTCTTCTCGAAACAGAATAAAAAAAGAAAAGAAAATAAATATACAAAACAAAGAAATTTGAATAACAAATAACACGACAAAGAACGCCTTTCTTTCAAATTTTCACTGTCTGCGTCTCTCACTCTCTCATCACACACAGTCTCGTTGGAACGCTTTCTCTTCTTCTTCTTGTTCTTCTCGGGAAGAGATAATGGACAACTGACCGTTGAGTCACCTGGGATGATATTGATTTGAAGGAGAAGAAGAAGAGAGAGAGAGAGGAAGTGAGAAAGAGATGGAGATAAAATCGAAAATTCTGAATTTTGGGGAAAAAACAGAAAAAATGGAGTTTTCAGCCATTTTTCGATGAAATTTTGTTTGAAAAAAGGTTAGAAAATGGCGAAAAAACAGAAGAAAAATAGCGAAAATCAGTGAGAAACTTTAAAATTGCATTCAAAAAAATCAACAAAAAATCTTTATTATTCACTATTACCTTTTTTTACTGTCTACCCAATTCCCCTTTCTCTTCCTCCGTCTCCACACCGGTCTTCGTCTCGATACTCTTGATAAATTCCTCAAAAGTCTGCGAATTCGCACTTTGCGGCAGTCGAATCGAATCGCCGAACGCCGTTTTCATCGCCGCGCCAAACTGGCGTGGCGTGTTGACGTGGAGAAGGGCCGAGACGCCGACGATCAGCAATGAGAATCCGGAGACGGTGATGACGGTGGCGACGCCGAGGGCTTTGCCGGCGAATGCGGCTCCGGAGAAGAGTTGAGCGGCGGCGAGATCCGCTGCTTCGGGTTGACGAGAGTGCTTCCAGGCGCTTCGGAGTCCGAGGAGGAGGGTGACGAGTGATGTTCCGCCGACGACTGGAAATTTGGTGAGGTTAAGTGGCTACAAACTACAAGAAAGCCTCACCAAATTCAAAATTTGCATCATTTTAAAGGGATTTTGGTGAGGCTAAGACTACAAACTACAAAAACGCCTCACCAAATTCAAATTTGCATCATTTTCGAAGGAATTTCGGTGAGGCTAAGGCTACAAACTATAAAAGCGCCTCACCAAATTCAAACTTTCATTGTTTTCAAAGGTACTTGGTGAGGCTAAGACTACAAACTACAAAAACGCCTCACCAAAATCTTCATTTCCACAGGAATTTTGTTGAGGCTAACGAGGATCCATATTTTCCATGGCCTTTCAGAATTTTCTGTAATTTTGGGTCAAGGTACTTTCGACCCCGCTCTATCGAATGGTAAAAACTAGAAATGTCAAGAATGCCTTAGAAGCTGAAAATTTTTGTCTGAAAATTTTTCAGAATTTTTTTTTCGAAAATTTTTCCCTGTTTTCTAATTTTTCTTCATCATTTAGATGTTAAAGCTGTTACAAGGAGTTTTTCAGTGCAATCAGAAATTACCCATTACATTTTGAGCCTAAAAATAATCATAGAAAATGTTGGCTAGGCTGTCAACATGAAATTTTTTTCCAAAAATTTTTTTTCAAGTTTTTGTTGTTTTTTGTTTCTGGTAAGAATGCAGAACAAAAATTTAAAAAAAAATTTGAAAATTTTTTTTTTTGAAAAAATTTGGCCATGTGAGCCATATTCCCATATACCCACATTTTGACCAAAATTTTTTTTTGGCCCAAATTGGGTTGGATGATAATTGGGCACTCCGAGAACCTCTTAGCAAAGTTTGAACGCCAAAAAGTAAACAGAAATGTTAGAAAAGGTGAAGCAAAAAAAGTCAAAAAGTTTTTCCAAAAATTTTCGCGTGAAAGAGTCGATCCCCACAGCATCCCCACCAGAAACGCGCTCACTACCCACTCGGCCATCCGAGTTGCCAAGCAACGTGGCAAATTGGCAATCAGGAGAGGGAGGCTCAATTGGAGGGGAAAGTGGGGGTTGACTGTACAAATTAGCAAAAAATGGGTACTTTTTTCAGACAAAAATTTTCAGCTTCTAAGGCATTCTTGACATTTCTAGTTTTCACCATTCGATAGAGCGGGGTCGAAAGTATCTTGTCCCAAAATTACAGAAAATTCTGAAAGACCATGGAAAATATGGATCCTCGTAAGAATACAAACTACACATAAAAATTACCAGATTTAACGAAACCGGCCGTATTGCTCGTATCAATCCGATCGAGAGCCACAAGAGCGTGTCCCGACAAAGAGGACGGTTGCTGGGTGCTCACCGTGTTCACCTCGCCCATACACCTGAATTTTCGTTCAAAAATCCAAAAATGGAATTTTCTTTAAAAATCGATATATTCAAAGCCAATTTTGAAGCTTGAAAAAAGAAGGGAAAATGATGGGATTAATTGAGATAAAAGTGTATTTTTTGATTGGAGAAAGATGGGGGGAAAATGGAATAAGTTAAGCAAAGAGGAGACAAATAAAAACGTTAGGAGACCATTTTTTAAACAGTTTTTTCTTAAAAAAACAGGAAAATCGAATAAATAAATGTGAAAAAAAAACGGAAAAATAAAAAAAATCAAAATTATCAGTCACTTTCGGATCCGGAGCTTCTCGATGGCGAGCGACGTTTGCGGTGTTTTTTGCTCTTCTTTTCCTGGAAAAAAAAAATAAAAATTATGAAAATAAATTCTAATTCCATCAAAATACCTTCTTATGCTTCTTGGCCTTCTTCTCCTTCTTCGCCTTCTTCCGACGACGTTCCTCCGCTTCTGAATCCATCGACGCATCCGAATCGGTGTCATTTTTGCGTGGCTTTTTTGGTTCTGGACTCTTGGTTTCCTCATCGGATTCCGATTTTTGACGTTGACGACGTGGCGGACTTTCAGATTTTCTCGGGGAACGTCTTCTGATCACTGGAGAACGTCTTCTAGCTGGACTTTTTCTTTTCGGTGATCCAGATGGTGATCTTCGCTTTCTCGAAACAGGAGATTTCGATGGAGACGGCGAACGACGTCTTCTAACCGGCGACTTGGATCCGGATGGTGAACGACGTCTTCTAACCGGCGACTTTGATCCAGATGGTGAACGACGTCTTCTGGGTGGAGAACGCTTTCTGACGATTGGAGATTTGGATCCCGATGGGGAACGACGACGTTTTGGTGGGGATTTCGATGCGGATGGAGAGCGACGTCTTCTGACAATTGGGGATTTAGATCCGGATGGAGAACGACGTCTTTTTGGAGATCTACTTCTGGATTTCGACTTGTTTCTAGCGGCCGAAGCGATCGCTTTTCTTCTGAGCTCCGCTTCCTCGTGACGCTTCTTTCTTTCGATTTCACGACGACGCGACTCTTCCTCATGCTCTTTTTCATCACGAACTGGACGGCGATCCCTACGACGATCATCCCTTGGAGAACGTCTTCTCGGCGGGCTTCTACGTCTCGGCGGTGATCTTCCATCTCTTCTTGGCGATCTTCTTGGAGGACTTCTTCTCCTCGGCGGGGATCTTCTACCTGGAGATCCGGCTCTTCGAGGACTTCCAGCAGCTCTTTCAGGACTCGCGTTCCTTCTTGGTGGAGTTTTACGCGGACTCAATGCTCTGGCGGGTATTCTATCGTCTCGAACCTCTTTCTCTCGATATGGTCCTGTGTACCGCCCGTTGCTAAGCGTCTTGTATCGATTTGTCCAATCGTCTTCGCGAGCGTCGCCTCTGGAATCTCGATCGTTCGTCTTCATTTCAGCCATCTTTTTATTGACGAGCGATGCTGGAATTCCATCGGAAGCTTCATTGGCCTCGATGAACAGGTTCCAGAGCTCTCCGACGAATTCTCGAGATCGGCGGGCGTTTAAAAATCCGGTTACATTGATCTAAAATCTTTATTCTTTTGAATTTTACAATAAAAAATCAATAAACCTGTAGCAATTTCGGATTCAAATCCTTCTCATCCAACTGCGATAGAATATACTCGACGACGACGTCATCCTCCATTCCGAGAATCTCGTTGATACGTGAAGTGATCCACGGTTTAATGACGTCCATATTGATGCGATTCAGGTCGATCTTGAAGAAAAGAGAGCCATGAGACCTTTAATTATCGAGCATTAAAACCCCTTTTTTTATGGAAAAATCACTATTTTTCTGGTTTTTAAACGGAAAAATCGATGAAAAACTTGCTTTAGAATCTTACTTTTTGCTCTAACTGCGGTTCGAACTTCATCGTCTTCAACAATTTCTTCTCCTTGTCCGAGAATCGACCATCCTGCTCCGAGCTGGCACCACGAAAGTAGCCGGCGTCCATTCTGAAAAAAACGGCGAAAAAATCGATAATTTTTCTGTGAAAAAACGAAAGAAAAACGACGGTGCACACCATCGAAAACGATGGAGAATGGGGGTGCAAGAACACTAAAAATTGCAATGACGTACGAACGTCGACACGAGAAACGCGCAAGCGATTGGGTTTGCGCATTACTCGTTTTGCGCGGTAATTTAAATTCTGTTTTCTTTTCTCTCGCTTTTTTCAAGTGCTCAAAGCTCAACGCTGACCAAAAAACTAATCAAATTTATTTCCGAGAATATTGCAATAATCGGCAGGTGTCAATTCCATTTAATCACCACCCCGGTGCATAATTTCGTCGTCTAACAGCTGATTTATAAGCATTTTTTAAAGAATTTTTAAAATATTTAAGATAAAAATGAGTGCTGCCACGTGGATTTGTCCATCAGATCCTCCCAATTATTATCTAAAAATCCTCCATTTAATTGGCCTAATTTCAATACCAATTAACGCCCTCTGCCTCTATTTAGTCTGGTTTCACACTCCAAAAGACTCCAAATTCCGGTATTGCTTAGCCTATTTGCAGGTATTGTAGTTTGTAGTCTTTGTAGTCTAAGCCTCACCTAGATCATCGCCTTCCTCGTGGAAATCGATATGTCATGGATTTGTCCTGGTTATTATCTATTCCCAATGCTCGGCGGTTATAACATCGCCGCAACCAATAAAATCTTCAGCGGTCATCAAAATACCGTAGGCGGAGGTACTGTAGAAAAATATTACTGTATCGAGTTTTTCAGGTCTTTGGCTCCTTTAAACTCTGTTTTGAACTTCCAAGTCTTCTTCTCTGTTTTTTATATCGTCAAAACGCGGCGGCCGAGTTGGATCAGGTGTGACCTAGGATTTTCTTTTTCTAGGCCACCAAAAAAGAATTTTTCAGAAATTTAAAATCAGCAAATCCATTCAATATTTCGTCATTTTCACGTGTCACACTTTCCCATTTCTCATCGCTTTTTGCCTGTTAAAATCCGAATTAAGCGGGGAGGAAATGCTCCGGATTTTGGAAAAAGTGACTTTTTGTAGTTTGTAGTCTTTGTAGTTTGTAGTCTCTTCAGAACTATCCAAAATGCATCCACGTCCTAAACCATCAAGGATTCGTCCTCTACGACCCCCGCAGCAATCTCTACACTTCTCTCATCGGCCTCTTCTCCATGACCTATATTTCCATTTTTTCCATGTGGGTTTTTCTAGGCCACCGTGACGTTTTCTAGGCCATTTTTAGATTTGGTGGATTTCTCGGATTTCATACTATTTATATTCTTCGAAAAGTCAAGATTCACCTGTCGTCTCATACCTATTCGGTGCATAAGTCCGCGATGATTAATTTGTTTTTGCAGGTTTGTAGTTTGTAGTTTGTAGTCTTTGTAGTCTTTGTAGTCTTTGTAGTCTTTCCAGTGCCTCGTCCCCTTCATCTGTCTAATCATCCCATTCAACTTCATCTTCTACGTAGTCTACAACGATCTCTGGAAATACCAAGGTAAAAGGGGCGTGGCCTAATTTCTCCAAAAAAAAAAATCAATAATATTTAATTCCAGAATTTTCCACGTGTCTCATTTTCATAATGGCCGCCCATTCAATGATCTCCTCGATGATGATGATTTTAACCAATAGACGATTTCTCGGATTGTTAAGAGAGAAAGTTTTTAAAATGTGAGACCCTTTTAATTGAAGGGCATGCCCTTATATTAGAGGTTTTTCAGACCGGAGAGATTACTGGATACCTTGAGCCCGTATCGTATTCCGGTGGATCCAACGGCGATTTCTCCGATCACAACTGTATTAGCGCCTATTTAATTGGATGAATAAAGATTAAATTAGTTGTAACTTTGTTGAGAGTGGAGATAGCGAAAAATGGTCAACTAGGAAGTTGTTCAGCATAAAAATCTCTACATTTTGTTAGTCGATCACTTTTTGATAGCTTTCACCGGAAGCGAGTTATAAGTACTTGAAGCTTTTAAAGGCGCATAACTCAGTTGGAAGTGGAGCTATCAAGAAGTGGTCAACTGACAAAATGTAGAGTTTTTTATGCTGAATAAGTTGTCAGTTTGACTATTTTTTGATATTTTAAAAGACAAGCGAGATATGGACGGTTTTAAGTTTGAAGTACTAACTTTGAACAATAACATGGGAAAGCTATCTAACTTCAAACCTTCCTATCTCAGTTACCGTAAGAGCTATTAAAAAACTTTCGACTAACGAAATATAGCTTATAATAAGGGCTACATTTCCTTAGTTGACAACTTTTTGCTATCTTTGCTAGTTAGCGAGATATAAGGGCTTAAAGTGAGGCAATCTTGTGGAAAAACTTCAAACGCTGATATCTCGGTTACGGTAAGAGCTATCAAAAAGTGGTTAACTAATGAAATATTGCTCTTATTAAGGGCTACATTTCCTCAGTTAATAACGTTTTTCTAGCTCTTATGGGAAGCGAGATATAAACGTTCAAAGTGATGTGCTTCTTTAAACCCAGCAGCCTTATCAGCGGCTCCCGCAACTTCAAACGCGTATAACTCGTTCCCTGTAACAGCTATCAAAAAGTGGTCAACTAACAAAATGTAGCTCTTATTAAAGGCTACCTTTCATTAGTTGACAACTTTTTTCTAGCTCTTATGGGAACCGAGTTATACCACTTTTGCTATGGTACCTGGAATTTCGAAACAGTCAACCTATTTCATCATATTTTTTCAAAAGAAGCTCCCTTCAAGAAACGAAGAAAAAAAAAAGAATTTCAAGATGGGTTCGAGGAGATAGGAAATTTCAAGTCATCTTTCTTTTTGCTTCTTCTTCTTCTCTTTTCTTCTTCTTTTTCTTCGACTTTTCGGACACTTCGAATTGGGGACTACAACGAGGAGAGAGATAGTATGGGAGAGGAAGAGACGCAGAGACAAGTTTTAGATAGAGAAAGAGACGGAGAGTGTAATCGGGAGGAGACATGTTGTCTTGAAATGTTTGGGAAAAAGGGTCCCTTTCGTGAACTTTCAGTATTTCTTTATTCTTCGGGTGCGGCTTAGCTAGCTTTTATTAGCTAGCCTAGTTTGTCTAACTACAGTAATCCTTTTTGAGACGGGCTATAACTCGGTTCCCATAAGAGCTAGAAAAAAGTTGTCAACTAATGAAATGTTGCTCATGATAAGAGCTATATTTCGTTAGTTGTCAACTTTTTTGTAGCTCTTACGAGAAGAGAGTTATAAGCGCTAGAAGTTAGGCCTTTTTGAATTAGGAAGAGTCGCCAACTTCAAACGCGTATAACTCTGTTACCGTAAGAGCTATCAAAAAGTGGTCAACTAACAAAATGTAGAGCTTTTTATGCTGAACAATTCATTAGTTGACTACTTCTTGCTATCTCTAACGAGAAGCGAGTTATGAGCGTTTGAAGTTGCGCGCTTTTCTAATTTCGGCCGTATCTCCCTTTCTATTGGAGCTATCAAAAAATGGTTAAGTAACATATTGCATAGTTTTTCATGCTGAACAATTTGTCGACCATTTTGAGATACGGCACCGTGCCGCCTACAGTATCCCTTTTTAAAAATGATGTTCCTTTCCTCACTCCTCCCCGAAGTTCATTCACCCCAACTAAAAAAAAAGAAGAAAAAGAAGAAGAAAAAGCGACCATGGACCCACTAAATTTCCAGCTCCCCCTCTCCTCATTTAACACACTATTTCCTCCCCCCATTTCGTTCCCATCTCCGTGCCCTTTCTCTGCACTCTCTTCATCCCTCAACACACTCTCTCTCTCTCAATTTCTCTGCGTCTCTCCAAACGCGAGTTTCAGAGGTTTCAGAGGTCCCTGGGAGCCCCGGGAAAAAAAAGAGGAGGAGGAGGGGGAGAAAAAGAGAGAGAGAAGCTAACAAAAGAAGAAAAAAAAAGAGTTTGTGTGTGACTTCTCTCCCTGTCAGTCAAAAAACGCGTCTTCCCCAAGCCACCCAAATTTCAGATTAAAGTCCTTCTGTAGTTTTAGTGCATTAATCCCTTCTTTCCTCTTCCCCTTTTTGCAGTTTTGCATCCATAAATCTAGGCAATAAAATCCGTTGAGAGAAGGGATAATTATTCTCATGGACAGGTGGACGGAAAGGGAAAAGAGCCGTGTCCATGAAAGTGGGCGGTGCTTTGGAAATTCGGAAATTTATGCCTCTTTTTCGGAAGGTTTTCTCTGCAAATTCTGGTTTTAAAAAATTAATTTTGGAAAATAATGGAAACGCGCTCTATTGATAAGGCGGGAATTTTGTGGATTCAAATTTTCTGAGGAATTATTTAATTATTTTTCAGCATTTTTCAAGGCTTTTCTTGATTTTTTGAAGTTTTTCGGGCGTTTTTCATGCAGAAATTGTCAAAATTTGATAGTTTTTTAGTAGAGTAATTTGTTTTCTTTAGGTTTTTCATTAATTTTTTGGAATTGAAGCTCTTTTTCATTTTTGTTGATTTTTAAGCGATTTTCAGTGATTTTTCTTTAATTTTCATTGTTTTTCAAGATTTTCTAAGTTAAAATAATGGAATTCTAATAGTTTTTCAATAGAAAAATCTATTTTCTTTGGTATTTTTGAAATTTAGGCTTAAAAATTTTTTTTTTGATTTTTAAGCTATTTTCGCGATTTTTTTTTAATTTTCATGGGTTTTCAAGGTTTTCCTAGGTTAAAATAGTCAAATTTTGATACTTTTTCAATTGAAAACCTATTTTTTATATATTCTTTGCTAATTTTCTCTCTTTTTTGGACATTTTTCAATTTCAGTGAATTTCCTCTCATTTTCGGTCATTTTCTTTGTTTTTCTGGAATTTTTTCCTGTAAATTAATTTTTTTATCGAAAAAAAAAATCGATTTTAACACATTTTCACCAGTAAAAACTCTAGATTTTTCAATAATTCCCCTTCTGCTCAAATGTCATGTTTCCATCACAAAAAGGGGTGAAACTACTCTGAAATTCCAGATATTTTCAGCCGTCTTCTCCTTTTTTTTCTATAAAAAAGCACACACGTCTTCAAGTTTGTCACGCTTCATCTGAAACTTCTTCTCCATCAAGAGAGAGAGAGAGAGTAGATCTGCTCTTTGTGTTGCTTTGTGCATTTCGGATAAGTCCTTCCTTCTCTCTCTAGAAAAAAGTATGTAGAAAAAAAAAGAAAAAAAAAAACGAAAGGAGAGTACTTTTTTTTTCGTGCTGAAATTAATTTCATTGCTCCTCTTTTCTTGCCTCTTTTCTTCTTTTTTCCACATTTTTTTTGCTAAAAAAGAAGGAATTCTTGAAGAGGGGCGGCTGACCTCTTCAGAAGTAGTCGAAACTTCTTTTGATTCGCTTATGAATTCTTGAATAGAATTCGGGAAGGAAGGAGTGCACTTTGGAAGAAAAAGAAGAAGAAGACGTCTTCTGAATTCTGAATTCTGGATTCTGGATTCGGGAGTTCTTGCTAAATAGAAAAGTCTCGAATTTTCCATCAAAATTTGAATTTTTTCAAAATTTCCAAGTTTTTTATCGCGCTCTATTGAGAATAACGATTTTAAGCTTTTTAAGCGGAAAATCCTCGAAATTTCGAGAAAAATGATTTTTTTTGATTTCTCAATGGAGCGTGATTTACCTACCTAGTTTTCTAGACTCAATTTGGGAATCCTAGTGAAATTTTCCTTAATTATTCGATTTTCAGCGGATTTTTAAGGGTACTTGAGTACTTATTAAAACGTTTAATACTCAGCCAACGGAGTGAAACGTGGCAGTACAGTAGAGCGTGATTACAGACTTAATTTTGGAATTTTCCACTGAAAAATCTAGAATTCTTGGTAAAAAGTCCCTTAACCCGTTCCAAAGAACCCGCGATCGCTTCAGATGATCTCACCCACGTGTTTACTTCTCCCCCAATCGTCTTCTTCAATCAATTCTTATCACAAATTTCGAAGAAACTACTTCAAAAAAAAAAACCGCCTGTCTCTCATCTGCCCTCCGTTTGCACTTTTGACACGGGTCGAAGCGAGAGAAGATTCCAGATTTTATCCAGTTTCTGTTTCTCTGCGCTCTCTCCCTCTCTATATGATTCAAAAAGGGATTCGGGATCCCGCGCTGGAAATGTCTGCCGCTCTCTTCTATTCAAATAGTCTCTCTAAAGACACTTGAAAAGAGAGTCACCTAACCTTTCAACATTTAAGCTCCGCCCCCTTTTTTCCTCTGCTGCAAAACCGCTTCGGCTGTTTCGAGAGACGATAAAACATCTGAAATCGTTGTGTTTATTCTCCGGATTCATTTTTTCCCCAGCGAAAGGGTGTGTGTTTGTTTAAAACAATGGAAATATGATCTTTCTCTCTGAAAATTCAGTTTTAAGCCTTGAGGTCTTTCTTCAAGTTCACTTGAAAAAATAGCAGAAAAAAACTGCAAGACACACAAAAAAGTGGTCAAAAAAAGAAGAAGGGGCGCACCGGACTTTGGTCTTCTTCGTCCTTCTTCTACTTTTCCATCTTCTTTTCCAACATCATCATCATCTGCCTTCTTCTTCTTCTTCTTCTTCAATTCGGTTGCTGCGCGCGCGGGGCGCCCGGGCGTCCCCCCCGCGCGCAATCTACTTATAGCCATTCTCGTAGTGGACAGTGTCAGTCACGAGAGAGAGATCTAGAAAGAGTCTCTCTCACATACCGTCGTCTCAAACATACCCACACACATATATATAGATATATAAATCGAAGAGAGAGAGAGAGAGGAAGTATTGGTGGTTGAGACTGTGTGTGTACATTAAATAGTGTATGTGAGCTGAGAGAGAGAGCACCGATTCACCGAAAAAGAGCCCCATTGCGCAGCGGGGGAATGAGAAAGTGCGCAAACACACCAGAAAGGTACCTTTCTTTTTCGTTGCTCTGCGCGCCGCTTCATTTCCTCTTAAACTACCCTCTCTTTTTTTTTTTGCTCATGGTTACAGATCGATACCGTAATCCGGAAGCTTCTGAGCTTCTCGATAGGATCTATTAGTCCGGCACAAGGCATCAACATGCGCTCTAATCGCGAAACGTCGAAATTCTTGGTCTGGATAGACTCCTGAGTGTTTCTAGGCTGCAAAAGTATTTTCATTTTCAAATTTTGGCCCTGATTCGTTTTGTGTCGTTGGAATTTGAATTTTGGCCTAATTGCGATTAGAGCGCATGTTGAAGACTCATGCCGAGCTAATACAGTGTCGTAAATAGAAAAAAGTAATTTTCAGTTGATTTTCAGCCAATTTGACCATTCCGATCACTCTGAAAATGTTTGGGGATATAAAACAAACCGAAATGAACAACTTTGCATTCACAGAATTTTTTGAAAATGTCTAGTTTTTCAGCTTTCTGAAACACACCTTTTTCACGTTTTTAGCCCGTTTTTGCACTAAAAACGTGAAAAAAAGGCGTGTTACAGAAATCTGAAAAACTAGAGATTTTTTAAAAATTCTGTGAATGCAAAATTGTTCATTTCGGTTTGTTTTAGACCCCCAACCATTTCCAGAGTGATCGAAATGGTCAAAATGGCTGAAAATCAACTGAAAAAACACTTTTTTTCTGAAAAGGTACTGTAGATGAACTTCTTAAACGCTACCGTAATCAATTGATCTCTAATTCCTCAGTTCTACAGTAATCAAAGTTCAAGAAACCTGTCCTTGGTCGATTACCTAAAGTGCAGCCTTCAAAACAAATGACCCCGTGGTCTCTGTGAAATTTGAAATTCTGCTGAAACTGTCTTTCTGCTGAAACTGTGGTTTCCTTATCAAAGCCATTTTCGTCTCTCTGTTATCTATAAACTGTTCTTCTTTCTCGTTTTCCTCCTTCTCGAAATGTCTATTCGGTGGCTGGCTATTCGCGATGACCGACATTTTCAGCGAAGTGTTGCGAATTAGGGTCGATATGGTCTCTCTCTCATTTTCTCTCTCTCTCTCCCGCCAAAACGTCTTCTCTTTTCAATTTGAAGCACCGCCCCCCCCTTAAAATGAAAATCTTGACTTTGAGAATCAAGTCACATCTGGAAATAATCTCGATCTCTTCCGCGCCGAAAGAGAGAGATCAAAAAAAGATTCGGGATTCCAGTTTTTCTTCCTCCTCATCTTCCAGTCCCAAGGTCACTCCTACTACTACTTCTACCATCTTCCACATTCTGCGATTTGACCTAGATTCCGGGGTTGATCGGCTGTTGTTGCCCTGGTGGGAGAAGAGGAGAAAGGGGGAAGGCTTTCCGATCCAAACCAGTTGAAAACAGATAGAGAGAGAGAGAAAGAAAGAGAGAGAACCAAAATCTTTCTTGTTTCCGCAATTTCGCTTTTCATTTTCGGATCATCTCTTTTCTTTTGTCTGCCTTTTTATGGAATATATTTCGATGTCATCTGGAAAATTCTCTTTTTTTTTCTATTCTACTGATAACAGTCTTATCAATGGTCATTATCGATAAGACTGACATTTCCAGCCAGTTGTCCACACCAACTGGTCCCGAAATCTGACCTCTTAAACTAGTGTTTCTCTGATCATCTCTTGGCGTCTCTCTCTCTCTTTCTCTCTCTCTTGATCAGAAGGTTTACAGCACAAATCCTCTTCTTCTTCTTCTTTTTCTCCGTTTACCTCTCGTAAATGTGATTTTGATTTTGAGTGAAAAAGATAGATGGTCCTTTCTGTGCTAGGCCGTTTTTGGCGGGGTGAGGCTGAGATAAAGATCAAATATTTGGTGTGTGCAGTCAACCACGTTTTGGTGGGATTACTGTAGATGGTTAGGCTAAGAATATGGGATAAGTCATATTCTAGCTTTCATTCGATTTCGTTGACTGAGTATCAAACGTTTTTTTTTTCAAAAAGTGGCTAGCTACTCGGTCCAAGTACAGTACCACCATTTTGGTCATTTTCAAGCGTCTGAAACTCAGTTCTCATGATTCCGATCACTCTGAAAACTTTTGGGGCTATAAAACAAACCTAAATGAAAAACTTTGTATTTACAGAATTTTTTGGAAATTTCTAGTTTTTTAGCTTTCCGAAACAGTTTTAGCCGTTTTTCCACTGAAAACGTGAAAAAATAGGTGTGTTTCGGAAAGCTGAAAAACTAGACATTTTCAAAAAATTCTGTGAATGCAAAGTTGTTAATTTAGGTTTGTTTTATACCCCTAAAAATGGCAGAAATGGCTGAAAATCAAAAATAATTTTTCTATAACATTTTGAAGGGTACTGTAGATGGTTAGTCTAAGAATATGGGAAAAGTCTTGTTCTAGTTCGTTGGCTGAGTATCAAACGTTTTTGAAAATTTGCATTTACATTTGATACTCAGTCTAATTAACAGTAACCAGCTAATTGGCTTAGTGCTAAAACCTCCCCTTCTCACCTCTTATAAATTGATCTCTTGGCCAAAAAATGTTTTTTTTTCAAACCAAAACTTTGTTGTTGTTGTTTTCCATGATAATTATAACCTAAAAATTTCTCTACTTCCTTATATTTTCTTCTAGCAAAAGAAAAAAAAACGAACTAGAAGGACAGCATACTGGTAGGAGGGGAAGGGAGCTCAAATTTCGGGGGGTGGTAGCCATCCAGTCCAGTGTGAGAGGGGAGTGTGTGAGCTCCGTGAGCCATGAAAGATTGGCGGGAAGGAGACGAGGGACCGTTGGCAGGAGGAGGGCCCGAAAAGCGCCCCTATTATAAACTTTGTCATGTGTGTGTGTGTGTGTGTGTGTGCCGGTCCTTTTTTGTGTGGTTAGTGCACATTTATATATATTTTGTTGGCTATTGGTTTGGAACAAGATATCTAGATACCTGCTCTCTGGATGATGGATCTCTCAGGAGATTTGCTAGATCTTCCCATCATTATAGATCTCATAAGATCTCTGAGAGCCTCTTGCGTAATCCTAGGTCAATCAAATAGAGACTGTAATCGGCAAATTCTGCAATTCGAGGTCACCGGAAAGGCGTAAAAAAGATGTTCGCAACATTTGACCAATTAGGAAAAAGAGATTGATGATCACTTATCATCATCTAGTTCGCGACCCTATTTCGAGAGAGTTGACGTCTTCTGATTTTTCTTGTTTTCGCGGGTTTTCGCGGGGTTTCTAAAAATGCCACCATTGCAACTACAAATCTCCAGGTCAGATCAGAGAGAGAGCTAGATTGACGTCATCTGATTTCAATTTCAATTTCTAAGCTCCGCCCCCATTTTTGGGTAGTGTGCACACACACGGTGCGCACACTGTTCAACAAACAATTTCAGTAGATGCTTTCTCTCTCTCATTCTCTCTCTCTCATTCGATTCCCCTAGCCTTCGCCCGCGACAGCTGAATCGGGGATGATTTGGGCTGCGGGATAGAAAGAGAGCGGAATCACGAGAGATTTTAGAGAATAAGAGAGAGAGAGAGAGGTCACCCAAAACGCCCGGGTGGTCTCCCTCTCTCTCTCTTTATCCGCTTCTTTCTCCGCGGGTAGGAGGACTCCCTGTTCGCCCTCTCTCTCTCCGGTCTCCGCATGAAAATAGTGTGGGATATGAGGAGGTTGCCAAGAGAAATAAAGAAAGGTCAGCCACCCTTTCCAGCCTCACCACACCATTTGCACTTTCTCATTGTCTCTCCTATTCTCTCTCTCTGTCTCTCTTAATACCTCAAGAGGTACCAAAAAGGGTGCCCACTGTACAATACGTGTGTCCTTGTGACCCTTGTATGTCTGCTGCCCTCGATTGTATCTCTCGTTGATCTGCTGCTGTATATCCAGCCACACTCGCAGCAGCAACAGCAGGAGACATTAAAGAGATGGTAGAGGGAGAGAACAATAGTGTGATTGATGTGGCATTTTCGATTCTACTCAACTGAAAATGCATTTTTTTTTTTTGGGTAGATCGGCGTCGATATTGTCACCCATGATCAACCTTTGACCCCCCCCCCCCCCCCCCCCCCATGGGAAACTGATACCATCTGTCAATCTTTTCAGTCATTTTTTTGGCATGAGTCATTTCCCAGAAGCAAGATTCTCGATTAAAGGGTCTAAAACGATCTGTAAATGACAGAGGCAAATGCCGACGATTGATCACCGTGGATCCGTGGATCTTCTTAGCACATCCCTCATCTTAATCTAATTCTGAATCCATCATGACTGACTGCCACTTAAGATCTTTTCTGAAAAATGGCCAGATGGTATGGGTCATTCATTCGTCGCTCCGCCCACCCCCCTTATTCTTCTGTCATTCAGTTAGAGAGTCGTCCCCGTCTCTCTCTCTTGTTCTCTTTCTTTCCAATCTACACATTTTGTGGTGAGGCGTATGCCATTTTGGCCTTTTTTTTTTAGAAAGTCTCAGCTTTCACCGTAATTTTTTGAAATACGGCTTCCATTTGCAATCAAATTTTCTGAATTTTTTTCAATTTTTGCGAGAAAAATGCCTAATTTAACCTTATAAACTCTCTTACTAACCTTTTTCATTTTTAAGGACAACCCCTTCGATTCGCTAGGCTCTAATTTGAGTCAGCTGCTCTCTACGGCTCGTTTCATTTCTATAAATTTCCCCCCGAATTTTAATGGGCGGTTGCCTTGAGACGAAGAGCCTCTTTCTCTCTCTTTCTCCATCGGAAATGTGAAAGTTACGCCGATAGGTCAGTAGAAGAAGCAGATGTGCTTTTCATCCGTATGTCCATTCGACGCGGCTCCCTTCTCCTTCCCTAACAACCTACATTTGAATATTTGATGGGTTAGATGGGGACGTTTTTTCGGTTCTTTTCGCATTGGAAGAGAGGGAGGAAGAGCCAAGCTAAAGATGTGAGGATCGGATTAAAGGGAGGACCAAAGGGATGATGACAGCTGGCTGGATATTCTGGAAGACTGTCTCAAAAAGGGTGTCAAAATCGATGCAAGGAAGCTGAAATGGCTGGAAATGGGATGGGCGGAGCCAAAAGAAACCTGGAAGAAGCCGTCCGCTCGCTCAAATTGGACCTTTTTCGACGATCTTTTTTGGATTTTTTCGGATTTTTTTTTCAAAAAATTCGATTCAAAACGACTGATTTTGACGGTCGAAAAACGGGCGGACCGTTGACCGGACCGCGCTGAAGACGAAGCTGGAAATAGTGAAGCTCGATGCACCTGGAATCTTGGTCAAGCTGCAAGAAGGTGCTTAACCCGACCATCACACCGCAAGCTGAAAGGATCTGAACTCTTAGCCAAGCTGGAAGATGGGCGGTGCTTAACTTGAGCAAGCTGAACGGATGGGCGGAGCCAACCAATTTCGAAATCTTATTCAACTTTCTCCCAAAAAATAAAACTTTTAGACATTTGCCTCTCTAATTTCTTGTGGTAGAGTGTGTCTAAAAGCGTGTGCCGAAGGGGACACACACACCTTGAAGGTCACTCGGAAAAAAAAAACGGGAGTGTCGGTGGGCGCCGGGCACCGACCCCCCAACCCAACCATCATCCGGTCCTCTAACCGTCTCTTTTCTGCGCACACACTCCGGCACACTCACACATGTCATCGAATTGAATTCCCCTCTCTCTCTCTGAATTGCAGAAGGGTTGGATGACCCTGAGAACTGCATTTGATGGTTTCTGTATCCTTTATATTCTGAATTTTCTACTTCAAAAGTAATTATGTCTGGAATCGGTGCACTTTTGGATGGTTTTTGGCTGAGTATTAAACGTTTGATACTCAATCAAAGCAGAAGTGCAGTAGAGCGCGATTGCGGACATAATTATAATCGTGGCCGAGAATCCGATCTTCCATGGCCTTAAAATTGATAGCCTACAGTAATCATGCGCCTTTTAACTTTTTCGGGGACATGGTTACTGTAGCTTGTCGATTTTGAGCGGGCCACGGTCCCTCCTCCTCTAATTGAAGGGCATGCCTTTCTTTTAAATCCTTTAATTTGAAGCCCCCCCATCTTCTCTCTCTCTCTCTCTCTCTCTCTCTCTCTCTCTCTCTCTCTCTCTCTCTCTCTCTCTCTCTCTCTCTCTCTCTCTCTTTTTTTTTCAAATTTCCATTTCCCATTCCAAACCATTTTCAGCCACCATTAGACTAGAATTCCAACACCCGTTCTCTTCTCCATTACCAAAAACATCATGGGACCCGAGATGACGGCCGAGCAACGCGTCAGCGTCAGTGAGGATCTCGAACAGGCGGTGACGTGTCTGAAACGGGTGATGCACGGAATGAAGAATTGTTGTAATGAGGGGGCGGAGAATGAGGAGGAACAGGTAAGAAACGAAAAATGATTTTGGTGAGGCTAAGCGTTGTTTGTAGTTTGTAGTGGGTTAGCCTCACCAAAAACGGTTTTTTTGTGAGTTTTGGTGAGGCTAATTGGCTACAAACTACAGGGTTGGGCATAAATATGGAGCCGCGTTTAGAGAAGTAAAAAAACTTGGGAAGTCAAAATTTTTTCCTGTAATTCTGACAAAATGAACTTCAAACAACTACGAAAAGACTGCCCTTAGCAGATTTTGAATTAGTCACTTCAATTTTACATGACGCTTTTCTGAACTCTTGAGTTTGGGGTGGTATTGACACGCAGGTAGTTCAAGTCAATATCATCACCTGTTTCTCGAATGGGGATCTCTAGAAATCCAATATTTAACAGCATGTTATGGACCCATAATGGGTTGAAAACCATCACAGTTTCCGATTTATCGAATAGAAAATAAGCCTAGGAATAAGTCATTCAAACAAGTCATGATCCCTAGTAAAAGAATTTTTTTTTGCATTTCGGTGGATTTTTCTATGCTACCGAGAGCGACGCCTGCTTGGTTTTTTGAATCTTCGATTTTTCAGTCGGACTGCACTCAAAGTATCATCCTTTATTAAAAATCACTTGGTGGCGGTTTTATTTCTTCTCAATATTGGGAAAATTAGCTATACTCCCAAATTGTCACAAATTCCCCATATAGGATTTCTGAGACCGGATGAAATTTTTTATCCAGCTTTTTTCTGGTTGACAGCAAGTTTCGGTCACTACGGTGACAATAATCATGTTTTCATTGCTTTTGGAAAGTTCAATCGAGAAAAATTTATCATGTTCATGAAGTTTCAATATGTGCGTGCCACCACCACCTCAAACTCGAGAGTTCTGAAAAGCGTCATGGAAAATGAGAGTGACTAATTCAAAATCTATTAAAGGCAGTTTTTTCGTAGTTGTTTGAAGTTCATTTTGTCAGAATTACAGGAAAAAATCTTGACTTTCCAAGTTTTTTTACTTCTCTAAACACGGCTCCATATTTATGCCCAACCCTGTAGAAGCTTAGCCGCAGCAAAAATGAAGTTTTGGTGAGGCTAAGGGAGTTGTGTAGTTTGTAGTGGGTTAGCCTCACCAAAAGCAGCTAGTTTGTGGGCTAATTGGTGAGGCTAAGAGGCTACAAACTACAAATTTAGCCTCAGCACAAATGAAGTTTTGGTGAGGCTAAGCGATTTGTGTAGTTTGTAGTGGGTCAGCCTCACCAAAACCGACTATTTTGTTAGCTAATTGGTGAGGCTAACTCGCTAGAAACTACAAACTTCGCCTCACCAAAATCCGCTATTTTAGTAGGCTATTTTGGTGAGGCTAAGAGGCTACAAACTACAAGATTTTCTTAGTCTCACCAAAAGAATAGAGACGTTTTGATGAGGCTAAGCGACTTGTGTAGTTTGTAGTCTTAGCCTCACCAAAACCAGCTGTTTTTCGAGCTACTTTGGTGAGGCTAAGAGGCTACAAACTACAAGATTTTCTTAGCCTCACCAAAGCCCTATTTTCCATAGTTGTCGAAACACGCTCAAGGCCCGGCCCGGCCCGGCCACGGCCCGGCCCGGCCACGGGCCGGGCCTTGGTGGCCGGGCCGGGCCGGGCCGAAAAATGTTGGGCCACCGGCCCGGCCACCGGCCCGGGTACTCGATTTTTTAAAAAATAAATATAGGTTTTTTCTCAAAATTTTTTGGAAACTGTCCAAAAGGTTTCATTTCGGAAAAATTAATCATTTGTTCACCAAAGTTCACTATCTAAAGCAATAATTTCAAGATAAAAGTTGCAATTTTTCAAGTCAAAAATTGCAACTTTGTGAATCCGGGCCCTTGTGACCGGGCCGGGCCGGGCCTGTGGCCGGGCCGGGCCGGGCCGTGGCCGGGCCGGGCCGTAATATTTTTCATCTGGGCCCGGCCCGGCCCGGCCCGGCCCGGCCACCGACAACTATGCTATTTTCCATTCACTCCTCTCCTCACCAACGCATAGTTTACAGGGTCCTCCGGACGTCATCTGCACACTACAACAAATCACCGGCGCACTGGAAAGATGTATGGAGAATAATAAGGTGTTAAACGATATACTCAACGGAAAAATAGTGAGTGAATTCTAGAAGAGGATATAATTATAGCCCTCATTGAATTAGGCTCGATTAATTGTCAATTAATTACAGAAATGTACAACATGTGGCTCGACATCTGTCGGTTTTCTATCCGATTGTCACGACAGCGCCACCTCCACCACCACCACAATCTCGCATCGATCTTCAGAAGAGCCGCCACGTCGGAAGACGTCTTCACCTGGCGACGAGGACGAGGAGCTCGACGAGGTGTGCTCTTCGATTGGCTCGAGAAGTATCCGATCGGTGAGCAGCTCCGTGAATCAAGAGGACGATGAGAATAATCAGACGTTGACGACAACGGAAAAAGGGGAAAAGACGCAGGAAGAGGAAGAGGAGGAGCATGATTTGGTGATGAAAACGATCCTTTCGACGACGACTTCAACCTCCACAGCAGGCACATTCAAGAAATCAACGAGAAAAGAGAGCAAGGAGGAGCCGACGACAGAATCTGCCAATTTTGATCTTCTCCTTCAGAATGCTTTGGGAATCTCATCGGAGAATTTGATGAAAGGAGTGATGGAAGAGGCAGTGGAAGCGGCTGAAGAGCCCGAAGAGAAGGATCAGTCGCAATTGTTGAATAATTTCTTTCAGGTGAGAATAATAAAAATTTCCATGTTTTTTCGAGATTTTTTAGTTAAAAATAGTGGGGAAAATCGGAAAAATCTCGAAAAAACCGGAAAATTTAATGAAAAATCAATAAAGAAATTGGAAAAATTATTGCTGATTTCATTGAAGTGACTGGATTCTTGAGGAAAATTTCATGTTTTTTTCGTTTTTTTCGAGATTTTTTATTGGAAAATAGTGAAAAAAGCTCTTTTTTGAACAGAACAATCAGAAAAATCTCGAAAAATTTGAAATTTTCATGGAAAATCGATTAAAAACATGGAAAAAATTATTTTGTTGAGGCTAAGCGCTTTTTGTAGTTTGTAGTTGCTTAGCCTCACCAAAATCGGAGGCGCGCCAAGTTTGGTGAGGTTAAGCGACTACAATCTACAAAAGCCGCTTAGCCTCACCAAATCTTGAGTATTCTTTGCAGAGGCTAAGCTGTTTTTGTAGTTTGTAGTCTCTTAGCCTCCCCAAATTTAGTTGCTTTAGTGCGGCGAACAGGCTAAAAACTACAAGTTTCGCCTTAGCCTCACCAAATCTTGCATATTTTTTTTTGAATAGAAAAATATCAAAAAAACAGGAAATTTTAATAAAAATCAATAAAAAAATTTAAATTATCGTTTTTTTTTTGCTGAAATACCTCTATTAAAATTGCATATTATATTTTCGCCAGGACTCCTTTAAAGGCGCAAACACAAATGTCCATTGGGTCTCGTTAGGTAAAAATAATTAATCAAAAAATCGTGTTTGACCTGAAAACTCCGCGCTTTTCTCATTTTTTCACGAAAATTTGGTCAAAAATGTTTTTCGATGCGGTTTTTGACCTAAAACATGTTCGCGAAGCAATTCAAGGGGAAAAATTAATTAAAACTCTCACCCGAATCCCAATTTTAATCCCATTTATCCCAGATCCTGTTTGCCAACGGCGGCAACCCATCAACCCTTCTCGACGGCTCCACAGACGGAACCGACTCGACCGGCTCCTCCCAACCATCTCCTCCAGCTGATCCAACCAATTTCGATTCGCTGGCAATGATCGAATCATTCCTCGCCGATTCGATCAATCAATCCGATGCCACGTCGTCCGCTTCGGAAGCGGCTAAAGCAGCGGCAGCCGCCGCAGCTCGTAAACGAAAAAGTACGCCGATGAAGGTGCCGAAATCGGAGAATGGCACTGGATACGTGTGTCCGATGGATGGTTGTAATAAAATATTCAAGGAGAAGGGATCCGTTCATCGACATTTTGTCACACACATTGGAATGAGATTCAACGTGAGTTCAGTGGAGCGCACTTGCCTCTGTCTTACAGTAGTCATAATGAGTAGTTATATAATTGATTATTTTCAGTGTGACAAGTGCAAGGCGTCGTACACACAGAAACACGCATTGATGCTACATCAGAAGATTCACGCGAATCCGGATGCGTATCAGTGTAGAGGATGTGGAACGAATTATACGACACAGAATGGGTTGAGGCTTCATCGGCAGGTTAGTCTCTAGGGTGTAGTTTGTAGTATTGATTGATTTTGGGGGACGAGAAGAAAGAATTGGGGAGGTTAAGCGACTACAAACTACAGGCGAGAGCTTAGCCTCACCAAAAATGAAAAATAGAGAAATGAAGTTTTTGGTGAGGCTAAGAAATAAATGTAGTTTGTAGTCGCTTAGCCTCACTAAAATCGCAGGTGCGTCAAGCTTGGTGAGGTTAAGCGACTACAAACTACAAGGATAGCTTAGCCTCACCAAATCTTGCAGGTTTTTTGCAGAGGCTAAGCGATGTTTATAGTTTGTATTCGCTTAGCCTCAACAAACTTTGCCCTTGCTTATTGTAGAGGCTAAGGAAAGGCTGTAGTTTGTAGTGTACTGGCCTCACCAAAATTGGAGACTCCAGAAGCAACAATTTTGGTGAGGCTAAGCGACTACAAACTACACAAGCCGCTTAGCCTCACCAAACTTTTTTTGAGAAGTTTGTAGTTTATAGTCGCCTAACCTCACCAAACTTAGCTGCTTTAGTGAGGCTAACTGACTACAAACTACAAGTTTCGCTTAGCCTCACCAAAAAAAAATGATTTCCAGAGAAACCCGGCTTGCATGGAACACTCATCCACCAACGCCTCAATGGTCGACTTCAACTCATCCCTCACCGACGTCCTTTCCCTCACAAAAACACCAACGAAACAGATGGTGGCTTAGACAATTCTTGAAAGGAATTCATTCGGATTTATTGAAAAAACGAAAAAAAAACGGACGATCCGAATGGCAATCCTTTAAACTCTCAACCGCACAGCGCCCCACATCGGGAATCGCGGGGAAAATTTCATTCAAATGGTGCCCTGGAGCGCGTTTGCTTGTGCGTGTAAAATCAAAAAATTTAAAAATTAAAAAAAATTAAAAAAAAACAACGCTCGGTTTTTCAAATTCTACCCGGTTCCTGCTGAAGAGGAACCGACGGGAACCACCTAACTTTTTTGGAGAAGATGCATTTTTCAACATTTTTAGATTAAAAAAAACATTGAAAAAAAAACAAAAAAAACCTATTTTGAAGCTTATTTTGAAGTTTTTCGATCGCCCATCCTTAAATTCTGTAACTTTTTTTGCATTTCTGGAGCCTGATTTCGAAAAAAAAAAACAAACGCGCTCCAGCGCACCATTTGAATGAAATTTTCCCCGCGATTCCCGATGTGGGGCGCTGTGCCTATACAACACACAGAAAATCCAATATGATACGCGTGCAATTTATCATCTCTCTCATTTTCTCTCTCTCTCTCTTTTAATAATTTAATAATGAGTGATTTTTTGATAAGTTTTATTATCAAAAATCCCCCTTTTTCCCTCCCTTTTTTTCTCTGTGTCTCCTGTCTTTGTGTGTTATTTCTTACTCTTCTTGTTCTTTTTTTGTCTAAATATATACTCAAAACTAATTTAATTGTTAATTTTAAGCAACCGATTATTTCTTTTTTCTATGAACACAATTCACTTTTTTTTCTATGTCCCAATTTAAGAATCAACAAAAAAAAATCTCACAATCGCATTTTTCGAAATTTTCTTGTTTATGTCATAATAATAACAGCCCTACATGTTTCTATGTAACGATCACTTTTCCCCCCAATTTTAGCAATAATTGACCCCCTCTTCTTGTGTACTCCCCCATTGATTTCCTTTGGTGCTTTTTTTGAATGGATTACTGTATTTTTTATTGCTCCCCTTTTCTTTTTTTTTATTTCTACCCTTTTAAAATACACCGAATGGCCTTTTGAAACGAAAAAATATGAAAGAATTGCATTTTTTGATTTTTTCTCATTTCTAAAAAAATTTCGAAAAAAGAATGACGGAACAAGTAAAAGAGATGGGATCATCGATTCGATCGAAATACGATGAGGATGACACCCCCGCCGCATTCACAATTCTCCTTCGAACTTCAAGTGATTCGACGGCGGATGGTCCGTCTCAAACGATATCCGTGTTGATTCGCGATGATGAGGGAAGAGCGACGGATCATCAGGCGTTGAGATATTCTCATACTCATCCGACACCGTTTCAGAAGGGACATGTAAGATTTACTACTGCGGGGGTCGAACCCACCACGTGGTGGGGGCGCGGATTGGTGAGCGCGCGCTTTGCCAACTGCGCCACCGGGTGCAACAACCCACATCTGATTAAAAGGGCAAGAAAAGACCGCCGATTTTCAGAGCGATCTGTTCGTGATGACTAATCAACCGTCACTCGGACCGTTGACTTCTTGTGAAATTCATTATGATGGATCCAAAGAAAGTAAGCTCCTCCAATTACTCACTACAAATACTACAAACTACAGGCATTGGACCACCGTGGAAATTCCATACCATTGTCATCTTCCATCATGAAAATGGGCGTGTCTATAATTTCCAAAAAGATGAGAAACAATCGACGGATTCGGTGGCTATGTTGATTTGTAAAGATAGTGGAGTGAGAGTGATCCCAGCAAAAATGGGTGATCCGTTTTTCTGATTTATGGAATAAAGATGATTTTTTTTTGAATTGCCTTTTTTGACTTGGATTATCTCGGTTAGGAGTGGAGTTAGGAAAAAGTTGTCAACTAAGAAAATATAGACCTTGATAAGAGCTATATTTTGTTAGTTGATGACTTTTCAATAGCTCTAATGGGAGCGGAGTTATATAGGTTTGAAAAAAAGGGCTCGGTCTAATGCGGCGTCCAGCGCATTATCTTGAAACCAGCCTACTTCCCCACCTTCGGCGGGGCCGTAGGCTTAACTGTTCGTGGCTTCGCCACTCAATAGTCCTCACGTCAGAAATAGTTTTTTATATCGACAACTATTTTCATGTTGTTCACGTTTGCACGTCTGTCAAAGGTGGTAGTGTTCTTGCACGCTGCCCAAAAGGTCAAAGGTTCAATTTTTCCTGTGGCTACAAAAAATGCGGAATTACAAACAAACGTGCAGAGTCCACTTGCGTTTTATATATAAGAATGATGCCAATATCTCGGTTCCTGTGATAGGTATCAAAAAGTTGTCAACTAATGAAATATTTCTCTTATTAAGGGCTATATTTTCTTAGTTGACTACTTTTTGATAGCTCTTACGAGAACCGAATTATAAGCGTTTGAAGTTAGAAGCAACAAAAAAGGGGCGCGCGCGACTCTCTGCGTCTCTTTTTTGGTATCAAGATTTTTGATCGCGGATATCTCGGTTAGGAAAAGAGCTACAAAAAAGTGGTCAACTGATGAAATATAGCCCTTATTTTAAGCTATATAATATTTTGTTAGTTAATGACTTTTTGATAGCTTTAATGGTGGCGGAGTTATGAGCGTTTGAAAAAAAGCGCGAGGAAATGCAGGGTGTTATCTTTGAACGGTCATATCTCGGTTTCCATAAGAGCTATCAAAAAACTGTCAACTAACAAAATATGGCCCTTATCATAAGCTATATTTTGTTAGTTGACAATTTTTCTCTAGTTCTTACAGGAACCGAGATAAATTACGTCAAAGTTAGGCTCTAAAAACAATTCCAAATCTTTTATCAGAAGACTCAAAAAAAAAATTAATTAGTCGCCTTCTTTCCACAAACAAATCCTCGAACAGTTCTCGGATGATCAATCGGTGCCACATAATCACATCCAACATCATCCAATCGATTCGCTTGCCACGTCCAATTATCCACCACTTGTGCCGTATTCGACGCCAACAGCACTGCACACTTCTGAGTCTGTGCGTGGGCGTTATCCGGTTGATTCTGATTCCACAGTAATCCATCTGTTCCAGTTGTTGTTCTATCTGTCCACCAAAATGAATTCATTGAATTGCATCTGGAAGAAAGTGGAGCCGTACTACAGGCGACAGTTCTTTGCAATCCAATTCGGACTGATGCGGAGCCAACGGATAGTTGGGACATCATTGCTTCTAAAAGAAGGGGTTAAGGGTGCTCTTATAATAGGGGGACTTACTTCCGATAGCTACAGCTTCATTTTGGTTTTGGATACCGGATAATTTGGCTCCTTGAGTGGCACATCTCTTCTCACAATCGGCTTGGCTATAAGTTCCAGTAAAGACTCGAACACACCATCCATAGGATCCACGATTCAATCTAGTCCAACCGGATGGACAGCCACGCTGGAAATAGGCTATAGACTACAAACTACAAATACTACAAATACTACAAATACTACAAATACTACAAATACTACAAAATACAAAAGCTACAAACTATAACTTACATTTCCTCCATTGCCATTTCCATTTCCATTTCCATGACCTGGCCTTCCTCCTCCGTGTCCATCATCTAGAAAATGACTATATCTTTTTTTGAAGTAAAGATAGCAAGAAATGATTAACTAAAAAAATGTAGCCCTTATCAAACTGCATATTTTGTTAGTTGATCACTTTTTGATAGCTCTAACTGCAAACGAGTTATGAGACTTTAAAGTGTTTTCAAACTTTGCGCCCTTATAACTCGCTTCCTGTTGGAGCTATCAAAAAAGTGTCAACTAACAAAATGTAGAGTTTTTTATTCTGAACAACTTTTCTATTGACAACTTTTTCTTATCTACAACGAGAATCAAGATAAACTAATTTTACATACCTTCACACGACTCACTACTCGAGGAGAAGTCCAAAGCGCACGCAGCTCCTAGAAGAGCGCAAGAGAGGAGAATAGTTTTCATTTTTTGAACCTTTTTCTTTTACTTTTCCGCTTCTTTTATACTTTCTCTTCCGATAGAGAAGTAATAAAAAATTTTTGTTGCAAAGCGGGGGAAGTTTTTGTTTTGGAAGTGATCTTTTCGTCACGTGGATGCAGGAAAAGATCTTGATCCAACTTCAAACGCTCATAACTCGCTTAGCTTAAAAGCTACAAAAAAGTTGTCAACTAATAAAATATAGGTTATGATAAGTGCTACATTTTGTTAGTTGACAGTTTTTTGATAGCTCTTAAGACAAGCGAGTTATACGTTTGAAGTTAACGCCCACGCTTTTCTCTTGGTCTATTTTTAAAGGCGCATAACTTAGTTAGTTTTAAAGATACAAAAAAGTTGTCAATTAATGAAATATAGCTTAAAATAAGGACTAATTTTTAAACCTTTTTTGTCTATTTTTCAAATAACCCCCGCTAAACAACGCGCGGAATAGCGGAGCCTCGTTGTTATTCATTGAGCGTCTGAAACAGGTGGCCCCGGTAAACCCTCTGTATCTCGGTTTTTGTAAGAGCTAGAAAAAAGTTGTCAACTAATGAAATATTGCTCATAATAAGGGCTATATTTCATTAGTTGACAGTTTCTTGATAGCTCTTCTCATAATCGAAATATAATCATTTGAAATTTTGCTACTTTTTTAATGGGTTTTCTTAGAGTACATCAATAAATGCGAATTTTTTAAAATGTTTTTTTATTTAATTTTTTTATTTTTGAGAAAAACCCTCTTTTTGCATAGGATTACTGTAGCTAGTAGAGTAGCATGATCAAAAATCACAATGTTTTTTAAAAGTTGCTTCTTCCACCATTTTACGACTTTCCCCCGCGGAAACTATATAAAAGCGAAAAGAAGCCATGGTTCTCCGAAAAATGAAATTTTTGATTTTGCTACTAGTTCTAACCGGATCAATTTGTGCAAGGTTCTATGAGTCTTGTGAAGGTAATCCAAAAAAAAAAAAAAATTTTTTTTTAATTTTTTAAAATCTTAATTTTTAGATTCGGATAGCCGAAGTCATGAACATAGTCATGAACACTTACATGTAAGTCTCCCTACCATAACTGCCCTTCTATTAAAGGTTTCAGGGATGTGGCCATGGTTGGCGTCGATTCGACCGCCCGTCTGGTGGATGGTGTATGAAAGTGTTTAGTGGGGAAATGTCACAAGCAGAAGCGGAGTCTCGTTGTCAATCGGAACATGCTACTTTGTCAGGCCTTCAGAATGAAAATGAGATTCTTTGGATTACATGTAAATTTGAAAAACGGTTATATCTCGCTTGTTTTTAGATATAGAAAAAAGTTGTCAAATAAGAAAATGTAGCCCTTGTTAAACTGCATATTTTGTTAGTTGACCGTTTTTTGATAACTGTAACGGGAACCGAGATATAGGCGTTTGAAAAAAGCGCAGAGAAATGAAGAGAGGGGAAGAAGGCTAGAGAGGCTGAGAAACTGGGAGACGCAGACACTCTAACTGTCTGCGTCTCTCTAACTTCAATGCACTTTTTAACTTTGATGTAACACTGTTTTTTTAGAAAAAAAAGTTTTTTTTTCAGAAATTCAAGAAGATGGTTACCAAACACTAGATTTTAGTTTTTTTTTCCTGACTAATCATTAAAGGTGCATAACTCAGTTATCTTTAAAGATATAAAAAAGTTGTCAACTAACAAAATATAGCTTATAATAAGGGCTATATTTGGTTAGTTGATCACTTTTTGATAGCTTTTATGGGAGCCGAGATATAAGGGTTTTAAACAACTAGTTGTTTTCTATGCGTCTCTTTTCAAAGCCTCGTAACTCCGCCCCCATTAAAGCTATCAAAAAGTCATCAACTAACGAAATATAGCTCTTAGCAAGGGCTATATTTCATTAGTTGACCACTTTTCTCTATCTCCCCTCTAAACCAAGATACACCTGTTTCAAAAAGGACATTCCAGCCACCGCCACCCGTCTCTTCTCGGAACGAACCGGTTCTCTATGGATCGGTGCTAAACGGACATCTCAATGCAGCACTTCCCCAATTTCTCCTTCCTGTAACTCTCTAAACTCTTTTCAATGGACTGACTCATCGACTTCGGGAACTTCTGGATTTCTCTGGAATCGAAATCAACCGGATAACGCCCACGCAAGGACTCAACAGTGTGCAGTGCTTCTTGCTTCTGAAACTACAGTAGTCCGAGATAAGTGGACGTGGCAAGCGAATCGATTGGATGACGTGGCATGTGTGTCACCAGGTGGAAGTCAACAGAGAATTGTTCGTGGATTTGTTTGTGGAAAAAAGAGGCGTTGATTATTGTTATCTGATATCTATTGTATACAATAAATGATAAATTATAAACAAATGGCGTTATAAACATATCAATTTACTCCGCCTTCTCCCTTCATTTTCATTTCATTCTTCCTATTCAACCATGGACATATCAACAGGCTTGACCCTGCTGAATATGCTCAGCTTGAACATCCAATTGACACCGACTTATGGAGAAATGGAGATGCGATATAAAGCAGAGGTCAGTTCTAGCCCTTGTAAGGTGTGGACGGCAGGTGCCCGCGTGGCGCAGCTGGGAGCGCGCCTGACTTTGAATATGAGGACGGTGGTTTTAGTCTCGCTATGTCGATTTTTCTTTCTTTCTTTTTTTTTTAAATTTCCTCCTTCAAGAATCGCTTGCGTCAAGACATCTTCGATCGCTACGATGGCACCATCCCCATGAGAAACGGACAAGGCGTTGAACTAATCCCAAGCATGACTATTGACCATATAAGAGCTCTTGAGGAAGACAAGGGCACTTTGACAATTTCGATCACTTTTGTTTTTGTAAGTCATGCTTTTCTATTAGAGGGAATCTTTTGAAAATATGTAGACTTGGCTGGATGAACGTGTCATGTGGAACGCTTCGAGATATTCCGGGATCAGATCGCTCAGCTTTAATCGATTCGAGTATGGGAAGCTGTGGGTGCCTGTGATTACTCTAGCTGATATGTAAGTTTAAACAAGATTAATCTCGGTTCTTGTTAGAGCTAGAAAAAAATGGTCAACTAATGAATTGTTGAGCATGAAAAGCTCTATATTTTGCTAGTTGACCATTTTTTGATAGCTCTTAAGATAAGCGAGTTATGCGCGCTTGAAATTAGTGCCCTTTTTTAGGCGCGTCTTTCTTGACCAAACTTTAAAGGCGCATAACTCGGCTAGCTTAAGAGCTATCAAAAAGTTGTCAACTAACGAAATATAGCTCTTAACAAGGGCTACATTTTACTAGTTGACTACTTCCTTCTATCTCTTACAGTAGCCGAGATATAGCCTTTTCAAAAAGTCATCCTCAATTTTCACGCTTTTAGGCCAACCCACGGTCGTCCTCAAGACCTCTTCGGGAATCATGATCTGGATATAATTATAAATAGTGGTGGAATGATTCGAGCCACAATTAAAGCTCTGATCACTGTTCCGTGCTATTTTTCATTTGGAAATTGGCCAAGAGACTATCAGAATTGCTCGTTGACCCTGATGTCTCCATATACTGCAGATGAGTAAGTGACTAGACTACAAAGACTACAAAGACTACAAACTACAGATTCCGATTCGCAAGATGGGGAGCCGCCGAAAGTGCCCGTTTTCTCATGACCGATCGTGTCACCGATGTCGAAGATTTCGAATTGATTGGCATCGAATCGAACAATTATTATATCTATTTGGGAATGGATGTTATCACCGATTATAAAAAGTGAGGGGGCACGGTTACGGCACGGTTAACAAAAAAAAATGTTTATTTTTAATTTTTGAAGGTACGGTCCCGAGTATTGTCGCGGATTCTATCGCTATAATATTATGTTGAAGAGGGAGAATCGGATGGCCGCTGTTCAGGTTTCGGCGCCCTTGTTTGCTATTTCGATGTGAGTTGGGGTACGAAGACTACAAACTACAAAGACTACAAACTACAAAGACTACAAACTACAAAGACTACAAACTACAAAGACTACAAACTACAAAGACTACAAACTACAAACTACAAACTACAAATACTACAAACTATAAGACTAACTTTCCAGTTTCTGAGCAGACTTACTTTTAGTGATGAGATTTAGTGGTGAGGCTAAGAGGCTACAAACTACAAATTACAAACTACAAAAACTACAAACTATAAAGACTACAAACTACAAACTACAAACTACAGATTCATCGCCATGTCCTCCATTCTCCCCAACAAAGACGGAATATCAATGCTCCTCTTGGTCATCCTGGCTCAAATGCTCTTTGCATTAATCCTCGCCAGCGTCCTTCCCGATAGCTACAATGGAATTCCGAATATAGGTGACTACAAAAACTACAAAAAGAGACTACAAACTACAATCTTTTTTGCAGCCTCCCTCGCCTTGTTCATGTTCTTGCAAACGATTGCTGTATTCGCGTGGAAAATGTTCTCGATTGCTACAAGACATCGAATTCGAAAAATGAAGGAAATGAGTGTAAAGGATGAGCAATTGATGAAATATGTGGTTTGGGTGGATGTTGGATTGATCCCGTATTTGTTCTTTTTCATTTTACTCACTCTCTACATGGTTATTTAAGATGAGCAATTTTAAAACAGGTATAACTCGGTTGAGAGGGGAGATGGGAAAAAGTGGTTAACTAAGAAAATGTAGAGCTTGTTTTTCTGAGCATTTTGTTAGTTTACAGTTTTTTGATAGCTCTTATGGGAACCGAGATATACGCGTTTGAAGGGAGGCGCAGAGAAAGAAGGAGGCGGACCTTGTCGCCGAACTTTGAGCGCCTGTATCTCGCTTATCTTAAGAGCTATAAAAAAACTGTCAACTAACAAAATGCTCAAAAAAACAAGATCTACATTTTGTTAGTTGACCACTTTTTCCTATCTTCACCTTAAACTGAGTTGTGCCCATTTCATTTATTATATTCTAAAATCCAGTGATACCCGATGTGAAATTCCGATTTTTTTGGCTGTTCTTCAGCGTTTTTTTTCATTCACCGCAATATTTTTGATATTTTGACACTTTTAACTAATGAATCCCTTGAGAAATATGAGAAAAATGGGTCAGATTTACTCACGATGCATTGAAAATAGATTTAATGAGATGTTTGGATAAAACTCGAAGTTTGACCCTGTTTATCTCGGTTCCTAGAAGAGCTAGGAAAAAGTTGTAAACTAATAAAATATAGCTCTTGATAAGGGCTATATTTTGTTAGTTGAAAGTTTTTTGATAGCTCTCACAGGAGCCGAGATATAAGCGTTTGAAGTTGCTAACCATCTAAAAAGAGACGCAATGAAAAAAGAGCGCCTCGTATTTCTTCCTCAAGGCTGTCTTTGAACACGTATATCTCGGCCCCCGTTAGAGCTATCAAAAAACTGTCAACTAACAAAATATAGCTCTTATCATGAGCAATATTTCATTAGTTAACCATTTTTTGATAGCTTTACTCTAAACCGAGTTATACCTCGTTTTATCCAGCGATTATTTTTTATTAACAAGTTTATTGTAATAATTTGATTCACACAAGTCTCGAAAAAAAAACCAACCGAATTCAGTTTTAAAAAAATGTTCAGGAGCGTTCAATGATACGTTTAAAAAGTTAAAAAGAGGTAATTAACAGGGAGAGAGAGAGAAAATGAGAGAGAATTCTAATGAAGTCTCGAGTCACACTCCTTCAGACAATCCTCCTGGTCACAGCAGAAGTGGTTCTGAAATTATTTTTAGTTTTTTTTGAAGAAAATTAAAATTTTGGTTACCCGAAGATAAAGGATGGCGTCGTATCCAATCAGATCCAAATTTGCCAATTTTTTGAATTCTTCGGAATTCCGGACGGCTCCCTCATCCCAATACTGACCTTTGGAGTGGGGGATGGCGAATTCTGGGAATATCTCGGTTGGGAGAATAGATAGAGGGAAAAGTGTCAACTAATGAAATATTGCTTATGGTAAGGGCTATATTTTGTTAGTTGACAGTTTTTTGATATCTCTAACGAGAGCCGAGATATCGGGGTTTGAGATAGGTACCGCAAGAGAGCGCAGATAGCATAACTTTTTTGATAGCTCTCTAAGAACGCTCATATCTCGGTTCCCATAAAAGCTAGAAAAAAGTTTGCAACTAATGAAATATAGTTCTTATCATAACCTATATTTCATTAGTTAACAACTTTTTTGCATCTTTAAAGATAGCTGAGTTATGCGCGTTTAAAGTCGAGGCGCCGCTCCAGCGCCATTCTTTCTCTGCGTCTCTCTGCGGTCCCACTTCAAATTCCAATATCTCGCTTCCCCTTACAGCTATCAAAAAGTGGTCAACTAACAAAATACGCAGTTTTCAATTCTGAACAACTTTTTAGCCTACCACATTCCTCTATTTCCCCTTTAAACTGAGTTATAACCCTTTAATTATGACTAACCTGTCTTTGGACAGGAAACTCTCTCAAGAGGGCATGAGATGGTGATTAAGACCAATTTCTCATCGTCATCCATTTTCGAGAGTTTCAATTCCGAAAGGGACATTGACGAAGAAAATGAGAAGAGGCAGAGAGGAAGAAGGAAGTGAGATATCTTCATCTGCAATTTTTAAAGGTTGGAAAGGCTTAGGAAGGTTCGGCACGGTCTGGCAAGGCTTGGCACAGAACGGCACGGCACGGCACTAATCTAAGAAAAACAGAGTTCTGATCCAAGCTAAGAAAACTAGAAATGAGGCGAGCGAGTTGAAAATGGATACGATGGCTCCGCCCCTTTAACTAGTGAAAATTGAGATTTTCCTTGATAAATATGGATGACACACTAATTAGGAAACGAAGAAAAAAAGAAAAATGAGAAGTTATCATGGATCTTGAATTTTTTGTTTTTGTAAACATCATTATAAGTTACGATTTATCTACATCTTGAAATAGGGTATAACTCGATTCCCGTTAGAGCTATCAAAAAGTTGTCAACTAATGAAATATTGCTCATGATAAGAGCTATATTTTGTTAGTTGAAGGTTTTTTGATAGCTCTAACGGGAGCCGAGATATGAGCGTTTGAAGTAGGCACTGCCTTGAGGCGTTCGAAGTGGGAGTGGGGAGACGCAGAGAACGAATTCGGCTAGACTGTCTGCGTCTCCCACTCTCTCACGATTTTTGTACCTTTTTATTTTGGTAACAGCTATTTCAAATAAATTTATTTTCTTCTATTTTTGAATTCCCCCGCTAAACAAAGCGCGGAATAGCGGTGCCACTTTGTTATTGATTGAGTGTCTGGCACAGGTGGCATCGGCAAACCCTCTGTATCTCGGTTACGGTAAGAGCTATCAAAAACTTGTCAACTAACAAAATATTGCTCATAATAAGGGCTACATTTTATTAGTTGACAATTTTTTGGTAGCTTTAACGTGAACCGAGATATACTAGTTTTAATTTTTTTTTTTTGAAAAATCAATTTTGTTGTTTTCTATTTTTTATTTCAAGAATTTTTCGGAATTTTTGGGAGGCTTGGGGCTTCTTTTACGTATGTACACATTTCGTAGTTTTTGTAGTTTTTTAAAGTGATTTTTTTAGCCAATCCCAAGAGCGGATTAGGATCAGTCAACCGAAACAAGTCAAGGATCAATTGAAAAAGGCGAGTCTTTAAAATTCTTTGTATCTCGGTCACTGTAAAAGCTAGAAAAAAGTTGTCAACTAATAAAATATTCCTTATAAAAAGGGCTATATTTCGTTAGTTGATAGTTTTTTGATAGCTCTTACAGTAGCCGAGATATGCTAGTTTTAATTTTTTTTTCAAAAAATCTATTTTATTTTTCGAAAATTCGATCTGGTCAAAAAATCGTTGATTAGTGCGTGTTTTGATTTTTTTTTAAAACGTGTTTTTGTAGTTTTTCTAGTATTTGTAGTATTTAGAATCTTTTTTTCAGCCATTTCCAACATCAGCTAAAGACCATTACACCAAAATGAATTCTAGATAAAAGGGTGAGTCTAATAATTCAATCCATTTTATCTCGGTTACTGTAAGAGATAGAAAGAAGTGGTTAACTAATGAAATATTCTTCTTGAAAAGGGCTATATTTTGTTAGTTGATGGTTTTTTGATAGCTCTAACCGGGACCGAGATATAAGCGTTTGAAGTTGCTAACCAGCTAAAATGAGACGCAGAGAAAATAACGCGGCGGCGTCTCGATTGGGATGGCTGTCTTTGAACGCCCATATCTCGGCTCTTGTGAGAGCTAGAGAAAAGTTGTCAACTAGTCAAATATAGCTCTTGTTATGAGAAATATTTTATTAGTTGATAGTTTTTTAATAGCTCTTACAGGAGCCGAGATATAGCGGTTTTAATTTTTTTCTTTTTTTGAAAAATTATTATTTCAACATTTTTTTGTTTTTTTGAAAATTCAATCAATTCCATAAAAAATCATAGTTAACACTTTATTCTCAATCTTCAAAAAACACCCTAAGCCCTCTTTCCACATGCATATGCTCTAATAGATCTCGGTGCATTCTGTCTCGCCGTCGCATCACATCCAACATCATCCAATCGATTCGCCTGCCATCCCCATGAATCCTGAATCATTGAACTTCTCGATGCAAGTACAACAAGACATTGTTGTGTTTGTGCGTGGGCGTTATCCGGTTGATTTGTGTTCCAAATGAGACCAGCGGTTCCTGTCGTGGAACCATCTGTCCATCGGAATGAATTCATTGAATTGCATGTATTTGAGAGGGGAGCTCTGTTGCATGAGGAAGTTCTCTTGGCACCGAGCCACACTGATCCAGAGGATTGGGAGATAAGGGAGAGCGCGGATCCTGGAAGATTGTAGTTTTTGTAGTCTAAGCCTCACCAAAAACCAAAAATTCAAAAAATTCTGTTCTTGTAGTTTTTGTAGTCTGCTAAGCCTCACCAAAAACCATAAAATTCAAAATCGCGGTTTTTGTAGTTTTTGTAGTCTACGCCTTACCAAAAATAGAAATTTCAGTTTTTGTAAATTTTGTAGTTTTTGTAGCCTACTAAGCCCTCACCACTAAACCTGAGCCTCCTCAAAAAAAAATAAAAAATTTGAGGTCAAATTGTTTGTAGTTTTTGTAGTTTCTGTAGTCTACGCCTCACCAAAAACAGAAAATGTAGGTTTTGTAGTTTACTAAGCCTCACCAAAACGTGTAGTTTTTGTAGCTTTTGTAGTTTGTAGCTTAAGCCTCACCAAAAACCAAAAAATTCAAAAAATTCAAAAAATTCAGTTTTTGGTGTGGCTTTTGTAGTTTTTTGTAGTTTTTGTAGTCTATGTAGTCTTAGCCTCACCAAAAACGAAATAATTCAAAATCTCAATTTTTTGTATTTTTTGTAGTCTATTTCTTGCTAAGACTTCTCTAAATTGTAGTTTGTAGTCTTCTCCACCCACTTGTAATATAATTAATCTCTGCCTGATTCTGCACTCCACTAAGCACTGCTCCAATATTCCGGCACCGTGCCTCGGCGTTAGCTTGAGTGTGCTCCCCGCGGAACACTTTGATACACCATCCACCGGACGGGCGGTTGAATCGTTCCCATCCGGAACCACACCCGCGCTGTAAGTTAGGGGGTTACGGCACGATACGGCACGGCTAACTTACCCCTCCTCGATTGTTTCTATTGTTGCCACGTCCTCCGTTTCTCCAGCCAAAGTCATCTGAAATTTGGGAAGTTAGGCCAGGGAGTCAGGGATATGTGATTTTTAAAGCCTTATAACTCGGTTATGGTAAGAGCTAGAGAAAAGTGGTCAACTAATGAAGTATAGCTTTTAACAAGGGCAATATTTTGTTAGTTGAAAGTTTTTTGATAGCTGTTATGAGAACCGAGTTATAGGCGCTCAAAGATAAAGCATATACTTTTTTGTATCTCGAAATTTGTTAAGCAACTTCAAGCGCTCATATCTCGGCTCCCATAGAGTTATCAAAAAACTGTCAACTAACAAAATATTGCTCATAATAAGAGCTATCTTTTATAAGTTAACCACGTTTTTCCATCTCTCACCGGAACCAAGATATAGCCCTTTTGAAACCATGGAACCCCCAGAGAAGCCAAAATTTAGATAAACTAACGTGAAACAACGACTCCAAAAATGCTAGCAGCTAACAGCAAGATAGAAATTGAATTCATTTTTGAAAAATGACAAAACCAAGAGTTTTTTGACCGTTTTATATCATTTTTTCGGAACCGGGGGGTTTCCTGCAAAAAAAGTGATCTTTGACTCGACTTTTTCCAAGCGGAGGGAGGCGATAACTTTTGAAAAAGAAGCGGTTTTTGGAGTTTTTGCAAAAAATTATTTTTTCTTGATTTTTTGATTGTTGTTCAGTGGAGCGTGATTGCATTTTTATTAGTTTTTGGAGGAAATCCCGATTTTTAAAAGTTTGTAGGTAGTTTCGAGAGTTTTGTAATAGGCCCTGGTTTAAAATTGATATATCTCGGTTCCCGTGATAGCTATCAAAAAATTGTCAACTAATGAAATATTGCTCATGATAAGGGCTACATTTTATTAGTTGACAGTTTTTTTATAGCTCTCACAGGAGCCGAGATAAGGAAAAGTCAAAGTTTGAAAAGTCAAAGTTAGAGATAGGGGGGTGATGGACTAATTTGGTGAGGCTAAGACTACAAACTACATTTTTTCATTCAACAAAGCAGTTTTTTGAGAGTTTTTTTGAAGCTTCTCTTCTGGACTTTTGAATTATGTTTATCTGGTTTTAGGACAGTTTTTAACACATTTTTTTTTCTAAAGCCACCTCAACATCCGATTTGCACTACTTTCCATGTTTCCTTAACTTTGAACGTTTTTATCTCGGTTCCCGTGATAGCTAGAAAAAAGTGGTCAACTAACAAAATATTTTTCATGATAAGGGCTATATTTCATTAGTGAACCACTTTTTTCTAGCTCTCACAAGAGCCGAGATATGAGTGTTCAAAAACAGCCACCCAATCGAGAAAGGAAAACTTGGCGCCGCCGCTCTTTTTTCTCTGCGTCTCTTTTTGGATGGTTAGCAATTTGAAACGCTTTTATCTCGGGCTTGGTGAGAGCTAGAAAAAAACTGTCAACTAACAAAATATAGCCCTTATTATGAGCAATATTTCACTAGTTGATCATTTTTTGATAGCTTTCATGGGAATCGAGTTATTCTCGATCAAAGAAAACTGGCTCCATTGTAGTTTTTTTAGTCCAGCAACAAAATCAATATTTATTAACATTTTCTTCCAAAAAAAGCAAAATTTATCTAGCCTTCTTTCCACAAAAATATCCAGAAACAGCTCTCGGGGAAGGATCCGCCAAATTCGGGTGACATCCAACATCATCTAACATTGCCACAGGCCAAACCACATTTTTCACGGTGACAGGACTCCTAGCAGCCAATAAAATGACACAATCCTGTTTCCCATCATGCGCATTATCCGGTTGACCCTGGCTCCAAACAAAACCGGCTTTTCCGGTGACTGAGTGATCTGTCATGTCGAATGAAGTGGTTGGAGTACAGGTTGCTGTGATTTTTTGGAGTCTACACATGGGGAAACGCCGTGCTCCAATCCAAATTGATCCGCTTGGCTTGCCAAGTACGCGGAGGGCGGATCCTGAAATTTGAGGGGTTATAACTTGATTTATGGTGGAGCTAGAGGAAAGTGGTTAACTAAGAAAATCTAGCCCTTGTTAAAAGCTATATTTTGTTAGTTGAAAGTTTTTTGATAGCTTTAATGGTAGCCGAGATATAAGCGCCAGAAGTTCAGACAGTAGTCTCTGCGTCTCTCCTAACTTCAAACGCTTATATCTCGGCTCCCATAAGAGCTATTAAAAAACCATCAACTAACAAAATATTGCCCATAACAAGGCCTACATTTCATTAGTTGACCATTTTCTCCTAGCTATCACGGGAACCGAGATACACCTTGTCCAAAGAAACTCACTCGACGCATATCTCGCCTCCTCCATATTCTGTAGCGACGAAAGTGTGGCTCCGTGCGATTTGCATTGTGTTTCAGCGTCGGGTTGAGCTAAAGCTCCGCCGAATGCTCGTACACACCATCCACCAGACGGGCGATTGAATCGATGCCATCCGGCGTCACATCCAGCCTAGAAATGATTACATTGACTACAAACTATAAAAGCGGGGAGGGATTACATTTCTGTTGCCTGGAGGGCGACCTCCAGGGCGACCTCCTGGTGGACCTCCTGGTGGTCTTCCGCCAGGTGGTCTTCCACCCGGCCTTCCACCACCGTTTCCTCGACCGTCATCTGAAAATAGAGGGATAGGCTACAAAAACTACAAAAGCTAAGCCTCTACCAACCTTCACAAGACTCGCTTGACGAAGACGAAAAGTCAACAGCAAGAACCACACCAAAAAGTACAGTAACCACTGGAATCAACGACCTGACCATTTCTGCTAAGCCGTTTGCAAAATGATTCCCCCTATATACCATTCCCCCGAAATCCACGTGGTTTTATGAGTTTCCCGGGGGTTCTTGCTACCTCCGCAACGATTTTTTGTTGCAGAATTTGTTGTTTGGTAGATGGAAATGTAGTTGCACAAAGAGGATCGAAAGATCACGGGATTTTAAAGGGGAACCTACAGTATAGTTAGTATAACTCGGCGATGGTTAGAGATAAAAAAAAACTGTCAACTAATGAAATATAGCCCTTAGTAAGGGCTATATTTTGTTAGTTGAAAGTTTTTTGATAGTTCTAATGGTTAGCTAGTTATGAGCGTTTGAAGTTGCTTGCTAATTTTGGAACGCAGAAAAATATGGTTGTTGACTTGGAAGCTTGATATCTCGCTTCTCATAAGAGCTATCAAAAAGTGGTCTACTAATGAAATATAGCTAATAATAAGGGCTATATTTTGTTAGTTGACAATGTTTTGATAGCTGTTACAGCAACCGAGATATACCTTAAATTAAATGTTTGGTTTTCAGAAGTGGAGTGGATATGAATTCGGCTAGCTTGACCTCGACTTCAAAGGAGCTAAAGATATGAAAGGTGAGGATATTTTGAGCTAAAATCATAACAAAAGGTATATTGGAAAACTCGGCCATCATTTGGGATTCTAGGCCACCATACCAAAAGCTAGGGAAGCCTAGACCATCAATGATAAGTCTATGTCGTTATTTGGAATTCTATGCCGTAATATTGAAATCTAGGCCATCACTTTGGCTGTCTTGGTATTCTAGGCCACTATAGAGAATCCTAGGCCATCCCTTGAAATTCTAGGCCACTGCTAGGCCATCATCTTAAAAGCCATTAGCTAGAGAACATTGTTGGTATCCAAGACTTCCTGGAGATGACCTGAGAATAGTGATTGGTATTCTAGGCCACCAATGGAAAGCTAGGCCATCATTCTGACAAATTTGGAATCGTAGGCCATCTCTTGGAAACCTAGGCCATAAGCTTAATGGCTAAAGAGCGCTGTCGGTCTATATATCTAGATCTGGAGTTATCCCAAGGCTTAGAGGTAGTAGATAGGGTTCTAGGCCATCATTTGGAAACCTAGGCCATCTGTTGGATTTCTAGGCCACCATATCAGAAGCTAGGCCACCATAGAAAAAGCTAGGCCACCCCCATTCAGTTAGCCATCTCGGGACCCTCTCGATTTGCGAGGCTTCTTCAGGGATTAGTCAGGTAACTAATTACCACTTCTTCTCCTTCCCCAGTCTCCCCCTCCTCCCATTTCCATATCCATGACCTAATCCCTTTTTCTTCTTTCTCATTCCATTTTCAAGATCTCCATTTCTTCTCCTCCTTTTTCCATCCATTTCAATTCAAAAGAGAAGCTTAAGGTCTGGGGAAATTTGATGTGCTCTTTCTGCATATATTTGACTTTTTAATAGATCCCTTCCTTTTCTTTTCTGATGCACTAGTATATGTTATATATATTTTTGGGTTGTGTTAGGAAAAGCATTTTGTGTGTGTGTGTGTGTGCCGGATTAATTAGATTTGCCTTCCTTCCCCTCTTATTTTACTCATTTTCACCCTTTTCCTTCTTGAGAATTTCGTAAGACGACGTTTAGAGCACTCTTTTACTCTTCGAGAGGTGCTATTTTTATCACTACCTTGCTGCCCCCACGTCAGGTGTGCTGTCGATGGCGCAGTGGTTGCGCGCGCGGTTGGCATTCCCGGGGTGTTGGGTTCGATCTTTCTAGGAAAAGTGGGGTTTTGCTTTTTTTTTTTCTTTTCGTGATTATAAATCTAACGATTTTTGGCTCATTTTCCCTTTCCAAAAGAGAATCTATCCTAGAAAATGTTTAATTAAAATAGTGTTAATAACGGAAATCGAGTAAGTGACCCCTTCTTAGTTTCGGACAAACACTTTCGGGTGGTAGGGTGGGGGAGGAAGTGACCAAGAGAGATGGGCACAAAGCAATATCCGGTGTTGAAGACGATGACCAACGTTTTAATTAAATTACATATTTATTTTCATGGGAAACCATTGAGCAGAGGGCACCGTGCCGTTTTATTTTTCAAAATGGGTACCTTTTTGGTGAGGCTAGGGGGACTACAAAACTTGCCTAGCCTCACCAAAACGCTTCAAGACAAATATTGAAAATGGGCAAGTTGCCGGTTTGATTACGGCGAAATGCCCTTTTAAAAGAGAACTTGGTACATAAAAAATGGGTACTTTGCCGGACTAATCTAGGCAAGACTTGGGCAAGTTGCCCTTTTCTGACTCATCTTTTTTCTTTGAAAAAATTTCGAAATCTATTTGTTTTTTTTTTTCAAAAAAATCCCAATTTCCTCCCCTTCTTTCTTCCTATTTTTGGCTCCATTTTATCGAAGAAAAAAGGTGATGAAATACTCAATCTTCCTTTACAATTTTCAAGGAATCGAAAAAAAGAGCATATAATTTGTTTTTGTCTTTTGGGGGGTTTTCTAGGTTTTTAAAATGAGAAAGGATGAGTCAGAGAAATGGAATGGTCAGTTAGTGGAACAAACGGGACTCCAGGGAGTTTCAGGAAAAACAAAAAGCAAAAAATAGAACTCTTTTTATTTTCTGGTTCCGGCAAGTTGGCCAATGCTTGCCCATTTTTTATTTTTAAATAACCCAAATCCTCTTTTAAAAAGAGCACCTTGCAAAAATGAAATCTATTTGAAATGGGCAGCTTGCCGGGCAACATGCCCATTTTTAATTTTTAGTCTAGAACGGTTTTGGTGAGGCTAAGCTAGTTTTGTAGTTTGTAGTCACTTAGCCTCACCAAAAAATTCTGGAATTCGTCTTAGTCAAAAAACACGTTTTTTAAAAAGGGCATCTTGCCCGCCAACTTGTTCATTTCCAGTTATGGTCATTTTTTCGGTGACTTGCCTATCTTATGCCGAGATAAGTCTTGAATTTTAAGAAGCCGAGGCCAAATAAGGCACCGTGCCGGGCAAATTGCCCATTTCCAGTCACCTATCTTCTTAGACTAGTTACAGTAATCCTGACCCAATTTTTTTTTCACTTGGTAGAGCCTCCCCCTTCCTTTTCTTCGTTTTTGGAAGGTTCTAGAGCAAAGTGACATTTAATTTCATTTCCTCCCCTCTTTTTCTCCTCAACATACGAAATTTATCGCCTTTTTCTTCGTTTTCTTCAATTTTTTTTTCTTCGTGTGTGACGCCTTCTTTTGAAGAGAGAGAAAATGAGAAAGAGGTTGCACTATACAAGAAGAAGAAGGAGAAGGAGAAGATGTTTCGAAATTGAATTTAAGAGAATATGTAGAGAAAAGGAAAGGGAGAGAATACGAAGAGGCATCGGTTTTTAACATTGTTATGAGATGTACTTAACTCTCCTTTTTTTGTAGAAAAACGGCGTTTCTAGAGGTTAACATATTTTGAAGGGGATTATCTCGATTTCTGGAAGAGCTAGAAAAAAGTGGTCAACTAATGGAATATTGCCCTTAATAAGGGCTATATTTTGTTAGTTGACAGTTTTTTGATAGCTTCAATGGTTGACGAGTTATGAGCGTTTGAAGTTGCTAACCTATTTGGAGATGTTGTCAAACTTTGAAGCTAGATATCTCGGCGCCCATAAGAGCTATCAAAAAGTGGTCAACTAACAAAGTATAGCCCATAATAAGGACTACATTTTGTTAGTTGACCACTTTTTTCTAGCTCCTACAGTAACCGAGATAAACGCGTTTAAGAACAAAGATCCACATTTTTAGTGAGGCTAACCAAAGTTCTATAGTTTGTAGAATAAGCCTCACCAAACTTCCTATATTTGAAGGTTTTGGTGAGGCTTAGCTAATTTGGTAGTTTGTATTCAACCCTGTTTTGGTGAGGCTAAGGAAAAGTGTAGTTTGTAGTCTAAGCCTCACCAAAAACTTCATACCCTCCTAACTTGCCTTAAATCGCTTCAGAAAGCGTGAATAAAAAAGGAAAATGATCAGAATTACCCGTAGAATCCAGTGTAACTCAAATCAAATTCTAAATCACTATTTTAAAAAATATAGGTGCCCTTATATAGAAGGTATCTTTAGAAATCGCTTCCTCTTGGGTTGAGCCTCCCAGAAACTCTCCAGACTCGTATTAGATATTATAGTTTGTAGTGTTAAGCCTCACTAAAATTCAGAACTCAAAATTAGTGAGGCTTAGCTAGATTTGTAGTTTGTAGTCTAAGCCTCACCAAAAAAAATTTTTTTTTGTACGATTTTTGAAGTAGGTGTAGTTTAAGGGGGGGGGGGGGGGCTCTCTTTCATCAGCAGTCACATTTCTATATCCATCCTCCTGTTGTTTTTCCTTCCTTTCCTCTCTGTCTGCGTCTCTTCATCTCTCGTACCGGTCACTCTATGTGACACCCATAAGCTCCGCCCCCCCCCCACTTTTTGAATGTGTCTAAGTCTCTCGCGCAGAATTGTCTCTAGATTTTTAGGGGAGGGGAGGATCATTTTCTGGTTGAGAAGAAGAAGAAGAAGAGGATCCAATTCTCCTCCTCCCTTTTTTGCAGAAAAATTGGATCTTGGAATACTTTCGTTCCTTTTTTTTTAGTAGTGGTCCTCGTTTTAAGGGTCCAAGGGGTCACTTTTCCCTAATTGAGAGGGATTTTTTGGGGTTTTCATTGTTTTTTTTTGGATTCTAGCGTGGATTTAGATATGGTTTTAGGGTAGTTTTAGACGATTTTTTCCATCTAACACAGTGAAATTTGGATTTGCACCTATTTTTCTTTTTTTTTTCTAACTTTGAAGGCTTATATCTCGATTCCGGTGAGAGCTATCAAAAAGTGGTTAACTAATGAAATATTGCCCTTTATAAGGGCTATATTTTGTTTGTTGACCACTTTTTGATAGCTCTTACGGTAGCTGAGATATTTGGGTTTGAAGAAAGCCTAGATAGTCAGTCAATGAAATTTACCATTAAGCGGATTTCCTAATGGAACGGGTTTTTTGAATTTGTATCTTTATATTCTTAATTTTTTGAACTAGATGTCAATAAATTTCAGATAGTTTAAGACTAGTTTTTAACATATTTTTTTCTAACACCGGCAAATTTCGATTAAAACCGATTTTTTTTATTTCCTAACTTTGAGGGGTTATATCTCGCTAACGATAAGAGCTATCAAAAAGTGGTCAACAAATGAAATATAGCTCTTGATAAGAGCTATATTTTATTAGTTGACCACTTTTTGATAGCTCTTACAGGAACCAAGATAAGCGCACTCTAAGTAAGGCAACCCAAATAACGAAGGTAAATTGGTGAGGCTAAGAGAAAACTAGAAAACTAGCTAAGCCTCACCAAAAACATCCTAATTCTTTCCTTTTGAGAATCTATTAGTAAAAGAAGAAGTGTTCATCCTTTATCTATACATATGTACCTCTTCTTCTTTTCAAAACCTCTCTCCCCCTTTCTCTCTCTCTCTCTCTATTCACTTATCCATTATTTACCACTACATTACTGCTTCTTCCTCTTTTCCTCATTCTCTTGTTCATTTCATTTCATGTTTTCGAAATCGTGACACTACAAACTATGAAATTAGCCTCACTAAAAAAAGCATTTAAAAAACTTGGGTTTGGTGAGGCTTAGCTTGCTTTGTAGTCAGTAGTCTGAGCCTCACCAAAACCATCTCCGCTTTTTTCTTGTAGTTTATAGTCACTTAGCCTCACCATCAAAATGAGACCCTATCCAACACCTGTCACTCTCTCCTTAATTACTCGAACTGTTTTGTATTGAGAGTTGTCAAGAAGAAGAAGAGGCCAAATTAGGAAGAGAAGAAATTAGGGTTGAGAGCACCTGCTCTCTTAGTGTCCATTCTTATATTATCCAGGGGCAACTCCCGAAAAGAGAGAGAGAGAGAGAGAGAGAGAGAGAGAGAGAGAGAGAGAGAGAGAGAGAGAGAGAAAAGTCAAGAGAGAGAGGGCTCTAGCTTTCTGAAGTGGAACAGAGAGAGAAACATGGAGAATTTAATTTTGACTTCTCATATTCTATATATGAGGTTTATTGAAAATGGTGAGGCTAACTGACTACAAACTACACGATTTCCTTAGCCTTACCAAAATCTGCTTTGTCGAGGCTAAGCGACTACAAACTATAAAACCGAACTTAGCCTCACCAATCTTCATTTTTTATTTTTTTTTTTTGGTCAGGCTTTTTTTTCTGACTACCAGAAATTTTTTTGGTGAGGCTTAGACTACAAACTATAAAATAGCACTTAGCCTCACCCAAAAAGTCCCCTTTTTTCCACCAAAAATTCATTCATCACTGCCACCCGGCGCGCGACTTTTTAGGAAAAAAGAAATGGACTTTCACTTTTCTCTGCGTCTCTCTCCTCAGTCCACACTCTCTCGTTGTCGAATAAAATAGGGAAGCGGGAAAAAGAAAATGAACATCCAGGGGATTAGGGGAAGGAGGGAGTGATGGGTGTGAGTGGACACCACACCCATGAAACTCTTTTCTTTTTTTTTTGGGTTTCGTTTTGGTGAGGCTTAGATAGATGTATAGTTTGTAGTGGCTAAGCCTCAGCAAAGGAGCTAGGACTTGATGGAAGGGGTTTGGTGAGGCTAAGCTACTACAAACTACAAGACTAGCTTAGCCTCACCAAAACTGCCTCTGCCTTGACGATCCAGTTTTGGTGAGGCTAGTTTTATAGTTTGTAGTCACTTAGCCTCACCAAGATCTAAGCTTCCCTAGAAGGGTTTCGGTGAGGCTTAACTATTTTTATAGTTTGTAGTCTAAGCCTCACCAAAGGAGCTAGAACTTGCTGGAGGGTTTTGGTGAGGTTAAGCTCGTTCTGTAGTTTGTAGCGGCTTAGTCTCACCAAATCCAGTTCATCAACTCCTTCTTCTCTCTCTCTCTCTCTCTCTCTCTCTCTTTCTCTCTCTCTCTCTCTCTCTCTCTCTCTCTCTCTCTCTCTCTCTCTCTCTCTCTCTCTCTCTCTTTTCCCTTGTTAAGTTAGTACTGGAGGAGCATCATCATCATCATCTTTTAGCTTCTTGAATTGACAATTCAATTCTTCTCCTCCTCCTTCTTTCTCATACATTACTCCTTCTTCTTCTTTTTCATTTCTTGTTAGACGGGTTTTTGGAATGGATTCTGAGTTTTAAAATTTTAGAATTTTGGAAGTCATTTGAGGTCTTCTGGAGCCGATTTTTTGGAATTCTTAGATTTTGGGATCTTCCAAAAGTGTCCCTGATCCGGAGATCTCCTAATCCGGGATTCTAAGCCCTTCTGAAGTCATTTTCCATTTTTTTTTTAATTTTTGAAATCTAGATTTTTTTTTTCCAGGCCTCTACCTACTACTACAAACTACACAAATGGATCGGGCGCCTCCTCGGATACAGTAATCTCTACTACAGTAATCCAATTGTTTTGAAAAATGAGGGAACCTATATCTTGGATACATCTTCTGCTATCCCTTAGTTTTGGATTGGATACGGTTTTGGTGAGTTTTTTTTTAATTTTGCAAAAAAAAAATGGAAAAAAGATTTCGCGCTTTGTAGTTTTTTTAGTCTACTAGCCTCACCACTAAGCCTCACCAAAAAACCAAAACTTGAAATCCAGGAACTTTCGTTTTTGACGAGGTTCAGCCAAGTTGTGGCTTTTGTAGTTTTGTAGTTTGTAGTTTGTAGCCTTTGCAGTCTTTGTAGTTTATGTAGTCTAGTTGTAGTTTGTAGCCAACTAGCCTCACCAAAAACCAAAAACTTGGATCCTTGGAAACTTCATTTTTGACGAAGGTAAGACAATTTATGGCTTTTGTAGTTTTTGTAGTTTATAGTTTGTAGTACAAGTGTAGTTTGTAGTCTAAGCCTCACACTCTCATCATAAATTCACGCAACATTACTTTCGACTTTCCGATTATCCCATCCTCAATTCCTCCTCCCGTTTTTTTGTTTCCACACACATATATAAATCCAGACGATGACACCGATTAGAGAGAGAAAAAAGTGATATACGGGAGAGAGAGTAGGTCAAAAAATGTATAAAATTGTGGGAATTTAGGATTGGGTGCACTTTTAATAGAGGGGAAGAATTATCTTTGTAAAAAAAGACAGATTGCTAGATTTGAAATGTGTTTATCTTGGTTCCGGTGAGAGCTATCAAAAAGTTGTTAACTGATGAAGTATTGGTCTTGATAAGGGCTACATTTTGTTAGTTAACTATTTTTTGATAGCTGTCATCGTAACCGAGATACATGAGTTTAAACATAGGCATTCCGATTTCTCTGTCTCCTCCATCTTATTGTCAACTTTAAAAGCCCATATCTCAGCTACCGTAAGAGCTATCAAAAAACTGTCAACTAACCAAATATAGCCCTTGATAATAGCTATATTTCATTAGTTGACCACTTTTTGATAGCTCTTATGGTTAGCGAGATATACCAATTTTAAAGTCACCTATTTTTTAGCGTCTGGTTTTTTCACCAATTTCCCTTAGCTTTCATGACCCTTCTAAAAAGAGACATGGAGACTTAGATTGCGGGAAAACAAGAGAAGGGGAAAAGCAGAAGCATATGTTTATGAGTATTCGAAAAGAGAAGAAGGGGGTCATTCAAATGAGCACACACATAGTAACAAGTAAAGGGTCTCTCTTTTATGATCTTGTTACAAAGAGAAGGAGGCACTTCCGACATGCTCTCTCTCTCTTTCTCTCTCTCTCTCTCTCTCTCTCTCTCTCTCTCTCTCTCTCTCTTTTCCAACAAGCTTTGATTCATATTTTAACTTGGAAGGGCACTTGGAAAAGGGGATCACTTAGGGACTACAAAAACTACAACAAAAAATGGTGAGGCTTAGCTAGATTTGTAGTTTGTAGTTTCTTAGCCTCATCAAAGATTATAGGGCTTTCTCCTAAAGAGTTTTGGTGAGGCTAAGATCATTTCGTAGTTTGTAGACTTAGCCTCACCAAAAACATTGTCAAAGCAGCGCGCCGAAATTGTAGCTAAACTTCAAAGCGCTATATCTCGCTGGCCATAAGAGCTATCAAGAAACTGTCAACTAATGAAATATAGGTCTTAATAAAGACTACATTTTATCAGTTGACCACTTTTTGATAGCTCTTATGGCCAGCGAGATACGGTAGTTTTAAAAATGCATACATACCATAAAAGTGAAAAAATCAACTATTTTGTAGTTTTTGTTGTCTAATCTTGCTAAAAGCTTTTATTTTCTATTAAAAATAGACAGTAAGTGACTTACTGTAACTAGCTAACCAGTCATTCTCTAAAAATGATGCCATTTAGCCTTCCTCTCAACCATCACAAATCCATTATCTCATATAGGGAAGGGCATAGACAACCATCACAATGAATTTATATAATAATAACAACAATAATATAAATAAAATCTCTCTCTCTCTCTCTCTCTCTCTCTCATTTTCTCTCTCATTTTCTCTCTCTCTCTCATATCCATTTGGGTGACACCTCCTCCTTCAATTCCCGCGCGCAATAAATGAAAAAAGGCAGTTGGAGAGAGAGGCTTTTCCTGTATCAGAATAACAACTGACCAGATGTTGGAAGAGAGAGAAAATGAGGGAGAAAAGAGGGGGTAATCCCCCCCCCCTTTTGGTGTAAATCATCATCACCTAGTAGCACACATGGAGGAAACAAATATCCCATTTTTTACAGGCAGAAAATTGGGGAAGTTAGGTCATGAAATAGGAATCTAGGACGAGAAAACTAATTTTAAGAGATTGGCAAACTTTGGTGAGGTTTGGACTACAAACTATAAGGTTTGCTTAGCCTCACCAAAACAAAAAAAAAGGTTTTTTCTGTTTTCTAATTTTTGAGCGCGTTTATCTCGGTTACGGTAATAGCTAGAAAAAAGTTGTCAACTAATGAAATATTTTTCATGATAAGTGATATATTTCATTAGTTGACAATGTTTTGATAACTCTCATGGGAACCGAGATATCAGCGTTCTTAGAAAGCTACCAAAAAAGTTGTGTTGTCGGCGCTCTCAAGCGGTACCTAATTTGAAACGCCTATATCTCGGTTCCGGTGAGAGCTATCAAAAAGTGATCAACTAACAAAATGTAGCCCTTGCTATAAGCTATATTTTGTTAGTTGACAACATTTTGATAGCTCTTACCGTAACCGAGATAAACGCGTTTGAAGTTAGGTAACGAATTAGCTAGATGAGCACATTAAAATTTATGGGCTTTTTCCCTCTTTTTTCCTTTTTTTCGTAGTTTTTGACATCTTTTTGATGATATTTTGTGTGTAGATTTTTGATGGTTAGTTAAAAATTGATGGAAAAAAAAAATTAAAAAAGAAACACTTTTTGAAATGTGGAAAGGGCGTTTTGGTAACTAAGACTACAAAAACTACAAAGACTACAAACTACAAAACTAGCTCTTTCTCTTCTTCTCTCTCTCTCTCTCAATTTGAAAATATATTTTGTGAATATGAAACCAAGAAGTTACAAATTAAGGGGAGAAGAGGGTCCATAAGGGAGTGTCAACACTCCCTTTCTCTCTCTCTCTCTCTCTCTCTCTCTCTCTCTCTTTTCCAAAATTTTCAATTTTCAAAACCGAACAAATATATCAAATGACATGAATTATGAGAGTTGAAAATAGAGATATGTGAAGAAATATATGTATACTTTTGAAGATGAGGGATGCTTTTTGGTGAGGCTAAGACTACAAACTACATGGTTAGCCTCACCAAAAGTGAAGAGGCTTTGGGTACAAACTACACGATTAGTTAAGCCTCACAAAACATGTGGCTTTGATGAGGCTTTGACTCTTGACGTAGTACTTTGAGCGCGCGTATCTCGGCTCCTGTAAGAGATATCGAAAAGTGTTCAACTAAAGAAATATAGCTCATAATAAGGGCTATAATTTGTTAGTTGACCACTTTTTGATAGCTGTTACCGTAACCGAGATATAACAATTTCAAAAAAACATATTTTTTAAAAAGTTGTTATGAACAATTTTAATGCGCTATTTTAAAACTACCGTATCTCGGCTACCGTAAAAGCTATCTAAAAACTGTCAACTAACAAAATGTAGCCCTTATTATGAGCTATATTTCTTTAGTTGACCACTTTTTGATAGCTCTTACAGAAACCGAGATAATCGCCTTTTTATCAGACATATTTCCAAAAACCACTGTTTTCCAATAAAAAATTCCATTTTTTCCAGGCAAAAACCCTTCTAAAAGTGCCAACAACTGCACCGCCCGGATGGTTGATAAGCGATTTACGATTTCAAAATTTGATAGGAAATGATGAAAATGCGACATTGCAATCGTCGATTTATGGTGGTCGATTCGAGGTGGAGGATGGGATTCGGGTGAGTTGAGGTTTAGGAGCTACAAACTACAAAGACTACAAACTACAAACTACAAAGACTACAAACTACAAACTACAAAGACTACAAACTACAAACTACAAACTACAAACTACAAAGACTACAAACTACAAACTACAAACTACAAAGACTACAAACTAAAAACTACAAACTACAAAGACTACAAACTACAAACTACAAACTACAAAGACTACAAACTAAAAACTACAAACTACAAAGACTACAAACTACAAAAACTACAAAAAGTACAAATTGTCTTAGCCTCACCAAAAACAGTATTTCTGATATTTTCTCATTTTTCATTTTTTGGTGAAGCTAACAGACTACACACTACAAACTACAAACTACAAACTACAAACTACAAACTACAAAGACTACAAACTACAAAGACTACAAAGACTACAAACTACAATCTAAAAACTACAAACTACAAAAACTACAAAAACTACAAACAGTCTGAACCTCACCAAAAAAAACATTTTTTGGTGAGGCTTAGCGGTGAGGCTAACAGACTACAAACTACAAAAACTACAAACTACAAAAACTACAATTCCAGATCATCACCAACTCGTCGATATCAGACCTCCGTGGAGAGCTATTCGAACTCTTTTTGAATATCCAAGAAGGCTCATTTCATCGTCTCGTGACCCTCCATATCTACGTGGAACCACCTGAAATCTCTCCGACTCCAAAATTCCTATCTACCGTATACCAATCTACCGTATACACCTCTCAACCCCCTGGAACTACCGTAATCTTCACCAGGCCGATTGCTCTGAATAGGGGGTCTTATTCGATATCTCCGATTTCTCTGATTCAAAAATCGAGTCCATTTGTGATAAGTCCACGTGGAAAATCGATGAATGTGATGATGATGAAGACGTTGGATGAAAGAGAAGATGTCAAGAAACATGTATTTTATTTGGGAGCTTTTGATGGAGGGGATACGGTAGGAGCATTAAAAAATAATTTTTTTCAAAAATTTGATTTTTTCAGATTGCTCAGACTAAAATCATCATTGACGTCATCGATTCCTTAGATTCCAGATTCCTTTTAAAATCTCCGAAAACTACAGTAACCTTTGAGTCGCCTATCCCATCTGGATCCTTTGTTTATGATGTTTTGAAGAGAAATCAATCGGAACCACTTCTATTCCATTTGGAGCAACCATCAAGATTCTTTGAGATTCAGGGGCTATCGGGGAGGGTGACTACAGTACTCCCAGTTGGTTACGGGGTTTATCATGTTCATGTGGTGGCAAGGAATCGGGGGAAACAGGTAGGAACACTTTCAGCGAGTGTAACTTGGTTCCTGTGATAGCTAGAGAAAAATTGTTAACTAATGAAATGTAGCCCTTGATAAAAGCTATATTTTGTTAGTCGACAGTTTTTTGATAGCTGTTACGGGAGCCGAGATACAGGGATTTGAAAAAAAAAGCAGTGACATAGCGAGATGGAGACATCACTTTTTCTCTGCGTCTTTCAAACGCTGATATCTCGGTTACGGTAAGAGCTATCAAAAAGTGGTTGACTAATGAAATGTAGCCCTTAAAAAGAGCTATATTTTGTTAGTTAAAAGTTTTTTGATTGGTCTAAAACCAACCGAGAAATAAGCGTTTGCAAAATAGAGCTTGCTTAGCCTCATCAATAAGTAACAATTTGTCATGCAACTTTGAGAGCTTGTATCTCGGTTACTGTAAGAGATATCAAAAAACTTTCAACTAATGAAATATTTTTCGTAACAAGGCCTATATTTCATTAATTAACAGTTTTTTAGTAGCTCTCACAGGAGCCGAGATATGGACGTTTCAAATTAGGGCAATGGAAAAACTAGGCGCCGCCAGTTTTTTCTCTGCGTCTCTCAGACGCTTATATCTCGGCTCCCGTTAGAGCTATCAAAAAACTGTCAACTAACGAAGTGTAGCCCTTACCATAAGCAATATTTCATTTGTTGACCATTTCCCCTAGCTCCCCTCCCAACCGAGATATACCCGATTCTAATCGACTTCCCCTAATTTCCAGCGTTCCGATGCATGGCTCGAAATCATTGTTCGTCGCCCGTTCAACTCATCCGATAGCAAATCAAGATCTCGTCGTCATCTCGATGATTTGATATTTCAAATCGCGGAAAATGCGACGGAGGAGGAAATCGACCGGAAGGAAATGGTATGGTTTTATTGGATTTAAGGGGTTGAAGGGTACTTTAGAATTACCTAATTTAGGGGGGGGGTACAGTAATCCTGGGGGGGAGGACTAGTTTTCATGGCCGAGGATTCTCAATAGGGCTATCTAAGTCATTGGGGGACTAATTTTTAAAAATTAATGGCCTAGAAACCCTTTTTTTTCGCCCCATTTTTGGTGAGGCATAGCAAAGTCTGTAGTTTGTAGTGTAAGCCTCACCAACTTCAGTTCTTTTTGATTGAATTTAATGAGGCTAAGGAAATATTGTAGTTTGTACCCTTAGCCTCACCAAAAATTAATCACCTTTCCAGAAAATTCCCCTCTACCCTGGTGAAACAATTGGAGAGATCAGTGTGGCTAAGGAATGGCTTAAAATCGAAGAAAATGGAAGAATTCGAATTTTGAAGCCACTAAATTTCGAGAAGACTAGCTCGATTATTGCGACAGTGCCGATTAATGGATTACAGAATAGTGAGTCTTTTTTTGTAGTTTGTAGTGGGAGTTAGCCTCACCAAACGGAGGGCATTTCTATTGAATTTGGGGAGGTTTAGCTAACTATGTAGTTTGTAGCCTTAGCCTCACTAATTTGGACTTTTGGTGAGGCTAAGAAACTCTTGTAGTTTGTACCCTAAGCCTCACCAAAACTGAGCCACCTGTTCCTCGTACCTCATTCATCAAAATTAGAGCGCTCATAGTCATATCATCAATCATCATTACCTTCTCTCTCTCTCTCTCTCTCTCTCTCTCATTTTCTCTCTCAATTTCAAATTTAGCTATCGTAACTCCCCCTTATGTCAAGAAATGTTGGGTAGATTAGATTCTGAATAATGGTGGTAGAGGCAATGGTAGAGGCTAATCAAATCTAAGAGGAGACTCTTCTGAACTCTCATTGAAGACGTCAACATCCGGATGGAAGATGTCAGTCAGTTAGAGGTCAGGCTAAGGGATATCTCATGGGACCATGGAGAGGGGATCCTAATACAATTAGAGTACTAAGGAGACACGATTTGGGAGAGAGAGAGAAAATGAGAGAGAGAGAGAGAGAGAGAAAATGAGGGAGAAGTACTCAGAAAACGATTTCTAATTGATTTTGGAATAGAGACTCGAGGAAATGGGGACCAACTTATGGATACTCTTTTAGAAGGGCAATTGGCTAGAAAAACCGATTTTTTCAAATTACCTCTAATAGAAGGGCATTTCTATTTTCCGGGATGATGAATAGGACCTCTTTTTGAAGGGCATCCCCTAATAGAAGAGCACTCTTTTATAGACTAGAATAGGCCCAAAACCGCTTTTTTCCACATTTTTCAGATTTCCTTTAATAGAAGGGCACCTCTATTTTCTGTTGAAACTGATGGAGCCTGTTTTAGACAGACACCTTATGATAGAAGCGATCTAGTCTGAGCCAGCTAGGTTACCTCTATTAGAAGGGCATCTGGGATAGTAAAAAGGTTCAACTGTATTTTGTAGTTTGTAGTCTTAACCTCAACAAGGGGTTTGATGAGGCTTAGCTAGTTTTGTAGTTTGTAGTGGCTTAGCCTCACCAAGGCATACCGAATTCCGCTTCCATTGAGGCGTCAACACCTACTGAACTTCGAAGAGCTATATCTCGCTAGCCATAGGAGCTAACAAAAAATGGTCAACTAATGAAATATAGCTCTTGATAAGTGCTATATTTCTTTAGTTGACCACTTTTTGATAGCTCTTATGGGAGCCAAGATACGGTAGTTTTAAAACAGCGCGTTAAAACTAACACTGTTTTTGCTGTTTTGTTAAAATTCCTATATCTCGGTTTGCATACGAGGTACCAAAAAGTGGTAAACTAATAAAATATAGCCCTTTCTATGAGCAATATTTCTCTAGTTGACCACTTTTTGATATCTCTTATGGCTAGCGAGATACGGTAGTTTTAAGAACCCTTAAAACAGAAAAATCGACTTTTTTGTGATATTGAAGCTAGATACACTCGTAAATCTTATTTCGATGAAACTCGATTCCACTCGGTAATTAGGACACTGACAAAGCTGAGCAGCTCTCTTTGACACTCAATTTTTCTCTTCAAAAAGGCTACTTGTCAACGAAAATCGGGAGAGAGAGCAGATGTTTTGTAATAGTTGACACCTCATTTGGTGGAGAGAGAGAGAGAGAGAGAGAGAGAGAGAGAGAGAGAGAGAGAGAAGGATAGATTACCCCCAAAAAAGGGGATTAGATGTCTCTCTCATTTTCTCTCTCTCTCTCATGCCTGACTGAATACATAAGAACATTTATTTCTTCTCTTAGCGGGAGGCTTATGTCATCCATCTCCAAAAATCCGAAATTTCCGGAAGAAGAGGGAACTTCAAAAAGAGGAACAGATTGTGTCTTTTTGCGGTGTGTCCTTTTTAATTTGGAGTTATCGAGAGAAAGAGAAAGAATAATCTATTTGATGTAATAAGCTCAATTTTCTATCTTTCTCTATGGGTTAAGGGAATAACAATTTCTGCGGGGACTACAAGCTACAAAAAGCTTAGCCTCACTAAAAAAAGAGGTAAAGACTACAAACTAGATTTTTACTTAGCCTCACCAAAACTAACTAAAACTTTTTTTGAGAAAAAACATTTCGAAAAAAAATTGGATTTAATTACCGTCGAATTCTCCCTATTTTTCTGATCAGTTTTCATTTTTTAACCACCACTTTTGAAGCCATTTAAGCCAAGTTATGGGGGTTTGAAGTTTTGGTGAGGCTTAGACTACAAACTACATTTCTTAGCCTCTCCAAAGTGTCGATTTGGTGAGGCTAAGGGCACAAACTAGAGAAATCGCTAGGCCTCACCAATACAACTTTTGATGAGGCTTAGTCACTACAAACTACATTTTTTGGTGAGGCTAAGGTTGGAGGCTTTGTCAGGCTAAACTACCGAATTAGCTTAACCTCACCAAAATACTCGATTGGTGAGGCCTAGACTACAAACTACAAAATCTGCTTAGCCTCACCAAAGGAGATTTCTAGGCATTTTTGGTGAGGCTTAGACTACAAACTACACCTTGAACAGATGGCATTTTGTGTGATAACCCTAACCAACTTCAACTTTTCTCCCCCCAATCTGTTCAAATAGGCATGTCTGCGTCTCTTCGAATCTCACACACTCTCTCTCTCCCAGCTTGAGGATTAACACTTTTGAAAACAAAAGAAAGAGAGAGAGAGAGAGAGAGAGAGAGAGAGAGAAGCATATGCGCGTGCACGCGCATATCTATGTATATTCATAAGTGAAAACATATGGTAATTCGGATAAACAGGGATTGGAGAGCATTCTGATATATATTGGTAAATCTGAGGGATTAGGGATCCTCTATTAGAAGGGCATGTCTTAAAAATAAAAACTCCCCCCCTGAAAAAAAGAGGTTTTAATAGAAGGGCATTATAATATTTTATTAAAAGAAACTATTAAAAAATCGGGATCTATTCAAAATTTGGGTCATCGAAAGGAATTAAGACATCATCTCCAATCGTTGGTTTAGAAGCTCCACCATGGAGACGAGCTCCGAGAGCACGGGCTTCGATTGGGAGCTGAAATGTTTAGAATATTAAGACTACAAAGACTACAAATTAGGTTAGGCCTTACCAAACTTAGCTAAGCCTCACCAAGTCTTGCTAATTATAAGACGCACTAAACCCAACTTAGTTTTATTTAGCCTCACCAAACAGCCCTAAGCCTTATCACAGATAGCTAAGCCTCACCAATCCTTATCTAGGCTTACCTAGCTTAACTTAGCAATGCTAAGTCTCACCAAGTCTAGCTAAGCCAGATCTAGCCTCACCAAGCTTTATCTAGCCCGATTTAGCCTCACCAGCAGCCCTAAGCCTCACCAAGATTCCCTAAACTTAGCTGAGCCTTAACCAAGCCAGACCTAGGCTTACCTAATCTTATCTAGCCTCACTAAGCCTTATCTAGCCCGATTTAGCCCCACCGCATATAGCTTAGCCTCATCAAGCCTCACTGAACCTAGCTGAGCCAGATCTAGCCTCACCAAGCCTCTCCAAGAAGCTCAACGCCTCAACACACATAGCTATGCCTATCTAAACCTAGACAAGGCAGTTTTAGCATCACCAAACTTTATCTAGCCTCTTCCAAATTAGCTAGGCCTCACCAAATCTAGCTGAGCCTTATCTAGCTTTATCTAGCCTCGCCGCCAAACCCCCCAAAACCAACTCACCGCCGAATGCACAAAACCATCGCCATTGGGCGAATTAACCTGAATCTGTAGATTCGACAACTCTGTCGTCGTCTTCACCTTCTCATTCTTCCATTTTTCTTTGGAAGGTAGACACGTAGTTACAGTAATCAGGAAGAAGAAGAAAATGAGGAAGAATTGACGCATAATTAAATAGGGACAGATGACTGATATGACAAATGAACGGTTTTTTTGGGGGAGAAAAAGAGAGAGAAAAAGAGAGAGTGAGATAAAAAAGATAAAGAAAAAAAAGTATCTAGTTTTGTACCCTTCTCGGTGGGTGGATCTGGTTTCGGTTAGGCTGGTTTTTTGGGGGAACGGTTTTGGTGATAATGAAACATATATATTGGGGGTGGGAGGAGGGGCGAAGAACTTGATTTTGGTGAGGCTAAGGGTACAAACTACATTTCTAGCCTCACCAAACTTTCGTGTAGAGACTTGGCCTCACCAAAATACTCAATTGGTGAGGCCTAGACTACAAACTACAAAATCTGCTTAGCCTCACCAAAGCAGATTTCTAGACGTTTTTGGTGAGGCTAAGGCTACAAACTTCAAAAATAGCTTAGCCTCACCGAACTAATTAGATGGAACCTTTGGTGAGGTTAAGGCTACAAACTATAAAACCTCCTTAGCCTCAACAATATAATTTTTGCTGAGGCTTAGCCACTACAAACTACATTTTTTGCCAGGCCGCACCCAAACAATTCGAATCCACGTGGAGGATGTCGACGAACCGCCGAGTTTCGTCAATTCGCCACTTCCAATGTTGGCGGTGGTCCCATTGAATCCGACGATCGGAAGAATTGTCTATCAATTTGTTGCAAGGGATGAGAATGGAGATGGAGATTCGAATGTACTTTATAAGGAGATTGATGTTATTCGTGAGTTCTTTTTTAAATGGTGGCCTAACTTTCCCCCAAATTCCAGCCGCCGGCTCATTCATCGTCGACTCGAAATCCGGAGTCGTCCGAACCGGATGGAGTAAATACGAGCGTGGCGAGACGTACCGTATCTCTGCCCAAGCGATCGACACAACGCCCACGCATAATTCTACGTCACAACTATCGGAAGTGGCGATTTTAGAGATTTTGGCTGACGAACGACCCCCGCAATTTGCGAAACAAGAATATGAGGTTACGGTGTCGGAGGATAATTTGGTGGATTATAGGTGAGGTTTTAAAGGGTCATATCTCGGTTTTGGTTGGAGATAGGGGAAAAGTGTTAACTAATGAAATGTTGCTTATGATAAGAGCTACATTTTGTTAGTTGACCACTTTTTGATAGCTTTAATGGGAACCGAGATATAGCTGTTTCAAAAAAGTAGTGAAGAAAAGTGTTAATTTTAAGGGGCTATTTTAAAACTACCGTATCTCGCTAGCCATGAGAGATAGCAAAAAATGGTTAAGTAATGAAATATTGCTCTTAACACGGGCTATATTTTATTAGTTGACAACTTTTTGATAGCTCTTATGAAAACCGAGATATCGGGCTTTGAAGTCTAAGCTCCTGTTAAGGTACGCACTTCGGCAGGGTGAGGCTAAGACTACAAACTATAACGGAAGTTTAGCCTCACCAAAAAGCAATTTTAACCTTTTTAGCCTATCTTTCAAAATTTATGGTGAGGCTTAACAACTACAAACTACAAAGTAAAAAAACCAAAAATAGAGAGAGAGAGAGAGAGAGAGAGAGAGAGAGACGCAGACAGCCCTCATTATTCCTCTGCGCTTCTTTAAATGCTCATATCTCGCTTAGTTTCAGAGTTTGCAAAAAACTGTCAACTAACAAAATGTTACCTATGCTAAGGGCTACATTTTATTAGTTGACCACTTTTTGATAGCTATTATGGGAGCCGAGATACAGGCGTTTTAAGTTGGGCGTCGACGAGCGCCAATAGAGCACCGACAGCATAGCCCATATTTCGGCTCCCTAAGAACGCGCATATCTCGGTTCCCATGATAGCTACAAAAAAGCTGTCAACTAACAAATTATAGCTCTCAACCAGAGCTATATTTCATTAGTTGAAAATTTTTTCCTAGCTCTAACGGGAGCCGAGATATACCAATTCTAAAAACCCTTCCATTTCCAGTGTGGTCGACGTGAAAGCGCAATCGTTCCGAAGTATCGAAGATGGTCGTTCCAAAGGTCCTATCATCTATAGTCTGGAAGGAGATTCTAGAGATGAAATGAAATGGTTCCGTATCGATCCAATCACCGGAATTGTTCATTTAACAAGAGAACTCGATTACGATGATCCATCCCTCCCGAAAATGCATAAATTGAGGGTAACGGCGAGAGAGGATTCAAGAGAGAGCCACGTGGATTTAACAATTCGAATTGATGATGTGAATGATAATGTGCCGACGTTTACAAGGCCACTTTATACCGCACAAGTTAGAGAGGATATTCCGTTGAATCAGACTATTTTGAAAGGTTAGTAGTTTTGAATGGGGGATATCTCGGTTAGGAAGGGAGATAGGAAAAAATGGTCAACTAAGAATATCTGCCTTTTTCTCTTCTTAAATCCCGTAGGTATGGGGGGTGTCAGTTTTGCGTCAAAAATTTTTGTCAAAAATTTTTGTCAAACAAAATTGTCAAACAAAACTGTCAAAAATTCTGTCAAAAATTCTGTCAAAAATTCTGTCAAAAAAAAGTTTGTCGCTTAATAACTCGGCGGTGAGTCAACGTTTCCGAGTCGTTTTTGTTTCATTCGACGCAGAATCGTATCGAGAATTTTTGTGATTAAAATTGGTGGTGATCGAGTCGAAGATGAGCGACCTATTTGTGTTTTTTTGCACCTAACTTATTTCCAAAACTCAAAAAATATTCACGTTTTGTTACGTGATGGAATTGGGAGAGATAAGAATCCATAGAGAATCGATTTTTTCAGCGTCATTTCATTTTCTATTTTTTGTTCGGCTTGGGTTTGGTGTTAAATATCTTTCTTTCAAATTTAGACCCGAACTAGCGAAGCTTTGATGAGCCCAGGCCGGAGGCCTGGCCACTATTTCATCCCATCTCGAAGCCTATTCGACCCGAACGAGCGGAGCGAGTGAGGGGAGAATAGGCGGTTCTATGCTGAGCCCAGGCCGGAGGCCTGGCCACTATTTCATCTCATCGCCAAGCCTATTCGACCCGAGCGAGCGGAGCGAGTGAGGGGAGAATAGGCGGTTCTATGCTGAGCCCAGGCCGGAGGCCTGGCTACTATTTCATCTTATCGCGAAGCCTATTCGACCCGAAAAAGCAGAGCGAGTGAGGGGAGAATAGGCGGTTCTATGCTGAGCCCAGGCCGGAGGCCTGGCTACTATTTCATCTTATCGCGAAGCCTATTCGACCCGAACGAGCAGAGCGAGTGAGGGGAGAATAGGCGGTTCTATGCTTCTCCCCTCACTCGCTCTGCTCGTTCGGGTCGAATAGGCGGTTCTATGCTGAGCCCAGGCCGGAGGCCTGGCTACTATTTCATCTTATCGCGAAGCCTATTCGACCCGAAAAAGCAGAGCGAGTGAGGGGAGAATAGGCGGTTCTATGCTTCTCCCCTCACTCGCTCTGCTCGTTCGGGTCGAATAGGCGGTTCTATGCTGAGCCCAGGCCGGAGGCCTGGCTACTATTTCATCTCTTAAATAGTTTGATATCGAGTAAGCTTTAAATTTTTCTCGAAGCTTATTCGAGAATGCCCCAATTCTACTTCCCAGGAGGCATATGTAGAGCCAGAAGGATGTATAAGTTCCGCAAACTGAACTATTCTCATAATCGCTACTTCCCAGTATCACAGTTGTCAAATAAGACTCGGAAGGGGGAATGATAACAGCCCAACCTTCCCAGAAGGTATTTTAATGTCCAAACTTAACCAAAAAAGCTCAAATTTTGTCCTACGAGTCTAAGATTTGGCCCGCAAGTCAACCAACTAAACCGAGTCCGGACGCGGCTTGGCCGCGTCAGGCTACTGTGATTGGCACGAGAAGCCTAAAACAACAGCGAGGCAGAGCCTCGCTAGTCACGACAAACCCAATATTAAATCTGACAATTTACTCTATTTAGAATTCATTTCCCTCCGAATGATCAAAGTTGTTGTCTGTTTTCCAGACCTCATCTTATCGATCTCTTTGAAATGTATCTCACTCAGACTTGTAGTCATTTCTGGAGATTTCAGAGCCTTCGATTCTCCTATTCAATTACTCTAAATGAAAACAAAATGTTTTTTTCCTCACTTTCTTTTTTGAAGAAAAGGTCAAAAATACTTTTCGAACAAAGTTTCCCAACAAAAAGTAGGAGGAGAAGAAAAGCGGAAACGGAAGTGAAGGCGTGAAAAACGGATGTTTTTTAGTTTTTTTGGTGGAACGTGGTTGAGGACAGATCTCTCTGGATTTGAAATTTAGAATTTTGGGATTTTGTAGGACTCGATTACAAGAGATAATTCTTGGCTGGACCTTAGTCAGATTTAGTCACAGTTACATAAGATACCTCAAATCTTACGAAAACTAGAGACGTTTTTAGATACAATTTTTGCTCAATTCTGGCGTTGAAGCTGAATCAAGGTATGATCAAAAGAACAATTCTGTAATAAAGGCATTCACCAGAAGATGACTAATGACTGGCTAAAACTTTGGAAATTTCTAGTCGTTCAAAAATCTTCTAATAATCTGAAAACCCTAGGAACTTTTGAACCAAAAACTTCCCAACGTTTTTTGAATTCGAGAAGTTTTGTCCAAAAGTTATTTCTTAAAAACTTTTGTGATCCTTCAAAAATGAACGGATAAATATGGGATGAGCTCTACTAAAAACGACGGATTGTAAAATAATACCCTTTTGCACACCAGTATTTTGACTGTGCATATAAATTTTTGTGTGAATTCAAAAAAATATGTTTTGAATCTAAAATTTCTGTCAAAATCAATGACTTTTTTGATTTTCCGGAATTTCCCTTTTTAATTCGGACAGTTCTCAAAAATAAGACCAAAAGAAAATTAATTTTAAAGAGCCCATTTCCTTTGATTTCTGATATTAACCCAAATTCATCACAATTCAAATGTCTCCTACCCTTCATCTCCTTCCTATTAGACACGGAGCATTCCATTCCTCTCCTCAAAATTAATCATCTACATTCATCATCTTCATTTATACAAAGTGTTCCTAAAATGAGTCAATCCATCTTTTATCTCCCAACAAAAGAGCCCCCCTTCTATTCGGCGTCTTCTTCTTTGCCGACATTAGGCCTCTTCAATTGACCCTACTAATTCAATTTGACAGTCTCCGCATCGGATGTTGCCTAAAAGGCAGTCTTCTTTTGCTTTCACCATTCAACGAATTCCCTTTTCTTTCCCCAAATATTCCTTTTTTTCCCTCTTATCTTGGATCTAAATCGTACACGAAACGTCACGCCTTTTTCTTCACCAAAACACTCAATAATTTGTGAGAGAGCTTGTCTTTTTTCGAAAAGAGTCTCGCGTCAAGAAGTGAATCAAAACGAAGAGACAAGTACAAAATCGTGGGGAAAAAAAGAGAAGAGATGTCTTTTTTTGAGATTTCCGGTTTTGATACTCTTTTCTTTTCTTGGCTCAGTTTTGAAATCCTTTGAAGAGTCTGTTCAAAAAAGTCCTTAAAGTTTAAATCGCTATAACTCTGTTCCCAATAAAGTTACACAAAAACTGTCAACTAATGAAATGTAAACCTTATTAAAAGCAATATTTCACTAGTTGACAACTTTTTTATAACTCTTACGGCAGCCAATATATGAGCTCTTAAAGTTAGGTATAACGATTTGAGACATCATCAAGAGAGACGCAGAGAGAAGAAGTGGCTAGAGTGTCTGCGTCTCTCCTTATCTCTTTTTTTAATGAATTGCACTTTCCTCCCAAATCAACTAAGATTCTCTGAAACCTTCATTAATTTCTTTGTTATTTATAATTTTGAATTCTGCACTTTATATTCTCTATCCAATAGTTTTGCTCATTTAATTACCATTATTTGCTCTCTTTTCTCTCGTTTTCCCATTTGCAGACATCTATCCACTAATTGACCTAATTTCGATTCTCAACACATATTTCGCCAACTCATTGAAAATATCTATATACAGATGAACATTTTCTTTTTAGTTTTCACAACATTTCGTTTCATGTTTTTTTTTTTGAGAATTTCTTGAGATTTTGAGTTTCTAAACTAAATTTCGGATCATTTATTTTTAGTTGGAGTTCGGTAGAGCGCATTTTCTGACATCAAGATTTTTCTTTTGAGAATTAAAAATCCAAGAATTCTGAGTTGATGTGAACGTGTGAAAAGCTTCGGTTTCTTCTCTTCTTCTTCTTCTTATTTCCTTCCTCTTCTCAAATTGATTATGATTTCACAAGTGTTTTCTTCTTCTTTTTTTCTTCTTTTTTATGCTGACAGAAATCATTCCAACTTGTCAGAATATTTCCTGTTTTGCATCATTCAATTCATTGAGGAGTTTGCTTTCGGATTAGCCGTTTTTAGATTATAGGGAATTGAGGTCAAGATTTGTTGGGATAGAAATAAAGACAGGATTGAGCTTATATCAAAAATTAAAGTTATTTTGAAACTGACCGTTTTTTCTATTATACCTCTCTCTCATGACACATTTCTTTTCTCTGAATCTCATTGGAAAATGATTACATTTAAAACTGTTATACATAACTCGGTTACCTTTAAATTCAAAGTTACGGAAGGTAAAGTGATCCTGAAATGATCGAAAACTCGAAATTTCCGATGATTAAAAAAATCCGATCCCAAATTGTCCGTTTTTTTTTCTGTAATCTTCTAATCGGAAAAAAATTTTCTAAAAAGTTTATGAAAAGATTACTGTAGCTATAGTAAGACTACTCGGTATATTCCGCCTGCCTTTAGGCGAAGGTTGGCCAGACTCTCGGCGAAGGTTGGTCAGAGTCCGCTTAAGACACGGGCGAAGTCCGACCAACCTTCGCCGAGAGTCTGACCAACCTTCGCCTAATGTCCGCGCAAGGTTCGCCCATAGTTCGCCCAAACCTCGCTTCATTTTTCTCTTTAAAAAAAATAGTGATCGGTAAAAAAAAACAAACTTTATTAATTTGAAAAAAAAAATTACAACAAAAAGAAAAAAACAACAATCACTAAACAATAGAAGTACATTAAAACAAGATATTATAGAGTTCGCTATTATCTTCACTTCCGATCCATCTTCCGATCCATTAATTTGTGTTGAGTGTTTTGGTGGTTGGAAGCTCTGAAAAACTTCTTTGAAACCGCTTTATTGATCTTCGAATAATTAAACTTACAACTGAAAAAGGTCCAATGTATGGATCGTGTCTTTTATGTTCTCCGAGAGTTATTGAAGTCTGCTCATCTGGAGGTGAATCCGATTGTTTGTGATTCGGCCTAAATTCACGGCATTCTCAGTGAATCCTGCAAAATCAAAATTAATAACTGATATTGAAGACATCTTCCACGAACCATTCCTGCAGCATAATTCAATACTTCGTCTTCTGATAGACTTGCCAGCATTCATCAAACAATTTTTAACTCATTTCCATACATTTTGAGATCAGAATGAGACGAAAAATGAAGTTCTGATGAATGTATTTCTTGACGATTTACCACAGAAAATCCGGACATTCGAGTAATCTCAGGAAGAATTCATAAACGAGCTGTAAATTATAATAGTTTGACACAGTTTTATATGAAAATGAATAAACCTGTGAACGTCGCTTCTAAAATTGGTTCATCTTTGTCTGGATCGAACTCAGACGCAATCGGTTTTTCCAGTGGATTCAATGTCCTGACAAATTCATTGAAAACACTTTGATGGTTTCTGGATAGGCAGCTTCTGACAGTTATCCATTTGAAGCATCGGAAACATGGTCGTTGAGTTCGTTCACTGCTCGTTGAAAATTCTGAGAAACCATCAATTTTTGGATTTTTCAAAAGTTTTCACTTACCAAGTCTTCTTTTCGGTTTTGATTTTCTTGATTTTCGAGTTCCGTCCGTTGAGAACCATCAACTCTGTAAAAAACCGTTCTTGAAATGAGTTAAAACAGCTGAAAAAAAAAATCAAAAAATGAGTTCGAATTGCACGAAAATGAAATATAAATTAGCACGCTACGCGGCACGCAACGCACCTAAAGTTCGCTTAAAGTTCGCCCAAGGTTCGCCCATAGTTCAGCTTTTATTATGGGCTATATTTTGTTAGTTGAAGGTTTTTTGATAGCTCTTACCGTAACCGAGATAAATGCGTTTGAAGTTAAGAAGCGGGAAATTGAAAAATTTGCGTTTCCTACTTTAAACGGCTATAACTCGGTTACGGTAGGAGCTATCGAAAAATAGTTAACTAATGAAATATTGCTAATATTAAGGGCTGTATTTTGTTAGTTAACGAATTTTTGATAGCTTTACAATCAACCGAGTTATATTTGTGCGCGCAGACAGTTAGACACTAATTTTCTCTGCGTCTATCTAGACAAAACTTTAAAGGCACATAACTCTCTTGGTAATAGAGATATGAAAAAGTGATCAACTAACAAAATGTAGGCTTTTTTATGCTGAACATTTCCTTAGTTGATCACTTTTTGATATCTCTAATACCAATAGAGTTATGTGCCTTTAAAGTTTTGTCCAGACAGACGCAGAGAAAATTTGTGTCTAACTATCTGCGCGCGCTAACGCTTATAACTCGGTTGATTGAAAAGGTATCGAAAATTGGTCAACTAACAAAATATAGCTCTTAACAAGGGCTACATTTTATTAGTTGACCACTTTTTGATATCTCTAAAAACAAGCGAGTTACAAACAACGTCCTGAGTTACCCCCTTACCACTAAAGAAAAAAGTTTTCTTTAGTGGTGAGGCTTAAACTACAAACTACAAAGAATCTTTTCAGTAACCGCAATTGACAAAGACTCCATGGAGAACTCTCGTATCACCTATTCCCTCGATAATCAGAATTTCTCAATAAACGAAAACGGAGAGATTAGTGCGAGAGTTCGTCTTGATGCGGATCAATTCAATGAACGACACTTTGTCTATCGATTTAATGTGACCGCCCGTGATCATGGATTACTGAATTCGTTGAGTTCCAGTGCCATGATTCATATTCGGACTGAGAATACGAATGATGAAAGTGCGGTTTTTCTTCCGACCAGTCAATATACTGCTTTTGTCGCTGAGGATGCTCAAGGGGGGACTCCCGTTATTCAGATACAGGTGGGTAGTTTGTAGTTTGTAGCCTTAGCCGCACTAATAACGTTTTGGTAATAGATATTGGAGCGGCTAAAAAAATTGTAGTTTGTAGCCTACGCCTCCCCGTTTTTGGTGAGGCTAACCTAATTTTGTAGTTTGTAGCCTCACCAATAATTCCTTCAGCTCTAAAAAGCTAGTTTTGGTGAGGCTAATTCTGTAGTTTGTAGTCTAAGCCTCACCAAACCTTCATTTTCTCTAGCTTTTGGTGAGGCTAACCCTTTTTTGTAGTTTGTATCTTAAGCCTCATCAATCAGTCAGTTTCTCAATCTCGTTAGGTTCGGCGAGGCTAAGCCTTTTTTGTAGTTTGTAGTCTAAGCCTCATCAATCTATAATTTTGATGAGGCTAACTTGTTTTTGTAGTTTGTAGTCTTAGCCTCCCTGTTTTTGGTGAGGCCTACTGTTTATTTTATAGTTTGTAGTCGCTTAACCTCACCGATAATTCCTTCGTCTCTAAAAAGCTAGTTTTGGTGAGGCTAATTCTGTAGTTTGTAGTCTAAGCCTCACCCAAATCAACCCCCAATCTTCCAGGCGCGTGACGCGGATCGAGATGAAGTCACCTACTCATTTCTGGATAAAAATCAACGATCCACCCAAACAATGAACCTATTCACCATCGATCAACACACGGGACTCGTCAAACTAAGGCATGGAGTATCCCCTGTTGATCTAGCTGAAGCAGAGAATCCGATTAACTTGACTGTAGTTGTCCAGGACGATGGATCGTGTTGTGTTTATCCATCGAAGACTCATACTTCATATGCGACATTGTTGATTGGAATTGAGGATGTGAATAATAATAAACCCGAGTTTCCAGGTTGGTCATTTTTCGAAGTGGATTATCTCGGTTCCCGTGGGAGATGAGAAAAAGTTGTCAACTAGTAAAATGTAGGACTTGTTAAGGGCTATATTTTGATAGCTCAGGTAACTCGATTTCTAAAGTTACAAGAAGATTCAATAGCTCTGCAAGAAAAATACGTGGAAATACAAGTTTCGTGAATTTTCTTGTAACTTTCGTAAAATTACTTGTAACATTGCGAATTTTTGTTGTAAGATTGTTGAATGCTCTTACAAGATTTCGGGTACCTTGTAAGATTGCGGATTCTCGTTGCAACATTGTTGAGAATTCTTGTAACTTTCATTAAATTACTTGTAAGATTGCGGAATCTCATTGTAAGATTGTTGAATTTTCTTGTAACTTTCCAAACTTTCTTGTAAGATTTGTAAAATTAGCGCTGCTCATGGGAACCGGAATTCGGCTGGAAATTGATAGAAAGAATTACGAATCGTTGAATTTATAAATATTTATTTAAGAGAACAATTTTTAAAAACGAAAAATTGAATAATTATACATCCGCCTTATCGAATTTCGTTGATTGTTGAACGTTGACGCTCCTTTCCAGTTGTTTGAAGAACGAGCCAACTCTGCAAAATAAAATATAATTATACACTTTTTAAATTGAATTAAGCTTACCGTTGAAAATCGATCATTCATTTGATTCGATAGTAATCACGTTTGAGTTGGAAATGCCTTAAATACATACAAGTCTTAACGAGTTAGGTGATAAATACTTACATTATTGATATTTTTGGTGACTCTGTTCGTTGAATTTTGATTTTTTGAAGATAAATCGCGACTTTGTTTCATTAGTTTGAACGAGTCTGCAATTAAAAGTTTAAAGTTAAAAACGATAACTGAGGAATATACCTGATAACTGAGAGGTATATCAGCATCTAAACTGCTCTTTAGTCGTAAAAAAAACATAATTGAAATGAAAAATCAATGAAAAAATTAATGAAAAACAAAAAGAAGTATACGAAAATGATCGCTGTCTGGCAAACGCGGAATAAACATGTTTTTCGAAAAATTTAAAAGTTACAATTTCTTATAACTTTCGACTTTTTTCTTGTAACTTTCGAAATTCTTCTTGTAACATTTGCAATATCTTGTAACATTCAGAGTTCTTGTAAGAATCCGAAATCTTCTTGCAACATTCACACTTCTTATAAGATTGTGAAATTTACTTGAAACATTGCGAAAAAATCTTACAACTTTGGAACTTCTTGTAACTTTAAAAATGAAAATGCCTGAGAGTTTAAAGTTTTTTGATAGCTCTAATGGTTAGCGAGATATGAGGGTTTGAAGTTAGGAACCATGGGAAAAAGACATTTTGGATCGCCTACTTTAAACGGCAATATCTCGGTTACGGTAAGAGTTATCAAAAAATAGTCAACTAATGAAATATTGCTTTTAATTAGAGCTATATTTGGCTGGTTTAAAGTTTTTTGATAGCTCTTACGGCAGCTGAGTTATAAGGGTTCGAAGTTAAGAGTCCCGTCGCGCGCCTCTCCCACCCTCCTCATCTTCAAAGCGTTATATCTTGGTTCCCTTGAATCCTATCAAAAAACTGTCAAGTAACAAAATGTAGCCCTTATCATTCCCAATATTTCAATAGTTAACCATTTTTCGATATCTCCACTCCCAACCTCAATATCCTTCAGACTGCTCAAAATACTCGGAAATCGCAAAAATCATGGAGGGCACCTATAAATCCGATCCACCGACAATCGTAAAAGTGCAAGCGACAGATGATGATTCATCTGCAAATGGAGATATTGTTTATTCATTGTATTATACTCAATCGGAAAGTCGGAAGGCATTTGTGATAGATCGGCATACGGGAATATTGACTCCTTCTCCACATGTCGTTTTTGATCGGGAGACGAGGCCAAGGGAGGATGTGACTGTTAAGGTTTGTAGTTTGTAGTCTTTGTAGTTTGTAGTCTTTGTAGTTTGTAGTCTTTGTAGTTTGTAGTCTTTGTAGCCTCCCCAAATCTATCCTTCCAGGCTACCGACCGCGGCGACCGCCCACTCATCGGTTTCTGTCAATTCTCTGTAGAAGTGGTTGATGTGAATGATAATGCTCCACAATTCGAACGTCCATCCTACGAGACATCTGTATCTCGATACGAAGCCATCGGAACCTCCGTCATCACCGTATTCGCATTTGACAACGACGCGGCACACAATGCGGAGATTAGTTATTCGTTGGAGGTGGATATTACTGCTGGTAGGTGTGGTTTTGAAAAGGGAGGGACTAGTTTTTTGTGAGCTAGGGGTCTAGATGGCCTAGAGTTTCGGGGTTGCCTAGTTTCAGTTTTCTTGATAACGCGAACTTTTTAATTTTGGTTTTTGGCTAAATTTAAAGAAGAATATCTCGGTTCTTGTAAGAGTTATCAAAAAATAGTCAACTAATGAAAAATTGCTTGTGATAAGGGCTATATTTTATTAGTTGACAGTTTTTTGATAGCTCTTACGGGAACTGAGATATAAGCGTTTGAGGCTGGGTGGTGGGAAAGAGCGCAGCCGTAATAGTCATTTTGGTTGCTTCCTAAGAACGCGTATATCTCGGTTACCGTGATAGCTATCAAAATACTGTCAACTAATGAAATATTGCTCTTAACAAGGGTTATATTTTAGTAGTTGAAAGTTTTTTGATATCTCTTACAGTGACCTAGATAAACGCGGTCAAAGATAGCTACCCCATTTAGATAGCTTAACGAGACACAGACAATCGGCCTCCTTTTTCTCTGCGTCTCTTTTCTCTTAAAAAAAATATCTTCAATAACAATTAGAAATTTAAGCCAATTTCTGAAATTGCCCCAGAAGAGACGCAGAGAAAGAGAGAAGCTAGAGCGTCTGCGTCTCCCTCCATTGTTTTTTATCGGTCACTATTTTTAAACGTATTTATCTCGGTTCTCATAACATGAGTCATAAGCTATCAAAAAAGTTTTAACTAACAAAATATTGACCGTAATAAGAGCTATATTTTGTTAGTTGACCACTTTTTGATAGCTCTCATCGGGACCGAGATATAAGCGTTTGAAGTTAGGTGTAGGTAGAGAGCCCTTCTTTTTCTAAGAAGTCTAATAGAGCTCATATCTCGGTTCTGGTAAATGCTATCAAAAAATTTTCAACTAATGAAATATAGCGCTTTTTATCAGCAATATTTCATTAGTTGAGCACTTTTTGATAGCTCTCACAGAAACTGAGATACAACCGTTCTAAGATTGACTACCTAAGAACTTCAAATTCCCAGGCGAAGAGCACCAAAACGACTTGGAATTCTTCCAACTCGTCAATCGTCATTCCGGCGAGATAGCCATCATGAAGTCGATTCCACCCTCCACCCAAAAATTCGTTTTCAACGTCATCGCCGACGATAATGGAATTCCCGAATCGCTTCAATCGACCGCCCAAATCATTTTAAACGTTTTGGATAAGCAACAAAAAGCGCCGAAATGGCAGACATCTCCGGAGTGTAAATCAGTGATTACTGTACCTGAAAACGTGGAAATGAATCGAGTGATTCTTCGATGTCGTGCTATTTCATCTGGAGATTCTAGAAGCTCCAGTGACGTCATCTATAAATTAACAGCGTCTGGAGGCACCTCTAAAGCCGAATCGAAATTTCGTCAGTTTAATAAATTTGAAAATGGGAATGAGTGGGTGGAAGTGGCGATAATGGAAGGATTGGATTATGAGCAAGTCAATAATTACACATTGACATTAACGGCTACGGTAAGGGCTTTATTAGAAGGGCACCCCCTGATAAAATACTTTTTTTGCAGGATATGACGTCACGAGTAGCTTCCAGCAAAACTTTTGTAGTTGAGGTGAAGGATGTGAATGATGTGGTACCACAGTTCACTGTCGACTTGTTCACGGGAACGATTGATGAGGAAATGACGCCGAATGAGTATTTAGAGAGGTATTTTTCAATGGGGTATAACTCGGTTCCGGTGAGAGCTATCAAGAAACTGTCAACTAACAAAATATTTGTCTTAATAAGGGCTATATTTTGTTAGTTGACAGCTTTTTGATAGCTTTAACGGTAGCCGAGATATGAGCGGTTGAAGTTGCGCGAAGTTCAGAACTCTTTTTCTCTGCGTCTCTTTTCGGGGGGTGGTAAGCAACTTCAAACGCTTATATCTCGCTAGGCATAAAAGCTATCAAAAAGTGGTTAACTAATGAAATATAGCTCTTGTAAAGAGCAATATTTTCTTAGTTGACAACTTTTTGATATCTCTAAAAACAAGCGAGATATAGAGGTTTAAAGTTGATACAGTACCGTTCAAAAGTTTATAGAAAAAAGTATTTTTCAGTTGATTTTCGGCCATTTTGACCATTTTCAGGTTACTGTAGCTCGGCTCTCGTGGTTCCGATCATACTGAAAATTGTTGGGGGTATAAAACAAACCTAAATTAACAACTTTGCTTTCACAGAATTTTTTGAAAGTTCCTAGTTTTTCAGCTATGCGGGGTTTTCTGAGACACACCTGTTTTTTTCACGTTTTCAGTACAAAAAAGGCCAAAAACGGCCGAAAAAGGGGTATGTTTCAGAAAGCGTCGCATAGTTGAAAAACTAGGCATTTTCAAAAAATTCTGTGAATGCAAAGTTGTTAATTTAGGTTTGTTTTATGACCTCAAAAATTTTCAGAGTGATCGGAAGCATGAGAGCCGAGCTCCAGCTGCCTAAAAATGGCCAAAATGGCCGAAAATCAACTAAAAAATACTTTTTTCTATAAACTTTTGAACGGTACTGTATATATATAGTGACTCTCGCTTCTCTGCGTTCTCTTCATCTCTCGCTCTCTTTTTTTTTCTTTTTTTTTCTTAAGCTCTTACAAAACCTTGGATATCAACCAATTTTCCGAACTGGAAAGAGACGCAGAGAAAAAGAGAGAGCTACTGTCTGCGTCTCGCTGCCTCAACCGGTCGGCTATCTTTAACCGCGTTTATCTCGTTTAGTGTGAGAGCTACCAAAAAACTTTCAACTAATGAAATATTGCTCATTATAAGAGCTTTATTTTGGTAGTTGACAACTTTTTTGTAGCTATCATGGGAACCGAGATATACGCGTTCTTAGGAAGCCACAAAGTTCACTACGCTCTTTCTGCGCTCTTTCACGACACCCAACTTAAAACGGTTATATCTCGGTTCCCGTAAGAGCTATCAAAAAGTGGTCAACTAACAAAATGTAGCCCTTGTAAAGAGCTATATTTTATTAGTTGTTCATTTTCCTCTATCTCTCATGGGAACCGAGTTATACGCGTTCAAAAAAAGGAAATCCAAAAGACCTAAAGTTCTCAACAATTCCAGAATGAATGGCAAACCAATCGTGACAGTGAAGGCGATCGACACGGATTCAGATGGTCCACAGAATGAGGTACACTATCGGATTGTTGGTGAGGCGAATGGAGAAGAAACGAAACATTTCCGGATTGATGAGTTGACAGGCGAGATATTCCCGAATGAGAAGTGAGTTGGCCTACTAAAGACTACAAAAACTACAAACTACAAGAATTTCTAGATTCGATCGCGAAAAAATCGATATGTACATTCTAACAGTCGAGGCGAGTGATCGAACAGTATCCGCGTTACCCGGTGCCAATGGACCGAATAAAGGTAGACTACAAAGACTACAAAGACTACAAAGACTACAAAAACTACACTTTTTATAGATAATGTAAAAGTTCAAATTGTGATTAATGATGTGAACGATAACGCGCCGTCTTTTGAAGAACCAAAATATATCGGAAGAGTAAAAGAGTCGGAAGGCGAGGGGCATGACGTCATCACGATAAAAGCGCATGATTTGGATAAACGTGAGTTGTAGGGGTTGGCAGGGTCAGCAGAGATATCATGAGCGTCGGCCACCTTGTTCTAGTTCGGGTGTGTGGTGTAGTGGGTTGCGCGCTTGGTCGGCGTGCCGATCGACGCAAGGGTCGCGTGTTCGACTCCTTGATGAAGCCGGCACAGGTAAACGGCGATGGATCCGTTATGGACGATATACGGACGGCGCGTGGACGAAATAGGAAATGTATGTGGACGCCATACGGTCCGTATATGGTCCGTATGGCGTCCACATACATTTCCTATTTCGTCCACGCGCCGTCCGTATATCGTCCATAACGGACCCATCGCCGTTGAAACGTCCCCTTGCCGCGCTCGCTCGCCCTTGCTCCCCTCCCGCTCCCAGTTCATTTAAAACAAATTCTTATTAAAATAATTGATTTATTAAATGAAAACTATAATTACAATTAGAAGGAGAGGAAATAAAATTATGAAAAGGGGAAAATAAAATAGAATTAAAATGTAGAATGCATTGAATTCGTCCTCCTTGGCGATTGAACGGTGGATTCGTTGAGCTGAACACTTCGGTCGACATGATCGCGGTGTAATATGAGCAGGTCTGGAAAAACTAGTTAAAACAGCTGTTTGAAGATAAGCAAACGTACCGAATTCTGTAAAATTTTGAGGATTCCATGTGGCGATCAGGTTGATTGAGGTTGCCTTGTTGGAAATCGAATAGCGAAAACCCTGAAATTATTAGTGTTGCTTTTTGAAAGCTGTTATCACGGGGAATACCTGCTAAACGCAGCGACGAGTCCTTTTCGCAAGCGATGAAATAGTTTTTCGATTGACCAGTGACTCTTTCTCTGTAAAAAAAAAAGCTCTTTATACTTCCTGCTGACATTGTAAGAATTTCTCTGCATAGACATGTGAAAAAAACCAACCTTTTTGACTAACCGAAACGATTAGTTTTCGAAACTATTTGTACCGTTTCGCCCGAATTCCCTCTTTGTTGTGCTTTTCTCAGACTTCATCTAATCGTCGTCTCTTGTTCCGTTGAAATTGCATCATCAATCATTTTTTTCGTTTCAAACACTGAAAAATACAACGTAAAACATGCAAATAATGAGAAACTTACAGTTTTTTCATTTTTGAATCATGAAAACTGTTTTTCTCCGGAAAAACTTGGCGAGTTCGCCTAAAAATCCGGAGTTGCGACGAATTTTATGTTTTTTTGCCAGTTTTTTCACATTTTTCCGCAAAATTGTTGATTTCTTCAGTGTTTTCGATTGGCGCATCATTTTTCAATAATTTTTTACCTGAAAATCCAACAAATTATTGAAAAAATAAGGAATTAAGCCGGAAAAACAGGGAAAAAGTGGGGGCGGCGAACAATTTCGAAACGTCTCGCCGATGTCCACGAGGAATACACGACAAATGGCCTAAAAATCCAACCGGTGTCCGCGGGTTCGAAGCGTTTACGAAGCATTCAACGTCAGTAGTTTATACGCTTTGAGAAGAAAAAAAGAAGATTTCCATAGAAATTTAAAAGAAAAATCGATCATTAATTTTTTCCGAATCCAAAAAATTATAAATCACTCGTATTCCGTCCTCACTGCCAATCCCAATGAAAAAACACAGGTTTTAAGAATATTTCTCCATTTGTATTGTTTGAAATACCCAAATTATTTATTTTCGGAGTTTTTTATAAGTTTTAGTTGATTTTCCTGTGTGAATTCTTTTTGACATTGTTCTTTCGAACAAAGAAATTAATCCTTCCTCCGGTTGTTGAATAGAAGAAACTTTCCAGTTGAAATGAAGACTATTCAGTGAATATATATTTCTCAAGGAGTGAGAAGTAATCCCACTCGTTAATGCTATCAAAATTGTTTTGAAAAAGAAATAACAAGTGTCTGATGTTTAGCCTTTCCCAGAGATCCCAGTATAGCTTTCCTTTACAGGCTACTGAATACCGTATTGCTTAATTTCTTTTTTTTTAATTAAATAAAAATCTACCTCTTGTAAACTATGACTGATATCATATGATTTTTACAAGAGGGAAAACGACATATCTTATGTAGCCTCTACACTGAGTCTTCAGTGGTTATCTTTCTGACAAGAGTTACAATTGTATCCTTGAAGATCATACAATTCAAAAAATACAATCAAAATTCAGCAATTCAGATAAGAAAAATAAAATAACTATTAAAAATGGAAAAATGAGATATAAGAAATTGTAAAAAAGTTTCAATCTGACTTGCGCTTCATCCCACTGCACTTTGCGTATAATTGCACCTAGTTCCATATACAGTCCATATGGACTCAGTCCACATGCTGTCCATATGATGTCCATCCGCGTCTCACAATGGCAAATCATACCGCGGTAGAGGCGTGCGGTCCGTTTATGGAAACGGAACGTATGCGGACCGTATTCTGTCCGTTTGGTCGCCCATATAGCGTCCATATCGCGTCCATATGGAATGCGCCCTCGTTTTCTACCTACTCCATATAGTGTCCGTTTTGAGCCCATCGCCGCCGCCTAAGTCCATATGGACGCTATATGGTCCACATACGTTCCGTATCCGTTTACGGACAGCGCGCCGTTTACCTGTGGGGGGGCGGCGCTCGCATTAAATAATGATCTGAATCCTTAAATTAATTTTTTGTCCAGATTCCAACCTTCGCTACCATCTAATCGGAGCCGGTGGCGGTCGCATCCCGTTCGGCGTTCGCACAGACTCCGGAACCATTTTCGTCAAGGAACCCCTCGATTTCGAGGCTTCCGATCAATACCATCTCGTCCTCATCGCCTCCGACGGCCGACACAACGCAACGACGAACGTCTATATTCATATAGAAGACGTCAACGATAACGCTCCACAATTCGAACAACAAAAATACGCGACTACCGTAATCGAGGAGGACGTTGATATTCCGAAAGTGTTGTTTAATGTGAGGGCGACGGATGCGGATTTGGATGAGAAGAGTAGTCGAATAGTGTATCGATTGGAGGGACAAGGGGCTGATGAAGTATTTCGAATTGGGAAATATTCGGGAACAATTGAATTGATAAGACCATTGGATCGAGATCCACCCACTGGGGTTCCGTCGTGGAATTTTGTGGTGCAGGCGATTGATGATGATGGAAATGGTTTAGTTGGATATGCTGATGTTCAGGTTTGTAGTCTTTGTAGTCTTTGTAGTCTTTGTAATTAGCCTCACAACTTAACCTCACCAAAAAATAAGAAATTCTGTTGTTAAACGATTTCTAGTTTTTGTAGTTTGTAGTTTTAGCCTCACCAAAAGTTAAAAAATATTGTTATTGGTGAGGTTAAGATGTTTTGTAGCCTTTATAGTTTGTAGTTTGTAGTTTGTAGTTTGTAGTTTTTGTAGTTTGTAGTCTTTGTAATTAGCCTCACCAAAAACCAGAAAATTTTGAAATTCTCGATAATTCGGTTTTTGGTGAGGTTAAGACAGTTTCTAGTTTTTGTAGCCTTTGTAGTCTTTGTAGTTTGTAGTTTTTGTAGTCTAACCAACCTATTTCCAGGTCAACGTCCGTGACATCAACGACAACTCGCCAATATTCCCAGAACGACTATTCGGATACATCGAAGAAAATCGAGAACCGATTCGTAAGTTTTTCGTGGATTACTGTACCCCTTGGATAACAAATTTCAGATTCCGATGGTGTCTATTTTATGGATGTACAAGCGAGAGATTTCGATGATCCGACGACAGAAAATGCTAATATTGAATATGGAATTGTCAGAAATAAGTTGATTAATGGGGAGCCGGTGTTTAGAATTGATCCGAATACCGGGAAGATTTTTGCGATGGTAAGGGATTTTGGAATTGGTATAACTTGGTTTAGAAAGGAGATAGAAGGAAATGGTCAACTAATGAAATGTTCAGCTTGAAAAGCTCTACATTTTGTTAGTTGACCACTTTTTGGTAGCTTTAAGGGAAAGAGAGTTATGCGCCTTTAAAGTCAAAGGCGCGCTTTTTTCGTGCGCCTCTCATTCAAACCCTCATATTTCGGTTCCGGTTAAAGCTATCAAAAAATGGTCAACTAACAAATTGCTCAGTATATAAAGCTCTACATTTTACTAGTTGACCACTTTTTGACAGCTCTAACGGGAAGCGAGTTATGAGCCTTTAAAGTCAACGAAATATTTTTCAGCGTTCCCTGGACCGTGAGATTAGTTCGGAACGAGAATTCATCATTGAAGTTCGCGCCAATGATCGAGGTGTTCCATCACGAGAAGGATTCGCCAATGTGACAATTAAAGTGACAGATATGAATGATAATGCGCCGTTCTTTGAGAAGGTACTGTAGTCTATAAGGATAAAAACTCGAATATCTCGGTTGCGGTGGGAGATATCAAAAAGTTGTCAACTAAGAAAATGTGTAGGTTTTTATGCTGAGCAATTCATTAGTTGACCATTTTTTGATATCTTTAACTGCTAGCGAGATATGAGCGGTTTAAAGTAGGTAATAATTCAATTGCGGCAATTATTGGTGAGGCTAAGCAATTCTTGTAGTTTGTAGTCTACGCCTCACCAAAACCCCTAATGATTTTCATTGATTTTGGTGAGGCTAAGCGCACAAAAACTACAAAATCGTTTAGCCTCACCAAAATTTTAAATCGCTTTTTTTGCAATTTTCCAACTTTTAAATAGCAATTTCCAATTAAACAAACTACAAACTAGACATTTAAGCCTCACGAAAAAATGGCTTGATGAGGCCTAAAACTACAAACTACAATTTGTTTCAGACTCGCTACGAAGGATCCGTCGACGAGACGGCTCCAATCGGCGCGGCGGTGATGAGTTTCTCGGCGTTCGACGCGGATGAAGAGGCAAAGGATAATGTGTTCACTTATCAGTTGGCAGAGGAATCCGAATGGTTTTATGTGACAACGGATAAGGATTCGAAACAATCGTCGGTTGGAGTGTTGAGGGTTAAGCAGGTGCGTTTTTTTGAATGTTTTTGGGAAATGGTATATCTCGGTTACGGTAACAGCTAGAGAAAAACTGTCAACTAACAAAATGTAGCTCTTATCAAGGGCTATATTTTGTTAGTTGACAGTTTTTTGATAGCTCTAATGCGAAGGGAGTTATAGACGCAGACAGCAAGAAAATTTTTGTTCTTTTTACAATCTTAAAACGCTCATATCTCGGTTCCTGTAAGAGCTAGAAAAAAATAGTCAACTAACGAAATATAGCTCTTAATACGCGCTATATTTCATTAGTTGAGAGTTTTTTGATAGCTTTTACAGGAACCGAGATATGGGCGTTCAAAGACAGCCACCCCGATCGAGACGCCGCCGCTCTTTTCTCTGCGTCTCTTTTTAGATGGTTAGCAACTTCAAACGCGTATATCTCGACTCCCATAATAGCTATCAAAAAGTTGTCAACTAACAAAATATAGCACTCAACAAGCCCTACATTTCCCTAATTGACAACTTTTTCCTAGCTATCATGGGAACCGAGATATAAGCGTTTTAAGATTGCAGAGAAAAAAAACTGTCTAACTATCTGCGTCTCTATCTCTCTCCCTGTAACAGCTATCAAAAAGTTGTCAACTAACAAAATATAGCCCTTATCATAAGCAATATTTTATTAGTTCACCATTTTTCTCTAGCTCTTACCGTAACCCAGATATATCCCCTATCAAATCAAAAAACTAGAAAAAGTGACACTAGGCTTGGTTTAATGGCTCCCTTTAATAAAAGGGCATGGTTTTTTCTTTCTTTTTTTTCTTGCTAATCTTGCTGAATCATCTTCCATAATTACAGTAATCCCTAAATCATTTCTTACTAATCGATCCAGTTTTTTCTGCGAATTCTCAAGGTTTTTCATTCTTTGGAGACAGCTGGACACTTTTTAATTATTCTCCTTCTCTCCCATTTTCTCTCTCTCTCTCTCTCTCATCATCTTAGTATGTATTTTTCGTAAACTCTAACTACAGTAATTAATCATCATGAGCCAAGGGGTCATCTGGTTATTACCATATTCAATTTGGAGGCGAGTTTCGTGGTGTTTGGTGAGGCTAAGGAAACTGTGTAGTTTGTAGTCTCTAAGCCTCACCAAAATCTCCCTCGATTTTTGTGGTTTTGGTGAGGCTAAGAAATTCTTGTAGTTTGTAGTCTACGCCTCACCAAAATCTCTAGAACTTCTTGGTTTTTGGTGAGGCTAAGAACACAAAAACTACCAAATCGCTTAGCCTCACCAAAATATTGTTTTGCAAAGTTACGATTGTAGTTTGTATCCTAAGCCTCACCACTTTTCTCCGCCCCAAAAAAAAAAAATAAACAAAAAAAAAACTCTAATTTCCTCAATTTTCTCCCCCCACTAAAAGAGCTTTTCGAGAACCAAAAAAGTGGCTTCATATCCACTTGAGAATTGGGGGGAAAAAATGAGAAAAATGTGAGTGACCATAAAAAAGTTTAATTATCCTCCTCCTCCCTTAGCCTTGACTAGATAATCTTCATTGGAATTTCTCATTCTATTCTATTTTCTAGTCCCTCCCCAATGAAACAAACTATTTTTCCCTAATGATTCATATCTATTGCTCTCTCACCCACTGGTATTTCATCAGTTTTAAATCACTCAATCTCTCCGCAGCCAGCAGAAATTTGTAAAAGAATCAAAAAATATAGAGAGAGTGAGCAACTGTTGTCAATTTCCGATGACAACTCACTTCTGGCCTACACACGCATTGTTGGTACAACAGATGCGTTTTTTCTCTGTCTTTCTGGGGGAGGAGAGTTCTTGGGTGACTTGGTGACCGGAAGAAATTGAGTTTTTTATTTGAATTTTTCAAGAAAATTGGAGTTTTTTGTTTGTAAAAAAAAGTTGAATTTAGAAATTAGAAGTCGCAATCCCCTATTTTTCTTCACATTTAATGAAAAAATCGGAGTTTTTTTTTTTTTCAGAAATTCGGGATTTTTCTAAACAAAATATCTTTTTTTTCAGTCAGAAATTCAATTTTTCTCTGAATTTTGCGAGAAAATGTGGAAATTTTTGAGGAAAATCAGAAAATTTGGGTTTTTTTTTGAAAAAATATAAATTTTTCGGAAAAAAATCGACAAAAATAGAGTTTTAGGTTAGAAATTCACTTTTTTTCCCCGGGTTTTATTGAAAAAATAGGGTTTTTTCGCGAAAAACTGAGGAATTTGGGATTTTTTGAAAGAAAAATGGAGTTTTTATGTTAGAAATTCATTTATTTTTTTAATTTTCAACTAGATTTCGTGAAAAATTCGAGTTTTTGGGAGAAAATCTTAAAATTTGAGTTATCCTCGAAAAAATAGGGATTTTTAGACGAATTATTAGATGTTTAGGTCAGAAACTCACTTTTTCTCGAAAAATTCCACTCAGAAAACCAAATTTAACCCCGAAAATGACCTGAAACTCTGAAAAACGTTTCCGAAAATTTTGAAATCATCCTTTTCTGCATAATTGCGTAACGGTGTATTTCCGCGGTGTTTGCACAATACACCACACCTTACACGCAAGTTCGCTCGCATTTTTTTTGAATTTTAACGCTTTTCTGCTATTTTCGATGGATTTTTTGGCATTTTTCTCATTTTTCTCACGAATATAAATTGAAAAACGCTCGGTTTCTCACCACGATCATCATGAATCACTTGGTGTCCCCCTCCTACCGCGCCGCCTGTCGCTCCGAGAAAAGTTTTAGTTGTTTTGGCCCTCTCTCTCTCTCTCTCGGAATTGACATTCATTGTCGATTCTCCTCTTCTTTTTCATCGTCATCGTCGGCCGAAGAGGCTGATTTCATCTCTCTATTTCTGTCGATCGAAATCTCATTGAAGACGTTACTCCTGCCGAATCGTTTTGTCATTTCTATTCGAGAAATGAGACGAGGAATCGGTGACTCGGAAAACGCCGTTCGAGAACCAGTGAACACCTTTTATCGTCATTTTATCGACTGGAAAACTCTTTTTTTTTCGGTTTTATTGGTTTTCCTTTTCTTCCGAAGATCACGGATTTTCATTCCTGCTTTGGTGAGGCTAAGCAATTCTTGTAGTTTGTATCCTAAGCCTCACCAAAATTCCTCTTGATTTTCGTTGTTTTTGGTGAGGCGAAGAGCACAAAAACTACAAAATCGCTTAGCCTCACCAAAATTTCAAATCGCTTTTTAAATTTCGATTTTTCCTTCATTTTTACTGATTTTTTTTGTTTTCTATAGCGATTTCCAATTGAAATTTAGGATCTTTCGTAATTTTTCACGTCAAAAGCTCCCTCTGCGCTCTGACTAAATCCCAAATCCGCAGATTTCTTTTCGTCTTCTTCTTCCGGCGGAAACTTTTGATGATTAATGGTTTTAAACGCGCCCTTCTCCTAGTAGTACTACCGCCAAGCCTTTCCCCCCTGGATACTTTTCTGTCGGGAAACAGGAGAAACTCGGAAGGCAACAACTTCTGATGCGAATTTGACGAGCTCCCCAGAGAGTGAGTGTTCTCCATGACAAGTGCGCGCACTTTTGTCACCCATAAAAGTTTCTCCGGATATATATATATTATTTTCAAAGTCTTCTGAATCTTCTCCTACTAACACAGCTGGATATAACTGGATGCGAATCCGTTCCCCACTTTTCATCTGTCTCGATAAGCCAGTTATTGGAAGAGATTAGATTCTTCAAAACGATTATGACCCCCTCTATTGGCAGCCTGGTGTCGGCGATTCCGAAACGATAACTATGCGGGAAGAATTATCATCTTCTTATCAACTTTCCGTGTAACACATAAATCCTTGGTTTTTCATCCTTTCTAAATAAATACACAAGATGATCCGCTTCTTGTTGAGCCGCCCATTTTTCATGTTTCGTTTAGTAGTTTTGTGTCGTCCTCCACCGCGCAGGGAGGAGGGGGGAAACTTGATACTCCAAATACGGTGCAACACAAGACGAAATGAATGTAAAAACCGAAACAATCACTTTTTTTGGTGGCGAATTTTCTAGTGTGCTCGGCAAAATCCGGATCTTTTCGCGGGGATACGTGGAAATCTAAGCTAAGGAATCCACGTGTACGATAGCTAAGACACCGGAATTCGGCCGCTTGAAAACGATTTTTTTTCTCAAATTTCTTGGAAAATATCACTTTTTGAGATGAAAAATTGAAAAACCATCAATTTTAACTACCATTTTTTTTTCGGAATGTGTCTCCTGCAGACCGATAATCAGCTACAATCTATTTTTCGAAAGTAGCTTCTACCCTGCCGAAAGGTCATTCAAATTGAGTGATTTACGAGGTGCTTGCCTCGTGGGTTTTTCCTAGGAGAAGAAGAAGAAGAAGAAGAAGAAGAAGAAGTGGAGGTCTCATTTGATGACCCTCATTGTCTTTTTCGCACTTCTTTCTTCACCTCAATCACCATTGCTGCCAACTGTCGGGGCTGTCCTTGTGTTCTCGAAGAGTCTTTTTTTTCTCTTTCTTTCCATCGAAACAAGGGTATGTAATTAAAAGGCGGTATGGAAGAAGGGAGGAATAAGCCTCCTCTATCCAACTGGTTTTTTTTTCGTCTTGGTTTCGCTTAAATTTTCAAGTAAAAGCAGAACTGGGTCATGCTCATTACCTAGAAGACAATCTCGGATTACATGTTGTTTTTCAAGTCACATATTTGGCACCACCCCAAAAATCGCTAGTTGTCGAAAGTTGTTCAGTTTTGAACAACGAAGTCGTTAATGATGATGAACTCGTCTTTCGGAATTAGGCGCCGTTAGCCTCCTCCTGAGTGAGTGAGGCAAGGAGGGGGAGACTAATTACAATTGTTGCAATCATTCAATTTGCAGAGTGTGTGACCTAGTTGGTGTTTCCTAGTTTCCTAGTTTCAGAGGTGAAGATTGCACTTCGATGGGGTTTTTTGTTGGCTAGATCTTATCGAAAAATGTCAGAGGATGCGCGGTGTGTAGCTGTCATTAGCACTGGAGGGTGTTAGCACACTTCACACACTCTGCAATCTTCTGGAAAATCTAGATTCAACCAGTTGGCTAACTGTCAATAGCTTTTTGCCAGCTGAAAAAGTGCAATAATGCTTGGCAATTAGGTGGGTTGCATGCCGTCCGCACATCATTCAATTGCCTCCTCCTCCTCCTCCTCCTCTTACAAGTATCCTTCTTCATCAAAAGAAGAAAAAAAAACTAGGCGCCGCGCAAGCGTACTACTGGTCATTTCGGCTTCAGCCGCCAGCTGTGTGTGTATGAGGAGGCCCCCTGTCAACATTGAGTCAGAGAGTCGAAACGGTCACTTCTCGTTTGTGTTTGTGTTTTCAATTCTCGCGCGCTCTTGCGCTCAGGGGGGAGTTCACACTCGATGGTTTCGTTTTTTTTTTTTGCTTCTCCCCTCAATTCGAATGAAGGAGCTCGTCTTTTTGAACCTTCTATTGAAGGAGAGACGGAGGGGGGCTCTGAAGAGCCTATGTAGAGCCTTTCTCAAGGACAATGACCAGATTTTTTTTTGTTGTGTCTCTCCTATTGTAGGAAGGCTGTTCAATCTTCTAGTACCCCCCTTCCAAGCCTTTTGTATCGGGTTTTTGGATTGGAACGGTTGTGTGAGACGCCACGTCATCTCTTTTTTGTTGTTTTGGGGTAGACGGACCATCGAGTCATTCAATAGAACATTGATATTATGGTAGCTCGCCAGTCTACATTGTCCCTTTGAACTTGGGTCATTTTCCATTTGGAAATGGTTTTTTCTCTGGTTTTTTGAAGTTTTTTGCTGGTTTTTAATACTTTTTATTCAGAAAAATCTGAAAAAAACGTTATTTTATCACCGAAAATCACTTTTCCGATCAAAAATAAGCAAAAAACTCAAAAACCCCAGTGAAAACATGATTTTCAAAGGGAAAATAACAGTTTGTTACCTAAATAAGTAACTAATAACAATTTCCAACACACCCACACAAAATGCCTAGTGATAAGAGGAGTCATGACTCATTCTGCTCTCGCTCTCTTTTTTGATTTCGACCGCCTCACTCGGTGAGAGAGAGAGAGAGAGAGAGAGGTATCATTGATATGACTGTATGTTTGTTCGCGTTCATGCATTATTTCCATGCATCGGTGCGCATTTCGAAACATTTCTATCGTCCTTCCTTCTCCTCCTCCTCGAAGCAGCATACTTTTCCTAAACCTTTTCATTTTCTTTTTTCGCATAGCCTTTCATTTGAAATCCGCTGTGTTTTTTTTTCGCCCCAGCTATATAGAAAATGCATTAAACATTCGGGTAGACATACACCCCAGGTGTTCTCCTATTGTTTAGTAGTCAGAAGCAAAGTGCCCCTCCAAAATTCTGGAGGTTTTTTTTTTTTTTTTGAAAAGCATCGCACAAGATTGACAGGTGTCCTTGTTTGGTGATGGTACATCGTTCTGTACTACACAAACAAATCTCGCTTCTTTTTTTTTGCATTTGATCTGACTCATCTTGAGGGTAGTTTGCCTCTTTAAGGAGAAGGAGAAGAAGACGGTCTTTTTGATGAGTCAGCCTTTTTTCCTGGTTTCCGGCGTGTTTTTGGCTCTGTTTTTGTGTAGTTTTGACGGAGTGTTAACGTTTGATACTCAGCCTAGAGAAGCGAAACGTGGACCTTTTGCGAAAACCATTCCAAAAAGAGTTTCCCAAGGCCATAAACGGCTCGTAAACCAAACTCATTTCACACTCTCCATACTCGTTACGCTTTATATACATATATAATTTTCATTCCGTACCGCCCGATTTCAATTTAGTCGTTTTTATATTGCACACACACACACAAAAAAAAGTAGAAGAAAGAAGAAATTTTACGCCTATTTTGAGAGCGAGCATACAAAGTAGTGCGGGACCTTCTACTCTCCGACTAAAAGTAGTCTCGAGGCATGTCCTCTTCATTTTATTGGGTGGCCTCCCTTTCAATTTTCTTTTTTATTCTCCTTCCAACGAGTCGTCGTCCCCAACGGCATTTTTCGTCCCACGGTGAATAAGTACTTTTCTCACCTTCTTTTTTATGATGTGTCCGAAACTCTTTTTGAACGCACCGCCTATCAGTGCTCTGTCTCTCTTTTGTCGGCTCTTTCTTCCCCGGTCCCATAAGGACACACAGGTTACTATATTATCAAGTGGACTACCACGGGTAAAAGGATGCTCGAGTGGATGAGCAAGGATAGGAGAGCCGTGTCTTTAGCTATGCGCGCGCGCTCGCGCTCGCGGAAGACATTTTTTGGTGTTGCTCATTTCTTGTTTGGTCACTCGTATCCTACTAGCGATGCGGAATGAATTAGCAACTTTTTTCCGAGCTTGGCTGAGTATTAAACGTTAAAAAAATGCTTGCTTAGCTGTTTAAGTTTAATACTCAGCCGAGTGGCGAAGTACGCTAGTTGTCAGTCATTGTCTTGGTCCGTCAAGCGTTTTTTTTCTGCATCTAACCCTTCTTCCGACATCATCGACGTCTCCTAACAAGATTCGCTGTCTTCCGCCTTTCTCTCTCTTTCTCTTTCTCTTTTTGGCCATCAGAAGAAGCATTACAGCTGTCTTTTTGTTGTCTTTTTGCTAAACAACACGGCGATGATCGTGAAAGGGGGGAAACGGAGGTTTTAAGATTCAGAAGATGTACTGGGAATTCCGAAGACGTTGTCGGGGGAAAGTGGCGAAAACGTAAATGGGTGGTCCGCGCGCGGGAATTTCGCGCTAATTTTCTCACGCTCGAAACTTTACGAAACAACTTTTGACGCACTTTTCGAGTTGCTAGATTTTATATTGGTTCTGGATCCTCTCCGACTCTAGTAAAATTGGCATATTACAGTAGTCATGCGCCTTTAAAGGGACATTTTTCTCTAACGTTGCTATTTTTCATCATTTTTCGAACTTAAAAAAAAGTTTGAAAAGCGATGAAAAGAGCATTTTTAATGATGTCCCTTTAAAGCGCATGGTTACTGTAGCATGACGATTTTGATAGCGTGGAACTATTTTAAGAGCGGAGAATCCTAGGCCACCCTCAGATCTGATCTATCCGAACCAACTGGTTTGACACCCGACTGCCAACAGAGCCAATCCATCTCAATAATGTCTTCGAGGCCCCCCACCCGCGAGCGCGCGCACTCTCCCACAAAAAAACGGCCTCCAAACCGATTAGCGGTGTCGTTACCCGCGTTCTCTCTTCGTCTCTCTCTCTCTCTCTTTCTCTCTCTCTCTGTCCTCTACCTGTGCATTGTGTGTTCCATCACTCTACAGTCCAATACTATTGGTCATCCATCCCCCCGTGTGTGGGGTCCCCGGTCTTACCTTGACTGTGTTTGTAGGGTGGAGGCGTGGCCTCGTTGTCTGTCGTCTCTTCAGACTCGGACACACTCTCGCCACGTCTCGCGTCTCGCGTCTCTTCATCGTCGACCTTTCTCTCGTTCTCAGAGAGAGAGAGAAAGAGAGAGAGAGGTGCGCGCATCTCCCTCTGTGTATCTCTTTTGCACACTAGTTCTCCTTCTTCTTTCGGAGAGAAGACGAAGGATGAAGACATTGCTTTCACGTTTATACTCCCCCTCTTTTCCACTATATCCCTACTTTTTTTTTCTATCTTCATTCATCCCAAATCCCTACTTTTTTTTGGTTTAATATAAAACGTTTTCGGCTCAATTGACCTTGAACTTCCTCCTAAACCCAATTTTCTAGAAGTTATCCTAAAATTTTTGAGAATTTCTACATGAAAAACGAGAAAATCTCTTTTTTTTAATGGAAAATGGGAAAATTTGGTATTTTGGTGAGGCTAAGAACTTTTTGTAGTTTGTAGTCTCTTAGCCTCACCAAACTTTCGTTTTTTTGGTGAAGCTAAGGAAATTTTGTAGTTTGTATCCTCTTAGCCTCACCAAACATTTTCGTTTTTTTTGTGAGGCTAAGAACTTTTTGTAGTTTGTATTCCTTAGCCTCACCAAACTTTCTCTTTTTGGTGAGGCTTATCGTTTTTTGTAGTTTGTAGTATTTTAGCCTCACCAAACTTTTTCGTCTTTTGGTGAGGCTTAGCGCTTTTTGTAGTTCGTAGTCTACGCCTCACCAAAAAATTCTCCTTTTCATTGAGGCTAACTTTTTTCTTCTAAATTCTGCAACATTTTTCTCGGTTTTTTTTTCTCCTTCTCTCGTCACTCTCCTCTCTCTCTCACTATTTTCGCGCTAAAATTGTTGTTTTTTTGTAATCCGCTCGCCCTTTTCCCGCGCTTTTTTTTTTATTATATATATATCCGATGCAAATTTAACCTCTCTTTTTTCTCTCTTTCCTCATTCTCAAATTTCCTTGTTTTTTTTCAGTAGAAGTTGCGTCAAACGCAAAAGTCGGCCTAGCCGCACTCAACAACAGCAACAAGATCGCCTGAAAATATCACCAAAAAGTGCCTTAAAAACCATTAAAAAAGCCTAGTGTCACCCAACCTTAGATTACCATTTTCCAAATAAAAATCAAGAAAACCCCTCCCTGAAATAGAAGGGAATTCCCGCCCCAAATCAATCATTTCTAGCCATTGGACTACGAAGATCCGTCGCAACGTGACGGATTCCCACTTCGAATCCGCGTCTCCGACGGACGACACGATGCCGAAGCAGCGGTGCACGTGGCACTCGTCGATCGCAACGACCACGCACCACACATTCATGGAGCCACCGAGCACCGTATCAGAGAAGACGTGCCACGTGGAACGATCATCGGACGATACACGACAAGTGACAAGGATGCCGGCGACACGGCCAGGTAGGAGGGGTCGGATGGTTTTTCCGGGGCTCTGGGTGACACTGTTGGGTTTGGTTTTTGTGATCGGCTCAGCCGACGCGTTTACGGACTTGTCCTTGCCATTCGGTTTGGAGCCGTCGATGGCGAAATCGCGGTTCTCGTCGCTGGTCGGCGGAGTTCGCGCACGCGATATTCACGTTTTTGTGATGAAGAATATCAGTGAGGATACGCCGGTCGGAACGGTTCTCGAGACTTTTAAAGCTCATGATCCCAGTAATCCAATGTACAATTTCTCGTAAGTTTTTTATTTTTTTATTTTTTGAAAAAATATTCTGGTGTAAAGAAGAAAAATTCCACGCGAAAAATTTGAAACTTTCCCTTTTTCTCCGAGGTTTCTTCCCCCCCATCCTCCTCCCTAAAGGAACAGATGATTCATCGTCAGAATTTCGAAGAGATAGTGATCCAAGAATCGTCGGAATTTTCGCTTTCCTTTCCTCCCCCTCCCATATCCACCACCACTTTCCATTGGATTTCCAAAATTATGAATACGATGATGATGATGATGATGGGATGAGGAGAAGTTACGTCGTCAAAACCGATGAAAACTGTCATTTTGGATTTTTGTCAAAAACTTGGCGGGTACTACTTTTGCATACGATTCGTTCGCGCATTTTGGAAGAGTGTGAGGGGCGTAAATGGTGGTGGTGACCTCGTTCGGTTTGTCTTCTTCTTCTTCTTCTTGCCCCGCTTTGCCAGTACCTTTTACCTGTGTGGGGGGTGGTTTGTTTGGCCTTTTCCGGGGGAGGCTTGGTGGCAGGAATTGGGAAGTGGAGATGTGGTGGCCTTGGAAAATGAAGGCGTCTCCAAATGCATTTTGACGAAAAAAGGTGTAACGGTTTTCCAATCCAGTAGGAAAGAGGGATCTAGACTCTCTCTCTCTCGACGAGACGACACGATTATCACCCATATTTGCACACTTTTTTGTCACATTTGAGTGACCCCGATGGTGATGAGAAGGTTCCTTTTTTCAAGTGTGCTCACACACTCTGAGCATTTCCTTAAAGAGAAACTAGAGAATGAATGACACGTTGATTAGGTTGTCTCTCACTCACGGAAAGCTCAAAAGTCTTTAGATAATTAGGTGGTCAGAGCCGAAGCATATATGTGACAATGTTGTTTCCCATACACACACAGATGTCATCATCTTTCAGACATGATAATTGAGGTCGTTGGTGTGACAAGTCATCATTACTATACATATACACCTTATGGCAAAGTCAGGAAGTACTTGACGCCAGTGAGAGAAAGAGGAAGGGTGCCGAAAATCACTTCTCTTTACAAGTGGATTAGTATGTTCTCTACGTCCGTCTATAGTGTAAAGTTGGGGGGTGGTCTCTCCTCCCGGGGCGGGCGGAAATGTTTCTGTTTTCTTTGCCTTGTTCGTTTTGAATCTGTGTGTGTACTAGATAGATGGGAGTTCACAATTGTTTACATGAAAAGGCGAGCATTTATATATATGTTGTATATATATGTAGAGAGTGGGAGAGACTTTTGCGATGTCTTATTGTTTTGTCGACGCCAAAATGAAGGGATTGACACTTGAACTTTTTTCTTTTTTGAATAATACAAGATTACTGTAGGAACATGCATTCCCAGTTGGTCGGGTCTCTCTCTCTCTCTCTCTCTCTCTCTCTCTGTCCCCGGCGGTCATGATAAGTCTGTTTGTCGAACGACGTGAGCCATAGATTAGAGTGATAATAATAGCTCTCGAGACATTTTATTATTTGTATTTTGAATCTTGTGGAGCTGTAGAAATGAAAGAAGGAAATGACCAGATGCCATAATTAGGTGGACCCCCTCCAACGTCCCCTAACGGAAACAAGTGTAATGGAGTGAATCTTCTTTTGCCTCGAAATTAGTTTTCCTTGGTCTCTATCTCCCTATTCCGGAGAGAGGGATGTTCTCTTCGAATTGGGAGAAGGAGAAGAAGTTATTGCATGGTTAATGAGGCTTGGAAAGCCGTGGAGAGAGTGGACCTGAGTAATTACGCAAGTGTACACACTACCAATAGGTGCTTGTGTGTGTGTGTGTGTGTCTCGCCCCCCTCAGAAAATGTAAAATGATATCCGACACCCCGAAGAGACATCCAATCATGGAAGCACCCTTTTTCCGGCGACACCTTTGACCCCCCCCCCCCCCCCCCACCAGAGCTTTAGGTGTATGTAAATGGGCACTTGAGAGATGGGGTCAAGATTGGGGGGAGGAAATTGAATGAAAAAAAAAAATCATGTTAGAAAATAATCATTTTCAGGTTCCGCATCAATCGACAATCCGATCCGAAACGACAGTTCACTATAGACCAGGATGGAACTCTTCGTGTGGCTCATTCGTTGGATCGCGAGGATATCGCCGTCTATAATTTGATTATAGAGGCGTACGATAATTGTGAGTAGGAGCACGTAGTGAAGGCCACGTGATGGGTTTTTAGGTGAAAATTGGGAAAAATCCACGTGGATTTCTGAATTTCACATTGAAATTAGTTGAAAAAACGTGAAAATTGGAAAAAATCCACGTGAATTTTTAAATTTCACGTTAAAATTAATTGAAAAAAAAAACGTGAAAAAGTGAAAATAATCCACGTGGAACCCTGCATTTCACGTTAAAATTAGTTGAAAAAACGTGAAAATTGAAAATAATCCACGTGGCTTTTCAAATTTCACGTCAAAATTAAGAATTTTGGTTATAAGCTTCTCAATCTGAAATATTCTCTTTCAGCCAACAACATCGGACGACAAATGGTGGCTGTCTATCTGCAAGACGTGAACGACAATGGTCCAGAGCCGTACACAGTGCCACGACCATGTATTTTCCGCGAAAATACTCCAGTCAATCAGTTGGGCACGTGCGAAATCCGCGCCACCGACAGAGACACGGCGTACGTTCTTTTTTTTTTTGAAATCTTTTTTTTTTCTGAATCATTTTGATTAAATTTTTCCAGTGAATTCGGACCACCATTCACGATGGAGTTGTCGCCGAGCTTCCGCTACGGACAATACTTGAACGTTGTGTTCAATGCGAACGGAGACGGTGGAAACGGATCGATGACGATCACACCACTACAGGAATTCGATCGTGAGGCTCCGGTTCCGGGCAAGATTCTCGAGATTCCATTGATTTTGGCGGATCGAGCTGGAAGACGAAACGAGGCGTCGGTTCATGTCATCATTGGAGATTTGGTATGTCTTTGGATATATGAATTCGTTTCTAGGTTAACGATGCCGTTTTCGTCATTTTCTCCTTCCGTATAATTTCTCTCCCTCTCTCTCTGTCTGTCCATTTCGGTCGTTTGGAGGGGTCAACACACGGGCGGTCCAAAAAGAAGACCGTAATCCGATGACGCATTAAAAGGAATGAATGGGGACTATTTTTTTTGATGGGTGCCGCTAATTTGTTACTGTTTCCCCCCACTTTAACCCGGGTGTAAACTGAGTAATTGAGCAAATAGGGATTTTCTAGAGTTTGGTGAGGCGTAGACTACAAAAAGCACACTTTTCCTTAGCCTCACCAAAATAGTCTTGCCATTTTTTGGTGAGGCTAAGGGAGGTTGTAGTTTGTAGTTTGAAAATGCAAACTTTTTTGGTGAGGCGTAGACTACAAAAAGCACACTTTTCCTTAGCCTCACCAAACCAGGCCATATGGTAATTTTCGATTCCCTCTAATCTCTTATTCTGCTCTTCCCTGTTCAAAAAGTCAAGAACGTCTTCTTCGCTATGTAAATGTGATGAGATTTATGCAAATGTAGTACTCTTTCGAAGAACGTTGCTCCTATTAACCAATTAGGAATCCGAATGAAGGAGCTTTGTTGTGGTGCAACTTCCGTTCCATCCTCCTACTCCCCCATTAGATTTTGAAAATATGTGTATTTTGATTGGAGAGAGAGAGAGAGAGAAAGAGAGAGAGCACGCGATGGAATGTGAGAAGGTCGGCTCGACACCTTTTGATGTTCCCCCAATTGATCACACACATTAGAAATGATCAAAAGAGATGCGCGCATGCGCTAGAGAGGGGCAAGCAAAGGTGACAGAAAACAAATACACGAGAAAAAAGTGTGGGGAGGCGAAGACTACAAACTACAAGAATTCCTAAATCATCTCGATTTTTCTTTCAGAATGATAACACAATGCACGATGGCCGAATGACGATTCACGTCAATTCCTATCTGGGACGTCTCAAACAGACGGTGATCGGACGCGTCTACGTCGACGATGCCGACGATTGGGATCTCGGGGACAAGACGTTCTCGTGGAAGGAGTCTCGTCCAGGATTCGAGCTCTCCGACAAGGGAGACATCACGATGGCCGCTGAAATGGCAGCTGGAACCTATACAATGTCGGCTAACGTTCACGATAATGCTCGTGACGAGGACGCCGTCGGTTATGTGACTGTCGTTGTGAACGCTGTCCCACAAATTGCCTTTGACAATCAGGGAAGTGTTCAGCTGTTGATAGCCGAAGAGACGCCACTTCAATTGCCGGACGACTTTATTCGAGCCGATTCGAATGGACAATCGTTGATGGACGTGTTCAAGCAGGAGATGACAAGTTATATGGGCGGTGATGTCACTGTTGATGTGTTCTCTGTGCAGGTAATTTTTTAATTTGTGTCAGAAAGAAGTTGTTGGTGAGGCTAAGAGACTACAAACTACAAAATGTTCTTAGCCTCACCAAAAGTAAACTAAGGCTGTTTTGGTGAGGCTAAGAGACTACAAACTACAAAATGTTCTTAGCCTCACCAAACGTAACTAAGGCTGTTTTGGTGAGTCTAAGAGGCTACAAACTACAAAATGTTCTTAGCCTCACCAAAAGTAAACTAAGGCTGTTTTGGTGAGGCTAAGAGACTACAAACTACAAAATGTTCTTAGCCTCACCAAACGTAACTAAGGCTGTTTTGGTGAGTCTAAGAGGCTACAAACTACAAAATGTTCTTAGCCTCACCAAAATGAATAGAAACTTTTAGTGAGGCGTAGACTACAAACTACAAAAAGTTCTTAGCCTCACCAAATTAGGGTTTTTTCTAATTTTACAAGAAAATAGCAAATTTGTGCACACATGTATAAGTTTCTGCAAGCTGGACCCCCAAAACTGGGAAACTGAGGAGCTGGGGGTACAAAAAACTTTGAATATGCAGAAAATGCCCTAATTTTAGCTGATTTTGAGTGGCTGGACCCCCAAAATTATTCTTAAACCCCAGACCTGGACCCTCAAAAAAATTTTTAAGCTTTTGTCAGAAAACTTCGGCATGTGTGAATTTGTGCCCTTTTTTTGTGAGGCTAAGAGACTACAAACTACATCCTCAACAAAATCCTCTATTTATTTAGATTGATTATGCGAGTCGGCTGGGAAAAGTGGTAATTTATGTGTTAGCCGTGTCTCTTGTGTGCCTGTTTCTATCTTAGATCCACAACACATGATCCACGTTTTAGCACGTTTCCTTCTCTTTCTTTTCCATTTTCAGTCATCCACTTTTTCCCATAGATTCACTAGATTCTACCTACTTTTTTCTTTCAAAATTAATTTATTATCTTTTGTTTTTCCAGGTCGGAATCGCCACCCTCCAAACACGCGACGTACCAGTTCTAAATGTTCGATTCAACGCGCGTGGATCCACCTACCGAGACTCTGCTCAACTCAACGGACTCATCGCCGCTCATCGTGCCGATCTGCAACGAAAGCTCAACGTGGAAATCGTTGGAGTCGGAATTGACATGTGCAAGTTCACCCAATGCGACGCCGGATGTCAGACGCTCAACTCGGCCGACTACGACGGAATTGTGGTGTCAGCCAACTCGACGGTCATCGTCGGAGTCAACGCAACGTCACGTGACGACTGTACTTGTCCGGTATGGCGTGCTCCACCGGCTTGTCAACACTCTCTCTGCCACAACGACGGTGTGTGCCACAACACGAATCCGGGATTCTTCTGCGAGTGTCGAAACGACGGATTGAAGGGATCGAGATGTCAGGGAACGACGAGAAGCTTTGGCGGAAACGGTTTCGCCTGGTACAAACCGATGCCGGCGTGCACTAGTCTGAACATCTCGTTCAGCTTCATGACCACCCAATCCGACGCTCTTCTATTCTATAATGGACCACTGGAGACTCAAAGAAACGACACATACATCGAGTATTCTGACTACATCTTCATCCAACTTCGCGGCGGACGAATCTCTTTGGAAGTGTCGATGAACGGACAATCGAGAAGCTCACTGGAAGTGGCGTCGACGGCGTTGAACGATGGAACGTGGCACGACATTTCGGTTAATCAAGAGGGAAAACGTGTCGAGCTCGTCGTTGACAACTGCCGATTCTTGGGAGCTGGCGCTGATGATTCGTCGTGTAGAGCTGAGCTATACACTCCTGACGATGATGAACGTCTGAATATTGTTACGCCGGTTCAGATTGGAGGACTAGCACCGCTTTCCGGACAAGACTATCCACAAACGATTCCACGTGCTGGATTGAACGGATGCATTCGGAATTTGAATGTGAACGGAGATCAATACGATTTGGCCACTCCCGCTTTCGAACAGAACTCGGAGAAGGGATGCCGACTGTGGGGATCGACGTGTGACAGTAATTCCGTTGACTCGCTCAACCACTGCGTCCACGGAGACTGCTTCGCCGACGTTCAAGGATCCGGTGCGATGGTCGCCAAGTGTGTCTGCGATCCGGGATGGGGTGGAGCGAGATGCGAGCGTAAAATGGAATGGATTCAGTTCGCGCAGGGAGCATTCATCGAGTACTCGCCACGAATCGCCTTCCCCGAACAAGTGTCCGACATTGAGCTCCTCTTCATCGCCGGAAAGACGAGTTCGGCACCGGCGGAGCTCTCGTTTGGCACCGACTCACAACAATCCTACGTCTCAACTGGATTAGATTCGGGAGTCAATGGAGTCACGGCAACCGGAAAGTTCGATATTGGAGCCGGTGGAAGACGTGCTCGACAGGAGCTTCGTGTTTCCGAGGTTCTTCTGAAGGAGAACGCCAGCTATTGGCTTCAGTTCACACGGAATCCGACACGTGCCAGTCTATCGATTGATAACGCCTATACGGTTTCGACGCAATTGGATAAAGGAGAGCCGTTCTCGCTGCAAGTCAATCAGATCACGCTCGGAACGCAAGGACAGAATAAAGGATTCCAGGTGAGGGTTAGACTACGAAAACTAGAGAAAAGAGCTTGTTTTGATGAGGCTTAGACTACAAACTACGTTCTTAGCCTCACCAAAAATTGTTTCTTCAAGTTTTGGTGAGGCTTAGACTACAAACTACTTTTTTCGACTCATCCTAATCATCATTTCTTTCAGGGATGCATCGGAACCTATCGTTGGTCAAAACAGAACCTTCCATTGAAGCGCGGCGGAGCCATGGACGAGAACGAGGAGTCGATCGTCTCGATATCAAATATGGCAGGAGTTCAAGACGGATGCGACCTTCGGATCACGTGCGCCGACTTGCCAACCGGATACTGTGGAGGATCGTTTGTTTGCGTCGATTTTTGGAAAGGCCCATTCTGCACGTGCAACGACGGAGCCAACGCGATTCTCGGAGACGATGGACAAGTTGTCGGATGCGGTGAGACGTTGGCCGTCTCGAAGCTTGGCATAAGTTCGCCGGCGATCATCCTCATCCTCGTCTCCCTGGCACTTCTCATCCTTCTGGTGATGATGATGGTGGTGTACACGAGAAGATCGCCAGGAACATTCGAAACGGTTCGACCGGAGGAGATGAATAGAGACAATTTGAGGCCATACGCGGTGGAAGGAGGTGGCGAAGCGGATAATGATCAGGTAAGCATTTTTGTAGAGGATTACTGTAGTTTGTGATCTAAGCCTCGCCAAAATCGAAAAAATACAATTATCCTCCTTATTTTCAGTACTCAATCGCCGGACTACGCAAACCCGTGATGCCACTCGACACAGGAATGGGCGGTGCGATGGGCGGTGTGCCACCACTCTACCCGCCACGTGGAATGCAACAACCGAAAGACGATCACGAGCTGAACTCGAAAATCAAGGATCTGGAGTCGGATCAGAACGCGGCGCCGTACGACGAGCTCCGAATCTACGACGATGAGCGGGACAACATTTCGGTGGTGACGCTGGAAAGTATCGAAAGTGCTCAATGATCTCTTAAATTATTATTATCTTTTTTTGTTCTATTTGAATTCCACAAAGCCACGATCCCATCTCATTTTTTTTAAATATTCCCTGCGATACTCGTCAACCGGTGTCTCATTCGTCTCTCCTCTTTTATCTCTCTCTCAATCACTGTTGAACCCACAATCACAATTCTTTGAAATTCCAGCGGGTTTTTTTATCACTTCTTGTTCTTATTTTCTATGTACCTTTTTATGCACACCTGAAACTCATCCCCCCCCCCCAAAATTTGCTTTCAAAATACGAAAAAATCGAAGAAAATTGCTCATTTCTAAAGAAAATTCACTGAAATCCCTGAACACACATAATCATTTGATATTCTCTTTCCACCCCCAATTTCTTGAGCATTTCACTTATATGATATTTATATATGTATTTCTTCTCGCCTTTCTTCTTTTCTTTACCCCAAAACCCCATTTCCCATTGTCTTGCCACAACTTTCTTATACTTTTTTATGGAATTTTATTACCACCACCTCACACGGGATTACACTTAAATCAACACCCACTACCACACACACACACAAATGCACTTATCACAATTTGAAACTACCTTTTGATACTGTTCTTTTTTTCCCATTTTGATATATATATGAAATTTAATTTTAAATCCCTCTTTTTTTAGTGTAAACCGAGGACCCAGTTTTTGGTGAGGCTTAGACTACAGACTACACTTTTTTGGTGAGGCTAAGGAACAGCGAGACTACAAAGCACCGAAACCTCACTGAGAGTGTAGTTTGTAGTCTAGGCCTCACCAAGGATTGTAGTTTGTAGTCTAAGCCTCAACAAGGATTGTAGTTTGTAGTCTAAGCCTCACCAAGGATTGTAGTTTGTAGTCTAAGCCTCACCAAGGATTGTAGTTTGTAGTCTAAGCCTCACCAAAAAAACTTGAAATCCCCGTAACTCTCCTCAAAATGATCCAAATTCGATGATTAAAAAACAAAAATGATCAGGAAACCCTTGGCTACAAACTACACTTTAGCGGTTTTATTCTTTGTGACTAGAAGATTACGGTAGGGGAGGAGGTGCTAATCGATGGCAGGGGTTATACTCCTTGTCAACACCGCTATGCACCTCACACCACACCTATTCACTTCTGAATACGGTAATCAATTTGAAGAACGATTTGACCTCTCGTTTTCTCTTTTGGTGTGAACTGCCGCCTCCTTCTTTTATCGATTTTTTTTTCTTTATCGATTTTTTTCGCCTTTTCATGGTTTTTATCAAATTTTTTAAATCGAATTTCAGACGAAGACGTGCCAAGCTTGAGAAGGCTAAACCAAATCGAGATGAGAGGAGACCCAGTTGGTAAGTGGTTTTCTTTTTTTATTTTTGTTCATTTTTAAGTTTTTTCTCTTAGTTTCAAATAAGTTTCAAGTTGTGCCAAGGGGTTTTTCATCAATACTTATTTTACAAACAGAAACATCAAACCTTCATTATTGGAAAACTTATTATGTTAAAAAAAGAGAGAGAAAAAGAATATTATTTACTACAAGGCAGAACGGTAAACATTGACGTAGGATGCGCCTTTTTCCTTGGGAAGCAACTCAATTGTATCGGCCATTTTTATAATTACGAATTCTTCACCATCCTTCTTCTTGAAGAATGCATATGGCAGTCGCGCTAACACCCCTTTACTGATATTGGTCAGTCCATCGACGAATGAATGGAAAAAACAGTACGGTACCCAATCCGTGTATACACATTCTTCGAGCGGAGAGCCCGATTCGATCCACTTTTTGAAGAACGCATTCCAACACTGCGGTGGGATATTCGATGCATCATCACACGCTCTATGTAAAACTTGTATCCTTTTACAGAACATAAAATCCCAAGGCTTCATCCATCCCACATTGCTTGTGATAACAATGCGTGATGTTCGAAAGGCGTCGGGAGATGGTGGATTGTACTGGAAATCATCTGGCAACTTTCCGTCTATCCTAATTTTATCCGTCACCACTGTCAGCTCATCCATTATTTTTGGTAAGTATTCGGGGTCCAATTCAGAGACGTCGTACCTAAATCGTTCGATTCCAATTTTTCGTTCTTTAATTATTTTTATGAATTCGTAGACATCAGATGACGGACGTTTTTCAAAATCTAGAGATACTTTGGTTGTTTTGAATATATCCAAACAGTGGAGAGCCAATGCTCGTCGATTTGTCCTATCGTCATCCGATAATCCAATACCATTTGAATAGAAATGCAACTTCATCGGCACTTCTCCAATTATGTACTGTCTATAGTTGCCCGCTCCCTCCAATCTCCACCATTCATTACTATTTGGACGCTCGATACCGAAGTGAACGTAGAAAACGGGACCATCGTAGAGGATCATCTTCGATGCGGACGACGCCATTTTCAAACGGTTCTTTGCTCGTTTCGATGTCAATGAGAGCATAAATCTGAATTTGATTTTATCTGCTTAGTTTATTATTTTTTAGAACACACTTACTTTTCTCTGAATTCCATATTTTGAATGACTTTTTCGGCGGCAAGAAATGGTAGTTTGAGAATCATCGTGTCGACTGTCAAATTGGTGTTTAGGAGAATGATGACGTGGCGAGGTGTGTCGCGGTCGCGTAGCGGTCTTACTATCTGACTAGGAGACTAGTAGATGTCAGCAAGTGACATCTGTCATCGCTTAGCACCACAGTAAGATCGCTACGCAACCGCGACGCACCTCACACTAAATCTATTCATTTCTGAATACTTTCGTCAATTTGTTAGTCGACTTAGACACGATGATTCTCAAACTACCATTTCTTGCCGCCGAAAAAGTCGTTCAAAATATGGAATTTAGAGAAAAGTAAGTGTGTTCTAAAAAATAATAAACTAAGCACATAAAATCGAATTCAGATTTATGCTCTCATTGACATCGAAACGAGCAAAGAACCGTTTGAAAATGGCGTCGTCCGCATCGAAGATGATCCTCTACGATGGTCCCGTTTTCTACGCTCTCTCCGGTATCGAGCGTCCAAATAGTAATGAATGGTGGAGATTGGAGGGAGTGGGCAACTATAGACAGTACATAATTGGAGAAGAGCCGATGACGTTGAAAGTCTATTCAAATGGTATTGGATTATCGGATGAGGAGTGGACAAATCGACAAGCATTCGCTCTCCACTGTTTGGAATTATTCAAAACAATCAGAGTCTTCCTAAATTTTGAAAAACGTCCGTCATCTGATGTCTACGAACTCATAAAAATAATTAAAGAACGAAAAATTGGAATCGAACAATTCATCTACGACGTCCCTGAATTAGACCCCGAATACTTGCCAAAAATAATGGATGAGCTGACAGTGGTGACGGATAAAATTAGGATAAACGGAAAGTTGCCAGATGATTTCCAGTACAATCCACCATCTCCCGACGCCTTTCGAACATCAAGAATTTTTATCTCAAGCAATGTGGAATGGGCGAAGCCTTGGGATTTTATGTATTGTAAAAAGTTAGAAGTTTCACTCGTTAGAGATGACCTGAGATATTATCCATCGAGTATCCCACCGCAGTGTTGGAATGCGTTCTTAAAAAAGTGGATCGAATCGGATTATCCGCTCAAAAACTGTGTATACATGACTAATGTATCGGAAGATGAGTTCCATTTGTACGTCGATGGATTGACCAATCTCAGTAAGCAGGCGTCACATATATCGCCATTTATATGCGTCAAGAAGGATGGTGAAGAATTCATAATTATTATCAGGTGGGGTTGGCTTATGCTGCTCCCAAAGAACATTGGTGAACGTTTTATCGTTTATGATGTAACTCAAATGTTGCAGCCCGCGTATATTAAAACTCTCTCTCTTACTCTCTCTCTCTCTTCTCTAGCATAAAAAGTTGTTTTAAATAATAAAGGTTTCATTTTTTTATTTTGTAAAATATTGAGAAACCGACACGTATTTTGGGAATTGGAAGGCGAAAGGGAGGGGGGGATTACTGTAGTCGAAGAGTCGTCAACAGTGTTTGAACGAGTTGTGTCAAACTAGACGCCAACTGAAGTGATGACGAGTTGGAGGCCTGCAACAACACTTATTTGGCTATATCTACAGTACACCCGGACGTACGTTTTCAGAGACTTGTTGCAATTGTTGAACGACTTCTGGAGATGGTGTGGCACGGATATTGATATCTGAAAGAATCAAAATTTCTTGAAATTTCAGAGAATTTTAGAATCCCCCAGTCCTACTATTTCGATTCGAGGACAACTGAATTGGATAATGAGTGGAAGTTGAATAGGCGTATCCGCTCGTTCGTTGATTGACTAGAATTGATGAGGAGGGGTCGTCTGGAATAATAATACACATTTTCGTTTTTTTTTGATCATTCAATTTGGAGCATTTTAAGGTTTTGTGAGGCTTAGAAAGTTTGTAGTTTGTAGCATTAACCTCACCGAAGTCTTAGTAGTACCCTTAGCCTCATCAAAAAAGTGTAGTTTGTGGTCTAAGCCTCACCAAAAATTCTATTGGTTCTTTTGGTGAGGCTTAGACTACAAACTACACTTTTTTCGGTGAGGCTAACTTTTTGAAGCGATTCTTGCGAAAATTGTGAGGTTTGTAGTTTGTAGCTGCTAAGCCTCACCAAAAAGTGTAGTTTGTAGTGTCTAAGCCTCACCAAAACCTTAAAATGATCATAACTTGGCTTAAAATGATCCAATTTTGATGATCAAAAAACGAAAATGATCAGAAAATCCTTGACTACAAACTACAAACCTCGTTGAATAGCCGGTGACTTTGATGTCGTCGACGCATCTAAATTCCCATTACTAAAATGTTGAATAGTTGTCGTTTCGATGGGCACGACTGGCGGCATTACACTGGAAGTGGAATACGCGAACGTCGTCGAGTAATTCTGAACAAGAAACGAAGAATTCTCAATGGAGCACACTTTCTTACCAAAGTGGGCGGAGCCTGTCGTTGTGGAGCGCTATCGTAGAGAACAGCCGGTGGCTCATCAGAGGTTTCTTCAAAAAAAAAATTTGTTTTTGTTTTTTTTTGCTACAGTAATCTAAACCTAAATTTCCAAAACTGAAATGTTTGATGGTGGTGGTGATGGGTGTCTCTACAGTAACCGGATACTGTGAACTCGTCTCATATTGGAATGATCCTGGTGGAGAAGAGTTCCTCGCCACGCCTCCTCCTTCTACTGCTAACATTGACGGTGGATAGTGTGAAGAGGTACTGTAGACGAATCGAGTCGTCGTTTCGATTGGCGTATCTCGTAGAATATTCTGATCATTATCGTCAGCGGCGGCAGCGGTGAGCATTTGGAGGACGTAGTTGGCGGCGGCGGTACCCGAGGTAACGGCTCCGTTCATTGTTCCTGGAATAACTCGCTTGTGGTTGAAGGTATCAAAAAGTTGTCAATTAACAAAATGTAGAGTTTTTTATGCTGAGCAAGTTACTAGTTGACCATTCTTTAGTAGCTCTTATAGGAACTGAGATATATGAGGTTTTGACAGGAGACGCCGAAAGTCGCGTCAAAGTGTGCCTTTGACTTTAAAGGTTCATAACTCGCTTCCCTTTGGACCTATCAAAAAGTGATTAACTAAGAACATGTAGAGTTTTTTATGCTGAGCAGTTTGTTAGTTAATCGTTTTTTGATACCTCTAACTCTAAGCAAGTTACAGCCTTTTAAAGACTAGTCTCACTTTTTTTTTCTTGAATACCCTTTTTAAAATCGCTATAACTCACTAGTCTTAAGAGATATCAAAAAATGGTCAACTAGTGAATTGCTCAGCATAAAAATCTCTACATTTTGTTAGTTGACCATTTTCCAATAGCTCTTCTGGGAACCGAGATAAATTCGCTCAAAAAAAGTGAGCAAGAGAAAAAGTCTCACCAAGACTATTGGAAGCAATGTCAGCTGTTGCAATATGTACATTTTGATATAACGTATGGAAATCGTTGAGATATTTCAATGATTCCATTGGAATGTTCAGTCGAAGTGTCGGAATTGTTCCCTTTGCGAGGTCGTCGGTGGCAAAGTTCACGTCGCTGGAAAACTATTTTGGTGAGGCTTAGTGGTGAGGCTTAGCAGCTACAAAAACTACAAAACCATCTCTCACCTAACATCGAGCGGCGAAAAATCGGCAAATCTCAACGAGTACATAATCGCCTGCGTATACAATCTTTTTCTCGTCTCAAACGGAACATCATACGTGAAATGAGCGATTCCCCATAGAGTCGATGAGGCCGATGATGAGTTATCTGAAAATAGAGAGACTACAAAGACTACAAACTACAATCTACAATCTAGAAAAGCTATACATCTTCTTAATCTCACCAAAAACAGTTTTTCAAACTTTCTGGTTTTGGTGAGGCTAAGTGGTGAGGCTAATAGACTACAAAGACTACAAAAACTACAAAGACTACAAAGACTACAAAGACTACAAACTCATACCACAACTCTGTGCGAAAGTGGTATCGAACGTGGTCAACCAGACGAGAGGCCCGCTTGTCGACGTATAAATCACTTTACCACTTCGACCGTTCAAACGCCACGTGGCACGTTGAAACGACATTGTGAAATAGTAGGCGTGGCCTGTTGGACCATAGTTTTCTGTAAAACAATTCTTTTTTTGGAAATTTTGAAATTGAATTTTTTCAAAATAGTATAACTCAGTTGGGAGTGGAGCTAGCAAAAAGTGGTCAACTAGGGAAATGTAGAGCTTTTTATGCTGAGTAATTTGTTAGCTGACCATTTTTTGATATCTCTTAAGACTAGCGAGTTATAGCGATTTTAAAAAGGCTATTCAAGAAAAAATTTGAGCCTAATCTTAAAAAGACTGTAACTCGTTAGTCTTAAGAGATATCAAAAAATGATCAACTAGTGAATTGCTCAGCATAAAAAGCTCTACATTTTTCTAGTTGACCATTTCCTTGTATCTCTCACGAGAACCGAGATACAAGGCAACTCACGGATCAATTGTTGGAACGGGGCCTCCGGTGTCGGCACCAAATCGATATTCTCAAGTGTTGGGATTGGGACGGCTATGATGATCTGACGAGCACTGAATCGACGACCGTTTGAGGTTTGGACGGTGGCCGGAAAGGTGGCTGAAAAAAAGAGAGTGAGAGAGAGAGTGCAGAGAAAAATCGAGTGTCGTTAGCCTCACCAAAATTTTTATTTTCTGAATCTTTTCAAAACCTTTCAGATAGTGATAAGCACAATTTTCTGATCAATTTCGTTTTTTGATCATCAAAATTGGATCATTTTAAGCCAAGTTATGATCATTTTAAGGTTTTGGTGAGGCTTAGTCACTACAAACTACACTTTTTGGTGAGGCTAAGGCTACAAAAACTACAAAACTCACAATTTTTGTTAAAATCGCTGCAAAAAGTTGGCCTCACCAAAGAAGTGTAGTTTGTAGTCTTAGCCTCACCAAAACAACTAATGGCATTTTTGGTGAGGCTAAGATTTGGTGAGGCGTAGACTATAAACTACAAGCCTCTCCAAACCGTTCGAAAGTAAGCCTCACCAAAAAAGTGTAGTTTGTAGTCGCTAAACCTCACCAAAACTTTAAATCCTCATAACTCGCTTCAAAATGGCTCAAAATGAGCAATAAAAAAAGGAAAATGATCAGAAAAACTAGCAGAATTCAAATTCAAAATAAAATCAAGATTTTGGTGAGGCTCTCGCTTACCATCATTCACCGAAACGGCCCTCTGGCCATACTCAATCAAAAGACCATCAGCCAATCGGCGGACCACTTCGTTCATTCCTCCCTTGGCCAAAAGACTCTGTCCGTGTCCGAATCGTCGAAGAATCTCGACAGCTGTCGCATTTTGACTCGCACACGTCAAGGCTAGCTGCACTTCGGCAACTTGTTCTCCGGGTGCATCGAAGAACGTCTGCATCAATCGATTCACTGAATCCGAATCCGCGGCGGGCATTTGTTGAGACATTTGTGAGATCGAGGTGTTTGTTAGGTTACCAATTAGATCGGCCGAGTTGATGAGATCGGCGAATGGGGTGATGCTCCATTGTTGTTGTGTTTGAGTTGTGGATTGTCTGAGATTTGGATAGAGCTCGTTTTTCTCATCATTTTCGTTTTTTTATCTATGAATTTGGAGCATTTTGAGGCGAGTTATGGAGGTTTGAAGGTTTGGTGAGGCTTAGACTACAAACTACACTTTTTTGGTGAGGCTAAGGTTTGGTGAGGCTTAGAGGGCTTATAGTTTATAGTTGGAATTTTTTTAGCCTCACCAAAAAGTGTAGTTTGTAGTGTAACGCCTCACCAAAACTTGGAATCCTCGTGGCTGCTTTCTTGCCTTTTTGGTGAGGCTAAGAGAAAGATGTATTTTGTAGTCGCTAACCCTCACCAAAATCTCAAAAACCGCTTTTTTGGTGAGGCTAAGGCTACAAACTACGAACTTTCTAAGCCTCACCAAAAAACTTAAAATGATCATAACTCGGCTCAAAATGCTCCAAAAAAGTTGATCAAAAAATGAAAATGTTGCTCTCACCGTTTTCTTCTCGTCTGTTGGAATACGGTATTGTTTCCACATGTCAATTGTTGACTTGTCTGCACATTCAACTCTTGAATCAATGCTAACAGTTCTGTGTCAGTTGGCGAAATGAATTGCGATCCTGAAAGGGTAGGATAATGAAGCAATCGTGCTCCACTAGACTCACCAGTGTCCACAAATTCGACTCCATTTCTTGTCTGCATTGTCGCGTACCGTACTCGTCCACCAACTTGTCCACGCGCTTCGAGGACTAATACCGAGAGTCCGGGCCTCGATTGTTGAATGTTTCGGGCTGCTGTTAGGCCTGTTAGGCCGGCTCCGACTACGATGACGTCATAGATGGATTGCTGAAGGAAATTGGATTATTTTCGTTTTTTGATGAGCCAATTTGGAGCATTTTGAGCCGAGTTACGGGGGTTTTTAAGTTTTTTTGGTGAGGCTTAGACTACAAACTACACTTTTTGGTGAGGCTAAGATTTGGGGAGGCGTAGACTACAAACGCCTCCCCAAACTCTTCAAAAGTTAGCCTCACCAAATGAGTGTAGTTTGTAGTCTTAGCCTCACCAAAATCTCAATAACCACTTTTTTGAAAAGGCTTGGTGAGGCTAAGACTACAAACTACACTTTTTGGAGAGGCTAACTTCCGAACATTTCTCGGGAGCCTTGTAGTTTGAAGTCTTAGCCTCACCAAAAGCACTCGCGTTCTTAGCCTCACCAAGGATTGTAGTTTGTAGTCTAAGCCTCACCAAAACTAAAAATGACCATAACTCGCCTTAAAATGCTCCAAATCGGCCGATAAAAAAAGGAAAATGATCAGAAAAACACGTAGAATTAGATGGTTATATTTTCCAAAAGAAAAAAAACAATAAAAAATGAACCAACCTGTATATTAGAACTACTAATATTGACGGAAGCCGGTTGTTGAGATGGTGATTGTGCCGAAACGCATAGAATTAGGAGACACCATCGAAACATTTTTTTGTTTTGGTTTATTGCTGAAAAAATGAAGGTTTTTATAGGGAAAAAAGGTGTGGTCTAGATGGTTGATGATACGTGTCAACTGGGTTAACTATATGAAAAAAAATCGGTGGGGGTAAATAAATCGGTTGTTGACGGATGTTGAATTATACTGAGAAATTGGATACTTTTGGGGCGAGGAAGAAACAGGAAAAATATAGATTTTTGACTAATTTTTAGTGGTATTTTTACGAAAAAAAAATTTTTTTTTGACTTTTTTTTTTTGAAATTGCTATAACTCCCTGGAGAGTAGAGGTATCAAAAAGTTATGAACTAACAAAATGTAGAGCTTTTTAAGCTGAGCAATTTGTTAGTTGACCATTTCTTTCTATCTTTTCAGACTACCGAGTTATAGAGATTTTAAAAAGGCTATTCAAGAAAAAAAAGTAAAGCTAATCTTAAAATGGCTGTAACTTGCTTAGAATTAGAGATATCAAAAAATGGTCAACTAACAAATTGCTCAGCATAAAAAACTCTACATTTTCTTAGTTGACCACTTTTTGCTACCTTCACTCTCTACTGAGATATAGCAATTTCAAAAATGCAACTAAAAAAATTCCATTTTCCAATTAAAACCAGTTTCCATTTCACTTCAACAAAACAATTTCAGATGTCTTCTTCTCCAGAAAAAACCAAAAAAAAAAGGAAAATGGAATTCAGAAATGGACAATATTTGAGGAATTCCTCCTCTGAATGACCCCCTATTTGATTGATGGTTAATTGGAAATAAGAGAGAGAGAGAGAGAAGATGAGGGAGGAAAAAGAGGAGAAGGACAAGAAATAACAACCAAAAAAGAAAAAAAAAGTAATTGAACTTGAGGACGAAACTAATCTTTTCATCTTTTATCGTTTTTTTTTCTTTTTTATTTTCAAATTGAGAAAAAAAATCAAAAAAATAGAAGATTATAATTTCATCTGATTCTACTCATTTTTCTGATCATTTTTCTTTTTTTCCCGATTAATTTGGAGCATTTTAAGCCAAGTTATGCTCATTTTTAGTTTTGGTGAGGCTTAGCTACTACAAACTACATTCTTTGGTGAGGCTAAGGTTTGGTGAGGCTTAGACTACAAACTACAAGGCTCCCCAAACTGTTCGAAACTTAGCCTCACCAAAAACTATAGTTTGTAGTCTAAGCCTCACCAAAAAAAACTTCAAACCCTCATAACTCGGCTTAAAACGCTTCAAATTGAATGGTTAAAAAACGAAAATTGATCAGAAAAAGCAGAGGAATTCGATGAGCTAAAAATCGATAATTGAAAATTCATAGAAACCTCCGATTTTTCAAAAAAAAAAAAAAAAATTAAAAGTGCGTGAGAAAAACAGGGAATTCCTATTATGTACTTTTACCTTCTTTTCCTTCGTCTGACAGGTTTCTAATGCGAGAAGAAGAGAGAGAAAATGAGGGAGACGGGGCGGATTATTTACAGATGATTTAAAGTTTTCACACAAAAAGTTGCTTAGTCTCTACGTGACCTTTATTGAGAGAGAGAGAGAGAGAAAAGAGGATTAGACAGCGAAGAAAAAAATTTGGAAAAAAATTGCTACAGTAACCCAAACTACAGTAATCTAGAAAAATTTAAAGGCACAGTAATCCCTACCTACAGTATCCTTAGCTACAGTAATCTGGAACTAGAGTAATCCCAAGAAAGCTACAGTAATCTAGCTACCGTAACCTTTCCAAAAAAGCTAAATAAAAAAAATCTACAGTAATCCCTAAACTTCTACAATACCTTAGCTACAGTAATCCTTAGAAAAGTAAAGTTCCTACAGTAATCCTACAGTACCCCCTTAGCCTCACCAATCCACATCAAAAGCCGCCGACGCAAAAAAAATGAAACACGCGTTTTCGAATCGAGAGACGTGTTCCTCCTAGACGCCTCCCCAAGACAAAAGAGAGAGAGAGAGAGAGAGAGAGAGAGAGAGAGAGAGAGAAAATGAGAGAGAGACGCACTTTGAAGAGGAGTATATTCAAAATGAAATATGAGCAAAGTTCCGGGGAAACAGAGGGTAAATAAACCGAGCTTTTTTTATGGGAGAGAAAGAGGAGGAGGATTTGAGCATGGAATAGCACTTGAAACTATTTTTTTTCGTTTTTTTGGACACACAAAATTCAATTCAATTCAAAATCAAAAGAAAACAGGAAACCCCCGACTTTGCTTAGCCTCACCAAAAAACCTCATCTCAAAACAATCTGAAATTCTTACAGTGTAATAGAGCACGCTTTTCTGATCATTTTCCTTTTTTTCCTGATGAATTTGGAGCATTTTGAGCCGAGTTATGAGCATCTTTAGGTTTGGTGAGGCTAAGACTACAAACTACATTCCTTGGTGAGGCTAAGAACGCGACTGCCTTTGGTGAGGTTTAAACTATAAACTACAACCTTGTTAAGCCTCCCCAAACAGTAAAAAACTTAGCCTCACCAAAAAGTATAGTTTGTAGTCTAAGCCTCACCAAACCTTAAAATGCTCATAACTCGCTTTAAAATGCTCCAAAATAGCTCACCAAAAAACGAAAATGACCGTGAAATCTAGCAGAATTTAACCAAAATCACCAAAAAATGTCTCGATAATTTTGGTGAGGCTTAGCAGGAACTACTATAAAACTGGACTCATCGGATATCATGCATCAATGAGTAATCGAAACCGATTGGCTCTCTCTCTTTCTCTCTCTCTCTCTCTCTCTCTCTCTCATCCGAAAGAGCCAACAAAAAAGAAAAAAAAGCCGAAAAATGAAAAGAAAGTGATCTCTCAATGAGAGTGGATCAAGATTTACGTCTCGGCGAGAAAGTTGAGATCAAGAAATGACGTGGCAATTGGTTAGGCCTCACCAAAAAAGTGTAGTTTGTAGTCTAAGCCTCACCCAAAGTTTTAAAAAGTGAAGCCTAGATTTTGGTGAGGCTTAGCCTCTACAAACTACACCACTTGTTAGCCTCACCAATATTTTCGGTTTGGAGAGGCTAAGCTTTGATGAGGGGAAGACTACAAACTACAAACGTTCTAAGCCTCACCAAAACCTTAAAACCCCCATAACTCGTCGAAAAATGCTCCAAATTGAGCAGTAAAAAAACGAAAATGTTCAGAAAAGTCTATACTTTCCGATAGGGACAGTAACCTGATACCTTTAGTAATGGTAACTAGTCTCCCTCTAAAGAACATGGAGCAAACATCTCGCAACCTGGTTTTTGACACCTTGAACATTTATTTGCCATTTTTCTCTTTTTGTGTCCGAACAAAACTCGCCTCTAACATTTCTTCTACGTGTGCTTCCATTGTTCTATTGCTCATCATTGAAAGAGAGAGAGAGAGAGAGAGAGAGAGAGAGAGAGAGAGAGAGAGAGAGAGAGAGAGAGAGAGAGAGAGAGAGAGAGAGAAAATCAAGTATTTACCTACACTTTTATATGTTCTTCTAAATACTTGACAGTTATTTTTAGAGGTTACTTTTGGAAATTTTGCAGAAAATTGGTAGAGGACACAAACTTTGAGCTTTGGTGAGGCTAAGCACATTTTGTAGTTTGTAGTCTATTATCCTCACCAAAAACTCAAAAAAAATGCCATTCAAATTCTTAGTGAGGCTAAGCATATTTTGTAGTTTGTAGTGGCTAAGCCTCACCAAAAAAGTTTAGACTATAAACTACAAGCCTCGCCACAAAAAATTCGGTGAGACTAAGCCCACAAACTATAGGTTTTGGTGAGGCTTGGCTATTTTTGTAGTTTGTAGTCTATAAGCCTCACCAAAAAAGGTTGTGTCCCTAAAACTTTGGTGAGGCTAAGCCTACAAACTACAATTTCAGCTAAGCCTCACGAAACCATAAAAAAATGCCATTCAAATTCTTGGTGAGGCTTAGCACATTTTGTAGTTCGTAGCCTACGCCTCACCAAAAAAGTCATTTATGACTACAAACTACAAATCCTTCTAAGCCTCACCAAAATCCAAAATCGAAAAAAGAAAAGTGAAAATGGGTTTGTTGCAGATGAGGCTGTCAAGGGGAATGAACACATATACGCCTCAAGAGAAACTGTAAAATTACAGCGACGGTATTGAGAGAGAGAGAAAAAGTGAGATTTTGAATGATGATTAAGACTACGAAAAGAGAGAGAAAATGAGAGAGAAAATGAGAGAGAAAATGAGAGAGAGGAAAGGAATGTGTCTTCTTCTGGAACAAAAGAAAAAGATCGCTATCTTTTGATAAATTGAGTGGGGTTCTTTTTCGTTTTTTCGAATTTTTTCGAGGTCGCTTTTTTTTTTGAAAACAATGATTTATGGTTGGTTAGGTCACAACTTTTCTTTTTTTCGAGAAATAATTAATTTAGGAAGTTTCTTTAAAAGTGCCGAAACCGTGCTTAATCTAGCTGGATTCTCCTTGTTTTTCTGATCATTTTCGTTTTTTGATGAACCATTTTGGAGCATTTTAAGGCGAGTTATGATCATTTTAAAGTTTGGTGAGGCTTAGCGACTACAAACTACACTTTTTGGTGAGGCTAAGTTTCTAAATGTTTGGTGAGGCTTGTAGTTTATAGTCTACGCCTCACCAAAAGCACTCGCGTTCTTAGCCTCACCAAAAAGTGTAGTTTGTAGTCTTAGCCTCACCAAACTTTAAAACGCTCATAACTCGGCTCAAAATGCTCCAAAATGGTTCATCAAAAAACGAAAATGCTCAGAAAATTCAGGAGAATCGAACCAAGATACTATTTATTTTTTTAAAGAAAAAACCAAGCCCCCACCGTAATAGTCTTGTTTACCCTATATTTACTCAAAGAATCAGCTCTTTCCGTGAAATCGTGGTGAAAAAAAATCGAGTCGAAAAACAAGAAAAAGAGCAAACAACGGGCGGCAAAAAAACGTGTGAAATTGTATTAAGGGGGCGGAATCTAAATTACTAAGTCACGCCCATTTTTTTTGAAAACTGAAAATAGGCTCCGCCCCTTTTTTGCAGAAAAAAAGAGAAAATAATTAAAAAGGCATGAAAAAGGATAGGTTTACCTCCCACCGAAAAACCTGTGATTTATTGTTTGAGAGAGAGAGAGAGAGAGAGAGAGAGAGAGAGAGAGAGAGAGAGAGAGAGAGAGAAAAAATGAGGCGGAGCGACGACCTTGGGCATGCCATCGTTCTTCTTCTTTTTAGCGAGAAGATAGGTAAAGAATTGGAATTTAATAGAATGATGATGATTGTCGATGCTAATCTTTAATCTAAACCTTGCCCTTTAGCTTACAAGTCCTATATCTCGCTAGCCATAAGAGCTATCAAAAAGTTGTCAACTAATGAAATATTGCTTATAAAAAGAGCTATATTTTGCTAGTTGACAGTTTTTTGATAGCTCTTACGGTAGCCGAGTTATAGGCGTTTAAAATTGCAAAAACTTAAAAAGAATAGAAGTTTCCTACTTTGAACCTTCATATCTCGCTAGCCATAAGAGCTATCAAAAAGTTGTCAACTGATGAAATGTAGCTCTTGATAAGAGCTATATTTTATTAGTTGAGAGCTTTTTGATATCTCTTACCGTAACCGAGATACAAGCATTTTCCAGAACCAATAAAAAAAACAAATACAAATTTTTTCGAAAAATTCTAAAAAACAAAAAAAACCTTTTTCCTTTTATACCATTCTCTGAACCTCTTCAATTATTCTTTTATTCAAGAAATATTTCATTTTCTCTCATTTTTTCTCTCTCATCAAAAAAGGGGAGGAAATGGGTCATAAATTTCGGCGACTTTTCATTCGTGATTTATTTTTCACACTTCTCTCTCTTCTTCTCTCTCTTTTTTTTTGGAGAGGCATTCTGATCTAGATGACGTCGCCTTCAAATTCCTCTAGTTTTTCTGATAATTTTCGTTTTTTGACCAATTAATTTGGTGGATTTTAAGGCGAGTTATGCTCATTTTAAGGTTTGGTGAGGCTTAGCGACTACAAACTACACTTTTTGGTGAGGCTAACTCTCGATCAGTTTGGGGAGGCTTGTAGTTTGTACCTTTAACCTCATGAAACCTTAGCCTCACCAAAAACTATAGTTTGTAGTCTAAGCCTCACCAGAACTTAAAATGAGCATAACTCGCCTTAAAATGGCTTAAAATGAGCAATAAAAAAAGGAAAATGATCGGGAGAACTCAGAGAATTCAAATATTTCATTCATATTCAATCATACCTTCGAGTTCACATTTAAATCTTCTTCACAAACGGCACTTTAACCAGAGCGTGCTCAATCATCGCCTTGATATCGTCAGTCACATCCGTCATTTGGCGGAATTTAATCTTTAGGTAGATCAACGCCGAACGAATCGCATACGTATAGAACATGCTCAGAGTGAAACAACCGGCACGTTGATCACGCATTCGACGGAACAACGCGTCACAGTCGGGCGGTTTTCCGGCTAAGACCAATTCGATGAGAATGGCGGTGAGGACTACGGTAGCCGAACGGTCGAGACCCAAATCACACATGACGACGACCGGATCGGTTGGTTTCACGCCCGGAGCCATTTCCTGAAGATGAAAAAAAAAATCAATTTGGAGCATTTTGAGCCCGTTTTTAGTTATTGCTGAGGTGGAGCATGTAGTTTGTAGTCTAGCTGGATTCTTCTTGATTTTCCGAGCATTTTCCTTTTTTTGCCGATGAATTTGGAGCATTTTAAAGCGAGTTATGAGCATTTAAAAGTTTGGTGAGGATAAGACTACAAACTACACTTTTTTGGTGAGGCTAAGCTCACAACTCTTTCTGGTGAGGTTAAGGCTACAAACTACAAACCATTTTCAGTTAGCCTCACCAAAAGAATGTAGTTTGTAGTCTAAGCCTCACCAAAAACTTAAAATCGTCATAACTCGGCTCAAAATGGTCCAAATTCATCGGGAAAAAAACGAAAATGATCAGGAAAGCCTCAAGAATCCATTCCCAATAACTAGAAAAAGAAAGAAACCGAACCTTCCACGGCGCTCTGACCAACGCCAACAACTTCTTCTCCTCACTCGGCGTCTTCTTCCACGGCCACGTTGTACAGTTGAATAGGCGAACGTACGACGCCTCGCTACACGATTCGGCAACAATTTCAATCGAATACGTGTTGAGCCACGATTTGTCGCGTTCGTCAATTTCAATGCGTTGAGTGTTGATGAGCCATCCGTTGAGATTCATGTAGTGTTCAGAGAAGAGTGGGAAGAATGATTTGAGTGTTGTCGACTCACACTGAAAAATTATTCGACTACAAAAACTACAAAAACTACAAAAAAACCAGAAAATTTTTAGTTTTTGGTGAGGCTAAGTGGTGAGGCTAAGTGGTGAGGCTAAGTGGTGAGGCTTAGTGGTGAGGCTTAGTGGTGAGGCTAAGACTATAAACTACAGTTTTTTTTCTAGATTTTGGTGAGGCTAAGACTACAAAAACTACAAAAGCATACCCGAACAGAATTATTGACAATTTGCTCTCTTGTCTGCGTCTTTCCATCCTCCGACGCCTGTTGCTCAGCTCCAGAAGTGGGCGTGGCTGGGGATTGCATGACACTTGGAATCTTATTCCACTCCTCAATCGCCTCGTCGACATATGGCTGCAAAAGGATGAGAGTTAGAAAATGGGAGAGAGAGAGAGATTTTTTTTTGGAAAAGACATTCATTTTTAAAAAAGTGCCGAAATCGTGCCTGGTCTGGCTAAATTCTCCTTGTTTTTCTGATCATTTTCGTTTTTTAACCGCCTAATTTAAGCCATTTTAAGGCGAGTTATGATCATTTTAAAGTTTGGTGAGGCTTAGCGACTACAAACTACACTTTTTGGTGAGGCTAAGTTTCTAGATGTTTGAAGAGGATTGTAGTTTGTAGTCTACGCCTCACCAAAAGCACTCGCGTTCTTAGCCTCACCAAAGAATGTAGTTTGTAGTCTAACCTGTAAGCCTCACCAAAATTTGAAATGCTCGTAACTCAGCTCAAAATGCTCCAAAATGGTTCATCAAAAAACGAAAATGATCAGAAAATTCAGGAGAATCGAATCAAGGTACTAGCTAACCTCAAAAATGGTGATAACTCTCAGTGCCTTCTTCTGCGAGACCATCCGCCAAAAGTCTCTGACAGTATCCGGCATCGGGAATTGTGTCATAATGAATTCGGTCTCCGATTGATCAAATTTCACGACAGACGCATTGATATACTCAGAATCTTCTGGAGATTGAGTTGTCAGATGAACACGAGATTTATCAAGCAATTTGTATTCTTTCGAACGATTCTTTGACAGATTCTTCTCCCAATCCGCTGAAGATTGATCCGCCGGTTGATATTTGGCCAGATGCTCGTCAAAGTAGGTGCTTAGACTTGATTCTTCTGTAAATTTCATTATTGATTTTTTGATGAAAAGAATCTTTTAGTTTTTCTGATCATTTTGCTTTTTTTACTCCTCAATTTGGAGCATTTTGAGCCGAGTTATGGTCATTTTAAAGTTTGGTGAGGCTAACACTACAAACTACATTGTCCCAAGCCTCCCTAGCCTCACCAAAATCCGAAAACACTGTTTTGGTGAGGCTTAGCGACTACAAACTACACTTTTTGGTGAGGCTAAGAACGCGAGGGCTTTTGGTGAGGTTAAGGCTACAAACTACAAGGCCTTCTAAGTCTCATCAAAGCTTAGCCTCACCAAAAAACTATAGTTTGTAGTCTAAGCCTCACCAAACCTAAAAATGCTCATAACTCGGCTTAAAATGCTCCAAATTCATCGGGAAAAAAAAGGAAAATGATCAGAATTTTCCGAAGAATCACTTACTCATATCCAAAAGATATTTACACAACGCCTTCGCAGCCAACGAGATCTTCAGCCCGGGCGGCTCCTTCTCCTTCTCCGTCACCTCCGCCGACATTTTACGCTTTTCTTTGGAAGTTCTATCCTTTTCTCTCGATCTTCCAGGTTTCGGCTTGTTATTCTCAGCCGATGACGATTTCTTTTCGTCCTTTTTCTTATCCTTCACTGCCACCGGTCCATCGTTCTCGTCTTCATTGATCGTGTCTTCCGCTTTCTTCGACGAACGCTTTCTTTCGAACCCGTTTTTCTTCACCTTTTGTGTTCCTTTCTGGCTGAAAATGGGATCATTGAATTCTTGAGCTGATTCTGATCATTTTTCTTTTTTTGATCATCTAATTTAAGCCATTTTAAGGCGAGTTATGAGCATTTTTAAAATTTGGTGAGGCTAAAGCTACAAACTACATTCCTTGGTGAGGCTAATCTTCGAACAGTTTGTGGAGGCTTGTAGTTTGTAGCCTTAGCCTCCCCAAACCTTAGCCTCACCAAAAACTATAGTTTGTAGTCTAAGCCTCACCAAACTTTAAAAATGCTCATAACTCGCCTTAAAATGCTCCAAATTCATCGGGAAAAAAAAGGAAAATGCTCGGAGAATCCAGGAGAATTCAGCTAGACTACAAACTACAAGCCTCTCCAAAGAAAAAAACTCACTTTTTCTTCATTGTTTTCCGAGCACTTATTGCCGAAATGTGTTGTGTTCGTAATGACGAAATGGGGAGGGGAGGGAAGAGAGGATCGATTAAAAAAAAATCGATACGTGGATTACTGTACTAGATTAAAGGGAGGGGGAGGGGGTCACGTGAAAACTACAGTATTCACGTAGAAATATAAAAATTTTGAAAAAAATGGAAAAAATTGTTTTTTTCCAAAAAATAAAATACCGTATCTACAGTAATCCTGACCAAAAAAAGTTGCCGTAACCCCTCAAAAAACCTACAGTATCCGTCTAAAATTTTGAAAAAAAAACGGAAAAAAAACTTTTTTCAAAAAAAAAAATACCATAACCTACCGTAACCCAAGCCTACTCAAAAACGTGAAATCCTTAAATCACAAAAATTCCAAAAAATCTACCGTAATCCTACCAAAAAAATTTTCAAAAAAAAAAAATTCCTACCGTAACCCACCATAACCTTGCCCCCAAAACCCAAAAGGTCACCCTCTCCTCTCCCTATAAAAGCTTCCCCTATCCTCAAAAAACCCCATAAAATCAACTCGCCTCACCAAAAGAAAGAAAAATACTCGCCTCACTCACTCACTGAAAAGAGAGAGAGAGAGAAAGAGAGAGAGAAGGAAGCCAAGAAGAAAATGAATCAAAAAAGAGGAGGAAGAAGAAGTCAGAGTCGTGGTCGTCAACGTGACGCCCGTGGTCGATTCGTTAAGAGTACTGTCAGGGATAGTTCTGGATCGTCTAGTCGTCGGAGTCGGAGCCGCCGTCGTAGTGTTGCTCCGAGATCCTCTTCCATTCGTACTGCAAGATCTTTGAGGTAGGTAACTTGTAGTTTTTGTAGTCTAAGCCTCACCAATTATTCTAGTCAAAAAACTAATTTAAAAGCTTTTAAAATAGCCGAGTTACGAGCCTTTCAAGTTTTGGTGAGGCTAAGAGAAACTGTAGTTTGTAGTCTCCTAAGCCTCACCGAAAAATAAAACTTCCTTTTCTAAGTATCCTAGTCAAAAAACCATTTAAAAAGCTTCAAAATAGCCGAGTTACGAACCTTTGAAGTTTTGGTGAGGCTTAGCCAGTTTGGTAGTTTGTAGTGCCTCACCAAAAACTTCAAATCCCCATAACTTTGCTTAAAATAGTGCTAGAACCCTCAAATTTTTTTTGGAAATAGAAAAAGCCATGCTGATTAGTTTTTCCTAGTTTTTGGAGGCGTGGCCTAACTTTTCATTTTTTGGAAAAAGTTAGGCCACGACCTCGAAACGTAGGCCATCATAATCAGGATAGTTTGGTCTATCCCCAGAAAAAATTTGAAGGCTCTAGCACTATTTTAAGCAAAGTTATGACGATTTGAAGTTTTTGGTGAGGCACTACAAACTACACAGCACACCAAAACTTCAAACGCTCGTAACTCGGCTATTTTTGAAGCTTTTTAAATGGTTTTTTGACTAAAATACTCAAAAATAGGAAGACAATTTTTGGTGAGGCTTAGCAGACTACAAACTACAATTTCCGTAAGCCTCACCAAAACTTCAATTGCTCATAACTTTCTTTTTTTTTTCAAGATTTTCAAGTGGTTCTTAGGCTAAAATTTAGGGGTTAGTTTGTAGTTTTTGGTGAGGCCCTAGACTACAAACTACAAACCAAGCCTCACCAAAATCCCCGTTTTCCAGCTCCCCTCGTTCCGTAATGCGCTCCAACGACGCCTCCACCCGTCGTTCCACATCTCGTGGTTCCGTCTATGGTCGTTCCGGACGTTCTCGTTCCTCTCGTGCCTCCTCCGCCGCCTCCAGAAGCCGCTCTCGTACAAGAAGTCGTTCCTCTTCCTCTTCTCGTTCCACATCCCATCGTTCCGCCTCCAAAGAGAATAAGAATAAGAAAAAGGTGTTGAAGAAAAGACGTCCATCGAATAGCCGGAGTCGTAGCCGTAGCCGTAGCCGTAGCCAGGGACCATCGTCTGCCAAGAAATATCGTCGTAAGAGAGGATAATTCCTGTGGAGGAAATCAATAAAATGAAAAGAAGGACCACAAATTGAATACGAATAAATGTATTCTTTTGAAAGTTTTTTTCTTTTTTTTTTAAATTTTAAAAGCCTATTTTATTCTGAGCAATTTGGTCAAAAAAAGCATCGAAAAAACTTGAAAAATGACAAAGTTACAGAGGTTTTAAGTTTTGGTGAGGCTAAGACTACAAACTACAATCCTAGCTTAGCCTCACCAAAAAACCAAAACCAAAAATAGTACATATGAAGTTTGGTGAGGCTTAGACTACAAACTACACTTTTTGGTGAGGCTTAGGTTTCGTTTACCTGTGGTGAGGCTAAGACTACAAACTACAAAGTCACTAAGCCTCATCACACATAAATATCCTAGTCTCACTAGAGAATGTAGTTTGTAGTCTACGCCTCACCAAACGCCAAAAAGACCGAAAAAAGTTGTAAAAACTCCAAAAAAATTCATTGATCCCACTAAAAAAGAAACTAGGGGAAAAGGGAAAAACAAAAACCAAAAAAAAACTCCGTAAATGATCCAGAAAAAATGAAAAAAGCATGTAATTTGGGGGGAGGGTTACTGTAATTAGCGTGGGGGGGGGGGGGTACTGTAGATCACAAAACGACACAAAAGAAACGGGAAGGGAATGTGGTTACTGTACAGGGATAAGAGAGAAAGAGAACTGACTAGATTATCACAGGTGTTCATTATTGAGAGAGAGAGAGAGATGATGATGGAGACGAAGAGAAAAAAAGAAAAAGAGAAATAGGCCACGCCCACTAATGTACAAATCAATCGATAATTTTCAAAAAATCAATTAAAAAAATAGATCACAAATCATTCGAATCGCTATCCGAACTAATGAGCAAGTGTTGCTCTCCACTGACTCCAGGGCTTATGATGACGTCACTACTATTCCTGGATCCACTTCTGCCACGTGTCGTCTCCTCCTTTCTCGGATTTCCACCAAATTCCACGTCATCTGAATCGGTCATCTGATCACTGGCGAGGGCTCGTTTTGTTAATGCCGCGAGTTTATCTCGATTTTCGAGTCGTTCGATTGCAGTGAATTTACGGACGAAGAGAGAACGCATCAGGCGTCCGGCTGATGACGTCGCGTCGAGCGCCGATTTTTTCGGTCCCCAATCGTCGCTTCCGAAGAATGACTGGAAAAAAGGAGAAAGTTGCAGTTTGTAGTTTTGGTGAGGCTAAGTGAAAGTGTAGTTTTTGTAGTCTAAGCCTCACTAAATCAAGTCGCTATGTTGAGGATAAAAAGTGTAGTTTGTATCCTAAGCCTCACCAATTTGCATTTTTCAGTGGATTTGGTGAGGCTATGAAAAATCGTAGTTTGTATTCTAAGCCTCACAAAAACAATATAATCTTTTTTAAAAGAATTTCAAACTGAAATTTGGTTCGAAATTCTCTGATTTTGGTGAGGCTAAACTAGGATTGTAGTTTGTAGTCTACGCCTCAGCAAGCTATTTTTGGTGAGGCTAAAATAAAATATAGTTTGTAGTCTACGCCTCACTAAACTAAGTCGCTACGTTCAGACTAAGAAAAAAGTGTAGTTTGTACCCTACGCCTCACCATTTCCTGCGTTTTACTCATCATCAACGCCGACGAGCTCTTCGTCGTCTCATTTCTTGGCGTCCTCCTCCTTTTCCGTTGTCGTTCATTCGGATAGCATCTGTTGATAAATGAGATGAACGGTAGGGCGGATCCACCCAAGAAAATCGTTGTGAACAGGATTAAAAAGAGTACGGTCGTTAGCAGAATCGATTTCTTCTCCTTATCCAAATCCATGTAGAGGACGAGGGCGAAACAGACTGCGCCGCGCATTCCACTGAAAAAATTTGAAATTTGGCTCTTCAATCCAATAAAAATACCCACCTAAACCACATAATAATCTGATTCTTCATCGAAATCTGCACATCTTTTCGACATTGATTAACCAAATAAGCCAACGGAAAAACGTTGCATGCTCTTCCCAGAAGACAGAGTACAACACTCCAGAAGATAAGCCACGGGGCAAAGTTCAGTTTAATCGTGAAAAATGCCATTCCAATATAGGCAAATGTGGAAGTCTCCGCGACGAATGAGATAGTTCTGAATGTGTGTCGGAATGTGATTTGAGCAATTGGCGAGACGTTATGACGAGTGTATTGAGACATTGAGATACCACAGAATAGGATTGCCATGATTCCAGATAGATCAAGAGCTTCAGCGAATCCATATGGGATGTAGGAGAAGATGAGGAGAAGGGCGAATTCCAGTGATGGTGTTTTACGCAAATCCACGTGTTTGAAGAGCTGAAAATTTGGATTTTTGGTGAGGCTAGTCGCTGATGGCCTAGGATCCGATAAACTGGGCCACAAGATTAAAATGGTCGATTTACTTGGGTTTTTCTCTTTTTTTAATCGAAAAAAAGCTATTTTTTTACTGAAAACCAAAAAAAGGGGAAAAATAGCAAAATTTTCTATTTTTTCTGTTAAAAATAAGGGAAAAATGCATTTTTTTTAAAGGAAAAAAGTTCCAAATCTCAAAATTACGTCTGTAATCGCGCTCTACTGCACTGCCACATTTCACTGCTTACCTTAGAATTTCGTTGGCTGAGTATCAAACGCGTTGAAGCTATTTATAGTGACTATAAAAAAACATTTGATACTCAGTCAACAAATTTGAAATTAAGCATCGAAACGTGGCTTTACAGACTAAGACTTGGTGAGGTTTAGACTACAAAAACTACAAAATTCGCCTCACCAAATTCAAATTTGCAGCATTAAAAAAAATTTTGGTGAGGCTAAAGCTACAAACTACACATCTCGCCTCACCAAATTCAAATTTTCACTTTTTAAAAAGAAAATTTGGTGAGGCTAAGACTACAAACTACAAAAAAGCCTCACCAAATTCAAATTTTCACTTTAAAAAAAAAATTTGGTGAGGCTAAAACTACAAACTACAAAAAAGCCTCACCAAATTCAAATTTTCTCCTTTTTAAAAGGAATTTTGGTGAGGCTTAGACTACAAACTACAAATCTAGCCTCACCAAATTCGAATTCGCACCATTTTTAAAGGATTTTGGTGAGGCTAAGACTACAAACTACAAAAAAGGAACCTCACCAATGCACTCAACAATCCGATTCCGACTCCAAGACACGCCGAAAAGAAAAACATCTCCGTGAATGTGACAAAGGCGCTAGTGATAATTTCCGACGCCGGAAGCGAATTAAACGACGGTTTCGCGTGTCGCAACGCGGTCGCCGCTAACACAATGGATACCGCATCGTTGAGCATCGATTCGCCGAAGACAAGCATATAAAGAAGCGATTCGACTTTGACGGCTTGAAAAATTGCCAACGTGGCGACCGGATCGACGGCCGAGATCATCGCGGCGAATGCGAAGCACTCGAAGAAGGTGAATTCGAAGATGACTCCAATTGCTCCAAGAATATATAATCCCGCGCCGATTATCATCGCCGAGATGGTGGTTCCAAGGATCGCGAATGTTAGAATTGGCACGAAATTCGAGAAAAAGTATCCCTTGTTGAGGTTGTAAGCATTTTCGAAAATGATAGGTGGAAGGAGAACAAGGAAGAAGACGTCCGGACTCAACGCTTCAATTTCACTCCAATCCCTTTGCGAATACGAAAGAATCGATCCGATGAGTGCACCCAAAGCGACGATGGCAAGGGATTCAGGCATCCAGTGGAGTTTCGAGACGATTAGCATGTGGACGACGAGGGTGGCTAGCATGATGACGAATAGGATGAAGAATATTGCCAGCGATCGCTTCTTTTCTTCTGATACGTTTCCGACGATTGCTGCTCCGTGTTGTTCGAGGCTCGTCGAGTTGGCGTCGATCGTTTCGCTGAAACTTTTCGGGATTTTTTTGTTTTTTTTTTGAGAAGAAAAAAATAATTTTTTTGGTGAGGCTAGTTGTAGTCTTTGTAGTCTTGGCCTCACCAAAAAACAAAACAAAAACTACAAAAACCCTCACCAGAATTTTTTTTTAACTTTTTGAGCTGAAAGAAATTAATTTGGTGAGGCTTAGCAAATAATGTAGTTTGTAGTGTAAGCCTCAGCAATTTTAGCTAAATAGCTCTGATGAGGCTAGTTGTAGTCTTTGTAGTCTTAGCCTCATCAAAAATATCTATTCTCGGCTAGGTGCCTCTTAGCCTCACCTAAGCGTGTAGTTTGTACCCTTAGCCTCAACAAAGCGGCCGTATTGGTGAGGCTAGTTGTAGTTTTTGTGCTCTTAGCCTCACCAAACATGCCTTCCTTGCACTCTTAGCCTCACCAAAGACTATAGTTTGTAGCCTAAGCCTCACCAAAACTTCAAACCCTCCTAACCCCCCTTTAAAATGCTCCAAAATAGGCGAGCAAAAAATGAAAATGATCAGAATCATCTCTAGAATCCAATGATCCCATTTTCAACTAGAAAAAACGACTCACCCCAACACATCGGTCTTATTCACCGCCACCACCACCTCCTCCGTCTTCACCGTGCTTCCGACGGCGACGTCGTTGGAATCCGATTCGACGGTTTGAAAAATGAGCAGAAATACGCATATTGATAGAGCTGAAATTACAAAAATTGGGGAAAATCAGGAAAAATTTAAAGAAAAACCGACCAGTTTTGACAACAAATCTCATAATTCCACTTCTTTGAGGCTCGCGAAGTTGCCACGTAGCACCATTCGCGACTATTTTCTGCAAAAAAACAGGAAAATTATTCTTTTTTCAAAAAGCCACGTGGAAAATATAGGGGGATGCGTGGAATTTCTAACACATTTCAATCGAATTCTCTCTCTCTCTCTCCTCCTCCTCTCTTATGGTTGTTCATGTGAAGAGGAGGAGGAGAAAAAGAGAGAGGAAAACGTGGAAAACCCCCTCTTTCTCCCTCACAAAACGAAACGAAATTCGGAGGACGAGAGAGTGTGTGGAGCGCGGAGGGCGCAGACGAGTTAGAGACGGGAAAGTGCGCTCTATTCTTGGTTTCTAAAGGTAGACAAACCAGTCATTTCGCAAATAGAGAAGAAGCTTTCCGTTGTTTTTTGGTGTCTACTGTGCAACCTCTATTAGAAGGGCATCTTTTTTTTCTAAGTAGAATTACATCTAATAGAAGGGCATCTTTTCAGAAAAAATATCCAATTTTCCCCGAAAATAGTGCTGCATGCCCTTCTAAAATAGGCTTTTGCATTTTTTTGAAATTTTCTAAAATTGGTGAGGCTTAAAATACAAAAAACACAATTTTCTTAGCCTTAACAATTTCAAACCGCGCTGTTTTGAGATTTTGGGGAGGCTTAGACTACAAACTACGCGTTTTGGTGAGGTTGAGCTCAATGATTGTTTGATTAGCCTCACCAATCCTTGTAGTTTGTAGTCTACGCCTCACCAAAATCTCAAAACAGCGCGGTTTCGAAAAAGATTTGATGAGGCTTAGACTACAAACTACAAGATTTGGTGAGGTTAAGCAGTTTAGGTTTTTAACGAGTTTTGGTGAGGCTAAGTAACTTTGTAGTTTGTATTATAAGCCTCACCACTTTTCAGCTTAGCCTCACCAAACCTTGTAGTTTGTAGTCTACGCCTCACCAAAATAAATTCTTACCATCATTTTTTCTGCGTTTTTTCTTCAGTTTTCAATTCAATTCAAAAAAATCAAATAAATCAATAAAGACCAAAAATAGCTTTTCTTAAGCAGATAGAAGACTGAATCTTCTGACGATATGGTGTTGTGATGATTCAACAAGATTCCACATTCTCCTCCTCCTCCCCCTCTTGGAAAAGGCTATTCGTCCTCCTGATCCTTATCGTCCCACTAGTACAGCTTCATGGATTTAAAGGAAGAGAGAGAGAGAAAGAAAGAGGAGGAGAATCTAAAGAAAAGTGGCCGAAAATGAATCAGATCCACTTTTATTTCCAGACCGAAAAAACTCCAAAAAAAAGGATCCAAATGGAAAAATGGTACTTTTTTTGCGAGGAGGAGGGCGCGGGAGAGACAGATGACAGGAGAATAATTGACAAAAAAAGAGAAAAAACCGAAGATATCATTTTTTCGAATAAAAATGGGCTGAATAGGAGAGGGAGGGGGGATCATCATATTTACGGTGTCAATTGGAAATTTGGGTGTTGGGAAAAGAAGAGGAAAAATAAAATAAAAAAATATTTAAGAGAATATATATATATATAAATTGATTTTTCCGATACGGGGGAATATTTAAAAAAAAAGGGAAAAAAAGAGAAAAAGCACAGAATGACGGGGAGAGAGAGTGAGGGGTAATTGGCGACGTTGGCTTAGCGGGGGGGGGGGGGGGGAGAGGGATCCTAAATGATAAAAACGGGACACACAGAGAGCATTCATTTTGGCTAGGGGGAGAATTTGGAAGGGGAAAATGGAGAAAAATGTACAGAAGAAATTTTAAAAAAAAGGAGCCGAGTTTTTCTTTTTTTGGTAGGTTTACAGAACAAAATGCTTCGTATTTTCAGGTTAAAAGAGAGCACAGAAATCAACAAGACTTGATAATTCAAGAAAGAATTCAGAATTCTAGTTCTCAGACTAGAAATCAAAAAATCTGTGCTCTCTTTTCTACAACATTGCTAATTTTAAGGGGAAAAGAGTGGGGGGAAGCAAGAATAAAATAAAGTTACAATAGTGTATTATGACTCCAAAAAAACGAAAAAAAAAATAGAGGAAAATTGGTGGAGAGACAGAGAAAGAGAGAAAAAAAACATTGGGATGATGATGATAAGAGAAGAAAATGAATAAAAAGAGAATATTTAGGAGGATGGTCCGGCCACTTCTCCGCCTGTCGTTGTCACGTCTCCGTCCATTTCGAGCTGTGGAATGGGTCGTCCCGATGGAAGACGTGCGTCCGGACTTCGGAGCTCGTCGAAGAATGCGTGTTGGCAGGCCTGCAATTTTTTTAATTTAAAAAAAAAATAGACTTCAGCAGGAGGATCAGATATTCCACGAGATTAAGATCATTTTAGGAGATTTTTGATTTTTTGGAAAATGGAAAACCCGATTTCTTTGGTTTCTAGATCAAAACTTCCGATCAATTTTCAAATTTTCATTAAAAATGAGCAATTTCCGGTAACCAAAAAAAAAATGACTCACCGCTTGTGGAGTTGGCCGCGAAGTCGGCGTATACTCGATGATCTTCGAGATGAGATCGATGGCCTCGGCTGGAGTGTGCACACGGAACACCTTATTCCACGGATGAGCCTTGATTTGCGGGAATTTGAACTCCTTGTAATTCGGATTCATACTTTGAATTTGCTCGCGTGTCGGTGTGCCGAGTACTTTGATGATTTCGACGAGTTGATCGACACCCGAGTCGCCGGGGAAGATCGGTTGGCCGAGGAGGAGTTCGGCCATGACGGTACCTGCCGACCAGACGTCAATTGAGTTGGTGTAGTTGGTGGCGCCGAAGATGAGCTCCGGAGCGCGGTAGTAGCGAGAGCAAATGTAGGAGACGTTCGGCTCGTTGCGAACCAGGTATTTGGCCGAACCGAAATCGCAAAGCTTCAGGACACCGGTCTCCGGATCGATCAACAAATTCTGGGGTTTGATGTCGCGATGGCAGATTCCGATGCCGTGGATGTAGGCGAGCGAACGGAGCAGCTGGTACATGTACAATTTGACGTAGATCATTGGAATCTGTTGTCGCTGCTTTGAGTAGTGACGAGCAACTCTGAAAATTCATAATTGTAATTGTTGTATTTCCTAGTTAGAATGATGAATGGGAAGGCTACAAACTACAAAAAGCCGCTTAGCCTCACCAAATTTTGAATAGCAATAATTTTGGTGAGGCTAGAAACTACAAAAGCCGCTTAGCCTCCCCAAAATCTGATTCGCTTTAATTTTGGTGAGGCTAAGCGACTACAAACTGCACAAACCGCTTAGCCTCACCAAAATCTAATTCGTTTCGATTTTGGTGAGGCTAAGCGACTACAAACTACAAAAACGGCTTAGCCTCATCAAAATCCAATTCTTATTTATTTTGATGAGGCTAAGCGACTAAAAACTACAAAAATCGCTTAGCCTCCCGAAAATCTGATTCGCTTTAATTTTGATGAGGCTAAGCAACTACAAACTATAAAAATTGCTTAGCCTCACCAAACTCAAACTCGCTTCAATTTTGGTGAGGCTAAGCGACTCCAAACTACAAAAAGCGGCTTAGCCTCACCAAATCTCGAATAGCAGTGTTTTTGGTGAGGCGACTACAAACTACGAAAGCCGCTTAGCCTCACCAAAATCTGATTCGTTTCGATTTTGGTGAGGCTAAGCGACTATAAACTACACAAACCGCTTATCTCACCAAAACGCAATTTCTTTTGATTTTGGTGAGGCTAAGTGGCTACAAACTACAAAAAAACCAACCTATAAACCGTCTCGGGCACATATTCCAATATCAAATTCAGATACAACTCGTCCTTCTTATCGCCACTCGAATAGAAAAAGTACTTGAGTTTGACAATATTTGGATGATTCAACTTTCGCATAATCTGAAGCTCTCGATTCTTGAATCGCTTATCCTGAAGCACTTTTTTGATGGCAACCATCTCGTTGTTTTGTGAGAGTTTGGCGAGGAAGACGACGCCGAACGAGCCGTTTCCAATCACTTTTTGATCGTAATACGAGATTTCCACCTGGAATTTATTGATTTTTTAATTGATTTTTGACATTTCTGGTAGTTCTAACGTCTTTTTTGCTGATTTCGGTCATCTCTACACCTCGAAAATCGATATTTTGAGCTTTTTAAGTGGAAAAAAGGCGAAAATGAATTTTTTTTTTTCGAAAAAAAAATGACGTGGAAATATAGAATTTACGTAATAAAAAAGAAAACAAACCTGTTGATCAACACCATCGGTTGCCACGGAAGCCACCACCATTGTCACCTGCTTACCGCTCTTCAGGGAGCACGACAATAGCTGCTTATTCATCACCAGACCACGCCCACACTACTATTACGTGAATTTGTTCGTCAAACTCCTCGAGATATTCAGATTTTGAAGGAGGAGGAGGAGGAGCTGGAAACAGAGATCCGGAAAGGGGATATATGAATTGAGTAGTTGAGAATGAGGGCTCCACCTGCAATTTATCAATGAATTAAAAAAAATTAAAAATCGATAAAAATGGAGAGAAATAGTGATAAAAAGCGAGAGAACGAGAGAAAAAGGGGCTTTTTTGGAGAATTTTGTGATTTTTTCTTTGATATTTCGCAATTTTCTGTTTTTTCCCGGCTAAAAATAGTTTTTAACACAGAATAATCAATCAAAAATTGCTAAATAATCAAAAAATCATCATTTTCAAAAAAAACCCAGAGATTTCCACTTTTTCGCGCTAATTTCATCGAAAAATGTGAAAAGCGCCGGATTTCGAGATCAAAAATGATTTTTTCTTCCCAACGAGACCATTCTAATTGCGCCTTCAAAGGAGCTTCATTAAAATCAATAAAAACGATTTTCAAAAGGGGAAAAAAAGGGAAAATTGCGAAATATTCGAGAAAATTTGATTTTTGAGGGTAAAAATCGAGAAAAAACTGAAAATTCTCTGAAAAAAACAGTAAAATCAATGTAAAATACGGAATTTCAATGGGAAAAAAGGAAAAATCGTTGGAAATTAAAGGAAAGGAAGCCTCGTGACGCAATCAATGGAATTTTTTCTAGAATTAATAACGTCTTCTCCTCTGAATTGAAACGAATATTTTCCCAGATTTTTGATAATGAGTCACAAAAGAGAGGCTTCCACATCGACAAAATTATCCATTGCCCTTCTCAACGTTCCCGCCCCCCGTGCCCAATCGATAACGAATATCGACATTACTTTTCAATCTGTCTCGAGGCGCCAAAAAGTCAGAAGAGAGCGCAGAGAAGCACAGAAATCGACACCAAAATCACCCAGAAGGCCTCGGAGCGTCTAGTAGTAGCTAGAGAGAGAGAGAGAGAACCCGAATCTCACCCCAATGAGAGTGAGAGACACAGAGAAAGTAGTTGAAGTATTCGATAGAGAATCAGATGAGCAGAGTCCGCCCGTCTAGGCTACCGAGACGCAGACAGGGGCGGCCTCTCTCTCTCTCAACACACTTCGATCGCTTCCTCCTCCTTCTTCTCTCTCTCTCTCTCTCTCTATTTCAGGATAGAGACGCAGGAACAGAGACAGACGTCATCTCAAAAGTAGTCGTCGTTGTCGTGTGGCGCCCCGCTATACTCAAGGAATCGATGAAGACGTCCCGATGTCGTCTCCAGGCCCCTCAGTAATAGAAGTAGTAGGGGGGAGTGAGAGCTAGAAGAAGAGGGAAACGGGGAGGAAGGGGAACAAGTTGAGATACCAAACAAGGTGATAATTTTCTAGTAATTTTAGTAGTGAGCAAGAATCGCTTCTATAGAAGAAGGAAGAGGAAGAGGAGGAGAAAGAGGAAGACGCGGACAGAAAGAAGAAAAAAAACCAATAACAATAACAAAATGTCTAGGTTTTTTTTCGTTTTTTTATCGAAAAAAAGGAGAAACATTTGAAGGGTTTGGTGAGGCTAAGCGACTACAAACTATAAAAAAGCCTCACCAAGTTTTTATTTCCAAAATAACTTCTGGTGAGGCTAAGGCTACAAACTACAAAAACGCCTCACCAAATTCAATTTTTTTTCATTTTTAAAGCGCTTTTGGTGAGGCTAAGGCTACAAACTACAAGAAAGCCTCACCAAATTCAAGTTTTCAAAAGAAATTTTGGTTGAGGCTAAGCGACTACAAACTACAAAAAACGCAAAAACACGTGGCACTCCGTCCAACGGGAAGCAAGCTCGCCCCACCGAACTCCATCAAAAACTAATCCTCTACTCATTTTGCATAACCATTTTTCTTCCGTCTCTGACGTCATTAGTTAGTGATGACGGGGTGATGATTGCGCACCGCTCTTTCTCTCTCTCTCTCTCTCTCTCTCTCTCTCTCTCCCCCATTGTTTGTGCTAGTATCAACATCATTTATCACGGGTGTTCGGAATATTTCGGAAAATAACAACACAGCAACTAAAAAAAAATGGAGAAAGAAGGGGCGAAGAAAAATCGAAACCGCAACCCGTCACACACGGAGAGAGAGAAGAAAAACAACAAATGGAGACGGAGAAAGATGAAGAAAACTTCTTTTTTTTTCATTTTTCCTTCTGCCTGTTATACATAAAAATTTATGTGATATGTGTATTTCATGTGTAATATTGATTTTCAGGATTTCCACAGAAAAATGGTTAAAATAATCTCCAAAAAAACCGTCACATTCATTGGCCAAAAGCTCGCCGCCCAAATCGACGAGCAACTCTTCACCAAGTACGGTTTCAAGGTCGAACAGCTCATGGAGTTGGCCGGTTTGGCCGCCGCTCAGGCTATCGCTGCTCACTATCCCAAGAGTAAGAGAGACCCAGTGGTTCCGGTTATTTCCCCATTATTTCCAGGTAAAGTGGCCGTTTTATGCGGACCCGGAAACAACGGAGGAGACGGATTCGTTTGCGCTCGACACCTTCAACAATTCGGTTTCGATCCGTCCATTGTCTACCCAAAAGAATCGCGTAACGAGCTGATGAAGAGCCTCGTTATCCAGTGTGAAACCTCGAATATCCCCGTGGAATCCAAGCTTCCATCTGATCTTCAAGCCTTCCCTCTTATCGTCGACGCTCTATTCGGCTTCTCCTTCCAACCACCCACTCGCGATCCATTCACCCAGATCATCAAAGAAGTACGTGCTTCCGGTGTCCACGTGTTCTCGATTGATATTCCTTCTGGATGGGATGTGGAGAAGGGCGCCGAGAACGATGACGTCATCCATCCACACGCGGTGATTTCGCTGACTCTCCCGAAGAATTGCATGAAAAACTGGACAGGTCCGCATTTCCTCGGTGGCCGATTTGTTCCACGTGGATTAGTGGAGGAGCATCGACTTCAAATGCCAGAATATCCCGGATACGAGCAGATTGTGAAGATCGAAGATTGAAAAGAATCAAAAAACACAAATGCAAATGTCTCTATTAAAATTCTAATTATTTTTGCATAGAAAATTCAGAATCTAATTATCTCTGTTACATATAAACCGAATAAAAACCAATTTTCCCTCATTTCCATTCAAAAATGAAACTATTCCCGGCCCTTCTATTCTCTCTAGTGTCAACTGCGCTCGCCGGCGACCTCGTTGAAGTCTTCGGAATCGCCAGATGTCCAGACACATCGAAATTCGTCAAAAATCAATTGGTGCCGTTCTATAAGGAGTTTAATGCGAATTTTTCCAGCAATTTTAAGCTGGATTTTCATGCGGTGCCAACTGGGGGATACAGTGTTGATGGGCGTTATGTGTGAGCTTTTTAGGCTTAAAAATCAAGGAAAATGATTTTTTTTTGAAGCAATAAATGTCTTCACGGAGCAGTGGAATGCGGTTTGAACAAACTACAAATGTGTGCGAAGAAGCACATTGAAAATGACTGGATGGTTACGGCGGGATGTATTCAAGGGTTGAAAGCTTATTCAGATGGACTCGCGTGTCTTCCGGACACTGAAAATGGCAAAAAGTAGCTAAAATTTTTGGAAAAATAGCATTTAAAGCAATATTTTAGAGTGAAAGAGTGCGCGGAATCGGAGGAAGGAGAGTACTTGCTCAACGACGAGAACTCGTATCGGTACAATGTGGCGCCCGGATCTTCATGGGTATTTTTAAAAAATCCAGAAAAAAACCCAAAAAAAAAATCAATAAATTTCAGCTTCCTTGGATTCAAGTCAACGGAGTTCGCAATCGTGACGCGGAATTTCATCTGAAATCAGTGGTTTGCGGGTTGGAATCGATGAAAGATAACGGAATATGCAAATAAATCAATAAAGTATATATTATTCGCGCGTTTCGCTTTCAGAAGACGGGAAATTGAACGGAAATTGGGAGGGCGGGAAAACAGGAAAAGAGGCTTGGAGCTGGAAAAAACATGATTTTAGGCGAGAAATGATGCAATTATCTTGTTTTCTGATGGAAAACACAAAAAATTCGGATTTTTAAAGGGATTTATCGAAGAAAAACGGGAATTTTACCGCCAAAATGAGCTGAAAACTTGGAAAAAAAAATCGACGACGAACGGCAATTTTAAGGAAATTAAGCAACGAAACTACAATTTCAACGAATTAAAACAACGAAAAATCGATTTTTCCACAAATTTAACACAAAAAACCGCGAAAAATCGATGAATTTTTTGCAATTTTTGCCTCGCAAATGCATGACAAGTCTCTTCACAAAAGTGGCCGGTGCGGAGAGGCGCGTTTGCAATTTTTGTTGGCGCCAATGGAAAAATTGGGAGGGATTTTTTGGAAAAATAAGATGATGGGAATGAGTAAATTTTTTTGAAAAAAAAGAAAAAATTCGATAAGAAATTGATAGAATTCTGGTTGGAATTGTTGATTAAAAAAAAATTTTTTTTAGAGGAAAAATTTAAAAATCGAGGATAATTTTAGCAGTTTTTTTCTGGTTGACTAGGGATTTTTTCTGTGAAATTTTGGAAAAATAAATCGAGATTTCAGTGGTTTCAATGAATTTTAAAATCAAATATATATTCGTTGGATTTGGTTGAAAGAAGGGATGAATTTTTTTATTTAAGGGATCGATAAATTCAAGGAAAATCAATAAATTCATGGAAAAATCAGTAAAATTATATAAAAAAAATGATATTTTTGTATTTTTTCATTGGAAATTCAATTCTAAATCACTATTCAATCAATTTGTCGTCTTTCTTCTTGAATTCATTGAAAATCAGTTTTATCCTCAATTTCTTTCTTTTTTCTTTTAAATATTTCTAAAATTTATTCAAAAATTCCATCAAAATTCTACCAATTTCCATTAAAATGCTCATTTTTTATTCATTTTTTCCGGTTTTCCCCTTTATCGTTTCCTCGGCCACCATTTCTCTTCCACCTCTTCCATTTTTTTCGAAACAATTTATTTACACTCAACGCCAAATAAACAACTCAAAAAAGACTATTCCAGCGATTTTCCCCTCAAAATGGATTACGATGCCGTTCCGGTAACTATTTTCATCAAAAAACCACTAATTTTTCGAGTTTTCCAGGCGAAATGCACGCTGGAAAGCTGCAAAAACGAGCGAGAAAATTTGAAGTTGATATTGAAGCAAACGAAGCGGCAAACCAATGAAATGCAGAATTATTCGAAGATTCAATCGGTTTGTTTAAAGAAAATCACTTTTTAAAGTTTTTTTTTTAGGAAAACGAGATTCTTCGAATGAAATTGGTCGCCACAGAAGACACACTCAGACAATCGGCGAATCGAGCGACGGAGGCGTTGAATGCCAAAGAAATCGCAGAAGCCGACTTGAAACAGAATCAATCTTCTGCCGAATTTTATCGCAAGAAATGTTTGCATTTAGAGGAGCTGGCCGATGAGTCGGAGGTAAAAAAAAAAAAAAAAGAAAAATCGATAATTTACCAATCATTTTTCCAGAAACACAAGGCGAGCGCTATTCAATGGCGTGAAAAGTACGATACGATTTGCGCGTTGACCGAGAAGCTCGAAGCAAATAATATTGATATTAAGTCAAAGTATGAGGCGACTGTGAAGACGTTGGAGTTGGTTGGAAAGAAGACGTTGTCACTTCAGAATCAGGTGGCGAATTTAAAGACGGAGAAGGCGGATAATGCGAAGAAATCGACGAAATTGGATAAGTATTTGAGCTCGGCGATACAGGTCATCGATGCGCTTTGTGAGTTCTTTTTTTTTGTTTTTTAAAGAAGAGGTTTTGGTGAGGCTAAGACTACAAACTACACGCTTTGGTGAGGCCAAGCCGACAGCTAGCCGAGAAACGCTAGTTTTGGTGAGGCTAAGACTACAAAGGCTACAAACAGCCTCACCAAAACGTCCACTTTGGTGAGGCTAAGACTACAAACTACACGCTTTGGTGAGGCTAAACCTGTAAAGGCGAGTTTTGCTGAGGCTTAGGCTACAAAGACTACAATTGACCTCACCAAAGCTAGCTAAAAGTGCTGAGGCTAACACTACAAACTACATTTTTTGCTAAGCCTCACCAAATTGATTTTTGATTTTTTTTTTCAGCCGAAAAAACCGCGATCACTCGTCAACCAAAGAATATCCAAAAGCTGATTGAACTCTTCCGACAAGACGACGTCCGCCTTTTCTTCAATTCCGATCGATTCCAATCATCAGAAGCATCCACGTCAGGGGCTGCAGAAGAAGAAGAAGATGAAGAAGATGAAGAAGTTGATCTGGGAGGTCATCGGTTAAGCGATGATGATGAAGATGATCCAGAAGTTCGAGATTTGGAGAAAATGCTTGAAAAAGAAGTGGCGGAGCAACCTCAACGAACAGATTTAATGCCAAAAATGCAAGAATTAAAGAAGAAAAAAGAGGCGCCAAAAATGCTGAGATCATCAGAAGTGAGAAGATATCCACGTGGAATTCGAAAGCCAGTCGTCGTCGATAATGGAGGAATTCTGAATCCGAGAAAAGTACATTCCAGACAGTTTCCCACGACGGATTTCGATTCCATTGCGATTGCAACGGAGGCTAGAAAGAAGACATTGCTGACGTCTTCACAGGGAGCAGGCACGTCATCTGGAGCCACGATTCATGGAAGAAAGGGGAAAACGGTCAGGGAGCAGCAACAGGAGATGATGAAGGAATCGGTGAAGGAGAAGGCGGCGAGACTTCGAGCGGAACAGATGGTTCCACCAATGAAAACTCCGGCCACAAGGACACGTCATCAGAGTTTTATGATGTCGGAAAAGGATTCAGATGAATCGGATAACGAGATTCCAGGAAGACGTGGAAGAACTCGGAAGAGAAGTAAATCCGTTTTCTCGACCAGTGAGGATATCACTCCGATGCCACCAACGCCAACGAGACGGTCTTCTAGGCTTTCGGAGAAGGTGGCACAGAATTCTGTTGTGGAAAAGAGACCGAGAGGACGGCCAAGGACGAGGACAACTTCCACAGCGTCGGTGAGAATTTTTTTATTAAGTTAAATCTGAAAAAAATGATTTTTTTTCAGAATCACGACAAAGATCATCCAGAATCATCAGAAGCCATTTCCGAGTCAAAATCCCGAGAAAGATCCGGATCCCGAACTCCTCGTCGCTCCCTTTCCGTCTCTTCCACAGCTTCAGCCAGAGAGGAGCGGCTCCGAGCCCGTTCCGTTGCTCGAGAGGAGCCAGAATCCAGAATTCCACGTTCTTTATCTGTGTCTTCCACGGCTTCAACTAGAGAAGAAAGGCTTAGAGCTCGTTCCATTGCTCGAGGAGATGAGGAGGAGCCAACGACATCTACAAGGGCTGATGAGCGGAAGGAAGAGAAAAAAGAAGAGAAAGAGAAGAAAGAGGAGATCAAAAAAGCGATAAAAAGAGCCGCACCGGCTCCAATAACCACTGGACCGCCGTTGAGAACTCGTGGAATGGGGAGGATGAGAGCGCCGGTCGTTAATAAACGGAATTCAGAAGTTGTCAAGGCTCCAAGAGCTCCAGCAGGCTCGGATACTGTTAAGGAGGCAGAAGAAGCTCCAGAAGAAGCGCTGGATAAGGAAATGGCTCCAGAAGAAGTACGGGAGGAAGAAATGGCTCCAGAAGACGTCCCAGCTCCTGAAGAGGAATCAATGGCCCCTGCTGCTCCGGATACTATCCCTGAATTAAGTCAGGAAGGGGTGCTAGATGACACTATGGAGTATGAGGAACCACCGATCCTGGAAGATATTCCACGGGATCATCTGGAGGAAGAAGCGATTCTTCCAATTTCTCCGGTCAAACAAGATATTCCAACGGAGAAATTGAGAAAAGAGGATTCAGAAGACGTTCCAAGGTCTTCCGAAGTGGCCCAGCCTTTTCTTCCAGTCAAGCTGGATATTCCAACGGAGAAATCGTCAAAAATGGATTCAGATGACGTCCAAACACCTCCAGAAGCGCCTAATCCTCCTCCTCTATTGAAAAAAGATATTTCATCGAGAAAGGAGGACTCAGAAGACGTTCCGAGAGCTTCTGAAGTGGCTGATCCTTCTCTTCCAGTCAAACAAGATATTCCAATGGATAACGCGAAAAAAATGGATTCAGAAGAGGTCTCTGGACCTTCAGAAGTGGCTAGTCCACCTCCGCCAGCTAAAAAAGATATTCCAACGGAGAAATCATCGAAAATGGATTCAGAAGACGTCCCAAAATCTTCAGAAGCGCTTAATCCACCTCCGCCAGCTAAAAAAGAGGTTTCATTGAAAAAAGTGGATTCGGAAGGAACTTCTGAATTGTCTAATCCACCTCCTCCACCTCCGCCAGCTAAAAAAGATATTTCAACGGATAAATCAACAAGAATGGATTCAGAAGACGTCCCAAGACCTTCAGAAGTCCCACCTCCGATCTCCATGGCACTGAAAAGCCCGAAACAAATCCTCGTCTCGAAATATGGCCTGGATGTTAGTGATAGCGAGGAGGAGGAGGCTCTGGAGATCGACGTTGCACCAGATTCAAAGCCAACGACTTCAAAAGCGGGTCCACAAGTTCCGACGTCTTCAGAAGCGGCTCCACAGAATTCAGAAGCACAGGAGCCTCCAAAACCTCTTCCACAAATCCCAACCTCCAGGATATCTTCCGAAAAGCCACCTCCCCTCGTCTCCTCCAAATCCTCTTCCACTTCCACATCATCAGACGCCCCATCTCGACCAGAATTCTGGAATGCTCATGATGACCGAATTGATAAAATTATATCGGATTCGATTCCGAAAAAGTCATTTATCAAGCAACCCACTTTGCCGCCTTCCACTTCAGAATCAAAGATGCCACCATTGAAAAAAGATGATTTTCTGGATGATATTCTATCTGGAGCCAAGCAAACCACTCCAAAACCTGTCAAAACACTGAAAAGACCGGCACCATCGACTACAGAAGAGAATCCACCGAAGCGACAAGCGGTGAAGAAGGCTCCAGAAGTGATTGATCCGATTCCATTGAAACGTGGAAGACCCGCGGTGAAGAAGCCTGTAGAAGCTAAATCAGAAGAAGCCACGTCAGCAGAGCCATCGGAAGCCGCGAAGCCATCGAAGACGATTCTGATTGAGGCGCCGACGCGAGCGCATGGAAAGAAGGTGAAAGTGGAGAAGAAGCCGATGGGGATTAAGGAAGCGGTGGCGAAGAATTTGGAGAAAGGAGGAAGGAAAGTGAATAAGGTGAGGCTTAGAACTACAAACTACATGGGGCGGTTTAGCCTCACCAAAGATAGAGAAATTTGGTGAGGCTAAGGACACAAAGGCTACAATTAACCTCACCAAACTTTCCCATTTGATAACTAGAGAAATTCGTTGAGGCTAAGACTACAAACTACAGTTTTTTCTTAGCCTCACCTAATATCTACCTTCATTTCAGCACAAAACTCACTTCCGCCAAGCGCTCGACCTAAAAGTGGCCGTCAGCGAACTCCATCGTCCGATGCAAGAGAAAGGAGTCCTCCTCGGTGACTCCATTCCATTATCCCCATCCGACGCCGTCGACGTCATGATGGAATATCTAAGAGAATCGGCCGCATCGGATATGTGGGCGGTCCTTAACAGACAACGAATCGATGGAAATTTGACGCCGTTGATGAATACGGAGGAGGAGAATTTCTTGCAAGTCAGCGTCTCTCTGAATGAGGATCATCCGAAATTGTTGGATATTTTTATCAAGTGAGGAGTTTTTTAGCCTCATCAAACAGATTTGGTGAGGCTAAGACTACAAAAACTACGATTAGCCTCATCGAACTTTTTGGTGAGGCTAGTTGTAGTCTTTGTAGTCTTAGCCTCATCAAAACTAGCGTTGGCCGACTACCCGCCCTCTTAGCCTCACTAAATCTTGTAGTTTGTAGTCTTAGCCTCACCAAACCGCATTTCTTGACTAGAACCTATTTCGGTGAGGCTTAGCTAGTTTTGTAGTTTGTACCCTTACCCTCACCAAACCATTTCCAGCCGAATCCTCCACGAAATCTCCCTCCGCGACACCATCGACTCGAAACAATGTGGCCGCCTCGTCCGTCTCTTCTGCCACGCGATTCGCTTCGCTGAATATGTCCCCGAGAATTCGGAGGGGAATTCAGAAGAACAGATCCCAGATGAATCAATCCTGATCGCTAGGAAATCTCGATGGATGCGTTTTCTCTTCCAGATTCTCTTCTACAAACACCCATCTCAATTGGTCAGATCACTGGCCTACTGTCTGATTTCTGACGTGGCAGAACACTGTCGTTTCATTGTGGATGAGTTGGAAAAGGATCCGAAATCATCGGAAATCCATTATGCGCTTCGAATTCTGATTCAGAAGGTAAAAAGTTTGTAGTTTGTAGCCTCTAAGCCTCACCAAATTCCAGGAATCCGACCAAGCGGCCGTCGTCAATTGGCTTCTGAATTCGAAATTCCAAGCGGCTTACGTCAATTCTCTGTCTTCAGAAGAGATCAAAACCGTTTGCCACGTGGCACATCGTGAATTCGTCCAGAATTCCAAGGATCTAAAGAAATCAGTGTTCCTGGCGAAATGCGCGTGTCCGGATGTCCTCGAAGTGGCCTTTGAACTCCTCGAGAAGAATATGATATTGGTGGATCGACAGTTTTTGGAGCCAAAAGAAAAGGAAAAGGAGCTTAGACGTAAGAAAATGATGTAGTTTGTAGTCTGCTAAGCCTCACCATTTTTCAGATAAAACTGCGTTTTCGGTGCCAACTGTTGCCACGAGGATGACGTCATCAGATGCGTTGGCGTTTAAGAGGGAGGTCGAATGGCAAAAGACTGTGCTTCTGGTGATGATTGACAATCCGACGTCGACACATTATAATCAGATTATGAAGGCGTTGACGAAGATTTCGGTGCAGGTAAGGGTACAAACTACAAATCTAGATAAGCCTCACCAAAATAGTTTCTAGCCAAGAGAGGGAGTTTGGTGAGGCTTAGGATACAAACTACTTTTTTTTTGAGGCTAAGGAGAGAGCAAAGCGGCCGAGCTTTTTTCTTTGGTGAGGCTAAGACTACAAAAACTACAAATAGCCTCACCAAAATGGCCGGTTTGGTGAGGCTAAGGGTACAAACTACAAAGTTAGATAAGCCTCACCAAAAATAGGTTTTAGCCAAGAAAGACAGTTTGGTGAGGTCAAGACTAGAAACTACATGCTATGGTGAGGCTAAGGAGAAAGCAAAGCGGTCGAGCTTTTTTCTTTGGTGAGGCTAAGACTACAAAAACTACAAAACTAGCTTAGCCTCACCAAAATAAGTTCTAGCCAAGAAAGTCAGTTTGGTGAGGTCAAGACTACAAACTACATGTTTTGGTGAGGCTAACGATAGAGTTCGCCTCACCAAACAGTCCTTGTTGATGTTAAGACTACAAAGACTACAAAATCCTCCTAATTTCCCAAATTTCCAGGTAGTCGCGTTCCGCGAAATCGTCGAATCCTCCGACGTGGAATCGTTTGTGGATCCATCCGGCGTGGAATCGCTTCGTGAAGCCGTCCAACATCTTCTCGATCTCATCTGTGAATTCACTAATTTCCCATTGAAACCGACGACTCTTTCAGTCGCTTAGCTCCAATTTTTCTTCTTTTTCGTCTTTTTTTTTGAATTTGTTGAAATTAAATTTTTTTTTGAAAATCCCCAAATTCCATTTTCTTATTATGAGCAATTCCATGTTTTTTCCCATCGTTATTCATTTCCCCCCGGTTCCTTCTATCTCTATGTGCCTTTAAAGCCCCGCCCCCTTTTTTTTCCCTTCATTCTGATGATAGAAATGTGTTTATATATCCATCTATTGCTCAAAATGAATACACAACTCTTTTTCTCTGCGCTCTCTCGTTTCCTCTAACTCTCTTTGTTTCCATGACGATGAGTGCAATCGGATTATATCAGATTTTCTCCACCTTCTCCTCCACTTTTCTCCATTCCACGCCGTCTTCTTCTCCTCCTTCTGAATCTTCTGAATCGAATTCCACGATCCTCCACGTTTTCCAGAAATGTCGGACGACGAGATTGATCAGTTCAATGAGCAAGTCGCCGAAATGCACGAGTTTGTCGATATGCTTCGTCGCGATCCGGAGTGAGTGTTGTTGTAGTTTGTAGTGACCTCACCTAACAAAAGACTAACAAAAAAATTCTGAAAATTCGGGATTTTTTGAAAAAAAAATTTTCTCAAAATTCCAATATTTTTTGATATGAATCGATAGAGAATGTTAAGCTGAACAACTTTGTCTCTTGTCATTTTTCTCTAACTCTTTTAGTTCTAGAGATATAAGCGTTTTAAGTTGGAGGCGAGAGAGCGAGAGACGCAGAGGCGAGAGTGTCGGCGTCTCTCGCTCTCTCGTCTAACTTTGAAGCGTCATAACTCGAGAAGGAGAAGAGATAGAGAAATGCTTCAAGAGACAAAGTTGCTCAGTTTAACATTCTCTATCCGATGGTATTAAAAGTTACGGGATTTTTAGAAAAAAAAATTTTTTTAATTTACTTAATTTCCAATATTTCTTTATACCATTCGATAGAGAATGTTAAGCTGAGCAATTTTGTCTCTTGAAGTTTTCCGCTAGCTCTTACCGTTAGCGAGATAAAGCCGTTTTAAATTGGGCGAGAGGAAAGAGACGCAGACACTCTCGCCTCTGCGTCTCTCTCCCCCTCTCTCTCTAGTCTGCGTCTTAAAACGCCTGTATCTCTGGAACTAGAAGAGCTAGAGAAATGGTTCAAGAGACAAAAATACTCAGTTTAAAATTCTCTATCCGATGGTATGAAAAATTTTTGGGATTTTTAGAAAAAATTTTTTTCATTTTTTTCAAAAAAATTTTTTGTATAAAACCAAATTAAAATGTTTGTAGTGCTATCAACCACGTCCGCCCACACGAATTCCCACATTATGTGAGAATCGCTTTAATGGCAGCTGCCGCCAGCGCAATTCGTCCAGATATCGTTATCCAACGTTTTGGTGAGGAGGAGAATCTAGATGGGAATCAGAGAAGACTTCCGGATCTTCGAAATGAAGTGATGCAATCAGATGATAGTAGTGATGATGATGAGGAAGAGGAGGTGGTGGTGGAGCTTCCAGCTGAAACTGATGATGAGGTGGAGATAGAGCCCAATTCCGTTCAGGAGAGAAATCATTGAATAACTCGAGAAGGGTTAGAGATAGAGGGAAATGGTCAACTAAGAAAATGTAGAGCTTTTTATGCTGAGCATTTTTGTAGTTGACAGTTTTTTGCTATCTCTTATGTTTCTCGAGATAAACCCTTTTTAATCTGCCCTCTTTTCATATAGCCCCTTAAATCCAGAGTTTTATCTCTTTATTCAAATAGCTATAACTCGCTTGCGGTGAGAGCTATCAAAAAGTGATCAACTAACAAAATGTAGAGCCTTTTATGCTGAGCAATTCTTTAGTTGACCATTTTTTGATATCTCCACTCCCCATTGAGATATACATGCTTTTCCTCATCCATAATTTAATTTTTTTTCAAAAAAAAAAACATTCCATGGCCTAGAAACCCCAGAAATCCATTATTCTTGTAAAATCTAGTCCCCCTTGATTTTGCCATTTTTTAATAATATTGATTTTTTAAAATTCGTTAATAAAAATAATTTTTTCTTTTGAATGAGCTAAAAATATATTTTTTCAGATGAAAAAAATTTCAGATAAATTTTGGAAAATAGCTTAAACTTTGTAGTTTGTAGTCTTCAGATACCAGGAATCGAAGTTGAGGCCCTCCGAGAGAGAAGAGAGGGAAGAGAGGGAAGAGAGCGCAGAGAAACGAGAGCGTTATCTTCTTAACCCTCTCTTCCTGCGCGCCAACTTTAAACCCCTGTATCTCGACAAGGAGAAGAGCTATCAAAAAACTTTCAACTAACGATATGTAGAGCTTTTTAAGCTGAACTATTTTGTAGTTGACAATTTTCTTCTATCTCTAACCATTCTTGAGATATACCCGTTTTAAAATTGTCATATTTTTTTCTTTGTCGGAAAATCTTTAATGCCTAAGAAGAAATCATTCAAAATTTTATTAAATATCACCAATTCATGTTTTCCAATTTCGATGTTTAATCTACTCGTACAGCTCATTACCCGTTTGCGGAAAGAGAGAGAGAGAGAGAGAGAGAGAGAGAGAGAGAAAGGGAGAGAGAGAGAGAGAGAGAGAAGTGAGTAGGCGTTGTCAACCGGGTAATCTCTTTTTAATTATATATATAGGTACACATATATATTAGAAAAGAAGGATTTAGGGTGGAAATGTCGAGCACATAGATACGATTAGCAATAACAAGAGACGAAGAGATATAGATAGAAGGACTGAATCTTTGAGAGGGAATAACTCGAGAAGGGCTAGAATTAGGGGAAAGTGATCAACTAAGAAAATATAGCTCTTTTTATGTATAAAAAACTACACATTTTACTAATTGACAGTTTTCTGCTATCTTTAACGGCTAGCGAGTTATGAACGTTTGAATTGTACCGATGATCTTAACTCTTGGTTTCCCAACTTTCAAACGCTTATATCTCGCTTCCCGTTAGAGATAGCAAAAAACGGTTAACTAGTAAAATGTTCAGCATAAAAAACTGTACATTTTCTTAGTTGATCATTTTTTGCTATCTCTCTTCCTAATCGAGATATTTCCATTTTTAAAAAACCCATCTGTGGCTCCCCCCTCTCAAAGTGCGACTAATATGGGTTTGTTGTTGTTGTCTCTCGTCGACACGTCAAAAAACCAACGTCTCTTCATTTCTCATACTCTCTCGCCTCCGGGGCGAAGAGAGGGCTCCCCTCTCTTTCTCTAATCCCTCTCTCTCTCTCTCATTCTCTCTCTCATCTGCTCTCATTTCGAAGCTGTCAATTCATCAGAAGACGTCTTTTTCCTCTTTTCTCTCTTATTCTCTCTCTCTCTCTCTCTCTCTCTCTCTCTCTCTCTCTCTCTCTCTCTCTCTCTCTCTCTCTCTCTTCCGTCTCCATAGTGATGTTTCGAAATTGATGAAAATCGAGCATTTCTTATCTTGTGATTTTCCATTTTCATCCTTTTCGGTTACCGGCACGTTTTCGGTGGCTTTTTGGATTTAAGGAATATAATTTGTAGTTTGTAGTTTTGGTGAGGCTTAGCGCTACAGTGACAGTAGTTTTTGTTTTTTTTGTTTTTTTCACCTTTTCAAGCTTTATTTTTTTCAGAAATCACCCCAACCTCAGTTCTCCTCTTCTTCTGGAACACTACAAACTACGCATCTTCGCAATAACATTGCAGTTTTGATATCAAGGTAAGCTTTTCTTAAATAGCTCATAACTCGGTTAAAAATAGAGATAGCAAAAATTGGTCAAATACAAAGTTGTAGAGCTTAACATTCTGCACATTTCATTAGTTGGAAGTTTTTTGATAGCTCTTTTGGTTCTCGAGGTACAGGGGTTTAAAGATAGAGCGCCCTTAAAGAGAGAGAGAGGGGGAGAGACGCAGAGAAATAGAGTGTCTACGTCTCTCCGCTTTTCGTCAATTTCAAGCTATTCTGAGTACCAGAAAAGCTAGAAAAATGCTAGAAAATAGCTTAGCTTAGCATTTTCTATCCTGGCATATAAAAAAAAATTATATTAAAATTAAAAAAAAATTTTTTGAAATTTTTTCAAAAACCGTTTTATCTCGAGAACCATAAGAGATATCAAAAAACTGTCAACTATACAAATGTTCAGCATAAAAAGCTCTACATTTTGTTAGTTGAAAGCTTTTTCCTATCTCTAACGACTAGCGAGTTATTAGCGTTTTAATTTTAGCTATAGTCTTAATTCTTTGCTACCCAACTTTTGAGCGCTTATATCTCGCTTCTCGTTAGAGCTATCTAAAAACGGTCGACTAACAAATTGTTGAGCATAGAAAGCTCTATATTTTGTTAGTTGACAGCTTTTTTCTATCTTTAAGAAGTAGCGAGTTATAGCCATTTAAAGTGGAAACTAGCTTCAAACTTTCAATAGCTGTAACTCGCTAGCCGTAACCGCTATCAAAAAACGACCAACTAGAAACTTGCTCAGCATCAAAAACTCTATATGAATTCCAGATGCCCTCATCCCTTCCAACCGATTCGGACAGATCCGACGATGAGGACGAAGAAATGATGGTGTTCCCAGACTTAGCCATCCATCAAAACGATCCATTTGAGATTGATGATCGTGAAAGTGATTTCGAATATCTCCGAGCTCAAATGCAAGAAATTCGAGATCAAATCGAGTTCGAAACAATTCTCCGTCGTCATCTGCCACGACGCAGTCAATCACCGCCACGTACTCCTCTCAGAGAGCAAGATGAGGATGAGGATGAGCAAAATGCTGGAAATGACTTGCGAACTCTCTATGAATTTCTCTATGAGACTCCGGGAGACAATCCAGCGGTTCCACGTGGATTCACACCGGAACGCCCACAATCTCCACCGGTTAGAGAACCAGTTGTGGCTAGAGAAGTGCCGGAAAATGCGTTGGAGGAGGCGTTGAGAGAGATTGACGAGTTCTTTCGCTCTGACTAACTTTGAACGCTTGTATCTCGAGAACCAGAAGAGCTAGGGAAAAGTGATCAACTACAAAAAGGTAGAGAATTTTAAGCTCTACAATTTTGCAGTTTATCATTTTCCCCTATCTCTTATGGTTCGCTAGATATAACCGTTTGAAGTTTAGCAAATCCCTTTATTTGTCAAACCCAACTTTCAAACGTTTATATCTCGCTAGCCATTAGAGATAACAAAAAATGGTCAACTACAAAATTGATCAGCATAAAAAGCTCTACATTTTTGTAATTGACCAATTTTCTCTATCTCTACCCCCTACTGTGTTATCCCCTCTACAAACCCTCCCTCTATCAACTCCCCCTATAAGGGCCCCCTTCATTCCTATCCTCCCTTTAAATTATCATTTCCCTTATCCCTTTTATCCCTTTTTTGTGATTTTTCTTCATCCCTGATGACAATTTCCCCTCTTGAATATCTCGATTTCTCCACCTGTTCCGATCTCCATTAACGATTTTTCTGTGTTCACTCCTCTTCGGCTAGACTAATTATTGTTCAAAACGACTTATCTCGGTAGAGATAAGAGATAGCAAAATATTGTCAACTAATGAATTGATCAACATAAAAAACTATACATTTTGTTAGTTGACCACTTTTTGATAGCTCTTATGGCTATCGAGTTATAGCCCTTTTAAGTGAGATCTCTAACTTTGAAGGGCTGTAACTCGCTAATCGTTAGAGCTAGAGAAAAATTTCCAATTAACAAAATGTAGAGTTTTTTATGCTGAATAATTCTTCAGTTGACCATTTTTCAAGTTCTAGAACCCTAATCTAGATAAGCCAATTTTAAGCCATCTTATTTTTCTCAAAGAAAGAATTCCCCTATTTATTTTTTATGATCCAGTTTAAAGTATTTTTTGAATCATTTTTATTTTCCAATTCAGTTCAATAATTTTGATTATTATCATTAATTTTGCATTATTTACAAAAAAATGGTAATCGAATAAAATTTGTCGGAAACTTAGTTTTTCATATAAACGCAGAGAAAAAACGAGGTGCTTCTGGTCAATGATATTGGCGTGGTCATATCTCTGTTCCCATAAGAGATATCAAAAAGGGGTCAACTAAATAATTATAGCTCTTATCAAGGGCAATATTTCATTAGTTGAAAGTTTTTTGATAACTCTAACAATAACCGAGATATAGAGGATTGAAGATAAGACACAGAAAATCTAGCTACCACGTTTTGCAGCTTTCAACTTCTCAAGCTCATAACTCGGTTTTTATAAGAGGTATCAAAAAACTATCCACTAACAAATTATAGATCTTATTAAGAACAATATTTCATTAATTGACAGTTTTTTAATAGCTTTCACGGGAACGGAGTTACAGCTAGCCGAACAAAGAATTACTATTTTCACGTCACGCTGACCTCACGCCGACATGAACTTTGACCTTTGGTGACCAGGGCATCCACTCGATTCTAAGATTTTAAAAAAATCCAGAGTTTAGTTCAGTTTTCAAAAATCTTATCTGCCCCTGAATCGAAATTCAAAATTCATTGACAACTTCGTCACAATGAAGTTCATCGCGATCATCTCGTAGCAATTACTCACTCGCAACTCAATCTCGAGGAAAATCAAAACAAACATAACGATACAAAATTCGAAGCAAATTGTGAAAATAGTATTTCGTAAGTTATCTCTAAACCTTTAGACACCTAGAAATTACAAAGGATTTCAGGAGCTTCTGTGAAAAAAATCGTGTCAACCTAATAAAGGAAACGAGAAAAAATAGAAAAATGGAAATAAGGAGATCGGAATTGAGCTCATTTTTGTATTTGTCTTATTTTACTTCTTGGAATAAATAGATTTTTCGATTAGTGTAAAAGTTAATGAAAAATAAGCTTAAAATGGGCTGAAAATGGAGATATAAAATTTGATACTAATTTATCTCAATTAAGAATGGAGATAGGGGAAAATCGTCAACTACAAAATTGTAGTGCTTGAAATTCTGCACAATTTGTTAGTTGACAGTTTTTCTCTAGCTCTTCTAGTTCTCGAGATATAAGCGTTTGAAGTAGCGTGAGTGAGGCGGCAGAGGGGATGAGGGGGAGAGGCGCAGAGAAAAAGAGTGTCGGCGCCTCTCCCCTTCTATTGGCCCGCGCTATCTTAAAACGCCTGTATCTCCGGAACCAGAAGAGCTAGAGAAAAACTTCAAGAGACAAAAATACTCAGCTTAACATTCTCTATCAGACCACATAAAAATTATAGCAAAATTCAACAAAATTTTCGAAAAAGCTGTCAACTACAAACATTCATTCAAAAAACATTTTTTTCTTTTGGTGCCGTGGTGCACTCTCAAAATCGACATATATGCAATGAAAATAGCGAAATATGATCTATTTTTGTCCGGTACTGTAGCTAACCGAAAAAAGAACGACAAACCAAGAAAAACACGTTTTTCGACATGAACTTTGACCCTTGCCCTTATGACCAGGGCATCCAGAGTTCAGACCATTTTTCTGATCTTATCTGCTCCCGAATCGGAATTGAAAATTCATTGACAACTTCGTCATAATGAATTTCATCGTGTTCTTCGCGGCTATCGTAACAATTACTCATGGGATGCTCACCAACAAGGAAAATCAAGACAGACTGGAGAAATGCGGAAGAGGAGAGGCATGGATGTGGAAACATGAAAATACCAAGGCGAGGCTGAATACGGTTGGAGCGATTCCCATATCTCCAAGACATTTCCTCACTTTTTCATCGGTATTTATGTATAAGAATAATTATTGGGTCAACCGAAGATGGATGAAAAAAAGAAAGAGGAAGAAAAGAAAGAGGAAAATGAAAATAAGGCGATCGGAATTGAACTCATTCTTGCATTTTTCTTGATTCTTTTGTGGAAATAAATAGATCAAGTGATTAATCTAGAAGTGAATGAAAAATAGGCTCAGAATAGGAGATAGAAGAAAATGACCAACTACAAAATTGTAGAGCGTGAAATTCTGCACATTTTATTAGTTGGACGTTTTTCTCTATCTTTTCTAGTTCTCGAGATATAAGCGTTTTAAGGTAGACCGCGCGGAAGGGCGCGGGAGAGACGCAGAGAAAAAGAGTGTCTGTGTCTCTCCCCCTCTCTGTTCGCGCGCTATCTTAAAACGCCTGTATCTCCGGAACAAGAAGAGCTAGAGAAAAACTTCAAGAGACAACAATACTCAGCTTAAAATTCTCTATCGATTCATATAAAAATATTTTGAAAACTCGATAATTTTTTTTGAAGCCAAATATCTCAGTTCCTATGATAGCTATCAAAAAACTTCCAATTAACAAAATGTTTAGTTTTTTATGCTGAGCAACTTTGTAATTGACATTTTTTTGGTATCTCCACCCTAAATTAAGATAATCCTTTTTTCCCGGTCCTCTTCAAAAAATCCCCAAAAATCAAAGAGAAACCATCGATATTTTGCTATCAATATTTCGTTACATCAATAAAATTAGCATAATCCAACAACAATTCTCTTCCTTTTTCTCTCTCTCTCTCAATCTCTCTCTCTCTCTCTTTCTCTCTCTCTCTCGTGATGATGATCGTGTGTGTGTGCAGTGTGTATATGTGTTGTAAAGGGGGCGGAGCCAATTTTGAAGAGAGAAGAGATAACACATAGAGCCAACAGACAAACTCTCGGGAGTTTATACCGCCCGTTCACTTTCTCTCTCTCTCTCTCTCTCTCTCTCTCTCTCTCGCTCTCTCTCTCTCTCTCTCTCTTTTCCAAAGGGACATCCTCCCCGTGTGTGTCCCTTTAAACGATTCTTCATTCTTTCTTCTTTTCTCTCTCTTTTTAAAAAATCCATTAAAAACGAACGAATTCCGGAATTCTGGAATATTCTTCTACTTCTTTCTTCTTTCCCCCTCACTACAAACTACGAAACTACAAACTACAATTTAAAAACTACAAATGCTACACAACTACGATGTTGCCGCCGATTTTGGCGCAAAAATGCAGACCGGTGGGGCGCAGGTCCCGAGGAACACTCTTTTGAGTGTTGGTGAGTGTTTTTGAATTGATTGGTGAGGCTTAAACTACGAACTACACGGGTTCTTAGCCTCACCGAAACTTTAAAGGGGGATAACTCGGGAAGGAGAGGAGATAGAGAAAACTTTTCAACTAGTGAAATGTGCAGTTTTTTATGCTGAGCAATGTTGTAGTTGACAACTTTTTGATAGCTCTCATGGTTACAGAGATATACCTATTTTAAAAATGTCAATATCTTTTTATTGTGTTTTTTGCTATTTTTCAACTTCAAGCGGATATAACTCGGGAACCAGTGGAGCTACAAAAAAACTGTCAACTAATGAAATGCGCAGTTTTTTATGCTGAGCAATTCTCCAGTTGACAACTTTTTCATATCTTTAATGGTTACTGAGAAAAATCGATTAAAAAAAATTATTCTAAAAAATTGGAATTTCATCACTAAATTTTTTTCCAAAAAAAAAATCCAAAACTTTTGTATATCATTCGATAGAGAATTTTAAGGCGAGTAATTTTGTTTCTTGAAGTTTTTCTCTAGCTATTCGAGTTCCAGAGATACGGTACTTTAAAGTCGGCGCCCTCTCCATTGATAAGGAAGAGCGCCCTAACTTCTAACGCCTATATCTCGCGAACTAGAAGAGCCATCAAAAAATTTTCAACTAACAAAATGTGTAAAATTTCAAGCTCTACATTTCTGTAGTTGATCATTTTTTTCTATCTTCAACCACAACTAAGATATACCCATTTCAAAATTCCCTCTTAACTATGTGGTTTTCTTTTTCCGACCCCTTCAACAAACCAAAAACCATTAAAATTTCGATTATCTATCTGTTCTTTCCGTCACATCCTCTTTACACACTTTTTCTGCTCGTCTGCGTCTCTTTTTTTCTTACAAAATCGCTTTGGCTCATATATCATCTTACTCGTGTCGTTTTGACAGAGGAGTTAATGATGAGCAGTTGGGAAAAGGGGTTAAGGGGTCAATCTGGGAAGTTAAAATGGTTAAAAATTGCTTAGATCAAGGTGGAATCGCAAGAAAAATTAAAATTTAAAAAATATTAAATTCAAAAAATTCAAAAAAAAAATTTTTTTTTCGAATTTTCAAAATATTTTTATATGGTTCGATAGAGAAAGTTAAGCTGAGTATTTTTGTCTCTTGAAGTTTTTCTCTAGCTCTTCTTGTTCCGGAGATACAGGCGTTTTAAGATAGCGCGCCCCCAGAGAGAGGGTGGAGGCGCCGACACTCTTTTTCTCTGCGTCTCTCCCCCTCTCTCTCTAATCTCTCTGCAAAGCGCGCTATCTTAGAACGTCTGTATCTCGAGAACTAGAAGAGCTAGAGAAAAACTTCCAACTAATGAAATGTGCAGAATTTCAAGCTCTACAATTTTCTAGTTTACCATTTTCTTCTATCTCCGCTCCCAATCGAGATAAATCGATTTTAAGATGATATAAATGAGGCTAACACAGTTTCTATTCGAAAAATCTAGCCGCTTCCTTTTTATCAATTCGATCAACAAACAATGCTACTCTTCATTCGGTTAACACGAACTAAAAAGAGAAGAGCCGATAAGTAAATAATGTTAAGGGAGGCTCAGCGGCCAGGGGGCACTTAAACATTAGAGAGAGAGAGAATGAACACAAATGTATTCTTAGAAATAGAAATTGATTTGATACATATATTTGATTGAAAATGATATTGAAGTGTTTATTTTTCGGATTTTCAAAAAGAATGTGACCTTTTGATAGTATCAAGAGGGAAGGGATCAGAAAACAGGAAGCTCTGGGAAATGGGGAATAACTCGATTGTAGTTGGAGATAGAGAAAAATGGTCAACTACAGAATTGTAGAGCTTAAAATTTTACATATTTTGTTAGTTGACCACTTTTTGATAGCTCGCTTCCGAACGAAGTTATAGGCCCTTGAAAAGTTGGGGGCAATACAAAAAAGCTTATAGCGCTTATAACTCGCTTATTTTCAAAGATATCAAAAAGTGGTCAACTACAAAATTATTCAGCATAAAAAACTACACATTTCATTAGTTAACACTTTTTTGATATCTCTAACTTTAAGCGAGATAAAAAATATTTTAAATTTTTTTCAGATTTTTTACAATATTTTTATATGATCGGATAGAGAATGTTAAGCTGAGCGTTTTTGTCTCTTGAAGTTTTTTTCTAGCTTTTCTAGTTCAAAAGATATCGCGTTTTGAAGTTAGCTGCGCCAAGAGGGAGAGCGGGTGAGAGACGCAGACACTCTCGCCTCTGCGTCTCTCTCCCTCTCCTTTGGGGGCGCGCGCAACTTCAAACGCCTGTATCTCTGGAACGAGAAGAGCTGGAAACTTGCTTCAAGAGACAAAAATACTCAGCTTAACATTCTCTATCCGATCATATCAAAAAATCTGAAAATTTCGAAAAAAGTTTTTTTTTCGATTCAAAATCGATTTTTTCCAGACCAACAACTGCAACTAATGAACACCATCAACAATATGGTGCGTGCGAGTCAGTTCACCTCTCAACTCGCCAACACCATTTTCACACTATGTGCTCAACTTAAAACTTCGGGTTCAATGCTGGAACAGTCGCATAAAAGTGGGACCAAAAACCCTATTCTAAAAATAAAAAATATATTTTCAGATGAATTAAATAAAGTGTTCACTTCGTTACGTCAAGCATGCTGTCGAGATAATGGACAACTTGGGACGCCGTGTCGTCTTAAAATAATGGAGCTTGTCGAGTTGCGTGCGATGAATTGGAGGACCAACTTGGCACACAGCCAATATTATGTTAATCGGCCCGAAGGACGTGAGTGATTTTGACTACAAATACTACAAAAATTACAAAAAAAAATTTTTTTGGTGAGGCTTAGTGGTGAGGCTAGACTACAAACTACAAAAAAGCTTTTCCGTTTTCGGTAAGGCTAAGTGGTGAGGCTAAGAATTGGTGAGGCTTAGTGGTGAGGCTTAGTGGTGAGGCTAAGTAATAAGGCTAAAACTACAAAAACTACAAAACCTAAATTCCAGAACACGATCCAGCTCCAAGCGTCGGAATTCCTCAATCCTCAACATCTCCCCAATCGGTGACGTCACCAGTCCCCCAGTCACCACAGCCACCAATGCAATTCGTTCCACCGAATCCGATGATGTTTCAGGATCCGATGGGCGGTGCACGTGAGTACACTACAAACTATATAAAAATTGAAAAAAATGGGAAATTTGGATTTTTGGGTTTTTTGGTTTTGGTGAGGCTAAGACTACAAACTACAATTTTGCTTAGCCTCATCAAAAACCAAACATTTTAGTTTTTGGTGAGGCTAAGTAGTGAGGCTAAGACTACAAACTACAAAAAGCCTTAACCTCACCAAAAACCGAGAATTTCGAGTTTTTGGTTTTTGGTTTTTGGTGAGGCTAAATGGTGAAGCTTAGTGGTGAGGCTTAGACTACAAACTACAAACTTTCTGAGCCTCACCAAAATCAGAAAACTTTGATTTTTTTTTTCGTTTTTGGTGAGGCTTAGTGGTGAGGCTAGTAGACTACAAACTACAAAAACTACAAACTACAAGAATCCTTAGCCTCACCAAAAACAAAGAATTTTGAGTATTTGGTTTTTCTTTTTTTGTTTTCGGTGAGGCTAAATGGTGAGGCTTAGTGGTGAGGCTAGTAGACTACAAACTACAACTCTTCTCAGCCTCCCCAAAAACCAACTAGTTCGTTTTTGGTGAGGCTAAGGCTACAAACTACATTTTTCTTAGCCTCACCAAAATCAGAAAACGTTGAACTTTTTATTTTTTGGTGAGGCTTAAACTACAAAAACTACAACCTCCATTATTTCCAGCAAATCCGGGTGGAATCTTTTTCATCCCAGCCGCTTCAACATGGATGAACCCACTGATGCCAATGCCTCCAAATCCATTTCTTCCACATTCAATGATTCCACCAGATCATCAAATGTTTTTAAGGCAAAGAAGTCTAAATAAGAAGCCGAATTTATTGAATAAGACACTTCAATTACGTCATGAGATGATCATCAGGAATTCTGATTCTGGAAAGATAATGGGAGTGAAGGGGAGGAGGGTGGCAGCTGTCGAACAGTTGACTGGAACTGTTATTTCGTTTCAGAAGGTTGGTTAATACCTCTAATAGAAGGGCAGTCTTTTAAAAACTCAAATAGAAGAGCACCCCCTATTATAAGGGCACTCCAATTATCATTAGTATTTTTATGTGATGATAGTAGATAGTAGTCTAGTGAAAGGTTAAGGTCCCTCTATTATAAGGGCACCCCTAATAGAAGGGCACCCCCTATTAGAAGAGCACCTGAATTCATAACCGTTTTTTTTTTTCGATTTTACTCCAACTGGGTTCCTATTCATGTAATTTTAGGTCCCTCTATCATAAGGGCACCCCCCTAATATAAAGGCATCCTAGCTGGATCAGTCCCCCTAATAAAACTGCACCCTCCCCCTATTATAAGGGCACTTATTACAGGTCGACGCAAAAAGCAAGGAACGTACATTGACGATTACTGCATCAACAATGGAGGATATCGAAAGAGCTAAAGATATGATTATTGATACGATTCGAAGAAATATGAGTCCTATTCGGGTTCGTTTTTTTTTTAGGCCACGCCCACTTTGTAGGCTCCGCCCATTTCGAAAAAAAATGCAAAAAAAAATATTTTCACCGGATTGTACCTTTTTTTAGCGAAGCTCTTTTTGAAGTAAGCCACGCCCACTTTTAGGCTCCGCATCTTTTTAGGCTCCGCCCCTTTTTCTAGGCCACGCCCCCTTTTTAGGCCACGCCCACTTTTAGGCTCCACCTATTTTTAAAAAAAGATTAAGCCACTTTTTGGGTTAAGCCAAACCTATTTTTCTAGACCACGCCCCTTTTAGTAATAAGCCACGCCCACTTTAAGGCTCCGCCTATTTTTCTAAGTCCCGCCCCTTTTAAGATCCCTTTTGAAGGTCCCGCCCACTTGAAAAAAAAAGGGAAAAATCGCTTATTTTTCAGGCATCGTACTTTCTAGCTCCGCCCACTTTTAAGCCCCGCCCCTTTTTTCTAGACCACGCCCATTTTTGAAGTTTCAAGCCCCGCCCTTTTTTACGGTTTCGAAAAACATAAAAATGCAAAAAAAAAACTTATTTTAGCGCATCGTACTCTTTTAATCTCCGCCCACTTTTAGGCTCCGCCTCTTCTTTCTAGGACACGCCCACTTCAAAAATCGAAAAAAATCACTAATTTTTCAGGAATCTTAAACTTTTAGGCCCCGCCTCTTTGTAGGCTCCGCCCCCTTTTTTGGCTCCGCCCCCTTTTAGGCTCCGCCCCCTTTTAGGCTCCGCCCCTTTTTGAGACCCCATTTCAAGCTGAACTATTTCCAGACGGACATGTCAATTCCACCACCAATCCAATCAGAACTTCCACCAACAACTCAACAACAATCATCAATAAATCAAGGAGAAGATGAAGAAGATGAGGATGAAGATATAAAATTAGAACAAACTTCCGACGGAAAACTAACATTCCATTGTGATGATCCGGAACTTCTCGCCGCTGCTCAAGAAGCTCTTTCAGCTTATCTAAGAGTCCGTGCAAGACCATCTGCAGAGGAGAGAGAGAAAAAGAAAGAGAGAAGGAAATCAATGCCACTTCAACAGACACAACATCATCAACAGGAGATGCCAGTGATGTTGAAACCGGCAAAGACGTTTCATGGATCGACGCCTAATTTGGCGGATGGGTTGGCGGCGACGACTACGGTGGTCATGGCTAGTACGGTGCCGAGTTCGGTGATGGTTCATCAACAGTCTCCTGATGTTAGTTGAGAGAGAGAGAGAGTGCAGAGAAGCAAGAGCGCGTTTTAAGAAGGAAGATAGGGTGCTCTATCTTAGAACGATTATATCTCGAGAACTAGAAGAGCCTAAGAAAAACTTCCAACTAATGAAATGTGCAGAATTTCAAGCTCTACAATTTTGTAGTTGATCATTTTCTTCTATCTCCACTCTCAATTGAGATAAATGTCAAATTTTATAGCTCCATTTTCAGCCCATTTTAAGTCTATTTTTCATTACAGGGTGCGACATAAGTATGGTAACACATTCTAAGTAATAGAATCTTCTGAAAAATAATTGAATCGACATGAAAATTTAAATGTAGTATATTAAAACGATTTCGAACTAAAGTTAATTAAAGTTTTTCGATTTAAATGAGTTCGTTTCGTACAATACCTCTGAATCTCTTCGGAATATTTTTAGTTTTTCACGGAGGGTAACTATTTACAGAAATTTGACCATTCTGCTACCAAAATTTATTCTTAAATGGCTTCAAATTATGATCTAGTTACTTTTGAGCCTTTAATTGAAAAGTTCCATAAGAGTAGTGGTCAATCGGATTCAAATCCAGTGAAGGCTTTCGTCATTTTGAAATTTTGATGAAAATAAGACATGTTCCTGAGAACTAGGTTTGGACGGATTTCAAAAATAAGTAGAACTCTGTTAAAGTGTCCAAATCATGTATCAGGGACCTGATAAACAGAAGCGCATGATATTTTGAAAAGTAATTTTAAATTGTGCCCCCGGCTGCTCACACCAATATTTTGTTGCCATAATTTTGTCGCACCCTGTAATTTCTAGACTAATCGAATAATCTATTTATTCCATGAAGTAAAATAAGACAAGTACAAAAATGAGTTTAATTCCGAACATTTTCTGCTTATTTTTCTTTTTTTTCTCGCTTTCTTTATTCGGTTGACTCGATTTTTTTTGTAGAAGAGCTCCTGAAATCCTTGGAATTTTCTAGGTGTTTGAAGGCTTAGAGATAACTTACGAAATACCATTTTTACAATTTGCTTCGAATTTTGTATTGTTATGTTTGTTTTGATTTTCATCGTTCTTGAGCATCCCATGAGTAATTGCTACCACGATGATCGCGATGAACTTCATTATGACGAAGTAATCAATGAATTTTGAATTCCGATTCAGGGGCAGATTAGATTTTTAAAAAACTGAACTAAACTCTGGATTTTTGAATCTTTAAATACCAGTGGATGCCCTGGTCACCAAGGGTCAAAGTTTATGTCGGCGTGGGGTCAGCGTGGCGTGAAAATAGTAATTCTTTGTTAGGCTAGCTATAACTCTGTTGTCGTTAGAGCTATCAAAAAATTGTCAACTAATGAAATATTGCCCTTGATAAGATCTATAATTTGTTAGCTAACAGTTTTTTGATAGCTTAAACTATAAGCGAGATAGCCCAATTTTAAAATTGCCACTGTTTATATTCGATCTCTTCAGAAGCACCAACTTTAAGCGCCAATATCTCTGTTCCCGTAAGAGCTATCAAAAAACTGTCAACTAATGAAATATAGCCCTTATAATGAGCAATATTTCATTAGTTGACAATTTTTTGATAGCTCTTTTCCTAACCAAGATATAAAATTTTGAAAAATCCAAAAAAATGTTTTTTTTCGAAATTTAAAAAATTTTTAGCTGAGCAATTTAGTTTCTAGAAATTTTTCCTTAGCTCTCCCTGTTCCAGAGATACATGTGTCTAAAGCTAGGAAGAGAGGGAGAGAAACGCAGACACACTATTTCTGCGTCTCTCTCCCCCTCTTCCTCTCATCGCTCTTCCTTGCCCCCTATCTTAAAACGCCTGTATCTCTTAAACTAGAAGAGCTAGAGAAAAACTTTCAACTATCAAAATATTCAAAATTTTAAGCTCTACATTGTTGTAGTTGACTACTTTTTGCTAGCTTTAGCGGTTCTCGAGATATACCGGTTTTCCCAAATTATCCCAAAAAAAAACTTCAAACCTCTATATCTCCGTTCCCATCTGAGTTATCAAAAAACTTCCAACTGATAAAATGTGCAGAATTTCAAGCTCTACAACTTTCCAGTTGATCATTTCCCTCCATCTCCACTCTAAACCAAGTTATTCCAATTTTCAGCCGATTCGCTATAATCGCGAGAGCCTGATGACGGCTCGTGACACTTTAAATCAACATATTCCATCGGAAATGCTTCAGGAGATCACTCGCGTCGCTCCGGATATTTTGATTGCTTAATCCTATATATTTATTGATTTTTTCTTCTTTCTTAGTTTCTCCCTTATTCCAGGGCTATATATGTGTGTGTGTGATGAACTATTCCATGAGACAATTATGAGCTGCTTCCCCCTTTCTTTTTTAATTTTATCATAACAATAAATGATCACAGTTGACAAAAAAATGAAAAAAACAACAAGAAGAAAATGGCAAAAAATGGTGAGGCTTAGCCACTACAAACTACAAAAAAAATGGAATTAAATCTCTAATTCCCATAATTTAATTGTTCCATCATCTGAAGCGGAAGTCAGAAGATTCGAGAATTTCGGATTCCAGACGACATGGTTTACGTCTAGTTCGTGGCTTCCGACGACTCCAAGGTGTTCGATGATCGGGGATTCTGATGACGTCGAGATTTTGAATAGTCTGAAAATATGGGGAGGTTTTGGTGAGGCTAAGACTACAAACTACACTCTTTGGTGAGGCTACGGTTAAATCAAAATTAGACTACAAACAACTTTTTTGGTGAGGCTAAGACTACAAACTACAGAAAAGCTAAGCCTCACCGAATTTTTCCATCTCCTCCAGCCGTCGCAATCAATCCATTCGTCGAATTCCACGTCACCGAATACAATGGCCATCGTGTCTTCTCGACTTCATATCGTGCCACCGACTTCCACGTATCCTGATCCGCCGTCTTCGAATCCACGTTTTCCCGAACAAATAACTAGAAAAACCTGTAGTTTGTAGTCTTTGTAGTCTTTGTAGTCTACCTGAATAACATGATCCTCGCCTACAGTAACCAATCGATGACCATCTGAATCGAAGGCGGAACTCCAAACGGTTCCCACGTGGCATCCGTCGATTTTCTGTTGGGTTACCCAGTCTTCTCCGTCGTATCGATAGAATCGAATCGAGGAATCGTAGCTGCAGGAGACGAGGAGCTGGAACGGGTTTGGTGAGGCTTAGGGTACAAAAACTACAACTAGCCTCACCAACACAGCCGACTTTTCATTGCTTGGTGAGGGTTAGGGTACAAACTACACGTTTTGGTGAGGCTAAGAATTGAAAAGCCGCACACTGCTCTGATTTGGTGAGGCTAAGACTACAAAGGATACAATTAGCCTCACCAAGCAAAGCACGCCCTCCCTCTTTTGGTGAGGCTAACGCTACAAACTACAGGCCTTGGTGAGGCTAAGGATCGGTTCGCCACACACCGCTCTATTTTGGTGAGGCTAAGGGCACAAAAACTACAAATCGCCTCAACGAAACGGCCGCCGCTTCGGGGAGGCTTAGACCACAAACTACACGTTTTGGTGAGGCTAAGGCTCTTGTAACCTCAACAAGCTATTTTTCTGGCTATTTTTGGTGAGGCTAAGACTACAAACTACAAAAAAAAAGGCCTCACATCTTCATTCGGATGCCAAACGACTTGTTTCACATCCTGCGTATGAGGCTGCAGAATCGACGACACACTGAAATCCTCATCTTCGTCCTCTGAAATGGAAAAATCTTTATTAAGGGACCGCCCATCTCTCATTTTCAGCTGTTTTTCAGGTTTTTTTCAGGTTTTTTGGGGATTTTCCTCCAAAAAATGCTATTTTTCTTGTTTTTTAACGCTTAAAAATGAGAAAATTGTCTGAAAATCGTGCTTACGCTGCCAAAACCAGACGCTCTTATCCCTGCTACACGTGGCCAAAAACTCGTCGCTTCTCGAAAAAACCGCACATTTCACTTCGCTCTCGTGCCCTTCGAGCTTGTTGATTTCGGTGAATTCGCCCCTGGAATTTGGGTGAGGCTTAGACTACAAACTACACTCGAAAAACGAACTCTTCTTGTTGATAAACGACAACGGAAGCATCGAAACTTGACGAAACGAGAAATTTGCCGTCGTTGGAGAAGGCGACGGAACGAACCGCCCGTGTGTGGCTGTCGTCTATTGTTGTTCGGCATTCCAAGTGGGGTTTTGAATCTGGAAATAGGTATAACCATGGTTTTAAGGTTGTTTTTGCGGATTTTTTCTAGAAAAATAGCTATTTTCAGCTAGTTTTTAGCTGAAAAAGCTATATTTGGCTTTGAAAAAATCAATTTTTGCACGAAAATCCTCACTTTTGAACATTTAATTTGATAAAATTATCCTTTTCAGGCATTTTTTTGTTATTTATGTGCATTTAAATGGTAAAATTACATTTTCAAGGCAATATTAAGCTGTTTTAAAAAGTTTTTTGGTGATTTTTACAAGAAAAAAAATGATATTTTTAAGCTGAAAAAGCTATTTTTGCCTGGGAACATCCATTTTTTCTCGAAAAACCCTCATTTTCCTTGTTTTTTACGATTAAAATTGTGAAAATGGTTGAATTAAAGCTATTTTTCAGGTCTTTTTGAGAATTTTTCCCGGAAAATATCTATTTTTGGATAAAAATTAACTTTTCCCGGAAAAAATTATTTTCTCCCAAAAACCTCCGTTTTTCGCTTTTTGGACTTTCTTATTGATTTTTTATGCTTTTTCTTGATAAATTACCCTATTTTCAACTGAAAATCACATATTTCCGGCTATTTTCAGCTATTTTTCACTGAAAACCCATTTCTGCTCGAAAATAACCAATTTTCCCTCCAAAAAACACTTTTTTCTCATTTTTCTTGTCAATTCTTCTTAATTCAAGCTTTTTTTTAAAATCAAAATTCAATCTTACCCGGGGTATAGTAAATTGAAAGCAGGGGTGCAAAAGGGCCAATTCACGGAGTTGAACATTAACGTGAACTCTTATGGCTATCAATTGCGGCCCGGAAATTTTAATTGATTTTTGCCCCCTCCCAAAGTTCAATTAGTTTTTACGTGGCTTTTAAAGGTTAAACTTTCATTCCTAGAATTTTTTTCCACCGCGGATGGGGTTTGTATAGGCCCAAAGTTTAACGCGCCACAAGAAATAAAAATTCACAGACCCAACTGACAGAGAGGCTTAGGTATTGCGAAGCCCCCCCAAAAATTCAAGTTACGTCCCCAGAAAGAACGATGTTAAGGACCTCCACCAGGATTGAACTTTCATTTTTTTGGAAGAAGAAATTGAGACACATGCATAGCATAATGCAATACTTAACTGTTACTAAAACAATAGGCTTAGGTTCTCTAGTCTGAAACCCAAGTGTAATACGGCTGCGGGCAGCGTCCCGCAGTCGTGCGAAGGCGCAGCCTGAGCCCGTAGGTGCCTAAAGCTGAAGCAGGTATGCTGGGGGTGAATATTGAATGGGTGGGGGGTTAAAGTTGAACAGGCGGGGGGGGGGGGGGGGGGGGTTAATCTTATCAGTAAAAAAAGGTTTTTTCTTTTTCATGTTCTTCTCGAATAATTTTACGTGGAATCATTTAAAAATATGCTCGCTTTGAATATTTTTACTAAAAGTCACGTGGAAATTATTTGACGTAAAATAGAAAAAAAATTGTCAAGAACGTATCGGATGAAATAGTTCACGGGAAAAACAGTCGTACGTAAATTGGCCCTTTTGCACCCTTACTCTGAGTATACTGGAGGGGATCTTACCCGGCTCTCCAACCAGACTCCAAACCCTGACAGCCTTATCATCCCCACAAGACGCCAGAATTCGTCCTCCATGATTCCAACACGTCATCCAGACACGACTCGTATCATCCTTCTCTCCCTGATGATAAAATTCACCGATTTGTCGCAGCATTTACCCTGAAAATCCCGGGAAAATTGGTTTAAAAAAAAAGAAAAAAAAAGAAAAATGCGAGAATAATGCAATCGCGCTCTATCGCCACGCGCGAGAGAGTGGAGGCGCAGAGACAAAAAAACAGTTTCTTATCTTAAAACGTCTATAACTCTGGAAGGAGAAGAGCTAGAAAAAAGTTGTCAAGAGGAAAAATGTAGAGAATTTCAAGGAGAACATTTTTGTAATTGAAAAAAAGTTTCTATCTTTAATGGTTCTCGAGATAAATTAAGTTTAAACATTTATTCATATTTAACTAGCTTGCTTCCCACAAGCATACATTCTATCGGTTTGTTGGCAATGTTGATCATCCAGTGATCCATGCGGATATCCATATCTCGCCGCAACGCCATCCGACTCAGAAACATGCAATTCCAGGCAGTCTTGTTGTCCCCAGTTATTCGAATTCCACGAGTTCGGATAAATTATCCCATTTGGTTCTGGTCCCGGCCAAAAGAATCCATCAATCCCAGTTGCTGATCCATCTGTCCATTCAAAAGTGTCCAGTGGAGCGCAAGACGATTTATAAGGGCAATTGGCACGTCGCATGGCTCCAATCCAGACGTCAGAGAGTCCACCGCCGTTTTGAGCGTTTAGGACGCGTCCTTGGTCTGGAAATTGTAGTTTTTGTAGTCAAGAAAAAAACTAGAAATTATCCTCTTTATTTTAGTCAAAAAACCAAGTGAAAAGCTTGAAAACGAAGGAAGTTACAAGCGATTGAAGTTTTGGTGAGGCTAAGAGACTACAAACTACAAAATCAGCTAAGCCTCAAAAAAACCTCAATTCGCTACTTTTGATGTTATTTGGTTTTTGGTGTAGTTTGTAGTCTAAGCCTCACCAAAATACCATTTTTGCTATTTTCCGTTTTTGGTGAGGCTTAGCTAGATTTGTAGATTGTAGTCTTAGCCTCACCGAAACCCCTCCAACTCACTTGCCACCTGAATCCTCTCATTAGCATTTTGCAGCCCTGTTAACACTGCTCCCTGTGCTTGACACATAGCATCCGCTCCGTACTTTGTACTCGGACCATAAAATACCTGTAGTTTGTAGTTTTTGTAGTCTTTGTAGTCTAAGCCTCACCTTAATACACCACAATCCCTGAGGGCGACTAAAAGACATCCACCCACTCTCACATTGTGGATCAGGATCACTGGGGCGTGGTGGGCGTGGTCGATGCGGTGGGCGTGGCCTGTGTGGTGGACGATGATGTTCTTCAGAAGAAGAGGAAGAGGATGAAGATCTTCTTCCACCTCCTCCCCTTCCAAGACTTAATCCAGGAGCAAAAATACCAGAAACTACAGTAATCCCGAGAAGGGATAGTAGAAGAAGACGCATTTTTGGAAAGAATTATCTCCACTTTTTCCTCATGCTTATTTATATGTTTTGCAAGAAAAATCGGGGTTTTTTTATTGCAAAATTTGTATTTTGCTTCATCCCGAAAATATTTCAAAAAAAAAAAAAATTTTTTTTCAAGTTTTCCGAAATATTTTTACATGAATCGATAGAGAATTGAACGTTGATCATTGTTTTCTCTTGAAGTGTTTTGATAGCTCTTCTCGTTCTCGAATTATCGTGCTTTGAAGTTAGCGCGCCCCCAGAGAGAGAGAGGGGGGACAGGGAGCGACGCAGAGAAGCTAGAGTGTCTGCGTCTCTTCTCTCCCCCCTCTCTATCATTCTTCATTGTTTTGTTGATCCTTTTTACTTGAAAAGTTGTTAGCTTGCTCAAAATTTTATGGATTGTTTCAGTCCAAAGATTGAGAACATTTCCCTTTGATTTTAAGGATTCCCATCTTTGAAGCACTGTATCTCGAGAACCAAAAGAGCTAGAGAAAAACTTTTAACTAATAAAATGTTCAGCATAAAAAGGGCTACATTTTATTAGTTGACAACTTTTTTCTAGCTTTTCTCTGAACCGAGTTATAGCCTTTTGAAAACGCGCTCTTTTTTAAAACGCCTATCTCGAGAACTAGAAGAGCTATCAAGCCTATTTTTCATTGACTAGTTGACAAATCTATTTATTCCAAGAAGTAAAATAAGACAAATACAAAAATGAGCTCAATTCCGATCTCCTTATTTCCATTTATCTCTTTTTTCTCGTTTTCTTTATTCGGTTGACTCGGTTTTTTTTGTACAGAAGCTCCTGAAATCCTTCGTAATTTCTAGGTGTCTAAAGGTTTAGAGATAACTTACGAAATACCATTTTTACAATTTGCTTCGAATTTTGTATCGTTATGTTTGTTTTGATTTTCTTCCAGACTGAGTTGCGAGTGAGCAATCGCTACGAGATGATCGCGATGAACTTCATTATGACGAAGTAATCAATGAATTTTCAATTCCGATTCAGGGGCGGATTAGATTTTTGAAAAACTGAACTAAACTCTGGATTTTTGAATCTTTAAATACCAGATACCCTAGTCACCGAGGGTCAAAGCATGTCGGCGTGGGGTCGACGTGAAAATAGTAATTCTTTGTTCCGCTAGCTGTAACTCTGTTCCCGTAAGAGCTATCAAAAAACTGTCAACTAATGAAATATTGTTCTTAATAAGATCTACATTTTGTTAGTTAATAGTTTTTCGATATCTCTTATGGGAACTGAGATATGACGGCACCAATATCCTTGACCAGAAGCGCCTTGTTTTTTCTCTGTGTTTATAGGAAAAACTAAGTTTCGGACAAATTTTATTCAATTTCCTTTTTTTTCTTTGTAAATAAGCAAAATTACTTATAATAATCAAAAATATTGAATTAGACAATAAAAGGGTTTCATAAGTATTCCATAGTGGAGGCACAAAAAAAATAAATAGGGGAATTCTTTCTTGGAGAAAAATAAGATGGCTTAATAATGATTTATCTAGATTAGGCTTACAAATATTGAAAAATGGGCAACTGAAGAATTATTCAGCATAAAAAATTCTACATTTTGTTAGTTGGAAATTTTTCTCTAGCTCTGACGATTAGCGAGTTATAGCTCTTCAAAGTTAGAGGTCTCACTTAAAAGGGCTATAACTCGATAGCCGTAAGAGCTATCAAAAAGTGATCAACTAACAAAATGTGCAGAATTTTAAGCTCTACAATTTTGTAATTGACTGTTTTTTCTATCTTCACTCCTTTCAGAGTTATAACAGATTTTAGACACTATAGTTTTAAAAAATCAAAATGTTTCATCAAAAATCAAATAATGAACGAAACACAACAATTTTTCGATCATTTTTGCAATAAAAACCCCTTGAAAAATTGTTATAAAAACCCGCCGAATCTCTCATTATTCCATCATCAAAGATGAAAATTTTGCATCTTCTCCTCCTTCTTCTCCTAGGGGTTTCCCTTGTTTCCTCCATTTTCGCTCCCGGATTACGTGGAGGAGGTGGAAGACGTCGATTCTCTTCTTCTTCCTCTTCTGAAGAACATCGTCATCGTCCTAGGCCCCGCCCACCGCATAGGCCACGCCCACCTCATAGGCCACGCCCACCTCACCATCACTCCTCTGAGGAGGCGCCACCAGCATGTCCAACTGATTGGGTGACTTTTAATCGACCACAAGGGATGTGGTGTATTAAGGTGAGGCTTAGACTACAAACACTACAAAAACTGCAAACTACAGGTATTCTATGGTCCCGTGACTCAAGCAGAGGCCCAATCGAGGTGTCAGGCTCAGCAGGCGACGTTGACAGGGGTGCAGGATTCAGGGGAGAGGATGATGTTGGCAGGTGAGGCGTAGACTACAAACTACAAAAAAATCGGGTGAGGCTAGTTGACTACAAACCACAAATCTACCTAAGCCTCACCAATATAGTCCACCAAAAAAAAATCAAAAAATCATCGAAAAACCACGAGCATTTTTAGTTTTGGTGAGGCTTAGGCTACAAACTACAAAACTAGCTAAGCCTCACCAAAACTTCAGTTTGCTATTCTTCGTTTTTGGTGAGGCTAAGGAAAAATTGTAGTTTGTAGTCTCTTAGCCTCACCAAAAACCAAAACCTTTAAAATCTTCAAAATTTGTAGTTATTGTAAAAACCACGATTTCAAGCATTTTAAGTTTTGGTGAGGCTAGCAGGCTACAAACTACAATATTCCTTAGCCTCACCAAAGAACAAGGAAGTTTTGGTGAGGCTAAGAAATATTGTAGTTTGTAGTCTAGCCTCACCAAAACTTCAAACGCTCGTAGCTTCCTTCATTTTTAAGCTTTTCACTTGGTTTTTTGACTAAAATGTAGAGAACATAAACTACAAAAACTACAAAAACTACAAAAAACACAGAAGCGGCTCGAGCTGTCCTCAATCAAAACGGGGGCGGACAAGCGGAAGTATGGATGGGAGGAATGAGACGGGCTAACTGTCCCTTTGTAAATTCATGTGCAAAATTGGATACATTTGAATGGACAGATGGATCAACAACAGGAACAAATGGATTCTTTTGGCCGGGACCCGAACCCAATGGAATCATTTTCCCATCTTCGTATAACCCGAATAATTGGGGACAACAGAACTGTTTGGTTCAATTGGTCAGTGCGAATTCAGCGACGGCTAGATTCGGATATCCGCATGGTTCCATGGATGATCAACATTGTCAGAATAATTTTAGAACCTATGCGTGTGGAAAGAGAGCTTGAAAAAATGTTTTTTTTTTCGGTTTTTTCTTGGAATAAAGTTATTTTTGTTTAGTTTTTCCAGGTTAACTATCTTTGAGCGGGTATATCTCGGGAACCAGTAGAGCTAGAAAAAAGTGGTCAACTAAGAAAATGTGCAGTTTTTTATGCTGAGCAATTTTCCAGTTGACAACTTTTTGATAGCGTTTTTGGTTCTCGAGATACAACGCCTTGAAAAAAAATTATGGATTTTTTCGATATTTTTTATATAATTCGATAGAGAATGTTAAGTTGAGTAGTTTTGCTTTTGTATCTTTTTCTAGTTTTTCTAGTTGCAAAGATATCACCTTTAAAAGTTGGCAGAGAGAGGGGAGACGCAGACACTCTCGCCTCTGCGTCTCTCCCCCTCCCACGCGCTCCCTCCCCCACTCTTCCAGGGCGGCAACTTTAACCGCCTGTATCTCTGGAACTAAAAGAGCTATCAAAAAACTTTCAACTAATAAAATGTGAAAAATTTTAAGCTCTACAATTTTGCAGTTGACAATTTTTTGATAGCTCTAATGGTTCTCGAGATATAGAACTTTGACGTTAGCGCGCACCCAAGAGCCAGGGGGAGAGGGCAGAGAAGGATGCAATTTTAAAGCGCCTGTATCTCTGGAACTAGAAGAGCTATCAAAAAACTTTCAACTAACAAAATGTGCAGAATTTTAAGCTCTACAACTATCTAGTTGACACTTTTCCCCTACCTTTAACGGTTCTCGAGATATACCAGTTTTCCCAAAACCTATGCACCTTGACTCGGAAAAAACACCTTGGAAAAATGATCAAAAGAACAACATATGCAACGATGGAATCAAAAACCAAGTTTGACCTATAAAATCTCCGAAACCGTTCGATTTTTCGGTTTGTTTCGTCATGAATCTGCTGATATTTCTAGCAGGGATTACTGTAGCCTCTGGGATTATTGTTCCAGGATTTGGTGGTGGATCAAGTAGATCTTCTTCTTCTTCTGAAGAGCGTCCCCATCATCATCATCATCATCATCATCATTATCATTATCATGGAAGATCATCTGAAGAAGAGGCAACTGTTCCTCCCCCTCCAGCTAACTGCCCAGATGGCTGGCTAACTTTCAATCGTCCCCAAGGGAGATGGTGTGTTAAGGTGAGGCTAAGACTACAAAGACTACAAAAACCACAAACTACAGGTATTCTTTGGAGCCGGTGCCAATCGAGATACTTCGGAGCAGATGTGTCGAGCTCAGGGAGCAACGCTGACCGGGGTGCAGGATAGTAATGAGAATGCGCTGATTGCAAGTAAGGATCTAGGGGTACAAACTACAAGATACGTCTCAAAAAGCTAAGCCTCACCAAAACCTTGTAGTTTGTAGTCTATTAGCCTCACCAAAACTTTCAGACGAGGGAAAAAACGTGTACAACCAACATCGTGCTGGACAAGGAGAAGTTTGGCTTGGAGCAAGCCGCAAACCAAATTGTCCATCAAGAAACTCATGTGGACCATTGGACACATTCGAATGGACAGATGGACACACGACGGGAACAGCTGGATTCATTTGGGGACCATCTGAACCAAATGGGATTGTATTCAATAATTGGGGACAAGAGAACTGTATTAATCAGTTGATTAGTGGTTGTTGTCCGACTGGAAAGTTTCATTATCCACATGGATCAATGGATGATTCACATTGTCAGAATGTGTTTAGAATGTATGCTTGTGGGAAGAGGCCCGGTTAAAATTGGTTATTTTAATGAAGAGTTATTTTTAAAATTTATTTTTTTTATTGTTGTAGATCTTGAGAACCGTTAGAGATAGGGAAAAATTGTCAACAGGAAAGTTGATCAACATAAAAAACTACACGTTTTGTTAGTTGAACGTTTTTCTCTAGCTCTTATACTTCCAGAGATATAGAGGTTTTAAAATCGCGTCCTACTCTGGGAGCCCCTCGCTCTTGGGGAGCGCGCCAACTTCAAACCTCTATATCTCGAGAACGATTAAAGCTATGAAAAAATTGTCAACTACAAAATTGTAGAGCTTGAAATTCTACACATTTCATTAGTTGAAAGTTTTTCTCTAGCTTTTCTCCTTCTCGAGATAAAAGCCTTTAAAGTCGCGCTTCTCTGCGCTCTCCCTTGGGGCGCGCCCTAACTTCAAACCCCTATATCTCCGGAACCATAAGAGCTATCTAAAAACTTCAAGAAACAAAAATACTCAGCGTTCAATTCTCTATTGATCCACACCAAAAAATCTATAAAAAACAAGATTTTTTTTTTCAACACCAAAAACCAAATATTGTCTTCCCGGAATAAAAACTTTGAAAAAAAAGTCAAAAACCAAAAAATAATAAACACTGGGACCGAGTATCACTATAAAACAAGTGTTCCACTTCCCTGTGACTCAAAAAATGAATCTTTTCCCGATTCTTCTTCTATTCCTTCTCGGGATTACTGTAGTCTCATCTGTAGTTGTCAGGAAGAAAATCGATCGTCACTCGTCTTCTTCTAGTTCAGAAGAGCACAAAAAATCCTATCGAAGAAGAAAGAAGCCGCAAAGAGATTGGTATTCTGAAGAGAAGCCGAGGCCACGCCCACCTCCAATTAGCCATGATCCACCAGTAGCCAACGGATGCCCCAGTGATTGGATGACTTTTAATCGTCCACAAGGGAAATGGTGTATTAAGGTGAGGCTAAGGCTACAAAGACTACAAAAACTACAAACTACAGGTATTCTATGGTCCGGCGACTCATGAGCAAGCTGAGCAAGCATGCAAGTCACAGAAAGCAACATTGTCGGGATTGCAGACAAGGGAAGAGGGAAAGGCGGTGGCAAGTGAGTTACAGGATTTTTATATGAATCGATAGAGAATTTAACGCTGAGTATTTTTGTCTCTTGAAGCATTTTTCCAACTCTTACGGTTCGGGAGATACAGGCGTTTCAAGATAGCGCCCCTCAACGAGAGGGAGAGAGAGGGAGAGAGACGCAGAGTAACCAAGCTGTCTGCGTCTCTCGCTTATTCACCTGAAAATAGGTTTCGAGCTTTCCTGGAGACATTGAAGCTAGCCAAGAAAGGCAAGAGACGCAGAGAAGTCAGACTGTCTGCGTCGCTTGTTCCAGCGAGAGTGGTTGAGTGTGTTCAGCGTCCATTGTAGTTGTACCTGGAAAAAACAAGGTTTTAACCAGAATTGGTCCAAAATCATTAAGAACGATTGAAACGGAAGTGTTAACGGTTGAAACGGAAGTGGAAGGTCGAAAAAAATTTTGAGCGGTGCAAAATGGTGTGAAAGAAATCATTAAAAGCATAATGTGGAGGCATCGGTGGTTCAGTGGTAGAATGCTCGCCTGCCACGCGGGCGGCCCGGGTTCGGTTCCCGGTCGATGCACCATATGATGTGTAAACCTGATACAGCGGCGGAATGCTACCTTCAGGTAGGTCCGCTAGCTGCTTGCCGAGGGGATCATAGAAGGGACACCAGAAGGTGTGGGCCATCATAGATGATTTGGGCTAGTGCAGATGGGTCTAACCACATGGAAACGCCCTAACTGTAAAGGTCTCCACCCGCTTTCCCCTGCCAGTTGGGGTGCCATACGGTGGACTACAGTAGGGTTACCAAGGGTCATCCCTAGGATTTCCGCTTCAAACCAGCCCCAAGGGACTAGCTATCCGCAGAAAAACGGGTCCAAAAAGGGGTGTTTGAGGTAAGGACCGATTTCCACTTTTTGAAGGCTCATAACTCATGACAGAAACAGTTTGGCCTTGTTTATTAGGCATATTTCGTCTAAGCGAGTTGAGACCTCCAAAATGCGGTATCATTTGCCCAATTTCATAGGGCAGGTCCTCCTCAAACTTGGGTAATTAAACCTTTATTAAAGGATAAAAGATATACAAAAATTATAAAGAAATAAAATAAATAAAACAATATAAAAACGGTGTATGGTAAAAATGAAAGGGAAGGAATGAGGCAAGACTGCTGTCTTGCCTCTCTTATATATTGGAGAGTGAGTCATGAACGAGGAATTTAATATAGAGAGGTGTTGAGCCATGATGGATTCACATGTTTCAACACACCCCTCTTCCTCTCTACCGCCCCACCAATGCAACTTTAACCGCTTATATCTCGCTAACCAGAAGAGCTAGAGAAAAACTTCCAACTAATAAAATCTGCAGAATTTCAAGCTCTACAACTTTGTAGTTAAACACTTTTCTCTAGCTTTTTTTATTCTCGAGATATATCGCCTTGAAAAAAGATTATGGATTTTTTGATATTTTTGTTATGTTTCGATAGAGAGTGTTAAACTGAGTATTTTTGCTTTTTGTACCTTTTTTCTAGCTCTTCTAGTTCCTCAGATATCAAAGCTGGCGAGGGCAAGAGACGCAGAGAAGCTAGACTGCCTGCGTCTCTTCCCCTTCCTCTCCTCTCCACTCTCCCTCGTAGTGGACCGCACTCTATCTTTAACCGCTTATATCTCTGGAACTAAAAGAGCTAGCAAAAAACTTTCAATTAACTAAATGTGCAGAATTTTAAGCTCTACAACTTTGCAATTTAAGAGACAGTCTCTGAGAAAGTCGAGCAATGTTCTGAAAGCGATGTCACACATCGGTCAAACTGTTACCATTCATCTGATATTCAGTGTATGAGTACCCTATGTTAGTCTAAGAACAAATCCACTTTATTTATCCGGATTCCTCCTTCCACAGGGGAGGAGACGTCATCTGAAGGCAAAAAGTCAAAATCGTCAGTTTTGAAGATAGAGCCCTAATCTCTTCAGAAATGAATATAGGACATTTTAGTGACTATTTTCGTAGTACATGACTAGTTTCCATCCCTTCTCGTTCAAAAGTTATATTCACTTTTTCAAGTGAATTTTCAGTTTTTTGAAATTTCCCAAAAATTTTAGTATATTTGTCCGGCGAGATTGTTTGATATTTTGGATCACCATGGTCCAATACATAATAAAATCAAGGAATGGCATTTGGATTTTAGTGGCAATGGGAGATTTTTCATCATTTACATCATATACCACCAAATCGTTAGAGCGCACATTTGAAGTTCGATTTTCAAATATGGAACAGTTAATATATCAAGAAAAAGTTTCATTCAGATAGTTGCTTACATTTAAACCAGTTTTATTCTTATTATTATTTGTAGTTCGATAGTTCTGATATGAATTTAGCGATCGAAATATTTTCAAGCACATAGCTACAGGTAATTGGAAAAATATGGATTATGAGTGGGTTTTGAATCATTTACTATACGAAATTAGCTGTTTTGCATCCAAACAAACATTTTCCATAACTTTTTTAAAAATCGAAAATTTTCAACATTTTCATAGGGGGGACCACATGAAAAATTATGAAAAATTTCGAAAATTCAAAAATTCGAGTTATTATCGGATTTTATGTATTCATATGTAAGACGCCCAAAAAAATCATTTGGGCCCGAAGAAACGACTTCAAAAAGATTATTTTATCCACATAACGTGTTTGAGAAGGTTTCTGTGAAAACATATGAAATAGTAAAAATGAAAATTAATTTTGATCGAAATTATCGTAAACACAATGGAACATACCTTGTAACTCATTTTTTTTAACTCTCGCACGGAAATTTATTTAAATTTCTCTCGGTACAAAAAAGTTTTCCATGAAAGTTAATGGTACATGATGTAAATGATGAAAAATCTCCCATTGCCACTAAAATCTGTTGTGAATCATCCGTATTCACAAACAATTCACAATTTCCGCCGGATTCTCTTCAAGAATCCGTCTACTTAATTAATAATTACATTTAAAATTCCAGATAATCATAGCACACTCATTTGAATTGCCGCCAACAAGAGCGCCGGGTCTCGCCACGACAACGCCGAACCGTAACCCGCCTGAGAGTGAGGAAGACGAGACAAGCGGCTTTTTTGGGCAGAAGCGATGGAACCTTTTATAACTAATTTTTTACTTTAATTTTATAATTTTTCTCCTTCCTTTTTTCGTAGTTAATTTCCTCCTTTTTTAGTAAATTTATATAATTTTCTTTAGTCGCTTCCCTAACGTTCGCTTCCCCATTATTCTAGAATCTATACCCAAAATCATTGTCTAAATTTAGGCCAAATTCAAACATTGTATTTTTATCTAATTATTCCTTAATTTCTCTTTCTCTTAATTTATTTAATTCATTTTTTCTTTCTTTTTCAAAGGTTGAGGTTTTAATGCGGTTTCGACCATCTTTCCTCAAATAAAAATTAATTCTCAAAACAATTCTCTTTTTTTCGTTTCTCTCGTTCTCAACAGAAGAACAAATTCCTTGTCAGTTGGAAAAGAACCCGACTCACAAAATGGTGCATCGACCTAATTAATAAGGCATTCTACCACATATTTCAACCCGTTTCTCTACCACCCTCTCTCTTTCACACACACTCTAGCCAATCAGACGGCGAACGCATTCCCGAGCAAATTATCAGTTCTTAAACCAAATTTCGCTCTTTATTTCTTACAAATTCGTCTCTTCATCAGCATTAGACGCGTTTTTTCTCTTAAATTTGCGTTATTTGTCAAGATTTCCCAACGAATCTCAAATTTTCGCGTAAATTTCTTGAAAATCTGTCTTTTCACCAGTATTAGACCTATTTTTCTTATTTTTGCGTAAATTACCAAGAGTTCTTAACGAATCTCAAATTTTCGCGCAAAATTCTCAATATTTCGTCTCTTCATCAGCATTAGACGCGTTTTTTCTCTTAAATTTGTGTTATTTGTCAAGATTTCCCAACGAATCTCAAATTTTCGCGTAAATTTCTTGAAAATCTGTCTCTTCACCAGTATTAGACCTAATTTTTCTCTTATTTTTGCGTAATTTACCAAGATTTCTTAACGAATCTCAAATTTTCGCGCAAAACTCTCAATATTTCGTCCCTTCATCAGCATTAGACGCGTTTTTTCTCTTAAATTTGCGTTATTTGTCAAGATTTCCCAACGAATCTCAAATTTTCGCGTAAATTTCTTGAAAATCTGTCTCTTCACCAGTATTAGACCTAATTTTTCTCTTATTTTTGCGTAATTTACCAAGATTTCTTAACGAATCTCAAATTTTCGCGCAAAACTCTCAATATTTCGTCCCTTCATCAGCATTAGACGCGTTTTTTCTCTTAAATTTGCGTTATTTGTCAAGATTTCCCAACGAATCTCAAATTTTCGCGTAAATTTCTTGAAAATCTGTCTCTTCACCAGTATTAGACCTAATTTTTCTCTTATTTTTGCGTAATTTACCAAGATTTCTTAACGAATCTCAAATTTTCGCGCAAAACTCTCAATATTTCGTCTCTTCATCAGCATTAGACGCGTTTCTTCTCTTAAATTTGCGTTATTTGTCAAGATTTCCCAACGAATCTAAAATTTTCGCGTAAAAATTCTAAAAAATTTGTCTCATCATAAGCATCAGACACTCTTCCTTCTTTAGCTCTGACTAAATTGTCAAGATTTATTAACGAATCTCAATTTACAGATGACAGAAGAGCACAAACAGGCGACTACCACCTCTCAGGCCAAGGTGCCCAGTACACCAAAGGAAGACCCACCAGCGGAATCGCCGCCATACCGCTCACCACCGCGCTCAGAAAGCTCCTCCGGGGAATCGTCGTAAGTTACCAGTAGAAAACCTAAAACATATCAAGGTTTCAGTGGCGAAGAAGAAATGACCCCAAGGGAAGAACTCATCCAGCTCAAAAAACAGATGAAAGAGATCCAGGAGGAGTTGACCAAAGAGAGAGAACGAGTCAACAGTCGAATGAATCAACTGGAGAAGGCTGTGAAGACTTCAGACGAAAAAAGAAAACTCTTTGCTCGCACCACCGTAACGAGAGTGACGGAACTCGAAAAGAGAAAGAGTGAAAACGCCGAACCCGCCACCACTCGACCGGAAGAAACGCAACTCTTCTCCTGCGTGCTATGTAGCACGTCAGCTCATCCGTTAGCTGAGTGCCCGGTGTTCCCGACACCCACCTCCCGAAGTGAAGAATTCGCATCGAGAAGGATCTGCCGCCGATGCACAAGATCCAATTGCAAAATCGACAACTGCCCCTCTCCAAACGTTATCTGCTCATTGTGCAAAGATGCCGGAGTTCCCATCAGCAAACCGATCTTCCATTTGGCATCCATTTGTGATCCAAACAGGAGAGCCAAGACTCTGGCAAAACTCCAAGGACACCAAGCCTGCCTCCCCAGAAAGCGGCAGATGAGAAACCAGGAGCTGAATCAAAGAACACGTAAGTTATCAGAATAGAAAAATAACAACGTCTAAAGATAACCATTACAGGAGCAACCCGTCAACGCACGGAATGGAATAACCGACCAGGCACAGCACCAGCCCCTCCAGTCTACATGACGGCTCCACCACCACAGTTCCGGGCTGTTTTTGCTCCAATCCCAGTTCCAATGCAACAACATCAGCAGATGATGCAGCCGAACATCCAGATGCCGAGCAACCTCCAGATGCCAGGAAACCACTTCCAAGGATACCAATGAGAATCTAACGGATCATAAGCTCCTAGCTCTTCTCCAACCTTGTTAATTTTTATTGTTGATTATCCAAATTTTTTGTTCTTTTTAATGTTGAATCAATACTGTTAACCCAGAAAGGTCCAGCAGAGACTAAAACGTCATCAGTACGTGTCTATTCCCCTTTTTTTTTATTTACCCTTGGACTAAACAAATTTGAGGAATAAAGGCAAAAAGTTGAACAATTGGTCAACAGTCTTACTCTTACACAGCTTATCAACAGAAAAAGCCCTTCCCCATAAAACAGAAGTCAGTGTCTAGAATAATAACACGATGAATGCCGGCTTCAACGGATAGTCTAAAAAGAACGGTTCAAGATACAACCCTGACGCTTCCTTGTCTCCACCATTATGGGCAGCGCCAGAGGTACTTCACATAGGCCCGAAGCTAGTAGCATATCTACTGCATAGCTTAGGGTGGATACCCTACCGGTCTCTCTATTCAACTGAAAACAGAGTCACAGCCACAAAATGACCAACAGTGGCTGAGGGTTGACAGGTCAACCTCGATAGGGAGATGGACGCCCCTTCAAGGTTATTGACAGACACACTAATGCATCCGCGAGCGAAGCAGTGTCTATGTCTTGGCACTGTTAGAAATGACAACCCTTTCAGTGTTATGTCATCAGGACTTACAAATAGCAGAACACAAGATCATCAGAATAGGGAACTCAGAAATGAGCCCAATCGTCGGCTAGGCTATTGAACAGGAATAGCTAACCTCGTTCAACAGTAACACCTAAAGCCTAAAAGACGAGATTTACTCCAGGCCGGGAATAAATATTCTCCAGGTTCACAATTTAACAAAAATTGAAGCTATGTGTAAAATCCTAAACACCGATCACACTCAATACCTCTAAATATCTCTCATTCTCTCCCTTTCTCCTCTCTCCTTTTTTTTAGCCTCAAAAAGCTAATTCCCTCTCCGTTCTATACTCAAAATACTCTCTCTCTCTCTCATCACCACACTATCATCTTAAACACGTTATAGTTGTGGTAACCCTTTTCAGAATCTCTCCAACTTAGTCGTCTTCTCTTTGAGAATGCCACAACCGTCGTTTGACAAACCTTCGGCTCGTACCGAAAAACAATCCTTGCAATATGTCAAGTCGTTCTTGACAAAAAGCTCTGTGAAATGGGAAAACACTCTCAGGGAGGGACAGATGGCATCAGACCAAATCCCTAAGGGAACCCTCCTTGTCACAGAGGCAATCAGAGTTGCCCAACATCTATCGGACTGCATCTCTGAATTGGAAGCTCTACCAACAGTAGTAGAACCTAAATTCGCCAAAGCGAAAATCACTGTCGAGAAACATAAGCTTGACGAAAAAACGTTCGAAGAGCTTGTAACAGACATGAAATCATACATGTCCGAGCTCATAAACTCGACAATGGAGAGAACACAAACCCTCCACAACACCATGAAGGACTTCGTCGAGCTAAAAGGGGAAACAATCCCTCCAGTCACTCCAGAAGAGGTTGTTAGTCGTCAACTGGAAGAGTCATTAGAGGAATCTCTTCAAGAATCTTTGAAGGAGAAAAGCCCAACGAGATCACGTATTAGCTCAATCTCCAGCTACAACAGCACAAAATCTCAGGAGCAATTAGTTGAAACAGCAAAAACAGCTCCAATTGGAAAGGAAAACCCAAACATGGGAAATCCAACGACTGAGATCATCAACTCCAATCCAACAGTGATTCCTTCTACCCTTCCTACAGCAGATGACGCTTCCAATACTCTAGGCAATCGTTTACCACATTCCACGTTTTCTCCTCTGGAAGTCATCCCCTCCCTCCTAAAACCCAACAATCAGGGGGCTCCAATTAACACTCTGAACCAAGAGAAATTTCCCAGCATGACTCGTTATGCAACAACAACGAGACCCTCCCCTATCTATCCATTTACCAACCAAGGATACATGGGAAACCCTCATCCCTTTAGAACACCCACATCTCTCAATGGCAACAGCCCATCTTCCCCAAACCATATCATTCAGCCGTCAGCTCCACAATTATCATGTGAATGCTGTCACGGGAATCATGAACTATTCATGTGTGAAGACCCTCGTCTTACACGGTTTTGTGCTGTCAAAAACAGATGCATCAGATGCACGTCCGCAAATCACCGCGTACATGAGTGCCAATTGCCAGCTAACCAAAGCAATGGAGGAAAAATCGAAAGCATTTCGACACCGCCAACACAGCAAGAGACCATGAGAGGTCCAGAACACTCCACTCCAAATGCATATCACGCAGGTGATGGATATCACAATAATCAGAACCAATCGTTCCCATCATTTGAATATCCTCGAAACAGCGAGAGAAGTGGAAACGTTCCACAAAAGAACATCGGAATCGAAGAAACACTTCGAGATTGTGTCATCGACAGCCACACTACCATTCAAAGCTTAATGACACTAGTACCAGCTTTTAATGGGAAACAGTCGAGCTACCGTCGCTTCATCAGAGACATCAAAGGGATGGTCCTCGACAATCCGAAACTATCAGCTCCAATCAAAAGAAACATCTTAGTACATAAGTTACAAGACTCGGGATCCCACTTCCTTTCAGAATTGAATGACCCCGAAGGGGCAATCGATGAAACCCTATTCCTTCTAAACAAGGAATTCGGTAGACTCCCAGAATCATGCCTTCTGAGGCAACAATTGAAAAACATCCAATTCGAAGGAGCGAATGAGAACGCATTCTCGAAGGCTCTAAATGAAGCGAGAATCATCATCGCACAACTTAGAGAAATGGAAGCATCCATTGACGCCCAAGTCACCTTCGAGCTCATCGGAAAGCTACCGAGATACATGCAACGAAAATGCATGCCAATCGCACAAAGAAATAGTCCAGACTCACTTGAAACAGTATTGAGAACCGCTGAAGAAATGCACAGTACGAACAGAGCATGTGCCATGGTTACGAGCTACTCCAAAACATCGGAGCAACCCCAGCGCTCCAACAAATACACGAAACCACAGTCAGTACCAATCATGTACATGAACGAGTACGAAGAGGAGTCAGAATCAGAGGACAACTCAGTTCAAACAGTAATGGCAATCAACCCCAAACAGAATCATAAACCAAAAGATAGAACAACTCCTGCAGGTCCAAATCCAGGTCCAGTTCCGAATAAGCCTAAAAAGAAGGCACCGACATTCACTCCAGATGGAACCCCTGACTGTCCAGGTACATATTCAGGCAAACAGATCACATACGCCGAAGCTCTTGACACAAAAGTAACCCAAACACCATCTAGTTTTGTATGGAAAGTCGGAAATGGATATAACTCCAAAAATCTTAAATACGCCTTCCCCAAACAGCACATAAATGAAGCATACTACTGCCAGCTGTGTGGCCAAGGGCACCGACTCATACAGTGTAAAAAGAGCAGCTCGAACGTCAGAAAATGGATAACTGACAACGGAGCTTGCACAAATTGTGCTAGTACCCAACACCAAGGAAGAGAATGCCATTCCAAGTACACATGCGTATACTGCTCAGGAAAACACGTCAGCGCTGGCTGTATTCTGAAGGAATACTTCCGCGACTACAGAAACTTCCCACCGGAAGCTGACAAGCCAGAACACATCCAATTTTTTCGTGACCAACAAGTCACTAGCCAATAAGGCAAAATCAGCTGCAAAAAATCTCTCTGAGAGCAACAGTCTCCCAAATCAGAAAAATAGTCTCTCACCGGTAAATCAACACCGTAATCTCACAACTCAATATACAGTTCATGACAGTAAACAGACACTGCACAGCACCAGTGCAGCTACGATCAAGACAATTATAGCCACTCTCAACACGACAAAAATCGATTTCACAAGCCTCAATCAGAAGGCCGAAGAAATAGCCCTTCCGTTCGCAATAATCTACACAGAACAAGGAAGCGCCATCAGAGCACTAGTAGATTCAGGAGCAGCCATCTCCATCATCTCTGACGAAACAGCGCAGAGACTCAACCTGCAAACCAAGCAGACCACACAAATCACTATCGAGGCTTTCAACAACACCTCGACATACACTTGCAACATCTATCAAATCTCGATCAGCGGGAGAGATCACGTCTATCCCACGTTCATCGCCAGCTCCCCAAAACTCCCAAAGACAAAATATAAACACGATCAACTATCTGAGGAGGATAAGTTCGAATTGCTCAAACATGGCATTTCGGAAAACCAAATTGAAAAGGGAGCAAAAATGCACAACCAACAGATTGAAATGATTCTAGGGAATGACATCCTCCCACAAATAATCAGAGAATCAAAGCGAATTCTACTTCCATCAGGAAAATATGTAGAATCATCTACGTTCACAAATATCATCTATCCTCGAGCTAGACACTGTCCAATCATGGATCGTCGTAAAAGAGCACACGCTCCTATCATCCCAATAAACATGCTCCAAGCAAGAGAGACCACAAAGGTCTACAAAGATAACCTGACAGAGCTTATCTCTCAGTTATGGAAGATAGAAAATTGTGGCATTGAATCACCCACGCTTCTCGAACAAGAGAAACTAGATAGTGAAACACTACTACAGATGTTCGAAGAATCCCTCATAATCAAAGAGGACGGAGAAGTAGAAGTTGCTCTACCATGGAACGGTAAGCAACACCGGCTGAAAGATAACAAATCTTTAGCTTTCCGGCGCCTAGAGAGCCTAGTGAGACAGCTTCGAAAAAATCCAACATTGTTGAAAGAATATAACAAAATCATCGAACAACAAGAACAGGCTGGAATCATTGAAAAAGTCACTCCAAAAATGGAGCTGTGTGGACCCCATTACTATGCCCCACAGAATGCAGTTTTCAAAGAAAATTCAGCAAACACAAAAGTGAGAATCGTGTCTGACACCAGTTCACACGTTAAAAATGAAATCTCAGCAAACGACTGCGTCCATGAGGGACCGAACATGTTAAACAAGCATATCGGACTCCACTTGAGACACCGGCTAGAGAAATACGCCATCACGGCAGACATTGCCAAAGCTTTCCATCAAGTTCGTCTTCAGCAGCAAGACAGAAACGTGACAAAGTTCTTCTGGGTTCGAGACATCGAGAGACCACCAGTCGGCGAAAACTTAGTTACATATCGTTTTTGCAGAATCCCCTTTGGGATGAAATGTTCCCCATTTCTTCTAGCTGCAACGATCAGACATTATCTCCTTTTAGCAGCTAATATAATCAGCAGAGAAATTGGACAGAACTTATATGTCGACAACATTATGGTCACAACAAATGACAAAAATCAAGTTCTCCCCAAAATCCGTGCCATACAAGAAGAATTCAATAAGATGAAAATGCATGTCCGCGAGTTCGGGACTAATCATCCAACAGCCCTACTTCAACTACCAGAAGAAGATAGAGCAGAATCCCATTTAGTTAAATTTCTTGGATATCTTTGGGATACATCAACAGACACAGTATCCATCCATATCCATATCCCAAAAGAGGATAACCCAACCAAAAGAGAGCTGACTTCAATGGCAGCCAAATCATATGACCCCATGGGATACACGGCACCGCTCCATGTCAAAATCAAATGTCTTATCCAGAAATGCTGGAAAAAGAACATCGACTGGGACGAGAAACTGTCGTCAACTCCAGAACTATCTAAAGAATGGGAATCAATCAAGAATCTATACAATAACGAATCTTTCACAATCCCAAGAAAGATAAGAAGCTGCTACGAACACAAACTGACACCAGAAATGATAACGTTCTGCGACGCGTCGAAACACACCTACGCGACAGCAGTATATCTTTTATACAGAAAATCAGACGGATCAGTAGACACTCATCTAATAGCAGCAAAATCAAAGCTGAAACCGCCATCAGAAGCGGAGCTGACAATCCCGAAATTGGAATTAGCAGCACTAGATATCGGAATCAGATTCTCTAAGAGTTTAATCGACGAAATTCCGACAGAGCACAAACCATCAAAGCTCCATTTATTCACAGACTCCATGATCTCACTATTTTGGATACTAAACAAAGAAACCAAAAGAGCATGGGTTAATAACAGGGTGAACACTATCCACAAGACAAATGACCACCTCAAATCTGAAAACATCGGAACCGTGTTCCATCATGTGGAGACTCACAACAATCCAGCAGATTTAGCCACACGCGGAACAGACGCAACCACTCTTCAGAAGAGTACTTTATGGCTTAATGGTCCAGAATTTTTGAAAGAATCCCCAGAATCATGGAAGCCTAAACTAGAAGGAGAGCTTGAATGTCCAGAACAGGAGAAAGAGCTAGCACTTCAGGAACTAGCGGGATACAAAAAACCAAAGAAGGCCAAGGTGATCATCCAGCACTTCTCCACTATCCCAATCAATATCTGTGACACTATCAAAAGGAAACATTCCTCGAAACGTCACGAAGACTATACTTCCCCTATCCCGTTCAAATACACGAACAAACTAGGAAAACTAGCAGGGATCACCAGCATCATGTTGAAGTTCATTACAACAGTAATGAAAAACAGAATTCCAGATTCCCCATCAGTAAGAGAATTCAAAGAAACGGAAAAACTCAAAGATCCAATCATCAGATCAATCGAAAGAAGGCAAATAGCCAGAAAGCTCATAATAATCGAGCATTACAAAGAAGCAGAAAGCCAAAATCAGGTCTTCAAAGAATCTCTAAAACCATTTCAGACATCAGACGGTTTGTGGAGAACAAGGAGATATGCACAAAGCCCAATTCTTCCACAAGAAACAAATAACCCCGTCCTAATCCACGAGAATCATGAACTCGCAAGATTAATAGCCATAGAAACACATGAAAAGAATGTGCATCTACCAGCCCAGTACCTGGTATCCGCGCTCCGTACCCAATACTGGATCAGGAAAGACGGACGCCTAGCTCAGAATGTCATCGGAAGATGCGTGCCGTGCAGGAAAGTAAAAGCATTTCCATACGGCTACCCCTACACTTCTGAGCTCCCCTCATTGAGAACCACCCCATCTACACCATTCGGAAGAGTAGGCATTGACTATATGGGTCCAATTGACTTCAAAAGTGCCGAAACAGATCAGATTCTACAAGCATATGTACTGATCTACACGTGCCTCACCACGAGAGCCACTCATCTGGAACTTGTCCCAGACAACAGCACAAAAAGCTACGTAACAGCTTTAGAAGCAATTTTCAGCCAACGAGGTGTTCCAACTCACGTATATAGCGACAATGCAAGAACATTCGTGTTGGGCCACTCAATGATCAACGATGACATCATGAACTATGATCCAACCATGGAGTTCATTTGTCTACTAGCAAGACACTCGATCAAGTTCAAATACATCACACCATTATCTCCGTGGCAAGGAGGGGTGTATGAAAGGATCGTAGGGATCGCCAAGAAGCAACTCCGAAAAGAGATCGGCAAACACGCCTTATCCTATTTCGAGTTATACACAACACTAAAACGAGTAGAAGGAGTAATCAACTCCAGGCCCCTCATCCGAAATCCGAGCACGACTAGTGACACACTAGTACTAAGACCAATTGACTTCCTCCTCCCGTCAGTTCTTCTCGATATCCCGAATCAAACAGACAGAGACGAGGAAGAAGAATACAGAATTAACTGTGTTCCAACCACTGAACAAGTCACCAGAAAACATCTAGAAAAACTAGACAAAGCTCAGTGCCGTCTCTGGAACATCTGGACAAGCTCCTATCTGCTAGCACTAAGAGACAGCCACATCAAGAGCAAAAGAGCAAGCATGCAAACTCCAAGAATCGGAGAAGTAGTCATAGTCATGCCACAGAACCATGACAAAATCCCACGCCAATCATGGCCACTCGGAAAAATCGTGGGCGTATCCGAAGAACCTATCAGATCAGTGAAAGTTCTATTCGAAAACTCAATCAAAGAGCGATCAGTAAACCAGTTGATCCCTTTGGAGCTAGACGACGGAAACATTCCCGTCGCTGAAGAGAGAAGAGACAACAGGATATACCGTAATCCACAAATCCCGTCTCTACTCCAAACCATCCAACCATCTCCCAGTCCGAACCATCAGAAGCCAACAGATAGACCAGTCCCATTGAGACCCCAACCGGCTCCAATGAGACAATCTTTGCCAAGGCGGGCTAAAGAAGGGGTCAAGCTCTACCAGTAGCTTCTCCCCGCCCCGGGAGTGTTGTGAATCATCCGTATTCACAAACAATTCACAATTTCCGCCGGATTCTCTTCAAGAATCCGTCTACTTAATTAATAATTACATTTAAAATTCCAGATAATCATAGCACACTCATTTGAATTGCCGCCAACAAGAGCGCCGGGTCTCGCCACGACAACGCCGAACCGTAACCCGCCTGAGAGTGAGGAAGACGAGACAAGCGGCTTTTTTGGGCAGAAGCGATGGAACCTTTTATAACTAATTTTTTACTTTAATTTTATAATTTTTCTCCTTCCTTTTTTCGTAGTTAATTTCCTCCTTTTTTAGTAAATTTATATAATTTTCTTTAGTCGCTTCCCTAACGTTCGCTTCCCCATTATTCTAGAATCTATACCCAAAATCATTGTCTAAATTTAGGCCAAATTCAAACATTGTATTTTTATCTAATTATTCCTTAATTTCTCTTTCTCTTAATTTATTTAATTCATTTTTTCTTTCTTTTTCAAAGGTTGAGGTTTTAATGCGGTTTCGACCATCTTTCCTCAAATAAAAATTAATTCTCAAAACAATTCTCTTTTTTTCGTTTCTCTCGTTCTCAACAGAAGAACAAATTCCTTGTCAGTTGGAAAAGAACCCGACTCACAAAAAAATCCAAATGCCATTCCTTGATTTTATTATGTATTGGACCATGGTGATCCAAAATATCAAACAATCTCGCCGGACAAATATACTAAAAGTTTTGGGAAATCTCAAAAAACTGAAAATTCACTTGAAAAAGTGAATATAACTTTTGAACAGAAAGAGATGGAAACTAGTCGTAAACTACGAAAATGGTCACTAAAGTGTCCTATATTCATTTCTGAAGAGATTAGGGCTCTATCTTCAAAACTGACGATTTTGACTTTTTGCCTTCAGATGACGTCTCCTCCCCTGTGGAAGGAGGAATCCGGATAAATAAAGTGGATTTGTTCTTAGACTAACTTAGGGTACTCATACACTGAATATCAGATGAATGGTAACAGTTTGACCGATGTGTGACATCGTGTGCTCGAAGATTTCAGACATTGTCTCTTAACACTTTTTTCTAGCTTCAACGGTTCTCGAGATAAACCAGTTTTCCAGATGCCGCTCGAGTTGTTATAAATCAAAACGGAGGTGGAATCGGAGAAACATGGCTTGGCGCCAGAAGAAAGGCAAACTGCCCCTGGAGAACCTCTTGCACACAAATGGAAACATTCGAATGGACAGATGGACATTCCACAGGAACCGGTGGTTTTTGGTGGGGACCTCATGAGCCGAATGGGTTCATTAAACCGTCTTCCGATGATCCACGTCCATGGGGACAACAGAATTGTCTTGTTTCGGAAGTGCATCCGTATTCGGATAATACTGTGGTGATTTATGGTTTTTGGCATGCTGATATGGATGATCAACATTGTCAGGAAACGTTTAGAACCTATGCTTGTGGGAAGAGAGGATAATAATGGGATTTTTGATTAAAAAATAAATAAATATTTTGTTAATTTTTCAGAATTGTTTGATATGAATCGATAGAGAATTTTAAGCTGAGTATTTTTGTCTCTTGAAGTTTTTCTCTATCTCTTCTAGTTCTCGAGTTATAGCGCTTTGAAGTTGGCGCGCTCCCAGGGAGAGGGAGAGAGACGCAGACACACGCGCTTCTCTGCGTCTCTCTCCCTCTCTCTTCAAGTTCAAACGCCTGTATATCTGGAACTAAAAGAGCTATCAAGTAACTTCAAGAGACAAAAATACTCCATTTCAAATTCTCTATCCAAAAATATAATAATAATTTTAAAATTCAAGTATTTTTTTAGAAGCGATATTTCTCAATTCTCATAATAGCTATCAAAAAACTTCCAACTAACAAAATGTGCAGAATTTTAAGCTCTACAACTTTGTAGTTGACACTTTTCCCCTATCTATAGTATGAACCAAGTTATTGCAGGTTTTCTAAGATCAATTTCAGTTTGGTCAGTTCAAAAACCGGTTCAAAAGATCAAAACCACCACTAGTAACCCGTGGAGCTGCAATAAAACTATCCGGTTCGCTGAAACTATAAATACGATTTTCTTCCGATTTTAACCATTTGATCTTTAAAAAATGGCTTCCTGTATGAGAATTCTTCTCTTGATGTCCCTGTTAGGGATTACTGTAGCTATTATAATCGGAGGAGGTGGTAGAAGAGGTGGAAGAGGATTCAGTTCCTCTTCTTCTTCATCTGAAGAACACTATGGTGGTGGCCGTGGAAGACCTCCTCATCGTCCACCATCTAGGCCACGCCCCCCTTCTAGACCACGCCCCCCACCAAGAGTACCACAATGTGAAAGTGGTTGGATGTCGTTTGATCGTCCACAGGGAAGATGGTGTATTCAGGTGAGGCTTAGACTACAAATACTACAAAAACTACAAACTACAGGTGTTTTATGGGCGGAACGATTGGAATGGAGCTCAGGCGGCTTGCCGGACACATAATGCAGTGTTAACAGGATTTCAGAATGCTAATGAGAGGATTCAGACAGCTAGTGAGTTGGGGGGCTACATAGACTAGAAAAAGGTTTTTGGTGAGGCTAAGAGACTACAAAATACAGAAATTTGTAGTCACTTAGTCTCACCAAAACTTCAATCGCTTCTAATTCCGTTGATTTTCAAGATTATAACTTGGTTTTTGGACTAAAATGTTGGGAAAAATTCGTAGAATTTTATGGTGAGGCTTAGCTGATTTTGTAGTTTGTAGTCTCCTAAGCCTCACCAAAACTTAAAATGCTTGTAACTTTCTTCGTTTTCAAGCTTTTCATTTGGTTTTTTGACTAAAATCTTGGAAACTACAAAGACTAAAAACTACAGATGCTGGTCGTGTGGTTAACAATCAATATGGTGGTGGTCTTAACGAAATTTGGATTGATGGAGTTAGAAAAGCAGAATGTCCAAATAAACCATCATGTCCTGCATTGCTCACATTCCGTTGGACAGATGGACACACAACTGGAACCGATGGATTCTATTGGCCGGGACCAGAACCCAACGCTTACCGAAATGCTCGGCTAGGGTAAGCTTATCCTTTCTAAGCAGCTACTAATTGGTTTCAGACTTCAAAGTGCGATTATGATGCATATAACTCCGAGGGATGGGATGGCAGCAAGATTCGGATACCCGCATGCATCACTAGATGACGACTATTTTGGGCAATTTCAGAATTTGTATGCTTGTGGAAAACTTCCAAGTTGATTTGATTTTTGAATGAAGTTTATCTTGGTTGTTAGTGAAGATAGGGAAAAAGCGTCAATTACAAAGTTGTAGAGCTTAAAATTCTGCACATTTCATTAGTTGGAAGTTTTTTGATAGCTCTTATGGTCAGCGAGATATAAGCGTTTGAAGTTGAGTGGGTGAGACGGCGAGGGGGGAGAGACGCAGAGAAAAAGAGTGTCGGCGCCTCTCCCCCTCTTTTGGGGCGCGCAATCTTAAAACGGCTGTATCTCCGGAACCAGAAGAGCTAGAGAAAAATGACAAGAGACAAAAATACTCGGCTTGAAATTCTCTGTCGAACCATACAAAAATATTTTGAAAATTCGAAAAAAAAAAATTTCATTGTTTTATTAATAAAAAATAGTTTCAAATCGTTAAATGATTCTCCAAAGTGTTGGTTGTAAAAGCAGATTAAATTTGATTCACTTGTTGACATCTTTTCCTCCAAATCCAACTTTTGACAGTTTCTCTATATGATTTATGGATAAGGATAATGGATAAAGTGGTGACTAGGCCATGAAGGGAGGTGATAGCCACTATTATATTGTTGAATGCTGGAAATAAAAAAGAATAATTCTGTAGTTTCTAGTCACTTAGCCTCACCAAAAACCATTAAAAAACCACTTGAAAACCTCCAAAACTAAGAAAGTTACAAGAAGTTGAAGTGTGTGGTGAGGATAAGAGACTACAAACTACAAAAAAGCCTCACCAATATTTTATTGTTTTAGTGAGGCTTAGAACTTTGTAGTTTGTAGTCTAGGGACTTACATCGATTAAATATACCAATTCCAATAGAAATCATAGAAAAAATTGCAGGTAACACTAAATAAACCAAAGGGATCCCTGTCTGATAAGCATTTTTGTCTGTTGAAGTTTTTCTCTAGCTCTTCTCCTTCCAGAATTACGGGCGTTTTAAGATAGCGCGCCCCAAAAGAGGGGGTGAGGCGCCGACACTCTTTTTCTCTGCGTCTCTCCCCCTCGCCGCCTCACCCACGCAACTTCAAACGCTTATATCTCGCTAACCATAAAAGCTATCAAAAAACTTCCAACTAATAAAATGTGCAGAATTTCAAGCTCTACAACTTTGTAATTGACCATTTTCCCATATCTTCACTAACAACCGAGATAAACTTTATTCAAAAATCAAATCAACTTGGAGCTTTTCCACAAGCATACAAATCGTGAGATGCTCCAAAATATTCGTCATCCAGCGATCCATGCGGGTATCCAAATCTAGCTGCCATCCCATCAATCGGAGTTATATGCATCACAATCGCACTTTGAAGTCTGAAACCAATTAGTAGCTGCTTAGATAAGATACGCCTACCCCATTATAGAATTATAGAACGCGTTGGGTTCTGGTCCCGGCCAATAGAATCCATCAGTTCCAGTTGTGTGTCCATCTGTCCAACGGAATGTGAGCAATGCAGGACAAGACGGTTTATTTGGACATTCTGCTTTTCTCACTCCATCGGTCCAGATTTCGTTAAGACCACCACCATATTGATTGTTAACCACACGACCAGCATCTGTAGTTTGAAGTTTTTTTTAGTTTGTAGTCATCGATAAAAACTAAAACTATTCTAGACATTTTAGTCAAAAATCCCAGCTAAAAAGCTTGAAAACAAAGAAAGTTACAAGGGTTTGAAGTTTTGGTGAGGCTAAGAGACTACAAACTACAAAAACAGCTTAGCCTCACCAAAAGCAAAATTTCGAGGTTTTGGGTTTTCGGTGAGCAACTTTTGTAATTTGTATTCACTTAGCCTCACCAAAAACCAAAATCTTAGCCCAACTCACTAGCTGTCTGAATCCTCTCATTAGCATTCTGAAATCCGGTCAACACTGCATTATGTACCCGACACGCCGCCTGAGCTCCATTCCAATCATACATTCCATGAAACACCTGTAGTTTGTAGTCTTTGTAGTCTTTGTAGTCTAAGCCTCACCTGAATACACCATCTTCCCTGTGGACGATCAAACGACATCCAACCACTTTCACATTGTGGTACTCTTGGTGGGGGGCGTGGCCTAGAAGGTGGGCGTGGCCTAGATGGTGGACGATGAGGAGGTCTTCCACGACCACCACCATAGTGTTCTTCAGATGAAGAAGAAGAGGAACTGAATCCTCTTCCACCTCTTCTACCACCTCCTCCGATTATAATAGCTACAGTAATCCCTAACAGGGACATCAAGAGAAGAATTCTCATACAGGAAGCCATAGTTTTTAGAAATGAAATGGTTAAAATCGGAAGAAAAATCATATTTATAGTTTCAGCGAACCGGATAGTTTTATTGCAGTTCTCCAAGACACAGGAGGCGGTTTTGACTTTTTGAACCGGTTTTGGAACTGAATGTGAGCAAACTACAATTGTTGAGAGGATTCAGACAGCTAGTGGCGAAGGGACGGGAGGGAAAGAGGGGGAGAGACGCAGAGAAAAAGAGTGTCGGCGCCTCTCCTCCCTCTTCTTGGGGCGCGCTATCTTAAAACGCCTGTATCTCTGGGACGAGAAGAGCTAGAGAAAAACTTCAAAAGACAAAAATGCTCAGCTTAGCTTTCTCTATCGATTCATATAAAAATATTAATTAATCAAAAAATTAACCAAAAAAAAGTTTCAAATTGTTAAATTATTCTCCAAAGTGTTGGTTGTAAAAGCAGATTAAATTCGATTCACTTGTTGACATCTTTTCCTCCAAATCCAACTTTTGACAGTTTCTCTATATGATTTATGGATAAGGATAATGGATAAAGTGGTGACTAGGCCATGAAGGGAGGTGATAGCCACTATTATATTGTTGAATGCTGGAAATAAAAAAAAATAATTCTGTAGTTTGTAGTCACTTAGCCTCACCAAAAACCATCTAAAAACGACTTTAAAACCTCTAGAACTAAGGAAGTTAAAGGGAATTTAAGTTTTGGTGAGGCTAAGCCACTACAAACTACAAAGCTAGCCTCACCAATACTTTAATGTTTTGGTGAGGCTTAGAACATTATAGTTTGTAGTCTAGGGACTTACATCGATTGAAAATCCCAATTCCAATAGAAATCATAGAAAAAACTGCAGGTAACACTAAATAAACCAAAGGGATCCCTGTCTGATAGATCAATGACTTCAAAAGTTTCCTCTGAAGACGTCGTGTACTTTCTGACAACATATTCGCTCCAAAATTAGTGTATAATTGACGTGTGATAATAGCTGTGAATGTCAATAACTGACCAAAAATCACAAAAATAAATAAGAGAGCAATACCAACGATGATCGATGAGTTAAGACTTGGAACAATGATTTTTTGATGAAACAAAAAATCAGGGATACATGGAAGTGATTCCAAGACTATTTCACGAGCTAATCCTTGGTCGGGAACTTGAAAAACTACAGGTAATAACACAATGAAGCAGAATAAGATATTGAGAAAGACCCAGATTGGTTGATATCTCCTCCATTTGACTCTTTTGTGGTTTAGAAGACGGAAACGGTTTTCGAAGATTAGTAGGGTGGATAGGCAGATGACTGAAAATAGAAAAAAGTTTTGGTGAGGCTTAGACTACAAACTACAAATCTAGCTTAGCCTCACCAAAATCTAAAACCATAGAAAAAGTACGAAAATTGGATGTTATTTTGAGTTTTGTTGATTTTGTAGTTTGTAATCTCCTAGGCTTTTGGTGAGGCTTATACTACAAACTACAAAATTAGCTAAGCCTCGCCAATAAATTCTACAATCTATTCTCAACATTTTATTCAAAATAAACCACTTGAAAAGCTTGAAAACGAGGGATTTGAAGTTTGTGGTGAGGCTAAGTGGCTACAAACTACAAATCTAGATAAGCCTCACTAAAATTTCATTTTGCTATTTTTGATGATTTTTCGGTTTTGTTGAGGATAAGGAAAAATTGTAGTTTGTAGTCTAAGCCTCACCAAAACTTCAAAAGCTTCTAACTTTGCCTATTTCAAGGGGTTTTTGATGGTTTTCGGGTATCTAGCTTCTCTGCGCTCTCTCACTCTCTTGTCTCATATGTTTAGCTGTCTGCGCTCTCTCTTTCTATCACTAGACTTTCTAGCTTCTCTGCACTCTCTCCCCCTCTTCCTCTCTAATCCAGGCAACTTACAACACAAAGAAGTAATCAATAACCATAATTGAATAGTCTGTCTTAACCCGAACCAACTAAATACACCCAATAAAAATCCAGATGGACTTGGGAATAATGGAAATGGAATTGTCATTAAATTCAACATAAAATCAACCAAAACATTCCAAAAATGAAAATTCAAAAGTGTCATTTTGACGGAATTCATTGATCCAGGCGTTCTTTTTAGAATACAAAAAAAGGCGATTAGGTGTAGAGGAGTGACAAAGATAGACATAAAATGAGAGAATAATTGAACAGTTTCAGGGGAATTAAGCCAAGAATTGGAGTCTGAGGGGCACGGAAACGGCATGGGTAGATGGGGAGAAGTGGTAGAAAAATTAGAAGAAGGTGATGTTATTCTAGACTGAAAAAGAAGAAAAAAGTGGGTGTAATTAGGTGTTTGATGGAAAAATCTTTGATAGAGAAAAATAGAAAAAAATTACATGTTTTTTCTCTTTTTTGAAAAAAAAAAGATGTCAGAATTTGGCAGTTTTTGGTAAGGTACAAACTACAAAACTAGCTAAGCCTCACCAAAAGTTAAAATCCTTGAAATCCCGCTGATTTTGAAGGTTTTGGGCTCTTTCCCTTATAGTTTTTTTTTTTTGGATACATTTTTTTTTAATTTTCCAAAATATTTTTACATGGATCGATAGAGAATGTTAAGCTGAGCATTTTTGTCTCTTGAAACTTTTTTCTAGCTCTTTTAGTTCCGGAGATACAGCCCTTTGAAGTTAGCGCGCGACGCCGAGAGAGGGGGAGAGACGCAGAGAAGCGCGCGTCTGCGTCTCTCTCCTCTCCTGTGGGGGCGCGCTAACTTCAAAGGGCTATAACTCGAGAACTAGAAGAGCTAGAGAAAAACTTCAAGAGACAAAAACACTCAGTTTTAAATTCTCTATCGAACCATTAAAAATTTAAGAAAATTCAAAAAAAAAATTTTTTTTTAATTTCAAAAACTTTTCTAGAAGTTGTAGTTTGTAGTCACTGACAAATTCATTAATTTTTATTAATTTGATTTTTCGATTTTCTCCTAATTCGGATATCAATTGTTGGCATTGGTGGCTGGAATTTAGCTGGAACAGTTGACTCTCTCTTCTCTTTCTCTTCCGTCGACATCATTTTCAAATCTCCATGACTTTTCTCTATTTCTCTTCTCTCTCGAAGCTCCGCCTCCTTACACATAAATTTAGCAAATTCCACCTCTTTCTTTTTGATGACGTCATTCTCAAACTCCGCCTCCATTCGATCTTTCCAATATCCGTGATAATGCCAACTGTTACTAGCTGTTCTTAAGAGTAATTTTGATTCTTCGAGACCCCATTCATTGTCTTGATCAAGGAACATTTTATCTTTTCGTGGAAGACAAGAAACTGCTTTATAATGAGTGATTTCTATGAATCCGGCGGCAAAAGGGAGAGGGAAATGGTCAATGTTATCGAAGGATTTTACCTGGAATAGAGAGGGAGAGAGAGTGCAGAGAAGCTAGAAAAAATTGAAAAAGAACGATTTTTTATTTTGGTGAGGCTTAGACTACAAACTACAAATTGTCTTAGCCTCACCAAAAATAACAATTCCAATAATTTCGAACTTTTTGGTCCAAAAACCATCGAAAAATCAACAAAATTGATAAAGTTACAAGCGTTTGAAGTTTCGGTGAGGCTAAGAGACTACAAACTACAAAAACAGCCTCACCACTTTTTGGGGAGGCTTAGACTACAAACTACAACTGTTCCTTAGCCTCATCAAAAAACACAATACTAGAAAAAGGCAAAATTTCGAGGTTTTTGGTGAGGCTAAGCCAGTTTTGTAGTTTGTAGTCTCTTAGCCTCACCAAAACTTCAAACATCCGTAATTTCGTCATTTTTTGAGGTTTTCAAGTGGTTTTTGGGCGAAAATGTTGAGGAAAACTTGCGGAATTTATTGGTGAGGCTAGAATCTTTGTAGTTTGTAGTCTAAGCCTCACCACTTAGCCTCACCAAATCTCTAAATGAGCGTAACTTTCTTCGCTTCCAAGCTTTTCACTTCGTTCTTTCACTAAAATGCTGAGAATAGCTTCTAGTTTTTTAACGACTCTAGCTTCTCTGCACTCTCTCTCCCTCTCACTAACCTCCACAGATTTCACCACAATCTCAAACTCCTTCTCCTCATCCCTTTTGAAAACTTTAAACCATTGCGAAGTGATTCCCACTTGTCTCCGTGGATTCTTAATCTCAAAAAGGAACGAATGACACGAGACAATAACATGTTGAACCTCTTTTCCCAGACTTTTAATCTTAAACTTTTTCCCCTTCTCTGGATTAATATGGAATTTCGTTGGGGTTATTTTAAGATGCAATGGTTGATATTCTTGAAAATCGGTTTCAATTTTTGGCGGGGAAATTGATCTGGGGAGGTGGGCGATTTTTGGAACTGCAAAAAAATATTTTTTTTTTTTTTGGGGTGTCCATAAATACCTGTTACTTTAATTGCTGCATAGTTTTTGAAATTTGCCATTTTTAAGAAAAAAAGTTAAGAAATGATTTAAAAAACCATTTAATCACACGTGAAAATGAAGAGACGCAGACAGTCTAGCTTCTCTGCGTCTCTCCTCGCTCTTCCGCGCGCTATCTTAAAACGCTTGTATCTCCGGAACTAGAAGAGCTAGAGAAAAACTTCAAGAGACAATATTACTCAGCTTAACATTCTCTATCGATCCATATAAAAAATCTGGAAAATTCTAAAAAAAAATTTTTTTTGATTTTTTTTTTCAAATTCAATCTATTTGTTTTTTTTTTCTTCAATCAAAAACCAATTATACACCCGTTTTTTATTCATTTTTCGCGGAACAAATAACCGAAATTATAATATAGAAAAAATGGGAAATTGGAGAGAAATGACTAGTAGGTGTTTTTAAAGGGATGAGTTTCTTGAAACGGGTATATCTCGGTTCCCGTAATAGCTATCAAAAAGTGGTCAACTAACAAAATATAGCCCTTGTAAAGGGCTACTTTTTATTAGTTGACCACTTTTTTTTAGCTCCTCTCCTAACCGAGATAAATCAATTTCAATGAAGTTCATTAATGAAATGCAGAAGAACCGGCACATTGATCTCCATAATAGCTGATATTCTTGAATGCACCACAACAATTTAATGATCCTCCTTCTACAGACGTCTTGAATCCATTTCTAAACCAATTTACATAACAAGGAGCCACTTGTTCCGAGAAGATCAGTGCTTCGATGGCTGACCAGGCTGAGGTGGCACCGCCGATTAATCCGAAAGCTGGAATAGGGGATTTTGTAGTTTTTGTAGTCTTTGTAGTCACTTACTCAAAGAAATACAGTTGAATGCCAACAATAGTTTTGGGGTGTAGTACCAGACACTGAAAATCAATATTTGATCTATAGTTATCATATAAAAGCTTATAACTCGGTTACTGTAAAAGCTATCAAAAAGTTGTCAACTAATGAAACGTAGCCCTTATTATGAGCAATATTTTTTTAGTTGTCAGTTTTTTGATAGCTCTTATGGCTAGCGAGATATAAGCGCTTGAAAAACCGAGGAAAGCGCCATCAAGCCAACCTTTTTTGCACTACAAACTACAAGAATCGCTTAACCTCACCAAATTTTTTCATTTGAAGCAGTTTTAGGGTTTGGTAAGGCTAAGCAACTACAAACTACAAGTTTAGCTTAGCCTCATCAAGAGAGATCGAGGGTTAAGAGAGCGCAGACAACTAGACGCTCTAACCTTTCTAAATCGACCCTAAACTTCAAAGCTTCATATCTCGGCTCTCATAAGAGCTATCAAAAAGTTGTCAACTAATGAAATATAGCTGATGACAAGTGCTATATTTTGTTAGTTGACAACTTTTTGATAGCTTTTATGGCTAGCAAGATATAAGAGTTTTAAGAGAGCGTAGACAATCAGACAAGCTAAAACTTCAAATCCTTATATCTCCGCTCTCTTAACAGCTATCAAAAAACTGTCAACTAACAAAATATAGGTCTTAACAAGGGCTACATTTCATCAATTGACAGTTTTTCTCTATCTCCCCTCCCAACCGAGATAAACTCACTCAGCCAAGGAAGCTGTCTCCACATCGGGACTATTCGGTTGAATAATTCCCGCCTTCAATCCATCCTCTCTTTTCTTTGCAGATGCTTGCATGAACAACCAAAAGATCGACGGGAGGAGCATTGTCATCAAGGTGATTGTCGTGGCACCCACTAGATCCAAGAATAATCCGAGCTTCAACACAGAAAGGGCTGTGAAGGCGACAAGGAAGAGGATTACGGTACGGACTAAAACACGACGGGCTCCGAATTCTGAAAAAATATTTGTAGTTTGTAGTCGGGTCTGCTTAACCTACGATTCGGAATCTTAATCCATTCTTCGACTTGCTGGGAAAGGGGAGAAAGGACGATGATGATGGTTGGCATGATATGAGCAGTGATGAGGACATTTATAGTCTGAGCAACCCAGGTGAGTTGAATTGATGGAATTACTGTATCGACCATAGAGTCACCATAAGCCATGAGACCAGTGATTGAGACGGCGAGGTAGACGATTGTGATCACTGGAAGTCATTTTTTTTTTTTGGTTTTTTTTTTTGCATTTTTGGGTGATTTCAAAATTTTGGTGAGGCTAAGCAAAAATTGTAGTTTGTAGTGGCTAAGTCTCACCAAAAAACTAGAAACTATTCTCAACATTTTAGTCCAAAAACCAAGTGAAAAGCTTGAAAACTAACAAAGTTACAGAGGTTTGAAGTTTTGGTGAGGTTAAGTGGTGAGGCTAAGCGACTACAAACTACAAAACTAGCTTAGCCTCACCAAAACTCAAAATGCTCGTAACTCCCTTTGTTTTCAAGCTTTTTGAGTGGTTTTTGGACTAAAATGTTAAGAAAAGTTATTGGAATCTTTTGGTGAGGCTTAGCTATTTTTGTAGTTTGTAGTCTAAGCCTCACCAAAACTTCAAGCGCTTGTAACTTTGCCAATTTCAATGATTTTTCGATAGTTTTTGGACCAAAAAATTCAAAATCGCTAGAATTTTTGTTTTGGCGAGGCTTAGCTTAAATTGTAGTTTGTAGCCTTAGCCTCACCAAAACTTGAAACGCTTCTAATTTCCTTGATTTTCAAGATTTTAACATGGTTTTTGAACTAAAATTCTGAGAAAAGTTTGGAGAATATTTTAGTGAGGCTTAGCTGATTTTGTAGTTTATAGTCTAAGCCTCACCAAACCTTCCTTTCTAAAAACTCACAAATATAACTAGAAATAACGGATTTATTGAATTGCCCAGGCAATGCCATATCATGTTGAATCGTCGGAAACGCTCCATGTCCACCAAAAGCAAAAACAATGGTACCATAAGACAACGTGAATTGCTTAAGCTCCAAACTAGGCATTTTCCTATACGGCGAACAATTCTGCATATCCCACGACGCTCCAAAAACGATTAACCCCGCTGCTACCGTACTCGAAGCAGCTGAGATTACGGCAAGTTGCCAGAAATCCATGGGTGATTGAAGGAGACAAAATGGCCAAAGAACTAAGGCGATTGCCACGATAAAGATACAAAAATCGAGATGAAGATTGAAGAAAGTATTCAAGAGATTAGTGAAGTTCTCGGCTGATATAAGGAGAAGGACACATGCGATTAAGAATTGAGAGACTACGAGACACACGGCAACCGCTTGACGAGCCCAGTTGCCTAGAGCTCGGTAGGCCATTTCTGGATAAGGACGACGGCAGTGGGTACGGTATTTTGGCCAGCGGACCTGGAAAATGGTATATAATATGGAGACTACAAACTACAAACTACAAGTCCACTTAACCTCATCAAAAACCGTGTTCTGGGGAATTTGAACTTTTTTCTTTTTTGGTGAGGCTAAGTGGTGAGTCTTAGACTACAAAGACTACAAACTACAATAACTACAAACTACAAACTACAAACTACAGAAACTACAAACTACAAAAACTACAAACTACAAACTACAAAGACTACAAACCTGCATCATCTCCCAATTCTCGCCCAACTGAATTCCGGTGTACCCCGAAAAAATACTAGCTAACAGGATCAAAACGACTCCAGCAATTAATCCAGCTCTTCCGAGAGACAAGGGAAGAGAGATCATTCCAGCGCCCATCATGTCACCGACAATGAAGATTGCCGCCATAAGCCAGGAGATTCCATGGGAATTGTGGTACTGAAAATAGGGATGGGGTATTGGAAATGGTTTATCTCGAGAAGCGTCTGAGGAATTCTACGTATTTCATTAGTTGGAAGTTTTTTGATAGCACTTCCAGTTCTCGAGATACAGACGTTTAAAGTTAGAGCGCACAAAAGAGCGAGGGAGAGACGCAGACGCCCGGTTCTCTGCGTCTCTCTTCTCTCCGGTGGGCGCGCTAACTTGAAAGGGCTATAACTCGCGAACGAGAAGAGCTAGCAAAAAGCTTCAAGAGACAAAAATACTCAGCTTAACTTCCTCTATCAGATCATATAAAAAAATACGGAAAATTCGAAAAAAATTTTTTTTTTCATTTTTAAATTTAATTTTTTTCTCCAAATTTCGAAATGTTTCCAACCTACCGTACTATCCGAATCGCTAGACGCCAGAGAATTATCGGAAACCTTCTTGGGGAGTTTCCCATCCGAATTCACCGTATACACTTTTTTCGACCCCATTTTTCTTGTTGTCTTGGTGAAGATACTGTAAGAATCACCCGATTTTCTTTGGAGAAGAAGAAGAAGATAAAAGAGAAGATAAGAATCAGAAAAAAGAAAAAATTTAATGGGTTCGTCAAAAATTGTTTAGAATAAGAGATGATGAAAAGACAATAAATCAACAGGGGGAGGACTGGTGGAAGACGAGAGGAGGAGAAAGGGGGCGGAGCTTAGAAAAGATTACTGTGATAATTTATGGATCATGTGATTGGGTTTAGACTATTGTTTAAACTGATAGGTGTACCCAAATTGATAAAAAGTTGCAAAAGACTCAATGAAAGTATGTTGTTGGGGGGATCACTTTGGGAAAACCGGTATATCTCGAGAACCGTTATAGCTATCAAAAAGTTGTCAACTAATGAAATATTGCTCATATTAAGGGCTACAATTTGTTAGTTGATAACTTTTTGATAGCTCCAACGGGAACCGACTTATAGAAGTTAGAAATTACAATACAAAGATAGCTGCTAGTTTGGTGAGGCTAACCTAGCTTTGTGGCTAGATCGGTGGTTTGTAGTTGCTTAGCCTCAACGAAATTATTCCAATATTTGACAAAGATTTAAATTGGAAAGGAAATAGCTTGTTTGGCTAGATTAATAGCTTATTTTTAGTAAAAAGTATACCGAAATTGCCCAATAATTGCTGAGGTTCGTTGACATTAGTTTGTTGGGGTATCACTTTAAGAAAACCGGTATATCTCAAGAACCCGAAAAGCTACCAGAAAATGGTCAATTACAAAAATGTTCAGCTTGAAATTCTATACATTTCATTAGTTGGAAGTTTTTGTCTAGCTCTTTTAGTTTCAGAGATACAAGCGTTTGAAGTTGGCTTCTCTGGGGTCTCACCTCCCACTCTATTGAGGAGTGCGCTAACTTCAAACCACTGTATCTCTGGAACAGGAAAAGCTAGGAAAATGTTTCAAAAGACAAAAATACTCAGCGTTAAATTTTCTATCGATTCATATAAAAATATTTTGAAAATTAAATTTTTTTTTCTTCAGTTTTGAAGTTTGCAGAAAAAAGTTCCCAAAAAAGTTTAAAAGTTACAAAGTCCATATTTTAATCATTACAGTCATTTTTCTCTCTCTCTCTCTCTCTCTTTCTCTCTCTCTCTTTTTCTAGACATTATCAAAAAGCGATTGACATCGTCTATTCAACGTCTTCTCCTTCCTATCTAAAGTCGTTAAAAAGTGATAAATGACCGTTACACACTTCGAGATGTTCGATGAATTGAGAAGAAAAGAACACTTAGACTTTTTGTGTTTTCCAAAGGGAAAGTCTTATCCTTTCTATTTGATGGTTTCATTAAAATCTATATTCATTAAAAAAAATTTTTTTTTGAAAATTTAGGAAATTTTTTATATGATCTGATAGAAAATCTTAAGCTGAGTATTTTTGTCTCTTGAACCAAGTTTCCAGCTCTTCTAGTTCCGGAGATATCGAGCTTCGAGCAGTTCCGGAGATATCGAGATATCGAGCTATCGAGCGACGCAGACGCGCGCTTCTCTACGTCTCTCTCCAGGGCGCGCCACTTCAAACGCTTGTATCTCTGGAACTAGAAGAGCTAGAGAAAATTTTCCAACTAATGAAATGTGCAGAATTTTAAGCTGAGAAACTTTGTAGTTGACAACTTTCCTCTAGCTCTCACCGCTCTTGAGATAAACCAGTTTTCCCAAAGCTATGCCTTTTTAAACTGAACTTGGACGGAAACTCCAAAAAAACTGGTTACCAAAGTACAAAAACTCACTCATAATTTATTGATCGTTCTCTGAAATTTTCAGCGAAAAAATCGTAGTTTCAGTCATTCATGATTCACGTGAGGAGTTAACTTGTTACTGTTATCAAATTAAATAGAGATATTTAAGAAAAATAGGAGGAAAAGAATCGAGTGCAAACAAACAAGTTATTTCCGGAATGTGATTAGGAAGCTGAATGTCAAATAAACAGATTAGAAACATGATATTAGATTCTGAAGCTTTTGGTACTGGGAAAAAGAAAAAAAATTATATCACATTGGAAAAACTCCTATATCTGGAGAACCAGAAGAGCTATAAAAAAATGGTCAACTACAAAATTGTTCAGCTTGAAAAACTGCACATTTCATTAGTTGGAAATTTTTTGTTAGCTCTTTTAGTTTCAGAGATATAGGCGTTTGAAGTTGGCCGCGCCGAAAGATTCTCTGCGCTCTCCCTTGGGGGCGCGCTAACTTCAAAACGCTGTAACTCGAGAACTAGAAAAGCTAGAAAAAAGTTTTAAGAGACAAAAATACTCAGAGTTAAATTCTCTATCGACTGGTATAAAAATATTTTAAAAAATCGAAAAATTTTTTTTTTTTTTGAATTTTTTAAAAATATTTTTTTTGCCTCCAATTTTATCATTGTTTTCAAGATTTAAAACTAAAACAAGACTACTGTACTAGCTAACCATCTCCACACAATCCCTTCATAGAGGACATAAAGATACGGATCAATGAATGCACATCCTCCCCCACAAAACCCCATTTCGTCAAGGTAAAACAAAGAATGAAAAAGAAAGAGAATACCATAAAAATGTGTCCTCCTCCTCCGAAAAAAACAAAAAAGAGGACATAAAAATTCGAGGACGGTTTTTCGGAATGAAAAAAAGAGAGAGAAAATGGGAAAAATGGGGGTGAAATTTATATATGCAAATCGAGGGGAGGTGATGGGAAAATTCAATGATTATGATGATGAAAAAGAGTTTTAGTTTTGGGTCAGCCACGTGGATTTGGGAAAAAAGGTTAGTAGCTAAGCCTCAACAAAAATGAGCTAGCCTCACCAAACCTAAGCTAAGCCTCACCAAACCTAAGCTAAGCCTCACCAAACCTAAGCTAAGCCTCACCAAACCTAAGCTAAGCCTCAAGACACCTAAAATAGGCCTCAGCAAACCTAAGCTAAGCCTCACCAAAGATCTTACTATGAGCTCACCAAACCTGATTATAGGCGAAGCCGGTAATTTACCAGAAGTGCCCCCCCCCCCCCCCCACCACAGTTGTGCCCCCCGAGGTAGGGTTGTGCCCCCCATCCAGTACATTTTTCGTCCGAAAATAAGGTGGGGGGCACTTGTAAGGTGGGTGACAAAACCAACCTTCCTTATACCAGAGGTGCCCCCCGACAGTAGAAGCGGGGGGCACTTTTGGTACACTAGGTAATTTTCAATAAGTGGCCCCCATTAAACGATAGTTACGCCCCCCACTGGAAAAAATAGTTGCGCCCCCCACTCTCAAACATATTTAGAGAGCTTACCTTCCGTTACCATAGGTACCCCCCACGTGTACTATAAGTACCCCCCATTTATACCATAAATGCTCCCCATCTATATCATAAGCTCCCCCCACTATATCAGATGGCTCCCTGGCATCTAGAGCATTAGGGAGGCTCGGCTGCGCCTCGCCAGAACCTAAGCCTTTTTTCCAGTTGGAGATATACACATTCTCGGTTTTTATTTCCGTTACCATAAATGCCCCCCACCTGTATCATAAGTGCCCCCACTCGATTTTTCTGTCGGGGGGCACAACTAACTTTTCCTGTGGGGGGCACAACTGGCTAAGAAAGGGGGGCACTTCTGGTATTTTACCGCGAAGCCTCACCAAAAACTCGACTTAGCCACACCAAGCCTAACTATAGCCTCACCAAGACTACAAACTACAAACTCTTCCTTAGCCTCACCACAGCACCAAAAAAAGAAATAAAAAACATAGAGACATCGTCTTTTATACATATTCTTCCTCTCACTTTTTTTTTGTGATGATTTGATAAAAAAAATGGGAAGAGGCAAAAGAAAAATCAACAATACAACAAAACAATTTTTTTTTTCTTTATTTTGGATGAAAAATTCCCTTATTTTTTTTCTTTCATATACATAGAGTCACCTTTATATGGAATTTTTTTCATGATTTAAGGAGGGAGGTGTTTTATACCGGAAGAATAGTGTCATATGAGAATTTGAAGAAGGGGGAGAATTGGTGAACCAGTTGATATGTCAAAAATTAATATTGGTATTTGTGTAGTTACTGGTAGAGAGATAAGAAAGGTTTTTTTTTGATTGTGTTGGAAAACCGCCTATAACGTTTTTTTCGTGAGAGGTAGAAAAAAGTTGTCAACTACAAAAATGTTCAGCTTAAAATTCTACGCATTTCATTAGTTAGAAGTTTTCCTCTAGCTCTTCTAGTTCTCGAGATACAAACGTTTGAAGTTAGGGCGCCTCTGCGCTCTCTCTTGGTGGGCACGCTAACTTCAAAGCGATGTATCTCCGGAACTAGAAGAGCTGGAAATTTGCTTCAAGAGACAAAAATACTCAGCTTAAAATTCTCTATCGATCCATATAAATATTTTCAAAAATTTCGAAAAAAAAAATTTTTTTTTTAATTTTCAAATTCCATAAACTAGTCTGACTAGTGGTCAAAAAACAAAGTAAGCAGTCTGAATCAATGATAATCAAAGAAACTAAAAGCAGGTGACCTTAATGTCATTCTTGGTGCAGAAGCTATTAAAAGACTGTTTAGTCATGAATATTTGATTACAAAAAAGAAAGTGACAACAGATTACAACACTTAAAACATTTATTTTGAAAAGGGAAAGGAAGTAAATATTATTTTTATCATGAAAACCAAATGTTTCAAAACCATTTCTTTTTTGAAAAAAAACATGTTTTTCTCACCGTTAGTCACAAATTACTCATTTCAATAGATAGATTATAACTCCGTTAGAATTGAAGATAGCTGAAAATGGCTAACTAACAAAATGTAGCCCTTATTATGGGCAATATTTCATTAGTTGAAAATTTTTTGATATCTCTTATGAGAACTGAGATATAGCCTCTCAAAGTTGACGATATGAAGAGCCGCGGGGAAATGAGGCTGTCTATGTCGGCTATCTTTAATCTTGTATATCTCGGTTCCCATAAGAGCTATCAAAAAGTGGTCAACTAACAAAATATAGCCCTTATTATGAAAAATATTTTGTTAGTTGACAACTTTTTTCTAGCTCTCACGAGAACAGAGTTATAGCCTGTCAAACTTCAAGGTGCCGTTTCATAGCGATAAAAACGCAATTTAATGACTTCATCCTAATTTTAAAGTGTAAGCCACTTTTTTTGGGTTACAGTAATCCCTGAAGTGTAATTTTCTTGTCATTTTCAATTTCCAAATAATTTTTTTTCAAAAATGCTAACTAATGTTATTGCTAGCCTCTTCTTCTTATCAAAAGCAAAAAAAAACATACTTCCTGTTATCATCATTAACTCATCTACTTATGTACACCTTGAGTAAATACAGTGATAATAAAATAAGAAATGTCGATTTCAAAACAAAACAATGAAAAAATATTTGAATTTATCACTGTTAAAACCGGAAGAATGAGATGGTCTTCTATTCTTAAAGGGGGGAGGTTTCTATTCTTAAAGGGGGGATAGTTATAAGTCTATTCTCGTTTGAGATAGAGAAAAATGGTCAACTACAAAACTGTTCAGCTTAAAATTCTGCGTATTTTGTTAGTTGAAAGTTTTTTGATAGCTCTTCTAGTTCCAGAGATATAGGCGTTTGAAGTTAAGGCGCCCTCTCGCTTCTCTGCGCTCTCTCCCCCTCTTGGTGGGCGCGCTAACTTCAAAGCGTTGTATCTCGAGAACTAGAAGAGCTAGAGAAAAACTTCAAGAGACAAAAATACTCAGCTTGAAATTCTCTATCGATCCATATAAAAATATTTCAGAAAACTGTGAAAAAAAATTTTTTTTTTCAATTTTTCAATTTTTTTCGACGGTCCTTTGTGGAAAAACTTTCATAACTCCGTTCCCATAAAAGTTATCAAAAAGTGGTCAACTAACAAAATATTGCTCATAATAAGAGCTATAATTTGTTAGTTAACCATTTTTTGCTACCTCCAAAAACAACAGAGTTATACTCGTTTCAAATTACTAATATTTTTTTTTTCAAAATTTTTCAAAATCAAGAAAAATCCGTTTTCTTGCAAACCAAAAAAAATTCAAAAAATTCTTTGAATGATAACACACAAAAGAATGACAATTAAAAAAGAAAAAAGAGCAACAAGTTCAATTTTACGACTAGTTTTAATGTAGTATTAAAAAATATCATTCTCTCATTCAAATAAAGAGGAAAGGGGAGGAGGAGTAGGTCGAAATGTTGAAAAGAGAGAGAGAAAGGTGTTAAAATTCTATGTTTTAAAAACTAAAACTGGTTGTTATTTCAGATAGAAAGAGAGAGAAAAAAGATGAGAAATTCAGATTTGAAATGAAATTATGATGAATGGAGGGTCTCGAGAAATGAAGATGAGATGGGAAGATAAAAAATGAATTATGACGGGTTTTTTGTTGAATTGGTAGGCTAAAAACTGTAATTTTGTGTGTCTAGTTTGCTGCAAATCGTTTTTAGAATTGAATTTGAGAAAAAAAAATTGGAAAAAATGGAAAAAAAACCTCCAAAACCAAGTTTTCTGAAATATTCCACTTTAAAACTGGTATATCTCCTTTCCCCTTATAGCTATCAAAAAGTGGTCAACTAGAGAATTGTTCAGCTTAAAAAACTCTATATTTTGTTAGTTGACCACTTTTTGATAGCTCTAACGACTAGCGAGTTATAGAGGTTTTAAGAAAGACTCTAGAACAGCTACCTAGATTCTAGTGCTAATTTGAGGTTTTGGTGAGCCTAAGCTAGATTTGTAGTTTGTAGCCCGCTAGCCTCATCAAACAGCACCATCGCAAAGTTTGAAGTCTTTTTTGATGAGGCTAAGAGTTTTGTAGTTTGTAGCTTATTATGTTTGGCGAAGGCAAATCTCGTCTTATTTCAAACTACCGTATCTCGGTCAGTTTAAGAGATATCAAGAAGTTGTCAATTAACAAAATGTACAGTTTTTCATGCTGAACAATTTCTTAGTTGACTATTTCCCTCTATCTCTCACCACAACCAAGTTACACCGATTTTATAAAATCTAACACTTTTTTCCATTTTAAAAACCAAAAATCTAAACCAACATCAAATAAAAAATACAGTTTGGAACGACATAAAAAACCAATTTGACTATTCGCATAACAAAAAAATTTTTAATGCGAAAAATTCAAAACTATAAACAAATAAACGGAAAAAAACACATGTTGTTTTCCGATTTCCGCCCTTTATCGAACTGAGTCACGCCCCGATTTACTACTAAATATTCGACGAACTTGAATTGATCGAGAGTAAATATTGTTGAGTCTAGCTTCTCTGCGCTCTCTTATCTCTTATACTCTAATTTTCAACTTTCGAAAAAGTTGACTTTGGAAAAACTAGTATATCTCGAGAGCTGTCAGAGATAAGGAAAAATGGTCAACTACAAAAATGTTCAGCTTGAAATTTTACACATTTTTTTAGTTGGAAGTTTTTCTCTAGCTCTTCTAGTTCCGGAGATACAGGCGTTTGAAGTAATCGCGCCTGAAAAGGGAGGGCGACACTCTCGCTTCTCTGCGCTCTCTCTTGGTTGGCGCGCTAACTTCAAACATCTGTATCTCCGAAACTAGAAGAGCTAGAGAAAAATTTCAAGAGACAAAAATACTCAGCTTAAAATTCTCTATCCATCCATATAAACATATTTCAGAAATTTCAGAAAAAAAATTATTTTTTGAAAGTTTTTTAATGACCATTTTAAAAACTCCTATAACTTCGTTCCCATAACAGGTATCAAAAAGTTGTCAACTAACAAAATATAGCCCGTGTTAAGAGCTACATTTCATTAGTTGACCACTTTTTGTTAGCTCTTATGGGAACTGAGTTATACCAGTTTTAAATTAGTAATCAAGAAAAATAAAAGATAAAATTCAGGAAAAAAAGCTTCGTTAATTGTCCAAAAGGACTACAAATTTATAACCATTTTCATATTTTTATTAGCTCTAAAAATAGGAAAAAATTCATTATCTACGAAAAAAAGCGAAAATTAAAAAAAAATTGATAAAATTCCAAAAATAGATTTTGGTGAGGCTAAGACTACAAACTACAAACCATAATCAAACAAAAAAAATTCAAATTTTCTCAGAAAAATGGTAGAAAATCGAACACTGTTTCTCTTTTTTTTCTTTTGGGGGTCGCTTTTCTTTCTTTTCTTCAGAAATTTTATGATCATTTTATTGCCCTTTTCCATCGCTTTTCCGATTCTTTTCGATTCTCAAGGTCTCCTTTTTGCGGCTTTTTTTAAAATTGAATTGGGATTACTGTAGACATCGGATTTGACGAGCAATTCTTAAATTTTTGAATTTTATTTTTTCGTTTTCATCTGAATTTTGGTGCGAGGATTTCTGAATAAAAAGGGAAAATATTTAGAATGCGTGAGGTTCTTCATCTGAAGTGTTTGTTGAGGTTTTGTATAGTTTGTAGTGTTGTTCCATTGGAGATGACGTCATGGAGATTTGGATTTTTTAAAAATAATTTTTGTCTAGAAAATTAATTTTGTTTCCTTAAAATTTAGCTTTTAAAAAGTCGAAAATCAAAAAAAAAGAATTAAAATGATTTCGTGGCGATACTCATTGAAGAAATTTGGTATGCGCCTTTAAAAATACCGTAATCTTTCAAATTAAAAAAAAAACATTTTTTCTCAATTTTTCGATTTTCAACCGATTTTTCTTGAAATTTGCTCAAATTCGTTTTGTTTTTTTTTCTCAATTTATCAGAAAAAAGCTTCTAAAATTTTTGATTTCAACAAAAATTCCGCTAAAAATCTGAAAATTTTTCAATTTTTCCAAATAAAAAAATAAAAATTTTTCGCGGCGAAACCCAATCTGCATTTCGGCTATGCGCCTTTAAAAATACCGTAATCTTTCCAATTTTCAAATTTATTTTTTCTCTGTTTTTCGATTCAAATCGCGATTTTTAAGCCAATTCTCCTTCATTTTCGCTCAAAATTCTTCCAGTTTTTCACATTTTCCCACCAAAAAGTTCACAAATATTTGCTTTTCTCCACCAAAAAAAACTGAAAAACCCATTAAAATGTTGAAAAAAGGCCGCTTTTTTCAATTCCACGTAGAGCTTTTCCCGTGGAACACCCATTCACCTAACAACGGAAAAGAACGAAAAAAAAAAGATTTCTTCCGCCACCTGCACTTTTCGCCGACTGCGTCTCCAACGATTCCGTCGATCACTCCATACTTGACACGCGCCACGTCTGCGTCTCTTCGCTTCCCGTGCTCTCTCGTCGTCTCTGTTTCTCGTCGTGTTTGAATGGAGAGAAATGCAGCGATTCGATTCCATATTTCATATATATATATATATATTTATATGTATTTATATAAATTCTCTTTTCAACCAGAAACTCCGAATTCTCTCCTTTTTAGGTGGTCTCTGATTCACACCGGTTTGACCTTTCCACGTCATCAGATGATTTTTCAAAAAAAAAAAAAGAGAGGTTTCCGGATTCTGCAGAAAAAGACTTGCGAAATTCAGATGACGTTGACTTGATAGTTTTTGGTGTTTTAGCCACTAAAAATAATATTTTTTGTTAAAAAATTGATAAGGCTGATTAAAAAGGGTGTTTCGTTGGAATTGTGCCGAAAACAGGTGAAAATTCCCTTTTTAATTAAAAAATCCAGCTTTTTTCGTCTTAAAACTCTGAAATTTTAAGAAAAAAAGTTTTTTATTTAGCCGTTTTTTTCGGTTCCTTGATGCCTTTTTATCACTAAATTCAGCTAATTTCAGCTTAAAACGCGAAATTTTTCAAATAAAAATCTTGAAAATTGAGTGATTTTATATTTTTGGTGAGGCTACGACTACAAACTACAAAATTCGCCTCACCAAACCTTTCGAATCAGCTGCTGCTCGTTTTAGTGAGGCTAAGACTACAAACTATAAAAAAGCCTCACCAAATTCTTTAAATCGCCGGTCGTCAGACGCTTTTTGATGAGGCTTAGACTACAAACTACAAAACTAGCCTCACCAAATTTCTCAAACCACTGTCGTCCGCGCGTTTTGGTGAGGCTAAGAGCACAAACTACACTATTGGCCTCACCAAAATCCTCGATCCACCTGCCGCTTTTTGTTTCTTGGTGAGGCTTAGACTACAAACTACAAATTTGCCTCACCAACTTTTTCAGCTCAAATCACTGCTTTTCCCTGAAAAAAAGCTGAATTCGCATTAGAGCGAATATTCCCCCATCAAATCTCATAATCCCTGAGCCACGTTTATCTCCTCAAAATCCCTCTCTCGACATTTCCCACGTTTCACCCCGCAATTTTCCCCTCTTTTTTCCTTCTTTTCGGCTCCTTCACCCTCCAAAATCCCCCCAAAACAAGAAAAAATTCCAGAAAATTGCACATGGCATCATCATCGGGTGGAGACGTTCCAGCGGGTCGGGAGAAGGATAGCAAGTATCGAGCGTATTCGAAAGCCGTCGATCAGGCTCTGAAAACGTTCGAGACGCCAAACGAGTGGGCCGATTTGATTTCGGCGCTCGGCAAATTGTCAAAAGTGGGCGGAAACTTGAATTTTAGCTAGAAATTGAAGAAAATTGAATGAAAATTGTTCAGGTATTCCAATCAAACGCCAAATTTTGCGCAATTCCGAATCGGGTCACCGTCGCCAAACGATTATCACAATGTTTACATCCGGCGCTTCCAATGGGTGAGAAAATGGGAAAATCTCCGAGAATCCCGAAAAAAATATCTGAAAAATCGTTAAAATAGCTTTAAAATAGCCTTGTTTGGTGAGGCGTAGACTACAAACTACGAAATCGCCTCACCAAACTTCCATTGAACAAGTGGCGTTTTGGTGAGGCTAAGGATACAAAATACACGTTTTGGTGAGGCTAAGAAACGTGTTAGCCCTTATTTCAATTCGAATAAATGAGAAAAATGAAAATATTTCGAAAAAAAATAGCCGAAAAATCATTTTTAAAAAAGCCGAAAAATGACTTTGTTTGGTGAGGCGTAGACTACAAACTACAAAATCGCCTCATCAAATCGCCATCTAGCGCGCGCTCTTTTGGTGAGGCTAAGAGCACAAACTACATGTTTTGGTGAGGTTAAGAGAAGAAGTTATGAGTTTTGGTGAGGCTTAGGGTACAAACTACATGTTTTGGTGAGACTAATTACCCGATTTCAACTATTTTCCCCCCAAAAACCGTTTTTTTACAGGAGTCCATCTAAAAGCACTGGAAACCTACCGAATAATATTCGACATTCTCAGCTCCACCAAATTACCCGAATGTCTCTACCTATACGCCGTCGGCCTATTCCCCCTAATGGATCACTGTGGAATCACTGTCAAAAAGGAGTTGTTCACGATTTTCGAGAACTATTTGGTGCCATTGGGAACCAATTTAAGGCCAGCACTTCCCGGTTTCCTGGGAGGAGTTTTGTTGGCGTTGGAGGAGGGAACCGAGTTTTATGATCGATCTTTTTCTCTTCTGGATAAAGTCTGCGAGAAAGTTGGTCCAAGAGCTTTCTATGCTTGTCTATGGCAAGCGATTCTTGGCTCACCGCCAGTTCGACTACCGGCGATGATTTATGTAAACGCGAAGTTTGATAAGCTAAAGAGCCTCGATGATCAGATCCATCTAGTCGGAGATCACGTCAATCACATGGTCGCGGCTCTTTGCGCCGTCGCAGATGACACCGGATCCCCGTTGGTTCAGCGATACCTTCTGGATTTCCTTGTCGCCGCATTCCCCCTGGATAGCACTAATTTAACCGATGAGGATTTTGTTCAATTGCTAAGACGATGCCTTTTTGTGGTACTACGAAGGGATATGTCACTGAATCGTAGGTTGTACACGTGGCTGATTAATCGGAGTGGAGAGACGAAGGGAGTGTCTGGTGAGGCGTAGACTACAAACTACAAAAAATAATTTTTTTCTTTTCTAGGATTGTCCCTTGGCGGTCCTGACGATGGAATCGAGTTGGCTTTTTTCAAAGAGCGGGTTTTGGGGCTTGTCCATGGAGCTTTAGATCAATATCTAGCCCTGGATATCATCGAAACCCCATTCGCGAATCACCTGAATTCGATTTGGGGAGATCGAAAAGACGCGGAACAAGTGCAATTTGCAGAAGTTCGTGTCTGCCGTCTCCTCCTTTATCTTCAGGATCGTGCCGATATAGGAAGAACGATTCTGGAGACAGTATTCGCCGATTTCCTCAAAAAATCCGCTGAATTTCATCAGAATTCAACGGCGAAAATTGGGAAACGGAAGAAATCGGAAAAGCCGAAGAATCCCAGGAAACCCGGGGATCGAGAGGGACTCTATCTGGATTTGAATTCAGTTGGATCCAATGATGATGCCACGTCGACAACGTCATCTGTGAAGCCGGATCCAGGATTGGCAGATGAGGAGGAGCTCGTGCAAGCTCGGAGAGTAGATGAGCTATCGAAGACGTTTAATATGCTACTGAATTCATTGGAGCCCGGATTTTTATGGACTTTTCTCGGGGATTGGTATCAGAATATAGTGGGAAGCAGTGAGCAGATCCATAGCTTCTCTCAAGTGGTTACGGTATGTCTGGAGATGTGTAATGTGGAAAGTGATCCGACGATTCGAACGCAACACTTGCCCCGGCTCCTTGAAACGATTCTTCATGGACTTTCCGATAAAACTCTTCTGAATTCGTGCGATCAAAACGATCTTATTCAACTGTATACTGTATGTCAGAAGCTCCTGGAAATTAGCACCGCCCATCCACAATCACCAATTGAAGGTAGGCTTCTGCTCGATTTTTTTTGGTTTTCGCTTTATTTTTGAGTTTTTCTGACCCCTAACTGACCCTTTTTAGTTGACGAAATCGCCGAGGATTCGCTGTCATCGAGTCATGAAGTCACCGCAATTGAGCCTGGTTCGGTTTTATTTTAATCTTTTTTAATCAGAAAATCGGGGGTTTTGTTCAAAAAGTCGAAAAAATCATTTTGGTGAGGCTTAGACCACAAACTACAATTTCAGCTAAGCCTCACCAAAAGCTACAAATTATTTTCAACACTTTAGTCGAAAAACCAAGTGAAAAGCTTGAAAACGAAGGAAGTTATAAGGATTTTAAGTTTTGGTGAGGCTAAGACTACAAACTACAAAAATAGCTTAGCCTCACCAAAACTACAAATCTTCGAAATTCCTTTTTTTGTGATTTTTCGATGGTTTTTCAATTTTGGTGAGGCTAAGGAATTTTGTAGTTTGTAGTGTAAGCCTCACCAAACTTTGAAACCTTTGTTTTCCAGGAAATTCTTGGAAAAAGGCAAATAACTGATTTTCCGATTTTGGTGAGGCTTTGACTACAAACTACAAAAACCGCTAAGCCTCACCAAAATTTGAAACTCTCGAAATTCCGCGTTTTTTGTGATTTTTCGATAGTTTTTAATATTCGGTGAGGCTAAGGTGTTTTATAGTTTGTAGTCTAAGCCTCACCAAACCTTGAAACCTTTCTTTTCCAAAAAATACCTGAAAAAATGCAAATAACTTCTTTTTTTTTATTTGGTGAGGCTCACACTACAAACTACAATTTTCGCTAAGCCTCACCAAAATTTCAAATCGCTGGTTTTCTGTTTTTATTTTAAAGGATTTCTAGCTAAATTCAAATGTCCATTTTCCAGAACGAAGTCAAACAGACGCCTGTCTATCCCAATGTGTCTCCGCTCTCTCCTCGATCTTCGAAATCTACACCCAACACCGTCAATCCTCCCTAATTCCACTCATCGACGCCTCCACATCGCTTCTAAATGCATTCCTCGAAGTCCCAATTTATCATCTCGGATTCGACATTGTCGATCATCCAGAAGAGCAGCCAACGGAAGTACAACAATGGCTGAAAAACATGCTGAAAGTGATCGACGGCCCCGGATGGCTGAAAGAAATGCGTTTGGGAAGTTGCGCGGATGTCTCGGCGAGAGCTTCTCTTTTGGAACTTCTCTGTAAAATCTACGTCAAATCCGTGTCGATTCTTCAACAGCACGAGGAGGCGTCTCACAGACCACAAGACGATTTTTATGATGAGCAAATGCATGTTTTATTGAAACCGCTTCTTGGAAAACGAGATGTTCAATTTATCGAGCAAGGAAAGGTTTTTGGAACGTGCGGAGAAGCAGTTTGGCTTGGAATCGCTTCGAGGAAATTCTGTTGTGAACAACAACGTCTCGCACGTCTTCTAGTCGAATTACACTCCAGAAGACCAAATGAAGCGAGTAGTGACGTGGAAAGTATCGTGGTACAAGCCTTAACCTCCCAGGATGACCTTATCTGCACGGAAGCGGCTAGAACATTCCATAAAGTATGGGTACTCACTAGGAACTTGGAGGAAGCGACGGATTACCGGAAGCCGTTCAACAGAGCTGTGATGATTCTTCTCGGAGTGCTTGCCGATGAGAGTGTCTCCAAAACAAGGACAGAATTGAAGGCGGCGGCTTCCGCGTGGTTCCAAGATTGCTCCAAGCATCAGGATCTCCCTAAAATCATTCAAATGCTCTCTACAATGCTAATGAATCCGGTGACAGCGAGAATATCGATCCAATATATCCGGCAAGAATCGAAAATGACTTCAGAAGACTGCACGGCTATCCCTGCGGACGTCTCGGCAGTTACCCTGATGACTATCGATGGAAAACAACGACTTTATCATGTTACGGGAGCATCGAGCGCCGCTGAGGATTCCACGTGGATCACCGAAGTTCGGAATCGACTTTTGAAGACGTCGACCGGGGAGGAGCCAGCGATTCTGAGGGATACAACTCCGGATAATCCGGATATTCTCCCGGCTTTCGATGATGATACGGACTCACTTGACACGCTATCGATGGGAAATGAGTCGCCAGAAGACGTGGTGAAGGATATTCTAGCGATTCTAGTGGATGAAGTGTGCCAGGAGTATGAGGATGAGGATTTGGAGAGGGAGAGATTGAGAGCGGTGCTTCTGATGAATGTGGAACCAGCGGGAGCCTGTTTCAGTTTGCCAGATGAAGAGGAGAAGCCGGCGCCGATTTGTCCGGATTCGATAGTGCAACGAGTGAAAAAGGGTCATCGGCGGCAGGATTCACTTCAAGAATCGATATTTAATATGACGGAAAAAGATCTCTGCGCTTTTGACACATCAGAAATCTTCCGACCATCCACTGAATCGATGCGTGGCCATTCCACCCGGGATACTATCCTCCCTGGAACAGTGTCATCGGCCAGCTCGACGAGCTCCACAACGGGGACTTCATCGCTTTTCGAGGAGATGCACACTCATATGCTCTTGTATGGAGAAAGCGGAAAAGTGGTGGATTTGGCGAGAGCCGAGACCGCTTTTCGAATTCTGACGGCTCTTCTGGCTCCACGTGGAGCCACGGGGAACCGGATGTTGCTGAATTGCCTGGTTTCATCTGGAACAACGCCTTCATTGCCAGCGGAATCGACGACGGAGCATTCATTGGTGGAGCTCATGCAAAGACATGTCAGAGCAATTCTCGGACAACACTTCTGGTCGGCACCGGCGTCTGATGAGGAGAAGCACAAGCATATCACCTTATTGGAATTGCTTATCACAATATCTCTCCATTTCTTGAGATCGTATTTCCTGAATTCACCGATCTCACCGGTAACGGAATCGGATTTGGCGTCACTTTGGAAGTGTAAAATTGCGGCGTTGGAATTCCTTTGTGAACTGTTTCGAGAATTGACGGCGATGCTCAATGAGCACGAATCGAAACAGTTGGTTCAGTTTGTGCAGACGATTTTGAGCAGGTCGAAGCTCCAGAAGTGTCTCCTCCATCTATTGTTAACTGCCGTTGATCATAACCCATTGGAGACGAAGGAAGCGACGAAGGGGCCACTTTCGGTGTCGATTAGCAAGTTTAACGAAGGGCTTCTCGGAGAATCCAGAAGACTATCGCCTATCCTGGCTGCTTATCACAGAAGTCTTCTCACATTCACTTCTCACGCGATCCGTTTAGAATGCGAGATTAAACGTGGATATTCGACATTCTCCGATGCCAATTCATCCCATCGATTCTCGATTATTCAATCAATGATCAATCAATCGTTTAATAATCGCACATCGAATCGGGATAATCATGCGTCGACGGTGGAGCTGCGAGCTTTCTTATTGATTCTGTTGAATGCGTTGAAGAAGCAACCGCATCGACACGAGATGTGGCTACAGTTTGTTGTGCAGATTTTGCCGTGGGTCGAGAGGTTAGTGTGCCGGAAATGTGCCATTCAAAATTGAACTACATTGGCTAAGCCTCACCAAAAAAACTAGAAAATTTTCTCAAGATTTTAGTCAAAAAAACCACTTAATTAACTTGATAATTAACGAAATCAGGAGCATCTGAAGTTTTTGGTGAGGCTTAGCTAGTTTTGTAGTTTGTAGTCGCTTAGCCTCACCAAAAGAGCGCGCGCTAGATGGCGATTTGATGAGGCGATTTTGTAGTTTGTAGTCTACGCCTCACCAAACAAAGTCATTTTTCGGCTTTTTTAAAAATGATTTTTCGGCTATTTTTTTTCGAAATATTTTCATTTTTAGCAAATTTGAAGAGCTCGAAATTTCGATAATTTTGGTCAAAAAACGGCTTGAAAATATCAGAAATTGACAAAGTTACTAAGGTTTCTAGATTTGGTGAGGCTAAGACACTACAAACTACAAAACTAGCTAAGCCTCACCAAACTTGAAATGGTTGAAATTACGCTCATTTTGGCTGTTTTTCGATGATTTTTGGATTTTAGTGATGCTAAGATATTTTTTTTGATATTTTTGTAGTTTGTAGTCGCTTAGCCTCATCAAAAAGTGCATTTGAAGAGCACGGAATTTCAATGATTTTGGTAAAAAAAAACAACTTGAAAATATCAAAAACTGACGAAGTTATAAAGGTTTTAAGATTTTGTGAGGCTTAGACTAAAAACTACAAAACTTGGTTAGCCTCACCAAACTTGAAATGATCGAAATTACGCTCATTTTAGATGTTTTTCGATGATTTTTGATTTTGGTGAGGCTAAAGTATTTTGTAGTTTGTAGTCTAAGCCTCACCAAAATTTTAAACCTTTTTTCTAGCAAAACCTTGTCTAAAAACCTAAAACTATAAAAAAAAAGGTAAGATTTTGGTGAGGCTGAGGCACTACAAACTACAAAACTAGCTTAGCCTCACCAAAAATTTTCGTAGTTTTTCGGTGTTTTTTGATTTTGTTGAGGCTAAGATATTTTGTAGTTTGTAGCCCCTTAGCCTCACCAAGTGTTGAAACTTTTGTTTTTCAATAATTTTTAATAATTTTGGTGAGGCTTAGCCGCTTCAAACTACAAAAAAATTTAAGCTGAACTTTAATTATCCTTTTTCATTTCCAGATCCCTTGCAACAATTGTTTGTCGAGTCGTTGAACAACTATGCAAAAATATGGAGAACGCGATGAGTGTTGCCTACGAGAATCCTCCAACAAGTGATGTGGTCGTGGATAGTCCCGGAGAGACAAGAGACGAACCGGATAGTTATCCAGCCAATTATCTAGCCATGACTCTGGAATCATTGACAACTTTAGTCCATTTCTGTGTCATTGATAGTATCCCGGCGTCCACGTCGACGAGCATCACTTCATCCGGAATTCAACCGATTGTCGATGGAACCACGCCCACCTCCTCATCGAATACGACTTCTATGGTTGGCCACGCGATGTCAGTAATCCCAGGATCAAAAGTGGCAACGGAGCTCTTCTCCCAACTGGGAAAAGTGTTTTCAATGAGCGGCGATTCGGGGGGAGTGATCTCAAAAATGGATCCATCTAGACAGCATGGAAACGGATGGAGGCAGGCTCAATCGGATATGCTCAGCTCTCTTCCACACTCCCTTGCGACGATATGCAATGTGTGGACGGTGGTTAGAAGGGGGCAACCTCCTCTGGTCCCAATTGGAACGAATTCTCAATTACGAAGATTGGTACTGAATTTGCTCTCTCCAATTGCTCAACACCACAAACAGGCGTTCCTAACCTCCCTGGCCCTTGTCTGGCTTACCAGATCAACAGCAAAGCCTACAGTAACCCTGAGGAAACAGGATCCGGATCGTGCCACGTTTGAATACTCGGCAGCGCAACTTGATATAACTAATCTGCTCCTTTCAATCACCTACATCCCATTCGAAGATTTGATCTCTTCAGTGAATTCGACTCTTCGAGAAGCGTCCTTCAAAGCGAATAAAGTTGGAATAACCACTATCGACAAGACAAATTTCCCGACCGAAGAGCCACTTTTAGAGCTGGTTCACTCTTGTGTCGCCGTCGTTCCCCAGCATCAATTGAGATTGTGCTGGAGCTCTCTCCTATCTCTATTCTCTGATGCTCCGTTATCCGCTCTCTCTGCCAGAGCCGTTTTCTTGTTATTCGTGGTCCTTAGCGACTTTGTCAAATGCGTGGGCGGCGCCTATATCGTCGAGGACAAGGCAATGTATCGAAATGTGCAAGAAGTGTGCTCGAGGCTTGCCGAAGCGGTCAACGCGATTGTCGGATGGCAATTGGAGACGACGACGTGGCTGAAGAGAACGCTCGTCGTTAAACAGGATCATGGAAGCTCAATGGCCTCGAGTATTCGATCTGTGGATCAAAGTCCGATTATTGAGATTCAGACGTCCATGTCGAATCTTTCCACGTCAGCAGGAGGATCCATGGATCAACAGAGCACAAGAAACTCTACGTTGAGCCTTATCAATAAGCCGGGATCAATTGGATCGGCTGGATCGAGTACGGATAAAGCTGAGAAGAAGAGCTCATCGAATTTGAGAGCATCCATCAAAGATACGAATAACAATCGGCGGGATCCGGCTCACAGTACCCAAGCACTATTTTTGCTCGCGGAACGGCTCACGGATCTTCTGGATTCAGTGAGCAAATCGGATGAGAAGGATAAAGTGCTCCCGACGCTCCAGGCTGTCTGGGCCAACGTCGTCCCTTATCTGAAGGCTAAGAATGCGAGAAACGCGAGATTCTTCTTCGCCAGCTCTCAACTCCTTGCCTCCATGTCATCCTATTCCTATATGCGCCCGGTGTGGAAAAAGACGACGTTGGATCTCCTCCTTGATTCTGGATTCTTCAAAATGGATCACGCGGCTCTTAAACAATGGCTAGTGGTGACGGATCATCTGATGACGCATGATCGAACGAGTTTCAAGGATCTTTTGAAGAGTATCTCCTATTCGCCGAACGCCTCATTCTCGATTATGACGTCGAAAGAGCAGGAGTATGAGGCGAGAGCGCAGGCGTTGAAACGGCTGACTTTTGTGGTGTTTGGGAGTCAATTGGATCAGTATAATGGGCAAATGAATGATATACAAGGTGAGGCGTAGGGGCTACAAACTACAGAAAAATGGGGGCGTTTCTAGATGCGTTTTGGTGAGGTTTAAGGTACAAACTACAAAAAAAGCGCCCTTAAATACGTTTTGGTGAGGCTAAGGCTACAAACTACAAAAATAGCCTCACCAAATCGTGTGGCGCCAAATAACGCAATTCTGTTTGGTGAGGCTTAGACTATAAACTACAAACAAACGCCTCACCAAATCAGCGAAATTCCTTTTTTGGTGAGGCTAAGTGCACAAACTACAAAAACGCCTCACCAAACCGCGTGGCGGCGATTTTGATAATGTTTTTGGTGAGGCTTAGACTACAAACTACAAAACGCGCCTCACCAAATTGAATGGCGCGAAATGACGCAATCGTGTTTGGTGAGGCTAAGGGTACAAACTACAAAATGCCTCACCAAACCGGACCGCGCCAGTGTGCCTAGTCAATTTGGTGAGGCGTAGGCTACAAACTACACTATTCCTTCATCAAAATTTCAAAATTTCCAGAACGACTCTCCGACAATCTCCGTGTCTCCCAATCGCCAGTAATCCGTTCAGCCGTGTTCCTCTGCGTCCGAGTCCTCCTCCTCCGTCTCCGCCCACACAGTCTCATCGGCGTCTGGCCCATTATGGTCACCGAACTCGTTCACGTCCTTTCCCAACTCGAAACTCAACTACAAAGTGGAGAACAAGAGGGCGCCGCTTCGTCGGATCAATGGATGCAGTTATACGTGGCTGCGTGTAAACTTCTGGAGACTCTCTGCACCCTCCCAGCCGGATATCTCTCTCATTTTCAAATGTTCCACTGGGCATTCGTCTCTTCGGTTTCGGCGGATAAAACTGAGATTTTTAAGCCGTTCGCAGAGAGAATTAATGACTTATTGGCGAAAAAGTATGGAGAATTGACACCAGAAGCAATGGGAAATCATACGGCGTCGCTTGCCGGTGTCAAAATTCTAACCTCATTCGAAGAGCTCCGCCCATTCTTCTATACACTTGCCAATTTGAATAAATCCGTGCCCGAGAGCAATGTGAGCTTTTTCATCTTTATTTGGGCGGGCAGGCAGCTGCTCTTGGTGCCTAGCACTACTAATCCCTCCTCTCTCATTTCAGAATACACTCCGCGACGCGCACGCTCTCTCGGGTAGTCTCACCTACAAAAACGCGGTGGCTCGACTCGAATCGGCGCTCTACGTTGACTTCTCTGAGCACCTGCAATTCTAAAAGAAATTATTGATTTTCTTTCCTTTTCCCGCTCCCTTTTTCATTTATAACGCTTTAATTTTTTTTTCTATTTTTTGTGTACATATCCCTTATTGTACATGCCTCCGTTTCCCCCCCTGAAATCGCCTGTGATACAAATCAAAAAACTCGATTCTTTCTCTATAATTTTCCCGATTTTTTTCGCCTATTTCCCCCCTCTATTTTTCGGTCCTGGGTGCAATTTTTACGAAATTCCGAGTGTTTTTTGCCTTTTAAGGAAATTTATAAATACACGTAAGCCTAAAATTGAAGAAAAAAAAGAAAACAATCAAAGATCTCCCTTCCGGCCACGGAATCGCGATCGCATATCCACCAACGATCGTTTGCAATCGGTGAAATTCTGGAGCACGGCGAAACACTTGTCGGGCACACTTCCATCCCGCGCGTCGATACATTCCTTGGCGCTTCGGGCGTCGATTTGAACGCAATGCGAATTCTTGATACACTTTTTGAGGGCTTGCCGCAGGCGATCACACGAGATTCCCGTCTTTTTTAGCTCGTTGAACTCGTCGTCTTCGAATTGTTGCGTTTGCGAGTGGGCGGTGATTCCGGCCATTTTTTGGAAAGGGGAAAGCTGAAATTTATTCATTTTTGAAGGTTTTAATCAAAAAAGCGAAATTTAGAGGAAAAAACAAACATTTCGATCTAAAAAACATGAAAATTAACCCAGAAACACCCAATTTTCTCTAGAATTCTCCCACACATGACGCAATTTTTCTCATGGCTTGACAACTCGAAATTAGATTTTTCCCAAGCGAAAATTTGATTTTCTGAGCTCTTTTTCAATTAATTATTCGCTCTGCTTGGCTAGATTCAACTCAAATCGCGTGGGAAAATCACGAGGGATTTTTGGGTAAAAGTACAAGATTTGAATGACGAAGATGACATTTTTAACTGGTAATTTAGAGAGAAAGGTCATTTTCTTTGAATTTATGACATTTTTTGAAAGTTTAAATTCAAAATTTCGATCCAAAGGGCAATTTTTTAAAGTTTATATTTTATCTCTCCTAATTTCCTTTTTTCTCCTATTTTTCCGCGCTTTTTCTATCATTTCTACTGAATAATATATCCTTAATTCAATTTTGACTTAAAAACCCACATAAAACTCCGTTTTCTAATGACAAAACCCCGAAAACCACAAAAATTCGCTCAAAACAAAAAACCAAATTAATTCGTGTCGATTTACGGAGCTCGCACGGCGCTCTACCGTATGCTTTCGTGGCGAGACCCGCCATGCACCTTTAATCCGCGCGGCTCCTTTTTTTGGGATTTCGTGAGCATTTTTCTTCCGGAAAACGTGTTTTTCGGCGTTTTTATCGATTTTTTGGTGGTTTTTGGACGGAATTTTGGCTTCAGACGCGAAATTTGAGGTTTTTTGATTGGTTTTTATTAGATTTTGTCGGAAATTTGAAGAAAATAGCCTGTAAAACATTTTTTCTCAAGAAATTTGAATAAACATATTTTTCGCCATTCTATGCTACCAAGTCTTATTATTTTCTGAGTAAGATCGCTTAAAAAAACATAAAAACCGGTTAGATAAATACTATGATTCTGCAAAAAAAAAAACCAAAAGAAAATCCATGTTAAATGAGCCTTCCTCCTCTTTGCGGCTTACTTTTTCTTCCCGTGGCCGACATGTCTCCGTCTCGGCCACGGCAAGTGCGCCCCACCGCACCAAGAATCAATAATGATGACGGCGGCGTCGCGCCTGGCTATTCAGCTTCTGCGCGACGCGGTTGAGCCCGTTAATCCTTTTTATCCTAAAATCGAGCCAGAAAGTTGGTTTTTTTGGTTTTCTAATTAGTTTCTACGTTTAAATAGCTTAGAATAAGGACTTTCTTTAAGAATCTCAAAGAAAATAACGTCTTCATTGCTTTTTGGAGCAAAAATATGTCTTTTGAGTTTGAGCATTGAGATTTCGCCATAGTATTGATTTTTTAGCTCTTGTTATGAATATTCTCTCGTTTCGCTTCATTTTTCTCCTCTCTTATTGAAAATCTATTTCCCATCTTATACAATTGTTTTATTCAGGTAATAATGTCGAATCAAACACCGTACATCGGTAGCAAGATCAGCCTGATCTCCAAGTTGGACATCCGTTACGAGGGTATCCTCTACACGGTTGATACCAACGACTCGACCATCGCTTTGGCAAAGGTTCGCTCGTTCGGAACGGAGAAGCGTCCAACTCCGAATCCGGTCGCCGCTCGTGATGATGTCTACGAGTACATCATCTTCAAGGCTAGCGACATCAAGGATTTGATTGTTTGTGACACTCCAAAGGTAAATAATTGAAATTTGAGGAAAATCGATTTTATAATTGCTTTTTGCAGATGGCCAACATCGGAGGTGGACTCCCATATGACCCGGCCATCATCTCGGTCTCCTCGCGGTCGGCTCCAGCCTCCAACAGCGACGGGGCACCAGCTGCCTCCGCTGGCTCGTCTAGAGCCGGAACCCCATCCCGCAACAGCCCACTCGCTCAAATTGTCAACCAACAACAACAACACCGTGGTGGACGCGGAGGATACCAACACGGTTTCCAAGGAAACCGCGGATTCAACAACTACCGCGGTGGATTCGGAGGTGGCTACAACAGCCAACGTGGAAACAACAACTACGGAGTGCCACGAGTCAATCATCGTGAGAAGCTGAAGTTCGAGTCGGACTTTGACTTCGAGAAGGCCAACGAGAAGTTCCAAGAGGCTCTCACCGACACCCTTGAGAAGCTTAACCTCGAGGAGAAGGAGCAGCCAAAGGTTGAGGAGAGGAGAGATGGAGCCTTCTATGATAAGAAGACCTCATTCTTCGACAACATTAGCTGTGAATCTCTTGAAAAGGCCGAAGGAAAGACTGGACGTCCAGATTGGAAGAAGGAGCGTGAGACGAACCAGGAAACCTTCGGACACAACGCTGTTCGTTCATTGAACTACCGTCGTGGATTTGGAGGATGTGGTCGTGGTGGAAACCGCGGATTCGGAGGTAAATATATTTTAGAGCGACTCCAATCAATATTCTAATTTTCAGGATACAATAATGGATACCAAAACCGCGGTGGATACAATGGAGGATATCGTCAGAACAACAACGGTGGATATCGTCGTGGCGGATACACTCCACGCGAGCAGCAAAACAACACCGCCGCCGAAAATTAGTTCCCCCCTCGTCTAATTTATCCTAATATTATTGCTCTCTCCCCTCCCATATATATATTCAAACACTTTAGTCGTTTGTTAATTTATTATGTAAGTCAAGTTCCCACCCAAAATCTATCAATCCATCCCATTTCTCTCTCTCTCTCTTTCTCTCAACCATTGGCGTGTTAAATCAACCCGTTAATTATTTGGAAATCTCGTACAATTCAATGCGGGCCTTCTGTTATTTTGTAATAATTATTGCGCATCCCCCCTCCCCACCCCCACACAAAAACACATCTCCAGTATAAAAAAAATTCCCAATGTTTCTTTTTGTTCCTTCTTTTCTCTTGATCGTCCCCCTATCCCCCCAATGCTCTTGATCCCATCACCAAACTAGTGATTTGTCCTGTTTCCCTCGCCCCCATTTCCCCCCTAAGTTCTAGCTTGTGAATTTTAAAGCATGTCGTTCTGTTGTCTTCAGTTTGTCATCTTCATGAAAAAATTCTGTACGAAACGATATTTAAGCCCTTTTTATTATTATATAAAACAGAAAAAACTTGTAGTTTGTTAGCCCCCCTCCCCCCTCAATAAAAAACCATCCTCATAATTTCCATTAGCACATTTTTTTTCTCGGATTCCCCAATTAAAAAACGTCACCATTCCTCTTCTCATCCTCAATTAATTTCATACATCAGATGACCACCTCCTCCTCAATCCGTGACTTGGAACCGGTCAGATGACTGGATGAGGGGGAGGCTTCACCTTTTAATTATCCCCCAATAGGATTAGGTAAGAGACTAACATTCATCTGAATTCGTCTCGTATTCTGAAGAAAAATATGCTTCTAAAGTTGAGAGCGGCTCCTTTAGAGAGGCCGTGGGCTAATATTGTAGCTAGATATTGTTTATTTGTGGCGAAGTGAGTATTCATATAGTTTGTAGTATTTGTAGTATTTGTAGTCCTTTTCCAGATATCCATGGCCATTTATCATTATTCCATCGATTATCACAATTTGTTTTTCGATGGGAATCATTTTAAATTTCAAAATTGTTCGTGGCGTCAATTATCTCTATGCGCCTTTAAATGCCACGTGGAAGAGGGAGGAGGCAGTTTTTGGGGAGAATTGGGCAAAAGATGATGAGCATTTTTATCCGGGTAAACTACAAACTACACAATTTTTAGCCTCATCGAAAAAGGAGATTTTTTGGTTTTGGTGAGGCTAAGCGAAAATTGTAGTTTGTAGTCTTAGCCTCACCAAAACCTCGACTTTAAATCAATGAAGTTTTGGTGAGGCTAAGGATTAGTGTAGTTTGTAGTCTTAGCCTCACCAAAAACTCAAATCAGCCGTGGTGAGGTTAAGGCTACGAACTACAATAATCCCATAGCCTCACCAAAATAAAAAAAAGTCAAGAATCGTCGAAAAACAGACTTTTAGGATTGGTGAGGCTCGAGCTACAAACTACAAATTTTCTTAGCCTCACCAAAGACCAATGAAGTTTTGGTGAGGCTAATTTAGTAGTTTGTAGTCTTGGCCTCACCAAACTTCAAACGCTCGTAACTTCCTTCGTTTTCAAGCTTTTCAAGTCGTTTCTTGACTAAAATCTTGGAGACTACAAAGACTACAAACTACTGTTCCAGGAAAAGACATTCTCCGTCGTCAAGGGATCTATCTGATCGTGAATTCGAAAGACGGCGGGGACGTCTTAAGACAGGATCATGCAAAGGAGTTTTTGGAAGTGTTAGAATGGATTTCGACGGTGAAATTGATATCGTCGGCAGGGAGAATGTACACTTATAAGGATGTTTGCCTTCGTTTTCAGGTTCGTGGCCTAGAAATATACTGATGGCCTAGTTTTCCAAGTATGGCCTAGAAACAGAGGTGGCCTAGTTTTGGTGGCCTAACTTTCTTTAGAGATGACCTAGGATCCCTAAAGATTGGTGTCCTAGGTTTCCTAGAGTCTAACTTGGGTTTTCTAGGCCATGGCCTAACTTTTCATTTTTGGTGACCTAGTTTTTTCGAGTATGACCTAACTTTTCAAAACTAAGAGACTAAGATCCCAGGGATGGCCTAACTTTGGTGGCCTAACTTCCCAAAACTAGTGGTCTAACTTTGATGGCCTAGGACTCCAGGTAAGGCCTAGAATCCCTAATACTAATCGAATTGGTGGCCTAGTTTTTCAATTTATTTGGGTTTCTAGGCCATGGCCTAATATTTCATTTTTGGTGACCTAGTTTTTTTGCCATTTGAATTTCTAGGCCATGACCTAACTTTCTATTTTTGGTGGCCTAGGTTTTTCGAGCATGGCCTAACTTTTATGGCCTAACTTTTCTAGCTATTTCCAGAACGATTGTTTCTCAAACACTCACGCAAAACTGCTAGCCGATATCTACTCAAAAAATCATCAAAATTCAATGTTCAACATAACATATCCAATCTACCGTACTACCTATGCAACAGAACCAATCGATATTTCAAAAGTACTCGGAAACGTGTCTCTGAATAGCCATGGACACGTGGAAACCGCCTCTGCATGGATGATTTTATATCAATTGAAAGCTTTCGGAATCGATCGATTATCTAGAGATTTTGAGGATGGATTAGCAGAGAGTATACAGAATGGAGAGACGCCGACACGATTATTGAATTTGTATTATTTTCATTCGGCCACTTTTGATGAAGAGTTGGAGAAAGAGAATCGGAGATTGACACCAAAGTGAGTGAGGCTTAGAGACTACAAAAACTACAAAATCCCATTTTGGAACTTTTTTGATTTTGGTGAGGCGTAGACTACAATAACTACGAAAACCCTGAATTTCTGATTTATTAAATTTGGTGAGGCTTAGGCTACAAAAACTACACGAAAACCCATTTTTGTTTTTAGTGAGGCTGAGAGACTACAGACTACAAAACGCAATTTTCTGTGATTTTAAGTTTTTTTGGGGAGGCGTAGACTACAAAAACTACAAAAAACGAGAAATTCCGAGTTTTAAATTTTGGTGAGGCTAAAAGGCTACAAACTACAAATCTAGTCTAGCCTCACTAACAAAGGAACATTTGAAGGTTTGGTGAGGCGTAGGCTACAAAAACTACGAAAATCCGTTTTTTTACAATTTTCAGTTTTTTGGTGAGGCTAAATGGTGAGGCTAAGAGACTACAAAAACTACAAAATCCAATTTTTGGATTTTATTGGTTTTTGGTGAGGCTAAATAGTAAGGCTTAGACTACAAACTACAAACCAATCTAGCCTCACTGAAAAAGAAATATTTGGTGGCTTGGTGAGGCGTAGACCACAAAAACTACAAAACTAATCTAGCCTCACTAAAAATGGTAAGATTTGAATGTTTGGTGAGGCTAAGGGATTATTGTAGTTTGTAGTCTTAGCCTCAACAAAAACTCAAATAAGTCGTGGTGAGGTTAAGACTAGAAACTACAATAATCCCTTAACCTCAACATTTTTTAATCTTCGTTTTTTGGTGAGGCTAAGGCTACAAACTACATTCTTTCAGATTCTCAATAACCTTCTCTGTCCTTATCATCTTTGCCATCCTCTCCACATTCACCATCAAATTTGTGACATTCAAAACAGAAAATGGGACAAATCGATATCCGATTATTGATTGGGTGTTAAGTAAACCACTTTTGGGAATATGTGGAGTATTGGTAACTCTTTGTGCAATCATTTCTTCAACTGGATTGCTCATGTTATTTGATGTCACTTTTGTGGATATGTGCACAGTTATGCCCTTTCTTTCGTTGAGTGAGTTTGGATTGGTGAGGCTAAGGGACTACAAACTATAAAGCTAGCTAAGCCTCATCAAAACTGCCTTATTTTTTGGTGAGGATAAGACAATTTATAGTTTGTAGTCTTAGCCTCACCAAAATTGTCGGCGAGTTTTTGGTGAGGCTAAGCTAGATTTGTAGTTTGTAGTCGCTAAGCCTCACCAAAACTACAAAGACTACAAAACCGTCATTTTTTCAGCTATCGGAATTGATGACACCTTCCTAATGTTGGCGGCTTGGCACGAGACGGATAGAAATCTTCCTTATGAGGTAGGTGACTACAAACTACAAAAACCACAAACTACAAAGACTACGATATCTATAAATTGACTTAACCTCACTAAAAACCGGGTTTCGAGAATTTCTGACTTTTTAGGTTTTTAGTGAGGCTAAGACTACAAAGACTACAAACTACAAAGACTACAAACTACAAATACTACAAACTACAAAACCCATAAATTGTCTTCATCTCACCAAAATCCGGATTTTCGAGGTTTTCGAACTTTTTAGGTTTTTGGTGAGGCTAAGACTATAAAGACTACATACTACAAACTACAAACTAGAAAAACCACAAAACCTATAAATTGACTTAACGTCAAGAAAAACCGGATTTTCGAGAATCTCATTTTTTTGTTTTTGGTGAGGCTTAGGCTACAAAAACCCATAAATTCAGAAACGAATCGAAAAATCGATGCGTCACGCGGCAGTATCCATTTCCATAACCTCCCTGACTGATGCCTTAGCCTTCCTCATCGGATCCATTGCTCCACTTCCAGCTGTCATGTACTTCTGTTATTACTCTTCCGCCGCCATCGCCTTCATCTTTCTCTATTGTTTGACAATGTTCGTGGCGGTTTTGGCGCTTCAAGGCAAGAGAGAACAAGAATTAAGACATTCAGTCACTGGTGGCAAAACTAGAGATCTCGAGGATTACGGTAAGACTGGTTGGGGCACATGTGCCAAAAAAAAAAAGAATTCCAGAATCATCAACATCGCATCAACTTCTTCTTAAAATGGGAAGCCGGGTGTCGATGAAAGTGGCCGATGAGGAGAATAATAATAATGAGAAAGAGGTTAAGAATGCCTCTTCTGATGATGAGATTAAGGATGTGAGAATGTGGTATCAGAAATTTTTCGAGGATAAATACGCCCCATTTATTTCGGATTCGAGGATATCGATTTTGAGTTTGATGGTCTATTTGGGGTACCTTGGAGCGGCGTTTTATGGGGTACAACAGTTGAAAATTGGGTTTGATGTGAGTTTTGACTACAAACTACAAGAACTTTTTGGTGAGGCTAAGAGACTACAAACTACAAAATCTTTTTTTTTCAATTTTAAGTTTTTGGTGAGACTAAGGATTGGTGAGGCTTAGACTACAAAACTAGAGAATCCGGATTTTTTGAAACTTTTGGGTTTTTGGTGAGGCTTAGTGGTGAGTCTTAGTGGTGAGGCTAAGTGGTGAGGCTAAAGATTGGTGAGGCTAAGCGGTGAGGCTAGTAGACTACAAACTACGAAATTCCATTTTTGCAATTTTAATTTTTTGGTGAGGCTTAGTGGTGAGGCTTAGACTACAAACTACAAAATCCGGTTTTTTTTTAAACTTTTGCGTTTTTGGTGAGGCTTAATGGTGAGGCTAAGTGGTGAGGCTAAATGGTGAGGCTTAAACTACAAACTACACTTTTAATTCCAGCTCATCAACATTGTCCAAGAAAGCTCCGCCTCCCGAGTCTTCCTCGAAGTTCGCCAGAAACTATTCCCCGAGGATACCAAAGTGAGACTACAAACTACAAAAACTACAAAAACTACAAACTACACTTTTCTTTCAGATCATGGACATCGCCGTCTTAGCCTCCCCAAACTTCGCCAATCCAACAGAACGATTCGATTTTCTAGAAGTTTTATCCGAATTTGAGGTTAGACCACGCCCACTTTCATAAGCCACGCCCCTTTTTTTTTGCAGTCAACTTGGTGTTCGGAAGGACGAAATTCGACTCAATTCTGGTTTTTTGAAATGCAAAAATATTTGGGAAATTTGGGATTTGGTGGGGATTTGAATCGGACGTTGAATAGTGAAAAGGTTAGTGTAGTTTGTAGTTTTTGTAGTTTGTAGCCTTTGTAGTTTCCAACATTTTAGTCAAAAAACGACTTGAAAAGCTTGAAAACTGGGGGAGTTACGAGGGTTTGAAGTTTGGTGAGGCTAAGACTACAAACTACAAAACTAGCCTCACCAATTTTTTGGTGAGGTTAAGGGATTGTTATAGTTTGTAGTCTAAGCCTCACCAAAACTTGAAATACAAAAAAATAAAGATTTTGTAGTTTGTAGTCTGAGCCTCACCATTTCAGAAACTATCCCAATCGAAGAAGACGTTTTTAATGTCAAACGAAAAATTTGGATATGACGTTCTGACGGATGAGCAATTCCGGCTATCCACTAGACTAAGAAATGTGGATTCAGATGAGCAGATATCGAATTGTGCCAGGACTATGAGGTATTTTTTTTAGAATTGTTCGCAGTGGAATTCCCTTTAATTTGATATCCATATCGGCTATATTCTGAATTTAAAAAAAATTTTCAAAATTTTTTCATCCCATCGGAATCTCCTTGAAATTCTGCACATTTCATCAATTGGAAGTTTTTCTCTATCTCTTCTCCTTCCAGAGATACAGACGTTTAAAGTCAGGCGCCCTCCGCGCGAGAGGGGGAGAGACGCAGACACTCTAACTGTCTGCGCCTCTCCTCTCTCTTCCTGAACTTTAAAGCGCTGTAAATCAGTTTAAAATAGAGATAGAGAAAAACTAAAAAATGATAAAAACATCAGAATTTCAAGGAGATTCTTTTGGGATTAAAAAAATTCAAGGATTAAAAAAAAAAAAAAAATTTTTCTCCAAATTTCCTAAAATTTTTATCAGGTATTTAGACTAAGTTGAATAAGCCCCACAAAAATTTTCAGCCCATTTGGATCATTTTTAGAGAAGTTATAAGAATTTTAAATTTAGGCCACTCCCCTTTTTAGACTAAATTCAAAAAAAAAAAAAAAAATCAAATAAAAAATTGCAGATCCCTATCAGAAAAACATTCAAAATTCAACATGACCACATATTCTCCATTATGGAATATTGCCGATGAATATGATATTATGTGGCCTCAGACAATGCAGGATATTTATATTTCGATTGCTGTGATGATTCCCGTCGCTTTGTTATTTATTCCTCAGCCTCTGTGCTCTCTGATTATCGGTTTGTAGTTTTTGTAGTCTTAGCCTCACCACTAAGCCTCACCAAAAATCGAAAAAGCTTGAAAACCTCGCGATTTTGGTTTTGGTGAGGCTAAGAAATGGGAATTGCGGGTTTTTGTAGTTTGTAGTGTGTAGTTTGTAGTTTGTAGTTTGTAGTCTGTAGTTCGTAGTTTTGTAGTTTATAGTCTTTGTAGTCTTAGCCTCACTAAAAATCAAAAACGTTCGAAATCCTTGGGAATTCGGTTTTTGGTGAGGTTAAGACAAGTTATTAGTTTTGTAGTCTTTGTAGTCTTTGTAGTGAGTAGTTTGTAGTTTGTAGTCTAGCCTCACCGCTTAGCCTCACCAAAAACCAAAAAGTGAAATATTCAAAAATTAGGTACTGGTGAGGCTAAGACTTAGCTGTTGTAGTTTGTAGTCTTTGTAGTTTTTGTAGTATTTGTAGTTTGTAGTCTATGTAGTTTGTAGTCCACTAGTCTTACCAAAAACAAAAAGCTTGAAAACTTCGCGATTTTGGTTTTGGTGAGGCTAAGAAATAGGAATTGCGGCTTTTTGTAGTTTTTAATATTTGTAGTTTGTAGTCCACTAGCCTCAACAAAAACCAAAAAACCTGAAATCCTTCGAAATTCGGTTTTTGGTGAGGTTAAGACAATTTGTAGTATTTGTAGTTTGTAGTATTTGTAGTTTGTAGTATTTGTAGTTTGTAGTATTTGTAGTTTGTAGTATTTGTAGTTTGTAGTCTTAATAACCCCTATTTCAGGCCTTAACATCGCCTCCATCGCCTTCGGAGTCATCGGAACAATGTCCTACCTTGGCGTCAGCCTAGACGCCACCTCAATGATTACGGTAGCTATGAGCGTCGGTTTCTCAGTTGGTAAGCCCTCCCCTAACCTTTAAAAAGTACAGTAATCCCATCTAGACTTTGCCGCCCACGTCTCCTACGCCTACATGACCGAATCGCGTCCGTCTACAGTATCCCCAATATTTTCAAGATTCTGTCATACTTTGGGTACGGTAGGATGGCCGGTGACACAGGCGTCCGTCTCGGTTTTGTTGGGGGTTTCGTCGTTGTATTTAGTGGATAGTTATGTTGTGCAGACGTGTTTCAGGACGGTTGTATTGGTGATTTTGTTTGGTGAGGCTTAGAAAATTGGTGGGATTAGTTTTTAAAAAAATGATATTTTTAGGTACCACCCATGCCCTTGTATTTCTTCCACTTCTTCTGATGAATTGTCATAGGGTTTATGACTATTTTAAGAAGCCTAATTCAAGTTGTTGATCTATTTTTTGCTTTAATTTATTTTTGAATACTGTAAATAAAGAAATTATCGAGAAATGAAAGTACAACAATGGCCAAAAATGGGTGTTTCAGAAAGCTGAAAAACTAGAAATTTTCAAAAAATTCTGTAAATGTAAAGTTGTTAATTTAACCATTAAAAATGCTGTTTTCTTCGATTTTTTGAAAAAAAAAAAGAAATGGTTAAAACGGGCAAAAAGGGTATTTTTCGGAAAAGCTTTCCTAATGTTAAGTATATAGTTTGATAGCTGAAAAAAAAGGCTTTCAGAATAAGCATTCAAATTTTGCTAAAACATTAAAAAATCTCAGATTTTCTAAAAATTCGGAATTTTTCTGAAACTTCAAAATTCTCAAATTTGAAAAAATTTAAATTTAAAAAAAACAAGCCTCAAAAGTCTGGAAATTGACATCTGATGCGTCTAATAATATTCGAAATTCGAATCGCTCTCTAATTTTAGTTTTTTTCAAATCTTAGAATTTTGAATTTTCAGAAAAATCTGAAATTTTTTTAGTCGTTAAGCAAAATGCATATTCTGAAAGCCCCTTTTTTTAGCTATCGAACCATATACTTTTCATTAACAAAGCTCAAGTTAACCCCAGGTGAAGACCCAAGTTAGTGCAAAAACAGGTGTGTTTCAGAAAACGTGAAATAGCTGAAAAACTAGGAAACTTCAAAAAATTCTGTGAATGAAAAGTTGTTAATTTAGGTTTGTTTTATACCCATAAAAATTTTCAGAATGATCGGAAACTTGAAAGCTCCTGAAAATGGTCAAAATGGCCGAAATACTTTTTTCTATGAACTTTTGAACGGTACTGTAGCTATTTTTTGTAGATTTAGTCATAATCTATAGTTTTTTTTTTTTCAATCTGTATTTTAGTATGTCTTCCACGGTTGCTTCATCTATACTGGTGATATTTACTGAGCATCTACTAAGGAATACTGTACCTATTACAGCTTTAATTACCGCAACACGACTTTGGCGACTATAAGCCTACCGTAGTTACTGTAACATTGTTTGCTTCAAAAAAAAAACACTAAAAAAATATTTATTCGATCAAAACGATCACCAATACTGATAATAACCACCCCGTTCAATTTCAACACCGTATTCGGCACAAATAGTATCAGCTGATGGAATTCCTTTCATTGGTTGTGACAATGTTCCACACATGAACCCATCAGCCACATCTGTATCACATTTTGCATTATAGAGTCCATATCCCGGAAACGTCGATTGATAGCCATTCCATTTGAGGTAAGCACAGTCTCTGGAAAAACCCCTTTTTTAATATAGAAAAAATTTTTCCGGACATTTTGGCCATTTTCAGGAGTTTTTAAGTTTCCGATCACTCTGAAAATGTTTGGGGGTATAAACCAAACCTAAATGAACAACTTTGCATTCACAGAATTTTTTGAAAATGTATGGGTTCTGAGCTATGCGGCGTTTTCTGAAACACCCGTTTTTGCACTGAACACCTTAAAAAACAGGTGTTTTTTAAAAAGCTGAAAAACTAGACATTTTCAAAAAATTCTGTGAATGCAAAGTTGTTCATTTAGGTTTGTTTTATACCCCCAAACATTTTCAGAGTGATCGGAAACTTGAAAACTCCTGAAAATAGCCAAAACGGCAGAAAATCAACTGAAGTGTCCACTTACAATCCAGGCTGTCCGACCGGTTGCCCGGGAGCCCATGTATAGAACGGTTCGGTGTAAGTCTTACTCAAACCACAAATGTCAAATGTAGCACCATTAGTGACCACCCATTCGGGTGCCTCCCATTTGAACTGTCCTGTCGCCTGATCCTTCTCCAACCCCATCCAAAACGTGTACGGCACTGAACTCTGCTCTTGGTATTGTTCATAAAACCCATATTGTCCCTGGTAGGGAGGGCCCCATGCCTGAACCATACTGCTCGGTGCGTATGCAGTGTCGCTATGGTGATTAGTGTTCGGTAGAAAACACGATTCACGCAACGCCGGATAAATTCGTTCGGGCATCAGTTTCCCATCCATCTCATGACATATCTCTTTTGCAGCGTTGTAGGTGATGTTGGGCGTGTTGTGGAGACGAGCGCATACTGTAAGCCCATCCCTGTAGACAGTCGACACTGTGTGCATTTCGCAACCAATATTCATACGGACTAGTTGGTTTTTCTCGTCCACTGAAATGAGAGGATTGGATTGAAGAAAAAGTGGTATTGTCGGTTCAAAAAAATCGCTCGAAGAATTTGATCTACTTTTTGCGCGAATTGTTTATTTTAGCTCCTCCCACTTTATTTTTATCACTGCGATCGAGGAAATTCAGTGGTACAAAAAAAAGGGGGAGGAGCTAAAATCAAATATTCGCGCGCAGAATAGATCAAATTCTACGAGCGATTATTTTGAACCGATAATAAGTACTTACGATAGAAACTAAATTTATAGTATTTCGGTGTGGTTCTTACGCGGAAAAATGATTTTATCCAAGCCTGACGGATTTTCATGTGGGGTAGCTGGAAATTTAAAGTAAAGCTGGCCCGGGCCGACCCGACCCGGCCCGGAAGGCCCGGACTGTTGGCGCCAATTTAAAATTTAGAAAAATAATCCTCTTTTTTGTTGAAAAAGGGTGTGAGTGACTATATATTTTGTTCCTAAATAGGAAATGGTCAGAATAAGGGGTGTGGAGTTGAGTAACAATAATATATGAGTAGAAAGCTGAGGTCATCCCGATTACAGAACAGGTTTCAGTTTTTGCCGAACGCTTTCTAAAATTGAGAAATTTCGATCTGAAATTTTAGTACTGAAACCTGTTGTCTATGCACTAAAATCCTCACTCGCAAGGAGATTGGATTGTCTCATTCGTCTACGCTTGCCGGTAGCCACGAAAAATGTGGTCCGGTGGTCGAGGGGTTAACGGTTATGACTGGTGTCCATAATGCTGTGGGTTCTATTCCCACGAATGTTTTTTCTTTTTGGTTTTTGTACAAAGTTCGAAAAACCGAACTTTCGCATGTTTTTGAGCTCTGAATGCATTTTTCTACTTGTTTGGGACATAAATAACTGTTTTGGAACAAATGAGAAAATTTTTTTTTCACAAATTCTCAAGAGTTTTTGTCACCAAATATTCACTGTATTTTGCTTTATTTGAGGCTTCTAATAGTGGAAAAGCTTATAAAATTATGGATGAAAAAGCATAAAACGAACTCTCAAGACTTCCACTACCGTAATCCATAAGTTGTAGGAACTTTTATAAAAAAAAATTTTGGAAAAAAATTTTGAGTGAAAAAATTTTCCATGACTTGGTCATGAAATTTTTCAAAATTTTTCGAAAAAATTTTTTTTTTCCAAGCTTCGTAAGAATGTTCATATAGATCCAAAAAGTACCCCCACAAAATTTTAGCCCACAAAATTCAGTTTGACGGGACTTATATCTTGTCAAAAAATGCCAATTTAGCACTGAAAAGTAACAAAAACTGAAATTTCTCGGAAATGAAAAGCGTTCGGCAAAAACTGATTTCAGTTTTGGGTTCGCCATCAAATAAGCTTTCTACTGATATAGTATTGTGACCCAACTCCACACCCCCTGTTCTGACCATTTCCTATTAAGTTGCTTCGGACAACAGTTTACATGTTTTGAAGCAATATAACACTTTTTTTTTTTTGCTCTCGGGCCGGGCCGGGCCTTCAACGATTTTCGCAAGTATAGAAAAAAAAAAGTGTTTCGGCTATTTTTTCCATTTTCAGGCTTCTAGAGCTCTCAAGCTTCCGATCAACCTAAAAATGTTTGGGTGTATAAAAGAAACCTAAATTAACAACTTTTGCATTCACAGAATTTTTTTTTTTGAAAATTCCTAGTTTTTCATACTTGTCGGGTGCGGGCCGGGGCGGGCAGTTCTAAAAATTTCAGTCTGGTATCGGCCGGGAAGAAAAATTGAAGACATGAAATCACATTTGAAATTTCGAGCTTTTCTCAAAATATAGACTATTTGAACGAACATTGATTCAAATATCACCAATCTATGTCGAAAGTTCAAAAAATTCATGATTGTCGAAAAAATCACGAAAAATTCACAGCAACTTTTTTGGTCCCTGCCCGCCCCCGCCCACCCCTGCCCCTACTATCTGCCCCGATTTCGACAAGTATGTAGTTTTTCAGTTATTTGGCGAGTTCTGAAACACACCCGGTTTTGGTCGTTTTGCACTGAAAACATGAAAAAACAGGTGTGTTTCAGAAAGCTGAAAAACTAGGAATTTTAAAAAAATTCTGTGAATGCAAAGTTGTTAATTTAGGTTTGTTTTATACCCACAAAAATTTTCAGAGTAATCGGAGCCATGAGAGCCGAGCTCCAGCTGTCTGAAAATGGCTTTTGAACGGTACTGTAGATGATGGACTAAACTACCAAGATCAAGTGCTTTTTAACAATAACTCACATAATATTGATCATTTAACAGCTGATCCGTAGTCAATTTACATGATCGATTACTCAAAGGAAGCTTAATCGCAATATGATTTCCATCAGCCGCTTCTGTCCGATTAACGAACCAGATACTGTGTATCCCGTACCAAGAACATTTTTTCAGATTCTCATTGAAATAGACAACAAAACAATCAGGATTTTGGAAGCAGTTCATGATACATGGCATCTTCTGAGTCTCATTTATTTCCACTGCAGCTCGAGTAATGGGTCCAGGGACACCGGATACTTGAACCATTGTTAGATTACATTCTGGATTACAACCATCTGGATATGGGCGATTGTAGGTGAAGTTTCCACACACTAGATTGGCATCTTCTCTTTGGTTTACTGTAAATGGTTACTGTAGCTTTCCGTCCCACGACTACTAGTACTGTCGAAGAACTTACGGTAGGTAATAGTCCATCCTGTTTCAGATGTATCAATTTTCCATAGATAAATGGAAGTGTCATTTGGGTAGATTGGCTGGAAATTTTTCAGCTTAGATACTAACTAATCATAAACTTACATAGGTTTTTCCATTAAGAAGGAATTGAGAATTGAGGTCACAAGATGGTTGATCAGTATAAACCTTCAAAAAAAGAAACAGTTATCTACTTTCAACAAGAAAAACGAGACCTTAAAACCAACAGTTCCAACACCACCAGACTCATTTCGAGTCACTTCAAGAATGGAATTCCATTTGAATAAATAACATGGATCCGATGAATTCGATTGATATACCATCACACACTCGTAATCTTCTTCACACTTTTCAATGCACTCATCGAAATTGCCGACTTCAATGATATCCGACGCGTTTAGAGTGACTGGCTCACCGGATTCAATGACGAACTTGTAGACGGGATCGTTGGTTTCCGAGTCGAGTGTGTGGATTGGAAATGGGAGGAGGAAGAGGAAGAAGAGGAGGAGGATCATTGTGAGTGAGGGGATGGAGGAAGTGGAACTGGTTTTATAGATAGGGATAGGGGTTCTCATGGGTTATTGAGGGGTTTGGTGGAGAGGAAGAGTTTATCGGTTGGAAAAAAGTGAGTTTTTGTTAGCAACTTCCTTGGCGCGATTTCCTTGACTTGACGCCTTTTTTGATGACTGGCGCGTTTTTGGTGACTTAGCGCAATTTTGGATAATTCGGTAATTCCATGTCTTGACGCTTTCTTTGGCTATTGACGCACTTTTCGACGCTATTTGGGCATATTCACGTTTGGTGTCTTCACGCTTTTCTCAATTAGGGACAGTAATCTTCTTACTTGTAAGTTCTTTCTACAAGACAAAAAAGGTTACTGTATAAAAAAGAACAAGGAAAAAAACTACACATCATAAACCATGCGACCCCTCTTCCATAACCCATGAGACCCTTTTCACATGTATATAACCATCCTCTACTTCCTCCATCCCCTCACTCACAATGATCATCCTCCTCTTCTTCCTTTTTCTCCTCCCATTTCCAATCCACACACTCGACTCGGAAACCAACGATCCCGTCTACAAGTTCGTCATTGAATCCGGTGAGCCAGTCACTCTAAACGCGTCGGATATCATTGAAGTCGGCAATTTCGATGAGTGCATTGAAAAGTGTGAAGAAGATTACGAGTGTGTGATGGTATATCAATCGAATTCATCGGATCCATGTTATTTATTCAAATGGAATTCCATTCTTGAAGTGACTCGAAATGAGTCTGGTGGTGTTGGAACTGTTGGTTTTAAGGTCTCGTTTTTCTAGTTGAAAGTAGATAACTGTTTCTTTTTTTGAAGGTTTATACTGATCAACCATCTTGTGACCTCAATTCTCAATTCCTTCTTAATGGTAAAACCTATGTAAGTTTATGATTAAGTACGGTAGTTAGGGTTTTAGCTGAAAAATTCCAAAAATTAATAAAAAAATTTTGCAGCCAATATACCCAAATGACACTTCTATTTACACATGGAAAATTGATACATCTGAAACAGGATGGACTATCACCTACAGTAAGTCCTCTAGCTGCTACTACAATAACACCATTAGCCAGTACTAGTAGTACCCAGTCTAATCTTCTTGTTTCAGATGTGCTAGTAGTTATACAGTATTTCCTAGGTAATACAGGGTTAGTATATACAGTACCGTTCAAACGTTTATAGAAAAAAGTATTTTTCAGTTGATTTTCGGCCATTTTAGCCATTTTCAGGGGTCTGAAGCTCGGCCCTCATGTTTCCGATCACTCTGAAAATGTTTAAGGGTATAAAACAAACCTAAATGAACAACTTTGCATTCACAAAATTTTTTGAAAATTCCTAGTTTTTCAGCTATGCCGCGTTTTCTGACGCATACCTTTTTTTCGGCCGTTTTTGCACTGAAAACGTGAAAAAAACTGGTGTGTCTTAGAAAACACGGCATAGCTGAAAAACTAGAAATTTTCAAAAAATTCTGTGAATGCAAAGTTGTTAATTTAGGTTTGTTTTATACACCCAACAATTTTCAGAGTGATCGGAAACATGAGGGCCGAGCTTCAGACCCCTGAAAATGACCAAAATGGCCGAAAATCAACTGAAAAATACTTTTTTCTATAAACGTTTGAACGGTACTGTATGAATACAGTACTAGCGGTGATGATAGTTAGTAATACAGTATTACTAGCTTTGCAGTGTTGGCTGTACTAGTAGAAGTACAGTAATACCAGTTTCTATCATTATTAGCAGTAGCCGTAGTAAAATACAGTAGAAGATAGTAGCAGTAGTACCGTACTATGTTGTAGTAGTCATTATTAGCTTAGCAGTACGGTACCTAATACAGTACTTATCTTGAAATACTAGTGGTAAACCATTACTCATAGTAGAACTACAGTGCTCCCCTAGTCTAACCTACCTACAAGCTGCGATTAGTAACTACAGTACCACCCCAACCTATATAACTTTTCCAGAAAACCAATGCCAAGAAGAAGAAGTAGTCTGCGGTAACTGGGGATTCGACCGCCCATATCCTGATAGCTGTAACCCCGAATGTAACAAGACTCTAGTCCAAGTCTGGGCTAAACCCGGTCCCCTAACCGACTACGCAGCAACAACAAACTTCACCGTTATCTCATGGGGTCAGTGTATGGAGACATGCTACCAAAGCGGTCGTTGTGCTTATGCTCATTATGAACAAGGGTCCAATAATTGTACAATGTTCCACCCTGCATCCATTCTTTTTATGGATCGAACACAAGCCGCTGATGGACATCATATGGTTATTAAGGTGGGGGGATAGGGGGCGGAGCTTATTATTATTATATTTCCGATTTAGCTTCCGTTGAACGAGAAGTTGTGTAAGATGACGACGGAACAGTTGCTAGATGATCAATATTATGTAAGTTGTGCCGGAAGTGTGCCGAATCCTTGAAAAAAGTAGTAAGATAACAGAAGTTCTAGAAGCCATAACTCCCTTCAAAATCGATATTTTTAGACGATCAAAATGTGAAAATGATAGCTCTCGATGAGATCTATAAACTGAGCCAGTTACTGAGCGGAAATATACAGTTTGAAGCGAGTTACAGACCTTAAAGCAACCGATTTGAGACTGACAGGAAGAAATAGGTGCATAACTCGCTTTAAATCTAACTACCCGACTCAGTGGGTAGTGCATTGTGTAGATCTCTCTGAGAGCTTTCATTTTCATCTCTTGGTCGTCTAGAAATATTGATTTAGAAGGGAGTTACAGACCGGCCCGGATCGACCCGGATCCTGGTAGTCGGCCGACCCTCTTCAGCCGACTCACCCACATAATTGCCTTCCCACCCCGCAGCCTGGCGTTGCCCGCGTGGCCTAGGTGGTAACACGCGCGGCTTAGATTCTCACGCTCGCGGGTTCGACTCCTGCACCCTAAAATTATTTTTTGCTTTCAGGTTTACGCTGCTGCCATGTATTTCAAACAGAAACGAGAGTATTTCCGTATTAGAACCACACCCAAATACTATAAAGTTATTACTTATCGTAAGACCTTAAAGCAAGTTTCCATTTTTTTTGAAAATAAAATTCCAGTCGATAGAGAAAAATGGTACATGGAGGAGCGTGGCTGCCCATTAAACATGGCCGTCTCCGGATGGTACAACTCGAATTTAAATGATACAATCTGCATCAGACACTGTCAACTCCCGGGATTCACTCAACCCGAAGCAGAATCCTTCTGTAATGAGATGGATATGTTCTTGTTAACTGATAAGTACACTTGCTCAATGATGGGTCCACGCCTTAAACAGAATCACTTTTCGTTGGCTGATTTGTACACTAATTTCAACAAATTTCCGAAACATATTGGGATTAGTGGATTGAAAACGATCAAGTCATGGTATGGATTAGAGAAAAAAGATGGAGTTTGGAAGTGGAGGACTCCGGAGTTTCGAATTTTTAATGAGGATGTGATGCCAATTCCGTGGGGACCTGGGGAGCCGAAGAGTGATCCGGATTCGTGAGTTAGGTTGAAAATAGATTTGAGCGGGTATAACTCAGCTATCGTAAGAGCTATCAAAAAAGGTTTAACTAATGGAATATTACTTATGATAAGGGCTATATTTTGTTAGTTAATAACTTTTTGATAGCTCTTACCGTAACCGAGTTATAATGGCTCAAAGTTAAGCTATGTCATTTTTGGAAAAATTTTTTTTTGGTAGTTCTATTTCTAGCCGTCATAACTTGGCTACGGTAAGAGATATCAAAAAACTGTCAACTACAAAATTGTAGCTCTTGATAAGGGCTATATTTTGTTAGTTGATAACTTTTTGATAGCTCTAAAGATAGCCGAGTTATGACGGCTGAAAACTAAGCTATGTTATTTTTTGAGAAAAATATTTTTTTAAAAATTTTTTTAGTCCTAACTTCTAGCCATCATAACTCGTCTACCGTAATAGTTTTCAAAAAGTTATCAACTAACAAAATGTAGCCTTTCATATGAAAATTTTTTTGTCAGTTGACAGTTTTTTGATAGCTCTTAAGATAGCTGAGTTATGACGGCTAGAAAAAAAAAACACAAAAAAAATTCACTTTATCTGAGGGCTTATAACTCGGCTACCGTGATAGATATCAAAAAACTGTCAACTAACAAAATGTAGCCCTTACCATAAGCAACATTTTATTAGTTGTCACTTTTTCTCTATATCTGCTCCCAACAAAGTTATCCCCTCTCAAAATCCCATTATTTCCAGAACATGCGCCTACATGGAATGGGGAGACGGACAAAAGGATCCAATCGGCTACGCATTCTACGCCTCACCGTAAGTCTAGACTACAAAAACTACAAAAATAAATGATTTCCAGATGTAATTCCACACAAATGGATGGTTTCTCATGTGGATCCTATACAATGTTCTATCAACCAGTCAAAACATGGGATGAGGTGGCAGCCGAGTTTGGATTTGAGCAGGATTGTTGTTTGATGGGACCACTTTATCATGATATGTGGACTGATTAATTTTTTTTTCTCTATTTGAATAAAAAATTTTGTCGTAGTTTTTTTTTTGGAAAAACGGCATTTTTGAAATCCTATAACTTGGCTAAAAATGATCCAACCTGGCTGAAAATTTTTGTAGGGCTTATACAATCTAGTCTAAATACCTGGTAAAAATTTCAGGAAATTTGGAAAAAAAATATTTTCGTGTTAGAAAATTTTTTTTTCCTAAATTTTTTTATCCCATCGGAATCTCCTTGAAATTCTGCACATTTCTTCAATTGGAAGATTTTCTTTATCTCTTCTCCTTCCAGAGATACAGACGCTTAAAGTAGGGCGCCCCCGCCGCGCGAGAGAGGGGGAGAGACGCAGACACCCTAACTGTCTGCGCCTCTCACCTCTCTCTTCCTGAACTTTAAAGCGTTGTAATTCAGTTTAAAATAGAGATAGAGAAAAACTTCCAAATGATAAAAGGATCAAAATTTCAAGGAGATTCTTTTGGGATTAAAAAAATCCAAGAATTTTTTATTTTGAAAAAAAATAATTTTTCTCCAAATTTTCTGAAATTTTCACCAGGTATTTAGACTAGGTTGAATAAGCCCCACAAAAATTTATAGCCAATTTGGATTATTTTTAAGCTAGTTATAAGAATTTTAAATTTAGGCCACGCCCCTTTTTAGACTAAATGTAAAATTCTAGAGTTTCGATGAAAAAGTGAGTGTCAAGGATGGTTTTTTTTGGCCTTTCAACGGGTTTTTGGTGGGTTTTAAGCACCATTTTGACCTTAATCCGGACAATTTGAATTTTCAGAAAAAAAATATTTTCAGTCAAAAAGTATGAAATTTTCATTTTTGGATTTTATCGATTTCTAGGACTTCCTCAGCCGAAAACTGTATTTTTCCGTGGTTTGGTGAGTTTAGAGCCCCATATTGACTAGCTTTTGAAAAAAAATATTTTCAGCCAAAAATCTGAAATTTTCATTTTTGGATTTTATCGATTTCTGGGCTTTTTTGAACCATAAAACTGTATTTTTCAAGGTTTTTGATAGAATCCCTAGCCTCACCAAAACAATTTTTTCGGAAATTCCCGATTCGAATACCTTCCAAGAAAAATCGAATTCCGCCCCATATAACTTTCTTTTTCAATCTTCTCCCCTTCCCAATACAATAGCTAAGAAGGGAAGGGGGAGCGCGCCAAAAACTTCCCCCTTTCGAAAATTCCAATAGTATTGGCATTGAGAGAGAAAAAGAGAGAGAGAGATGGCCAAATGACCTCCAATCGAAAAAGGGTCTTCTTTTCCTTCTGAAGAATCTTCAGAAGAAAAAGAAGATTTCGAAAAGAAAATCGAAAAAACTATACTAATGTTAGAGACTATGTCAAATGAAGAGACGCAAACATGGAACGGTTTGGGTCGACCGAAAGCAAGGTCGACATTTTTCTGGCATCCCTTCCGCTTCGCATAGTTTTCATTACTTTGTTTGTGTGTGTGGCATTGAGGATGATGAGGAGGACGAGAAAACGAAGAGTTTGACCTATTTTTATGGATAGCAGGGGTACTGTAAGCCAAAAAAAAGAATTTGAGGGTTTTTTGGTGAGGCTAAGCGGTGAGGCTGAGACGACTACAACTACAAAACAAGATAAGCCTCGACAAAAAATCCACTACCGTTTCTCAAAATTTCAGTCAAAAAATCAGCTGAAAAGCTCTAAAATTGAGAGAAATAAGAGCATTTTAAGTTTTGGTGAGGCTAACACTAGAAACTACATAACTGGCTAAGCCTCACCACTTAGCCTCACCAAAATGCTAGATTCGATTTCGCTATTAATTTTGTTCAAAAAAACATATGAAAAGCTATGAAATTGAGCAAGGTATGACCATTTTAAGTTTTGGTGAGGGCAAGAGAAAATTGTAGTTTGTAGTCGCTAAGCCTCACCACTTAGCCTCACCAAAACCAGAAATCCCATCAGCTCCTCCAATTTTAAAGATTTTTAAGTCTTTTATCTACCAAACAGTTTAGGATCCTTATTAGTTATTTTTGGTGAGGCTTAACTAGTTTTGTAGTTTGTAGTCTAAACCTCACCATAAACTTAGCTTTTCGATTCCGAGTGTTTAAGACCAAAAACGAACCAAAAAGCTTTAAAATTAGCTGAGTTATAGAGGTTTGAAGTTTTGGTGAGGCTAAGTGGTGAGGCTAAGACACTACAAACTACAAAACTAGCTAAGCCTCACCACTTAGCCTCAACAAAACGCTAGATTCGATTTCACAAGTTTTCTTGTCCAAAAACCCCCCTCTAAAAATGATATTTGATATTTAGATGGTCCCTGACCCTTTATAACGTTAGAATAATCTAGAAGACTTCCAGGGATTACTATAGGCCACGCCCCCTCTCTTTTTTTCATTTAAAATTGTTTTCGTTCCTTCCTTCCAACACCTTGTTGTTACTTTGACCTACTTTGTGATCAAAGTTTATTGGGCGATGAGAAAAAGAAAGGGATGTTCCGTGTTGATAACGGTTTCTTGCAGGCATCACAGAGAACACTCGAGGCACGGATTGGGCACCATGTCGTCAGGGTTGGCTACAGTAATCCTTTGGAAGCTTTAGACCAAGAAATTCGGGTTTTTTTGAGTTTTTAATCCAAAATCCATCGTAAAATCATTAAAATTGATAAAATTGATGTTTTGGTGAGGCTAAGTGGTGAGGCTTAGACTACAAACTACAAATATCATTTCTTAGTCCCCCTTGGTATCCTAGGCCATCACAAGGGAAGCTAGGCCACCTTTCAAGACCACCTGATCCTTGAAACTTTCCGGGATCACGTCATTTCGCCAGAATCCATTTTTTAGTAGTAAAAAGAGAAGTAGGTCAAAACCAAAACACCTCTTCTCTCTCTCTCTCTCTCTCTCTCTCTCTCTCTCTCTCTCTCTCTCTCTCTCTCTCTCTCTCTCTCTTTCTCATAAATGACGTGGCATCTGGATGCCAACCATAATTCGGGAATCAATTGTTTTCAATTTGTTCCAAATATTCTGTCTTCCCTTCCGAAAGACCAACCCCCCGAGAGAGGAGACATTGACCTAGATTACGTAATCCACCTCCGACGTTTCGGAAGATTACATAGGCACACGCTACCTACCTATCTAGACAGGTTTCACGCTCGTTCGGTTAGCCCCGCGACTTTCGGTTTGTGGCGCTGGCGTCACACCTTTTTTGTGTTGTAGGAACGGTCTAGAAACTGAGGGTTACAGTTTTTTTTGGTGAGGCTAAGCGATATTTGTAGTCTGTAGTCTAAGCCTCACCACTTAGCCTCAACAAAATAGAAAGGGTTTTTGGGTAGCGATTTGGTCAAAAAACTATCTAGAAATCCTTACTCTTAGATACAGTATTTTAGGGTTTAGTGAGGCTAAGCGATTTTTATAGTTTGTAGTCTCTTAGCCTCACCAAAAGAAGAGAAAGCTATTCTGAACATTTTAGTCCAAAAACCAGCTGAAAAGCTTGAAAACTGGGCGAGATATGAGCGTTTGAAGTTTTGGTGAGGCTTAGACTACAAACTACATTTCAGCCTCACCACTAAGCCTCACCAAACTTCAAAACCCTGTAGCTCTGTCAATTTCAAAGCTTTTTCAGCCGTTTTTTGACCAAAATCCTCCCAAAGTCATGGAGTAGTGTTGGTGAGGCTTAGCTAGATTTGTAGTTTGTAGTGCCTTAGCCTCACCGCTTAGACTCACCAAAAATTGAAATCTGTCTTAAATGGTTAGTTTTGATGCTTTTCAAGTGCTTTTTTGACCAAAATGCTTAGAATTATAAATTGAAGTTTTGGTGAGGCTTAGCTAACTTTATAGTTTGTAGCTTCTTAGCCTCACGAAATTTCAAATAGCTCTAACTTTGTCAGTTTTCAAGATATTTAGGCCGTTTTTGGACCAAAACGTTCACAATTGTCTGGACTTTTTTTGGTGAGGCTAAGCTATTAAACTAGTCCCCCCTTTAAACTTTCTCCTTCTCCATTTCGTCTATATGAGGGGTAAGAGTTGCCCCGTTTCAAGTTCTCTCAATGCCATCCATCCCTCCTCGAAATACTATACAGGTGTCACTTTTCATAGGACTCCGCCTACTTTTTTTTCCATCTCTTTCACATAGTGACCGAAAAGAGAGAGAGAGAGAGAGAGAAAGAGAGAGAGAGAGAGAGAGAGAGAGAGAGAGAGAGAGAGAGAGAGAGAGAGAGAGAGAGAGAGAGAGAGAGAGAGAGAGACGTGCGCGCGCATTTTTTAGTCGGGCGTCCTACTACCACACAGTTTCGATTGTCCTTGGCATCTCATCATCATCATCATGCGGTGGTCTCTCTCTCTCTCTCTCTCTCTCTCTCTCTCTCTCTCTCTCTCTCTCTCTCTCTCTCTCTCTCTCTCTCTCTCTCTCTCTCTCTCTCTTTTCCTTCTTCAAAAACTGAAGGACAGTTCATTGGCTCCGCCCCCTTTTTTCTCCCCCCTTCTCTTTTCTTAATTCACCTATTTTCGGAGGAAGAGAGGCCGATTTTTGAGTTAGATAGCCCCCTTAGTAGGTTGGACTTAGTTTTATAATTAGACTGGTTGGCTTAACCTCACCAAGATATAGTTTAGGATTTTGGAAGTAGTTTAGTGAAAAGAGAGCTCAAAAACCTTTGAAATTAAGCAAGTTAGAAGGGTTTTAGGTTTTGGTGAGGCTAAAAAATTTTTGTAGTTTGTAGTGGGTTAGCCTCACCAAAAATAAGCCTTCATTTTGTGAGCATTTTAGACAAAAAACCACTTGAAAATCTTTAAAATTGACGGAGTTAGCTCCATTTCTAGTTTTGGTGAGGCTTAGACTACAAACTACAAATATCGCTTAGCCTCACCAAAAAATCAGGCTCTTTATTCTGAGTATTTTAGTAAAAAAAAAAACCTTGTAACTCTGCTAGTTTAAGAGCTTGTTCAGTGGTTTTTTGACCAAAATGTTAAGAATTGTTTTTTTGGTGAGGCTTAGTTGACTTTGTAGTTTGTAGTCTCTTAGCCTCACCACTTAACCTCACCAAAACATAAAATGCTATAACTTTGTTCATTTTCAAGCTTTTTCCGTCGTTCTTGAACCAAAATTTTCCGTTTTTCTTCCCCTTTTTTTTCATCTTGTGACCTAATAATTCCAGAAACTTCTTCCACTTCTGCTTCAAAAAAATGGATCTCTCCTCAACTGGGAGTCTTCCCATCCATCTCCCACTCACCCTCAACGTCTCCGAATCCTCACCATCTGCCACGTCATCATCATTTCTAAGCCCATCACCATCTTCCGCATTCCGTCAAGTCGTTCCAAAAAACGTGGTCCATCCGACAGCTGCCGTTCCCTCCATCGACACTTATTATATGTCGGCAATTCAATCTCTGGTCGCTGCCACCACTAATGATGATCAGTACAGCGAGTTGGGACCACTTGAAGGTTAGTACGGGAAAAATGAAATTTTTTGATTTGGTGAGGCTTATCTTGTAGTTTGTAGTCTAGGCCTCACCAAAAATAAAAGTTGAACTTGTTGACAATAACAATTGGGGGCAAGTAAACATCAAAAACCAGTGGAAACTAGAATTTGAAGATGGTAAAGTTTTGGTGAGGCTAAGTGGTGAGGCTTAGCGACTACAAACTACAATATTTTCTTAGCCTCACCAAAACTTCAAAAACTCCTAATTTGGCTTTTTTCATGGTTTTTGATCTCTTAAACTTAGAATCGAGAAGTTCAGGATTTGCTGAGGCTTAGACTACAAACTACAAGCTAAGCCTCACCAACTTTTCGGTGAGGCCTAGTTGTAGTTTGTAGTCTAAGCCTCACCAAAACTTCAAATCCCTGTAACTCAGCCAATTTCAAAGCTTTTTGAACCGTTTTTGAACCAAAATGTTCAGAATCTGCTGGATTTTTTTGGTGAGGCTTAACTTGTAGTTTGTAGTCCCTTAGCCTCACCAAAACCTGAAATCCTCATAATTTTGTCATTTTTATCGATTTTTCGATGGTTTTTTTGACCAAAAAACTCCAAATTTCTTGGTTTTCAAGGTCGAAAAATTCTGCAAAAAAGTGAAATTTTTTGGAAAAATTGGAAAAAAAGAAAACTATCTTTTTTCTTTTTCTTTTTTCCAGTTCAAGGTCATTCTGAAATCTTCTCTCTCTCTTTCTCTCTCTCTCTCTTTAATATAAGTACCCAATACCTCCTGACCTACTTCGATACTCTTTTTTTTTCCATTTCAATTCTCATTCCAATTCAAAAAAAAACCAGTTGCGCAATTTCGAAAATTCGCGCGCGCGCTCTCTCCTAGTCGACCTCTAACCATGAATCACTTAAACGGAATCGGAGAGACTCTTTAGTCATCCCCCACCCCGGAAAAAAAATACTGAGGTCACTGTAAAGGATCACATGAGGCTCAGATGACGTGGATTCACAGGAGATCAGTGATCAAAATGAGAGAGAATTTGAATTTGAAATAGGTCATGGGGTTGTGAGGCTAAGCCTATTAAGAGTTCTTATTTTTGAAAAAAAAATCGAAAAAACTTGAAAAATGACAAAGTTGTATTTTTGGTGAGGCTAAGCGACTACAAACTATATTTTTGCTTAGCCTCACCAAATGGAACTTCTTAAGATTTTGGACATTTTGGTCCAAGAACGGCTGAAAAATCTTGAAAACTAGCCGAGTTACAGCCCTTTGAAATTTTGGTGAGGCTAAGGCTACAAACTACAAAACTTGCTAAGCCTCACCAAAAGACACTCCTCAAGATTTGGAATATTTTGGTCCAAGAACGGCTGAAAAAGCTTCAAAACTAGCCGAATTAAGCAGTTTTTTAGTTTTGGTGAGGCTTAAACTACAAACTACAAATTTCGCTTAGCCTCACCAAACCTTAAATTCTTTGTAATTTTGTTATTTTCAAAGCTTTATACATGGTTTTTCGACTAAAATACTCAAAAATTGAAATTCTAGGTTTTGGTGAGGCTAAGCGATTCCTGTAGTTTGTAGTCTGCTAAGCCTCACCATTTTTGATGATCACCTAAAAATTCCTTATTCCTCTTCTTCTTCTTCACAAAAAAAAAGTAGGTCACAAAAACAGACTGCGCAGTCTCTAGCGCCCTTTTCTTCTCTCAACTGGTAAACATATTGAGTGAGAGAGTGTGTGAGACGAAGAGACGCAGATAAAGGATGATGTGAAGGGGAAGGGGGGAGCGATGGCATGAAAGGGGGGATCGTCTTGTCTTTTAATCGAGGTCATCTTTATTTTAGGTTGATGAGTAGTTAGAAATAAGGGAAATCAAAAAGTGGTTGGGATGGGTTTGGTGAGGCTTAGCAAATTTCGTAGTTTGTAGTGACTAAGCCTCACCAAAAAAAGTATGAGCTATTCTGAGTATTTTGGTCGAAAAACTAGCTGAAAAGCTTCAAAAAGAGCTGAGTTATGAGCAATTGAAGTTTTGGTGGGGCTAAGACTACAAACTACATTTTAGCCTCACCAAAACTTAAAAGGGCTGTAACTCCGCCAATTTTAAAGCTTTTTCGGCCGAAAATGACCGTAATCTCTAGTAGTTTTTTTGGTGGTTTTGGTGAGGCTTAGCCAGATTTGTAGTTTGTAGTCTAAGCCTCACCAAACCTTAAAATGGTCGTAATTTTGCCAATTTTAATGATTTTTCAATGGTTTTTAGACCAAAATATTCTAAATCGCTGGAATTTTTGTTTTGGTGAGGCTTAGCTGGTTTTGTAGTTTGTAGTCTAAGCCTCACCAAAATTTAAAAGCCCTGTAACTCAGCCAATTTTGAAGTTTTTCGAGTGGTTCCTGGCCTGAAAGTTATGGAATCTCAATACTTTCTTTTAGTGAGGCTAAGCTAAAAATGTAGTTTGTAGTCTAAGCCTCACCAAACTCAAATTTTCCAGGAACCACGTCAATCCTAAAAGACGAGAACGCCTCCACCTCATCAGGCACAATTCTATGTCAAGTGTGTTCGGACAAGGCCAGCGGTTTTCATTATGGTGTTTTCGCATGCGAAGGATGCAAGGTTCGTTTTTTTTTTTGATGAGAATGACCATGAGAAAGAGAAAATTGGGTAATTAGAAAAAGTGAGGACAGATGGCCTAGAAACCCCCCAAAAAACTCTTCCATTTTCTTTTTTTCCAGGGATTCTTCCGTCGATCAATCCAACAAAAAATCACGTATCGAGCGTGTACACGTGCCGAGGATTGCCTCATCCTCCGCAATAATCGGAATCGGTGTCAGTGTTGTCGACTCAAAAAGTGTCTGTCCGTTGGAATGTCTAGGGATGGTGAGTCAGCAGAAAAAGCTAAAAATTCTAAAGATTTTTGTCTAAAAACCACCTGAAAATCTTGAAAAATAACAAAGTTACGATCATTTTAAGTTTTGGTGAGGCTTACCAAAAAATGTAGTTTGTAGTCTCTTAGCCTCACCAAAACAAGAATTTCTGATTCTAAGTATTTTAGTCAAAAAACCATCTAAAAAGCTCCAAAAACAGCGAAAATACAATGATTTTAAGTTTTGGTGAGGCTTAGCTAGATTTGTAGTTTGTAGCGCCTCACCAAAGACTTCAAATCCTCATAACTTTGCTTAAAATAGTGCTATAACCTTCAAAATTTCTCTAGGGATAGTATAAACTATTCTGATTGAAATGGCCTAGTTTTTGAAAGCGTGGCCTAACTTTTGATTTCTGGAAAAAGTTAGGCCGTGGCTTCAAAACTTAGTTAGAAAGATAGAGCATGTTTAGTTTAGTACCCTTAAAAATTTTCAAGGGAATTGGGGCTCTGGGAGCCGAGTTACAGGGGTTTTAAGTAGGTGGCCTAGTTTTTTCTAGGCCACCAAGCCATAACTCGGCTCCCAGGGGGTCCCAAGGCTTTGAAACTTCTAGAGCATTTAAAAATAGTCTAGTTATCAATTTTGGTGAGGCTTAGCCACTAAAAACTACACATTTCGCTTTGCCTCACCAAATCGTTTTATTTTCCGGTTTTTTTCCTTGGCACAGTGCCAATTAAATGCCCTTTCTCATACTAAAAGTACATAGTTGAGTCAGGGCGCGAAACACATATGTTGGTTGGAAAAAAAGAAGAAGGAAAAAACGGAAAAGTGCAACATTTCAAATTCTAATGGGTCTTTGTTTGAGACAGTCAAGGTTCTTTGTTACATAAGACTAAGAGGGGAAACAAAAAACGAGTGGATTGAGATTTATGGGAATTTGGAAAAAAAAAGAGAATTTTTTCGGGTGGTCTAGTGACCTTCAATAAGGGGGATTTTGGTGGGAAAAGAGTTAAAAAATCGATAAAAATGACAAAGTTTGAGTTTTGGTGAGGCTAAGCGAAAATGTAGTTTGTAGTGCCTTAGCCTCACCAAATCTGAAATGTCGGTTTCTGGTTATTTTAGTCCAAAAAACATTGAAAAGTGGACAAAATTAGCCGAAAAACCAATGTTTCGAGTTTTGGTGAGGCTAAGACTACAAACTACAAAATCAGTTAAGCCTCACCAAAATGAAGTTTTTGAGATTTAGAGTATTTTAGTCCAAAACCCGCCTCAAAACCTCGAAAACTAGCCGAGTTACAGCGCTTTGAAGTTCTGGTGAGGCTTAGACTACAAACTACAAAAGTCGCTTAGCCTCACCAAAACTTTAAATCACTGTAACTTTGTCATTTTTCAAGCTTTTTCGCTCGTTTTTGGACCAAAATTCTTAGAAATGTATTCCTAATCTTTGGGGAGGCTTAGACTACAAACTACAAAACAACCCTTATTTTTTCAGCTGTCCGTTTCGGTCGTGTTCCAAAACGAGAGAAAGCCCGGATGTTCGAGGAGATGCAAAAGACAAATGTTCAATCGCAGAGGGATCAGATTGCAATTCAATATGAGAATTTGGGAGAAGTTATGCATAAAATGACCCAGGCTTTTGGGACCTTGCAGAATACGGTAGGTAGGGGGAGTACTGTAGCTTGAAAATAGTTAAGGTCGGTTGGACTACTGTAGAAGATTACTGTAGCTAGATTTTTGGAGCCAAATACTATTTTTAGTTAGGTAGCGATTGGGTTGGGTTACTGTAGGATTACTGTAGCTATATTCTAGTTATTACCATTTGGGATACTGTAGGATTACTGTACCTAACTTAATCTACTAAGATCTAGCTTTGGCTCAGTTTCCTAGCATTTAGGGTTACTGTAGCGCCTCCAAGATTACTGTACCCCAAATCCAACTTCCCCTTTTTCAGCTTGAAAAATGCTCTGGCCCCTTGTACACCGATCGTTGTCCAATAACCTCCAACGTGATCGTAGTCCCACTAAAAGCCGCCATCGACTTCGCCAACGCCATTCCAGCGTTTTTATCGATTACTCAAGCCCATCGCGTGTTTTTGTTACAGGTAAAAACAAATTTTCAAAAAAAAAAAAATTCAACAAAACTACAAACTACAAATTTCAGAACAGTGTATTCGATGTGATGCTGCTTGCATCGGCAGCCGCCTCACCAAAATTCCCCCCTGGCGGCATCACCTATGACCCGTTATCCACTAATCCTATCATCTCCCATACAATCCAATCAATCGCCGAACGGATCCGCCTTCTCCCACCTCAATCCCTTCCAATCCTCACAGCTATCGCTGTCTGTCAAGCTGAACTTATGTCAGATTGTCAGCAACCGATTCTCTTAGCTGACACTCTTTGGCATGTTCTTGCGAAGGTCGGAGGTCTCCCAGCTATCTGCGCTTCGCCGGATCTTCTCAAAGATATAAGGATATTGAGAGCGTGGCATAATGATCGATTGAGACAGTCTACTATTGCTCAGGTTAGTTTTAAAATTTGATTTCTAATTGTTTCAGTCAAAAAACCATCTGAAAAGCTCGAAAAATGACTGAATTTCAACGTTTTGAAATTTTGGTGAGGCTTAGCAAAAATGTAGTTTGTAGTCACCTAGCCTCACCAAAAAATTAAGTTCCTATTTCTGAGTATTTTAGTCAAAAAACCATCAAAAAAGCTTCAAAAACAGCGGAATTACAATCATTTTGAATTTTGGTGAGGCTTAGCTAGTTTTGTAGTTTGTAGTGCCTCACCAAAAACTTCAAATCCTCATAACTTTGCTTAAAATAGTGCTAGAACCTTCAAAATTTTTCTGGGAATAGACTAAACTATCCTGATTATGATGGCCTAGTTTTTGAGACCATGGCCTAACTTTTCATTTTTCGGAAAAAGTTAGGCCACGACTCTGAAACTTAATTAGAAAGATAGATCATGTTCAGTTTAGTACGCTGAGGAATTTTCAAGGGAATAGGGGCTCTTGGAGCCGAGTTACAGGGGTTTGAAAAAGGTGGCCTAGGTTTTTCTAGGCCACCGAGCCATAACTCGGCTCCCAGTGGTCCCAGCGTTCTGAAATTTATAGGATAGACTAAATCAACCATTCTGAGTTTAACTAGACCCTTAACCAATCGATTTTTTCAGCACTTCTCTCCAAATCTCCTAATGGGAGGAGTCCTCCAACCCCATCATCATCACCAACAACAAACCGTCCTAATCCCACCGGCATTCCTCTCTCCACCCGCTTCCTCATCTGCAACCTCATCCACATCTTCTTCAATCAAATCTGAATTCATTGAGCGTCATCAATCAATTGCCTCTTTACTGGAACGCCCACGTCGGATTAGTACTGGAGTACCGGAACCTTTGAATCTGTCACTTCCTCATGGACGAATTCCGATGAAAAAAGAGGAGGAGGAGGTTGAGGAATGATCAACCGAACTCTTCGAAGAATCGACATTTAATTTTTAGATTAGCAGAAAAATTGAAAAAATTGAAAAAATCGAAAAAATCGCATGGCCTAGTTTTCATTTTCATGGCCTAATTTTCTCATTTTCGGATTCTCCATAGTCAAATTAGTCGGGATAACTTTTTTCTTAGCGATCAGATAACTGAGAGCCGAGTTAGCTATTTTTGGGGAGGCTAAGCCTCACCAAAATTTCAACCCCTTGTAAATCGGCTCCCAGGGCTCCAATCCCCAATGAAATTTCTTTGATGCTACTAAACTAAGCATGCTCTATAACCCTAACTAAGTTTTGAGGCCGTGGCCTAACTTTTCCAAAAAATGAAAAGTTAGGCCACGGCCTGAAAAGCTAGGCCATCATAATCAGGATAGTTTAAACTATCCCTAGAAACATTTTGAAGGTTCTAGCACTATTTTAAGCAAAGTTATGAGGATTTGAAGTTTTTGGTGAGGCACTACAAACTACAATGTTGCTAAGCCTCACCAAAACTTCAAATGTCCGTAACTCAGCTCTAAATCAATTTTTCGTTCTGAAAATTTTTGGCTAGACTAATTAGACGATGGAGAATCCAAATATATTATTTTCATGAGACATGGCCTAACTTTTTATTTTTGCGTTTTCTAGGCCACCTCATTTTTTTTCTTCCCCAACCATTCTACGGGTCCAAATGATCCGATTTCCCACCCATTTAATTGACAATTCCAGTTCATACTTCACACATACAAAAAATCCCGGTTCTTCCCAATTCAATTTCATCCCATGTTCCTCTAGGCACCCCCCATGAAATGGTCTCCTTTCAATCTCCTTTCTCACTGAAATGATATCTTTCTACGTGTATATAATTTTTTTTCCTTTTTTTGTCTGAATCGGTTTCTCGTTGCCTATATGTTTATTTTTACTGTTCCATGAGATTTCATATCAAGAAAAAATAAAATTGTTGTCATAACTTAAAAAAAAACTCAAAATTTCAGATTATGGTTTATATCTCAGTTCCCGTGAGAGATAGAAAAAAGTTGTTAACTAACGAAATATTGCTCGTAATAAGAGCTATATTCTGTTAGTTGACCACTTTTTGATACCCCTTATGGGAACCGAGTTATATCGCTGACAGTCAGACACTATTCCCAACTGCATTTTCTTACTGAAAATTTCAAACCCCTATATCTCGGTTCCGGATAAAGATATCAAAAAGTTGTCAACTAACAAAATATAGCCCTTATTCTTAGCAATATTTCATTAGTTAACACTTTTCCCCTAGCTCCACTGCTAACTGAGATAGGATAGTTTAAAGGTGCAAGTTAGAAATGCCAGCTGGATCAAGAAACACACGTTTTTTTACAAAAGGAAATATTCACTAACCCCACGCCGACATGAACTTTGACCCTTGTCCTTATGACCAGATCATCCAGAGTTCAGGCCATTTTTCTGATCTTATCTGCTCCCGAATCGGAATTGAAAATTCATTGACAACTTCGTCACAATGAATTTCATCGTGCTCATCGCGGCTCTTGTCGCTACGGCTCACTCCCGACTCAATCTGGAGGAAAATCAAGACAGACTGGAGAAGTGTGGAAAAGAAGAGATGTGGATGTGGAGACATTTTGATGTCAATGAACAGTGGATGGTTGGAGCGGTGCCGGTGTCTCCCAGACACTTCCTCACTCTTTCAAACATGATTTTTTCAAAATTTCCATGGAATGATTATATTCAGTGGAGTCATAACGATACAATATTCGTAGCGAATTGTGGAAACGGTATTTCGTAAGTTAGCTTCAATACTGAGAAATTATTATATTTACGGAATCGCTTTCAGGTCCATTGAAATACCGTCTGATGCTCTTCCATTTGTGAAGCTTGTTCCACCCAAAGATCACTCAAATCCAGAATGGCCCACTCTAATCCCAGTAAAAGCCTGGCTGCTCAATTATTGCGACCAGGCTGTGAAGGGTTCGCTCTTTTCTTCCTCTACGCCATTGCTCATAGAAGTGGAGAAGGATATAGACGTCGGCTTCCCTTGTTTGACGGGTTCGGATGTAAAGGTTGGAGATACGGTTAAGGCTCAAGGTGTTGATTGGAATCATAATATAGCTGTAACTAGTGTTAATGTGAGTTATTCAAGTCTCTGAATGATTTTACAGTTAATTTCATAGATAACACAGCTATCTGGCCTGTATATATTTTCTACGTTACATGGAATCTCTAGCACATATGGATCTTTTCTCTGGAAGGAGGCTAATAGCAAATCGATGTTGATTGGGGCGATTCATTACAGTAAGTGTGGATTATACGCAGACGGAAGCTGTTGTGAAAATATTTTCAATTTTACAGATAGATTATCGAGTGATGAAACTCAGAACTTGTACTATTTTGTACCATACTTCAATAATGCAATATGCGAGGTGGCAGGAATTTGTGATCCGATCGCCACAACCAAGGCTTCAACCATAGCTCCTGTCCCAAAAAAACCGAGTCAACTGAAGAAGGATGAAAAAAAGAAAGAGGAAGTTAAGAAAGAAGAGAATGGAAATAAGGAAATCGGAATTAAACTCGTTTTTGTCTTTGTCTTGTATTTCTTGTGCAAATAAATAGATCAAGTGGTTTTTGAAGTACAGTAATCCCTATTAAATCCACGGTCCTTAAGAAATTGAAGTAGGAGAGATTCGGCTAGTTGGCCAGTCATATCTCGGTTCCAGTGAGAGCTTTCAAAAAATGTTCAACTAATGAAATCTTGTTCATGATAAGAGCTATATTTTGTTAGTTGACCACTTTTTGATATCTCTTATGGGAACCGAGATATAGCACAGACAGTCAGACACTATTCTCGTCTGCGTTTTCTTATTGATAACTTGAAACCCCTGTATCTCGGTTCCCGATAGAGATAACAAAAAGTGATCAACTAACAAAATATAGCCCTTATCATAAGCAATATTTCATTGGTTAACCACTTTTTGATATCTCTCACGGAAACCAAGATAAATACATTTTTAAAACTAATCCAACATTTCAACGTCACACCCCACTACCCTAACCTTTCCAAAAAACCCCAAAAAAAGCGTCAATTCCAAAAATGTATTATTCTTGAAAAAAGAAGCAAAACCTACTCGATACTCAACTACCAAAACGTGCGAGAGAGAGAGAGAAAGAAAGAGAGAAACGATGCCAAACACCTATAGAACAACTGATGAAATTGTGGCGTTGAGAACTGGTGATCAGAAGAAGGTACGGTATTTCAAAAAAATAGGTCATGAAAGGGGGACGACTAGTAGCTTAAAAAAGGGGCAGAGCCTAAACCAGGGGATGGAAAAGTGGGCGGAGCCTAGGATAGCTGTTCTAAAAGGGGGCGGAGCCATAAAAAGTCCAAAAAAGGGGCGGAGCCTAGAATAGCAATCCTAAAGAGACTTTAAAACAGGGGCGGAGCCTAGATTAGGATCCTAAAAGGGGCGGAGCCTAGGTCAGAGGCACTGAAAATGGGCGGAGCCAAGTAAATGGTCCGGGAATAGGCGGAAATTAGAAAAGGGACCAAAGCGGGGCCAAAGGGAGCGGAACCTAGACCAAAAGTCAAATTGGGCGGAGCCTAGGAAGCGGCAAGAAGGGGCGGAGCCAGAAAAGGTCCAAAATGGGGGCGGAGCCTAGAACAGGGATGCCAAAGTAGGCTTAGCCAAGCCTAGAGGGACCAAAATGGGCGGAGCCTAGGCCTGGGTCAAAATGGTTTAAGCTAAAAAAATGGGGAAAATGGGCGGAGCTAAAATAAGGGGGCGGGGCCAAGACTAGGATCCCAAAAGGGACGGGACCAAAAAAGGTTTAAAAACGGGGCGGAGCTTAGGGCAGCTGTCCTATAATGGGCAGAGCCAAAATAGGATCCTTAAAGAGGGCGGAGCCTAAGCTGGTGGTCCTAAAAGGGGCGGGGCCAAGGCAGATGATCCAATCTTAGATTAATCCAATCTACCGTATCCATTCTCTCTATTACAGGTCCACCTAAACCTAACAAACATGAACCTATTCGCATCAGGCGCCTTCTCAAACGTCTACAGCGGAATCGCCGAAACAGAATCCGCTCAAAAAATCGATATAGTGGTGAAGAAGACGTGGCCTCGACACAAGGAGAATCAATTGGAAGTGAAAATATTGGAGATGTTGGGAAAGTTACACCATAAGAATGTCGTCAAACTACTCTATAGTTATACGAATGAACACGAGGGCGGCCGAAATTGTTTATCACTGATATTCGAGTATATCCCTCTGAATGTTCATCAGTTTTTGAAGCACAACAATCGACGAATCAATATTGTCGAAGTGAAATTGATGACGTGGCAATTGTTTCGAGGACTTTGGCATCTTCAACGTCATTCAATCTGTCATAGAGATATTAAACCACAGAATCTTCTCTACAATTCTGACACGGGCCTCCTTAAAATCTCAGATTTTGGTTCATCGTCAATGCAATCATCAAATACACCTCAACACAGTTATCATGTCACAAGATACTATCGTCCACCGGAACTCCTTCTCGGCTCCAAATACTACGGTTGTGAAGTGGACATTTGGTCGGCAGGATGTGTATTTGGGGAGATGATCAAGGGTGGAATACTGTTAGCCGGCAGATCTGCTCCAAATCAAGCCGAACTCATTTTCGATGTGTTGGGATGTCCGACGAAGGATGAGTTATTGGCAATGAAGGTGCCCGTTGGGAAATATCAAGAGGCGTTGAAGGTCTATGATCCCGATCCACGTACCAAACGATTCAATTTTTTGTATGAACAGACACCATTCAATTCGAGAGATCGAAAGACTTCTGTTTATAATAATGTTAGTTTTTTTTTAAAGTTAGGCCACGCCCCTTTTTAGACTCCGCCCCTTTTAGGCTACTTTTTGGCCACGCCCCTTTCTTGGGTTTCCTATTTTAGGATAGCACGCTATTTAGGCTTCGCCCCTTTAGGAACCGCTTTTCTAGGGTCTCCCTTTTCGGCCACCGTTTTAAGTTACGCCCATTTTTAAGCTCCGCCCCTTTTTTGACGTTTTCAGGCTCCTCCCTTTTCTAGATTTTTTTTTGTTTTAGGATAAACTCCTATTTAGGCTCCGCCCCTTTTTCAAGCCACGCCCACTTTTAGACCACGCCCCTTTTCTAGGGTCTCTTATTTTTGGATAGAACCCTACTTAGGCCACACACCTTTTAGGCTCCGCCCCCTTTTTCCGCATCTTTAGGTACTTCCTATCTTTCAGTCCCGCCCACTTTTTTGGCCACGCCCATTTTTAAGCCACGCCCATTTTTTAAGCTCCGCCCCTTTTTTGATCTACTTTTAGGCTTCGCCCCTTTTTCAAGCAACGCCTATTTTTAAAGCCATGTCCTTTTTAAACCATTTTTCAGGCGTACCTAAGTCCCGCCCCTTTTTGACCCCATTTTGAGATCCCGACGTTTTAGGCTACGCCCCTTTTTAAACAATTAGGCATTTTTGAAAAGTTCGCTTTTTTAGGCCACGCCCCTTTTTCCCGCAACCCTCAACAATTTTAAAAATTTCCAGAAAATAAGTCAAAATGACATGAAATCGGCAACGGAATTACTCCGTCAAATTCTTGTCTACAATCCAAAAGATCGTCTTTCGGGTTTAAAAATGCTCGAACACGAGTTCTTCACCGGAATCGAAAAAATGACAAGAGAGAACGGAAAACCGATTGAATGTCTCACACACGCTGATTTCAATCATGCTTCTCAAGGAGACGCCACGATTACTGTAGATACAACTGAGGCTGGAAAGACGTTGGAACAAGCCAATTAGTCCTTTTGAATTGAATAAATTGATTGATTGAATTGTTTTTTTGTCTCTTAAAGCATTTTTCTAGCTTTTCTAGTTCGCGAGATACAGCGATTTGAAGTTGGCGCGCTAAGAGAGGAGGAAGTGCTATCTTTAAACGCCTATATCTCTGGAACTAGACGAGCTAGAGAAAAATGGTCAACTACAAAAATGTGTAGAATATTAAGCTGAATATTTTTGTAATTGACCAATTTTCTCTATCTTTAATACCAACTGAGATATTTCATGTTTTTTGAATAAAACAAAATTTTCAGATTTTTCACTTTAGGAATCTTCTAGGCTAAGTAATTTTGTCTATTGAAGTCTTTTAAAAGCTTTTTTAGCTCTGGAGATATCCCGTTTTGAAGCTATAAAAGAGAGAAGGAGAGCGCAGAGAAACTAGAGCGTCTGCGTCTCTCCCCCTCCCCCCGCCTTTCCGCTGATAAGAGCTACTTCAAACGCTTATATCTCTGGAACTAGAATAGCTAGAGAAAAATGATCAACTACAAAAATGTGTAGAATTTTAAGTTCTACAATTTTGTAATTGACCATATTTCTCTATCTCAACTCCCAACCCAGCTATTTCCAAATTTACCAAGACAATCAATCAGAGGCTACACTGTAGCCTATTCCAAAAACGGGCGGTACAATGTGGTCATCTTTCTTCAGTGATAACACCCATCCTCTCTATTTCTCCACGTATTCAATTGTGTCTAACTGTCCATTCTTATCACTTTAAATAGACCTTTCTTCACTTTACTGTTTTTTTGGTTGTACTTGAGATTTTGAATAAGGAATAAAGCTTTTATTTTTTGAACTTTGAAAAAAAAATAGTGTTGGAAAAAGAGAGACGCAGACAATCTGGCTTCTCTGCTCTCTCTCCCTCTCTTCATCTTTTTTAGGGGGGCTAACATCAAAGCGCGATATCTCTCGAACCGGAATAGCTAGAGAAATTCTTCAAAAGACAAAAATGCTCAGCTTAACTTCCTCTATCGAATCATGTTTTAAAAATTAGAAAAATCGAAAAAAAATAATTAAAAACTTTTTTCGAATTTTCACTAACTTTTTATATGATTCGATAGAGAATTCAATTCTGAGTATTTTTGACTCTTGAAACATTTTTCTAGCTCTTCTGGATCCAGAGATACAGGCGTTTGAAGTTAGTGCGCTCTTCCACACGAGGAGAGAGGAGGAGAGCGCAGAGAAGCTAGACTGTCTGCGTCTCTTTTCTCTAGGTTTCTTCTCTATACAAAAGTTTTTCTAGGCTTTCCAAGTCACTATTCTTCAATTTTTTCTAAGCTGCACGTAAAATGACAGTTAACAATGACGATTCTCCGAGTCATTATCAAAATCAGACAATTTCCTTGTTTCATAAAGGATTATGATATCATTTTTGAGTTTTTGAACTCTTTTTTTCCTTTTTTTTATTTGAAAATCAATAGAAAATCGAGTTTCAGACGAAATAATGTATCTTAACAAGTCAATTCAACCCGGCGACAATCCGGATTTGACCGAGGAGCGTGCGACGGCCACGTTTAACACGAATGATATGGCTGCGCAGATTTATGGAGGGGAGCAGGTTAGTTAGATGATCATTTTAAATTGGCTTAATTAGACTAAAATATAGATCATATCAAGGGCAATATTTTGTTAGTGAACCATTTCTTGATAGCTATACTGGGAACCGAGATATAAGCGTTTAAAGTTAGAGGTTTATCAATCTTTAATCCCCTATATCTCGCTAGCCATAAGAGCTATCAAAAAGTTGTCAACTAGCAAATTGTAGCTTATAATAAGAGCTATATTTCATTAGTTGACCACTTTTTGATAGCTCTTATAGGAACCGAGATATAACATTTTAAAGTTGGATATGCACTTTTCTTACAATCATCATCTATAAACCCCTATATCTCTCTAACCATTAGAGCTACAAAAAAGCTGTCTACTAACAAAATATAGCCATTATTATTCTCTACATTTCCTTAGTTACCCATTTTTTTCTATCTTCCACCTCAACCGAGTTAACTCCCCCTCAAAATAACCTATTCCAGCGCGCCCGTCGCCGGCGCGAGATCACCGCCAAAATCGCCACTATCCCGGAACTCCATGACTCTAAGCCACTTCCATTTATGACGAGAGAAGAGAAGATTCTGGAGAGTGCTCGGAAGTTGACAGTTCTCACCGAGAGAATGTCCGAGATTATTGATCCATCTGATGCCGCTGAATTGTATCATTTGAATAAGTACATACTGGGCTTAGAAACCTAATAAAAAAAAATAAATTTTCAGCGAGGTCCTAGGCTTAGAAGGCAATCCAATGGCTCTTCACGGCGTCATGTTCATCCCTGCCCTGTCTGCTCAGGCTTCCGATGAGCAACAAGAGAAATGGCTAACTAGAGCTATCAAAAGAGAGATCATCGGGACCTACGCTCAAACTGAGTTGGGACATGGTAAGAGAGAGTGCAGAGAAGCTAGATAAACTTTTTTTGAAGGTACTAATCTCCAAAATCTCGAGACAACTGCCACTTATGACCTGGCAACCCAGGAATTCGTCCTACACACCCCACAAATCACTGCATTGAAATGGTGGCCAGGGAATCTCGGGAAGAGTTCTAACTATGCTGTAGTGGTTGCTCATATGATCATCAAGGGAAAGAACTATGGTCCTCACACCTTCATGGTTCAATTGAGAGATGAAAAGAGCCACGCACCACTTCCGGGGGTTACAGTGGGAGATATCGGACCAAAGATGGCTTATAACATTGTAGACAATGGATTTCTCGGTTTCAATAAGTACCGTATCCCACGGACTAATCTTTTGATGAGGCATACTAAGGTGGAGGCAGATGGTACTTATATCAAGCCCCCGCACGCGAAGATTAACTATTCTGCAATGGTCCATGTCAGAAGTTATATGTTAACTGGCCAAGCAATAATGTTAGCTATGTCATTAACCATAGCTACGAGATATTCTTCAGTGAGAAGACAAGGACAGATTGATAAAAGGTTAGCTATCTTCTTTTTTTTTCTTTTAAGCCGTTGAGTTTCAGTCAACCCGAAGTAAAAGTCCTGGAGTATCAAACCCAACAACATCGTCTCTTCCCCTCCATCGCCCGTGCCTACGCATTCCAATTCGCCGGCGCCGAAACTGTCAAGCTCTACGAACGGGTCCTAAGGGAAATGAAGACTGGAAATGTGTCATTGATGGCTGATCTACACGCTCTTACTTCTGGATTAAAGTCAGTGGTCACCTATCAGACTGGAGAGGGAATTGAGCAGGCGAGGATGGCTTGCGGTGGTCATGGATATTCTATGGTGAGTTTGGGCTTAGTTTTAAATTAGTTTTCAAGTGGCCGTGCCGAAAATGTGCCAACTAAAAGTCTCGAAAAACCTACCAGAGAGATGAGAGTCAGAAAATGCGCTCTGTCGCACCATATGTATTTTTCGGAGATCGCGCAATTTTAGATGGTGCTGAAAACGCGCCTAGCTCTAACTCCCTTCAAAGTTAAGCTAACTAGACGATCAAGGAGTGAAAATGATAGCTCTTGGTATGATCTACACGATACGCTACATTTCAAGCGTGCTGGTTTGGTCTGAACAACGTTAGATGGCTCTTAAACTCGGCAATCTAGCTAAAACGCTTTTTTAGGCCATGTAACTCTGCTCAGACTCAATCAATATCCTCCTAGGCTAGTTCATCGTGTAGATCTCATTGAGAGCTATCATTTTCACTTCTTGATAGCCTAGATAGCTCAAGTTTAAAGGGAGTTAAAGTCAGGCCCGTTTCCAACAACCACCCAACAAAAATAAATGAATGTTCCAGGCCAGCTACATCTCTGAAATCTATGGAGTGGCAATCGGAGGATGTACTTATGAAGGGGAAAACATGGTGATGCTTCTTCAACTGGCTAGATATCTTGTTAAGTCAGCTGCTCTAATCAAGGCAGGCCAAGCTTCTCAACTAGGCCCCCTCGTAGCTTATCTTGGCGCCAAAAGTGAAGCAACTTCTCTGATCGATAGAGTACCAAATAGTGGGTTCACGGAGTACGTGAAGACATTCCAACATATTGCAAGGAAACAGACATTGAAAGCTGCTGATAAGTTCTTTGGATTGATGGAGAAAGGAATGAAGAGGGAGACAGCATGGAATAAGTCGTCCGTGGAATTGAATAGGGTAAGGAGCAACCTTGAATAGAATGGCAGATATCTCGGTTTGTGTAAGAGCTAAGGAAAAATTGTCAACTAATGAAATGTAGTACATAAAACGGGCTATATTTTGTTAGTTGATCGTTTTTTGATAGCGTTAAAAGCCAGCGAGATACAAGCGTTTGAAGTTGCCGACCCTTTGGAATCAGTGTTTCAAGGAGCGCGCAACTTTGAACACTTATAACTGGCTTGCTATCACAGCTATCAAAAAATTGTTAACTAATGAAATATTGTTCATAATAAGAGCTATATTTTGTTAGTTAATTATTTCTTTGTATCTCTAAAGACAACCAACATATGAGCGCTCAAAATAGGAGCCGCTAAAAAAGGAGGCACAGAGAAAACTGCGCTCTCTCTTTCTCTCTCTCTTTCTTTTTCTAGGCTTATATCTCGGCTCCCTTAAACGCTATCAAAAAATGTTCAACTAACAAAATATCTCTTATAACAAGGGCTACATTTCCGTAGTTAACAATTTTTTTGTAGCACCAACCACAAACAAGATATAACCTTTTAAAGTACATAGGCTACACTGATAACTATCAGTGACCAGTTTTGCAAACCCCTCTGCAAAAATTGTTTGTCAATACCGTTATCACATTCCAGGCCAGCCGCCTCCACACCCGACTCTTCATTGTAGAAGCCTTTGTCAGAAGAGTCAATGAAATTGGAGACTTAACCATCAAAGAAGCCCTCTCCGACCTCCTCCACCTCCATGTCAACTATGAACTCTTAGATTGCGCGTCTTATGCTCTTGAAGATGGATTCCTCTCCTCCACTCAACTGGATTATATTAGAGATCAAGTATATGTCTCCCTTGAGAAAATCCGACCCAACGCAGTATCCTTAGTCGATTCTTGGGAGTTTAGTGACATTGAACTGAGATCGGTACGCTATAGGAAATGCGGACTTATTTAATCGACTGGTTATAGGTTCTCGGTCGCCGTGACGGTCATGTCTATCAGAATCTGTTCGAATGGGCTAAATCATCTCCTTTAAATCGTCAAGATGTCCTTCCATCAGTCAGCAAGTATTTGAAACCAATGATGGAGACGGCTAGAAGCAAGATTTAATTTATTTTTTTGATTTCTTAAAATGATTTTTCGAAAGTTGCACTAATAAATAGTACAGGTTCTTGTTGGTTTTTGCAAATAGGCTCCGCCCATTTGTGATCAACTTTCTTCATTTAGGACTAGTCTAACAGTTCTAGACTATTTCTAACCCTCTTCTATAATGAACCACTCAATTCAGCCCGGAGACAATCCAGATTTAACTGATGAACGAAAAAAAGCGACTTTTGACACTAATCGAATGGCTGAAGTTATCTATGGAAGTGAAAAGGTTAGTCTGTCCTTTATTCTTAGTAACAGGAGCTTATTCAGTTAGCTAGACGTCGTCGTGAAATCTCTGAAGCGGTATCTCGAATTCCGGAACTCGCCGATCGGAGACCCCTTCCTTTTATGGATCGGATGGAGAAGGTAACTGAGATGACTAGGAAGGTTACGGTGCTTACTGAGCTGCTTCCAGAGCTTGGTATTAATGATGAGGATGAGTCGTGGCATGTTCATAGGTAAGTCTAGACAGATAGCTATTTCTAGATTAGAATTATTCAGAGAGGTAATTGGATTCGAGGGGAACCCCTTAGCTCTTCAAGACTCCCTATTCATTCCCCCAATTATCATCCAGGGATCCGATGAGCAACAGGAGAAATGGTTGGAGAGGGCGAAGAGGAGAGAGATAATTGGATGTTATGTACAAACTGAATTAGGACATGGTAAGGGATAAGAGAGTGCAGAGAAGCTAGAACAAATTTAGGATCAAATCTCCGGAAACTCGAGACAACAGCCACCTACGACCCTTCCACCTTTGAATTCATTCTCCATACCCCTAATATAACTGCACTGAAATGGTGGCCAGGGGCACTTGGAAAAAGTTCGAATTATGGAGTGGTGGTAGCAAATCTAATCATAAAACAACATAATTATGGACCACATCCATTTATGATTCAATTAAGAGATGAGATCACTCATCAACCACTTCCAGGCATTTCTATTGGAGATATTGGTCCCAAGATGGCTTTTAATGCAGCGGATAATGGATATTTGGGATTTGAAAACTTCAGAATTCCTCTTGGCAATCTTCTGAATAGACATGCTAAGGTGGAGGCAGATGGGACATATGTGAAGCCACCGCATGCTAAGATGGCATATAGTGGGATGGTTAGAGTGAGGAGTCGGATGATAGCAGAGCAAGGATTGTTCTTAGCTCATGCACTGGTGATTGCGGTGAGGTACTCGGCTGTTAGAAGACAAGGATTCCTGGATGATAGGTAGGTTAAGACTGAGTCTACTATGGCTGGCTAACCATTACCAACTGATTTCAGGTCAACTGAAGTAAAAGTGCTAGACTATGAAACCCAACAACATCGTCTATTCCCCTCCATCGCCAGGGCCTACGCCTTCATATTTTGTGGATTTGAAACTATAAAACTATTCGATAAAGTCCAAAATGACATGAAGACGGGGAATGTGTCTTTGATGGCTGATCTACATGCTCTTACTTCTGGATTAAAATCAGTTGTTACTCATTATGTTGGACAAGGAATTGAGCAGGCGAGGATGGCTTGCGGAGGTCATGGATATTCTATGGTAACAGATTTTAGCGATTTTAGGCATCCAAGGTCATCGCAAGCTTCCAGGCAAGCTATATCCCTGAAGTCTATGGAGTCGCTATTGGTGGATGTACCTATGAAGGAGAGAATATGGTGATGCTTCTTCAATTGGCCCGTTACCTTGTCAAGTCAGTTGAGCTCATCCAAAATGGGAAAGCTGAGGTGCTAGGGCCTATGGTAGCTTACCTGGCGGATTCTGATGTTGAAATCGACTTGGCTATTGGGCCAAGTGGCTACCTAGAGGTGTTTCAAGCGATGGCAAGGAGACAAGCCTTCAAAGCAACTAGCAAGTTTCAAAAGCTAATGGAGGCAGGGGAGTCGAGGGATGTTGCATGGAATAAGACAGCTGTTGAATTGACTAGAGTGGGTTAAGCTAGACTGAGATACCAAAATAGTCATGAACCTAAATTAATTCCAGGCCAGCCGCCTGCACACTCGTTTATACATTCTCGAAACATTCATCAAAAGAGTGAGATCAATAGAAGAAGTGAATATTCGGAATGTGTTAACAGATCTATTAAATCTCCATTTAAATTATGAACTATTGGATTGTGGTGCCTATTCTCAACACTTTTTATCCACAAATCAAATCGATTCAATCAAGGATCAATTGTATTTCTATTTGGACAAGATTCGACCCAATGCTATCTCTTTAGTCGACTCATTTCAATTCAGTGATATTCAATTGAGATCTGTAAGTACTTTGAGATCTACAGTAATCTTTATCCACTGGTTACAGGTTCTCGGTCGCCGTGACGGTCATGTCTATCAAAATCTGTTCGAATGGGCTAAATCATCTCCTTTGAATGATCAAGATGTTCTTCCATCAGTTAAACAGTACTTGAAACCAATGATGGAATCGAAATTGTAGCGACACAATTGATTTTTGATTTGTTTACTTACCTATTTAATAAATATATACATATTTGAAGGGAAAATGTTGCCAAATGTTTAGGTGATAAGAGACACACTCAAACAAAAGCACATTGCACTTTTTCTACTTTGCTTTTCAAAATTCCAAATGTCCTATCTAAACCACTCAATTCAGCCCGGAGACAATCCAGATTTAACTGATGAACGAAAAAAAGCGACTTTTGACACTAATCGAATGGCTGAAGTCATTTATGGAAGTGAGAAGTTTGCCGCTCGTCGTCGACAAATCACTCATGATATTTCTCGAATCCCGGGACTCCTCGATGCTAAGCCCCTTCCTTTTATGACAAGGGAAGAGAAAATAGAAGATGCTTCACGGAAACTCGACTTGCTAAGTGTTCATTGGAATCAGTTATCTGATGTTGATGATGAGGAAGAGGCTTTGCATGTTTATAGGTTTGTCAGGGATAATAGGTCTCTAATTAACTTATGATTTCAGGGAAGTGATGGGAGTGGAAGGACACGCGTTGGCTCTTCATGACGTCATGTTTGTTCCATCTATAGTCGCCCAAGGGTCCGATGAGCAACAGGAGAAATGGTTGGGGAGGGCTAAGAGGAGAGAGATAATTGGTTGTTATGCACAAACTGAATTAGGACATGGTAAGTGATAAGAGAGTGCAGAGAAGCTAGACAAAACTTTAGGATCAAACCTTCGAAAACTCGAGACAACAGCCACCTACGACCCTTCCACCCTTGAATTCATTCTCCATACCCCTAATATAACTGCACTGAAATGGTGGCCAGGGGCACTTGGAAAAAGTTCGAATTATGGAGTGGTGGTAGCAAATCTAATCATAAAACAACATAATTATGGACCACATCCATTTATGATTCAATTGAGAGATGAGATCACTCATCAACCACTTCCAGGCATTTCTATTGGAGATATTGGTCCCAAAATGGCTTTTAATGCAGCGGATAATGGATATTTGGGATTTGAAAACTTCAGAATTCCTCTTGGAAATCTTCTGAATAGACATGCTAAGGTGGAGGCAGATGGGACATATGTTAAGCCACCGCATGCTAAATTTGCCTATTCTAGCATGGTAAAGATCCGGAGTCGAATGGCAATGGATCAAGGGTTGTTCTTAGCGTATGCTCTGGTCACTGCAGTAAGGTACTCGGCTGTAAGAAGACAAGGATTTCTGGAGGATAAGTAAGTGATTACTGTAGCTATTGTCATAGAAAAGGTAATTTCAGGTCGATCGAAGTAAAAGTGTTAGACTATCAAACCCAACAACATCGTCTGTTCCCAGCTATCGCCAGGGCTTATGCTTTTATTTTCTGCGGCTTAGAAACTATCCAACTATACGAGAAACTTATCCAAGACGTCAATAAACATGGTAACACATCTGGAATGGCTGATCTACATGCTCTCACTTCTGGCCTAAAATCAGTGGTCACTTATCAAGCTGGACAAGGAATCGAGCAGGCTAGAATGGCTTGTGGTGGTCATGGCTATTCTATGGTAATTCCTAAGTGGCCTAGCTTCTTAAAGTTGTTTTTCTAGGCCAGCTACATCTCTGAAATCTATGGGATAGCCATTGCTGGATGTACCTATGAAGGGGAGAATATGGTGATGTTGCTACAGTCAGCTAGGTCGTTGGTCAAATCAGTTGAACTTGTGTTGAGCGGCAAGGCTGAGGATCTGGGACCAATGGTGGCTTATCTAGCAGAGAAAGACGAGACGATAGACTTGGAAAAAGGGCCAAATGGTTATGTGAAGGTGTTTCAAGCGATGGCTAGAAGACAAGCTTTCAAAGCGACTAGCAAGTTCCATAAGCTAATGGAGGCAGGGGAGTCGAGGGATGTTGCATGGAATAAGACAGCTGTTGAATTGACTAGAGTGAGTAACTGAGCTCCTTTAGCTAGGTTGTGCTAGCTAAATTAAATGGATTACTGTAGTTGTAGAATATGGTACTCATTTTGAAAGAACTGCGCATTGTCCGAATCAGCTAAATCTACTGATTTCAATATCCCCTTAGCTAGACTGAATTTAAGAAACTAACCAAGTTACGGTACTTTTTCGGCACCAAAAATTACAGCATTTTCAAAACTTTACTAAATTTTCCAGGCGAGTCGCCTGCACACTCGTTTATACATTCTCGAAACATTCATCAAAAGAGTGAGATCAATAGAAGAAGTGAATATTCGGAATGTGTTAACAGATCTATTAAATCTCCATTTAAATTATGAACTATTGGATTGTGGTGCCTATTCTCAACACTTTTTATCCACAAATCAAATCGATTCAATCAAGGATCAATTGTATTTCTATTTGGACAAGATTCGACCCAATGCTATCTCTTTAGTCGACTCATTTCAATTCAGTGATATTCAATTGAGATCTGTAAGTACTTTGAGATCTACAGTAACCTTTATCCCATGGTTATAGGTTCTTGGTCGCCGTGACGGTCATGTCTATCAGAATCTGTTTGAATGGGCTAAATCATCTCCATTAAATGATCAAGATGTCCTTCCATCAGTTAAACAGTACTTGAAACCAATGATGGAGAAAGCTAAATTGTGACCGCCTTTTTGTTTATTATTGATAAATAAAACTGTAGTTTCGATGACAAACATTGCTCTTCTTATCAGTCATTTTAGTCTTTCCTGTCTATATTACTCTGTTCAAATAACTTCATTTTCTTCAAACTAAAATGTCCTATCTAAACCACTCAATTCAGCCAGGAGACAATCCAGATTTAACTGATGAACGAAAAAAAGCGACTTTTGACACTAATCGAATGGCTGAAGTTATTTATGGAAGCGAGAAGGTTAGTCTGTCTTTTATTCTTAGTAACAGGGCCCTTTCAGTTAGCTAGACGTCGTCGTGAAATCTCTGAAGCGGTGTCTCGAATTCCGGAACTCGCCGATCGGAGACCCCTTCCTTTTATGGATCGGATGGAGAAGGTTACTGAGATGACTAGGAAGCTAGCCGCTCTCAATAGACATCTTTCCGAGATCATCGATCCCAATGATTATGAGGAGGGTCTGCATCTCTATCAGTGAGTCAATAACTTGAAATACATTCATATTGTATAGTTTCAGTGAAGTAATGGGGATGGAGGGACATCCATTGGCTCTTCACGAAGTCATGTTTATCCCAGCGTTGGTTGGTCAGGCGTCGGATGAGCAGTGTGAGAAATGGTTGGGGAGGGCGAAGAGAAGAGAGATAATTGGATGTTATGCACAGACGGAGATGGGTCATGGTAAGTGATAAGAGAGTGCAGAGAAGCTAGATATTTGTTGACTTTGTAATGATTAGAGATTGGAGAGTGCAGAGAAGCTAGACAATTCCGTGCAAAACCAAAAATGCCCTTTTGGGGTAGTGTTCTCTTATCTTTTTTCTTTTTTGTTGATTGACACCCATCGCAACATTGCACTTTTAGGATCAAATCTCCGGAAACTCGAGACAACAGCCACCTACGACCCTTCCACCCGCGAATTCATTCTGCATACCCCTAATATAACTGCACTGAAATGGTGGCCAGGGGCACTTGGAAAAAGTTCGAATTATGGAGTGGTGGTAGCAAATCTAATCATAAAACAACATAATTATGGACCACATCCATTTATGATTCAATTAAGAGATGAGATCACTCATCAACCGCTTCCAGGCATTTCTATTGGAGATATTGGTCCCAAAATGGCTTTTAATGCAGCGGATAATGGATATTTGGGATTTGACAACTTCAGAATCCCTCTTGGAAATCTTTTAAATAGACATGCTAAGGTGGAGGCAGATGGGACATATGTTAAGCCACCGCATGCGAAAGTAGGTCATTCTGCGATGATCCGTGTCAGAAGTCATATGGCAACGGGGCAAGGGTGGCTTCTGGCACATTCTTTGGTAATTGCTGTTAGATATTCTGCTGTGAGAAGGCAAGGATTCCTGGAGGATAAGTAAGTGATTACTGTAGCTATTGTCATAAAAATACCTATTTTCAGGTCAACTGAAGTAAAAGTGTTGGACTATCAAACCCAACAACATCGTCTCTTCCCAGCTATCGCTAGGGCTTACGCCTTCATATTTTGTGGTTTCGAGACTATCCGTTTGTATGATCAGTTGATTCAAGACGTGAACAAAAATGGTAACACATCTGGAATGGCAGATCTACATGCCCTCACTTCTGGATTAAAATCAGTTGTTACTCATTATGTTGGACAAGGAATTGAGCAGGCGAGGATGGCTTGCGGTGGTCATGGTTACTCGATGGTAAGTAGGCTAGCTAAGCAGTTCTATTAATAGAGTGTGGCTACAGTATTCTAACTGTGGCTAAGGTACTGTACTTTTAAGAGAGTGTCCACCAAGCTCACCCATTCCGAAGGTACAGTACTAGCTGAACCACTCTACTTGTTGACAACCCTTCTTAAAAATTTCCAGGCTAGCTATATCCCTGAAGTCTATGGAGTCGCTATTGGAGGATGTACCTATGAAGGGGAGAATATGGTGATGCTTCTTCAACTAGCTCGTTACCTTGTTAAATCAGTTGAGCTAATCCAAAATGGTAAAGCTAAGGAGCTAGGGCCTATTGTAGCTTACTTGGCGGATTCTGATGTTGGAATTGACCTTAGTTCTGGACCACAGGCTTACGTGAAAGTGTTCCAATTGATGTCGAAACGTCAGTGTTGGAAGGCTACAGAGAAGTTTCATAAGCTAATGAGCCAAGGTGATTCGAGGGATGTTGCATGGAATAAGACAGCTGTTGAATTGACTAGAGTGGGTTAAGCTAGACTGAGATACCAAAATAGTCATGAACCTAAATTAATTCCAGGCCAGCCGCCTGCACACTCGTTTATACATTCTCGAAACATTCATCAAAAGAGTGAGATCAATAGAAGAAGTGAATATTCGGAATGTGTTAACAGATCTATTAAATCTCCATTTAAATTATGAACTATTGGATTGTGGTGCCTATTCTCAACACTTTTTATCCACAAATCAAATCGATTCAATCAAGGATCAATTGTATTTCTATTTGGACAAGATTCGACCCAATGCTATCTCTTTAGTCGACTCATTTCAATTCAGTGATATTCAATTGAGATCTGTAAGTACTTTGAGAGTTACAGTAATCTTTATCCCTTGGTTACAGGTTCTCGGTCGCCGTGACGGTCATGTCTATCAGAATCTGTTCGAATGGGCTAAATCATCTCCATTAAATGATCAAGATGTCCTTCCATCAGTTAAACAGTACTTGAAACCGATGATGGAAAAGGCTAAGCTGTGATTGCTTCATCAATGAAATATTTATTTTCTCAAAACATGATATTGTATTTTTAATTTAGCCGCTTCCGATTCAGCCTGTAAATACATCAATTCTTTAATCCAATAAATAAAAAATCCCACCTTTTTTCTCTGCGCTCTCACTCTCTCTAACTCCTTCCTCGCTTTCTCTGCCTCTCGTTTTGCGGCGAGCGCTTCCGCTTGAGTTTTGATCATCTGCTTCTTGAATTCATCTATTAATCTCAATTCAAGTTCTTGAATTGCCTCAGGAATTTCAGCTGGGGTTTCAGATATCATTTTTAGAAAAAAATAGGTTGAAAATAAGGGGAAAATAAGGGCGAGTAGGAAATCAAAGCTCTAGTAAAAGTGGTTCAAGTGGATTGTTAAGTAAATAGAGAGAAAAGTGGCCGAAAAGAAAAATCCATCAGAAAAACGGCACAATTTTTGGCACGGTGCCGTAAACTATCTTCAAAACGAGTTATATCTACAATTTAAAATGACCAAGACGGCTTTAGGACCCTTTCCTGCAATAGCCCTGAAAAAACGACACTCCATATTGTAGGCCTTATATCTCGGTTCCCGTAAAAGCTATCAAAAAACTGTCAACTAATGAAATGTAGCCCTTATTATTTGCTACAATTCACTTGTTGATAACTTTTTCCTATCTCCAACCCCAACTGAGTTATACCAGTTTCAAAACAACACTTCATTCACACTGCATCATCATTATTTCCAGAGCAAAGAAGCGGTTTCCCTTCATGCAAAATCGCCGCCGCAGTCTTATCAATTATCGATTTCCTTGGAGTCTTCGCCTTAACATCCGGTAGCTTAGATGGTGCCTGGGATATCGCATCGGATTGTTTCGTCTCGACTTCAGTGGTATTCGGTGGATTAGTGATTTTACTATTGGTAATCAGCGGGTCGACTAGTGGTTGGTAGGTCTGCGTTGGGCATTCGGCACGTTGGGTCTGGAAAAATGATTTGCAAAAGGGCAAAAATGGTTCTGTCGGGTGGTGGACTCGAACCAGGGTCCATGCACCTCATGGGTGTGAAGGGCAAAAGCGTAGGCATTGCGCCATGGGCGCAGCTGAGCGAGGGTGGCGGATGGTTGTGATAACCTTGTTGGTGTGAGGTACCTTTGGTGAGAGGCTCGGTGGGTGGAGAGAGAGACGCAGAGAAGCTAGAGTCCCCACCACTCTGCGTCTCTTCCTCTCTCAGTGCGCAGTCTTCAAAGCCTCATAACTCGGCGCCCGTTATAGCTATCAAAAAACTTCCAACTAACAAAATATAGAGAATTTCAAGGGCTACAAAACCCATCCTATCCTATATCTCTAGCTCTGCTAGTTTCCAACTTACAGTAAAAACAAGTTCTCGATAACTTTCACTTTTCCACAAATCCAAAAAGACCTTTTCGTTGGCATAACCCGTCTCCATAAATCGACTACTCGAAATAAGCCGAGCAAAGAACTTGTTTCCCGCCAGTTTTCCAAATACACTTCTGAAAAAACTCAAAGTTTTAAAGGCAATCTAAGCCCCGCCCACTCCAAAATCTCCTCTCTAGTCCCGGTGGCATTCACGTATTCCGATCGGACGTCTTCCAGAGTCATCCCTGCTTCCAACGCCAAAATAACCGTATCAATCGGTGTCAACATTCCCGTTTTCACTGCCGACCGCCCTTTTATTAGAGTTTTTCGAAGTTTTCGGACTGTCGAGTGCTTTTTTCGTGCTAGGACCCGACGGGAGAGACGCCAGTTGAGGAGGATGACGAGGAGGGAGAGGAATATCATTATGGACGAGAATATTATTGAGGTCTGGAAATGGGTGGATTTACGGGGACAAATTCGAAAAAAGGGTGAGAGGTTAAGGGAGGTTAATGTGGATTTACGGGAGTTAAGTGTCGATTTACGAGGGCTAAGTGTAGATTTAAGGGCTTACGGGGTAGATTTACGAGGTATATTTACGGGGGTTGGTGTGGATTTACGAGGCTTCTAATTACCGATTTACGAGATTAGGTGTGGATTTACGGGCTTACGGGTAGATTCACGGAGCTATATGTCGATTTACAAATCTAGTGTGGATTTACGGAGTTAAGTGTGGATTTACGGGCTTACGGGTATATTTACGGGGGTGATAAATTTCGATTTACGGCTCCCTGGCGATTTACGGGGTTATGTGTGGATTTACGAGCTAACGGGTAGATTTACTGTTTGCAGTGTGGATTTACGGGGTAGATTTACGGGGCTTCATGTCGATTTACGAAGCTAGTGTGGATTTACGGGGTAGATTTACGGAGTTATATTTAGATTTACGGGGTTTAGGTGTGGATTTACGAGATAATGTCATGTCGATTTACGGAGCTATATGTAGATTTACGGGGGATAAGTGTGGATTTACGGAGCTATATGTAGATTTACGGGCCCAACTAACCGATTCATAAACTCTCTCCTCCTCTTCAGCTACAATAGTCACTTTCGCTTTCGAAATCATTTGGTTTGTGTAGAAACAAATTGTAAAAAATGAAATTAATTTTTTTTTTTGAAATTAAAAATTCAAAAAAAATTAAAATTCCCGCGTGGCGCGAAATTTAAATAATTTATTGATTACCCGTAAAAAATGAAATTCAAAATTTATTCCTAGAATTTCGTAATTTGCCCGTTTTCATCAGTTTTGAGCTTAATCCACGCCGGCGGATAGAAATCGTCTTGAATCATTTCGCGAACGACCTGGAAAAGGGATTACTGTAGCTTAGATTGAAGGATTACTGTAGGATTACTGTACCCCATCTTTGGATTCCACTATGTCCCTGTAGTAAGTTGTAGAGGATCGTTTTGATAGGTAGGATAGCCACCAGCCGAATGTAGACGAGGGCGCTGGAATGGGTTACTGTAGAACTACAATAGGGTTACTGTAGCCAGGATTACTGTACCTGTTATCAACGTCACATCACAAAACAACCTCGAAAACGCCAAATCAATCTCCGGTGTCAACGTTGGCGTCAAAACTACAGTATACCTTGGCGATACTGTAGGTATACTGTAGTTATATGCCGTCCGATTTGGCGTCAGCAAATAGGTAAAGTTATCGGCGCGATCTGAAAAGGCGTCAAGGTGGGTTGCTGACGCATTTTTGGATACCTTCGAATACGGTATGGGCGAAGTTGATATCGTTTCCCTGGACGACTACAGTAACCCTGTCTCGGGTTCTTTGGTCTAAAAATTTTTGTTTTTTATTTTTTTTTCCAAAATTATTTTTTTTTCTCACATTTATCCACTAAAAAATCAGTAGCAGCTCTGGTAAACGTGGCATCAGATGGCTGATGGACACCATCGAATTGGAAGTCTCCCCGACGGATATGGGTGCAAATTCTGGAAGATTTGGGTCTTTTTAGGGCTGATCGAGAAATGCGCCAGCAAAATTGCTTGCGCATTTCTCGATCTACCGACTTATTTTAAGTCCCTGACGCTTCCCTGAATGCTCCGGACACTTTTTAGGGGTGATCGAGAAATGCGCCAAGCTGACGCATTTCTCGATACCTAGTTTTTTGACTTATTTTAAGACCCTGACACTTCCCTAGATGTCTCGCTCATTTTCTGATGCTAGATCCAAAAACGCGCCAACAAAAGTTGCTGGCGCATTTCTCGATACTTAGTTTTTTGACCTATTTCAAGACCCTGACACTTCCCTAGATGTCTCGCTTATTTTCTGATGCTAGATCCGAAAACGCGCCAGCAAAAGTTGCTGGTGCATTTCTCGATACTCACATAAAATCGTTCCTGTACTTAGTCGGAAGCAGGATTTCGGCTCGGACAGCTGTCAACTTGCTTGGCGCCAACCATTCACGGATTTGTGGACGGATATGGTCAAAGTATTTGTAGCTCTGGAAAAAAAATGGTATCGAGAAATGCGTCAGCAACTAATTACCTGAAAGTAGTGTCCATCGATCATTAGATGTTGCTCAGTTCTGTTAATATACTGTAGGGGATCCCCAAATCGACAGCAAGCTCCCCAGTTCAACTGTCGGTGGGTTACAGAAGTCGGCTGAAAGTTGCTGGCGCATTTCTTGATACATATCGAAAAGTGCGTCAAGCACCGAAAAAGCGCGAATAAGTCTGCCAAACTTGTTGGCGCACTTTTGGATACCGTATCGTAAAACGCTCCATGCTGACGCATTTCTCGATGATATAACCAAAAGTGCGTCAAGCACCAAAAGTGCGCCATGCTGACGCATTTCTCGATCCACCCACCGGAACAATTTTCAAATCGAATCGTTCCACTAATTTTGGAAAAATTGGTTGAATTGATTTGTGTAACACGTGGATATAATCCGGATTAGTGGCATTGATCACTGGATTTCTTCTCAAAGATTCAGCTATTCCAAGGAGTGAGATTATTTCGAAAAGCTTGTTTCCTGGAAGATTACTGACGTCTTTTTGGTGTCTTGGCGCTTTTTTAGTGTCTTGGCGCTTTTTTAGTGTGCTGGCGCTTTTTTGGTGCCTTGACGCATTTCTCGATCCCTGGCGCGTTCTTAGTGCCCTGGCGCTTTTTTCGTGCCTTGGCGCGTTTTTAGTGATTTGACGCTTTTTTGATGCCTTGGCGCATTTCTAGTGAGTTGAGACGTTACAGTTTCCGTAGTGCGTTTTTAATGTCTTGGCGTGTTTTTGGTGCCTGGACACGTTTGTGGTGCGTTGGCCCGTTTTTAGTGCGTTGGCGCTTTTTTAGCACTTTGGCACATTTCTCGAGCATTAGCGCATTTCTCGTGCCTTGGCGCTTTTCTCGATCCCTGGCGCTTTTTTGGATATCTATCGCGTTTCTAGTGCCTTGGCGCTGTTTTGGATACCTTGCGCGTTTCTAGTGTATTGACGCTTTTTTAGTGTCTTGGCGCATTTCCCGATCCTTACCCAATCCAGCCGTGGGAAACGCGAATAACATAGTTTGAACTGTCTTTTCATAACTGGGATTAATCTTTGTCAATTCCTTAAAAAATCGATAATTATCAATAGAGCGCACTTGCCCCACCTTCTCCTCTAACTCCAAAAAATGACGATTTTCAATGAAATTTAACAAGTTATCCACATCGATTTCACATTTCGGAAGCTGCTTCAAATTTTGCATTTTTTGGAAATATTCGAATAAATTGTAGCCGATATTTAGCTTAATGATGACGTAGAGATTAGCGAAGATTCCTGAAAAAAACCTTTAATAGAAGGGCATGGAAAAGGGAAATCTTACCAAAAACTAGGCAGAATACCATGATATAATAGTTGACACGCATTTTCATTTAATAATAATATCAATAATAATGAATTTGTATCCTATTGGGAAGCGAGCAATTGTTTGATTAGCTGGAAAACATTGCTAGAGAGAGAGAGAGAGGGAAGCTTATAATAGGTCTAGATGTTTCAAAATATCTTTTCAAAGAGTCTACAAAAAAGCAAAAAAGATTGGGACAACTTGGGATCGGAACCCTGGTCCTGTAGACGAGGAGCAAAAGCGTAACCATTGAGCTACAGAACAACTTCTTTGTTAAGGGTGGTGGGCGTAGAAAAGGTGGGTGGCGCGGGGAGCTGGGAGACGCAGGTGTGCTCTCTGGTCCAGGAGCTATAACTCGAGAGCCGTTAGCCCTATCAAAAAATTTTCAACTAACAGAATATCCAGAATTTCAAGGAGAACAACCTCCCACTCTCAGAATCCCCCTAGCACCGCTAATTCCAGAAATATCCTAGGCTAACCAGGTCAACCATATAAAAACAGCTGTTCGAATTAGAACGCGAAAAGGGTTTAATAAAGAAAATCGTATTCTCTCTATGCGAATCAAAAAATGGACATCTTATCAGAATTTTCCGCTTCGTTCTTTTTTTTTTGATCGGCCCTTGGGAGGTATTCCCCACTTATCACGGTGGTTTAATGAAAGAGAAAGTGATGATCTTTTTGCGGAAGAAACTGTTTAAGAAATTGATGAGAGAAGTTTCTGGATTTAGAAGAATTTTGTTAGAAAAAAAAAAAGAAAAAAAAATTGTATGCCAGGGGAAAATATGATGGTATTGTTGTTAGTGGTATTTGTGTATATCAAATCTGCATATGAAGAAAAAAATTTATTGAATGGGTTTTATGCCTAGAAAATTGAAAAGTTTTTCGTGTCCCCTTTTGGTGAAAGATCGAAGAATCGGAATGTTGTTCAAATAGCATTTTTTTTTCTCAAATTCAGTACTTTAAAGGGTTCTTTGACGGTAACCAAGAAAAACTATATCCTATCTTTAAACTGTTATATCTCAGTTGCTATAAGAGCTATCAAAAAACGTTCAATTAATGAAATATTGCTTATAATAAGAGCTATATTTCATTAGTTGATCACTTTTCGATAGCACTTACAGGAGCCGAGATATAAGAGTTTCAAAGAACCCATACAAACCATGCAGCGAGAAGCAAGCGTTCCATGAGTTTCTTGGTCCGCAACTCCAACCGCTGATATTTCGGTTGCTGTGATAGCTAGAGAAAAGTAACTAAGAAAATATAGCCTTTATCGCGAGCTATATTTCATTAGTTGACAACTTTTTGACAGCTATTACGGTAACCGAGATATAGGCGTTTGAATTCTGCACAGAGAAACGCAGGCTAGAACTGCGGCGCTTCATTGCCCAATTTCAAACACGTTTATCTCGGTTCCCGTGAGAGCTATAAAAAAGTTGTTAACTAACAAAATGTAGGTCTTATTATAAGCAATATTTCTTTAGTTGACCATTTTTTGATAGCTCCACTAGGAGCGAAGTTATAACAGCTTAAAGTATACGGGCAAGTAATACTGAAGATATTTCAGAATGCTTTCATGATAAACCTAATAAAAATGGTGTTAATGTGAAAAAGAAAGCAAATATTTCAAAAAAAAAGGAATTCCAATAAAAACTTAGCCAGGTGAATTTTTGCAAAAAATAAATAAAAAAGAACAGCTATTCAATGATTTCTACAGGAAGTACTATCGTTATCAGTTAGTGAACACCTTTGAAGTCATGTTAAAGAAAACATCCTTTCAAAAAGAAAACAATTAAAATCTGACAAAACAGGAAGAAACTACTAAAACTGACACCATTATTGTTTTCTTAACCGTTTTTTCCCTTGAATTCCTAATTAATAGGTCACTTTTTAAACAAAAAATCCTAATCTAATTACAATTCTAACTCTCCCTGTAAACAATAATTAAAATACAACTTGTCGTCGAAATTAGGTCTTAATTCTTCTTGTATGCTGTTTTTTATACCTGCTAGAGAAAAAAGCTTAGATTTCTACAAAAAATAAAATAAAACTTGGCTCAATGCCAACAAAAAAAAACACCAACCGGAAACACACATGACAACTTTTACTTCCTAACTAAAAGTTAGCTAATCTCAGCAAACTTCTAGAATCTTTTTCATAACCTAGTCCTATCCTAGCTTATGGTACCTAAGACTACAAACTACAAACAGTCTGGTCTAGCCAAAATTTAAAAATTTCAAAAAAAGAAAAATTCCATTCTTCCACCTTTTTCTTGTCTTCTCATCTCTACTAAACTAAGTGCTTTTCATCAATTATTTATTCTTAGCTCTCTCTCTCTTCCTTGTTTCCAAAAAAAAAAGACCAAACTATGTTCATTTTTTTCCAAAATACCGTATTCAATCTAATAGTAGGGCATGCCTTTATATATTTTTTTCCAGCAGTTTCCTTTCTCTGCCTGTCTATTAGAGGGACTCAAGTAGTTCAGGGGGTGCCGTACTATAAGAGTAATTACTGTATTTGAAAAAAAAAACTATTTTTCCGTGCCATATCGTGCCAAGCCGTGCCCAAACCGTGCCGATGGGACTCAAGTCGAATAGAGCTTTCCGTGCCGTAATGTGCCGTTCCGTGCCGCTCATCTAAATAATTGGATTTTGTAGTTTTTGTAGTTTCTGTATTCCAAATCGTGTAGTTTGTAGTCTTTCCAGCTTCATATTTCCAAAAAAAATATTCATTTAATCAAAAAAACTCCAAGAAAAAACAGGGATCAACAAATTAAAAAATGTCAACTAGAAGTGGAAAAAAACTACAAAAATGCTCAAAATTTGAATATTCGGCCGAAAGAAAAAACGAAAAAAAATTATTTAGATAAGATCAGAAGAAAGTGCGTAAAAGTGAATACTGTAGTTGAGGGGAATGGGGAGACTACAAACTACAAAAAAAGCTCTCAGACAGCTCCAAAATAGCTGGTGGAGAAATGATTGGGGTAGAGAGAGGTGATGTCGGAGGCGACGACGGTGATGTATGGGTACTTTCGGGTGATATTTTTCAAGCCGGTTGGTGAGATGAATAGGGAGACAAGGTAGATGTTCTCGTCCGGGACACGAGCTTCTTTTAGCACTTCGATCGCTTTGCATACTGTTGTTCCTGACCTAGAAATGGGAATTTTATGGAAAAGAGTGCCGAAATCGTGCCGTAATTCGATTTGGGGTGCCAAAAACGTGCCCGACTATAACTCCCTTTAAAATCGATATTTTTAAAGGGTCAATGGGTGGAAAAGATAGCTCTTGATGAGCTCTTCAAGATGAACTGGCTTAGAAAGCTATAGACTCAGTTCGAAAGGAGTTAAGGAGGTCTAGAAGATCCATGGCCTAGAAAAACCGATTCTAGGCCATCTAAATCCGCTCAACCTGAACCAATTGGCTCAAAAACTAGCTCATTGTGTAGATCTCATCGAATTCTATCGTTTTCCCTACTTCACCCTCTAAAAATCTCGATTTCAAAGGGAGTTATAGTCCGGCACCTTTTCGGCACTTTATTTTTCAAAAAATCCATTAAAAAACCGTACCCTATAGTGGGATAAAGCAACAAAACACGTCTCGAATTGATATCCGGAAGAAGTCGAGCATAGAGCACTTTTTGTTCGTCACCTGCAATTTTTATGACTTGTGTACTCCTCTCGGACAACTTGATTTTGGAGAAAAATTGATTTTCAACGATTTTTCAAAAAAAAAAAAACGGTTTTTAAAATTTTTTTCAATTTTTTGAAAACTCAGATTCTTCTCTGTGTACTCCTCTCGGACAAAATGGCTATTTTTTCGAAAAATTAGTCAAAAAATCACGAAAAACCCCATTTTTCGGCTAAATTTCCGGATTTTCTCTTATTTTCAGCCACTTTTTTAGTTTGTTTCGCCCAAAAAAAAGCTAGTTTTTTAATCGAAAAAAATATATTATCAAAATTTCATCAATTTTTTTTTTGAAAAAATCAATTTTCCCAGATAAAATAGCTAAAACCCGGGTTAAATAAATATTTTCGCCTGTAATTGCTCGAAAATAGGTTTAAAATCGGTTTTTATAGCTGAAAAACCCCCATTTTCCATCTGAATTTCAGGATTTTCTCTGAAAAATGGCTATTTTTTGAAAAACTATTTTAAAAAACACGAAAAACCCCATTTTTCAGTTGAATTTCTGGAAAATAGCTTGAAAAATGGATTTTTCAGTCATTTCCATCCATTTTTTCATCAATTTTCAGCATTTTTTCCTTCCAAAAACCCAAAAAACTCAAAATTTTCCCCCTCCTCTAGAGAGGATCTTTCTTACCAATCAAAATCTTTCCAATTCGAATACACCGACAACACTGCCTCAACGAGACTTCCATTGCCTCACCACTTCGACACAACGACACTCCACAATTACCACGATTGAATTGAATTCCTTCGTATCGGAATCCCGTCGGAGTGGTGACTGTGTGCTCAGTGAATGGAAGATGATTGAGACCTTCTTCAATGACGAGACGCATTAGACGGTCAGCGTTGAATACGAAGTCAGAGTGATTTGTCGTTCTGGAATTCCAGTTATTTGTTTGAAAATCGGTGGAAAAATCGATTTTAAGACAAATTTCAGGCGATTTTGGACTAATTTCCGCTAATTTTTGGTCTTTTCCAGCCATTTTTTCGGTAATTTTGGTAATTTTTCGCGAAATTCAAATTCGGAGAGGCTTCAGATCACACCGCCCGTTGACAAAAAATTAAAATTTTCGTAAAGGACCGCCCGTTTCGTTTAAAAATCGAAAAGTCAATTTTCAGCCGAAATCAGACGATTTCCCGCTGTTTTTTCAACGATTTTGGACTATTTTAGACTATTTTTAGCCCAAAATCCCAAAAAATTAGCTAGTTTTGGTCATTTTCAGCTATTTTGAGTAAAGTTTTAGCTATATCAGCCTAAAATCAGGCTAAATTTTGGCTATTTCCAGTCATTTTTCGGATCGATTTTCCACGTAAATTTCGTTAATTTTCGGTTTTTTTCCATTTTATTTTGAGATAATTTTGGCTAACTTCTGGCCATTTTCAACTCAAAAAAACATTTTCAGTCAACTTCTGCTAATTTTAGACAATTTCACGCCATTTTTTGGTAATTTTTGGTAAGCCGAGTGATTCGTTGTCCTGCATTTTAGCGAAATTCAAAAATCGATCGGACCGCCCGTTTTCAAAAATTTTTTGAATTTAGATTTTCGTTCGGGACCGCCCGTTTCGTTTAAAAATCGAAAAGCCAATTTTCAGCCAAAATCTATTTTCGGTCATTTTCAACCCAAAATCCCAAAAAATCAGCCATTTTCGATCATTTTCAACTCAAAAAACCCCTACCTATCCTTCAAAATCGTTTGCAATTCCAAAATCTGCGGAGTCTTTTTCAAAAGTACGAAATTAGTTCCCTTCTCTTTGAGATTTGTCACCAATTGACCGACTCCGTCTTCTTCATCTCCAACTTTTGGAATCACTGGAGAAGCTGTCGTTCCATTTACGTGTCCGGCCATCTGAATTCATTTCTCATCTCTTTATTTCTCTAATGTTTCCGAAAAAGCTGTTCAAATTTCGTTTATTTGTCCCCTCCTATTTACTCTAGTGTTACTCGGCGGCGAACATGACAAAAAGGTTCTCAATATTTGGAAAGTGAAAACGACTTATTTTCAAAAATGTGGGATTCGAAATAATTTATGATACAAGACTTCATTAATGGTGATTTACTGCGAAAATAAATTAAAATTGCAGTCTCGTTCCATGTGTGGTGGGTTGGGTGTCGTTGAGCAAAGAGCTTAATACTCCTCTCCCTCCTCCTCGCCTCCCTCGTTAGAGTCGGCGCCGACCTCCTCGTAGTCCTTCTCGAGAGCGGCCAAGTCCTCACGAGCCTCGGTGAACTCTCCTTCCTCCATTCCTTCTCCGACATACCTGAAAAGCAGACAGTCAATAATCAATACTTCGAAAAAGGGAAACTAACCAGTGGACAAAGGCACGCTTGGCGTACATGAGATCAAACTTGTAGTCCAAACGAGACCAGGCCTCAGCGATGGCAGTGGTGTTGGAGAGCATGCAGACGGCACGTGGAACCTTGGCGAGATCTCCTCCTGGAACGACGGTTGGTGGTTGGTAGTTGATTCCGACCTTGAATCCAGTTGGGCACCAGTCGACGAATTGAATAGTTCTCTTCGTCTTGATGGCGGCGATGGCGGTGTTAACGTCCTTTGGCACGACGTCTCCTCTGTACAAGAGGCAAACGGCCATGTACTTTCCGTGACGTGGATCACACTTGACCATCTGGTTGGCTGGCTCGAAGCAGCTGTTAGTGATGTCGCTGACGGAAAGAGCCTCGTGGTAGGCCTTCTCGGCCGAGATGAGTGGAGTGTAGGCGGCCAATGGGAAGTGGATTCTTGGGTATGGAACCAAGTTGGTCTGGAACTCGTTGAGATCAACGTTGAGGGCTCCATCGAATCTCAAGGAAGCAGTGATGGAGGAGACAACCTGAAATGATAAAAAATGAAAATAGAAGGCCCAAATTCAAGTAACAAACCTGAGAGATGATTCTGTTCAAGTTGGTGTAGCTTGGACGCTCTACATCCAAATTTCTACGGCAAATATCGTAGATAGCCTCGTTGTCGACCATGAAGGCACAGTCAGAGTGCTCCAAGGTGGTGTGAGTGGTAAGAATCGAGTTGTATGGCTCAACGACGGCGGTTGAGACCTGTGGAGCCGGGTAGATCGAGAACTCGAGCTTCGACTTCTTTCCGTAGTCGACGGAAAGACGCTCCATGAGAAGAGAAGTGAATCCGGATCCGGTTCCTCCACCGAACGAGTGGAAGACGAAGAATCCTTGGAGTCCACTGCAGTTGTCAGCGAGACGGCGGATTCTGTCGAGGACGGTGTCGATGAGCTCTTTTCCGACGGTGTAGTGTCCACGAGCGTAGTTGTTAGCGGCGTCCTCCTTTCCGGTGATCATCTGCTCTGGATGGAACAACTTCTTGTAGGTTCCGGTGCGAATCTCGTCGACGACGGTTGGCTCGAGATCGACAAAGATCGATCTTGGCACGTAACGGCCGGATCCGGTGTCGGAGAAGAAGGTGGTGAAGGATTCACCCTCGTTCTGTGATTGAGATGGCATCGTTCCATCGGGTTGGATTCCGTGCTCGAGGCAGTAAAGCTCCCAGCAGGCGTTTCCGATTTGGACTCCGGCTTGTCCGACGTGGATGGAGATGACCTCACGCATTCTTCTCTGGAAACAAAAATTGAAATGAAATTGCGAAAAAATTCAGGGGAAAAGAGAAGAAGAGTAATACTAAACTGGGAAGAACGCAAAGAGAATGCGGAGAATAGGACAAAAAACGGGCGACAGCAGGCGATATGTCTCCTCTGTGTGTGTACGAGGCGGGGAATGGAAGGACAACAGCGGTCAGTGGCCAACTCATCGATTGGGAGAGTGGTTGGGGGACGACGACGAAGCGCGCGCGTCAAAAAAAATGACGAAATAGTGCGGCGCCAGTGAGTGTGTGGATTGAAATGAATGCAAAAGCCAATGGGCCAGGGGAGCCGAGACGGAGAGAACGCTGACAGAGACACAGAGAAATGTGAGACGACAATTTCGCAATTATCGTCCCCGCGCCAACTCACTTTTTTACTTTGTTGGTACGAAACCAGGGGAAAATCGTTGGATTTCGGAAAGAAAAGTGACAATAAAAGCAACTAGCCCCTCCTAATGAAAAAGAATCTTGGAAAACCAAATTCCGGAGGTGGAACACGTTAAAAACAGAAAAAAATGACGGCAAACGCTAAAATTGCAGGAATTTTCAACTGATAATGATGTTTGCGCTCGGAATTTGAGTCATCAAACGAGAGAAAACGAACGAAAAACAGAAATTCCCGCCGAAATGAGAGGGGCGGAGCCTATTTGTCATATAACCTGCACATCTAACTGGGGGCGGGAATTCGAATTTAGGTTTCAATTTCAGCGATAATTCAATGGAAAATAACCATTTTTCCTCGATTTTAAGCAAGGTTTCATTGAATTTAAAAATAATCTTTGATAAGAAAGAAGTTTATATTCGGAAATTATAAAACAAGTGGATAATACGCGGTGAATGCTTGAAAACGACCGAAAAAGAGACACCGACGAGAAGAAAATAAATAAATATGGTGGGGGGAAGAATACACACAAAGAATTAATGACTGATATCCATCGACTCGACGACATCGTACTTGTAGGTCTTGTGCTTCAGAACCTTGGTGGCTCCCGGTTGGAATTTGTAGGCGAGATCATTTGGCTCTGGTCGTTTGCAGAATTCTGGCACGATTGGTCCCTTGAAAACCGTCTCGTTTGGTTCGATGACCACCAAATTCAAACTGTTTCCGGAGGCGTTGTCTCCGTGCATACCGGCTTCCAGGGCGCGTTGCACAAGCTTCTCCGCCTCTTCTTTCTGAAAAAAAGAATTTTTAATCAATTTCCCACCAAATTAATGGTCTTACAGTCATATCAGTCTTGAAATCACGCTCCAAAATGGTAATTGCAGCGTACGAACCAGAACCTTGAGCGGTGAACGGGAAGGCCATTGTAGTACCGTTGGCGGAGCACATATAAAGATGTGGCCCGGTTGGATCGACGCCACCGATGAGCAAGTACGCTCCGATGTATCCTTGATAGTTGAAGAGATGTTGTTTGGCTTGACGAAGCGCCGTGATCACACGAGCCTTTCTTCCTGTGTTCAATTCCAAAAGTCGGAGGTTTCCAGAGAGCATTTTGGTGACCTGATCGAGATCGGCGGCGGTTCCGGCTCCGCAAGCGTAGATTGACTCGGTGAGCTTGTGAACCTTCTCGCAGTGCTTATCGGCGATGATGTTGCCGGCGGTGGCACGAGAATCGGCTCCCATTACGAGTCCTCCCTGAAAAACGATTTAAATTAATTATTTTTCAATTTTTCTCATGAATTTTACCTTGTAAGCAACGGCGACAATAGTGGTACCGGTACTCGTGAGCTTTGGAGCCTTGGCACCCATCTTGCACATGGCCTGATTACGGATGCAGTTGGAGAAGTCGAACGCGCCTCCGCGGTCCATATCCATGTGTGCAACGGTGTTCTTGACATCGGCGGTGGCCATTTTATCTGAAATTATTATTTTTCTTCAAAAAATATGGAAAAATCTGTCAAAAAACGATGAAAAAAGCGAATTCAACGAAATGCTGACAAAATGTGTTCAAAGTCATCGGCAACGACACTCCGAAATTCCGCAGAAAGGGGTGCGCGATGGAGCGCGTTTGCATTTTTCGAATATTTTTTAATCTGAAAATTTCCCCCTAAAACTGCTTTTTCTCGGCTTCTTTTTGATTTTTAAAAGTTAAATCTGAATTTAATGAATTTTCCGAGTGATTCTGAGCAATTTACTGTAAAATTTAGCAATAAATGACGAGATTTGACCGTTGTTCAATATTGCACAACATTTTGAAGTTTGGTCGCAAGTCTCTCTTTCTTTTTCGTCTCTTTACACTAGTGAAACACTTTTAAAATTCATTTTCTCAATTCTTTTCACTATTTATTTCAGTTTTCTTCTTCATTATGGCTCTTCGCGTTGATTACGAAGGTTCCAACGACGTCGGTGTGTTCTGCACACTCACCAACAGCTATTGTCTCGTCGGCGTCGGCGGAACTCAGAATTTCTACAGTATTTTGGAGGCTGAGCTTAGCGATTTGATTCCAGTCGTTCACACCTCTATTAATTCGACCAGAATCGTCGGAAGACTCACAGTTGGTTCGTTTTTTTCTTGTTTTTCGCTATGGAATTTTTGATTTTTGATTTTTTCCAGGAAATCGTCACGGACTTCTCGTCCCAAATGCCACTACTGATCAGGAGCTTCAGCATTTGAGAAACTCACTTCCAGACGAGGTAATTCACTGAATTCATCGAAATTCACCCCTAATTCAAGCTAAATCCTCCATTTTCAGGTCGCAATCCGTCGAATCGACGAACGTCTCTCCGCATTGGGCAACGTTATCGCTTGCAATGACCACGTGGCAATTGTCCACGCAGAAATCAGCGCAGAGACCGAACAAGCGCTCGTCGAAGTCCTCAAAGTCGAAGTTTTCCGTGTCAGTCTCGCCCAGAATGCTCTCGTCGGCAGCTACTGCTCTCTCAGTTCCAACGGATGCCTCGTTGCCGCCCGTACTCCACCAGAAACTCAAAGAGAGCTCGCCGCTCTCCTCCAAATCCCCGTCGTCGCCGGAACCGTCAATCGAGGATCCGAGTTGATCGGCGCCGGAATGGTCGTCAACGATTGGGTGGCATTCTGCGGATTGGATTCCACTTCCACTGAACTCTCCGTTGTCGAATCGATCTTCAAGCTTGGAGAGCAAGGAGCCCCGACAAGCATTAGCAATCAACTCAGAGATACTCTTATTGAGAGCATGCTCTAATTTTTTTTCCTTTTGATCTGTTTTCTGTTCATTTCTTTGTTGTCTCCCTTCTCCTCACTTGTTTATCTTGTTATCAATGAAAAACACAAAAAAACCCAATATTTGTCCAATTTTTCGTCTAATTTGGATGTAATCTCCTCAAAATTCCTATTTTTCCTCTCAATTCTCTATTTTTTCTATAAATTCCCATTTTTTAGAGACTACAACTAAATCTACTAAACAAATCATCAGGTAAGGATCTTCCAGAGTCCAATGTAGTTGGAGACGTAGAGAAACTTGCGCCGCCGAGGGCTACATTATAGTGATAACGTCTCTCTCTTATCGTTAATACCCTTTTTGAAGAGAAAAGGGGTTTTTTGTTTGATTTTGATTTCTCTTTTTTCTTTTTTTTGTTTTATGTATTTCCATTTTTTTCTTTTTCCGATTATTCGAATTTTTGTCCATTACCCCTAATAAAAGAGCCTTCAGAATGGTCAACGCCACCACACTAGCCCACCTAAACACCCACATGGATCACATGTCGACAGTCCTCTCTTCCTATGCCGGAAGAGACAAAGCGATCCGTTCCCTTGCCTTCTACCTCCAATTAAGAGCCACAAAATCTCCCCATAAATCAAAAGAAATTCTGGCTTTGGCCAAACAACTCAGCGCGGCTCGCCTCGTCTCCCGTCAATTCAACCATCCTGGAATGCTCAAGGCTTGTCGACAAGTCTGGCAAGCGTTTGACTCGGGACGAATCGGGGATCCATTGGAATTCTTCACGGGAGCAGCTGTCACTGGGATCTACACTGTTTATGGAGTTGTGGAGTTATTGGCGTGGCTTAGCGACGCGAAACTCCTCTCGTTCGACGCCGCAAGACTCTATAAATGGTGCCTGTATCTCTGGTTATCCGCTTTGATAAATGGAATTCTTCGGCAGATTCGGATAATTCAACGGAAGGGAATCGAGAAGTCGAAAGAAGATTTATGGACGTTGATCGGGTTATCATGCGATTTTATTAGTGGAATGAATAGTCTCCCACACAAGTTCTTGTGGGCTGGAAAGCTATCAATGCGACAAACGGCAGCTTTTTCGTTGACTGCTTCGATTATTGGATTTTATAAATTGTGGTGATTTTTTTTAGCAGCTGAATAAACCAATTTTGCAAAATTCCACATTTTTCCAATCATCTCCGGGTCGTTTTCCGCCTTTTTTTGCATCGAAATAAATCATTTTCCTTTTATCTTATCAATTCTGAAACCATTAGACTGATGATCAAATTGCGTGGGCGGTTCTATAACAATCTTCATAATGTTTTTATATTGTTGAATTGAATTCTATAGAAGAACAGTTAAAAGCCGGGGAGCGAGAGACAATAGAAAAACGAGAGAGTGGTTAGAGAGAAAAAGAAGCCAGGAGAAACGTGGCATGGCCTATATAAAAGCGCGGAGAAGGGGAAGAAGGACATTTCTTCTTTTGTCATAAGTGATGTCAATGTTATATAGATTCTAGATACTTAATTTTGTTATTTTGATCGCGATTTTTGCAAAAAAAGTGCGATTATCAATTACAAAATCATAGAATAGATCAGAAGTTCATTCGGTTCAAAAGAGGGCGTTTTATATAATCATTTTTCGTATTCTGTAGGCTTTCGGTATAAAAATTGAAAAAAGCGGTCAAAATCGACAATTTAACAGAAAAAAATAGTGAATTTCCTAGCTTTTTCGAACTTTTTTGCTATTTTCAAACCATTTTGAGCCAAAATTCGCCAAAATTATCTTTTCTTTTTAGAAAAGACTGATTTTTCAGCACAATTTTGTCGAATTTCGGCTCAAAATCCCTTTAAAAATACTCTTTTTTATCGTTTCTTCTGGTTTTTGATCGAAAATTTTTGAAAAAATGATTAATTTCGCATAAAATAGCTCTAAAATTCAATATTTTTCAGTTAAAAAAAGCTCAAAATTCGATATTTTTCGGTTAAAATAGCTCAAAATTGGATGTTTATCGAAAAAAAAATGAGCAAAAAAGATCAAAAACGAAGAAAATTCACTATTTTGGTCCAATTTTTGGAAAAAAAAACCATTTTTTAAAAGTTAAAAAGTTAAAGAACCTGACCGAGTTTTTCGGATCCTAGGCCACGTGACTGACCTAATCGCAGACATAATAAAAGTGACGTTATTCCACTATCTCCACCCATAAAATTTTACGAACAACGTCCTTCACTATCAGAACCTCCCATCCTATTTACTTCGTCTTCTTCAGACCCCTCCCTAAACAATGCACATCCTGGTGACCGGAGCGGCCGGCTTCATCGGCAGTCACACCGTCCTGGAACTCCTCGAATCCGGCTACACCGTTCTTTGTATCGACAATTTTGCCAACGCGATTTCCGGTATGATCCCCTGTGTGCTTCCGCTTTTAAATCTAGCTCCGCCCCTTTTCAAATCTATCCTCCCTTTGAATTCTATAGTTACAGATGAGCATGGAAACGCAATCTCATTGAAAAGAGTCGCTCAAATCACGGGAAAACAAGTTCCTTTTCAAAACGTGGACGTTTGTGATGAAGCGGCGTTGGAGAAGGTGTTCGCCGCCAATAAATTCGACGGTGTCATCCACTTAGCCGCATTGAAAGCTGTAGGAGAGTCGGTGGCCAAGCCACTTCAATACTATTCGAATAATCTCGTTGCGAGTCTGAATCTAATTCAAATGTGCCTTAAATACAACGTCAAGAATTTCGTGTTCTCCTCCTCGGCTACCGTCTATGGACCGCCCGCCGAGCTTCCGATCACCGAAAAATCGCCAACAGGCCAAGGGATCACTAATCCATACGGTCAAACAAAGTACATGATGGAACAGATTCTTATCGATGTCGGCAAGGCGAATCCCGAGTGGAACGTGATCCTTCTCCGTTATTTTAACCCGGTGGGCGCCCACAAGTCAGGATTGATCGGGGAGGATCCAAAGGGTGTTCCGAATAATTTGATGCCTTATGTGAGTCAAGTGGCGATTGGGAAGTTGCCAGTATTGACGATTTACGGGGATCAATTTGATACGGTAGATGGAACTGGAGTCAGAGATTATATTCATGTGGTGGATCTTGCCAAGGGACATGTGAAGGCGTTTGATCGGATTAAGGCTGTTGGAAACGTCGGAACCGAGATTTATAATCTTGGAACCGGAGTCGGTTATTCCGTTCGGCAAATGGTCGATGCGTTGAAGAAAGTCAGTGGAAGAGAAATCCCCGTCAAGGTAAAACTCTTCCATTTTTCGATTTACACTGTTTTTTATTTAGATCGGCGTTCCCCGCCCCGGCGACGTTGCATCCGTCTACTGCGATCCCTCTCTAGCCAACGAGAAACTCGGATGGCGTGCCGAGAATGGACTCGATGAGATGTGTGCCGATTTGTGGAATTGGCAGACGAAGAATCCGCAAGGATTTGCTGCATAATTGGGGAATAATTGGAGAATTTAATAATATTTAAATATGTATTTTTCACTTATTCTGTGCCTTTTTTTTCTTGGAAAATAATTTTTTTAATGGCTTTTGGGTAACTTTTGGGTTGAAAAAATAAGTTTTATCGCTTTTTAATATTTTAGCAATAGAGCGCATTTGCATTTCTCGCAATTTAAAAGACTTTAAGATGTGCTCACTGCCCTCGACCTCCTCCCTGAACATTGGGATTCTGGGGCACGTTGACTCGGGAAAAACCACGTTGACCAGAAGAATTGCGGAAATGGGATCCACCTCGGCGTTCGATGCCACGTCAGGGATAAGAAAAAACACCCTGGATCTGGGATTCTCCACGATGACGTCATTATCAGGGAGGCGATTGGCGTTGATTGATTGCCCAGGGCATTCCGGATTGATACGGGCGGTGCTCGCGGCGAGCACGGTCTTTGATATGGCGATTGTGGTACGGTGGGGCGCGATTGGATTATTTATTATATTTTTGAAATCTAAATAATTAGCTGAGCGGTGGAGCACACTTGCATTCCAGGTAATCGACGCAATCGCGGGAATCCAACCGCAAACCGCCGAACACCTCCTACTCGTCTCGAAATTCTGCCCATCCCGCCTTGTCATAGTTCTCAACAAATGCGATCTGGCGGCAAATTCAAATGTGATCGTGGAGTCGACCAAAAAAATTCGAAAAGGGTTGAAAGCGATGGGCGTTGACTCGGAAGCCCCGTTCGTCGAAATGAGTTTGGTGGACGGGTTTTTTAGTGAAGGTTCGGTGACCGCGGGGGTTTCTAGGCCATCAAAATTCTTCCAGAAATGCTGGAAAACCTTAAATCGGCCATTGAAACCCGGATTTTTGAGCCAAGGAGGGACGTTGAAGGCTCGTTTCTCATCGCTATCGATCATTGTTTCGCTATAAAAGGGCAAGGAACAGTGTTGACGGGGACGGTTATTCGAGGGGTTTTGAGGTTGGTGTCCTAGGATCCGACAAGCTTTTTTGTTTAAAAATGCTGGTTTTTAGTCGAAAAAACTGCAAAAAAAAACTATTTTCCCCTAGAAAATCGATAATTTCAAATTTAAAAAAGCTAAAAAACTGAAAAAAAAAACGCTATTTTTCACATAAAAAGTCGATAAAATAGGTCAAAATGTCGAAAAATCATTTTAGGCCTATTTTGAGCATTTTTGAGCAATTTCGAAATTGCTCAAAAATATCAACAAAGCCTATTTTATCACGGAAAATCGATAAAATTAAATGGTTTTTCGAGTTTCTACTCTTTTATAGTGAAAAAACAGAAAAAAAAATGCTATTTTATCACCAAAAATCGATAAAATCCGAAAGATTCGGATTTTAAGCCTATTTTAAGCTTTCCTGAACAATTTCAGGTTGAAAAATCGATTTTAAGATTATTTTTACCGGTTTCTAAAACAGAAAATCGATAAAATTCGCTTTTTTCCCGATAAAAAACCAGAAAAAACAGCAGAAAATCACTTTTTTTGAAAAAAATTCAAATTTATCCAGCATGGCCGAGTTTGTCGGAACCTAGGCCACCATTATTCTTCCAGATTAAACTCGGAAATCGAACTATCCTCCCTCCAAGAACGACGCCGCTTAAAAACCCTTGAATCATGGAAACAACGTGTCGACCACGTGGATTCCGGGGATCGAGCCGCCTTTCTGGTCACGCCCTCTTTCGATGAACACCGATTCTCGAGATGTCTCTCCGGACCGCCCGGATCCCTAAAATCCACGAAATCCGTCTTGGCTACAGTGGATCCTATTCCATTCTTCAGGAAATCTATCAACTCAAAAAGCAGGGTCCACGTGTCAGTCGCCTTTGAGACGATTATGGCAGAGTGTGTGTTTTTGAGAGACGCAGAGAACGAATTTGAGCAATTGGGGAGTTTATTGGCACCGTGCCAAGTCTTACTGAATTTTGAAAAGCCGATTTTCTTGCCGGAAGACTACAGTATACCTTATATGGCCGCCCGTTTGGAGCAACAACAAGGATGTCGATTCTGCTTTTCGGGGGCTTTTTTGAAGATAAAGGAGACCGAAAAGCTAAGGATTTTTAGTAGAAAACAGCGAAATGGATATGTGGAGAGGATTGAGAAGGATGGATATTCTGCGATTTGTACGGGAATGTTCAAGCCAGAGACTAATTTCGATGTTTTTCGGAATTTTAAGGTTTTTTTTAAATTTTGCTGAAAAGAACTGATTGACAAAGGGAATTTTCTGTTTTAAACGGAAAAAATCGATAAAATTCAGTGAAAATTCGAATTTTTTGAAGGGAAATTGTCCGAGAGTACACAACTAAAAATGTGGTTTTTTGGTTTTAAGAGGAGCCATTTTCGGGGGTTGAACCAAAAGAAAAAGTGGCTTAGAATTAAAAAATACACATAATAAGCCGATTTCAAATTTAATTTTAAGGAAACAATTGGAAAAAATCTGAAATTTTTCAAAAATAATATTTTCATTTTTTTTTTGAAAATCTGGATTTTGAGACCTGGAAATCCGTTTTTCTTGTTAAATTCTTTGAAAAAACCCAAAAAATTCAAAAAATTTAAAAATTCAAGGAAAGTATGAATATACTACAAAAGCAAAAAATAGATTTTGGACCATTTTTAGATATTTCCAAGGCTTATTTTAAGAGAAAAAATTGTCAAAAATGTATCTAATAAAAAGAAAAAAATGAAATAATGAAATTTTGAAAAAAAAAACCTGATTTTTTTTCCAATTTTCTGGAATTTTCTGAAAAATTTCCTCTAAAAACCAGGTTTAAATATTGTTAAAATTCAAAAAACCACCAAAAATTCCTTAAAACCCAATTTTTCCAGATAATCACCACCTCCGGTCTCCATGGCACCATCGAAGGAGCATTTGGCAAATCCGGCAAATTTCGTGTCACTTTCCCCGAAAAAATCGATAAAACTCTGAGAGAGAAGGAGGAAATTTCGCTGCATATGAAAAAATATCATTCCGATAATCGTCTTGTTAGTTATTTGCCTTGTTAATAAATAAATTATTAATTTTTTTTTTGAATTAAAAAAAAAAATTTTGATTTTTTTTTCAAAAAAGGTTCTCTTCCTTTTTTTCTATTTCTATATTTTCAAAAAACACAAAAATTTTAAATCCCCGCCAACCCAATTTCCATCCAGAATGCTCCAAATCCTCCGCCTCTCCCTCCCCAGCCGAGCTCTCTCCACCACCAATGCCCTTCTAAAAGAGGTCCCAAAGAAACCGCGAATCCAAGTGGAAGTCGGTGATGATGGCCTTCCAAAGGACTATAAGCTGAAGACGTTGAGAGCCGGAAGTCGTCGTTTGGATACTTTTGTGAATCGAGCCACCGGCCAGAGTTCCAGGTGAGTGTTCAATGGAGCGCGCTTGCATTATTTTTTAATTTTTTTTTGAATTTTTCAGTGAAGTCGTGAAGTTAATTATGCAGGGAAAAGTGCGAGTTAATGATGAGGTCTACACCAAAAAAGCTTATAATGTGAGTCGGAAAGGGCTCCAATTGCCGTGGCCTAAGCTTTTTCTCTTCCAGATCTGCCAAGAAGACATCATCGAGGTCTGGAAATCACCCTACGCTGAAAATGGATCGTTGGCGAATGTGGAGAGAACAGAGGTAGAAACTAGAATAAGACTACAAACTACAAAAGTATTTTAGATCGTCTCGTATGAAGTAACCGATCAAGGATACAATTTTGAAGTGAAGAGTTGGAAGAACTTTTTGTCTGATAATTGGCGATCGTCTCAATAGCTTTTTTTTTAGATTTTTGCAGGAAAAATATATAAAATAGTTAGACATGACTTGAATTGCACTTTGAATTCATATTGGCGGAACGGTCCTATTGAAATTGAAATTTTATAGAAATTGAAAAGTTTGGAATTCGCGTTTTTCTGTCTGCAATTGCGCCCTTTTGCACTTCCAGATTTCGCTGCTTACCTTCAATTCAGTTGAGTGGGCGTTGACTGAGTATCAAATGTGAATTACCTGTAATTTATAAGAAATTAGATAAAAAGCGGTTGATACTCAGTCAACGGAATTGAAGAAAGGGAGCGTGATTAGATGCCTACAGAACCGTTCAAAATTTAATAGAAAAAACTCAAAAAAGTGTTTCGGTCATTTCTTCCATTTTCCGGAGCTTTCATGTTTCCGATCATTTGAAAATGTTTTGGGGGTATGAAACAAACCTAAATAAACAACTCTACATTCACAGAGTTTTTTGTAAATTTGTAGTTTTTCAGCTATTTCACGTTTTCTGAAACACACTTGATTTTGCACGTTTCCAGTGAAAAAGCGGTTAAAAACAGGTGTGTTTCAGAAAAAGCAAAATATCTGAAAAACTAGGAATTTTCAAAAAATTCTGTCATTGCAAAGTTGTTAATTTAGTCATTAAAAATGCTGTTTTTTTTGTTTCATTTTTTACGCGTTTTTCATAATCCCAGAAAGTTTGGTGACGATTGGATCAAAGTTGAGATACGGTAAAAATCGGTCCGGTTTGTATACTTTTGCACGGCACTGTAGCTGAAAAACTAGGCGTTTTCAAAAAATTCTGTGAATGCAAAGTTTTTAATTCAGGTTTGTTTTATACCCCCAAAAATTTTCAGAGTGATCCGACCCTTGAAAATGGAAAAAATGACCGAAAACACTTTTTTCTATGAACTTTTCTACTGTAATTCCATTTGACTGAGTATCAAACGTTTAAAAAACAGTTTTTTAAAAAACATTTGATACTCAGTCAACGAAATAAACTAGCTCCCTGTAGTCTGTAGTCCCTTTGATGACGTTGTTCCCCCAATTCAAATAGATACATTTTTCTTGAGAATCTTTTAGCTCTGATGAAACCAATTTTCTCCCCCCTCTCCTTCTCTCTTTTACAATCTCCCCCGAGAGAAAAAGAAGGTATTTTGAATGAGAAGATGATCAGAAAACGAAGAAAAAAGAGATTGACTCATCCCATTAGGCCAATTTGGTTGAGTGGGGAGGGGAGAATGTCGATTAAGGTGTTTTGGGAACTTTTATTACTGAAAGAATAGAAAAAACAATCGTCATGGGTGGCCTAGAAATCCTGAAAACTAGGCCACGAGTCTAGGGGCGTGATTGCATCATTGGTTCTTTGAATGGGGAGGTAAAGTGCACTTTGATGACGGCAATTCGAAATGCGATATATATAAAAGGGGTCCTTGAATGGTTTAGGCTACGTCACTAGGTAATAAAACCACTTGGGGAAAATGCGCTCCATTGATAAATCCTTTTATCAATGGAGCGCACTTTCTCAAGGTGTTCTAGGTCCCAAGAGCTTGAACTTTGGGTTTAATCGCGCCCTACTGCACTGCCAAAGTTTTTTTACGTTTGATACTCAGTCAACCAAAACCAATGTACGCAGCCAAATTTTTCTAGTTGAGCAAGTGCGCTCTATTGACACATTCCAAGTACTTCTTGGCTAGACACTCGGTCTTTAACTATCAACAAAGAAATGTATTCTGAACACTAATTTCTAGATAAAAATACAAATTTCGTTCTTAATAATCACCTGTTTAGTACTAGTACACTAGAGCGCACTTGCATGCACTTAACCACTTTTTCAAAAAAAAAGTTTAGTATTTTACACTTTCCCTCTCTCCTCCGTTTTTCAATTCGTTTTCAAACGCATGTGTGGGGGGAAAGTGGGTGTAAAAATAGTGGTCCCATGGGGGAACAGGAGAAGAAGGGATTAGATTCTGTTTCTAGAAGAAATGACACGTCATGCGAAGGCGTTGAGAAGTTTAGCTACCCTTTTGACAGGCTATAGTAACCCTGGAGACGGCAAAGGAGCCGACATTAAGTTATGTCCTACATGAATCATAGTTTAATATCTTCTTCTATTTTTTTGATGTGTGCCCTTTTAATAGGGTACATTAATAACAGAGATTTGTAGCTATAGAAAAAAACAAAAAAAAAGACTAAAAACTACATTTTTAACTTCTTGTGATTGCCATTTATTTTTGTAGTTCGTATAGCTAACCACCCACTCTCTCTAGATACAATCTAATCATTAGTCTACCTGAACTTTGCGCTCTATCTTGATTAGAAGAGGAGATAGGAAAAAGTGGTTAACTGAAAAGTTGTTCAGCATAAAAAACTGAGTATTTTGTTAGTTGACCACTTTTTGATAGCTCTCACCCCAAGCGAGTTATGGGGGTTTAAACATAGTGATAACTTCTAGACGTCATATCTCGCTTGGTATGACTGATATCAAAAAGTGGTCAACTAATGAATTACTCATCTTGAAAAGGGCTATGTTTTGTTAGTTGACAACTTTTTGATATCTCTAACCACAATCGAGATATAAGGGTTTTAAGGGAGACGCAGAGAATAACAGGGAAAGCTAGCTTCTCTGCGCCCTCTTAAAACTGTTATAACTCGCTTGCCGTTCGAGATAGCGGAAAATCGTCAACTAGAAAGTTGTTCAGCTTTAAATTCTGAACAATTTGGTTGTTGACAATTTTCTGATAGCTCTTAAGGTAAGCGAGATATAGCGGGTTTAAGAGAGGCTAGCTTCTCTGCGCTCTCTCAAAACTCTTCTGTGAATTGGCTAAGCTACCCAACTATTCTTAGAATCTCCCACTCAAAACATGTTAACAGCTAAAAAACAAAAAAACAAAAAATGAAAAAAAATGTCCAAAACCGCCCATAAATCATCTGACACGCTTGCCCTCCAAAAATCCTCCCATCCCTATTTTTTTTTCAAAACTTCAAAAATCATAACTAAAATTTCTACGTCATCAATCCCATCTCTAACTATCCCAATTACCAAAAGGGGAGCCACGCCTCCCTGCTCACGGAGCAAAATGGGCGGAGCCTTCGGGGTGCCTTCGCCTCCGCCGCCCGTATGAGAGTCATTTCTTCCCTCACTCTGCTGACGGACAACACATACACACGATGTCTTCGTCCATGTCGCTTCTTCTTTTTGTCATCGTCATGGTGAGTCAATATGAGATTCGCCTTTTTTTTTTAATGAGGGACACGGTTAGCTAGCCAACTTGCCCGGCAAGTTGCCCATCTAGCTTAGCGCGATTTTTTAAAGTTATCTAATTTCACTAGTTAACGCTAGCTAGGTTACCCAACTAGCTTAATCCTGGTTCTCAAAATGGGCAAGGTGTCCGGCAAGTTGCCCAGTTGCCCTTGCTCTTGGCCAACTTGCCCGGCACCTTGCCCAACCACTAAACCTACTCTCTCTTCACTAATTAAGGCGCCAGACAACTTAACCCATTTCCAACACAACTAATTAGTAGACGTTCTGGGAAGCCACTTGGACTAAGAGTATTAAAAAAAGAAAAAAAAAACGATTTTTTAAATACAAAAAAAAAGAAAAAATTTCAATGTTATCTACTCCTCAAAATCTGGGTGTCTCCCGAGAATTCGGAAGGTCGAAGTACAAAATAAATTGTTTTTTTTCTTCGCTTGTTGCTCGACCTTTGTTTATTGACTTCTGAGCAATGGTTTTTTATCAGATTGGGATGACGTCATTCTTGGTTGGACAGATACCTAAAAATGAATAGTTGAAAAATATAGGGGGTTTTATGGTGAGTAATTTGTTAGTTGACCGTTTTTTGATAGCTTTATTGGGAATTGAGATATAGAAGGTTGAAGTTTGAACGCAAAGTAGAGCATGCCTAAGTTGGAGCGCTTATATCTCGCTTCTCTTAAAAGCTATCAAGAAGTGGTCAATTAGTGAATTGTTCAGCATAAAAAACTCTATATTTTGTTAGTTGAAAGTTTCTTGATATCTCTAACCACAAGCGAGATATACTCCTTGGAAGTTTGAACACAAAGAAGATGCGCGCCCTCATTTTAAATGCCTTACTTTTAGCGCCTATATCTCGCTTCCCTTAAAAGCTATCAAAAAATGGTCAACTAATGAAATACTCAACATAAAAAACTGAATATTTTGTTAGTTGAGAGTTTTTTGATATCTCCAACGACTTACGAGATATACTCGTTTGAAGTTTGAACACAAAGAAGATGCGCGCCCTCTTTTGAAATGTCTGACTTTGAGCGCTTATATCTCGCTTCCCTTGAAAGCTATCAAAAAATGGTCAACTAGTAACTTGCTCAGCATAAAAAACTCTATATTTTGTTAGTTGACCACTTTTTGATATCTCTAACCACAAGCGAGTTATACCTATTTTAAGTGCAGGCCCCTAAATTTATTTGCCCTTCTTTAACTCCTAGCGCCTATAACTCCTTTCCCTTAAAAGCTACCAAAAAACCATCAACTAGCGAATTACTCAGCATAAAAAATTCAACATTTATTTAGTTAACAACTTTTTTCTAACTCTCCCCGAAATCGAGATATACCCCGTTTTCCAACCCTATCACCAAGCCACTCACTAAAATGCCTATAACTCCATTTCCATTGAAGTTATCAAAAAGCCATCAACTAAAAAACTGCTCAGCATTCAATTTCCCATATTTTCCCGAAAAGAAAAATTAAAATGTGCAAAAACTCAGAAAGTGTGTGAATCCGAATCTTTTCTTCTTTTCTCTTAATTTGATTTCTGCTTGTGTCCTGTTTTTTTTTCGATTTGACGTCATTTCTGACATTAAATATAGATTTTTCTCTCCTAATCAAAAAGAAAAATGACAGATGAGAGAGAATATTCGAGATCCGATTTCTTCTTCTTCTCGAAGGTGTCAGATTTTGAAGTGTGTGGGGGTTACATCATTAGCTATAATAATAATAAAGAGACTATAGTCCATTTATATTCACTAGGGGGATGTCCCTTGTCTAGAGCATCATGACCTCATATGAAATAAATCTAATAAAACGTATTCGTATAGGGAAACACGGAAGTTTTGCTCTTTTTTTCTTTTCTGGGGAACACGCGTTTTTTTTTGGTTTTTTGATGAAAACGGGTCGGGAGAGAAGAAAACAACAAGAAATTCCATTATGGGATTTACATTTGTTTCTTTTTTAAGAAAAATGTACGAGTTTTTTTTTACAAGGGGTTGCACTCTTGTGACGACCCCGCAAGGTGTTAGTTTTTGATCGCGGTGGTGGCGCAGTGGTAAACTTCTAGTTTGGCATGATGAAGGGTTTTGGTTCAAGTCCATCCAACACCACATTTTTTTACTTAAAAAAAAGTCATTCTGCTTTTTCAAAAAAGCTATTACGCAGAAAAATAACGATTTGCATGAAATCAGTTCCTTTCTGCAAAAAAGCGAATGTTTTGGAAGTTTTTTTTCCCATCTTGAAGTCATCTCTGGTCTACCTCGCAGAAACACATTTATTTTTCGTTCCGCAACAATATTTTTTTCTTGAAATTTTATTTTTTTTAGTTAAAGGCAATATTTTTTTGAGAAGGTGGCGAAAATATAATTTAGGGCGTAAAGTTTAAAGTTTCGAGCGTTTTTATAGGTTTAGGTCAGGCTTCTATTTAAGTGATTGCTAAAAATATGAATATCTCCGTTTAGAGAAGAGCTAGAAAAAAGTTGTCAACTAAGAAAATATAGAGCTTTTTAAGCTGATTAATTCATTAGTTGACCATTTTTTGATAACTTTAATGGGAAGCGAGTTATAGCTCAATTAAAAATACATACAATTAAATCACTGGTTTCAAATCGTTATATCTCAGTTCCTAGCACAGCTATCAAAAAAGTTTCAACTAGTAAAATATTCAATTTTTCCTGCTGAACAATTCCTTAGTTGACCACTTTTTTCTATCTCCCCTCCTAACCGAGTTATACCCCTTTCTAACCCACAACTCATTAACTATATTCATTTCAAAAAAAATTTGAAAAAAAAAATAAAAAAACAGAATTTTTCAAACCAACCCACTCACTCTATTGTTTCACATGTATTTTGACGTATCTCCCGACTACTCATTTCCTCATCATTAATTTATGAAAATTCGTTCCGAAAAAAACAGAGATAGAGACTAATGGGTTGAGAGAAATGTGTTTTTTGTGGTTTCAATTCAAAAAACCAAAGGGATCCAGACTGCCCTTCTATTAGAGGCATCTTCTATCCAAAAAAAAAAAAAAGAAACTGGATTGGCACTTTGTAATTGGAAAATTCAGTTTGACGCACTTCTTCTTCTTCTTCTGCTACACACACATTTTATTCGCGTCATCGAGTTTCACGGGGATGAGCGAGAAAAAAAGGGAGAAAAAAACAAAGTTTGGGGTTTTTAGGGGGATTATAAAATGGGGGAAGGTGATTGACAAGAGGGCTTAGTTTTGTTTAGAAAGTAAAAAAATGGGGCGAGCTTCCGAGAAAGGGGGGGGGGTTATCCTTGCCTAGCGACACCTACTCTTAGATGCAGGGCGTGGCGCAGTAGGTAACACGAATGATTTTGATGAAAATAGTCGGGGGTTCAATTCCATCTATCAGCAATTGTTTTTGTTTTTTATCCAAAATATTTCCAGCCAAAAAAAAAAGCAAATTCCAGATCTCCTCCGTAGAGAATGCGACGATTCGACTGCGTCCAGTCGGCTCTCTGTTCTTCTTAAACCGACCACACGAGAAACGTGTGTTCGACTCGTTAGCCGGCAGCGGATTCGGTGCCTTTAATAAAAGGGCATTCGACACGATGGCCGGTCAAGGGTTCAGTGGTTTCGATAAGAGGGCTTTCGACAGTTTGGCCGGTTCCGGTTTTGGCGCTTTCAATAAGAGGGCGTTCGATTCGTTGGTGAGTTTTTTTTTTGGGAGAGGCTAACAGACTACAAACTACAATCAACCTTAGCCTCACAAAAGCACTGAATTTTGGTGAGGCTAAAATGTAGTTTGTAGTCTCTTAGCCTCACCAAAACTTAAAAACCTTCGTTTTCAAGATTTTCGCTTGGTTTTTTAAAAACAATTTTTTACAGGCTGGAAGTGGATTCGGTGCCTTTAATAAAAGGGCATTCGATTCATTGGCCGGACAAGGATTCAGCGGTTTCGATAAACGAGCATTCGACAGTCTAGCTGGACAAGGATTCACTGGATTCGAAAAACGCGCTTTTGATACAGTGGTAACGCCCATTTTGTAGTTTGTAGTCATTTTTTAAAAATATTTTTTATTGCAGAGCACTTCCGGATTCGATGATTTCAAATTGTGAGCAAAAATCGATAACAGCACATATTAAAAAAAAGTTTTTTGAGGTACCTCTAATTGAAGGGCATTTTCCCCCTAATAAAAGGGTTTTCAGGTAGCCAACGAATCTCCGCGAGCCGATTGACGACTTCTCGCCCCCTCTCCCACTATTTTCTTCACTTTAAATTCTCATTTTTTCCCTTTAAAAACTGTCTCTAACTATTTAATCATGCAAACACAAGTACCGGTGTGCGTGTGAGAGAACAATGAAACAACTAATAAATAATGTCGTCCTGTTTTTTCTTTTTTGTTTTTCAACTCGAGTTGCCTGAAATACTCTGGAAATTATGGAAAATTATGAGAAATTAATAAAATTCAAATTTCCCTCCAAAAACGAGAAAAGCGCCAGCCCCCCACCGTTGACGCGTTTCTCAAACCCTGCCAAATTTGCTGGCGCCTTTCTCGTGTCTGGTGGGGTTTTGAATTTTCCACGTCATTTTCAGGCCCTTTTCTAGTCTTAAAAACTTGAAAATGGCTTCCATCGAAATCGAATCAGCTGAGTGAGTCTAAAAATTGCCGATTTCCCATAGAATTTATCGATTTTTGCAGCGTAATCCGTCTCATCGAACAGTACCTAAAAGAGGCGAATTTGCATAGAACTTTGGCCGTTTTACAGGTTTTTTCGCGATTTTTTTTGGTTTTTTTGAATGAAGAAAGATTTTTAAGGAAGAAACAAACGTTTCGTTGAATACCGTCGATTCGGTTGATGGATTTTGTAATGAAATTACGTCGGGGAATTGGGATAACGTGTTGAAGACGGTGCAAGCGTTGAAGCTTCCCGCCAAGAAGTTGATGGATTTATATGAGCATGTAGGTCTTGAAAAAGAGAGAAAATGATGATTTTAAGTGGAAAAATCCATTTTTTTGAAGAAAAATCCCATTTTTCCGGGATTTTTCAGAGAAAATTGATAAAAACCCTCAGAAACTCGATTTTTTCAATTTCCAGGTCATTATTGAGCTAGTGGAGCTTCGAGAACTCGCCACCGCCCGTCTCGTCGCCCGCCAAACCGATCCAATGATCCTTCTCAAACAAATCGATCCGGAACGATACGCTCGCCTTGAATCTCTCATCAATCGCCCGTATTTCGATGGCCAAGAAGTCTACGGAGATGTTAGTCGAGAGAAACGAAGAAATACCATTGCTCAGGCATTATCCTCTGAAGTTCATGTTGTTGCTCCATCCAGGCTGCTCAGTTTACTAGGACAATCTCTGAAATGGCAATTGCATCAAGGACTACTTCCACCTGGAACTGCTATCGATTTGTTTAGGGGAAAAGCTGCACAGAAAGAGCAGACTGAGGAGAGATATCCGACTATGATGGCGAGACAAATCAAGTTTTCTACGAGTAAGTCAGTTTTGGGGGTTTTTTTCTTAAAAATCTGAAAAATTAGGCTTAAAATATGGTTTTTAAAAGAAAAATCATATAAAAACAGCTAAAATAGCTCAATTTTCGTCCAAAATCCTAAAAAAGCGATCTAAAATTATTTTTGAAGTATTTCCATCATTTTTAAACGAAAACGACTGATTTTCAATGGAAAAAACAGGATTTTGGCTCAAATTTGAAAAATTCGGATAGTTTTATCTCAGGGATGTTCGGAACGGAATTCGGAATTCCGAAAATTCCGAAAATTCCGACCATTTTCGGAATGAAATTCCGACCGGAATAATTCCGAGAAAAAAATTCGGAATGAAATTCCGGTCGGAATAATTCCGAAAGATTTTTTCGGAATGAAGTTCCGAAACGAAATATTTCCGAATTTTTTTTTCGGAATGAAGTTCCGAAACGAAATATTTTCAAAGCTTTTTTTTGGAATTAGAGCTTCTTGGACTACAGTATGTCAAAGCGGAATTACTGTTAACTTTGTTTTTTTCGTTTTCGAAATCTTTTTGTCAATTTTCCACTAATTTTCGAGATTTCGTAATGGGGAAGTATGATTTATATCTAAAAAGCAGTCCGATGGATCGAATTCCGAAATTCCGAAATTCCGAATTTTTGAAAACCGGAATATTCCGAAATTCCGGAATTCCGAATTTTTGAAAACCGGAATATTCCGAAATTCCGAAATTCCGAATTTTTGAAAACCGGAATATTCCGAAATTCCGAAATTCCGAATTTTTGAAAACCGGAATATTCCGAAATTCCGAAATTCCGAATTTTTGAAAACCGGAATATTCCGAAATTCCGAAATTCCGAATTTTTGAAAACCGGAATATTCCGAAATTCCGAAAATTCCGAAAAAGGCCATTCCGAACATCCCTGGTTTTATCTAGAAAATGTATTTTTTCTTATTTTTACATGAAAAATCGAAAAAAATCCTTCATTTTCAAACAAAACCCATCAATTTTTGATATTTTCAATGAAAAAACTATTTTTCTTGAGATATCAGGATTTTTCATTTAAAATTTGTAAAAAACTAGAAATTTGATCTAAATGTGATTTTTAGTTCGAGATTTAGACTTTTTTAAATTTCAAATTTTTCTGCAAAAAAATACAAAATTTCAGAAAATTTAGTCAAAAAACCTTAATTTTTGATCAAAAACCACTAGATTTTTGAATTTTGTCGTACAAAATTAAATTTTTCATTCTTAAAATATTCACTAATTCAAGTGGATCCTCTAGAAATCCCCCTCAAATGCACTGTTGAGTCATGGAATCACTAATTTTTCGAAAAAATACACAAATTCAATTTCAAAATCCTCAACTAGAACCAGAAATCTTCAAAAAATCGTCAAGAATCATCTCAAAAAAGGGGTCAAAGATCATCAAAAAACCACGAAAACCGCTTCAAAAACCCGAAACGGAACTTAAAAACTAAAAAAAAAGCACAGAAAAGTGGTCTAAATTGACAAAAAAGTCCAAAAACACCTTAAAAACAGAAAAAAATGAGCTAAAATAACCGAAAATCCCTCAAAACTAGAAAAAAAAAACTATAAAACACTGGAAAAATTCAAAAATCTCCCTGAAACGACCTGAAACCATCAAAAATACCCCGAAATTCCCTTTAAAAACGAATAAATGAACCTATAATCAATAAAAAAAAAGTCTAAAAACCTCTCTAAAACCCCAAAAACGACCTAAAATCATCATTTTCTTTTCAGAAAGCTACCCAGAATCCGCTGTCTTCTCCCCAGATGCCAATTTCCTCGTATCCGGATCGAAAGACGGTTTCATTGAGGTCTGGAATTATATGAATGGAAAACTTCGCAAAGATTTGAAATATCAGGTGCCCTTCTATTAGAGGTTTTTTTTTGAAATATAAGAAAATATGATTTAGGCTCAAGACAATCTAATGATGATGGATCAAGCAGTGAGATGTATGGCGTTTAGTAGAGACTCAGAGATGCTTGCCACTGGATCCATTGACGGGAAGATCAAAGTGTGGAAGATTGAGACAGGAGATTGTCTTCGACGTTTTGATAGAGCTCATTCGAATGGAGTATGTGCAATTCGATTCTCAAAGGATAATTCGCATATTTTATCAGGAGGAAATGATCATGTTGTTAGGTAGAGAATCCTCTTATATATGCCCTTATAATAGAGGTTTTTTAAAGAGTACATGGAATGAAGAGTGGAAAGTGTTTGAAGGAGATGAGAGGACATTCGAGTTATGTTACTGATGTCAAGTATTCTGATGAAGGAAATCATATTGTAAGTGCTCTATTATTAGAGGGTTTTTGAAAAAAAAGTGTTCTTTTATTAGGGGGATTTGTGCCCTTATAATAGAGGATCCTTTAATAGTGCCCTTTTATCAGAAGTTTTTGTTCCGGGTATTTCCAAAAATGAGGATCTTCATGCCCTTCTATTAAAGTATCCATTTTTAGATTCTATCTCAAAAAAGAGGTTTTGGAGTGCCCTTCTGTTACAGGATCCTCAAAAAGTGCCCTTATATTGAAGGGTTATAGGTGCCCTTTTATTAGAGGAATTTGTTATAAGGCTTTTTTTGGAAGACTGTTTTTAGGGTGCCCTTCTGATAGAGGATCCCTTTTTCTGCTCTTATATTAAAGGCTCGTTTTGATGCCCTTCTATTAAAGGATATTTTTGATTCTCCTGATCTTTGTCCTCCCCTTTTCCAATATCCTCTCCCTCTTCCCCCATTGTTTACACAAATCACACAATCTGTTGCACTTTTTTTCGATTCGCACGGCTTGTTCCCCCCTTTTTTCCCCTTTTTTCCAATATCGACAGACAATTGCCACGTTTTCCCCTTTTTTCCCCTTTCTTTTACGGTTATTATGAAAAAAGGGTTACTGTAGGATTACGGTAGCTACAGTACCCTCCAAATCTAGAAAACCCCCATCAATCCTATAAAATTCCAGATCTCATGCTCAACAGACGGATCAATTCGTGTATGGCACGGAAAAACGGGAGAATGCCTCTCGACATTCCGTGTTGGAGCTGATGATCATCCGATTCTCAATGTTCTTCCAATTCCGAAAAGTGATCCACCACAAATGGTTGTGTGTAATCGATCGAATACTCTTTATGTTGTTAATATCTCTGGACAAGTGGTCAGAACGATGACTTCGGGAAAACGTGAAAAAGGAGATTTTATTAGTTGTATTTTGTCGCCAAAAGGTGAGATTTTGAGTGTTTGGAGTATTAAAATCTCAAAATAGCTTTAAATAGCTCTCAAATGCTTTGGGAGCCTCCTAGACCATAAAAATAGGTTAAAAGTCATTTAAAAACTCTAAAATAGTCAAAAATAGGCTTAAAACGACTCTAAACCAGTTCAAAATTATCTAAAAGCCTCCTGGAATGAAAAAATAGCTCAAAACTGATCTAGAGGCCTTAAAATAGGCTTAAAATAGCTCTAAATTGACCAAAAATGATTTCGGACTATCATAGAATTGTTTAGATCAATTTCCCTCGTTCCATAGCTATTTTAAGTTTAAATCTAGCTTTTTCCTATCAAAATAAGCTAAAATAGTCCAAATTTGGTCTAAAATGGGCTTAATATGACAAAAAATACTATGGGAGCATCCTAGAATGGCTCAGGTCAATTTCCCCCTTTCCGGAGCTATTTTAACCCCCAAATTTAGCATTTTTCGAGTTAAATAAGCCCGAAACTATTTCTAACTGCCCTTCTATTACAGGTGAATGGGCGTACGCCATCGCCGAAGACGGTGTCATGTACTGTTTCATGGTTCTATCGGCAACACTGGAAACTACTCTCCCGGTAAGTTTTCTTATCAAAATTGAAGAAAAAAGGCAAAAAAGAGAGGGGTGATGAATTGATGAATTGATAAAAAATATGAAAAATGACGTTTTTGAAAGGTGCCCTTTTAATAGAGGTTTTAAAACTAATTTTAAGAAATATGACCCTAGAATGCTCTTTTAATAGAGGGTTTTTGAAAAAAAAAATAAGCTGTCAAAAAACTAAAAAAAAACCGTTTCAAATGGGTATGCCCTTTTATTAGAGGTTCTCAGCAACCAAATGCCCTTTTATTGAAGGTTTTTTGAAAAAAAAATCCAAAAGAAACTATAAAAAAAACCGAAGAAAACCGTTTTAAATCGGTATGCCCTTCTATTAAAGGTTTCTGTTCCAAATGAATTTTTCATCAATTTGTCCTCACTTTCCCCGTCTTAAATTGCTAATCTTGATGTAGGAAAGCGTCTATTCCCATTCCGAACATCACTTCCAATATTTGTGTCTCTTCCTGTCTATATATGTGTTATAGACAGACTTCCCCTTCTTCTGAATTCCCTCCTCCTCCTCTTTTCAATTCCTCCCTGACATAGGTACATTTAGATCCAGATAACACAGTCCACCTCCTCCTCCTCCTCTTTTTCTTCCTCTCTCATTTAAATTCTGTTCTTCTCCTCCGCTTTTCCTCTTTTTTTTTTCGTAATGTGACGTGTATTTCATCGTTTTTCTATTTTTGGGGGAGATTTTTGAAAGAGATTTTTGGGGAACGAAGATCATGGAATGGAGGGGTTTTTAGGCGATTTTTAGGGATTTTTAGAGATAAAATAGATAAAAATAGAGTTTTTCCAAGTTTTTGGCTTAAAAATGTGGAATTTCAGCAGAAAAATGGGAAAAACTAGGTGGAATTTTAGTTTTTTGGCCTAAAAATAGTAATTTTAGTGATTTTCTATGAAAAATCGGGGAAAGGGAGGTGAAAATAGGTTTTTTTTTGCTTAAAAACTAGGTATTTTAGTAAATTTCCATGGAAAATGCCAGAAAAACTTGGTTTTTAGCGGAAAAACGGAATTTTGGCATTTTTTCTAGAAAAAAAATGTAAAAAATGAGGTAAAATTAGGTTTTTCGGCTCCAAAAATAGGAATTTCGTCGATTTTCTATTAAAAATGAGGTTTTTTATTGGTTTTGTGATTAAAAAAGTGTCATTTCAACAATTTTTTATAGAAAAAATGGAAAAAACTAGATAAGATCATGGTTTTCTGAGCTAAAATCTTGTTTTTTTTTGTGCCCTCTATTAGAAAGAATTGCTCATTATTATTCAAGGAACTCCAAGTTTTCCTCTTTTTCTCTGCACTCTCTCTTTCCACCTAACATACGAAAATAAGAAAAATGTATACATTTCAACCGCTTCATTCTTATTCTCCTCTTTTTTCTTCCTCATCTTCACTTCTCCCTCCCCGGAAAAAAACAAGAAAAACAAAAAGAAGATGAACGAAGAATACTAAATGGAATCGCATGGGCTCTTCTTTTTTTGGTCTAAAAGAAGAAGAGAAGGAAGCTATGACAACCTGAACGACCTCTTCTTTTTTTTTTGACTTTTTTGAGAAATTTTGACTAAGAAATGACATTTTTCAATTTATTTATGGAAAAACTAGGTCAAATTTAGACTTGTTTGACTCCAAAATTGCGATTTTGGTCAATTCAGGCTAAAAACAGCTGAAAATGACTAAAAATGGCTCTAAATCTAGATTTTTCCACAGAAATTTCATATTTTTCATGATTTTCTTATCAAAAATCCTTTTTTTTTTAAACACGGTTTCCAGTCAATTTCAGGCTGAAAATAGCTGTAAAATAGGTCTAAATAGGGGATTTTCGACTGAAAATTAGGTTTTTTTAAATGATGTTCTGATAAAAAATCCTGTTTTTACTCGTTTTCAATTGAAAAACCCTTAAATACATCAAAAATAGCCTTTTTTGGATCAGATTGCTTTAAAAAAAAGGTCTAAATTCCGAAAAAAGCTCACTTTTAATAAATGTGCCCTTATAATAGAGGTTCCCTTTTAATAGAGGTTCCTTTTTAATAGACGATCCCTTCTAAAACAAATGCCCTTCTAATAGAGGTGCCCTTATAATAGGGGTGACCTTCTAATAGGGGTACTTATATTTTTAATGCTCTTCTAATAGAGGTGCCCTTATAATAAAACCATATATAATTTCAGGTAACCGAACGTCACCCAATTGGACTCGTCCATCATCCACATCAGAATCTGATTGCAACTTATGCAGAAGATGGACTTTTGAAGTTGTGGACTGATTAATTTTCTTGATTTTTTCTTACTTTTTTATTTTATTTTATTGGATTTTTGAATTAATTTAACATGTTTGATCTCTTTTCTAGAAAATTCCGATTTTTCTAGATGTTTTTTGGGATTTTCAGCTGAATTTCCCTATTTTTCTATGAAAAACAGCATTTCTATGATCTAAAATCTGATTTTTTTGCTATTTTTCGATGAAAAACCCCTTATTTTTGACTGAAAATCATAAATCAACCTTTTTTTTAAACAATTTTTTGAATTTCAACGTGGTCATTCTCCTATATTGATTCTTTCTTTTTCCTTTTTTTAAAAAATAATTCATTTTTAGTTATTTTCCATTTTCATCCACGATTTTCCCCCATTTTCTCCGAAAAATTCTAGAAAATCAATCAAAAATATTGCAGAATTAAAAAAGGGGACACACGGGTTCATTTCCAATATTCTCTTCGAAGACTACAACTACAATTGTGTAGGTGCAAAATCGAAGAAGTATTAGGAGACACAATTTCTTGGTTTTTTTTGTAGGAGGTGAGTTTTTTTTTCTTTTTTTGGGGGGGATTAGATTAAAAGGGGAGGGAAATGGGAAACAGGTGTAAAAATCGAATGAAAAGGGTGAAAAATGAGGAAATTAGACCTGAAAACTCCAAAAAAATCGGTTAAAATTGTTAAAAATAGCTGAAAAATGAAAATTCCTTTTATTATCCACATTTTTCATTGAAAAATACAAAAAAATTATTAAAATAGTTCTAAAAACCCCAAAAAATGTAGAATTTGGTCTTTGAAACCGGCTAAAAATGGCCTAAACCCCTTTAAAATTGGCTTGAAACCTCTAAAAATAGCTTAGTTTTGCTGAAAAATTCCTAGAAATCAGGATAAATGCACTACTTGCGAAAAATAGCTAAACCTTTTGAAAATTATAGAAAAAACCATCAAAAACTGCTAAAATATGATTTTTTTTAAACGGAAATTTCACTGAACTTCCAGAAAAAAACGGTTAAAAAGGAGCTAAAACCCCCTAAAATATGCTTGAAACGCCACAAAATGACTTATTTTTGCTCCAAAATGCCTGGAAATCAGGAAAAAGACACTACTTCGGAAAAATTGGGAAAACTTTTGAAATTTTTTGGAAAAATCTTTTGAAACCATAAAAAAAACAAGATTTTCCCCTAAAATTGACTAAAATCCCCTGAAAACCGGCAAAAATCGAGCTGAACCCCGTATAAAATTAGCTGAAATTCCCTAAAAATAGCTTAATTTTGCTCTAAAATGCCTAAAAACTCTTCTAAAAATTAGCTAGTTGAATTATGAGAAAACCCCTGAAAATCCAGGAAAAATTATAAATTTTTATGAAAATATCACAAAAAACCCTGCAAAACCGATGAAAAAAAAAGAAAATGGAAAAAACTGTTTTTTTTTCAAAAAACCTATTTTTGGGCTAATTTTGGGTTGAAACCTCAGAAATTCATACCGAAATAACCAAAAATTAGTCTATTTTCATAAATTCCGAATTTTTAAACTTAAAAACACTCTAAAAACTCCATCTCTCTATCTATCTCTCTCTCTCCAATTTCTTCCGGGTGTCCTTCTCGAATTTCGCAGGAATTTCCCCCATTTTTTGATTAATTGTGTAGCAGTTTTGCGTGTTTCTCTCTCTCTCTCTCTCTCTCTCTCTCTCTCTCTCTCTCTCTCATTCAAAGAATCGCAGGTGTTATAGGACACTTTGGCGAGCCCCGCCCCCTTTTTTGGACACATCCAGACATCCAAAAAGAAGAAATTCGAAAATTGCTTGCCCATTTTACCTTTTTCCCTTTTGAAAGAAAAAAAGAAACAAGCACACAAAAGGTATTGGGTTTTGCATTTCGAATTTTCCCTCCTCTCCTTTTTTTGCTCTGACTTTTTATATATTTTGGAGGAGAGTGTGTGCTCATTGAGTTTTTAGCTCCCTCTTTAAACTATTTCATGTGGAAAGGGCAATTTTTTTTGGGGTTTTGCTTAGTCTTGATTCGCTGATTCTTAGCTAAGAACTAGCTATCAAAAGAAATAGGGTTCTGCTTGGTTTGGTACTGTTGATACAGTAATCATCGGTTTATCCTTATCCTTAGCGTTTTGTGATTCTGAAGCTTTTTAAACTGAAAGCTAGCTATCAGAACAGCAGGTACGGTAGAATGTTGAAAAACCTACCGTAATCATTTGCTTATCCACCTTGCACAGCATTTGCTCAGTTTGCTCACTAAATTGAGTGACTTAATCTTGGTTTTCTGAGTCAGAACTAAGCTGTTGAAGCTTTTTGAACTGAAAGAACAAGCTATCAGAAAAGCTGGGAACTCTTTGATTTAGTCAGAAGATTATCAAATGAGGTACCGTAAAAGTGATTCTCTTGCGTTCTGAGCTGAAACCTAGCAAAGTTTTGTCCAAGCAGAGCACTTTGGTTAACTAGCAGCTCTAGAAACCGGACTAATCGCTTTAGTTAGCTGCTAAGCAACAGTATTCGATTGACGAGCTTCAAGAACGTTTGGTTAGTCTACTAGCCAAAGAGCTTGAGTTTAGCTTTGTCGACAAAGCTTTGATTTGTCGGACAAACCATTGGAATAGTCTTTGAACTGTCTCTGACTTTACGCCCTTTAAAGGGACTATGACGTCTCCTCTTGTCCCAATGACAGACAGTGAACTCATGTGGAAAGGGCATTCAATGAAGTTTTCGAATTTTGATTCCTTGTCTGAAGGGTCTTAGCTTCTAGCTACTAGGTCCTAATGGTCTAGCTCGAGCTCATAAACTCAGAATTGAGGAGAAAGAGTAGCTAGCTCCTATCAGCTAACAGCAGCTAAAGTAGCTTCATGTTGCTAGCTATCAACTAACAGCAGCTAAAGTAGCTTCATGTTGCTAGCTATCAGCTAAAAACAGCTAAAGTAGCTTCATGTTGCTAGCTATCAGCTAAAAACAGCTAAAGTAGCTTCATGTTGCTAGCTATCAGCTAAAAACAGCTAAAGTAGCTTCATGTTGCTAGCTATCAAGTGCATCTATAAATATAGAAAAACACTGGAAAAACGAATCATTTCCGGTTTAGTTTGCACCCCCTGATGATATTTTTGTCCTTCCGGAGCATACACGTCATCAGAATCGTTCTTCACTATTCTGTGACTTGCCTGAAGTAACTTCCGCCGTCATTATGTCAAGTCTTTTCTTCATTTTAAACTAGAAGAAGTTTGAACTATGATGTCACTTTTAAAGAGGAAGAGAGAGGATTTGAGAGAGATAATCCGGTTGGAATTTTTTTGAAAGTCTCTGAAAGTTAGTCTGAAAGAAGTCCCTTTTCACTATAAAAGAAAGAAAAATGCTTTTAGCCATATATGACGGAGAGGCTGTTTCAGTGTCATCCAACCGGAAAAATGCTCCCATTTTTTCTTCTAGTTTGTTGTCCACGAGAAGAACAATAAGAAGAAGGAGGCGGGTACCTACTTTCCGATTCTGAATATTGTGAATATTGCCTCGGGCGGCTCCTTGTTGTGCTCTCTCTCCGTTTATATAGAAGGCACTGAATAGAGTAAGAAGCTATCTTTTTTGCTCTCTTCTCTGCAGAATTTGAATTTATTTTATACACGTGACGTCATAATTGAATGAGGAGCGCGCAGGTGAATGAGGAGATTGGATTAGCACCCACCACCTCTTTCGTCTGGAATTTCTTATTCTTTTTGGAGCTCACCTATATTGGTTTTGCTTTATTTTTTGGAATTTGGCTCCTAGATTTAGATCTAAGATGATTTATGAGAGGTTATAGAGGTTTTAGACGGGGTTAACCTATCTGAAGAACTATCTGATCTTGCTCAGGACCACATTTTTCAAGAATTTGGCTATAGATTTCGATCTAAGCCGCTGGCTGAGCAAGGACACGCCCATTTTTGCTCTGAAATGGTTTATAAGAGGTTCTAGATGGTTTAGACAAGACTAACCTATCTAAAACCTCATCTGATCCTGCTCAGAGCTATTTTTCGAGGAATTTGGCTCCTAGCTTTTGAATTCCAGTGATTTTCCCAGAAAATGTGCGGAAACCGTGCCACAACCCGCTTTACACTCGGGGGTTTTCCAACGATCTAAAATGGAAATGATAGATCTCGATGGGTTCTAGACAATGGACTAAACTTGAAGCATCCTGGCTTAGTCTGAGCTGAGATACATCGACTTAACTATCAGGTCCGTCTAAGGCAGCTCAGACTAAGCCAAAACGATTCAAATCTAGCTCATTGTCTAGAACTCGTCGAGATCTGTCATTCCCATTTTAGATTGTCAGAAAATCTCGATTTTAAAGGGAGTTATGGCACGGTTTTGGCACGCTTTGGAGCTCACTCCATTTCTATTTTGCTCCTGACAGCAGATGCATTTTCTTTGTATCATGACTCACCTTTTTTGGCCAGAAATAGTTCCTGGAGCTTAGCCGAGCCCTAGCAACAACCAGATTAATGTCAGAACGGAACTAAAACTAAAAAGGACGTCATAATCAATTTCCGGACGAAATAGCTAGCTAGCGGCTTCAAATGAATACAAATTTGGTTGTTATGAGCTGTTTTTTCTTCTTCTCTCTCTCTCTCTCTCTCTCTCTCTCTTTTTTTTTTTCTCAGCTTTTATTTATCTTGAGAGACTAATCCGGCTATCATTTAGAGAATTTCAAAGGAGGATGGCTATATAGCTCATTTCAAATTATAAGCACATCTCTCTCCTCTTCTCTTCTATCTTCTCTCTCTCTCTCTCTTAGCTTGAAGACGTGACATCCGAATGTAATTTGAATAGATTAGCACCTCAAGAGAAGGAGAAATGCTACAAATTGCTTCCTTGCTCTTTTCCCCTTTTTTTTGCTAGCTTCAAGGTTACTCTTGGAATTCCACGTCATCTTGGAAGGGGATTACTGTACTTTGTTCCGTCTAAAATGTCCAAAGAAACAGTTCTTGTTCTTATCTTGGAATTTTCATCTATTTCTCTCGTGATTCTCCTCGCCATTCTCGACAGAATTCTCTGTTTTTGTTCTAAGTTTCCATCGAGATCCTTATCGCTGATCGATTTTCAGTCATTTAAGATGATCTGAGAAGGTTTCAGCTAGATAAAGTGTGCCGGAATCGTGCCAAGCTTTTTTTCTCTCGATCTAGCTGACTTTCTCTAGAAAGTGTGCCGAAACCGTGCCCCTTTGGGTTTTTGAACGATCTAAATTGGAAATGATAGATTTCGATGAGTTCTAGACAATAAGCTAGGTTTGAAGTGACTTGGCTTAGCTCATACTAAACCAGGACGCTTCAAATCTAGCTCATTGTCTAGAACTCATCGAAATCTATCATTTCCATTTTTCGATCGCTTTAAAATCCGAAAGGGCACTGTTTCGGCACGCTTCCTAGACAAATAGCTTGGGAAAGCCTTCCCGCAGTCATAAGGGCAGCTAGATCGAAAAAGGCACGATTATGGCACACTTTCTTGGTTGAAACCTTCAAAAGTACAGCTAGATCGAAAAAAAAGCTTGGCACGATTCCGGCACACTTTTCTTTCCTTTTTTTTTCGAAAAAAAGCTACAAACTCGAGACGTTTTTTTTGTTGATATAGTTATTTTCCGGTCGTTTTGTATTGCCATTTTTTATGTGACTAAACCCCTCCGCTTCGCTTTCGCCAACACTTTGTTTCTATCTCTGCGTCTCTCCTCTCTCTCTCTTTCTATCTTTCTCTCTATTTTTTGATATATATCGCGATTCGAAATATGGTTTCCTATCTAAAACAATTCTAAAACTGATTAATTAAGAAACTTGGGATTACTCGGAGAAAAAAAAGAAATGAACGGATCAGCGGCGACCGGTGGGTCGGTACAGGTAATTTCTAGTGAGGCTAAGGGGTTGTAGTTTGTAGTTTGTAAGCCTCACCAAACTATAAAAGTTTGCAGAACGAGAAAGAGGCACCTCAAGCGACAGCGGCGATATTTCGAGTGCAAGGGAATACTGTAAGCAATGTGAGTTTGGAGAGGGGGGTTACTGTAGTTTAGTAGCTAGGGATTACTGTAGATTCATAGCTAGTCTTAGGGATTACTGTATCACCAAAGCTAAGATGTTTGGGGACTACTGTAGTTCCATAGCTACAGATTAATGTAGTGGGTTACTGTACCCCCATAGCTGTGGTTAATGGATTACTGTACTTCGATAGATAGGAGGTTACTGTAGTTCCATAGCTAGGGGATTACTGTACTTCCAAAGCTAAGGACTACTGTACCTTCATAGTCTTGGTTAAGGGATTACTGTACCTGCATAGCTTAGGAGTTTAGGATTACTGTAGTTTTATAGCTAGGATTTACTGCAGTGGGTTACTGTAGTTTTATAGCTAGATATTACTGTAGGGGATTACTGTACTTTCTTAGTTTTTGTTAATGGGTTACTGCACTTCTATAGCTAGAGATTACTGTAATGGATTACTATAATGAGTTACTGTACCCGCAATAGGTCGATAGTCTAGGGATTACTGTACCTCTATAGCTATCCTACCGGATTACTGTACCCTCTCCTCCTTCCAGCAATCCACGACAACTCCTCTCGTCAAATCGGAGCACTCAACCCAACACATATCCATCACCCGTTCCAAATCTATCCCTAAAGACGATATAATGATCGAAACACTGTCATCTGAACAAGCAGCTACACACGAAGTGGTTCCATGCACCCATCAACTCAGAACTAACCTTGAAGAGGGTCTAACCACTGCAGAAGCCACTCGCCGTCGTCAATATCATGGATATAATGAGTTTGATGTGGGAGAGGAGGAACCGATCTATAAAAAATATCTGGAACAATTCCAAAATCCACTTATCCTTTTATTACTCGCCTCTGCATTTGTATCGATTATTATGAAACAGTATGATGATGCGATATCGATTACGGTAGCTGTGGTGATAGTGGTTACTGTAGGATTTGTGCAGGAATACCGATCAGAAAAGACGCTAGAACAACTGACGAAACTCGTGCCGCCAACGTGCCACGTTCTTCGAGATGGGAAAGAGGCGATGATGTTGGCTAGAGAGCTGGTTCCCGGTGATATTGTCATTCTGAATACGGGAGATCGAATCCCGTCGGATCTTCGAATTGCCGAGAGCTTCTCGTTGCAAATTGATGAGAGCTCATTGACCGGGGAGACGGAGCCGAAGCATAAGGTTTGTAGTCTTTGTAGTTACCAACATTCTGGTCAAAAAATCAAGTGAAAAGCTTGAAAACGAAGGAAGTTACGAGGATTTAAAGTTTTGGTGAGGCTAAGACTACAAACTACGAATCTAGCCTCACCAAAACCTCTATTTTTGGCGAGGCTAAGGTTTGTTGTAGTTTGTAGTCAAGCCTCATCAAAACAGTTTCAAGATGTTTGGTGAGGTTAAGCCTACAAACTACAATTCTAGCCTCACCAAAAACTTCATTTTTGCATGTTTTTGATGAGGCTAAGTTTCATTGTAGTTTGTAGTCTTAGCCTCACCAAAACTTGAAATTCAAAAGAAAAATTCCAGGAAACCCGGGCGGTCCCCTCCACTGCCATCGGATCCGGTGCCGACGTCGAACACCTCACCTGCATCGCCTTCATGGGAACCTTGGTCTGCGGTGGCCGTGGCCGAGGAATCGTCATCTCGACGGCCGCCAATTCGCAATTCGGAGAAGTTGTAAAAATGATGATGGGGGAAGAGTCGCCAAAGACTCCACTTCAGAAGAGTATGGATGATTTGGGGAAGCAGCTGTCGATTTATTCGTTTGGAGTCATTGGAGTGATCTTTTTGATTGGAATGTTTCAGGTAACCTAGTGGGATACAGTAATCTTTGGATCTAGCTAAAGTAGGCAAAAGGGGCGTGGCCTAAACAATGAGAACCTTCTTGATCATTCCAGGGCCGCAACATCGTGGATATGTTCACAATTGGAGTCTCCCTTGCAGTCGCAGCCATCCCAGAAGGCCTTCCGATCGTGGTAGCTGTAACTCTGGCGATTGGAGTGATGAGAATGGCTAAACGAAGAGCAGTGGTCAAAAAAATGCCCGCGGTAGAGACCTTAGGATGTGTTACAGTAATCTGTTCGGATAAAACTGGAACACTGACGAAAAACGAGATGACAGCCCAATCGATAGCTACACCGGAAGGAAAACTAGCAGAAATCACGGGAATTGGATATTCGGCGGAAGGGGGAGTGGTACAGTATCAAGGGGAATTGGTACAACAATGGACACATCCGGAATTTGCGAGAATTATTGAGGCGGGATTAGTATGTAATAATGCGACGATTGAAGCGGATAAACTCATTGGACAACCTACAGAAGGAGCTATAGTGGTGCTGGCGAAGAAAGCACAGTTGGAAGGAGTACGGTCACAGTATAAGAGGCTAAGAGAGATGCCTTTTTCATCGGATACCAAATGGATGGGAGTACAATGTGCTGATTCTCAGGGACAGAATGTCTACTTTATTAAAGGGGCACTGGATAGAGTTTTGGATCAATGTGGAACGTATTACTCGGCAGATAATCAAAGGAAACAATGTGATCAATATTCGAGACAACATATTCTGGAGATTGGAAAGGAATTGGGTGGAAGAGGATTAAGGGTTCTTGGTTTGGCTAGAGGGGAAAGTATGCAATCACTCATGTTTTTGGGAATGATTGGAATGATGGATCCGCCGAGGCCGGGTGCAGCGGATGCGATTAGTATTGTGAAGGCGAGTGGGGTGGATGTGAAGTTGATTACTGGAGATGCGATGGAGACTGCGCAGAGTATTGGTGAGTTTTTTTGGGGAGGTACAGTAATCGTTGGGGGGTACTGTAGCTTACAGGAGGCTGGCTACAGTAATCCTGAAGTTTGGGGATTACTGTAGTTTCTTGGATTCTAGGTACAGTTATCTTTGATCTTAGAAAGGCTACAGTAGCCTGAAGAGTTTAGGATTACTGTAGATACCGTATTCCTAGATTTTGTAGTTTTTGGGAGCTAAGGGGTTACTGTAACCTCCCAAGACATTGTGTACAGTAATCCTTGATCCTTGGAGTTTCGTAGAAGGCTACAGTAATCCCTAGATGCGAGGATTACTGTAAGTTACCGTGTTCCAGAATAATAGGCGCTTACAGTAACCTAGGATTAGATACAGTAATCCAAACGATCCCGGAACCTAGATTAGTTCCGGAATACAGTATCCACAGTAGTCTAGGGATTACTGTAGCCTTCTAGACCCGGACTTATCGAATCTAGAATTAGCTAGGTTAGAAAATTTTTTTTTAGATAGGAAATATAGGTTAGAAAGATAGGTTAGAAAATTCATAGCTACAGTAATCCGGATGTTCTCAAGGGCCTAGATTACTGTAGATACAAGAATTTCAATCTAGTTAATCCTAGATCCTATATCAGATACCGTAATGCTAAGGAGATTACTGTATGTACCAAGTTGGTAGATACCCTAAGTAATATTGGTAGGCTACCAATTTGGTAGCTACAGTAATCTCTAGATCTGAATATTACTGTAATTATCTAACTCAGATCTTGTAATTAGAGAATAAGATACAGTAATCTCCAATGTCAGTCTTTGGATTCTGGATTACTGTAGATACCGTAATCCTGGGTTCAATGTCAGATAGCTAGACTATAGTAATCCTATCGACTTTGAAACCAGTTCTAAAAAAATATTTCCTAGATTACTGTAGTTACCGTAACCCCAGACTAGCTACAGTAACCCTTCCGACCCCTAAAATACTAGACTACTGTACCTACCATATTCTTACGTTTCAGGACAATCCCTCGGCATCCTCTCCTCCTCTGACTCTTGTCTCTCCGGTCAACAAGTGGATCAAATGTCGGATCAAGATCTGGAACTAGTCATCCGTCAAGTGACCGTATTTTACCGTGCCTCCCCTCGTCACAAACTAAAAATCGTCAAAGCTCTCCAATCACTCGGTGAAGTTGTCGCAATGACCGGAGACGGTGTGAATGACGCAGTGGCACTGAAAAAAGCGGATATCGGAGTGGCAATGGGAATATGTGGAACAGATGTGTGTAAAGAAGCAGCTGATATGATCCTTTGTGATGATGACTTTTCGACGATGACAGCGGCGATTGAAGAAGGAAAAGCCATTTATCATAATATCACTAATTTTGTGAGATTTCAACTCTCAACGTAAGCTATTTTTTGAATGATCTTAGCTACAGTAACCCCCCATTTTCTAGGTCAGTGGCAGCCCTTTCATTGATCGCCGCCTCTACCATGTTCAAATTCGATAATCCGTTGAATGCAATGCAGATTCTATGGATTAATATCATTATGGATGGACCACCGGCTCAATCGCTTGGTGTAGAACCAGTGGATGATGATATTATTAGGCAGAGGCCGAGGAATACGAAACAACCAATGTTGACAGGGAAACTCATCGCGGATATTCTGGCGTCTGCGGCGATTATTGTGGTTGGCACGTTGAGTGTGTTTTATAAGGAGGTAAGGTTGGGAGGGGTACGGTAGCTAGATCCTAGGGGTTACTGTAGCTAGGCCTGCAAGTTTATGGTACCTAGATCCTGAAGTCTATAGAGATTACTGTAGCTTGATATTGTAGGTTGGGATTACGGTATCTAGATCCTAGGGGAGCTAGAACATAGAGGGTTACTGTAGCTGGAGTGAGCTGGACTACGGTATCTGGATCCTAGGGACTACTGCACTATAGATTCTGGTAGGTTACTGTACCTAGAATCAAGGTATGCTGAATTACGGTAGCTTGGTCCTGGATTCTAAGGGGTTACTGTAACTAGATCCTGGAATGTGGAGGATTACTGTATCTAGATCCTAGAGGTTACTGTAGCTAATGGATCAAATTTCGGGGTTTCGATAACTAGATCATAGAGGATTACTGTACCTAGAACCAAGGTAAGCTGAATTACGGTAGCTAGGGGGTTACTATAGTTTGAGGGTTACTGTACCTAGATACTGTATCTGGTAGATTACTGTAGTTAGATCCGGGAGCCAAGGGGTTACGATAGCTAGATTCTATATATTTGGGGTTACTGTATCCTGGATCCTAGGGGGGTATTGTAGCTAGATTTAGGGTCTATTGGATCACTGTAGCTTGCTTTCCGTTTCAAATTACGTATTCTGGATTACTGTAGCTATCATTTTTTCCAGATGTCCGCCGACAACAAAGTCACCCCACGTGACACCACAATGACATTTACCTGTTTCGTCCTATTCGATATGTGGAACGCCCTCTCCTGTCGCTCATCCCGAAAAATGATCTGGCAAATCGGAATCCGTCGGAATCGAATGTTCTGCATCGCCGTCTCGGCCTCACTGATCTGTCAACTACTCGTCATCTATTGGTCACCACTTCAACACATTTTTCAAACTGAAGCATTATCACTTTTTGGTGAGGCTTAGTAGACTACAAACTAGAGAAAAATAGCGTCTTTGGTGAGGCTTAGACTACAAACTACAACCTTTTTTTACAGATCTCATCTTCCTGACAACGATCACATCGAGCGTGTTCATCTTCAACGAGACTCGAAAATATTTCAGCCTTCGCTCGAAATCCCTGAATCACGATCCACTATCCGTCAGCGGAATTTAGATATTTTTTGCTTTTTTTCATGAAAAATACGGGATTTTCTTTTTTTTTCTCTAATTTATTGATTCGCTTATTTATTGATTTTTTGTCGTTTTTCTCCAAATTTAATGATCTACGCATCTTTCTTTTCCTGTGAATTCTAGGCCACGCCCACTTTTTTCTTGTTGTATAGACCATTTCCATTTTTTTATCATTAAAAAAAAATCAATAATCGACACAAAGTTTTAGGAGAGACTTAGATTTTAAAAGAAAATTTCAAAAAAAAAAAAGAAAAAAGCTCAGAATTTCAGAAAAGTGGGCGGAGTCAAGGGAAACACTAAAAAATAGAAGGAAAAATAAGCAAAAAGCAAAGAAGAAAAAAGTGTCTTTTGAATAAGGATTACGGTAGTCGGACACCGGTACAGTATGAAACAAAAAAATATGAGAGAAAAGGGGCGGAGTCAATCAAAGAAAAAGGGGCGGGGCTTGTTTTTTTTTTCGTTGTGGGATTTTTTTGGTTAAAAGGGGCGTGGCTTAATCGAGAGAGAGAGAGAAAAAGGGAGGGGGCGGGGCTAGCGGGGGGTGGATTACTGTAGTTAAGGAGGGGATTACTGTACTGAGCAACAACCGCACTTCTTCTTCTTCACGTGTATTAATTCGACTTTGCCGGCTGGTGGAAGATCTTCGACGTAGTCGTCCGTGCTGGAAAAATTTGTAGTTTTTGTAGTCTTTTTAGTTTGTAGTCTACTAGCCTCACCGCTTAGCCTCACCAAAAAACAAAATTAAACCGACGGTTTTGAAATTTTTTTTTGTTAAGGGTTTGTAGTTTTTGTATTCGTTGTAGTCTTTGTAGTTTGTAGTCTTTATAGTCTACTAGCCTCACCTAAAACCAAAAAAAAAAAAAAATTAAAACCGTCGGTTTTAATTTTTTTTGGTTAAGGGGATTTGTAGTCTTTGTAGTTTGTAGGTTTTGTAGTCTATTTGTAGTCTTTGTAGTTTGTAGTCTACTAGCCTCACCACTAAGCCTCACCAAAAACCAAAAAAAAAAATTAAAACCGTCGGTTTTTTTTGAGGTTAAGAAGATTTGTAGTCTTTGTAGTCTTTGTAGTTTGTAGTTTGTAGTTTTTGTAGTCTTTGTAGTCTTTGTAGTCTTTGTAGTTTGTAGTTTGTAGTTTTTATAGTTTGTAGCTTACCGATTATGTTCAGCCAAAAGAGGCTCTGAATGATTGGCATCGTTCTTCTCATTCTGCACCAGTTGCTCCTTGCTCAGACCATTTTGAAGGTACAATGGAGACTCGTTGGTGGTTGGTGGAGGGGTACTTCTGGAAATTTTGTAGTTTGTAGTCTAAGCCTCACCAAAAATTATAGTCAAAAAACCATCGAAAAAGCGTTAAAATTGACGAAGTTACGGGGGGTTTGAAGTTTTTGGTGAGGCTAAGCTTGTAGTTTGTAGTTTTAGCCTCACCAAACTCTCTCTTAGAGATTCGAGTTTAATGAGGCTAAGACTATAAACTACAAATTCGCTAAGCCTCACCAAAACCCTAAAAACCAGTTTCGCCTCACCAAAAGTCGTTCAAGTTGTTTTTGGTGAGGCTTAGCAAAAAATGTAGTTTGTAGTCTTAGCCTCACTAAACCCTTTCCAGGTTCTTTAGTGAGGCTAAGAGACTACAAACTACAATTTTGTTTAGCCTCACCAAAACTTCAAATCATCGTAACTTTGCCAATTTTAACGCTTTTTCAATCGTTTTTTTTTCACAAACTTTTAGTGAGGCTTAGACTACAAACTACAAGCTAAGCCTCACCAAAAAAGCAAAAAAAACTCACGTCTGTGAAAAGTGTTGCTGCTTCGTCGGCGTATTCTGAGCGGATCCTGGCCGACTCGGCGGGAATGGCTTATGAAGGTATTGTTCGACGATCGGGTCCACCTCGTGATACAGTATCTCTTCCGGTCGGAACGGATTTTCAGCATCAGTCATTTTTCTGGAATTTATTCCATTTTAGGGGGGTTTAGAGTCGGAAAAAGTGCTAAATTCACTTCAATAATAATAACCAAGGGAAATAGGCCACGCCCACTTTTTTTAGATGGTGACCACACTACAGTACTTCAAACAAATAAAAAAAAAAGCTAAGAGAATTGAAAACAAACCGGAAATGGAGATCCATTGGTCTGAAAGTTTTAGGGAGTGGTTTTGTAGTTTGTAGTCTAAGCCTCAACACTTTGGTGAGGCTTAGACTACAAACTACATTTTTTGCTTAACCTTACCAAACACCTATTTTTTCAATTTCTCCCCCTCTGCCCTTCTATTAGAGACTCACTTTGAGGGAAGCGGCGGCGAGACGGCGACTCTCCGAACTTCCTCGAATTGTGCTGGTGGTGGAATTGGTGATGGAGCTTCTGGGACGACGGTCTCCGAAGTGACGACTACACGGGACACGGGGGCGTCCGGGCTGTAAATTCGAAAAATTTATTTGATATGAAAAAAAAAACAAAAAATTTTGGGAGGATTTTTTTGAAATCGCTATAACTCTGTTGGGAGTGAAGATAGAAAAAAAGTGTCAACTAAAAAAATGTAGAGCTTTTTAAGCTGAACATTTCATCAGTTGACAGTTTTTTGATAGCTTCAACAGGAAGCGAGATATAAGAGGTTCAGAGGAAACGCAGAGAAAACTAGAGACATTTTTTTAATCGCTATAACTCGCTATCGGTCAGTTCTAGCAAAAAATGGTTAACTTAGAAAATGTGGAGATTTTTAAGCTGAGTATTTCATCAGTTGACAGTTTTTTGATAGCTATAAGGGGAAGCGAGATATAAAGGGTTTTAAGGGAAACCCCGAGACAACTAGCCAGTTTCAAAGGATGTACTTTATTGAAATGGGTATAACTCGCTAGTAGTGAGCCCTAGCAAAAAATGGTCAACTAAGGAAATGTAGAGCTTTTTAGGCTGAGTATTTCATCAGTTGACAGTTTTTTGATAGCTCTAACGGGAAGCGAGATATAGGGAAAACCAGAGCCATTTTTTAAATCACTATATCTCGCTAACCGTTAATCCTAGCAAAAAATGGTGAACTAACAAAATGTAGCTCTTATTATGAGCAATATTTCATCAGTTGACAGTTTTTTAATATCTCTACCCCTAACTGAGATACAAGAGTTTTCCTAAACCCCCCAAAAAATTAAAATCCCCAAAAATGAAAAACCCCATTTCCTTCTAACATAGCTCGAAAGCTCTCCCCAAAAAGTGGGCGTGACCAGAATTAATGAGGCCAGAATCGAAAAGAAAAAAGAACAGATGGTTTTAGATGGCCCTTTCTGGCTAATTTAGGGAAAACGAGGGGGAGATGCCCTTTTATGAGGTACCGACATGGAATGGGAGAGGTTTTACGATGAGGAAGGGGTTAATGGGGGTGAATGGTGTGGGAAAATTGGTTTTTTTGCGGGATTTTTGGAGGATTTTTTTTTATTAGGGAGGGGTTTAGAGAGAAGAAAAGTGAAAATGATCACTTTTAAAGGGATATGGTATTTTAAAATGGGTATATCTCTGTTGGGGTTAGAGATAGAAGGAAGCGGTCAACTAGTGAATTGTTAAGCAAAAAAAATGGAGCATTTTGTTGGTTGAACGTTTTTTGACAGCTCTAAAGGCTAGCGAGTTACAAGCGATTAAAAAAAGGACTTGAATATAGCCTAGCCAAAGTGGGATGTGTAGCTATTTTTTGAAGCTCTTATAACTCGGCTCCCTTAAAAGCTATCAAAAAACATTCAACTAATGAAATATTGTTCTTAACAAGCGCTATATTTTGTTATTTGACCACATTTTGATAGCTCTCACAAGAAGCGAGTTATAGCAATTTAAAGAAACCACAACTTTCCACATGTTTTCTCTGGCGTCTCCCCTAAACCCCTTATATCTCCCTTCCCCTCATAGCTATCAAAAAACTGTCAACTAACAAAATACTTCCCTTAACGCCCTCTCCATTTCACTAGTTGACCATTTCCCCCTAACTCCAACCCCAACCAAGATATCCCCCCTTTTCCAATGTGATCACTCATGTGTACAGAGCAACACAAATAACGAACATGAAGCACACACCTGGCCATTTTCAACAGAAAGACAACAATTATTTCCTATAATCGGAAGTCATTTGCCGAACCCAGGAAAAATGATCGATGAGGTTTTTTGTACTCCTCTCGGACAAGTCGATTGCTAGGGGCAAGGGGCCTAGGAATAGGGGGTTAGAGGTCTTAAAACTCATTTTTGAGGGTTGTGTCAAGAGAAAAAGTTGCTTAGAATTCAAAATTAGTTATAATGAGCAAGAAAAAATCGAGTTTTTAGAGACATTTTTTTTTGAAAATTTCGAAAAAAAAATTTTTTTTTGAATTTTTTAAAAAATCCTAATCCTCTAATAAAAGAGCCCTACATGAGACACATATGTACCCCATGGTTCCAAGAGAAAATTCTATTTTCGATCAAAAGCACTATTAATTAGATTACGCGTACACACACACACACAACGAGACATTGTGGTCAGTTAGGGAGACCAAAAGAAAACAAAATCTCTCTCTCTCTCTCTCTCTCTCTCTCTCTCTCTCTCTCTCTCTCTCTCTCTCTCATTTTGGGATTAGTTTGAACGACTTCTTCGTCTTCCGGAGAGAAGACATTCCTTTTCCTCTTTTTTTTTTCGGGAAGAAACTTTTTGAAGAGGAGGAGGAGACTATATAGTTGGGATGATGAAGTGGCCGAGAAAACCGCGGAAAAAGTTTGGTGAGGCTAAGAAAGTTTTGTAGTTTGTAGTGGCTAAGCCTCACCAAAAAATGAAATCCTTGAAATTTCGATTAGTTTGGTCAAAAAACGAGTCAAAAACCTTGAAAACTAGTTTTGGTGAGGCTAAGACTACAAACTACAAGAATAGCTTAGCCTCACCAAACCCACCAAAATAGCAAAAAGCGTTTTAGTGAGGCTAAGCTAGCCTTGTAGTTTGTAGTCTTAGCCTCACCAAACCCGGGAACTGGAGAGAGACGATTTTGGTGAGGCTAAGGGAACTTCGATAATCGCTTAGCCTCACCAAACCCACCAGAATATAAAAACACACTCTCTTTTTTTTTTTTTTGGTTAGGCTTAGCTAGTATTCCAATTTGTCGCCTCACCAAGCCTATATTTGGTGAGGCTAAGACTACAAACTACAAAAACTTTTAGCCTCACCAAAACTCGCCCAAAAATGGTGAGGCTAAGCGACCCAAAAAAAGTGCAACAAAACTGATGGGAAGAGAGAGGAAGAAGAGGAGGAGGAGCTCGTGTTGGGGGTGACGAGCTTCTTTCCCGAATACTCTCTCTCTCCGGGAAGAGAGAGAGAGAGAGAGAGAGAGAGAGAGAGAGAGAGAGAGAGAGAGAGAGAGAGAGAGAGAGAGAGAAAGGGGAAGAAGGGGGGCCGGCAGAAGCACATACACAACAAAATGAGGTCCGAATGGCAGAATGGGTGAAGCTTTTCGGTGTCTCTCTCTCGAGGGGAAAAGAGAGAGAGAGAGAGAGAGAGAGAGAGAGAGAGAAAAAGAGAGGGGGACGAATGCAATTAGAATGCATATGTCCCCTCTCGCCGGTTTCTATTGGAACCAAATGCGAGAGAGTGTGTGAAATGAAGAGAGTGACACAAAGTGTTGCAATTTTGGGTGTGAACCTTTTTTTGGGGGAATGGTATTTTAAAATGATTATAACTTTTTTGGGGTTAGAGATAGGAAAAAATGGTTAACTAGATAATTGTTCAGCATGGAAAATGGAGCATTTTTGTAGTTGACCATTTTTTGGTAGCTATAAGGGGAAGGGAGATATAGCGCATAGTTTGTGGGACACGAAATTGAGGTGATTTAGACCGTGTATCTTGCTTAGGGTGCGAGCTATCAAAAAATAGTTAACTAAGGAAATATAGAGTTTTTTATGCTGAACAATTTACTAATTGACCATTTTTTGCTATCTTTAATTCTAACAGAGATACACCCGATTTAAAAACTCACACTTTTTGAAATAACTTTTTTTCTGACTTAGCGCTAATCCTACAGTAACCCACCTTTTCCTAGTTTTTGACATTTTCTCTCTCCAAAAGAAGAAGAATAAAATAAAGAAAGGGCAGAAATGATTTTACTTTTGAAAAAGAAAAAATAACAACGAATAAAAAGAGAAAAGGCATCAAGGTTCAACCCCCGCCCTTTCTCTTCTCCCCCCTATTGAACACAAAAAATCGAGAGAAAATTGGAAAATATTTGAGTGAACACCAACGAAACCTGTCACTTTTCATTTTCATCATTCCCCGGCCTTTCGATGCAAGAGAGACGTAGAGAAACCCATTTTTCGTTGATTAAAACAAGAAAAATGACAAATTTGGGGGTGACATCGGAAAACGGAGAATATCTCGAGAACCGTAAAAGCTATCAAAAAATAGTCAACTACAAAAATGTTCAGCTTGTGATTTTGCACATTTCATTAGTTGAAAATTTTTTGATAGCTCTTCTAGTTCTCGAGATACAGGCGTTTAAAGACAGCGCGCCTGAAAAGGGGCTCTGGCTTCTCTGCGCTCTCTCTCTCTGGGCGCGCCAACTTCAAACCCATATATTTCCGGAACTAGAAGAGCTAGAAAAAAGTTTCAAGAGACAAAAATGCTCAGCTTAACATTCTCTATCGATTCATTTAAAAATATTTGAGAAATTCGAAAATTTTTTTTTTGAATTTTTTGAAAAAAATATTTTTTTTTGTAATTTTATAAAAAACTAAGAGAAAGAAGAGTAACCAAATCCTAAACAAGTAATCAAAAACTCTATTTATTTAATTCTTTTTTGCCGAGGAGGGAAAAGTAAATAGAAATTCCTCTATTCAAATAATTCATCGATAATATAATTGTGTGTCGGCGGGGGGCAGTTTACCAACATTAAATACACATTTATATATATAAATCGACGGGATAAATTCATATATATCCAGTTTTCATCTTTTTTTTTTCATCTCAAAATCCCCCTTAAAAAGGGGCGTGGCTTGTCAGGACCCTCGGGCTAAGAATTTAAAAACCGACGGGTTAAACGGGAACACTTAAATTTATCTTCATTCAGGAATAGTGTGGCTAAGTGAGAGACGCAGAGAGGACAGGTGTGCAGCGTTTAAACTGCTGTACTCTTGAGAGCAGCTGTAGAGAGGAAAGTTATCAGGTTATCACGTTTCTTTGCTTTTCGATATTTTATATTTTTAAAAGAAGATAGGGGACATCCGGACAAACAGAAAGACAGTTAGGGTGACAACGCCCGCAATCTCTTCTACGCCCTCCACACCCTCTCTGTTTTGGGAGCGTGTGGCGCAGGTGGGTACACGCTCGCGGGGGGTTCCCACGCCAGCGAGTTCAACTCCACCCAAAAGCATTTTGTTTTTGCTTGTTAGGAAAGTGCTTTTGACATAAATATCTATATGTATATATACATATACATATTTATAAATGATATTTGAGATGAGTGAAGCGAGGGTGGGTTTTTCCCACGAGACCCCTCCCGCCGAACTTTGACGCGTCTTTCTAGAGAAAAAAAAAGAGAAAAAAGATGAAACATGGGCGGCTCAAATGGAAAAAATGACTTGTTTTTGTGTCTAAGCACGAAAAAAGAAGCAGAAAAGTTGAAAAAGCCGGAAGAATTGTGTGTGGATGATCCAAAGAAGCTATGGGTAAACAACTTGTTTGGGAAGAGAAAAGAGGAGCTGTTTCTGTTTTTTTTTCTGTTTTTTATGTTTTTTTTGGGGAGTTTTTGTGATTTAAAGACAGAAAAAGAGTCAATCTTTGTTATTGGTAGAAGCTGGGTGTGGCGCTGGGTAGTTGGATGCCCTTGAATTGCGCTAAGAAGCCCTGTATCTCGGTTTAGATAAAAGCTATCAAAAAGTTGTCAACTACAAAATGTAGAGCTTTTTATGCTGAGCAATTCATCAGTTGACAGTTTTTTGATAGCTTTGCTGGTTATTGAGTTATAAGCGTTTTAAAAATCTTCATTTTTGAAATAAAGTTGTTTTTATTTTTTTTAATGGGTAGCGAAAGAAGCTCTGTATCTTGGTTATTTTAAAAGCTAGAAAAATTTTGTCAACTACAAAAATGCTTATTTTTTTATGCTGAACAACTTTCCAGTTGACCATTTTTCGCTATCTCCAACCCTAACAGAGTTACCCAAGTTTAAAGTTTCCCAAGTCAATATGTATACCTTTCTAAAACCGCTATATCTCGCTTCTCAAAAAAATTCCCAAAAAATGATCAACTACAAAAATGCTCAGCTTGCAAAGTTCTACATTTTTGTAGTTGACCATTTTTTTCTATCTCCTCTTTAAAATGAGCTATGGCCCCTTAAAATATAAAAATCAAAAAAACTCACTTAGTCATCGAATATCTAGATCAAAAAGAATTCTTTCTCGAAAAAAAAAGAAAGAAAAAATGAGTAGAAAGAGAGAAAAAGAGAGAGTAATCCTGGAGGATGTGCTCTCTTCTCAATGACAAGTCGGATTTCAAGAGAGAGAGAGAGAGAGAGAAAGAAGCAAAGAGTCTCTTCCGAGAGCACAAAACGACACATGAGTTAAAAAGCGAAAGAGAGAAGTTCTCTGCTTCTCTGCGCTCTCTTCATTTCATATAATCTCTAAAGGACGTATGTTTCTTCATTTTGATAACAAGAAGACGACGCGTCTTAAACTGACAACCACAAAAACATGATACAAAGCGAAGAAGTCTTACAAAGAGAGGCTTCCTGTTTTGGGGGGAGAAAAACATGAAATCATGAGGATTGTTAGGATGATGGACTAACAAAAATTTGAGCTTTGAGACGTTGGAAAACAGAATAACAAACTTTTTTGGAACAGTTTTTTTTTTGAAAAAAAAAACATGTCACACCAGAAAACCCTGTTTATCTCGCTTCTCTTTAGAGCTATCAAAAAATAGTCAACTACAAAAATGTGCAGCTTGTGATTCTGCATATTTCATTAGTTGGAAGTTTTTCTCTAGCTCTTCTCCTTCCAGAGATACAGGCGTTTTAAGATAGCGCGCCCTGAAAGGGGGGGGGGACTCTCGCTTCTCTGCGCTCTCTCTTGGTGGGCGCCCTAACTTCAAAGCGCTATATCTCCGGAACTAGAAGAGCTAGAGAAAAATTTCAAGAGACAAAAATACTCAGCTTAAAATTCTCTATCGATTTATATAAAAATATTTTAATAATTTCAAAAAAATGTTTTTTGAAATTTCTAAAAAGTACAGTAATCCAAAAAAGAAACTAACTCAGTGAATGGTTGCCTTGGCACAAGTGGCGTCGCGTCGTCCTCTTTCTCGTATACAAATGTGTGATCGTCGCCGAATGACACTCTATAGAAAAAATTGAATTTTTTGGGGGACAAGTGGATAATTAGTTTGACTACAGTAACCCTTGAACCTAATTATTCCTTATTTAGATCTACAGTAATCCAAAAAACTACAGTAGCCTTAATCCTGGTTTTAAGAACTTTTTTAAAAAGTTTATAAGCTACAGTACCCCTTGAAGTAGAGTAAGCTTATATGCTACAGTAAGTGTTTCTCACGTTTTAGTGCGTTTTCCAATACCAAAATGTTTTAATATACTCCTCATTTCTTGGTTATATCCTTTCTGAAACAAAAAAAACGATTCACAAGTGACAAGAAAAGATAAGGACGGAAAAACTACTGTAACTCGGTTAGGGTGAGAGCTATCAAAAAACAGTCAATTAATAAGTTGCTCAGCATAGAAAACTGTACATTTTGTTAGTTGACCACTTTTTGATAACTGTAACTTCAAGCGAGTTACAGAATTTTTAAAAATTAACACTTTATCTGCTCTCTATTCTGACCACTTTAAAACTTTCCTTATAACTCGCTTGTGGTGAGAGTTATCAAAAAGTGATCAATTAACAAAATGTACAGTTTTTTATGCTGAGCAACTTCGCAGTTGACCATTTTTTTCTATCTCCAACTTAAACCAAGTTACAGTAATTTCAAAAACATTAAAAAACCATTAACGATGAAAAACGACCTAAAACCGTTTTCCTCTACAATTATAAAAGTGGGCGTGGCCTAAAAACCTAATTGAGTGAGAGAGCATAAGACGCAGGTATAGAAAGTGGCAATTATATAATAGGAAAAATGGGAGGTTTTTATTTATAAGGAGGTGGAGAAAATGAGAGAGAAAGAAGAGGATGATGATTTTGACCTTGAATTTCGGACAGGCTTGACAATTCAATTCAGATGAGAGAGAGAGGGAGAGAGAGAGAGAGAGAGAGAGAGAGAGAGAGAGAGAGAGAGAGAGAGAGAGAGAGAGAGAGAGAGAGAGAGAGAGAGAGAGAGAGAGAGAGAGAGAGAGAGAGAGAGAGAGAGAGAGAGAGAGAAGGGGAAAACAATAAAGTGTTTTGGGTGCGCGAAAATGATGAGGACAAAATAGGTAGGCTTAGCGGCTACAAACTAGAAAATTAGCTGAGCCTCACCAAAAAATAAATCGATAACTTCATAGCTTGGTGAGGCTAAGACCACAAACTACAAAACTTTCTTAGCCTCACCAAACATTTTTTTACTTTTTGGTGAGGCTAAGCTATTTTTGTAGTTTGTAGTCTCTTAGCCTCACCATTTTTTAGTAAGAATTCTTAGAAAACTAAGAAAAAAGTAAGCTTGAAAAAATCTGAAAATCCAATTTGAAAGTGGCTAATTGGATTTTTATATATCAAGTGAAGCAGATGAAAATTGAAGTTGCACCTGTCTTTTTGGGAGCAAAGTTCAGTGCTATTTTAAGAAATTTTGTAGTTTTGAAACCTCTCAAAGTTTTGGTGAGGCTTAGAATAGAAACTACGAAGTTGGCTAAGCCTCACCAAAACTTCGAGGGGCGATATCTCGGTTCCCGTGAGAGCTATCAAAAAATGATTAACTAAGAAAATATAGCCCTTTCTATAAGCAATATTTTGTTAGTTAACCATTTTTTGATAGCTCTTACAGGAGTCGAGTTTAAAGTGTTTGGAAATAAGTGGCTTTAACTTACATCTTCAAACTCCCCTATCTCCGTTGCCATATGAGTTATCAAAAAATGGTTAACTAACAAAATGTAGCCCTTGTTATAAGCAACATTTTGTTAGTTAACCATTTTTTTGTATCTCTTAAAATAACGAAGTTATAGCTGTCTAAAAAAACATCCCTCTTAAAAATAGGTCAAAATCCTAAAAATGACCTAAAATAGTACTGAAACACCAATCTAAAACCCAATAAAAAGTACAATTTCTATACTTTGTTCAACAAAATCAAAAAGCGAAGAAAGAAGTTTTCTCCGTTCCTCTCTTCCCCTTTTTTCATTTTTTTTTCTCTACGTGTGTGTGTTACGAATTGATCATCAAAATGGAAGAAGAGGTGTACGAAAAGGGGAGAGAGAGAGAAAGAGAAGGAGAACTGTTTGTTGTGGTAAGAAAAAAATTGATGGAATGTTTTATAAATGATTGAAGGAGAGAAGAAGATGGTGACTTATGGTTAAGCTATGGGAAGATAGTAGCTGAGGGGAGTACAAGGAGTAGCTAAATTCTAATACACTGTTTTTAAACGCTTATATCTCGGTTCTGGTAAGAGCTACCAAAAAACTTTCAACTAATGAAATATTGCTCATAATAAGAGTTACATTTTATTAGTTAACCACTTTTTTCTAGCTCCCACCGGAACCGAGATATAAAGCTTTTAAAGTAAGATAGCGTATTTTGGTGAGGCTACTTTCATAGTTTGTAGTCTAAGCCTCAACAAAAAAAAAAAAAAGAACAAAAAAAAAACAACTAATGAAATATTGCTCATGATAAGGGCTACATTTTATTAGTTGAAAACTTTTTTGTAGCTCTGACAGGAGCCGAGATAGAACAATTTTAAAATGAGCTATTTATATTCTTTTGGTTTTTTGTTTTTTTAGTCTAAATGAACTATTTTTGAGTTTTAGACAGTTTTTTTTTTTGCGATTTTCACATATTTTCCATTAATTTTCCCATTTTTAAATGATTTTTTAACCCAAAATACCACAAAAGAATAGAATTCTCACCTCTTATCCTTATTATTTCCCAATGGTGAAAGCGGGGGCGATGAGATGGCGACAGAAGCCATCTTTCTCTTTTTCTAATGCCAGATGTTTTTGAGCAAAAAATGCTTTTGGTTCTCTCTGGAAAAATGAGCATTAATTTAATGTTTGGAAGAGAGGAGGGGAAGAGAGACGAGGGGGAGGGAAGGGGGTTAATTAAAATGGGTATAACTTGGTTGGGAGTGGAGATAGGAAACAAAAGGTCAACTAAGAAAATGTAGATCTTTTTATGCTGAGCAATTTTGTAGTTGACCATTTTTTGATAGCTCTGCTCCCAACGAAGATATTCCCATTTTAAGTTTAAGATTCCCCATAAATCGGTCAAAAACAGTTAACAATCCATGAATTCATCCAAAATTTCCATAGAAAAGTATACATAGAGGTGAGAAAGGTCATAAACATATATAATATCGATAAAACTGAGAAAAGAGAAAACTGAGGCGGAGATAATAAGGGAGAGATAAGAAATGAGGCGTTGGAATAACAATAACGATATTCTCCATGGAAATCTACACATTTTATTAGTTGATCGTTTTTTGATATCTCTAATGGCAAGCGAGTTACGAGCGTTTGAAGTTGCGTACGCGAAAGGGAGAGAGACGCAGACACTCTAACTGTCTGCGTCTCTCTTCTCTCGCTCTGAACTTTAAAACGTTGTAACTCTGCTTAAAATGAAGCTAGAGAAAAACTTCCAAAAGATAAAATATTCAGAATTTAATGGGGATTATTTTGGAATAAGAATCTAGGTCAAAATTTTTTTTGCGAAAAAAAAATTTTTTTTTCTCAAAATTCTTGAAACTTTTTCCACCTATTTAGACTACTCTCAATAAGTCCCACAAAAATTTTCTAGCGATTTGGTGCATTTTAGGCAAAGTTATAACACTTTGAAATTTAGGCCACGCCCCTTTTTTGGAAAAAAATTTAAGAGTGATTCTCTGGTAGAGTCGAGAATGCCTTGGCACGAAAAAAAATTTTTGCTCTTCGATTTTGTTTTAATTTCAACCATTGGATACCCAGATAATTCTAAGAATTTTGTGAGAATTTCAGCAGGATCCGCCCCTTTTATTAGGAGTTAGGTAGTAAAATAGGTCAAAATGGTAACTTTGTTCAAAATAATGATAGAGACACAAACTCAAAGCGAAAATGTTTTTCACATAATTTTGAGTCTTTTTTGTATTCAAACCAAATTTTGAGCTCTTCTCCTTCACTTCAAAAAATGTCATTTTTTCAAATTTTACTGACACTTTCTTGATTTTTTCATCCTAACAAAAAATTTTAGTACTATCGCCGGGTGATTTTATTTCAGATTCGTAATTTACATGTTGTGACCTGTCGATTAAAAAAAAAGCGGTCAAAAAATAATGGTGCCCAAGGTGGTTTTCACCTAGTTTTACATGGGTAGTCCCTGATATATGGTTGAATTCAGTAGGTCTAAGAAGTCTTAACGATGTTGTACAATCATGATATCTTTCAATTTTGTTGATAGACGTGCTGTGATCATCTTTGAACAGTTTCCAAGTTTATGGAAATATATTTCCTGTTCCTGAATCGTAACTCCTAAAATAAGAATTGTCAAAACAAACCATCGAAATCTTCATTCAGTCAAAAAATTTTCCACTGAAACTGTTCCGATATTAACAAAAAAGTTGTTGTAAATATTATTAAAACATAATGAATAAGGTTTTGAGTAAAAACTTTGATTTTTCGAAAGAATGTCACTTCCTTTCAAAAGATTTACTTCGACTAGTTTTTCAAAGACGAATTTTATAATGAAAATGATAAGCGAAATGTTCCATTTGTAGTTTTTAGCTCTTTTATGGACTTCTAACACAAAAATACACGTTTTGGAACAACTTTTCAGCATAAAAATTTTTCGGAAAATTTCATCATGTGGTCCCCCCTGTGAAATTTTCAAAAAAAAAAATTTCAGAATTTCTTTCCAAAAGTGGTTGTTTTTATAATAAAATATTAAAATCATGACAAAGATCTTGAAAAAATAAGTATTAGTCTTGAATCGCTCTGATTTTCTTCTAAAATTCATTGAAAAATTGCTAAATTTTCCATTGATGGTCTAAAATCCCATAAATCTCTCGAAATAGTTTGAACTATAAAATGAATTTGGACTGAAGTTCATGAAACAGTTAGATAAGTCTCTTTTTTGAAGTTTATTCAACAGTTTCAGTGGAAAATTTTTTGACTGAATGAAGATTTCGATGGTTTGTTTTGACAATTCTTATTTTAGGAGTTACGATTATCAGGAACAGGAAATATATTTCCATAAACTTGGAAACTGTTCAAAGATGATCACAGCACGTCTATCAACAAAATTGAAAGATATCATGATTGTACAACATCGTTAAGACTTCTTAGACCTACTGAATTCAACCATATATCAGGGACTACCCATGTAAAACTAGGTGAAAACCACCTTGGGCACCATTATTTTTTGACCGCTTTTTTTTTAATCGACAGGTCACAACATGTAAATTACGAATCTGAAATAAAATCACCCGGCGATAGTACTAAAATTTTTTGTTAGGATGAAAAAATCAAGAAAGTGTCAGTAAAATTTGAAAAAATGACATTTTTTGAAGTGAAGGAGAAGAGCTCAAAATTTGGTTTGAATACAAAAAAGACTCAAAATTATGTGAAAAACATTTTCGCTTTGAGTTTGTGTCTCTATCATTATTTTGAACAAAGTTACCATTTTGACCTATTTTACTACCTAACTCCTAATAAAAGGGGCGGAGCCTGCTGAAATTCTCACAAAATTCTTAGAATTATCTGGGTATCCAATGGTTGAAATTAAAACAAAATCGAAGAGCAAAAATTTTTTTTCGTGCCAACGGTGATTCAGTTTTGCTCCAGTCTCTCAGAGAATCACTCTTAATCTTTATGGTTTCTAGCGTTTTCAAAGAGGTTTGAGGTCAATTTTTCATGAAAAACCAGGAAAATCTGATGAAAAATGAATGTGATCGCACTTAAAATAAACAGAAAAGAATGTGGTTCATGGAATGAGAGATGCTCCTCCTCCAGCTGTGTTTAAGTGAGAGAGATATGTCATCCTCTTCTTTCGAAAAAAAAAACAGCTGTTGAACTCTTTTTTTTTTGTCTGTTTTTTGAACGAAAATGTGATGTTTTTGGCACCTAGCTCAGGTTTTTTTGACGGAAATCTTGTTTTTTTGGGTTTAATTGAGATATCTAATGTTTGAGCAGGTATAACTCGGTTTCTGTAAGAGCTATCAAAAAGTGATCAACTAATTAAATATTGCTCATGTTAAGGGCTACATTTTGTTAATTGACAACTTTTTCGTAGCTTTCACGAGAACCGAGATATAGACGTTCAAAGAAAATAACTTTAAAAAAAGATCTTTTTATGATTCTAGCGCTTATAACTTGGTTCCCATTGGAGCTATCAAAAAGTTGTCAATTAGTGAAGTATTGCTTAAGATAAGGGCTACATTTTCTTAGTTGACTACTTTTTTGTAGCTCTCATAATAACCGAGATATAGGCGTTTTAATGAGGCTAAGCGGGATAGCCTCACCATTATAAAGTTTCATTGTTTGGTGAGGCTAAGGCTATAAACTACAATACCTCGCCTCACCAAAAAAAAATTGGTGAGGCTAACACTACAAACTACATTTGATTTGGTGAGGCTAAGAAAAAAGTGATAAAATCGGCAGCTGCGTGTCGAAAAGAAAAAGATTTTTACGATTTTCGGAACACTCTCTTATTGAAAATGAAAAAGGAGAGAAAATGAGAGAGAGAAAGGGGAGATGTAGAACACATTGAGATTAGAATGAGAAGGTCTCTTTCATCAAGAAGACAGATTAGGGATTAAGATTAGACGGGGGGAAGGAAATATCCTTTCGGATAAAGATAACACGTTGATATCCGATTATTAGTCATCTATGAGATCTCTAACTAGTTTTAAACGCCTTAAAACCCCTGGAAACCCCTAAAAATAATTAAAAATAGTTAAAAATCCTTAAAAATCACTATTTTTCAAAAAGTGGTCAAATGGCTCAGTGGGATTTTTCATCGGGGTTATGGTCAAAATGCCCACAGGTTCGATTCCTCTAGTGGTCAAATCTTTTTTGCTTTTTTGGAACATACGAAAAATTAATTTGGGACCATTTCCGGACCATTTTTTCAAATTATTCCCGAGAAAAAACTCCAAATTTTGAATTTTCGGTCCGAAAAAAGTATAAAAAAGCTTTAAGACGGTCTAAAACCAGTCTAAAACGTCTTAAAACCATAGAAAACCCCTGAAAATGATTAAAAATCACTGTTCTTCAAAAAATGGTCAAATGGCTCAGTGGGATTTTTCATGGGGAGTTTGGTCAAAACGCCCACAGGTTCGAGTCCCCGAGTGGTCAAACCTTTTTTGCTTTTTTGGAAAATGTCGAAAATGATAAGGAAATGGGCTAGGAAGGTCTAGAAACTGGAATTTCAAAAAAATAATTTAAAAAAAACAATTTTTTTCAAAAATTTTTTTGATGGCCTAACTTTCCAAAAAAGTTAGTCCACCCCAAAAGAAAAAGGAGAAAAACTTTGCCTCTCAATGTTTGTTCCGAAATTCTTTTTCCTTCCATTGAAATGTGAATTTCTCTCGATATCGCAAGAGTGAGAGAGAGACGCAGACATAGAGAGAAAATAGAAATAGTGTATGAAATGAAGAGATTTAGAGAGAGTGAGATGGAGACTAACACGTCACGGATTACTGTCATGATTGTGTCAACAAAATGGAGGAGGGGTCGGGGGGTTATGAGGGAGAGAGAGTAAATTGAGAAAATGAAGAAAACGAGTAAATAATCGAGGAAATGCACGAGAAGGGAAACTTTTTTCTCTTGAGATAAGAAAATTTTATTGTCCGAGAGGAGTACACAAAAATTTAAAACATTTTTTTTCGAAAAAAAAACTTGAAAATGGTCCAGGAATGGTCCCTATCAGTTTTTAACATTTTCCAAAAAAGCAAAAAAGATTTGACCACTGCGGGACTCGAACTTGAGGGCATTTTGACCATAACCCAGATGGAAAATCCCACTGAGCCATTTGACCACTTTTTTGAAATTAGTGATTTTTAAGGATTTTAAAAGGCTATTATAGGTTTTAAAGGCTTTTAAGGGGTTCTAGGCTAGTTTCAGTGACTTTTAGGAGCATTTTTGAACTAAAATTGTGTAAAAAATCAATTTTTGCATTTTTATTTTCGAGAAATATTTGGAAAAATGGGTCAGGATAACTCCCCAATTCTTTTTTGATATTTTCCAAGAAAGCAAAAAATATTTGACCACTAGTGGACTCGAACCTGCGGGTATTTTGACCATAACTCCACTAGAAAATCCCACTGAGCTATTTGACCAATTTTTGGAAAATAGTGATTTTTACGGATTTTCAACTATTTTCAGAGGTTCTAAAGGGTTTTCAGCTAATTTCAGAGAGTTTTGAAGTCATTTTCAATAGAAAAAAATCGAAAAAAAATTCCTATAAAACGAGAAATTGATAAGAAAAAAAAAAAGAGGAAAAGAGCCCCCGATAAGAAATAATTTTATATGGGAAAACTGCAAAAAAGGAATGAAAAAAACGAAGAAAAGACTGAGAAAAAGCAGAAAAAACGTCAAAAAAAGATGGATGGGGGTCTTTTGAAGGGTCGAGTAAGAAGAGAGAGAAACACATAACAATAGGACATAAGACAAAGTTTTTTTCTTTTTTTGTGTCTATCGTTTCCAGGCAACTTGGGGTTTTTTATTTGGTTCAGAGAACACAGAGAATTAGGGGGGAGACCTTGAAAAAAATGCAAAAAAAAATTATTTTTTTGAAATTCTGGGTTCCAGATGTTTCCGGTAGCTTCTCTTGTCATTTTTGGGGTTTTCCAAAAAAGCAAAAAAGATTTGACCACTCGGGGACTCGAACCTGTGGGTGTTTTGATCATAACCCCGCTGGAAAATCCCACTGAGCCACTTGACCATTTTTTGGAAAATAGCTGGTTTTAAGGGTTTTTAACTAGTTTCGGGGGTTTTCGGGGGTTTTAAGAAGGTTTAAAGTGGTTTTAGACTGTCTTAGAGCTTGTTTTTACTTTTTTCGGACCGAAAATTCAAATTTTGAAAAATTTTTTTTTGGAAAAATAAGAAAAAATGGTGCAGGAATGGTCCCGAATTAATTTCTCGTATGTTTCAAAAAAGCAAAAAAGATTTGACCACTAGAGGACTCGAACCTGAGGGCATTTTGACCATAACTTAGATGGAAAATCCAACTGAGCCATTTGACAACTTTTTTGGAAATAGTGGATTTAAAGGGTTTTTAACTCGTTTCAGGGGTTTTCGAGGGTTTAAAGAAGGTTTAGACTGGTTTTCGACCGCCTTAGAGCTTGTTTTTACTTTTTTCGGACCGAAAATTCAAATTTTGAAAAAATTTTTTTTGGAAAAATAAGAAAAAATGGTGCAGGAATGGTCCCGAATTAATTTCTCGTATGTTCCAAAAAAGCAAAAAACAATTGACCACTGGGGGTTCCGAACCTGTGGGCATTTTGACGGTAATCCCACTGGAAAATCCCACTGAGCCATTTGATCACTTTTTTGGAAATATCCTATTTCAAAGATTTTTAAAGTTTACTATAAGGTTTTGAGGATTTTAAGACATTCTAGACAACTTTTACAAAGGTTTGGGGCACAGAAAAGGCACAAGTGCCAAAAATTGCATCAAGGAAAACTAGTTATTTGACTATTTTTGCACAAAATCGACCAAATCTAGTTAGAATTAGTTCACCAAAAAGATTAAGAATATGAAACTAGACCAACCTAATCTGTTGTATTAGCTCTCCTTCATGCTCCAAGGGGAGGCTAGGTGATATACTCGCAAGTGATATGAGTGAGAAACATGATTCGGAAATGGCTAGTTGAGAGAGAGAGAGAGAGAGAGAGAGAGAGAGAGAGAGAGAGAGAGAGAGACATATACATATGAAGTACTCTCTTCTCTTCACATATATATATTCAACTATATACATATAAATATGACAACATGTAAAAAGAGAAAGAGAGACAACTAAATTGGAAGACCGAAAAGGATTTGAGATTTGTAGGACGAGAGAGAGAGAGACGCAGAGAAAGAGAGAATTGAAGTGACAGCAAGACTTGAAATGGAACGGAGGAAGAATTAAAGTTTTGGTGAGGCTAAGTGGTGAGGCTAAGGTTTGATGAGGCTAAGCGGTGAGGCTAAGCGGTGAGGCTTAATGGTGAGGCTTAATGGTGAGGCTTAATGGTGAGGCTTAATGGTGAGGCTAAGGATTGGTGAGGCTAAATTCTATTTTTTTTCGCTATTTTTTGCCACATATGATCTCTAAATCGAGAGAAATAGAGAAAAAGAGAGGAAAAGGCGAATGGAAATGAGGGAAAATGTGGAAAAAGAGGGCGGTTCGTGCATTATAATTAAAATTCGTGTGTGTCGGGTCTCTCTCTCTCTCTCTTTTCCATTATAATAGGTATCCTTGGAACGGATAGAAATAGAAATGAATTATGATGAGAAAATACGGTATGCGCCTTTAAGCGGCACGGTTACGGCACGAGCAATCATTTTTGAGGTTTTCCGAAAAAGCAAAAAAGAATTGACCACTAGGGGGATTGAACCTGTGGGCATCTTGACCAAACTGACCTTGGAAAATCCCACTGAGCCATAAAGCCTTTTTTTTTTTCAAAATCCGTTTTTTCACGATTTTAAAAAGTTCCTGTAGCTTTCAAGGGGTTTTAAGACGTTCTAGACTAGTTTCAGGTGATTTTAAAGCTTATGAACGGCACTTATGCCCAAAATCTGCCTTTTTAGGTATTAAATCGGAACCAAAAGTACCGGGAGGGTCAAATCTAAAGAAAAGTCAATTTGGTTTTGATTTGTATTCAAAAGAAAAGCGGTAAAGGTCGAGAAAAGAGGCAAACGGGGAGGGAAAGGGGTAATTGAGATTGAAACGTATTGGAATTTAGATTAGAGATGAGATCAAAGAAATTAGATAAAAAAGGCCTTGAAGACAGTAAGAATGCGGTAATTTTGAAGGAAAAAGGGTTAAAAAAAAGCTCCGCCCACTTTCTACACATGCCACGCCCACTCTAGATGACAGCTGTTATAGATGTACCAAGTTTAGAAGATAATATCTCAGTCCAGGGTGGAGATATCAAAAAACTGTCAACTAATGAAATATTGCTCATAATAAGAGCTACATTTTATTAATTGACAGTTTTTTTGATAGCTCTTATGGGAACCGAGTTAAACGCGGTCAAAGAAAACCGACAAAAGAGGCAATGGGTGTGGCTAACCCTACTTGGAGTCTAAGCCTCACCAATATCGAATTTAGTGAGGCTAAGACTACAAACTACAAAATATTGCTTAAATTCATCAAAATTGGTTAGAATACAAACTACAAAGTCTGACTTAGCCTCACTAAAGTTGAATTGAGGGTTAACTAATTTTGCCATTTTTTAGGGGAGTTTTTTTTGGTGAGGCTTAAGAAAATTGGGTTTATCTTGGTTACTGTAATAGCTATCAACAAGTTGTCAACTAATGAAACATTGCTTATAACAAGGGCTATATTTTGTTAGTTGACAACTTTTTGATAACTTCTACAGTAACCGAGATAAACGCGATTTAAGAGCCTTACTTATTAAAACGATTTTTAGGTTTGCCAAAAAGCGACTAGCTGACTTCTAAGTCAGTTACCACATTAAAACTACTAAATTTCTTGGAAAAAGCACTTTTTCCTATTATAAAAGACCCCTTAAAAGCCATTAGACCCCTCTAAACCTCCTAAACCATCTTCCCCCTGGAAAAAACCAGTTTCAATTTAGCCAATGTGAAGAAAATGGGTGAAAATGGACAAAAGAAAAAGGAGGAAAAAGAAGGAATGAGTCCATAAAATTACCATTTTTCCCTCAATTCGTCACCCCCCTTTTTCCTTCTTTTTTCAATTCTTTTCTGGAGAAAAAGAGGTTGATATTTCATTCAAAGGAGGGGGAAGGATTTCAATGAATTCGAAAGTATATGGAAATTTTTTGGTTGGTGAAGGAGAAGAAGAGAGCGGCAGAGGATTTATTGGGGGAGTTCAGTGATCCTGCGGCCTAAAAAACTAAAAAAATTGAAAAAAAAATCCATATGAAGAGAAAAAGCAAGAATATCTCAAGAACCGTAAGAGCTATCAAAAAATGGTCAACTACAAAATTGCTCAGAATGAAAAACTGCATATTTTGTTAGTTGGAAGTTTTTCTCTAGCTCTTCTCCTTCCAGAGATACAGGCGTTTAAAGATAGCGAGCATCTCCATCAGGGAGGGGAGAGGGGAGAGACGCAGAGAAAAAGAGTGTCGGCGCCTCTTCCCCTCTTTCGGGGCGCGCTAACTTCAAAGCGCGCTATCTCCGGAACTAGAAGAGCTAGAGAAAAATTTCAAGAGACAAAAATGCTCAGCTTAACATTCTCTATCCATCCATCTAAAAATAATTTTAAAAATCCAAAAAAAAATTTTTTTCAAAAAAACTTTTTTTTTCTAAATCCTTGTCACTTTTCGCTGTGAAGAGCCTAAGCTAGACTAAGCATTGTGTTCTGATCACTAGATAAAGTGGGAGGAGTCAGTTTTTGCAGGCTGTTGGCTCTTTTCGAATCGGGATCAACGTAACCTGTTATGGAAGGAATTTCAAATGGGTATAACTCAGTTTAGAGTGGAGATAGGAAAAAGTTGTCAACTAATAAAATGTTGCTCATAATAAGAGCTGCATTTTGTTAGTTGATTATTTTTTGATAGCTCTCATGGGAACCGAGATATACCAGTTTTAAAAAGCTATATTTCCGATTAGGCTTAATTAGGCTTAGAAAATCGCGTATATCTCAGGTACCATAAGAGATATCAAAAAAACGTTCAACTACAAAATTGCTCAACATAAAAAGCTCTACATTTTCTTAGTTGACACTTTTCCTTTATCTCCACTCCCAACCGACTTATACCCCTTCCAAAAGTGATAAACAAAAAAAGCTCTCAAAAAGAAGTCAAACTCCATTTTCTTTTTGCAAGATGTTTGAGGTCAATTTTGTCAATTTGTGTATATTCTACAAGAGTGTTTTAATATGAGCAATGTCAATTTTTCAAGTGGAGGTCAATATTTACATGAAAAGGAGCTAAAGGAAACGGAACACATCTAGACACTTCAATGCGCGAATAAGTGGTTTTCAAGAAGGAGAAGAAGATGAGTAACGGGGGGTGTAAATGAGATGATTAATTGGAATTGAGACTACAAACTACAAAATGGTCCAGTTATTTCAAATTGAGAAGATTTCCCAATTTTTTTGGTCCAACATGCACTAAAAAGGACGTCAATGCATAGAAAATGAACGAGGATTCGAAAGCCAGAAAACAAATGAAACAAATATTTTTCGAATTTTTTTGAAAAAAAAAATGTTCCAAAAATTTTTTCATCAAAAACTAGTATCAAATTCGAATTCCTCGTGAAAAACTAGGTCGAAAACCATTTTCTCTGGGTTTCTAGCGTTAATTTTAATTTTCTAGGGTTACTGTAGCTTTGAAAGTACGCAAACACCATGGGTCCTACGACAAAATGCACAATTTCTTGGAATCGTCTAGAAAAAAGATTTCTGGCTTAAAAAATCATGAGGAATTCGAATTTTAGCATGCGAAGTCATGAAAGTTAGTTTGGAACCATGTTTTGCGAATATTTTATCTGAAAAAACTTATTTTTCTTGCTTCAAAAATTTTTTCACCAAAAACTAGTGTCGAATTCGAATTCCCCATAAAAAACTAAATTGAAAACAATTTTCTCTGGGTCTCTAGCGTTAATTTTAATTTTCCCGGATTACTGTAGCTTTGAAAGTACGCAAACACCATGGGTCCTACGACAAAATGCACAATTTCCTGGAATTGTCTAGAAAAAAGGTTTTCGGCTTAAAAAATCATGAGGAATCCGAATTTCAATGTGGGAACCTCTGAAAATGACTATAAGTCTGGGATTCGAAAAAAAATATTTTTTTAAAAATTGAAAAAAAAATTTTTTTTCAAGATCTAAAACTATACGATTTCTTCTAGAAGTAGCCACAATAATAATTCAATTATCGCTTCGTAACAAGAAAAAAAAAATCGTAAAATTGTCTCGAAAAACAAGAAAAAAGAAGTCTTTTTAGTGAATTCCCGCCTAAAAAAAGACAAACATAAAAAGAAAAAAGTTTGTTTTTTCTTTCTCTCGTACTCTCTTCATATCACACACTATTTCTCTCTTATCCGGAAAGATTTGAAGAGAGAGAGAGAAGGGAGGAGGAGGGATAAGATTGATACTTGAGAACAAAGAGGCGAACAAGAGAGATAGTTGGATAGAGGATGATAAATCATGAAAAGAGCACACATATGATAAGCAATGAAAAAAATGAATCCAAGAAAAATTGAAAAAAAATTTTTTTTTTGACATTTTTTTCCAATAAAACTTTTCAAAATTTTTTTCATGAAAGACCAATATCAAATTCGAATTCCCCATGAAAAACTGAGTCGAAAACCATTTTCTCTGGGTCTCTAGCGTTAATTTTAATTTTCCCGGGTTACTGTAGTTTGGAAAGTACGCAAACACCACGGGTTTTACGACAAAATGCACAATTTCTTGGAATCGTCTAGAAAAAAGGTTCCGGGTCTAAAAAATTGAGGGGAATCCGAATTTCATTATGAGAAGTCTTGAAAATTAGTTTGGAACCATCTTTTCCAAATATTTTTCTGAAAAACTTATTTTTCCGGGTTCCAAAATTTTTTCATCAAAAACTAATATCAAATTCGAATTCCTCGTGAAAAAAAACGAGTCGAAAACCATTTTCTCTGGGTCTCTACCGTTAATTTCAAATTTCCCAGGTTACTGTAGTTTGAAAAGTACGCAATCACCACGGGTTTTACGACAAAATGCAGAATTTCCTGGAATCGTCTAGAAAAATGGTTTCCGGTCTAAAAAATCAAGAGGAATTCGAATTTCGACATGAGAAACTCTGAAAATGACTTTAAGTCAGAGATTTTGGAAAAAAATTTCAAAAAAAAAAATTTTTTTTCTGAAAAAAAGTACAAAATTTGTATAGAAAGCTTTAAAAGTAAGAACTATTGAGAATAGCCATCAAGAAGAAGAAGAAGGCAATGAGTTTTCGAAACGAGAGAAAAAGAGCAAACGAGAAGGACTCATCTCATTAGTTCTCTCTTCTGAAGGAGAATACGAAAAAGGAAGGATGAATTTGAGAAGAAGAAAAAGGAATTCTTTGATGAAATTGGAGAGAGAAAGGAAGCATTTTTAATTGATACTCATTATTAAAATATCATTAAATTTTAATTTTGGACTTTTGACCTGAAAAAAAATTTTTTTTCTTCAAAACCTCACACTTAGCGTCATTTTCAGAGTTTCTCATGTCGAAATTCGAATTCCTCTTGATTTTTTAAGCCGGAAACCTTTTTTCTAGACAATTCCAAGAAATTGTGCATTTTGTCGTAGGACCCGTGGTGTTTGCGTACTTTCCAAACTACAGTAACCCGGAAAAATTAAAATTAACGTTAGAGACTCAGAAAAAATGGTTTTCGAACTAGTTTTTCACGGGGAATTCGAATTTGATATTAGTTTTTGATGGAAAAAATTTTGGAACACGAAAAAAATAAGTTTTTCAGAAAAGTATTTGAAAAAAATGGTTCCAAACTAATTTTCATGACTTCTCATGATGAAATTCGGATTCCTCATGATTTTTCAGACCCAGAACCATTTTTCTAGACGATTCTGAGAAATTCTGCATTTTGTCGTAAAAGTCGTGTGTTTGCGTACTTTCCAAACTACAGTACCCCCTGAAAACTAAGAATAACGCTAGAAACCCAGAAAAAATGGTTTTCGACTCAGTTTTTCACGGAGAATTCGAATTTCATATTGGTTTTTCATGAATAAAATTTTGAAACATTTTTTTGGTTAAAAAAATTTCAAAAATTTCAAAAAAAAAAAAATTTTTTTTTGAAGTTTCCGAAAATCTCATGAAAAAGTGCTAGTATTCTGAAGTGTGTTCTTCTCTCCTCTCGTCACAAGGTACTTCAGAATACAATTTGTTCCAAAAACACACAAGCAAAAATTCTTCTTTTCGGCAAACGGGGGAGGAGGCGGGAAAAGTGAAAACATGAATAAATAAACAAAACTTTTTTTTCTTTTTCTCTCAAAATTTCGCATTTTTCAAGGAGCAAAACGGAAAAATGAGAGAAGAAATCTAATCATTTTTCGGAATATTTTGGAAGAAAGTAAATATTTTTCCGGAGAAAATTCTGGAAAAGCTACCAGAATTTTTTTGTGAGGCTAAACGAAAATTTGTAGTTTGTAGTCCTTACAATTCTGAACAATTTGGTCAAAAAACCATCGAAAAATCTTGAAAAATAACAAAGTTACAGAGGTTTCAAGTTTTGGTGAGGCTAAGTGGTGAGGCTAAGTGACTACAAACTACAATAATCCTTAGCCTCACCAAAAACACGAATCTAGAGTTTTGGTGAGGCTAAGTTCATTTTGTAGTATGTAGTCTCTTAGCCTCACCACTTAGCCTCACCAAAACTTAAAACCTCTGTAACTCGGCCAATTTTAGAGCTTTTCAGCTCATTTTTTAACCAAAATGCTCAGAATTTTAACGCCAGTTTTTTGGTGAGGCTAACTCACTACAAACTACAAAAAAGCTAAGCCTCACCACAACCTTGACAACTGAGTAATAGAAAAATGAAAATGAAATTTGAGACCTCCCCAAAAAAACTTTTCCAACAAAAAAGGGATGTTGCTCATTTTAAAACATAGAAAAAGGGGGGTTCAAATAACACCCAAAAAAGAACAAAAAAACGAAGAGAAACATATAGTTTTTGGTGGTGGAAGAAGAGTTGCAAAACTGCTTTCTCGCCCCTTCTCTTCGCCATTTTAAGGAAGAAAAACGGAGAGAGATGAGAGAGTATAGAGAAGAGAGAGACGCAGAGATAGAAAGAGAGAAATGATGAATGAGGATGGGGGAGGAGAAGGAGGAGGAAGAAGCTGAGAAATGAGTTGGGAGTCAATGGCAAGAACAAGTTTTAGGAAGATAAGGAGGATATGGGCAAATGGTGGGCAAGGACTAGCCAAAAATTGTTAACAAAATACCAGAAAAAAAAGCGAAAAAAAGACGAAAAATGCAATTTTTTAAATTTTGGTGAGGCTAGGTGACTACAAACTACATATCTAGCTAAGCCTCACCAAAATGTACGTCTTGGGGTTTTGACCATTTTGGTACAAGAACGAAGAAAAAATCTTGAAAAATCGCAGAGTTACAGTGATTTGAAGTTTTGGTGAGGCTAAGCGGCGAGGCTAAGCGACTACAAACTACAGTTTTCTTAGCCTCACCAAAATGAGTTTTTAGAAGATATAAGAAAGCTTAGCCTCGCCGAATTCCAGTTTTGGTGAGGCTAATCTTTTGTAGTTTGTAGTCGCTTAGCCTCACCACTAAGCCTCACCAAAACTTGAAATCTCTGCAAATTCCCTAGTTTTAAAGATTTTCCAGTGGTTTTTTTGACTAAAATACTGACAATAGCTTGTACTTTTTTTTTTGGTGAGGCTAACCTAGATTTATAGTTTGTAGACACTTAGCCTCACCAAAGCTAACCGGGCTCTCTGACTTTCCAAACACTCGGTTTAAAATCCGAAAACATTAAGAATAATTCATGGGGGGTCCTTCTCCGGAAAATAAGAGCTCTTTCTACTCTCTGGAGAGAGAGAGAGAGAGAGAGAGAGAGAGAGAGAAGCCTTATTCAGTCAAAAGGATGTCTAAGTGACATTTTCAACAAAAGAAAAGGGGTGGATGAGGAGTTAAGAGGATGAGTAGGGGGAGGAGGAGGAGGAACAAGATTTTGAAATATGATACGAATTTATATGAGTTATTTGGAATGGATAAGGGGGGTGTAATGAGGGAGGAGAGGGGGGAGAAGTTGTATTACAAGTGTCTGGGCACGGAAACGGCACATTTAATCTGGGAAATAGAAAAAAAATGGCACGGATACGGCACGGCAGAGAACAATAGGAACAGTTTTGGTGAGGCTAAGGAGACTACAAACTACAAAACTAGCTAAGCCTCAACAAAACATTTTTTTTTCAAATGTCAAATCCATTTTCTTCTGAAAAATGGGTCCTGAGCAAAAAGAAAGAGCTGGAAATCGATCGGAAATCGCATTTCCGTCAGTTGAAATGCTGAAGAGAATTATTCTTCACACACCTTCTCCATTCTCCCCTTTTTTTGGCTCATTTTTTGGTTATTTTTAAGATTATTTGATGCTTTTTGGATGTTTTCATGAGGCTAAGAGGCTACAAACTACAGGGTTGGGCATAAATATGGAGCCGCATTTAGAGAAGTAAAAAAACTTGGGAAGTCAAAATTTTTTCCTGTAATTCTGACAAAATGAACTTCAAACAACTACGAAAAGATTGCCCTTAGCAGATTTTGAATTAGTCACTTCAATTTTACATGACGCTTTTCTGAACTCTTGAGTTTGGGGTGGTATTGGCACGCAGGTAGTTCAAGTCAATATCATCACCTGTTTCTCGAATGGGGATCTCTAAAAATCCAATATTTAACAGCATGTTATGGACCCATAATGGGTTGAAAACCATCACAGTTTCCGATTTATCGAATAGAAAATAAGCCTAGGAATAAGTCATTCAAACAAGTCATGATCCCTAGTAAAAAATTTTTTTTTTTGCATTTCGGTGGATTTTTCTATGCTACCGAGAGCGACGCCTGCTTGGTTTTTTGAATCTTCGATTTTTCAGTCGGACTGCAGTCAAAGTATCATCCTTTATTAAAAATCACTTAGTGGCGGTTTTATTTCTTCTCAATATTGGGAAAATTAGCTATGCTCCCAAATTGTCACAAATTCCCCATATAGGATTTCTGAGACCGGATGAAATTTTTTTATCCAGCTTTTTTCTGGTTGACAGCAAGTTTCGGTCACTACGGTTACAATAATCATGTTTTCATTGCTTTTGGAAAGTTCAATCGAGAAAAATGTATCATGATCATGAAGTTTCAATATGTGCGTGCCACCACCACCTCAAACTCGAGAGTTCAGAAAAGCGTCATGTAAAATTGAAGTGACTAATTCAAAATCTGCTAAGGGCAATCTTTCGGTAGTTGTTTGAAGTTCATTTTGTCAGAATTACAGGAAAAAATTTTGACTTCCCAAGTTTTTTTACTTCTCTAAACGCGGCTCCATATTTATGCCCAACCCTGTACATAACTAGCTAAGCCTCACCAAAATGAGATTTGTCTTTTTTTCCTGAGTATTTTAGTCAAAACAAAGCTCGAGAAATGACAAAAATCTAGTTTGGTGAGGCTTAGCTATTTTTGTAGTTTGTAGTCTTAGCCTCACCAAAACCTAGATTTGAAATTTCAAATCCTTTTTAGTGTTTTAGTCATTAAAATAATCAAAAACCTCAAAAATTAGCGATTTTACAAGGTTTGAAGTTTTGGTGAGGCTAAGAGATTTTTGTAGTTTGTAGTCTACTAGCCTCACCACTTAGCCTCACCAAAACTTCAAACCTTTGTAACTTTGTCAATTTACAAGCTTTTTCCTTCGTTCTTGGACCAAAATGCCTAGAATTTTGGGGACTTATTTTAGCTGTTTAGCTGAGCCTCCTCCACAGCTTCTGGAATACACTACAAACTACAAAACTAGCTAAGCCTCACCAAAAAAAATTTCCATCCAAAAAATCACATTTTTCTGTCATTTTCTGCCTGATCTTTTGATGAATCACTGGACTTTTCAAAAAGATGAAATTTTCCGTTTCAGTTGAGAAATGATTTTTGATGTGGAAATTTTGGATAATGCACGTCTGATTAGTTGCTATAGATCTAAGGGAAAAAGGAGGTTACACTTTCTTTTTTGAATTATTATTCTATTGTAGTGGAACCTTTTTTTCTTATTTGAGTAGATGGAAACGAGGATTTAGTTTGATAGGTAGACATAGGTGGAACCTGGAAAAAATGTAGTTTTTAAGCCTTTTTTCATTATTTTTTTATTTTTGAGCAGCTATAACTCAGTAGCGGTTAGAGCTATCAAAAAGTGGTCAACTAACAAAATGTAGAGCTTTTTAAGCTGAGCAATTCACTAATTGATCATTTTTTGATACCTCTGAAAATAAAAGAGATACAGCCATTTTAAGATACTAATACCAAAAAATTTGGAAAAAAATTTTCTTCCTGAAAAACTTCACTTTTTTTTTCAAGAATCGCTTAGTAACCAATTTTACAACTGGTTCGTATCCATGGTTTTAGTTTTTTTCTGGAAATTTTTGTGGAAAAAAGTTTAGTTTTCGTAAAGTTAGTTTTTCAGGCAGAGCCTCACCAAAATTGGTCTTAGCCTCACCACCAAGCCTCACCAAGTTCCTTAGCCTCACCAAACCTCTAACCTTTCTTTTTTCATCCGGCACCGTGCCGTATCCGTGCCCACCCATTTTCAACGTCACACACACCCAAACGCCTCCGAAATGACATTTTCCGGAAAACATACCCTCCGACCGACAAAAAAGTACTCACTAAAAATCAATTTCCGGTCACAATTTCCCATTGATCCACCTACATTTAGTCATTTTTTTGAATTCCCTCTCTTTTTCAAAAAAGAGTTAGTAGAAGGTGTCAAGTAACCATTAGAAGACGAATTTTTTTTTCCGAAAAAAAAACAGATGCATCAATGATCATTTCCTGTCTTCTTCTTCTTCATTTGACTTATTTCTCATTTTATTTTATTTTTTCTCTCTTTTTTCCAGAAGTTTTCAGACAACTTTTGCACTTTTTTTGGTTAAAAACCATGAAATTACAGCGATTTTTGGTTTTGGTGAGGCTTAGACTACAAACTACAATTCTAACGAAGCCTCAAAAATTGTAAAAACTATTTTTAATAGTTTCGTCCAAAAACCACCTGAAAAGCTTGAAAACTAAGAAATTTACCAGGATTTGAAGTTTTGGTGAGGCTTAGACTACAAACTACAAAAACGTGTTCAACTTTTTTTTGGTGAGTCTTAGCATGTAGTTTGTAGTCCTCAAATTTCTAGGTAATTTGGTCAAAAAATCATTTTAAAATCTTTAAAAATGACAAAGTTACAAAGGTTTGAAGTTTTGGTGAGGCTAAGTGGTGAGGCTAAGCGACTACGAACTACAAAATGAGCTAAGCCTCACCAAAACTAAAAAATCTTGTAATTTCGCTAATTTTTGTTTATTTTTTATGTTTTTTTGAATAGAAAACCTAGTTGGTGAGGCTTAGCTAGGTTTGTAGTTTGTAGTCGCTTAGCCTCACCACTAAGCCTCACCAAAACTTCAAACCCTTGTAATTTTGTTAGTTTTAAAGCTTTTTTGATGGTTTTTTGACTAAAATGATCAGAATTTTAATGGCTACAAACTGAATGCTAAGCCTCACCAAAAAAGCTAGTTTTTGTAGCTTTTGAAGCCTTAGCCTCACCAAATTAGTTAAATTCGGGGTTTTTTCTAGTTTTTGTATTCCCTAAAAGTGGGCGTGGCCTACTTCTCTACGTCACCGTATGCAATTATCATCAGAGCAGTTTTGCATCTCCAAAAAAGACGAAGAAATCAATTTTTTTAATTTTGGCACATCATCACGGTTGAAAGAGCCAATTTCTCATTCGTCTCCTCCTCCTCCTCCTTCATCATCAACGTCTTCTTCTTCTGAATTCAGATGAAGAAGACAAAAAAAGAAAGGTTTTCTCTTTTCTCATCGTCACCTTCTTTTTCGTCCCCTCCTTCTTCTTCTTCTCTTAAAATTGGTTTAGTTAGGCAAACAGAAGATTCTCTTTTCTTCGAGAGAGAAAGTTGAAGTCATTTTGAAATGAGCAACACCATGTGTTGCTCATCATTTCAAAGAAGGGAGAAAAGGTGTTTTTCAGTTATGATTCACTTTTTTTGAATATTTTTTTCTATTTTTGTGTGTTTTTTTGTCTAGAAATGTTAGATGATGAGAGGTGGGCGGAGTGGTGAGGCTAAGCAGGCTTTTTGGTGAGGCTAAGGAAAGTGGTGAGGCTAAGAACATTGCTGAGGCTATTAGTGAGGCTAAGGAAAATGGTGAGGCTAAGGCACTATTTTGGTGAGGCTAAGAACATTGGTGAGGCTATTGGTGAGGCTAAGAACAACTTTGGTGAGGCTTTTGGTGAGGCCAAGGATATTGGTGAGGCTTAGAAAAGGTGGTGAGGCGCTTTTTGGTGAGGTTCACCAGAATTTTTCCCTTCTTTCAAAATGGGCAACTTGCCCACCTTTTGCCCAATCAATTTTTTCTTGATTCCTTGAACTTTTTCTTTTTTTTTTCAAAAAAAAATTCTAAATTTAGTACCCTTCCAGTTCTGAGTAGCTAAGGTGCAGCTGAAAAAAGTATACTGACAACTATAAATTTTCATTTTGATTAATCTTGAAGACAACTATAAATTTCAGTTTTTCTAGACACTACAAACTATAAAATTTGGGGAATTCAAGGGAAAACGGAAATAAAAAAATTTTTAAGGAAATGAATTTTTTTATTTTTGATGACGGTAATGCGCTCTATTGATAATCTAGATTTTTCGAGGGTTCTCAATAGAGCGCATTCACAATTTTTATATTTTTAGCCTCACCAAAAAGATCAAGAAAATGGGCAAGAGGTGGGCAAGTTGCCAGTTTTAAAAATCCAATAAAAACGATGTTTTTTTAGCCTCACCACTTTTCCAAGCCTCACCAAAAAATGTTCTTTTCGTAATATTCTTTATTCTGTCTATCTGTCTACTCCCAAACATGCCTTCCATCCAAAAACCTAATCCATAATCTCATCCCTTCTCCCCAAAAAAGCCTTCTTCCAAAAAAAGTTAAACTTGATTCTCACGTGTTCTCTCTCTCTCTCTCTCTCTCTCTCTCTCTCTCTCTCTCTCTCTCTCTCTCTCTCTCTCTCTCTCTCTCATACATAATCCAATGTTTTTCGGGTGGGGGCACCCAAAAATGGGCGGAGCCTAGAGAACTAGGCTCCGCCCCTTCTATGCACATTTTTCTCTCTCTCGTTTTCTCTTCGTTTCTATCTTTTTTGGGGTTTTCTAGACGATAATTTGGATTTTTGGTGAGACTTAGGTTTTTTGTAGTTTGTAGTGTCTTGGCCTCACCAAAAACTGGTCCTTCTTTTTCTAAGAAAAATAGTCTAAAAACTATCTGAAAAGCTTGAAAAATAGCAAAGTTACAGAGGTTTGAAGTTTTGGTGAGGCTAACAGAGACGGGGGGGGGGGGGGGGGGGGGGGGGGGGGGGGTTAACTACAAAAAAGTTTAGCCTCACCAATAACTATCCACGCATTGAAATGGACTGATTTAAAAAAGGGGTTTGGTGAGGCTAAGCGTTTTGTAGTTTGTAGCGTCTTAGCCTCACCAAAACTTCAAACCTCTGTAACTTTGCTATTTTTCAAGATTTTTCAACCGTTTTTTGACCAATTTTCTCGGAATTTTTCATTTTTTCTTCTACTAATTTTTCCCCCTCTCCCCCTAATTATTTTTTTCCAGGAATGCAAAACTAGGCACCTCAAATATCATCAAAAAAAATGGATAACTCAACTCTATCAGCTTCCTCATCAGAATTCGACGACTACGACACCTCTCAGATAATCGGACTTCAAGTGAAAACTCACGAAGAATATGAGGATATTATAGCCGAAGCTCTGTGGCCCAATGTTGTCGAGCAGTGGTAAGGGGGGTTGAAAATGTTAAAATCGGATTCAGCGTAGTCGATTTAGTCTAGAGGCTGAGTTTCAGAGCGTTATCTGGTTTTTAAGCTGAGCTAGAAGCTTTTGAAGTTTGGCGACCGCGACGCGACACGCGACGCACCCAAAATTGCTAACTTTGCTCCCAGTAGTCCAATCGCTTAGAAAAAAGTTATCCCGACTAATTAGGCCACGCTGAATTCGAAAATCAAAAAATTAGGCCATGAAAAACTAGGCCACAAAAAAAAATTTTTTTTTTTGTAACCTACAGTAACCCCCAAAAAGTTTCCACATCATCGAGTTCTTTTCCACTCGGCTAAACTTTTCTTGTTCCGTCTTTTTCTGAAGGTGCCACGTCACTCTTAACATGTCACGAATGTGTCACTTTGACAACCCCCCTCCTACACAAACATCTAATTTCGAAAGGGAAGATATCTTCTTAAATTGGAGCTTTTCAAAAAGGAAATGGAAATTATATGGGGGATCGGATTACGGTAGCTGGATTACTGTAGCTAGCTTATTTTCAGGTTCGTCATTGTTCTCGGATTGATGATGGTGATTGGAGTTGTTGGAAACACGTTGGTTGTGGTGGTGGTGGCGACGAATAAGTCGATGGTGGGTTTTTTTGGGATCAGCGTGGTCGGTTTAGTCTATCCCTTTTAGCGCTTAATCTCGCTGAGTTAGGAGCCGACCGCGACGCGACACGCGACGCGCCTAAAAACATAAAATTCGGAATCCCCATGTTTTATTTAGTCTAGTGTCCAAGTTTCAAAACGCTAGCGCTTTTTTAAGCTGAGCTAGAGGTTTTAGAAGTTTGGCGACCGCGACGCGACCCGCGACGCACCCAAAATTGCTAACTTTGCTCCCAGTTGTCCAATCTCTTAGAAAAAAGTTATCCAGACTAATTAGGGCATGCTGAACCTGAAAATGATAAAATTAGACCATGACCTAGAAAACTAGCCCATTGGATTTTTTCTGGAGATCACTTTTCCAGTTTAGGATGACATGTTCAATGTTCAAAGCTTAAGAAAAGAAAATCGACTTCATTTTCTTGGCTTCAAAAACTTTTTTTTTTCATTAGACACACATCTCTCTCCCTCTCTCTCTCTCTCTCTCTCTCATTTTCTCTCTCATTTTCTCTCTCTCTCTCTAACTTTTTCGATGTGACGACGTGTTGCTCATCTCAAAAACATTCCCGAAAAAAAAAGGAAAGTGTTTTCATTAAAAATGTTTATCTCTCTCTCTCTCTCTCTCTCTCCCTTTTTTGGGATTGGATTCAGGATGATGGGATTTGTGGAGAAATGCTGATGAGATGAGGGAACGGGGGTTCTAGACTACTATAAACTACGGGAATTGTAGTTTGCAGTGATCGAAAAAGTTAAGCCTCACCAAAAAAAAACTACAAATTATTCTCAACATTTTAGTCAAAAAACCAAGTGAAAATCTTGAAAACTAAGGAAGTTACGGGCGTTTGAAGTTTTGGTGAGGCTAGACTACAAACTACAAAAATAGCTTAGCCTCATCAAAAAGTTTTTTATTCGAAAAATATTTTTTTTTGGTGAGGCTTAGCTCATTTTGTAGTTTGTAGCAGCTTAGCCTCACCAAAACTTGAAACCTCTGTAACTTTGCCAATTTCCATTATTTTTCGATGATTCTTAGACCAAGAAACTCCAAATTCTTCGGGCTTCCATTTCTGATCAATTTCAAAAAATATTGTAGTCTGTAGTCTAAGCCTCACCAAACCCTTTTCTTCTTATGATTTCTAGTTGAACCCCAAAAAATGTTTTTTTTTTTCAAAATTTCCAAAAAAAAAATATGGAATTAAAAAATCTGAAATCATCATGTTTTTCAGTATTCGGAACACTCATTTCAAACCACTAAATAATTCTGAAGAATCTGAAAATCTGAAAAAAATATTTTTTTTCCCAAAAATAAAAAAAATTCTAGTTTTTCGGGGGTCTTTTTCGGGAGATCAATGACTAATAATCAGTGTTTCGAAAGCAATTTTTTGACGAAAAAAGAGGATTTTTTTTGGAAGTTAGGCTAATCAAGAGGTATTCAAGTAGTGAATTGCGTCAACTGACTTTTTTTCAGGAGGAAATAGCTATTTCAATGAAAAAATGGGAAAAATTGATAGATTAAGGCTTAGGGGTTGGCCGGCATCTTGCCTAGGCTTGCCCAAGCTTGCCCACGTCTTTATGCCTAATTTAACTTCTTTTTTCCCTATTTTTCAAGAAATCCCAATTCGACATCTTGCCCAACCTTGCCCAGTCTTGCCCACCCTTGCCCACCCTTGCCCGACTTAAAAAAGAACAAAAATGAAATTGGGCAACTTGCCCAGGTCTTGCCCACCCTTGCCCAAAAAAAATTTTTTTTCTAGAACCTTCTCTTCCTAAAAAGTGCTACTTAATTTCCATTTTTTTTTTCTATCCGTCATAGCTTGCTCATCATTAAAAGATAGAAAAGGGGTCCCTCTTCTATTTTAAGCTCATTAACATTTTTTGAGAGAGGGGGGATTTTTGGTTTTGTTGTTGTTTTGGCATTGAGCCAAGAAATAAGGGGGTTGAGTTTTTTGAGAGAAAATAAAATAAATAAGGGTTACAGTAATCTCTAACCTACAGTAACCTTACTACAGTAATCCTTTATCATAAATATACAGTAAACTTCTAATCCACTACAGTAATCCTAATACAGTACCCCTATTAAACTATTCCAGTAATCTTGCTCGGCTACACTACCCCTAATGACGTACTACAGTAATCCCTAAACTACAGTACCCATACTACAGTAAGCCTTAACCTAATTCCAGCGCAACGCCCTAAACCTTGTCCTAATGAACCTAGCCATCGCTGATCTCCTAATTCTCCTCTTCTGCCTCCCATTGACCGTAGTCAATGACGTCACCAAGACCTTCTGGTTCTCAGCTGTCTTCTGCAAAAGTGTCAATTTTATTAACGTAAGTCTAGACTACAAAAACTACAAACTACATTTTCTTGTTTATAGAATACATCTGTCTATGTAAGTATAATGTCGCTGGTATTTATCACTTGTGAACGATGGAGAGCTATAACTTACCCTCTAAAAAGCCCATTTGTCAGAACTCGATCTGTAATCGCTGGTGAGACTAAGGACTATGAAAACTACAAACTACAATTCAAAATTTCAGGAATTTGGCTATTGGCAATGTTCCTTTCTTCACCGGAACCGGTCACCCTTCATTTGGCGGGCGCCCCATTTGTCCGCCCTAATTTTACTACTAAGGTTTGGTCAAGAATTTTTTGAATGCAGATTGTTAAGCCTCACCAAAAAACTAGCGTTTATTTGGAGCGTTTTAGTCAAAAAAGTACCCGGAAATTTTGAAAATGAAGGGAGTTACGAGGGTTTTAAGTTTTGTTGAGGCTTAGACTACAAACTACAAAACGATCTAAGCCTCACCAAAATATACTTCATGAAATTTTAAACATTTTGGTACGAAAAGCAACGAAAAATCATTAAAACTGGCAGAGTTACGGACATTTTAAGTTTTGGTGAGGCTTACCAAAAAATGTAGTTTGTAGTCTCTTAGCCTCACCAAAAATTAAAATTTCAGATTCTAATCATTCTAGTCAAAAAACTATCTAAAAAGCTTGAAAAATAGCTGAGTTACAAGCATTTTAAATTTTGGTGAGGCTTAGCTAGTTTTGTAGTTTGTAGCGCCTCACCAAAACCTTCAAATCCTCATAACTTTGCTTAGAATAGTGCTAGACCCTTCAAACTTTTTCTAGGGATAGTATAAACCAATCTGATTATGATGGCCTAGTTTTTGAGATCGTGGCCTAACTTTTCATTTTTCGGAAAAAGTTAGGTCACGTCCTCGAAACTTAGATAGGGTTGTAGAACATGTTTAGTTTAGTACCCCCAAGAAATTTCATGGGAATTGGAGCCGTGGGAGCCGATTTACAAGGGTTTGAAGTTTTGGTGAGGCTAAGCAAAAATTGTAGTTTGTAGCGCCTCACCAAAAACTTCAAATCCTCATAACTTTGCTTAAAATAGTGCTAGAACCTTCAAAATTTTTCTAGGGATAGTATAAACTATCCTGATTATGATGGCCTAGGTTTTGAGATCGTGGCCTAACTTTTCATTTTTCGGAAAAAGTTAGGCCACGACTTCAAAAACTAGTCAGGGTGGTAGAGTATGCTTAGCTTAGTACCTACACGAAGTTTCATGGGAAATGGGAACCTAGAATCGAAGTTACAAGGGTTTGATTTTTTGGTGAGGCTAAGCCTCACCAAACTTTTAAAAAAATAATTTTTTTTCAAAATTTCAGTGGGGAACTCGATGTAAAGAATCATGGTCAGAAGAGTTTCAAATGAATTATCAACTCGTCCAAACCATATTCTCATTCGTTCTTCCCCTCCTCGTCATCTCCATTTTATGCCTTCACATGGTCCGAACCCTTCATTTCTCTTCGTCTAACCTAACGTAAGCTTATCTTTATCAATGGAGCGCACTTTCTTATTCCAGAGTGGCCAGCCGTCAGATCAGTATCCGAAAGAAAGCGGTTCGAATGCTTTGTGCCGTCGTTTTCCTCTTCGCCATGTCTAATCTTCCAGTACACCTCTATAATATTGCTTTGTAAGCCATGGAGAATGTAGTTTGTAGTCTTAATCTTGAAATTTCAGAAACTACGGTCTCCTCTCCACTGACGTCAGCACAAATACAATAGCAGTGAGAAAACTGCTTCCGAGGGTCTTCTCCTATTCTTCGTCTTGCCTTAATCCCATTTTGTATAGCTTTTTGAGTGGTAGGTCACCTCCAAAATTGGAAATTATGAAATTCGGATTCAGCATGGTCGATTTAGTCTACTGGCTAAGTTTCAGAGTCCTACAGCTTTTTTGAAGCGAGTAAGGGGAACCGCGACGCGACACGCGACGCACCTGAAATTATGAAATTTGAAATCAGCGTGCTTAATTTAGTCTAACCCGAATTTTTTAGGTTCTTAGCGCCATTTCTAGCTGAGTTAGAGCCCACGACCGCGACGCAACACGCGACGCGCCCAAAATAGCTAACTTTGTTCCCAGTGGTCCTATCGCGTAGAAAAAAGTTATCCCGACTAATTAGGTCATGCTGAATCCGAAAATCTATAAATTAGCTCATGAAAATAAAATATGATTTTCTCAATTTTTTGAATTTTTCAAAAAAAAAAACTAAAAAAATTTTTAGGTCGATTCCGTGAAGAGTTTGGCCGAGTGGTTTGCTGCCTTCGAGACGAAAAATCTAGCCGTGAATTCCGTCGAAAACAGGCATCTCTCTACGCATCAAGTCAACGAGTCCGAACGAACAGTTGTTCAACAATGCTACTGGAAAGAGAGATGAGATCATCGTTGATCATTCGTCGACCGCCTCTTCCATCGTCTTCTCTTCCACCTCCTCCTCCTATTTTTTCATTGGAAGATGTCAGGGAGGAAGTGACTGATTCAGAAGCTCCTGTCCTTCAGAACACATCCGAAGATTAATGGATTCGGAATTTATGGAATAGGGAACGGGTTGGATTAAGACGCGATGTGAAAATAGGTTAGTCAAGCATCTAGTCAAATGCAGAATGGTTGATTTAGTCTATCCTAGAAATTTCAGGTGGCTGGGACCACTAGAACCCTAGTTATGGTTAGGTGGCCTAGAAAAACCTAGGCCACTATTTAGAACCCTTGTAACTTGACTCCCAGGGCTCCGATTCCCTTGAAATTTTGTAGGGGCACTAAGCTTAACATCCTCTATCATCTTACCTAGCTTTTGAGGTCGTGGCCTAACTTTTTCCAAAAAATGAAAAGTTAGGCCATGCCTTCAAAACCTAGGCCATCATAATCAGGATAGTTTAGTCTATCCCTAGAAAAAATTTGAAGGGTTTAGCACTATTTTGAGCAAAGTTATGAGGATTTGAAGTTTTTGGTGAGGCGCTACAAACTACAAAACTGGCTAAGCCTCACCAAAATTTAAAATCCTTGTAACTCAGCTCTTTTTCAAGCTTTTGAGATATTTTTTGACTAGAATGCTTAGAAACTAAAGTTTTAATTTTTGGTGAGGCTAAGAGACTACAAAATACAAAACTATTTTTTTAGAGATCCGACGATAGCTGACGAGAAAAGCATCACATCGAAAATTCTGGAATTGATAATTTTTAGTCTTATTTTGGGTTAAATTGTGATATATTTTTTTATTTTTACTTTTATTTTTGAATAAAATTGAAACAAGTAGACCCGATGGGCTTAAATGGGCGATCTATTCTGATAGTTGAATTTTTAAAAAAGCGGGAGTAACTTTGAAACGGGTTTATCTTGATTTAGAGAAGAGATACCAAGAAATGGTCAACTGCAAAAATGTTCAGCTTAAAATTCTGCACATTTTTGTAGTTGACCATTTTTTTCTAGCTCTTCTAGTTCCAGAGATACAGGCGTTTAAAGTAGCACTTATCAGCGGAAAGGCGGGCTGAGGGCTGAGGGGGAGGGGGGAGAGACGCGGACACTCTAGTTTCTCTGCGCTCTCCCCTCTATCTTTTCTAGCTTCAAAGCGAGATATCTCTAGAGCTAAAAAAGCTTTAAAAAAACTTCAAGAGAAAAAATTACTTAGCCTAGAAGATTCCTATAGTGAAAAATCTGAAAAATTTGATTTTAGTCAAAAAAACTTAAAATATCTCAGTTGGTATTAGAGATAGAGAAAATTGGTCAATTACAAAAATGCTCAGCTTGGAATTCTGCACATTTTTGTAGTTGACCATTTTTCTCTAGCTCGTCTAGTTCCAGAGATATAGGCGTTTAAAGATAGCACTTCCTCCTCTCTTAGCGCGCCAACTTCAAAGTGCTATATCTCGCAAACGAGAAAAGCTAGAAAAATGCTTTAAAAGACAAAAAAACAATTCAAATCAATCAATTTATTCAATTCAAAAGGACTAATTGGCTTGTTCCAACGTCTTTCCAGCCTCAGTTGTATCTACAGTAATCGTGGCGTCTCCTTGAGAAGCATGATTGAAATCAGCGTGTGTGAGACATTCAATCGGTTTTCCGTTCTCTCTTGTCATTTTTTCGATTCCGGTGAAGAACTCGTGTTCGAGCATTTTTAAACCCGAAAGACGATCTTTTGGATTGTAGACAAGAATTTGACGGAGTAATTCCGTTGCCGATTTCATGTCATTTTGACTTATTTTCTGGAAATTTATTAAATTTTTGAGGGTTGGGGTAAAAAGGGGGCGTGGCTTAAAAAGGGGCGTGGCCTAAAACGTCGGGTTTGAAGTACACCGGGTCTAAAAGGGGCGGGGCTTAGGCAGGCCTGAAAAACGGCTAAAAAGGGCGTGGCCTATATAAAGGGGGCAGAGCCTAATAAATGGGGGCGTGGCCTAAATAAGGGGTTTCGCCCAAAACAGCAAAAAACCAAAAAAAAAAGTTTTCTCCAGAAATAGGTGGGTCCTTAAAAGGGGCGTGGCTTTAAAAAAGAGGTGGTGGCCTAAAGTTAGCTTAATAGCCAAAAATGGGCGGAGCCTAATAAAAGGGGGCGGAGCCTAAATAGGAGTTTATCCTAAAAGCGCAAAAAAACCCTAGAAAAGGGAGGGACCTGAAACCGTCAAAAAAAGGCCGGAGCTTAAAAATGGGCGTGGCCAAAAAGGAGACCCTAGAAAAGCGGCTCTAAAAAGGGGCGGAGCCTAATTAGGGGCGTAACCAAAAAATGGGCGGAGCTTAAAATGGGCTCTATCCAAAAATAGGAAACGCCTAAAAAGTAGTCTAAAAGGGGCGGAATCTAAAAAGGGGGCGTGGCCTAACTTTTTAAAAAACTAACATTATTATAAACAGAAGTCTTTCGATCTCTTGAATTGAATGGTGTCTGTTCATACAAAAAATTGAATCGTTTGGTACGTGGATCGGGATCATAGACCTTCAACGCCTCTTGATATTTCCCAACGGGCACCTTCATTGCCAATAACTCATCCTTCGTCGGACATCCCAACACATCGAAAATGAGTTCGGCTTGATTTGGAGCAGATCTGCCGGCTAACAGTATTCCACCCTTGATCATCTCCCCAAATACACATCCTGCCGACCAAATGTCCACTTCACAACCATAGTATTTGGAGCCGAGAAGGAGTTCCGGTGGACGATAGTATCTTGTGACATGATAACTGTGTTGAGGTGTATTTGATGATTGCATTGACGATGAACCAAAATCTGAGATTTTAAGGAGGCCCGTGTCAGAATTGTAGAGAAGATTCTGGGGTTTAATATCTCTATGACAGATTGAATGACGTTGAAGATGCCAAAGTCCTCGAAACAATTGCCACGTCATCAATTTCACTTCAACAATATTGATTCGTCGATTGTTGTGCTTCAAAAACTGATGAACATTCAGAGGGATATACTCGAATATCAGTGATAAACAATTTCGGCCGCCCTCGTGTTCATTCGTATAACTATAGAGTAGTTTGACGACATTCTTATGGTGTAACTTTCCCAACATCTCCAATATTTTCACTTCCAATTGATTCTCCTTGTGTCGAGGCCACGTCTTCTTCACCACTATATCGATTTTTTGAGCCGATTCTGTTTCGGCGATTCCGCTGTAGACGTTTGAGAAGGCGCCTGATGCGAATAGGTTCATGTTGGATAGGTTTAGGTGAACCTGAAAAATAGAGAAAATGGATACGGTAGATTGGATTAATCTAGGATGGGATCATGCCCTTTTAGTACCCCTAGTCCTAATCTAGGCTCCGCCCATTTTTGAGCTCTAGCGTAAGCTCCGCCCCCAGAGACCTCAGACTCCAAACCTTTTAAGATTCCTATTCTGGCTCCGCCCCTTTTAGGATCTTAATCTAGACTCCGCCCCCTTTCGGTACCTCTAGCCTTGGCTCCGCCCACTTTTAGGGCCGCTATCTCATGCCCCGCCCGCTTATCTAGACTCCGCCACTTTGGTACCCATGGTTTAGGCTCCGCCCCTTCTTAAGAGACAATCTCTGAGGGTATCGAGCATAGGCCTGAAGGCGATGTCACACATCGGCCAAACTGTTAGGATTCATCTGATATTCAGTGTATGAGTACCTTATGGTAGTCTCATAACAAATCCACTTTATTTATCCGGATTCGTCTTTCCACAGGGGAGGTGACGTCATCTGAAGGCAAAAAGTCAAAATCGTCAGTTTTGAAGATAGAGCCCTAATCTCTTCAGAAATGAATATAGGACACCTTAGTGACTATTTTTGTAGTACATGACTAGTTTCCATCTCTTTCCGTTCAAAAGTTATATTCACTTTTTCAAGTGAATTTTCAGTTTTTTGAGTGCCCTGAAAATTTTTAGTACTTTTGTCCAAGCCCATATGTCCAAATTATGAAACTTCAAGGTCCCATACATTAGAAAAAATTAAGTAGACATTTCGATCTGAGTGTGCAAGACGCTTTTTTCAGTCATCTTTTGTTATGTTCCATTGAAAACTTTGAATGATCTGTATGTATTCAACTTCACTGATGGACCTCCAACTGCTATTGTTGAAAATACGCAGAATGATGTTACTATAAGTCAAAAAAATTAGGTTAGACCCGGAATTAGGTTCGTCGGATAGGCATACCTGGCATGATGTCAAATTATATTGATATAGCTTCTGGGTCGTCTTTTCGAAAATTTTAGTACTGGTGTCTGATGAGATCTGTCTAAATTATGAAATTTTATGATCCCACAAACAAAAAAAATTTGGATAGACATTCGGATTTTAGTGTACAAGACACTTTTTTGGCTGTTTTCTTCATTTTTCACTATATATCGTTGTTATTCGATTTTGAATTCTTTTTTCCAGAACTTTTAGTACTGGTGTCCAATAAGATCTATCAAAATTATAACATTTTATGATCCCACAAATAAAAAAAACGGGAATAGACAATTGGATTTTAGTGTGCAAGACACTTTTTATAATAATTATTATTAAAGTGATTTCAAGCATCAAACAATGAATATTTCATCTGTGGCTTCATGTAAAACTTGAAAAAATTTTTACCATAAGGTGAAAAATGATTCTTATTCATAAATAAGCCTCGCGCCATTGTTTTCATCGTTTGGAACCGCGTAATTTCCATCTTCAGGAGCGGTGCATCTCTTATTCCGATGAGTGACCCCTGAATGCCTTTTTTCTGCATATCTCTAGAAAGATACCACAATCTGTCTGAAATACTTTCTTTTTTCGACAGTAATTATCCGTGATCCATAATCATTATCCACGGCTAACATTCCTTTTTCGACAATTTTTGGATCCAGCCTTTTCTGCACCCCTTCTCTCAAAACATGGAAAGTATGCGCGATCCCAAAATGTTGCCTGGAATCAATCGATAAATGTCAAAATTTTTCGTAACGCTTTTCAACTCAAACTTTGACGGGTTATATCTCGGCGCAGAGTGGATATTTTTTGATGCGGTTTTTTTTAATCGATCAGAAATCGCTTCAATTAGATGGGATAAAATTTCTGTGTTGAAAGCAATAAAATTCGAGGAGAAAAGTTCGTTTTAGTGAGGTACACTTTTTTTTCCTTTTTTGACCATTTTTTGGACCTTATCCCGCTTAACTTTTTGTGTTCCGGTGAATATTGGGGGCCAAATTTTTTTTTATGGATAGAGATGGGTTTGAACTAAATGTACAAAAAAATTTAGAACGATTCGATGATTTTAAGACGAGTTATGAATTTTTTAAGAAAAAATTGGAAAAAAATGATTTTTTTTCAAAATTTTTTCTTTTTCTCATAACTCGGGATTGGGATACCGGATTGATCTGAATTTTCATTTCCGTACTAATGTTGACCTGCTGAATCCGTTTTTCTAATCAGATTCACGATTGGAACAACGGTTCGTCTCAAAATTTGAAAAAAAGTTGAAAAATTGGAAAATGTGCAGTTTTTCCTCCTTTTTTTCCGAAAGGTCTGGAGGTCTTATTTTTAGTTGTATCAGTGTAAAAACCGATTAGGTTTGTAGAGAAAAAAAATCTCTATCGAATGGTATAAGTTTCATCCAGGTTTTAGTGGAAAAATTTCTCAGGAGACCCGAAAAACGAAAATTTAGTACTGAGGTTTTGGGTTTTCTTCGATTCCTGAAAAATTTTTCCACTAAAATTCTCCTGAAACTATATTCAAATATCTTCTATCATCAATACGAAAAGGAAAAAAAAGTTTCAGCCCGATCCGACCACTCCCCGTCGAGGTACAGCATTTTCGTAAAAAATCAAAATTCGAAAAAAATAATTTTTTTCATTTTTCGACTTTTTTCAGGTTTCAAAATATGAATCGATAGAGTTTTTTCTCCTCTTTCTGAATATATAAGATTCAATATAGTTTTCTTCCGAAATCGAGCCTCAAAACGGCCGCAAAGTTTCTGCAGTAATCTCTTCCCCCCTTTATGGCTGTGAGTAGGGAGGAAGGTTGTATTAGTGTTTACAACCTCTTTTAGAGAGTTAATAATGGTTTATTGTTCTGAAAATGTCATCAATGAGCATGGAGATGAAGCTTTTCCTCAGCTTAACCCGGGCCGGAGGCCCGGCCACTCCCTGCTCTTATCACGAAGCCTATTCGACCTGAACGAGCGAAGCGAGTGAGGGGAGAATAGGCGCAGCCGTGCTGAGTCCAGGCCGGAGGCCTGGCTACTACTTCATCTTATCACGAAGCCTATTCGACCCGAGAGAGCGAAGCGAGTGAGGGGAGAATAGGCGCAGCCGTGCTGAGTCCAGGCCGGAGGCCTGGCTACTACCTGCTCTATCACGAAGCCTATTCGACCCGAACGAGCGAAGCGAGTGAGGGGAGAATAGGCGCAGCCATGCTGAGTCCAGGCCGGAGGCCTGGCTACTACTTCATCTTATCACGAAGCCTATTCGACCCGAGCGAGCGTAGCGAGTGAGGGGAGAATAGGCGCAGCCGTGCTGAGTCCAGGCCGGAGGCCTGGCTACTTCTCATGCCTTAGAGAGCCCGATGAAAAATACTTCCCAGAAGGCATGTATGAGATTAGAAAGACATAGGGTTGTAAAAGTGGTACACATTGAACTAATGACATAATCGATACTTCCCAGGAGCACATTTTTCAAAAAAGACACGGAGGGCATAGCCCAACCTTCCCAGGAGGAATTTAAATGTTTACGCTTCAAACTTAACCAAAAAAACTCAAATTTTGTCCTACGAGTCCGAATTTGGCCAGCAAGTCAGCCAACTAAACACAGTCCGGACGCGGCTTAGCCGCGTCAGGCTACTGTGATTGGCCCGAGAAGCCTAAAACAATAGCGAGGCAGAGCCTCGCTAGTCTGCCACCTTTTCTCTCAAAACATGGAAAGTATGCGCAATCCCAAAATGTCTCCTGGAATCAATCGATAATTGTAGAAAAAAAATGTCAAAATTTTCTGTCACAAAAGTTTGACGGTTAATAACTCGGCTCAAACTGCATATTTTTTGATGCTCTTTTTTTTGATCGATCAGAAATTGTATGAAAAATTTCGTTTGAGATTTCTGTATTGATAGCGATAAAACTGGAGATGCTAAGTTAATTTCCGTGAGGTACACTTTTTTTCGCCCATTTTTCGCCATTTTTTCGGACCTTATCCCGCTTAACTTTTTGTGTTCCGGTGAATATTTCGGGCCAAATTTTTTTTTATAGATAGAGATAGGTTTGAACTAAAAAGTGGCATAAAATTGGACCGATTCCTTGACTTTAAGACGAGTTATGAATTTTTGAAGAAAAAATTTCCGAAAAAAAATTTTTTTCCGAAAATTTTTTCCTTTCTCATAACTCGGGATTGGAACATCGGATTGATCTGAAACTTGATTTCCATACTAATGTCGACCTGCTGAATCCGTTTTTCTAATCAGATTCATGATCGGAACAACAGTTCGTCTCAAAATTTGAAAAAAGTGTGAAAAATTGGAAAATGTGCAGTTTTTCCTCCTTTTTTTCCGGAAGGTCTGGAGGTCTTATTTTTGAGTTATATGAGGTAAAAACCGATTAGGTTTGTAGAGAAAAAAAATCTCTATCGAATGGTATAAGTTTCATCCAGGTTTTAGTGGAAAAATTTCTCAGGAGAGCCGAAAAACGAAAATTTAGTACTGAGGTAATGGGTTTTCTCCGATTCCTGAAAAATTTTTCCACTAAATATTTCTTGAAACTAAATTCAAATATCTTCTATCATTGATATGAAAAGGAAAAAAAAGTTTCAGCCCGATCCGACCACTCCCCGCCGAGTTACAGCATTTTCGTAAAAAATCAAAATTCGAAAAAAATAATTTTTTTCATTTTTCGACTTTTTTCAGGTTTCAAAATATGAATCGATAGAGTTTTTTCTCCTCTTTCTGAATATATAAGATTCAATATAGTTTTCTTCCGAAATGAAGGCGCAAAACGGCCGCAAAGTTTCTGCAGTAACGTCTTCCCCCTTTATGGCTGTGAGTAGGGAGGAAGGTTGTATTAGTGTTTACAACCTCTTAGAGAGTCAATATAGATATATTGTTCTGAAAATGTCATTAGGGAGCATGGAATAAGCTTTTCCTCAACCTAACCCCGGCTACTATTTCATCTTATCACGTAGCCTATTCGACCCGAGCGAGCGAAGCGAGTGAGGGGAGAATAGGCGCAGCCGTGCTGAGTCCATGCCGGAGGCCTGGCTACTCTTTTTTCTTATAAAGAAGCCTATTCGACCCGAACGAGCGAAGCGAGTGAGGGGAGAATAGGCGCAGCCGTGCTTAGCCCGGGCCGGAGGCCCGGCTGATCCTCATGCCTTTGATAGCCTGATGAAAAATACTTCCCAGGAGGCATAACGAGAGACATAGGGTTATAAACGTCGTACACATTGAACTAATGACATAATCGATACTTCCCAGGAGCACATTTTTCAAAAAAGACACGGAGGGCATAGCCCAACCTTCCCAGGAGGAATTTTAGTGTTTACGCTTCAAACTTAACCTAAAAAGCTCAAATTTTGTCCTGCGAGTCTGATTTTTGACATGCAAATCAGCCAACTAAACAGAGTCCGGACGCGGCTTAGCCGCGTCAGGCTACTGTGATTGGCCCGAGAAGCCTAAAACAATAGCGAGGCAGAGCCTCGCTAGTCTGCACCCCTTCTCTCAAAACATGGAAAGTATGCGCAATCCCAAAATGTCTCCTGGAATCAATCGATAATGTAGAAAAAAAAATGTCAAAATTTTTTGTCCCAAAAGTTTGACGGTTAATAACTCGGCTCAAACTGCATCTTTTTTGATGATCTTTTTTTTAATCGATCACAAATCGTATTAACAATTTTCACAACAAAATCTGTATTGATAGTGATATAACTGGAGATGCTAAGTTAGTTCCCGTGAGGTACACTTTTTTCGCCCGTTTTTCGCCTCTTTTTCGGATCTTATCCCGCTTAACTTTTTGTGTTCCGGTGAATATTTTGGGCCAAATTTTTTTTAATGGATAGAGACGGGTTTGAACTAAAAAGTGGCAAAAAATTGGACCGATTGAATGCTTTTAAGAAGAGTTATGAATTTTTGAAGAAAAAATTTCCGAAAAAAAAATTTTTTTCGAAAAATTTTTCCTTTCTCATAGCTCGGGATTGGAATATCGGATCGATCTGAATTTTCGTTTCCATACTAATGTTGGCCTGCTGAATCCGTTTTTCTAATCAGATTCATGATTGGAACAACGGTTCGTCTCAAAATTTGAAAAAAGTGTGAAAAATTGGAAAATGTGCAGTTTTTCCTCCTTTTTTTTCGGAAGGTCTGGAGGTCTTATTTTTGGTTTATATAATGTAAAAACCGATTAGGTTTGTAGAGAAAAAAAATCTCTATCGAATGGTATAAGTTTCATCCAGGTTTTAGTGGAAAAATTTCTCAGGAGAGCCGAAAAACGAAAATTTAGTACTGAGGTAATGGGTTTTCTCCGATTCCTGAAAAATTTTTCCACTAAAATTCTCCTGAAACTATATTCAAATATCTTCTATCATTGATACGAAAAGGAAAAAAAAGTTTCAGCCCGATTCGACTACTCCCCGCCGAGTTACAGCATTTTCGTAAAAAATCAAAATTCGAAAAAAATAATTTTTTTCATTTTTCGACTTTTTCCTTGTTTCAAAATATGAATCGATAGAGTTTTTTCTCTTCTTTCTGAATATATAAGATTCAATATAGTTTTCTTCCGAAATCGAGCCTCAAAACGGCCGCAAAGTTTCTGCAGTAACCTCTTCCCCCTTTATGGCTGTGAGTAAGGAGGAAAGTTGTATTAGTGTTTACAACCTCTTTTAGAGAGTTAATAATGGTTTATTGTTCTGAAAATGTCATCAATGAGCATGGAGATGAAGCTTTTCCTCAACTTAACCCGGGCCGGAGGCCCGGCCACTCCCTGCTCTTATCACGAAGCCTATTCGACCCGAGCGAGCGTAGCGAGTGAGGGGAGAATAGGCGCAGCCGTGCTGAGTCCAGGCCGGAGGCCTGGCTACTTCTCATGCCTTAGAGAGCCCGATGAAAAATACTTCCCAGGAGGCATGTATGAGATTCGAAAGACATAGTGTTGTAAACGCCGTACACATTGAACCATTGATATAGTCGATACTTCCCAGGAGCACATTTTCAAAAAAAGACTCGGAGGGCACAGCCCAACCTTCCCAGGAGGAATTTTAGTGTTTACGCTTCAAACTTAACCTAAAAAGCTCAAATTTTGTCCTACGAGTCTGATTTTTGACATACAAGTCAGCCAACTAAACCGAGTCCGGACGCGGCTTTGCCGCGTCAGGCTACTGTGATTGGCCCGAGAAGCTTAACTCATAGCGAGGCAGAGCCTCGCTAGTCTGCCACCTTTTCTCTCAAAACATGGAAAGTATGCGCAATCCCAAAATGTCTCCTGGAATCAATCGATAATTGTAGAAAAAAAATGTCAAAATTTTCTGTCACAAAAGTTTGACGGTTAATAACTCGGCTCAAACTGCATATTTTTTGATGCTCTTTTTTTTGATCGATCAGAAATTGTATGAAAAATTTCGTTTGAGATTTCTGTATTGATAGCGATAAAACTGGAGATGCTAAGTTAATTTCCGTGAGGTACACTTTTTTTCGCCCATTTTTCGCCATTTTTTCGGACCTTATCCCGCTTAACTTTTTGTGTTCCGGTGAATATTTCGGGCCAAATTTTTTTTTATAGATAGAGATAGGTTTGAACTAAAAAGTGGCAGAAAATTGGACCGATTCCTTGACTTTAAGACGAGTTATGAATTTTTGAAGAAAAAATTTCCGAAAAAAAATTTTTTTCCGAAAATTTTTTCCTTTCTCATAACTCGGGATTGGAATATCGGATTGATCTGAAACTTGATTTCCATACTAATGTCGACCTGCTGAATCCGTTTTTCTAATCAGATTCATGATCGGAACAACAGTTCGTCTCAAAATTTGAAAAAAGTGTGAAAAATTGGAAAATGTGCAGTTTTTCCTCCTTTTTTTCCGGAAGGTCTGGAGGTCTTATTTTTGAGTTATATGAGGTAAAAACCGATTAGGTTTGTAGAGAAAAAAAATCTCTATCGAATGGTATAAGTTTCATCCAGGTTTTAGTGGAAAAATTTCTCAGGAGAGCCGAAAAACGAAAATTTAGTACTGAGGTTTTGGGTTTTCTTCGATTCCTGAAAAATTTTTCCACTAAATATTTCTTGAAACTAAATTCAAATATCTTCTATCATTGATATGAAATGGAAAAAAAAGTTTCAGCCCGATCCGACCACTCCCCGCCGAGTTACAGCATTTTCGTAAAAAATCAAAATTCGAAAAAAATAATTTTTTTCATTTTTCGACTTTTTTCAGGTTTCAAAATATGAATCGATAGAGTTTTTTCTCCTCTTTCTGAATATATAAGATTCAATATAGTTTTCTTCCGAAATGAAGGCGCAAAACGGCCGCAAAGTTTCTGCAGTAACGTCTTCCCCCTTTATGGCTGTGAGTAGGGAGGAAGGTTGTATTAGTGTTTACAACCTCTTAGAGAGTCAATATAGATATATTGTTCTGAAAATGTCATTAGGGAGCATGGAATAAGCTTTTCCTCAACCTAACCCCGGCTACTATTTCATCTTATCACGTAGCCTATTCGACCCGAGCGAGCGAAGCGAGTGAGGGGAGAATAGGCGCAGCCGTGCTGAGTCCATGCCGGAGGCCTGGCTACTCTTTTTTCTTATAAAGAAGCCTATTCGACCCGAACGAGCGAAGCGAGTGAGGGGAGAATAGGCGCAGCCGTGCTTAGCCCGGGCCGGAGGCCCGGCTACTACCTGCTCTTATCACGTAGCATATTCGACCCGAGCGAGCGAAGCGAGTGAGGGGAGAATAGGCGCAGCCGTGCTTAGCCCGGGCCGGAGGCCCGGCTGATCCTCATGCCTTTGATAGCCTGATGAAAAATACTTCCCAGGAGGCATAACGAGAGACATAGGGTTATAAACGTCGTACACATTGAACTAATGACATAATCGATACTTCCCAGGAGCACATTTTTCAAAAAAGACACGGAGGGCATAGCCCAACCTTCCCAGGAGGAATTTTAGTGTTTACGCTTCAAACTTAACCTAAAAAGCTCAAATTTTGTCCTGCGAGTCTGATTTTTGACATGCAAATCAGCCAACTAAACAGAGTCCGGACGCGGCTTAGCCGCGTCAGGCTACTGTGATTGGCCCGAGAAGCCTAAAACAATAGCGAGGCAGAGCCTCGCTAGTCTGCTTCCTTTCTCTTAAAATATGGAAAGTATGAGTTTTCCAAAAATGTTGCCCAAAAATCAATCGATAATGTCAAAAATTTTTGTCCCACGATTTTTGTCAAAATTTTTGTCAAAAATTTTGTCAAAAATTTTGTCAAAAATTTTTGTCCCATGATTTTGCCGTCTTATAACTCGGCTCAAACTGCATATTTTTTGATGCTCTTTTTTTTAATCGATCACGGATCGTATCAACATTTTCGTTTGAAATTTCTGTATTGATTGTGATAAAACTCGAGACGCTAAGTTGATTCCAGTGACATACACTTTTTTTCGCCCGTTTTTCGATAATAAAACTCGGAAAAAAATACACGTTTTTTTGCGTGGTGAACTATGGAGGGGATGGGAAATCGTTTTAATGAGTTTGTTTTCATTTTCTACTAAAAAACTTATTTCGAAGCCTATTCGACCCGAACGAGCGAAGCGAGTGAGGGGAGAATAGGCGGTTCCTGGGCCTCGAACCGGGCCGGAGGCCCGGCTACTCTTTTATCTTATCACGTAGCCTATTCGACCCGAACGAGCGGAGCGAGTGAGGGGAGAATAGGCGGTTGCTGTGCCTCGAACCGGGCCGGAGGCCCGGCTACTCCTCTTGCCTTAGAGAGAATGTTTACGCTTCAAACTTAACCAAAAAACCTCAAATTTTGTCCTACGAGTCCGAATTTGCCCCGCAAGCCAGCTAACTAAACTGAGTCCGGACGCGGCTTAGCCGCGTCAGGCTACTGTGACTGGCCCGAGAAGCCTGAAACAATAGCGAGGCAGAGCCTCGCTAGTCTGCTTCCTTTCTCTTAAAATATGGAAAGTATGAGTTTTCCAAAAATGTCGCCCAAAAATCAATCGATAATGTCAAAAATTTTTGTCCCACGATTTTTGTCAAAATTTTTGTCAAAAATTTTGTCAAAATTTTGTCAAAATTTTTGTCAAAAATTTTGTCAAAAATTTTGTCAAAAATTTTTGTCCCATGATTTTGCCGTCTTATAACTCGGCTCAAACTGCATATTTTTTGATGCTCTTTTTTTTAATCGATCACAGATCGTATCAACATTTTCGTTTGAGATTTCTGTATTGATTGTGATAAAACTGGAGACGCTAAGTTGATTCCAGTGTCGAACGAGCGCAAAACTTATTTCGAAGCCTATTCGACCCGAGCGAGCGGAGCGAGTGAGGGGAGAATAGGCGGTTGCTGTGCTGAGTCCGGGCCGGAAGCCCGGCTACTCTTTTATCTTATCACGTAGCCTATTCGACCCGAACGAGCGGAGCGAGTGAGGGGAGAATAGGCGCATCTGTGCTGAGTCCGGGCCGGAGGCCCGGCTACTCCTTTCTTTTATCACGTAGCCTATTCGACCCGAACGAGCGAAGCGAGTGAGGGGAGAATAGGCGTTTTCCCAACTGAACCCGGGCCGGAGGCCCGGCTACTACTTGATAAAGAAAGCTTAGCACCACGCACGCGGCATCGCCGCGTCTAGCTTTTGAACCCGTTAGGGTTCAAAAGCTAGTCTGCACCCTTTTCTCTCAAAACATGGAAAGTATGCGCGATCCCAAAATGTTGCCTGGAATCAATCGATAAATGTCAAAATTTTTCGTAACGCTTTTCAACTCAAACTTTGACGGGTTATATCTCGGCGCAGAGTGGATATTTTTTGATGCGGTTTTTTTTAATCGATCAGAAATCGCTTCAATTAGATGGGATAAAATTTCTGTGTTGAAAGCAATAAAATTCGAGAAGAAAAGTTCGTTTTAGTGAGGTACACTTTTTTTTCCTTTTTTGACCATTTTTTGGACCTTATCCCGCTTAACTTTTTGTGTTCCGGTGAATATTTTGGGCCAAATTTTTTTTTATGGATAGAGATGGGTTTGAACTAAATGTACAAAAAAATTTAGACCGATTCGATGATTTTAAGACGAGTTATGAATTTTTTAAGAAAAAATTGGAAAAAAATGATTTTTTTTCAAAATTTTTTCTTTTTCTCATAACTCGGGATTGGGATACCGGATTGATCTGAATTTTCATTTCCGTACTAATGTTGACCTGCTGAATCCGTTTTTCTAATCAGATTCACGTTTGGAACAACGGTTCGTCTCAAAATTTGAAAAAAAGTTGAAAAATTGGAAAATGTGCAGTTTTTCCTCCTTTTTTTCCGAAAGGTCTGGAGGCCTTATTTTTGGTTTATATATGTTAAAAACCGATTAGGTTTGTAGAGAAAAAAAATCTCTATCGAATGGTATAAGTTTCATCCAGGTTTTAGTGGAAAAATTTCTCAGGAGAGCGGAAAAACGAAAATTTAGTACTGAGGTTTTGGGTTTCTTTCGATTCCTGAAAAATTTTTCCACTAAAATTCTCCTGAAACTATATTCAAATATCTTCTATCAATAATACGAAAAGGAAAAAAAAGTTTCAGCCCGATCCGACCACTCCCCGCCGAGTTACAGTAATTTCGTGAAAAATCGAAAAATTAAAAAAATTATTTTTTTCATTTTTCGACTTTTTGCAGATTTCAAAATATGAATCGATAGAGTTTTTTCTCCTCTTTCTGAATATATAAGATTCAATATAGTTTTCTTCCGAAATCGAGCCTCAAAACGGCCGCAAAGTTTCTGCAGTAATCTCTTCCCCCCTTTATGGCTGTGAGTAGGGAGGAAGGTTGTATTAGTGTTTACAACCTCCTTTAGATAGTTAATAATGGTTTATTGTTCTGAAAATACCATCGAGAAGCATGGAGATGAAGTTTTTCCTCAACTTAACCCGGGCCGGAGGCCCGGCCACTCCCTGCTCTTATCACGAAGCCTATTCGACCTGAACGAGCGAAGCGAGTGAGGGGAGAATAGGCGCAGCCGTGCTGAGTCCAGGCCGGAGGCCTGGCTACTACTTCATCTTATCACGAAGCCTATTCGACCCGAGCGAGCGGAGCGAGTGAGGGAGAATAGGCGCAGCCGTGCTGAGTCCAGGCCGGAGGCCTGGCTACTACTTCATCTTATCACGAAGCCTATTCGACCCGAGCGAGCGGAGCGAGTGAGGGAGAATAGGCGCAGCCGTGCTGAGTCCAGGCCGGAGGCCTGGCTACTACTTCATCTTATCACGAAGCCTATTCGACCTGAACGAGCGAAGCGAGTGAGGGGAGAATAGGCGCAGCCGTGCTTAGCTCGGGCCGGAGGCCCGGCTACTACCTGCTTTTATCACGAAGCCTATTCGACCCGAGCGAGCGGAGCGAGTGAGGGGAGAATAGGCGCAGCCATGCTGAGTCCGGGCCGGAGGCCCGGCTACTCCTCATGCCTCAGAGAGCCTGTTAAAAAATACTTCCCAGGAGGCATGTATGAGATTCGAAAGACATAGTGTTGTAAACGTCGTACACATTGAACCATTGATATAATCGATACTTCCCAGGAGCACATTTTTAAAAAAGACTCGGACGGCACAGCCCAACCTTCCCAGGAGGAATTTTAGTGTTTACGCTTCAAACTTAACCTAAAAAACTCAAATTTTGTCCTACGAGTCTGATTTTTGACATGCAAGTCAGCCAACTAAACCGAGTCCGGACGCGGCTTTGCCGCGTCAGGCTACTGTGATTGGCCCGAGAAGCTCAACTCATAGCGAGGCAGAGCCTCGCTAGTCTACCTTCTTTATTAAATCCCGAAAGTATGGGGGTATACATTTTTTGTGTGTGTGTGTGTGTGTACGTCTGTCGCGCAACTTTCCGAGGCTCCTACTGAACCGATTTACTTCGTTCTTGGACTAAATGATCAGAAAAGTTGGCCGCATGACGCGCGACTTTTAAGATTCCCAAAATTCAAATTTTGAGTGCCTGTTTTTCAGGAAAAAGACCTATTTTAGTGCTTTTCATTTCTAAAATTCAGGGAATAAATACACGTTTTGCTGCGTGGTCAACTATGGAGAAGGATGTGAAATAATATGTTTGATTGGATTTCATTTTGTGTTGAAAATTATAAGACTCAACACGTGGCGCAGCCACGTCTAGCCTGGGCGCCCGAACGAGCGTAGCGAGTTCTGGCGACCGGGCTAGTTTGGGTCCTTCTTTAAAACAAGAAATTAGGAATTTATTGACATGAGGCTGAAATCGTTTATTTTTATGTTTTTGAGGAAGTTCTCAAACTGTTTTCAATGAATCTAGCTCATTCGTTGCTTTCCGTTTGTTCAGCCCTTCTGATATAACTTTACGCGTTCGTGAGTTTTGTATTTCTTTCTTTCCAAAGAAATTTCATGTTTTCCCTGCAGAAAATGTTTATCAAGATTATAATGAGTCAAACAATTGTATGAAAATCCAACTTCTGGACATGAGTAGAGCGTTCCTATTTCGTCAGGTACGGTTTTATTTTTGGTAAGTTGGAGAGGAGAATACGTTCCAAAATGCAATGACATACAGTACCGTCATGTCCAGAAGTTGGATTTTCATACAATTGTTTGACTCATTATAATCTTGGTAAACATTTTCTGCAGGGAAAACATGAAATTTCTTTGGAAAGAAAGAAATACAAAACTCACGAACGCGTAAAGTTATATCAGAAGGGCTGAACAAACGGAAAGCAACGAATGAGCTAGATTCATTGAAAACAGTTTGAGAACTTCCTCAAAAACATAAAAATAAACGATTTCAGCCTCATGTCAATAAATTCCTAATTTCTTGTTTTAAAGAAGGACCCAAAAAAGGCTGGATCCAAAAATTGTCGAAAAAGGAATGTTAGCCGTGGATAATGATTATGGATCACGGATAATTACTGTCGAAAAAAGAAAGTATTTCAGACAGATTGTGGTATCTTTCTAGAGATATGCAGAAAAAAGGCATTCAGGGGTCACTCATCGGAATAAGAGATGCACCGCTCCTGAAGATGGAAATTACGCGGTTCCAAACGATGAAAACAATGGCGCGAGGCTTATTTATGAATAAGAATCATTTTTCACCTTATGGTAAAAATTTTTTCAAGTTTTACATGAAGCCACAGATGAAATATTCATTGTTTGATGCTTGAAATCACTTTAATAATAATTATTATAAAAAGTGTCTTGCACACTAAAATCCAATTGTCTATTCCCGTTTTTTTTATTTGTGGGATCATAAAATGTTATAATTTTGATAGATCTTATTGGACACCAGTACTAAAAGTTCTGGAAAAAAGAATTCAAAATCGAATAACAACGATATATAGTGAAAAATGAAGAAAACAGCCAAAAAAGTGTCTTGTACACTAAAATCCGAATGTCTATCCAAATTTTTTTTGTTTGTGGGATCATAAAATTTCATAATTTAGACAGATCTCATCAGACACCAGTACTAAAATTTTCGAAAAGACGACCCAGAAGCTATATCAATATAATTTGACATCATGCCAGGTATGCCTGTCCGACGAACCTAATTCCGGGTCTAACCTAATTTTTTTGACTTATAGTAACATCATTCTGCGTATTTTCAACAATAGCAGTTGGAGGTCCATCAGTGAAGTTGAATACATACAGATCATTCAAAGTTTTCAATGGAACATAACAAAAGATGACTGAAAAAAGCGTCTTGCACACTCAGATCGAAATGTCTACTTAATTTTTTCTAATGTATGGGACCTTGAAGTTTCATAATTTGGACATATGGGCTTGGACAAAAGTACTAAAAATTTTCAGGGCACTCAAAAAACTGAAAATTCACTTAAAAAAACGAATATAACTTTTGAACGGAAAGAGATGGAAACTAGTCATGTACTACAAAAATAGTCACTAAGGTGTCCTATATTCATTTCTGAAGAGATTAGGGCTCTATCTTCAAAACTGACGATTTTGACTTTTTGCCTTCAGATGACGTCACCTCCCCTGTGGAAAGACGAATCCGGATAAATAAAGTGGATTTGTTCTTAGACTAACATAGGGTACCCATACACTGAATATCAGATGAATCCTAACAGTTTGGCCGATGTGTGACATCGCCTTCTCGATGATTTCGGACATTGCCTCTTAAACCTCTTTTAGGGCCGCTAGCCTATGTTCCGCCCATTTTCAGTGCTTCTGACCAAGACTCCGCCCCTTTTATGGTTCTAATCTAGACTCCGCCCACTTTCCCATCCCCTGGTTTAGGCTCCGCCCCTTTTTTAAAATACCGTACCTTCTTCTGATCACCAGTTCTCAACGCCACAATTTCATCAGTTGTTCTATAGGTGTTTGGCATTGTTTCTCTCTTTCTTTCTCTCTCTCTCTCGCACGTTTTGGTAGTTGAGTATCAAGTAGGATTTGCTTCTTTTTTCAAGAATAATGCATTTTTGGAATTGACGCTTTTTTTGGGTTTTTTGGGAAGGTCAGGGTAGTGGGGTGTGACGTGGAAATGGGGGATTAGTTTTAAAAATGTATTTATCTTGGTTCCCATGAGAGATGGGGAAAAGTGGTTAACTAATTAAATATTGCTGAGAATAAGGGCTACATTTCATTAGTTGACCACTTTTTGATATCTCTATCGAGAACCGAGATATAGGGGTTTCAAGTTATCAATAAGAAAACGTAGACGGGAATAGTGTCCGACTGTCTGTGCTATATCTCAGTCCCAGTAAGAGCTATCAAAAAATGGTCAACTAACAAAATATAGCTCTTATCATGAACAAAATTTCATTAGTTGAACATTTTTTGAAAGCTCTCACTGGAACCGAGATATGTCCGTTTGAAGTTGCAAAGAAATAAACTATCTTCAAACGCCCATATCTCAGTTCTCTTTGAAGTTATCAAAAAGTGATCAACTAGTGAAATGTAGCTCATATCATGTACAAGATTTCATTAGTTGACCACTTTTTGATATCTCTATCCAGAACCGAGATATTACTGCACAAAACTACTTCAATTTCTTAAGGAGCATAGATTTACTAGGGATTACTGTACTTCAACAACCACTTGGTCTATTTATTTCCACAAGTAAGATAAAGCAATTACAAGAACGAGTTCAAATCCGATCTCCTTCTTCCCATTTTCCTCTTTCTTAACTTCCTCTTTCTTTTTTTCATCCTTCTTCGGTTGACTCGGTTTTTTTGGGACAGGAAGTCTCGTTGTCGGGGTTTCAATGGTCGGCTTGGCAGTTTCGATTGTAGTCAGAGTTTCAGTGGTTGGTTCCGGTGTTTCGGTTGTAGTTGGTGTTGTAGTAGTCGGCTCGGGAGCTTCGGTTGTAGTTATAGTCGTGGTCGTGGGCATCGGTTCACAAATTCCTCCCGCCTCGCACATTGCATTATTGAAGTATGGTACAAAATAGTAGAAGTTCTGAGTTTCATCGGTTGATAATATATCTGTAAAATTGAAAATGTTTTCACCTTCCGTTAACCCCTTCCGTCTGCGTATAATCCGCACTCACAGTAATAATTTGCCCCAATCAACATCGATACACCATTAGCCTCCTTCCAGAGAATAGTTCCGCGTTGGTTAGGAGGCTCATCAACATCAATTAACGTAGAAAACATCTGCGGGCCAGATAGCTGTGTTATCTATGAAATTAACTGTTAAGTCATTCAGAGACTTGAATAACTCACATTAACACTAGTCTCATATAGAATCTTACCCCAATCCATAGATTGTGCATGAACCATATCTCCAACCTTTACATTCGTATCCATCAAACAAGGGAAGCCGACGTTAAGATCCTTCTCAACTTCTATGAGCAATGGCGCATCGGAAACATCGTATGCATCCTTCACAGCTTGGTCACAAAAATTCAGGAGATACGCTTTTACTGGGACCAGCTCATTCCATTCTGGTTTTGAGTGGTCTTTGGGTGGAGTGACCTTCACAAGTGGAAGAACATCAGACGGTATTTCAATGGACCTGAAAGGAATTTGGTAAATAATTTCTGAGTGTATGGAAGCTAACTTACGAAATACCGTTTCCACAATTCGCAACGAATTTTGTTCCGTTATTTCTCCATTCCATACCGGAACTATCCCAGTCCAACAAAAGCGTTGAAAACGTGAGGAAGTGTCTGGGAGACACCGGCACCGCTCCAATAATCCAGTTTTCGTCGATATCCTCATGTGCCCACATCCACACCTCTTCTTTTCCACACTTCTCCAGTCTGTCTTGATTTTCCTCGAGACTGAGTCGGGAGTGTGCCGTAGCGACGAGAGCCGCGAAGAACGCGATGAAATTCATGGTGACGAAGTTGTCAATGAATTTTCAAGTCCGATTCAGGGGCAGATAAGATCAGAAAAATGGTCTGAACTTTGGATGCCCTGGTCATAAGGACAAAGGTCAAAGTTCATGAATTTTGTTTTTGAAAAAACGTGAGTTTCTTGATATAGCTGGCATTTCCATGTTTAAACCCTTATAACTCGGCTCCTTTTAGAGATACAGAAAAGTTGTCAACTAATGAAATATTGCTTATAAGAAGGGCTATATTTTGTTAGTTAACCACTTTTTTGTAGCTCAAAAGAGCGCGGAGATATGACAGTTTTAAAAAAGAGCGTTAAAATTAATATTTTTTCTTTGGGCTAAGTTTTTGAAACCCTTATATCTCGATTTCTGTGAAAGCTATCAAAAAGTAGTCAACTAATGAAATATTACTCATGATAAGGGCTATATTTTATTAGTTGACCACTTTTTGATATCTTTATCCGGAACCGAGATATAGGGGTTTCAAATTTTCAATAAGAAAACGAAGACCGGAATAGTGTCTGACTGTCTGCGCTATATCTCGGTTCCCATTAGAGATATCGAGAAATGGTCAACTAATGAAATATAGCTCTTAACAAGGGCTACATTTTGTTATCTGACCACATTTTGATACCTCTCACTGGAACCGAGATATGCCCGTTTGAAGTTGCAAAGAAATAAACTACCTTCAAACGCCCATATCTCAGTTCTCTTTGAAGTTATCAAAAAGTGGTCAACTAGTGAAATATAGCTCTTAATAAGGGGCATATTTCATTAGTTGACCACTTTTTGATATCTCTATCCGGAACCGAGTTATACCATTTTTAAACACTTTTTCAATTATATTCCCTCCGCTTCGAATTGCTAAAATCATTAAAATATCATTTTCACCGAATCTTTTCCCAATTCCAATTAATTCTCTCTTTTTCCGCTCAAAAAACCACCTGCTCCACGAGTTTCCCCCTAGAATTATCAATTGTCATCATGCCGTCGACGAGAGACAACGCGAAACCGAGAGACGCCGACGACGAATTCAAAGGCGCAGCGACTTATCGAAGAGCGATATCTCGCGGCGACCTCGTTTCGATTTGAATTCGGCTCCTTTTCTCTCTCGCCACTCTCTCCGTCGCCTAAACTCCCTATTTTCCGTGTTTTCGACAGTTTTTGGTCGTTTTTCGTGGTTATCTTATCGAAAAATCGAAATGGGCGGTATTTATTTCGTATCGTCACTTTTGATTTTCGAAAAATACGATGGTTGATCGCCTAAAACTCAGTTTTTGTTGATTTCCGTCACTTTACTGTTTCTTTATGATTTCTCAAAGCAATTTTCCTGATTTTCAGCAAGAATGGGTGTCGATAGACAAATTCTCGTCGAAGGAGACAACGTCACCAAGCCAAAGACCGGACAAACCGTCACTTGCCACTACGTGCTCACTCTCCAAAACGGAAACAAGATCGACTCGTCGCGCGATCGTGGAACTCCATTCAAGTTCAAGATTGGAAAGGGAGAGGTCATCAAGGGATGGGACCAAGGAGTCGCCCAGGTAATGCATTGATTTTCGTTGTTTCTACTCTTAGAGCCATTATTTCTAATAATTTATTTACAGATGTCTGTCGGTGAGAAGTCCAAGCTCACCATCTCTCCGGATCTCGGATACGGACCACGCGGAGTTCCACCACAAATCCCAGGAAACGCCACCCTCATCTTCGAGGTCGAGCTCCTCGGCGTCAACTAGACGACTCACTCAGCCCGTCACATGCTTCGTTCTAGCAGCAGCGACCGCGAATCTCCTAAATATTTATTTAAATACACATATATTCCATGCACTCTCTGTCTCTCTTTCGTATTTTTTCCCTCTCTTTTTTTAAATCGGCATAAATTATTTACTCCCCAAATCGCTCTCAATTGTGTCCATGTTCGGTGTGTCCTTGAAGTTGAAATCTCCGATTACCTTGCCAATTTCGCCTCTTTTTTTCTATTTTCTTGCTTTTCTTGAAACCACCCCCCATTCATTCGTAATTGTGCGCGCGCGCGTCGGAGAAAGAGAGGGGCCGCCCGTCTTCAGACCATCTGTTCTTTCAATTTTCGAAACAAAATTCTGGTCGCCTGACTATTAGGAAGGGCTGACTCATCGCAAAACATTTTATCAATCTTTTCAGATAGTCACCGCCTACACCGGAAAGCATATAAAAACGGTCAATAATTTAATTTTTTATCCATTTTTTTTATTTTAGACATGCAATTTTGACTGGTTGGAGGTCAAAAATTCGAATTTCTTGATCTCCACCCGCGTTTTTTTTTCTGTTTTCTACAATTTTTCTCACTTTTTGTTTTATTTTCTCACTTTTTGCTTGTTTTTTGGCTATAAAAGCCGCGAAAATCCACTTGAGTCACCCCGTGGATTTCACAATTTCCCTCATTTCCCTCAACGAATTCAGAATCGCCCCGATTTCGTAATGCTCATTTTGCTCCCTTTAAAATTGAATTGTTTCGCAACCCTTTTCGCCGTCAGCTAGCCATCAGTTTCAAATGATTCATCGTCAGTTGCCGCCTTTTCTCTCTCTGACTAACAAAGAGTGTTCCAACTGACATTAAGTATGGATTGGGGGCCTTTTTAGTAGTACAATTGAGCGCCCGCTTTTGTGTGACTAACGGCAGTGCTCGGGGGTGACACGGAGAGAGAGAGAGAGAGGGAGACAACCAGATGGCACGCAAACATTCCGTTTTCTTCTCCTTTCAATTAGAAGGTTCTAGTGTTCGAATTATTTCGATTTTTCTTATTTTTCTCGGGGTTTTTAGCGATTTTTGAGGGAATTTAAGGGTTTAGGACGCGAAAATAACGCTAAAAAGGGTTTTTTGAGTGATTTTCTCTTTTTTCCGAGATTTTTAGCGGTTTTTAGCGATTTTTAAAAGAATTTAGGCGTGTAAGGCGCTAAAAATCGCGTTTCTGAGCTTTTTTCGCTTTTCAAGTGATTTTTTGCGAATTTTACCGGTTTGCACCGTTAAATTAATCAAAAATCGACTAAAAACGGCATTTTGAGCACATTTTCGGCCGTTTTCAGCGATTTTCTACGAATTTTGCGCTTGGAACCCTTAAATTCAATAAAATACCGCTAAAAATCATGTTTTTTCGGTATTTTTAGCAGTTTCCTGGTTATTTCCCCGCTTAGGACATTTAAATTCGCGAAAAACCCGCTAAAACCAGGTTTTTAGTCATTTTTCGACGTTTTTAGCTATTTTTAGCGATTTTCCGCTCATTTCAGCGCGTAGGACCCTTACTTCCACGAAAATCTCGCTAAAAATCGATTTTTCCACGATTTTTTGTCTATTTCAACGCTTAAATTCATTAAAATCTCACTAAAAAGGGCGTTTTCTGGGGGGTTTTCAAGATTTTTAACGATTTCCAGCTAATTTCCCCGTTTAAGACCCTCAAATTCAATGAAATCCTCCTCCTAAAAATGCTGTTTCAAACTCATTTTCGCATTTTTAAGCAGTTTTTTGGGGCGTTTTTACCATTTGGAGCCTTTATATTCACGAAAATCCCCTTGAAAATGAGATTTTGGCCCGATTTCTCCCTATTTTTCTCTCTTTTCCTTCTCATTATCGTCTCTCTCTTCCCCTATTCTCAAATCCAATCATCTTCTCGTTTCCAGCACCTCCCCTTCTCCACTCCACTTCAACACTCAACAAAATGTCCGGATGGAACGCCTACATTGACACGATGACCGCCGCCGCGCCAGCTATCAAGCGTGCCGCCATCGTTGGAGCCGCCGACGGTTCGGTTTGGGCTCGTTCCGAGGACGCCAACGTTTTCACGGTAAGGTTCTAGATTTCCTCGGACCCGTCTCATCCATCTGATTGCAGGCCTCCGAAACGGAGCTCAAAAACTTCGTCGCCCTCTTCGACGACATCACCAACGTTCCAGCGAAGGGAGCCGACATCGAGGGCGTTCATTACGTCGTTCCACGCACCGAGGAATCGTTGATCTTCGGCAAAAAGGACAACACGGGATTCTTCGCCGTCAAAACCAAGTCGGCCGTGTTGATTGCCGTCTACGAGGGACCCAACGAGGTGGCCGCTCAGGTTCGCAAGGCCGTCGAGAATATGCAGGCGTATTTGGCCAATGCTGGATACTAAAGCTCCATTATTTATATACCGTATTATTTATTTTATTTTCTCTCTTTTTGTGTTTTTTCCGCCCCCATTCCCCTTTTAAAATCTTCATTTCGCTTCCCTTTTTACTCCACATCGTCTACGAGTACAACGATGAAATTTCGGTTTTCTTCCGCGTAATCTTCCCTCGATTTTAAGCACTTTTCACTTTCAGCTTTATTGTATCCCCATTCCCCTCCTTCCCCGAATCGCTTCCTCATTTTAAAGTAAAATCATTGTCGAATTTTTTTAATTCTTAGGATTCTTAGCTTCATATGTATTTTCATAAGGCAGGGAGTGGATACCGGTTCGATAAGAACACCATGGTATTTACAAACATGCAAATTATATTCTATTTAGATATTCAAATCAACGTCGCGGTGGAGCCGTTCCAGTCGATATAACATGAGCACAGACATCACAGACACGGACTCGCTTCTCTTCTCCATATTTGGCAATTGGCATTGTCGTTTCGGAGCATTTGGAGCACACGTGCCGGCCGCAATGACGACAATGATGTTTTCGAGAGGTTAGGGAGAATTTGGATCCGCAGTCGCAAGTGTCACCGTCGGACCAACGGGGTTCCGATTCGAGGGATTCTGGAATTTTGGAAATTGTAGCTTTTGTAGCTTTTGTAGTCTACCTAGCAGTCCGAGAAGCAATTGTTTGGTGGCCGTTTCATAGGTGAACACGTTCACATCGCCGTTGTTTCGTTGACCCATGCAGGCGCGGCGTTTTAGAAGGGATCTGGAAGGAGTTCGGTGGAGCGCATTTGCATTATTGGAGATATTTTGGAGTTTTTTATTGGAGCTTGTTCGCCTTGATTTAGGGATCATTTTGGGCTAAATTTCAGTCTAAAAACTGGGAAACTAGCAGAGTTAAGACAGGAGTTCAGTGGGGCGCATTTGCATCATTAATTTTTTTCTATTTTTTGAGTTGGATTTTGTTCACCTTGATCTCCGGGTGATTTTGCACTAAAAATAAACTCCGAATCTTAAAAACTGGGGGAGTTATAGCAGAAGTTTGGTGGAGCGCATTTGTATTAATAATTTGTATTTCCAATTTTTTTGGGTTTGAGGTTGTTCGCCTTGATTTAAGGATTATTTTGCACTAAAAATGAACTCAATGTCTTCAAAAATAGCGGAGTTATAGCAGAAGTTCGGTGGAGCGCATTTGCATCAATAATTTTTTATATCCAATTTTTTGAATTGGAGATTATTCGCCTTGCTTTAGGGATAATTTTGGGCTAAATTTCAGTCTAAAAGCTACGAAACTAGCAGAGTTAAGACAGGAGTTCGGTGGAGCGCACTTGCATCATTAAACTTTTTTTGAATTTTTGAAGATCGGTTTTGTTCGTCTTGATCTTCGGGTCATTTTGGACTAAAATCATTCAAAAAGGGCTAAAATAGGCAAAGTTAGGGCCAAAGTTCAGTAGAGCGCACTTGCATTAATAATTTTTTATTTCGAATTTTTTGGATTGGAGGTTATTCGCCTTGATTTAATGATTATTTTCCACTAAAAATGAGCTCAAAATAATCAAAAATAGTGAAGTTAGAGACGAAGTTCAATGGAGCGCACTTGCATTAAAATTTTTTTTCGATTTTTTTTTTGAATTGAAGGTTGTCCGCCTTGTTCTCAGGGTCATTTTGCACTAAAAATCAGTCGAGAATCTTCAAAAATAGCCAAGTTATAGCAAAAGTTCAGTAGAGCGCACTTGCATCACAAACTAAATTTTCGCGATTTCTCAATTTCAGGGATTGTTCCCCCTATTTTAAGGGCTATTTTCCACTAATAATGAACTCGAAATCTTCAAAAACAGCCAAACTACAAACAAGTCCAGTAGAGCGTCCTTGCTTCCCTCAAAAAAATCCCCAAAAAAGAACCATACCTACAAACCCCAGCATTCCCTTGCGAATATGCAATCATCAGAGCCGTATTTCCATCAGCATCCCTTGCATCAATGAACGAAGCCATTTGTTTCTCATTCAATTGATTTCGTTCTTCATAGCTTAATACCAATTCGATGACGTCACTACTTGAGGTTCGTTTTGGGAGTTTGTCAATTGTCAGTAGAGCGCAGATGTGAAGGGATGTGTATCCTCTGGAAAAAGAGAGAGAGAAAAATAATGATAGTGCCCTTATGATAGGGGGCCCTTAAAAAAGGGAGCGAGGAGGGTGCCTAGAGGGGTGTGTCCTAGTGCCCTTATATAAGGGGGTATCCTATTGGTGTCCTAGAGAGTGCCCTTATATTAGGGGTATCCTAGAGGGTGTCCTCAAGGGTGCCCCTATAATAGAGGTACCCTAGTGCCCTTATATTAGGGGTATCCCAGGGTGTCCTAGACAGTGCCCTTTTATCAGAGGATCCTAGAGGGTGCTCCTATGATGGAGGTACCCTAGTGCCCTTCTAAAAGGGGTCCCCTTAAGGTGCCCTTATATTAGAGGGTCCTAGCCAATGCCCCTATGATAGGGGGATGCTCTGGAGGGTGCCTAAAGGGTGCCCTTATGATAAAAGTACCATAGTGCCCTTATAAAAGGGGATGCCCTAGTGACTTAGCAATAGAGGTGGAATTATATTAGAGGCACCCTAGGGGGGTCTTAAAGAATGCCTTTGTATTAGAGGGGGCCCTAGACAGTGCCCTTATATTAGAGGTACCTTAGTGCCACTATATTAGAGGGGACCCTCGATACTGCCCTTATATTAGGGGTATCCTAGAGGGTGCCGTAAGCGTGCCCTTAAAATAGGGGTTTCCTAGTGCCCTTATATTAGAGGGGGTCCTGGAAGGTGCTCGAGAGGGTGCCCTTCTAAAAGAGGGTTGTCCTAGATAGTGCCGGAAGGGTGCCCTTATAAAAGGGGATGCCCTAGTGACCTAGTAATAGGGGTGCTCCTAAAATAGAGGTACCCTAGTGCCCTTATAATAGGGGCTCTCTAGGGGTGTTCGAGAGGGTGCCGAAAGGGTGCCCTTGTAATAGGGGTACCCTAGGGGTGTCCTAAAGACTGCCCTTATATTAGAGGCTGCCCAAGTGCCATTATAATAGAGGTGCCTTTCTATTACAGGGGGTTCTAAAGGTGCCGAAAGAGTGCCCTTATATTAGAGGGGGGTCCTAAAGGGTGCCAAAAGGGTGCCCCTATAATAGAGGTTCCCTAAGACTGCCCTTCTAATAGAGGGGTGCCCTTCTAATAAACCCCCCATACATTTTATTCCTCGTCAATCGATGTGTCTTCGGACTCTCCGCCACGGCTCGAATACAATCCAGTGATCCGCTACGGACGGCGCAAAGCATTGCTAAAAATGTTGTTTTTTTTTTATAAATTAGGCTCCGCCCCTTTTTCCCTTTACCATTCTCCCCATATTCATCCATCAAATTAGGCTCCGCCCCATTCTCCATCAGAATCCCCGCGTGTTTATCATTTCGGTGCTTCAGAGCTTCTAGCAGAGGGGTCGTTCCATCGGATGACGTCACATTGACATTATCATTGACTAGAATTAGATTTCGAAGAATCATTTCATCTTTGGAGCAGGCCGCTAGGTGAAGAGGCGTTTTTTGGGTGCCATCGTTGATCGGGCGGCACGGATCGGCACGGGCGACTGCGAGGAGGAAGAGAACACTTTCTAGATCGTTTTGACGGATTGCTTGGTGGAGGAGGTTCTCGCCGTTGCCGTTGGTTTGAACGGCGGCGTGCGGTTGACGGGCGACGATTAGGGAGGCCATCTGGAAATGGTACAGTAGTCATGGGGTACAGTAACCCTAAAATAGGTTAAAGTAACCTAGTTGAATCTACAGTAGCCAAATTACAGTAATCCTTGATGAAATTAGCAGTAACCGTAACTACAGTAATCCCAGGATTCCCTAATCTAGATCTAGGTTCAAACTACAGTAACCTCAAGCTATAGTAACTTTGACGAAATTAGTGGTAGCCCTAAATTACAGTAATCCCGGGATCTGAATGAAAGCTACCGTAATCCGGGATCTGGAGTTTAGTATTCTTAAATACAGTAATCCTGGGATACCATAATTCTTTTGAAACTACAGTAATCCTGGAATACAGTAATCTTATTGGAAACGACAGTAATCTTCAATTACAGTAATCCAAAAAATAGCTACAATTCTGGTAAAAACTACAGTAATCCTAGACATAGCTACAGTTATCACTAGCTACAGTAATCCTAATATATACTACAGTAAGCAACCTCAAAACTACAGTAATCCTAGATAAGACTACAGTAATTTTGGAAAATCTACAATGACCCTAAATTACAGTAACCCTTGGAAAATATACAGTAATCCTGGAATACAGTAATCCGAATAGAAACTGAAATCTTGATAAAAACTACAATAACCCAAGATCTAAAGTCCATTTCTTCTACAGTAATCCTAGTAATCATATACTACAATAGTCCTATTCCGAACTACAGTAACCTTCACTACAGTAACCCCTGTTAGGGATACAGTAATCTTGATGAAAACTACAGTAACCCTTGGATACGGTAGCCCAGTTATATTATCAAGACTACAGTAATCCTGTCCTAAACTACAGTAATCAAGGATTTAAAGTGTATTCCTTTTACAGTAATCTTAGTTATAATGACTACAGTAATCTTGGAATACCATAATCCTTTCGAAACTACAGTAATCCTAGACTACAGTAACCCTCCCTTACCTGATGATCCTTCAACCCCATTGATTGCGACAAAATCGTCTGCCCAAATTTATCCCTCATCGGTATGAACTCCACATTCTCCGCCTCCAACAGTATCTTCAAAAAGTGACCTTTGACCTTTGACCAATCTTTCTAGGGGGTTAGCTACAGTAATCCTTAGGAAACCTAGTAGCTAACTACAGTAATCCCTTTAACTTCTAGCTACAGTATTCCTTGGGATTCAATTACAGTAATCCCTAGAATAAAAACTACAGTACTCCTTACCTTAACCCCCTCCAAATTCTGTTCTCTAACCCCAATATGCGCGGGTGTTCTTCCATCCGAATCCACTTCACATAGATTGGCTCCCCGATCCTTGAGAGCTCTGAGAACCTCATTTTGTCCCCATGAGATAGCCATATGGGCAGGTGTAAAAAGATCGTCTTCAGTCGGGTTACTGTACTCTTTCCTGGCGTTTACATCGGCTCCATTATCAATAAGGAATACTGCTCCTATCTGATCTCCATCATCAATTAACCGATGGAGCAAGGTCTGTTTCAAGCTCCATTCTTCTTCAGAACCTACAGTATCCTTCAAAACCTCCCCATCCACCCCCAGAACCACTTTCGATTCTAAATCACATCCGAAATTGACTAAAAGTGCAGCCACTTCCAACTTCTGATGAGAAAGTGCCGCGTGGATTAGAGTGTATCCCGTGGAACATCTCGAATTCAGTTTACATCCGTTTGAGATGAATGAGCGGACTGTGTTGAGGAGACCACGTTGGCACGCTGATTCCAGGTAGCTTTTGTCAGCGATTTTGCTGGAAATCGTTATTTTTTATTTGACTGCGTACCTTCAGGGTTCTCACGGGCCGGCCCGGGCCGGGCCGAGTCAGGGATCTCACGGGCCGTCTTGGCCCGGGCCGGCCCGTGATGGGAAATTTGACTTTAAAAAGAAACAAAATTTCATATAAAAGCCGACACCCCTATTGAAATTTGTCTTTTTCATCACTTTTTTCCGACATTTTCACGAATTTCACTCGAAAACAATTAAGAATCTTTTTTTTTCGATGAAAAAATTGGAATTTTAAAAAATTTCTCTCAAAATAATGTCGATTTTTGAGAACACGGGCCGCACGGGCCGGCCCGGGCCGGAATGAAATTTCATCGGCTCGGGCCGGGCCGAAAAATCAGCTCCACGGGCCGACCCGGCCCGGCCCGGGCCGGCCCGTGGTTTTTGAGAACCCTGCGTACCTTGGCTGAGTATCAAACTTTTTTAGGCGCGCTTAACTAGTCTTTTGGTGCATTTTTGCGTCATTTTCCACGTTTTTTGATCGCCTTTTTCATATTTTTCTGGCTAAAGACGTTTAATACTCAGCCGAGGTGGCCTAGAAACCCCCTAGAAACTCCTCTTCCATCACTTACTCCTCTTCCTTCGCCTTGGCATCATTCTCTATTAAAAACACGCCAATTTCATCGTCATTTTCCAAAATAGCTTTTGCCAGAAGGCTTTGACCAGTTTTATCCCGCGAATTCACATCTGCACCGCCTAAAAAATGACTTTTTTGTTAAAAATGGCCTAGAAAAATCCTGGTGACCTAGGATTCGAAAAACTCGGCCATGTTCTTTAAATTGAGTTTTTTAAAGGAAAAAAGATAATTTCAAGGCTAAAAAGAGCCAAAAACGTGATTTTTGTGTCAAAAAGCTCAAATTCAGCTTATTTTTAAGCCAAAAGTGGGTTTTTTGACCCAAAAATGCTCAAAAATGGGCCTAAAATCGGGTTTTAAGCCTCCAAGCCTAGTTTTTTGCCCAAAAACCCGAAATTTCCGTTTAAAAATTGACTTTTCAGGTTAGAATCGTTGAAAACAACGAAACATGAGATTTTTTGACCTAAAACCCGATTTTCAAGCTGAAATATACCGAAAAATGTGATATTCCTGTCAAAAATCATGATTTTTCGCAATTTTTGAGCTTAAAACCCTATTTTTTTGGCACTGTTTGGCTCAAAAATCCAATTTTCAAGCTAAAAAAAATGCCGATAAATACAATTTTTAGGTTAAAAGTCGTGATTTTGAGCTTCAAAACTCATTTTTTGGCACTTTTTAGCTCAAAAATCCCATTTATATCTGTGAAATTTTTTTTTTCAAGCTAGAATGGATAAAAACAGTAAAAATAGGAATTTTCTACCTAAAACCCGTTTTTTAATCTAAAAAATGCCAAAAACCATCAATTTAAAGCTGAAAATCCGATTTTTTCGCTTTAAAAATAGGGTTTTTGACCTAAAATTCAAAATTTTCGGCACTTTTTGGTGTTAAAGGTGGCCTAACTTTTTCCTCTTCCACCTCCCTTCCTCCTAAATTCCAAACCTTTAATACAAATCCTTGCCGTCTTCAAATCCCTTCTTCCAATCGCTATATCCAACGGAGTCCTCTCCTCTACATCTCTCGTCCATTTCAACCCCCTTCTCGCCTCCACAATCCTACTTAAAATCTCCGGAGCTTCAACATCCGCTGCCACGTGACACGGTGTCATTCCCTGGTTGTCTTCCACGTGACAATCGACTCCAGAAGCTAGAAGAGATTCCACCGATATCGTATCCCTTCTAGCGATGATTTCATTAATGAGAGGGGTTCCCGTGGAGTGGATTTTGATATTGACGCTGGCTCCATTGGATAAAAGAAGCTCTGAAATCCTTCGATTCGGTGTATCCGACATCAGAAGACACGTGGAAAGAGCTGTGTGTCCTTCAGAAGTCTTCACATCGAGTTTAGCTCCACATCGGATGAAAGTCTCACACATTACATGATTATTATGGATCACAGAGCACATCAAAGGGGTTCTGGAAGAGTTTTACTTAATTTAGGTGACCTAGCTTCCCAATAACCTCTCTTCCACATCAATCTTATCCAAATCCAGTCTCTCCTTATTTTCCTCTATCCATTTCGCCAGAATCAACGAATCGATTCGAGAGGCCACGTGGACTACAGTGTAGTCTCCGGGGTGCTGGCTTAGTTTCCCGTCAGCGCCGTGTTTCAACAGGAAATCCATTGCATTCACATTTTCTGAAAACAACTTGAATGTGGCCTAGGATCCGACAAGACGACCATCTCTCTAGGCCCCTTTTTTGGTGGCCTAGGATCCGACTTCTAGGCCACCTCTTTCTAAATAAGCCACGCCCCCTTTTTTCCTACTTTTTGTTGATATTTTGGTCATTTTCCCCCTTTAAAAATGCTATTTTCACTGGTTTTCAACCTAAAAAAAAGTGATGAAAATTGATTTTTTTTTAGCTGAAAAACGTTGAAAATAATGAATTTTAGCCTAATTTTTATAGGTCAAACCCCGTTTTTTAAAAAAGTGATTTTCCCCCTTTAAAAATGCTATTTTTGCTGGGTTTTAATGGAATTTTATAGATTTTTTAATGAAAAATAGCTTAAAATCGGGATTTTCAGATAAAAATAGGATAAAAATGGGTTTTTTGACCTGAATTTAATTTAAAAAATCGGCTTAAAATTAGTTTTTTAAATTTCTTTTTGAAAACTCATTTTTTCGAAAATTTCCAGGTTTTCAGCTCAAAAAATGATGAAAATCATGATTTTAGACCTAAAAATCGCGATTTTTCACTTTAAAATCGGGTTTTCTAGACTTAAAATCGATTTGAAAAGGAGGTTTCAAGCTAAAATTCAATTTTTAAGCTTAAAAATACCGAAAAATTTGAATTTTCAGGTCAAAACCCTACTTAGGCCGATTCTAGCCGAAAAAAACCAATTTTTAGAGCGAAAACATCTATTTTTAAGTCTAAAATCGTGATTTTTATCGATTTTCGCTAAAAAACTCGAAAACCGGATTTTCGAGCATTAAAACCTCGATTTTTAGACAATTTTTCTGTGAATTTCATGTCAAAAAAACCCTCATTTTTAGACAATTTCGGCCTGAAAAACTCAATTTTAAGCTATTTTTTAGATAAAAAATCGATAAACTTCAATTTTTCCTATAAAAAAACTAGTGAAAAATTCATTTTTAATGAAAAAAAAAGAAAAAAAAAATGAATTTTTGACCTAAAAATCCCATTTTTCAATTTTTTTTTCATCTTAAAACCGAGTTTTTACACCCTAAAAAAATCAATTTTTCATCCCTTTTCTTGGTCAAAAAACACTGCAAAAACTGCAATTTTAGAGGGTTTTTACTAGAAAATGACCAAAATATCAAATAAAAAAAAAATAAATGAAAAAAGGGGCGTGGCTTATATAGAAAAATGACCTTCAAGTCGAATTCTAGGCCACCAAAAAACCGAAAAAGACTTTTAAAAAAAGGGGCGTGGCTTAGAGAGGAATGGCCTCCAATTTTCTTGTCGGTTCCTAGGCCACCAAAAAAAAGGGGGCGTGACCTAGAAGTGTCTTCCAAGTCGGTTCCTAGGCCACCAAAAAGATCAAAAAAAGCTAAAAAAAAAGGGGGCGTGGCCTAGAAGGGTCCTTCAAGTCGGTTCCTAGGCCACCAAACAATACCTTTTCTACACATCCGCATCAAAATCGTCTCCCCTCTCTCATCGTCTTTCACATTAACATCCGCCCCTTTTTCAATGAGTTGTTCAGCTATTTGTGGCGCTTTCGGGTCTGAAATTTATCGATTTTCTTCATTTTTTTTTCTAAAATGAAAAAGTCCAGTAGAGCGCACTTACGCTGTGAACAAAGAGCTTTCTCCAGGGCGGTCGCTCCATCCTCATCAATTTCATTCAGACATCCCGGAATTCTACCAGAATTCTGCATAAAATACAAAAAAAGGACGTCTTCTCGTCCGATCGATACTATCGAATGAAGCACATTTTTCGTGTTTCCATCGATTAATCGATATAAAAGAGCGGCGGTCATTTTTGAAAAGTGGGCGGGGCCTAATTTGGGCCATGAGGCGGCGATCATTGATCCGCATGTTGAGGAGAGTTGGCGAAGGGATTGTTTTTCGGCGAATTCGTAGATTTGAATACAGTTGTCAATGTGGAGACGAGAACCCAATTGGAGAACGCATCTGGAAGAAATTGGTTAGAATTGGTTAGGAATGCAAGTTTGCTCTACTGAACTATCATCAAAAATGACTCAAAAAGACAGTTTTGAATTGGTTTGGCTTGAAAAATGTTTGGAAAAGCTATATTTTCATTAAAAATGCAATTTTTTCAAGAAAATGCAAATGCGCTCTACTGGACTATCCTTAAAAAAGGGGCAGAAATAGCAGTTTAAAAAGTGAATTTGGCTTGAAAAATGCTTGAAAACCCTTAGATTGATTGAAAAATCGAAAAAAAGAGTGAAATGCAAGTGCGCTCTACTGAACTTTTGCTGTAACTTGGCTATTTTTCAATATTTTTCGATGAAATTAGGTGGAAAATGATGCCAAAATCTAGGAAAAGCTACTTTGGCGATTTTTTCCAGAAAGATGCAAGTGCGCTCTACCGAACTTTCCCTGTAACTCGGCCATTTTTCAATATTTTTGAATGAAAATTAGTGGAAAATGATGAAGAAATCTAGGGTAAGCTAAATTTCACTTTAAAAAATTTTTTCGAGTAAAATGCAAATGCGCTCCACTGGACTTTTGCCATGAATGGGCTATTTTTTGTTATTTTCTATTGAAATTAGGCCAGAAATGATGCCAAAATCAAGCCGAAGCTATATTTTAATTGAAAATTCAATTTTTTCCAAAAAAGTGCAAATGCGCTCTACTGGACTTTTGCCATAACTGGGCTAATTTCCAAGGATTTTCGATGAATTTAGGTGGAAAATGATGCCAAAAATCATCCTGATCTCATAAAATTGCCTATTTTAAATTCCTGATGATGCAAGTTCGCTTTACCGAACTTTTCCCGTAACTTGGCTATTTTTCAACATTTTCCGATAAAACTAGGTGGAAAATGATGCCAAAATCAGGCCGAAGCTATCTTTGACAATTTTCCTCATGATGCAAATGCGCTCCACTGCACTTCCAAAAAAAAAAAAACTGACACATCTTTCAATTTCTCCAACTTGAACATTGCAGCCGTTTCACAAACTCTCAACAATTTCTCATCTCCCATTTCTAAATCAATTTCATCCGTATAAATCCATCGAATTGCCACGTGGAATGCCTCTAAATCCACATTTTCAGATATCTCAATCTCAGTGACGTCATCCAATTTCCAGAAGTCTGTTCGAGATTCAATGATCAATTTATGAGCAAAAATTGAGTCGGAATTGGCGGAAATTTTGAATTTGACATCGGAAAAACGGGGAGATTCTAGGAGAGATGAAGTGATGAAGAGGAGACGTGAAGGAAGGGAATCGGAGGATTCTGAAGTGGATGAGGCACATTGAAGATCGTATTTTCGACGGAGGGATAGGTGTTCGGTCTGGAATTAGAATGATTTTTTTAAGAAAAAAAATTTTCGTTCAGATTTTAGGGGTTTTTCTATTACTTGCAATTGTTCGCAGTTTCATTTCTGAAGCTCCGCCCATTTAGCCCCGCCCCACGTTTTTTTTGCAATTTTCTCGCACGTTTTTTCCATGATTTTTAAAAACGCGTGGTTTTCGATGATTTTTGGCATTTTTTTTTCAAGCTTTTATCAAATGACCTTGTTGAATATAGCAATAATAAGCAACGCAAAGGTCGAAATAGATGTAATTTCTGAGCAGAGCACCCAAAAAACACGGTGAATTTTTTACTACGAAAAGCTGAAAACGTTTCTCGCGCTCTACAGTAATAATCTGGCTGCATTCCATTTAACTGCGTAGCGACCCAACACATGCTTAAGAGCGTTGCTCGTCAGTTTTAATGTGTACAGTAAAACTTTGTGCAAACACGGCGACATGAAAATGCAGGCGGCAAAAATATTATTTGAATTCTCAGTTGTTTTTCGTTCTTTTACAGATATTTTTCCGAGAATTTTTGTTCAGAAATCAATATTTATCGATAATTTCGTAATATTATCGAAATTTTTTATGAAAACCAATGTAAATTTAATATAATTATTTGAATACTACCGTATGCGAAAAGTTATTTTCGCTGCGAGACCCGCCTTGGCACGTTGCCAAGTTTCGTGCGAGAGAGCGCAATTGCTCGCTTCGTAGTAAAAAATTCACCGTGAAAAAAAGCTATTTTTTGAAGTAGGTCAACAATAATCAATCAACTTTTAAAACATTGCATTTTCGAGAGAACCATCGTTTGAATTATAATGTTTCAAGCAATTGGTCAACTGGGTAAGTTTTTGAAAGTTGACCTAATTAAATGCCTATTTTTCGATCTGATTATTTTTTAACTAACGTATAGTCTGCTCCGTCATCACTTGAGCTTTTTTCAGCAGAAAAAAGAGTGGAGCAGAACTTAGAAATCAGGTTTTTAAAAATCATGGAAAAAACGTGCGAGGAAATTGCGAAAAAACGTGGGGCGGGGCTAAATGGGCGGAGCTTCAGAAATGAAACTGCGGACAGTTGCAAGTAACAACTCACGTGAATTGATAATAAATTTTTTGTTCAAATTTTATTTTCGCGCCAATAGGATACTGAGTTTGGCCGCAATTGGCTACGCGGCGACTCAATCTCTTTTTAAACGTTATTTTTTCGAAAAAAGTCCGCAAACACTTCGTGCACCATCACGGTTTTTCGCAGAATTGGCTCTGTGCCAAGAATTTGTGCGGTAGAGCGCTGTATGTTTTGAAACCCCGTGCGCCACAACAGTTTTTTAAAAAGAGATTTACTCTAAATTTCAAAGGGGTTTTTCTAAATTTTAAAGTGATTTTTCTGATTTTTTGAAATTTTTTAAAGGAATTTTTCCAATTTTTTTCTAAAATTTTCGGGTTTTTTCTAATTTTTAAAGGGATTTTTTTAAAGGATTTTGGGGTTTTTTCTAGATTACTCTATTTTTTAAAAATAATTTTTAGAGATTTTTAAAGGATTTTTCTATTTTCAAAGAGATTCTTCTATACTTTTAAAGATATTTTCCTGTTTTTTTATTTTTAAGGGGTTTTTCTGGATTTTTAAAAGAGATTTTAAAGGGATTTTTAGGGTTTTTTCCTTTTTTTTGAGATTTTTTTTAGAAATGTTTCTTTTTTTTAAGAGATTTTTCTAGAATTTTTACAATTTTTTAAAATCCAAAAAATTACCTGAAGAGCATTGAATTGCTCTTTTAATATGTGCATATAATCGGTTTCTTTGCTACCCATTTTGCTGAAAAATTGAGATTTTGGGTTTTTTTTAAAAACATTTTTAAATGGAAAATCAAAGAAATAAAAAGCGAAAATACACTTTTATCCAACAAAAATGATAAAAATGGATAAAAATCCAAAAAAAAAAAAAGAAAAAACAAGATTTATTCAATATTTCCAATAAAAAACAATGAAAATTAACATAAAATCAATAAAAATTGGAAAGATTGGTCATCAAAACAGGTTTCCTCCTCTTCACTTCGCCCACCGAAATTCTCCGAAATTGTTTACGTTTCGTCTCAATTTACCTGACAATTGTTTATTTAAAAATGAATTTTATGATTTCTAGCATTCAGAAATCGATTTATTTCGTCTTTTTAAGAATTTTTATGAGGAAAAATGTCTGAAAATCGGGGTAAATTGATAAAAAATGATATAAAAAACGGCTTTACGCGCAATGATACATTCTCCGCAAACACCGTCACGGTAAAATGCAGAATTTTGAAAAAAATGATTTTTCTTTCGTGGAATTTTCAGGTTTTTTCAGCTGAATTCAGGGTTTCCGGACTGAAATTGATTGTAAAATAGTGAAAAATTCAATTAAAAACATTATTTTAAACGAAAAATAAGTTTTTTTAAAGATTTATTCAAGAAAATCGAAGAAACAGTTTTTTTAACAAAAAAAAGAAAAAATGTGGCTTAAAAATGTCAAAAATGAGCTCAGAACCCCTGAAAACCCCCAAAAATCCAGGAAAATCGGTGTTTTTGAGCATTCTCAAAAAAGTTGGTCAAATGGCTCAGTGCAATTTTCCATGAATCGCTACCAATCCAAAGGGGTCAGGTTCAATCTTTTCAGTGGCAATTCCTTTTTTTTTTTTTTGAAAAATCCGAAATATTTATAAAACGTTTATTTCTGTTTTGGGGTGGGGTGGTGGGGGGAAGCCAGTCTAGTCAAGCTAGAAGGGGAAAAGGAGGCGTGGCTTAGGGTTACTGTAGAAAAAAAAAGCTAGATTAAAGGGAGGGGGTTACTGTAGGCTAATACTGGTATCAGTGCGGGGGTACAGGGGTACAACACAAAGAATCAGATAGTTATTAATAAAAAAGACTAGTAAATAGGGGGGGAGTCCAATGGGGCGCGTTTGCATTGTTAAGGGGAAGGAAACCAAACAAGAGATTAGAAAAAATGAATTGGAAAATAGTAGATTTATCAATAGAGCGCAATTGCCGACTAGTCAGCAAACGCGCTCCATTGACAAAGCCTGGGACTTATTATACAAAGTTGCTGGGGGGTGTCAATTAAGCCAATTTTATTATTGAACCAAAAATTTGTTGCTCTTCTCATTCTCCATAAAATACGATTTCATCAGAAGACCGTCTGAAGATGTTTGTGGAGACCATATCGGATGAGAGTGGAGCATATCGTGATGATCGTAGACGAATGATGTGTTTAGAAGACTCTGGAAATAATGATTCTTGGCTTTTTGGACTTTTCCAAAAAAAAAAAAACGAATTGCCACTGAAAGGATTGAACCCGACCCCTTTAGATTGGTAGCAATTCATGGAAAATCCCACTGAGCCATTTTCCCAACTTTTTTGAAAATGCTCAGAAAACCCAAATTTCAATGTTTCCGGGGGTTTTCAAGGGTCCTGAGACCATTTTGACTAGTTTTAGAGCACGAGGACCCCATTCCGACACAGCAATTTATCGGGATGAAAAAAAATCTCACGGAAACTGTTCAAATTGTAGCAGGGTACTAGAAACAGCCTGAAAACCCATTTTTGGAAAAGCAAAAATGATTTGCCACTGAAGGGATTGAACCCGACCCCTTTAGATTAGTAGCAATTCATGGGAAATCCCACTGAGCCATTTGACCAACTTTTTTGAAAATGCTCAAAAACCTCTAATTTAGTGGCTTCTGGGGGGTTTTCAAGGGTCCTGAGCTCATTTTTCATACTTTTCCTTAGTTTTAGCCATATTTTGACTGTATTTGGGTGGTTTTTGACTGAAAACCAGATTTTTTTAATCTACAGTAATCCTACAGTAATCCCACAAATACTATAGCCGTAGCTATTCCAAATCTACAGTAATCAGGACGGCGTAGTTACAGTAATCCTACAGTAGAATCCCCGATCTTACAGTAATCCCATAGATTAAAAGTACAGTAATCCTACAGTAACCCACCGAAAAAACATCACAATTCTCCTGATCCATCATCGAATCCGTCTCATATCCAGATGAACTCGGCGATCCGGGACGACGTGTTGCCATCATCAATTGTGTCAAATGATGATCAGATGAAGTTGATGAGGAAGAGGTGGATCCCGAGACGAGACTACTCGGTTTACGGTAGATTAGTGTCGTCACCACATTCTTCTCCGTTTTCTCCTTCTTTTTCAATGCCAACATTGTCACTGGAGCGCATGTTGAGTTGGTGGTCGTGGTTGTTGTGCCATCCTGGAAATTGGAGCAGTTTTAGATAGTTTTAGGTTGAAAATGAGCATTTTTAACTGATTTTGACCGAAAATATGGGTTTCGAGCTTAATTTCAGCGGTTTTAGCTAGTTTTTAGGATGAAAATGAGCATTTTTCGGCCTAAAAACCCTATTTTCGACCTAGAAAAGCCGTTTTTAAGCCTATTTTCATCTAAATTAAACCTAAAAATTGAGTTTTTGCTCCAAATTCCAGTTTTCAGGTCTTTTTGAGTGAAATTGACGGATTTTGGCTCGAAAACAGCGATTTCGGCTTAAAAATGAAGGTTTTAGACTCAAAAATTGCTATTTTCTAGCTAAACGCAATTTTTCAGTTTTCGACTTAAATTAGAGATCTTTGGACCCAAAAATTGCTATTGAAGAGCTAAAAAAGGTCAATTTTCAGTCAAAAAAACCAATTTTATGGTTATATTTGAAGCTAAAAATCATACATTTTGGATTTAAAATCGGGGTTTTTGACCTAAAAATTACAATTTTCCAGCTTTAAAAATGCTATTTTCAGCCAAAAGACTCTAAAAACAAGAATTATGACCTATTTTGGCGAAAAAACTAGATTTTCCAAGATATCTAGCTGTTTTGGCTTCAAAAAGCGGGTTTGGAGCCAAAATGTTCATTTTCAAGCCTAAAAGTTTGGTCAAAATCAGTTATTTTCACTTTAAAATATGGGGTTTTGAGCCATTTTTTGCGCTTAAAAACCAATTTTCCAAGCTATTTTCAGCCAAAAGTCGATAATTTAGAGGTTTTTGAGCCAAAATTTGCTTAAAAGGGTTATTTTCATTCAAAATCAACTATTTTGCTTGAAAATATGGGTTTCAGGTCTTTTTTATTGAAATTAAGGGATTTGGCTCAAAAACAGTGATTTTTGGCTAAAAATGAAGGTTTTAGACTCAAAAATTGCTATTTTTAAGCCAAAAAGGGCAATTTTCGCCTAAATTGGCTTAAAAATAAGATTTTAAGCCATTTTTCATCCTAAAAATCAGTTTTTTAAAGCTATTTAAACCCACTAACCTTGCTCTTATGCTCCAAATGATGAACATAACTATTAGTCTGTTTCGGCTTCAACGTCAAAATCTGTTTTCTTCCATTCATCATCTGAGCATTCGAATTGATTGATGAGACTGATGAGACGGATGATGAAGACGTTGACATATTGCCAAGACGATCCAAATAGAATGCTTTCGTTGGAAGATGTTGTTGAATTATTGGCATTTTTTTGGTCCAGTTGGGGTGAGTGAAGGACGATTGGAGATGGGCGGTGCGTATTGATCGGTGGATCACTGGAAAATTGAGAATTGGGCGGGGTAGATCAAAAAATGCGGGTTTTAATATTTTTTTTGAATAATTTAGGCCTAAAAACCCCTAAAAACAAATTGAAAATGGGTTTTTTTTTCGAAAAAAAATAATTAAACAAATTTTTTTTTTGGAAAAATAGGCTTTTACTCATTTAAAACAGCTATTTTCCATGGAAAAAACCTTTTTTAAAATACAAAATTTAATGGAAAATAGATCAAAAAATAATTTTTTTTATTTAAATTTATTTTTTCCCTTTTTTCGACCGATTTTCCCCCTTTTCCCCCCTAAAAACCCCTTAAATCCCTTCAAAAACCAAAAAAACTTACATAATCACTGTCAAAAACTGAAAAACCAGCATTCCCGCGGTGATTTATATGTCGAAAATAGCGTGGGAAAATCGTGATTTTCCCACGCCTCGGCGTGGGAAACTCTGCGTTTTTGCGTCGCCGTGTTTGCGGACCCGAAGCGTACCGTAGTCGATGCGGAAATTGTTTTTTCGGGAAATGTTTTTTCGATGGAATTGACGGTTTTTGCTGAGAATTGGGGGTTTTCTGCCGAAAATTAGGTTTTTTTGAATGAAAAATCGATTTTTCAGTGTAAAAATCATGAAAATTCCTTGAAAAAACACAAATTTTCAGCGAAAATAGGCCAAAAAATTTTTTCCCTAAAAATATCGATTTTAAGCTAAAATTCAGCTGTTTTTTGTTGAAAATTAGGTTTTATAAAGCTGAAAAATCAATTAATTACCGAAGAAAATTCGAAAAAATCCAGAAAAAAACAATTTTTCTGGGAAAAATATGGCAATATCGAATTTTCGACTGAAAATATCGATTTTTAGCTAAACTTTAGGGGTTTTTTGACGAAAACTAGGTTTGTAAAGCTGAAAAATTAATAAATTACCGGAGAAAATTCAAAAATTCAAGAAAAAAACGATTTTTCACGGTAAAATAGGCCCTCAGCTTAAAAATTGCATTTTTCGCTAAAAATATCGATTTTAAGCTAAAATTCAGCTGTTTTTTGTCGAAAATTAGTTTTTTAAAGCTGAAAAGCAATTAATTACCGGAAAAAAATTCGAAAAATCCAAAAAAAAAAACCATTTTTCAGGGATAAAATTTTTTTTTTCCTCAAAAAATTGGATTTTTCAGTTTAAATTTCGGATTTTTGCTGAAAATTCAAGTAAAAAGGCAGAAAATTTCATTATTTATGCAAAAAATCTAAAAAAACCCCAGAAAAATCGAGTTTTGGCCCAAAAAAAACGTTTTTTTCCTAAAAAAAAAAATCGATTTTTTTTACTGAAAATCGCTATTTTAATCTGAAAAATCAATTATTTCCTCTTAAAAATTCAAAAAATTCCAGAAAAACCAAGTTTTCAGCTTTAAAAAATTTTTTCTTCAAAAAATCCAATTTTTCCCTGAAAAATCCCAATACACAATCTGAAAATCCAATTTTTCCCCGAAAAAAAAATTCAAAAAAGGCCAAAAAATCATTTATTTCTAAAAAAAATGTTTTCAAATCGGGGGAAGAGAGAAAAATGCAAGTGTTACCCATAATAATAATTGGCATTAAAATCAAAGAAAAGGAATGTCTCAAAAAAGTTAAATACATTAAAAAAGAGAGTTTCAATTCCTAACCCCTCCCATCATATCCAAAATATGCATTGCGGAGGAACGTGGCATTTGGGATGCATCTGATTCCATTCCTCCTCTTAAAGATGTTCCAAAGAATGTTTGTAGTCGTTCATGCATTGCATCGAATGATGAGACAAGAACCTCATGATACGTCTGTTGATCGGATCCAATTGCCGAGGCGTTCGCTTCGATTGCCAGTTGGCAAGCGTTCATCAGATTTCTGTAAGGAAAAAAGGGGCGTGGCTTAGAGAAATCTACAGTAATCTTGTTTGAGCTAACTAGAAAAAAGGGGGCGTGGCTAAGGGATCTAGATTACTGTAGTTAGATCCTAACTTTAAAAAAAGGGGCGCGACTTAGAACCTACAGTAATCCGCTTCTTTAAGCTAATTGGAAAAAGGGGCGGGGCTTAACTACAGTAGGCTAAGAAATTTGGTGGCCTAGTTTTCAAACTTGTCGGATCCTAGGCCACCAAAAGCGGGGCTTACGACTGAGAATCTACAGTAACCCACTAGTTTGAGCTATTTGGAAAAAAAGGGGCGTGGCTTCCCTAGTAGCCAAAAAAGGGGCGTGGCTTAGAACCTACAGCAGGCTAGGCAATTTGGTGGCCTAGACCCCAAGCATTTCGGATCCTAGGCCACCAAAAATGGGGCTTACGGCTTAGAACCTACAGTAATCCACTATTTTGAGCTATCTAGCAAAAAAGGGGCGGGGCTTAAAATATATATAAAAAGGGGCGGGGCTTAAAAATACAGTAATCCGCTGGTTAAATTCTAGCTTTTCGGATCCTAGGCCATCCAAAAAAGTCTTCTAGCTTTGAACCCTACAGTAATCTCCTAACCAAAAAAAAAGAAGGGGCGTGACCTACCTAAAACTCTCCCTCAACTCGACAATCGCCTCCTCGCCATATTTCTCGCGTTGCTCATCCTTCGTAAACACCTCCGCATAGGCCAGGGGTCCCGCGTTGACCGTCGGTAAAACGGCTCCCTGAAGCAACAATTGAAGGCCTTTCACATCCAATCGCCTCCCGTTTGACGCCGAATTCAACGTTTTCCTTATCTGATCGGCTTTCGTTGTCAATTTCTGGCAAGCGAATTCCAGTGGGGAGAATTGTTCGTGATGAATGGAGATGACGGGAAGGCGACGACGAGTGGAAGGGAATCCCGAGGAGGAGACACGAAGGACGGTTCGTTTGAGAATTTGTTCATGGATTGCTGGCTCTTTTGATGGTTTTCTGTCGTTTTCAATCATTGCGCATTCGTAGGAGAACTCGATGAGATTTGTGTGCATTTGGAAGTCGTTTGATGGTCGAGTGTCTGGAAATGGATACAGTAATCCTAGGATCTAGGTACAGTAATCTTAATACCTGGATACAGTAATCCTATGGTCTAGGTACAGTAATCCCTAGGATCTAGGTACAGTAATCCTTGGATCTAGGTACAGTAATCCTTGGATCTAGGTACAGTAATCTCTAGGATCTAGGTACAGTAATCCTTGGATCTAGGTACAGTAATCCTAGGGTCTAGCTACAGTAATCCTTAGGATACAGTAATCCTAGGATCTTGGTACAGTAATCCTATGGTCTAGGTACAGTAATCCTATGGTCTAGGTACAGTAATCCTAGGATCTAGTTACAGTAATCCTAGGATCTAGGTACAGTAATCCTAGGATCCAAATACAGTAATCCTTCAAAGTATTACTAGAGGGTGAAAAATAGCAGTTTGGAATAAGCTTGGCTACAGTAATCCTAGGGTCTAGCTACAGTAATCCTTAGGATACAGTAATCCTAGGATCTGGGTACAGTAATCCTATGGTCTAGGTACAGTAATCCTAGGATCTAGGTACAGTAATCCTTGGATCTAGGTACAGTAATCCTTGGATCTAGGTACAGTAATCTCTAGGATCTAGGTACAGTAATCCTTGGATCTAGGTACAGTAATCCTAGGGTCTAGCTACAGTAATCCTTAGGATACAGTAATCCCTCCTACTATCTAACTATATTCTAGCTACAGTATTCTTTCAGGACGTGAGTACAGTAATCCGTGTGGGATACCGTAATCCTACAGTACTATTTTTGAAATCCAATAAAATTAGTTCTTAGTACGAAATTACAGTAATCCCTAGAATACAACTACAGTAATCCATGCTAGATCAAACTACAGTACCACCAACATCCCGTTACCGTACCTTTCTAAGGGTCAACTACAGTAATCCCTCCAAATTCGACATCTAGCTACAGTATCCCTTCTAAGTACAGTAATCCATAGAATCTAGGATCTAGCTACAGTACCCCTTAGATCTACACTACAGTACTCCTGCTACTATCTAACTACAGTAATCCCTGGGATCTAGGATCTAGACTACAGTACCCTCTAGACTACAGTACCCCCTACCGTACTCACCACCACTAAACCCAGCCGGTTCAACATGCGTAATCTGTACATAAGCCACCGTCGGATCAATCTTCATCATATCCAATTGCTCATTCGCCTCAATCTGAACCCGATCATGTCCAACTTGCCGTTGACATTTCTCTTTTATCTCTAGTGCAAATGCAGCGAGAGATGTCAATCCAGCTTCTCGATAAATCCAATCCGTATTGTGCTCGTTTCTAAGAATTCCCCTCTATTATAAGGGCACGGTTAAAGGGACATACCTAAAATGTGTTTCTCCATAGAATCGGACTCTAAAGTAGGCGCCAAGGTGTCGTTTTCCACTGCTTCTCACCTCTGCCGCTCTGCTATATGTCTGTTGGAGTTCCGCATAGACACTGACCAGGGCCTGAAAGAACTACAGTAATCCTGGGGAAGCTACAGTAATCCTGAACCTAGCTACAGTAATTCTAGGATCTAGCTACCGTAATCCTGGGAAGCTACAGTAATCCTGGACCTAGCTACAGTAATCCTAGGATCTAGGTACAGTAATCCTAGACCTAGCTACAGTAATCCTGAACCTAGCTACAGTAACCCACTCACCGTAAAATTCAAATTCCTCTCCAGTACCGGCGTAATCAATCGATACAACGGTCCGACGGCCTCAAATCTCTCAGCTAACATCAACGAAGCAGCTGTTTTGTCAATTTTGGCTCCGAGATTCTCTGTGGTGAATCCGGCTGGTTGAACGTTTCCAGCGTCGCCTCCTTGTGTCTGTTCCGTCTCCGCAATCTGATTATTGATCCATTCGAAGACACGCCAATCCACTTCGAGTTCTTCTGCAAAAAACTTTTTTTTTCACATTTTCGGCTCGTTTTTGGCACACTTCGGGCCCATTTTTAGCAGATATTTGGCTTAAAATGTGCCAAAAACGTGCCCGACTATAACTCCCTTCAAAATCGATATGTTTAGCCGATCAAGAATGGAAATGATAGCTCTCGATGAGCTCTACACGGTGAACTAGCTTAGGAAGCAATTGGATTAGATTGAAAAGAGTTAGAAGGCTTAAAGTACCTCTAACTCCGCTCAAACTTAACCAATACCTTTCTAAGATAATTCTTCGTGTAGAGCTCGTCGAGAGCTATCATTTGCACCCTTGATCGGCTTAAAATATCGAGTTTGAAGGGATTTATATTTCGGTATGGTTTCGGCACGTTTTTTGAGCTTTAGGCTTATTTAATGCCGAAAATATGCTAAAAATGGCCTGTTTTGGCGCATTTTTGGCAAATTTTTAGCATTATAGGCCTATTTTTTTTCCGAAAATATGATAAAAATGTGCCAAAACTGAGCCGAAAATGGCCTGTTTTGGCACATTTTCGGCCCACTTTTAGCATTTTAGGCATATTTTTTGCCGAAAATATGATAGAAATGTGCCAAAAACGAGCCGAAAATGTGCCAACACTGAGCCGAAAATGGCCTGTTTTTAGCATATTTTGTGCCATTTTCGGCTCATTTTTAGCATATTTTCGGCTAAAAATAGCCCGAAATGGCCCTAAAACATGCTAAAAATAGACCAAAAACAGTCCATTTTCGGCTCAGTTTTGGCATATTTTCGGCTCATTTTTTAGCATTTTAGGCCTATTTTTAGCCGAAAATATGCTAAAAATAGACCAAAAACAGTCCAGTTTCAGCCTATTTTCGACCCATTTCCCCGCCAAATCACCCACTTTTCTCCTCCAACTCCCTCGCAATAATCGCAACCGAATGCGCGTGACAAACCGACGCCTCGGCAAACCATCGATCCTGCTCATAAATCTCCGCCAGCGTGTCAAACCAAGCGCTTCTCAGGGCCGCCGATCCCCGATAACTATCGGCAAGCTGTAAATGTAGATCAGCGAGGCGAATCGGGTCATTGGCCGCGTCTTTCAAGGCTACAGTAGCCGTCATGACTCCACGTAGCTGGCGAAGAAGATCCAGAACCGCCAAGTCGAATGAGGTGGCTTTTCTTGTGTCAACCAATGCTTCCACTGCCGATAGTCCTCTTTCAAAAGCCAAGGAATTCGAAAGGACCGATTGAAATCCTAAAAGTCTGGCTAAAGCGACACCCGTTTGACTGCCAGGACGTCCAAGTCGCTCGCTGGATACCCCTTTCCTCTGATTAATCTTCGAAGTCGATGGGGATACACTCTGAGCAAGGACTTGGCTCGCAAAATACCCCTGCGCCACTTCATATCCATTCCTGAGTATTAATTGAAGAAGAGCGGCCGCTGCGGCTTGCACCGCCGGAAGTCTCGATGCCATTTGTATCAAGACCTTCTCAATCAACATGTAAAGTGGCTCCAGGGGGCCCCCTTCGAAGAGCCGCGCTCTGAATAGGTTCACAAATAGAGCGAGACCGGCTATCACATGCAATCTAACAGATTCACTCCAATGCTCGTCGGCTAGCCGAAGATGAAGGCTTAGCAACGAGTGGAAGAGCGCGTCAGAGTGTGGCCAGTGCCGATTCCGTTGGGAGGAGGCTAGATGATGGGCAAACGTTTGTGCCACGTCCAAGACGATCAGGGCGACTTCCTGGGAGAGATTGACGAGTTGAAGGACACGGAATGGAGTGGAATTCGGGTCCTCCTCCCCTAAATCGGCTGACATTCGGTTTGGAGTCGTTGAAATCCTTGAAGGGAGGTTCAGGGTGAACAGGGATCTCGTTTTCGAGTTGGCAGCAGTCTTCCGGAGAGCGTGCTCTTTTCCACGATATTTGAAGACGTCGACGATCAGTTCCAAAAGTCGAATCATTTTTTCCGCGTTCGCTCCGTCATTCTCCGTCCATAATGCGGCCAGGATTCGTTTTGGCATTCGTTGAAGGATGAATACACAACAGATGAGGAGATCTTGGATCTCGTCTTCGGTTAGCTTCTCGACGAGTGGAGTGGAGGAAGAGGGCGGTGGTGGGATGGCCTGGAAAATTGGATACAGTAATCCTTAGACTGTTTATCGCTAATAAAAGCTACAGTAATCCGTCATGGTCTACAGTAACCTACAGTAATCCCTTTATTTAGATAGACCTCGCTTAACCTTTAGTCTACAGTAATCCCTTAATTTGATTGGCTAGGGTCCGAGCAATCGCTAAAGCTATGATCTACAGTAATCTACAGTAATCCCTACATAAGGTGGCTAAGGATCGAAGACCTCGCTTAACCTCTAGCCTACAGTAAACTACAGTACCAAAAAGCTACAGTAACCCGTTAAGGTCTACAGTAAGCTACAGTAATCCCCTTTCCTAGGTTAACCTCGCTTATTCTCTGGTCTACAGTAACCTACAGTACTAATAAGCTACAGTAACCCGTCATGGTCTACAGTAATCTACCGTAATCCCGTATCTTGGTGGCTAACTATCTTAGGCGTCGCTTAACCTCTTCTACAGTAACCTACAGTACCAAAAAGCTACAGTAATCTACAGTAACCCGTCATGATCTACAGTAATCTACAGTACCAAAAAGCTACAGTAATCTACAGTACCCCCCCCCCCCCCCCCCTCACCTTCCCATTAGCCGGCGGCGGCGGTGGCATCTGTGGCGGTCGTGAAGACGGCACCGGACTCGACGTCCGAATCGGGCTCCCTCTTGAGAATTCCGTGTATCGATTGACAGTTCTCCATTTCGATATCGATTTAGCCGACGCAGACGAGGCTATCGTCGCTGTTGGCGCCGTAAACGATCGGAATCCAGTGGGCGTGGCATCCACATCCTCGATTTCCTCGGATTCGAATTCATGAAGATGATCCAGGGCGAAAGTGAGGACGGGGGCGTAGAGCATTGCGATTCTTCTTTGGATCGTCTGAAAATGGTTGAATCTATAGGTACAGTACCCCTTGAAGATCTTACCATATCCCCATATCTTCTGTCGAATGAATGTTTGGCGAGGAGGTTGCGGAGAAGAGAAATCGGTCGTTTACGGTAGTCTTTGGTTTCTCTTATGCAGGCGACGAGCTCTTGCATCAGGAGACCCACGATGAAATGGTTTTGGGCGAAGGTGGGGCTGAGATGCCATTCTCCGGAGCAGGAGGCGTCTGGAATAGGGAGTAGGGGTAATTCTAGGGGTTTAGGCTTAGCTACAGTAATCCTAGAGGCTACAGTAATTCAGAAAGTTACAGTAATCCTAGAGTTTAGATACAGTAATTTTGAAAACTACAGTAATCCAAAAAAGCCTAGGCTTAGCTACAGTAGTCCAAAAAATTATATGCAAGCTACAGTAATCCCAGCTACAGTAATCCTAGAGGCTACAGTAATTCAGAAAGGTACAGTAATGCCGAAGCTATAGGCTTAGCTACAGTCGTCCTGAAGATTAGCTACAGTAATCCCAACTACAGTAATCCTAGAGACTAGCTTTACTAATTCAAACTACAGTAATCCGAAAAGTATATTTTTAGCTATTGTAATTTCGAAAGCTACAGTAAACTTAGTTACAGTAATCTTAACTACAGTAATCTTAGAGTTTAGCTACAGTACTTCTGAAAGTTACAGTATCCCTAACTATAGCAATCCCAGAGATCCTATCTTAGCTACAGTAATCCTAGAGTTCAGGTACAGTAATCCCAAAGATCGATGCTTAGCTACGGTACTTATAAAAGCTACAATAATCCTGACTACAGTAAACCAAGAAACCTAGGCTTATCAACAGTAATCCCAGATGTGTAACTTTAACTACACTACTCCACATAATCATTGTTCCACCCTGATTTTTGGCCAAAATGACTATCTAGGTCAATTATTTGAAAAGGTTACCAACATGGATGTTGGCTCAAATGGTACTAGAAATAATATTCCATTGTTAGTTTATCCTTCCCGTAACCCAGATAGCTCAAATTGAAAAAAGTGCTTTTGGCCAATCCACAAAATCATTGTTCCACTGCCTAATTTAGGTCAAAATTGACTCTGAAAACAAATTGATCATGCTAAAAATGTTAATCAGCCATCAATGAAGGCCCATATGCCTTTATTCGGCACTAAATTTAAGCCATCCATTATTTAGGTCAGCAGTCAACGATCTTAAAGGCCACCTGGAGTTATGCACCCAAAACGGTCAAAATCAACTCTGACATGTTTTATGACTCAAATTTATTGCCTAGTAAACATCTTGATTATTTTTGAAAATTTTCGACCCATTTTTGGTCCACATGTCCTCGATCTCAGTCAACATGTCACCTGTAGGCCTCTGTAACAGATTGCTGATGTAACTCTGAGCTTTGAAACTTTGAGACTTTTTTTTTCAATGCTTGAGCTACATCTTTGCAGTTGAAAACTTTTTTGTACAACCTCTCCTTGGCCCATTTTTAGGCTTCAGAAAAAGATTAGCGAAAAAACAATAGGAAAATGGGGGTTTTTCAGTGATTTATGTACTTTACCCTAAAAATGGGTCAAGGAGAGGATGCACAAAAAAGTTTTCAACTGCAAAGATGTAGCTCGAGCATTGAACAAAACAGTCTTAAAGTTTCACGGCATACATTTTTATGAGCCGTCAGTTACAAGGGCTCACAGGTGACATGTTGACTGAAATCGAAAACATGTCCACTGAAATTGTGTCGAAACTTTTCAAAAAGTTTTAAAATGTTTACTGGACGATAAGTTTGAGTCATGAAACATGTCAGAGTTGATTTTGACCGTTTTGGGTGCAAAAATTAAGGTGGCCTTTAAGATCGTTGACTGCTGACCTAAATAATGGATGGCTTAAATTTAGTGCCGAATAAAGGCATATGGGCCTTCATTGATGGCTGATTAACATTTTTAGCATGATCAATTTGTTTTCAGAGTCAATTTTGACCTAAATTAGGCAGTGGAACAATGATTTTGTGGATTGGCCAAAAGCACTTTTTTCAATTTGAGCTATCTGGGTTACGGGAAGGATAAACTAACAATGGAATATTATTTCTAGTACCATTTGAGTCAACATTCATGTTGATAGTCTTTTCAAATAACTGACCTAGATAGCCATTTTGGCCAAAAATCAGGGTGGAACAATGATTATGTGGAGTAGTGTACAGTAATCCTAAAAGTTACAGTAACCCAACTACAGTATCCCCAGAGGTCTAGGCTTAGCTACAGTAATCCCAGACGTCTAGCCTTAGTTACAGTAATCCCATCGATCCAGGCTTATCTACAGTAATCCAATAGCTCTAAAAGTTAGCCCAAATCTCAAAAAAACCCACATCGATCCGTCTCATTGGTCTCAAGCGTGGGCGTATTGAAAATCTGATTGAAAAACCTGGACAAGAATCCGGATCCACTAGCTGCAAATCCAAATAATCAGGCTCCGCCCCTTTTTTCCCCATCCTACCATTAGTCGTCTGCAATTGAGTGTCTATAACTCCACCGGAATAGTTCAATCGTTGAATCTGGGATGTTCCATTGATCAAAACGGGAAGATTCAGGGGAATATGATGTTCGTGGAGGCAAAGAATCTCCAGAAGATCCGTTTTATAGTCACGGAGAGCACGGTAGTCGGTATCGTCGAGTCGGGAAATGTAGAAGTGAATCCAGCGGAAGACGACGCCACGGTCGACGAAACTCATTGCAAACTGCAAATTTTGGGAGAGTTACTGTAGGGGTACTGTAGTTTGGAAAGGGGATTACTGTAGTTAGATCCTAGAGGTTAGAGGGGTACTGTAGCTAGCTAGAGCTGTCTTAGGGTTACTATAGTTAGCAAAATCGCTAGAAACTGAATTATGGGATTACTGTAGTTGGACCATCATATTCTATAGGATTACTGTAGTTTGGGGTTACTGTAGTTTAGGATGAGATTACTGTAGTTTTGGTTTACTGTAGTTATCACTAGGATTACTTTAATAGGGATTACTGTAGCCGTTTCCAGGGTTTTCGTATCTAAATAAAAAGACTACTGTACCTAGATCATTGTATTCTACAGGATTACTGTAGCTGAGGGTTGCTATGATTCCAACTAGGATCACTGTAGTTTTGGGTTACTGTAGTATTCACTAGGATCGTCCCAAGGATTACTGTAGCTACTTGCTAGATAGAGGGATTACTGTACCTAGATCCTGGATTCTTTAGGATTACTATAGTGGAGGCTTACTGTAGTCTAGGGTGGGAATACTGTAGTATTTTCTAAGATTACTGTAGTGGGGATTACTGTAGCTCCATCTCAGGGTTACTGAATTGGAGGGTTACTGTACTTTTCACTAGGATTACTGTATTGCGTACTACTGTAGTCATATCAAGGGTTACTGTAGCTATTGGCTAGATAGAAGGACTACTGTACCTAGCTTCTATAGGATTACTGTCGTTAGACCATAGAATTATTGTATAAGAGGGTTACTGTAGCTAGACCAAAAGACTACTGTACATAAATCCTGGATTCTATAGGATTACTGTAGGTTAGGGTTACTGTATCCAAATCCTAGTATTACTGTACCTAGATCTCAGGATTACTGTAGCTAAGTCCTGGAGCCTATAGGGATACTGTAGCTAGCCAGATTGTTAGATCCTTGGACTACTGTACCTAGGATCCCGACTTCTATGGGATTACTGTACCTAGCTAGACCCTAGGATTACTGTACCCCCCAAAAAAAAACTACCGTACCCTGGTAAAATAAGCCAACGCCAAGTTCGCACACCGACTCTCCTCCCTCATCTCCTTATGCTTCAACACAATCTGCGGTACGCCCACTTCCAATACATGTCCCATTTGATCCAGAATCTCCGGCGGGAATCGATCTCTTTGTGATATCTTATTCAATTGCTCTGAACACATCGTCTGCGCCATACTCTTCACCACAGCATCCGTCAAAACCCATAATTGCCTGTAGAGTTGTCCCAGCTGCTCTGGTTCTCCTTGCATTTCTCTCATCTATAAAAGAAAAAGGATTACTGTAGGTCTAAGGGGGGTACTGTAGTCCCTACCAAAGTTGGTAAATGTCTACAGATTACTGAGTAGATTGTTGCGTCATGGGAGACGAATTGATCTCTTGAGGCGGCGTCGGCGAAATGGGATTTGACGAAACGGCGGACGATGTGCGATTTGTTGTTTTGGCAGCATGAGTCGCAGATTGAGATTATTGATCTGGAATTGGTACAATAAGAGGATTACGGTAGTTGAGAAGGTACTGTATCTAGGTTAAAGGATTACTGTAACTAGGACTACGGTAGCTAGATCCTAAATCCCTAAAGAGGTACTGTAGCTAAGTCTGAGGATTACTGTACCTAGATCCTATATTTAGAAGCTACAGTACCTCCTATCTATAAAGCATATTACGGCAGTCTAAAACCTACAGTATCTCAGTTAAAGGATTACTGTAGCTTGACACTAGGATTACTGTACCTAGCTATCGTTAGAAGCTACAGTATCTCGATCAACAGAGCATCTTACAGTAGTCTATAACCTACAGTATCCCTACCTTTCTACAGTAATCCTGAAAAATTACCTATTAGAATACAGTACCCCTGAAACTACAGTAACCCAAAAAACTAGGGAATCCTTATCTATGAAAAAGATTACGGTAGTTTAGTAGCTACAGTACCCTTCTACAGTAACCGGATACGGTAGCTATGGGATACAGTAATCCCAGGATTATTGAATAAATAAAAACTTGAAAATTATTACAGTAATCTTTGAATTACAGTACCCCCCATTTTTCTACAGTAATCGTACAAATACAGTATCCCAATCTATAGAGGAGATTACGGTAGCTCAGAAGATACTGTATCCCTATCTTTCTACAGTAGTCTCAAAAATACAGTATCTCTATCTATAAAGAAGGGTAGTCTTCAAGCTACAGTATCCCAGACAATAGATTACTGTACCTAGATCCTAAGATTACTGTACCTAGATCCTAGGATTACTGTACCTAGATCCTATTATTACTGTACCTAGATCCTAGAAACTACAGTACTCTCCTAACCTTATCGTCGCAATCGCAAGCTGATCAGTGGGTGCTTGGGGAAGAATGGCGAAGAGTCGTCCAAGGACAATGGGTAGATAGACAAGTAATCGATCAAACGGCACATCAGACAGGATCTGGAAAAAGGGGGAGGATAATGGGGTGGACATCGGGATAAATGGACACACAGAAACTAAAAAAGAAAGACATACACGTATATTCTGTAAAAGGAGTTTAAGCTGCGGATCGGGATCTTCCATTGAGAATGATCTCTGAATGGAATCCGCTATTGGAGAGCATGATCTTGGAATATCCGATGGCGGAGACGACGATTTCGATTTTACCATTCGCTGAAAGGTTAGATATTCTACAGTACCCTTCAAAACTATATAGAAAAAAGGGTTTTGGCCATTTTGACCATTTTCAGGGGCCTGGATCACTCTGAAAACTTTAAAAGTGTCAAAAAACCCCATTTTTAGCCTATTTTGACTTGAAAAACGTGATTTTTAGCCTATTTTTTCACTGAAAAATCGATTTTTTCCATTAAAATCAAGCAAAACAGTGAAAAAATAATGGAAATTGGGATTTTTGACCTAAAATTTTCGAAAAATGGACTTAAAACTGGTTTTTAACGCTAAACACCCTGTTTTTCGACATTTTTCGCCCTAAAATAGAGAAAAAGCACAATTTTTAACTTAAAAATCCTATTTCTTCGATTCAAAACTGGTTTTACTTGGGTGAAATCGATTTAAAATAGAATTTTTAGGCTGGAAAAGCCTCAAAAACTGGGTTTTGGAACTGAAATTGTTCAAAAACAGGCTTAAAATAGGTTTTTTAAGGCTGAAAATCGGTTTTCTCGAGATTTTTAGCTAAAAAATCATGATTTCAGACCGAAAAATCTCATTTTTCCCATTCAAAACTGGTTTTTTTTACCTGGAATCGGTTAAATCAAGCTAAAAAAGCGGTTTTTGACTGGAAAATTCACTTTTTCGGGTATTTTTTAACTAAAAAATTGAAATTTCCAGTAAAAAAACCATTTTAAATCGATTTCACCCAAGAAAAACCAGTTTTGAATCGAAAAAATGTGCTTTTTCTCAATTTTAGGGTAAAAAATGTCGAAAAACTGAATTTTCCGCTTAAAAGCCCCTATTTTAAGCCAGTTATTGGTAAATTTATGTCAAAAACCCCAATTTCCCTCATTTTTTTCACTTTTTTGCTTGATTTTAATGGCAAAAATCGATTTTTCAGTGATAAAATAGGCTAAAAATAGGCTAAAATCACGTTTTTCAGGTCAAAATAGGCTAAAAATGGGTTTTTTGACATTTTTTAAGTTTTCAGAGTGATTCAGAGCCCTTAAAGCTTCTGAAAATGGTCAAAATGGCCAAAAATCAACTGCTTTGAACGGTACTCGAAATGTTAGTGGTGCCCTTCTAATCGAGGTCCTTACCTTCAAACTATCCGCCGCATCACCAATAATCCCTTTAGCCGATAACCGATCGCACGCTTGAAAGAAGCTCTGTAGTTTCGAGTCAGTAGTGAACACTGATGAGACGAGACGCAGACGAACACGGAACAGGGGCTTCTGGTCAACCCAACGAACTTCCGACGCCTCCTCCCCTTTTCCCATTCCAGTTGGCTTTGATCGATAGTAATTTGGGGGCAGATCAATGGCTACAGGTAATGCAAACTCTTGTTCATCACTTTCCAACACTAATCTATCTTTCTTCCATACCAAGGGGAGCCATGAGTATCCGATAGGTGTCTCCGTCGATTCTGATGTCTTTTGATTGGAATTAGCTACAGAAATATGGGAGAATGAGAATAAAAGATGGTCGGAAGACGTCAAATTCAGTGGAAGTTGCGTTTTCATCTCCTCCCCAAAAACTGGATTTTGTTGATGGTGTTGAATGGAGCAAGTTGATGATATACAGTATGGACCGGCTGCCGACATCCGATCAACCATCGCTTTCTCCGGGATTGCTTCCTCTCCACGCACGAAACGGACGGTGCACGAGATGTTGCGCGCTTTTGAGAACGCTTTTTGGGAGTCATATCTGCAAAGGAAAGGGGTACTGTAGATGGCCGAGGAAGAGCTTTCTAAGCCGCCAAATGAAAATGGGGTACTGTAGCTCACTTCAATGCCAATGGATAAATATAAAGCAGATTCGTCAGTGTCGTATGCGGTTGACTCGGTTGATCGCCAAACGTTTGCAATTGAAATACGGGCGGTGTCTTCGATTCGTCGGGTTTCCATGGGTTTAGAGGGTAGAGCGATGGGTTGACGCGGTCTGAAAGGAATACTGTAGGTAAGGGGGTACTGTAGGTGACTTAGGATCCGATAAGCTCGGCCAGCCGATTTTAAAGCTATTTTAGGTCGGAAAATAGCTTAAAAATCGAATTTTCAGGGTAAAAATGACATCTTTCACCCTGAAATTAACCTAAAATGCGTTTTTCGATATTCTAAAGTCAAAAATACAAAAATACAAAAAAATAGCCTTCAAAATACACTTTTTGGCCTGGAACTGTTCGAAAATACGTTTGAAACAGGTTTTTGAGCTGAAATTGGGGTTTTTCAACGTATTAGGTGAGAAAACCCCATAAATAGGTAAAAATATGCTTAAAATTGCATTTTTCGAGCTGAAATCGGTCAAAAATGAGCCAAAAATAGGTTTTTCGACATTTTTAGGCCTGAAACTACCGTAAAACAAGTAAAAATATTCCAAAAATTGTATCTTTGACCAGAAATGGTGTAAATACCAGTTTTTCAATATATTAGGTGTAAATCCACCGTAAAACAGATAAAAAAGGCTGAAAATTCCATTTTTGACTCCAAATCGGTCAAAATTGCGTCAAAAACTGGTTTTTAACTCTAAAAACCTCATTTTTAGGTCAAAAAACCCCTTTTTTGTCATATTTTCAAGAGGATTACTGTAGCTAATAACTTACTCAAATAATCCAAGACATTTGCTCTTGTATTCAATGAAATGCTAACTGTCGCATTTGGCACAATCATTTTGCTCTGTTTCTCCAATTTACTAAATTCTAGGAGACTTTTCTGAAGATCCACATCAGAATATCGATTCGATTCACATTTGAATAATTGAAGAGCATCTGAAGACCAAATTGAACTGGATGATGGAAGAGGTGAGGAGGAGGAATTGCTCATTTCATTTCGAAGATCAGGAAAGAGTGGTTTGGCTGTCCATGCGAATCTTTGACGATGTCCTGCTAGCCTCGTCATTGACATTGATATCGTTTTTTGGAGTTTTGCCACCGTTTTTGGGTCGGTTGATGATCTGAAACTATGGAGGAGGGGTCACGGGGTACTGTAGAGTAAAAAGAGTTGAAATATAACTAGAATAACATGAATATAGTGAAAAAAGGTGGAAAACCATTGAAAAAACCATCTAAAACACTGTAAATCCAATCTAGACCTAACATAGACTGAAATATAGTGAAAACGGGTGAAAAAACCCATAAAAATGCCAAATTTCGCTGAAAAACTCGTTAAAAATCATCTAAATCACTATAAATCCAATCTAGACCTGACCTAGACTAAAATATAGTAAAAAAATGGTTTAACAATCATTAAAAATCACTAAAAATGGTGTAAAATTCATTGAAAATCGCCTAAAATCACTGAAAAAAATCAGGATCAAACCCTATAATAATGTTGATGAAAAATTAGGGGGTTTTCATTGGATTTCTAGTGTTTTTTGACTGTTTTTAATGGTTTTTTTCGCAATTTTTGATGATTTTTCCACGATTTTCACTATATTTTAGTCTAGGTTAGTTCTAGATTGGATTTTTCGTGTTTTAGACCGTTTTTCATGAATTTTACAGCAAAATTTTGGATTTCTAATGAATCTTCCATCTTTTTTGCTATATTTTAGTCTAGGTTTGGTCTAGTTTAGATTTTTAATGGTTTAGTGATTTCAACAACAACAACAACAACAACAAAGTCGGGGGGTCGATAGCTCAGTCGGCAGTGGCGGCTGCGAGCGATCTGGAGGTCACAAGTTCAAGTCCACCCTCAGCCCCCGGGTTCACCCAGCCTTTCATTGGGTAGTAGCATGCTACGAAAGATTACTCGGTCACTATCCCCGGCCAGGAAGTGACTTAAAAATTGGCCCAGACCGGTACGCCACCAGGATTACTTAAGTGTATACTGAACACCGGGATCCGCAGTGCTTCTAGCGCTTGAAGAACGGATCGACTTTGTAATCTTTGTAATCTTTGTTGTTGTTTAGGTCTAGATTAGATTTTTAATGGTTTCTCATCAATTTTATTGGGAAAATTCAAATTTTTAATGGTTTTAGACCACTTTTTATTATATTTTAGTCTAGGTTTGGTCAAAATTTGAGTTTTATTGTTTTAGACCGTTTTTCATGAATTATATAGCATTTTTAGTGATTTTAGGTGCTTTTTTCACCATTTTAACTGTAATTTAGTCTAGGTTCGGTCTGGATTGGTTTTTTAGTGTTTTGGACCGTTTTTTATAAATTTTTCGCATTTTTAATGATTTTTTCATCATTTCTAACTGTAATTTAGTCTAGGTTTGGTCTAGTTTGGATTTTCAGTGTTTTAGACCGTTTTTCATAAATTTTACAGCATTTTTTTAGCATTTTCAATGGTTTTTAGACGGTTTTTCATGGTTTTTAATCCGAAATTTTCCATTTTTAATGATTTTTAGACCATTTTTCATAACTTACTTCATATACAAATCCGCTTGCGTATCCGCCGACAACACCCGATCCACTCGACAAACCATCCACAAATCTCTATGATTAACTGTAGAAGGTGGCAATTGAATCAGGGCTCTCGATGCTGTTCTCTCCACTAACAATGATCTTCTGATTCCATTAACTTTACAACTTGAATCGAATACCGGTTCAGTGACATGTAATTCATCTCCATTGACTAAAATCTGAAATTCTTCACAAATCCTTCTTCCATCCATTGCATCGAATAGAAAGAGTCGAATGAAGAATGGTTCGATTTGTTGAAGAATTCCAGAGAGATTCGGAAGTTTTAATGATAATCCATTGAATTCCATCGATACCAGAATCGGGAAGGACGGATTCGATGATAATATCTTCGTTTCTCTCTTCAATGAGGACGTTTTTCTCATTTTAACCGGCGAATTCATTGGGGGTACGGTAGTTTTGGATTTCGGTGTAGGTAGAATTGTGCTTGATTCGTAGGAGGAGTACGGTAGTGGTTGAAGACGATAATAGAGGGAGAACATGTTACGTCGATCGACAATTGGTGGTTGGAGAGCACGGGCCGCCGAGTTTCTTCCTCTCCATGGTTGCATTTCGCTTGTTCTTGCTAAAAATGATTATTTTTTTGAAAAAAAGAAAGATGGCCTAGGATCCGACAAAACTCGGTCACGCTTTTAAATATTTTTTAAAAGGGTTTTTGGGCATTTTTCCCATTAAAAATGCTGTTTTCTTCGATTTTTTGTGATAAAACAGCTTAAATTAGGGCTTTTAGGCTGAAAAAGGCTTAAAACTTGATTTTTTGACCTGAAATCGTTAGAAAACAGGCTTAAAATCGGTTTTAAGGTAGAAAATCAAGTTTTTCGAGATTTTTAGCCCAAAAATCACGATTTTAAACCAAAAAAATTTATTTTTCCCATTCAAAATTAGTTTTTTAGCCTAGAATCGATTAAAACTAGCTAAAATATGGGGTTTGACTGGAAAACTCATATTTTTCGGTATTTTTTCACTGGAAAATTGAATTTTTATATTAAAAACCTATTTCTTTCAATTTTCAAGCAGAAAAAAGGAATTTTTTGTTTTAAAATTATGAATTTTCTCGATTTTCGGGCTAAAATTTTCGAAAAAACGATGTTTTCAGCCTCAAAAACCAATTTTAAGCCTGTTTTTGAACTTTCTAGGTCAAAAACCCCTTATTTTTCATCATTTTTCAATTTTTTTGGCTAGTTTCTAATGGAAAAATTGAATTTTTAAACTATTTTCAATAATTTTATCGATTAAAACAGCTTAAAATCACGTTTTTCAGGTCAGAATAGGCTAAAAATAGGTTTCTAAGCCTAAAAATCTGATTTTTTCGACATTTTCACTATAAAATTCTTTAAAAATCATGAATTTTCCTATTTTTAACCCAAGAATCACGAAAAAACTCACACATGCCGAAGTTTTCTGACAAATGCTGAAAAAAATTTTTGAGGGTCCACGTCTGGGGATTAAGAATAATTTTGGGGGTCCAGCCACTCAAAACCAGCTAAAATTGAGGCGTTTTGTGCATATTCAAAGCTTTTTGTACCCCCAGCTCCTCAGATTCCGAGTTTTGCGGGTCTAGCTTGCAGAAACTTATACATATGTGAAAAAACTAATTAAAATTGAATTTTAGCCTTGAAAATCCCGTTTTTTCGACATTTTTACCCTAAATAGACATAAAAATCCCGTTTTTTCGGCATTCTTACTCTAAAAACCTTTAAAATCCCGTTTTTTTTTGACATTTTTATCCTTAAAATCCTTAAAAATCCCACCTTTTCGAAATTTTTACCCTAAAAATCCTTAAAAATCCCGTTTTTCAACTTTTCCCCCCCCAAAATCCATGAAAAACTCACAATTAGAACTATCTTCCGATCCGATACTCTCCGTATCCGGCGCCTTTGATTTCCCTGGAATTGATGACGTGGCCACTGCATCCGATGACTTTGATCCTTTCTCTAGTTCCGAACAAATCGACAAAGCGTCCTCCTTATTCGCAAACGCAATCGCTGTCTGAAGAGCCACCAACCATTCCTCCAACATCTCCGTATCCTCGCATTCCAAAAGAATCGCTTTCTCTTCTAATCCCCTAATTTCCAGGATTGTTTTCCCTTTTTTGGTCGACTTAATTTGAGCTGTTGTCACTTTTAAGGGGGGAATTTTGGGGGATTCTGAGGGTGTTTTACGGATTTCAAATGTGCATTCTCCTGATTCAAGGCGTCTCAATATACAATATCGTTTCTTTGACGAGGAAGATTTCAAATTATCAAATAAAGTGGGCGGATCCGATTTGACAACGTTCAAATTCCCTTCTTTTACCACCCCAATGGCTCCAACAGATGCTCCATAAGCAGCCCGTTCGTCCTCCATATCCGACTCGAAAACTAGTGAAGATAGCGTCTCGTTTTCAATTGCCGATGACCTGGAAACCCAAAAAACCCTTTTTTTTCATAAATTTCATTGATATTTACGTGTTATTGGCTGAATAATCTCCGGAAAACTTTGCATAATTAAAGACAATGGATCTCTGTGGAGTTGTGTAGAATCGGAGGGCTTCTCGAGTCAATAACCATTTCGCTTGCTTGATATCCGATGGTTTTACCATTGGAATTGCTGTTTCGCATTCTTGGTGGGAGGAGGATTCCTGGAGAAAAATTCTCAGAAAATTGGAGGTTTTTGGCTATTTTGAGTTAAAATCTGTGGTTTTTCATTAATTTTCTAATTTTTTTTCTATAAAACCCAACTATTTCTCTGAGAACATCGAAAAAATTGATGAAAAATGACCGATTTTTGACTATTCTGGGTCAAAACCTGTGGTTTTTTGGGATTTTTAAAGGGGTTTCGACTGAAAAAAGCTTAAAATTGAGTGTTTCCAGTGGATTTTTTTTGTTTTTATTTTTTATGAGAAAAGGGCATTTTATTGAATAATCGGTTTTCTTTTCAAAAAATTGATGAAAAATGAACGATTTTTGGCTATTTTTGGACAAAATCTGTGATTTTTCATCAATTTTCTAACTTTTTTCCCATAAAATCCAACTATTTCTCTGAGAAAATCGAAATAATCAGAAAAATTGATGAAAAACCACCAATTTTTGACTATTTTTGGTCAAAATCGGTAGTTTTTTGGATTTTTAAGGGGGTTTCGATTGAAAAAAGCTGAAATTGAGGATTTTCAGCGGATTTTTTTCGATTTTTAGTGAGAAAAAGTGAATTTTTATCAAAAAAAATTGGCTGATTTTACGAAAAAATAAGAGAAAATTGAGGAAAAATGAGCAATTTTCCTCTATTTTTGGTCAAAATCGGTCATTTTCATTCAATTTTCTTCTTCGCTGAAAAACCGCTTTTTCTAGCGCAAAATCGAAAATATTCACTGAAAAAAGTAAAAATTTTGCTGAAAAACTGATTTTTTCGATTTTTTCTGGGGCAAAAGTGAATTTTAATTAGTTTCATTGAGTTTATGGAATAATTAGCAGGGTTTTTCAATAAAATTCAAGAAAATTGATGAAAATTGATCGATTTTAACCGAAATTTTTGAAACAGATGGAAAACGGGCGGTTTTGGGATTTTTTTTTCGATTTTTTCTCCAAAAAATCAATAAAAAACCTCAATATCATCACGGGGAAACAGAACAATCTCTCTTTGGGCATCATTTTCCAACTGAATACTTCTCTCGTTGATAAACTTCTCGTAGTCCACTGGCTCACTGATTGGCGCTTTTCTCTGCAATTTTTTGGTTTTTTTTCGGATTTTTTCCAGATTTTTTCGTTTGTTTTAGACTCACCAATGGATTCTGTGCTACCAGAGCGGCTCGGACAGCGTCACGAGCCTCGCGAGCCAAGCCAGGACGCCCGACGCCTGCTGTGAATCTGAAATTCGAGATTTTAAGGGGTTTTTTCGATTTTTTTTCATCAAAAAAGGCTATTTCCAGCTCATTTTTCATATTTCCCACATACTTTCTCAACTGAGACTTCCCAGAAGCCAAACTCTCGGGCACCAGCGTCGATGCGGTGCTGGAATTGCCGGAGACCACCGATCGACGATCATCTGTTGACTGGGAACCGCTACGCGCTGTTGACGATCTCATTTCATCTGAAACTCGTTTTTTCTTTAATTTTACGGTTTTTTAGCTTTTTTTAAAGAAGAATTTTCAAAGAAAAACGGCTGAAAACGGGGTTCCCTTTTAAATGTCGTCAATTAAAATGCCCGGTACGCGAACACCGTCACGACGGAATGCAGAAATTCGAAGGAAATTGAATTTATTCAAAAAGAAACCAATTGGAAGCTGACCAAATTGTAATAATTCTTGCTCCTCCTTGTCTCTGCAGAGAGATCTCTGGAGAGTAGAAAGTGTCACTGAGAGGAGGAGGAGGAGAGAATTAGATGGGTTGAAGAAGACGTCCTCATCGATCTCGGTTTAAACATTTATGATGAATTGAGGGGAAAGAGAGGGAAATGAGAGAGGGAAATGTTTGAAATTTGAACTTTCGCGGTGAGATTGCCACGTTTTTTTTTGAAAAAAAAGGTTTTTTCACCTTTTTTTCTTGATTTTTTTAAAAATACATGTTTTTTATCATGCCGAAAGCGTGCCGTGGCCTAGGGTATCTCTGGGAAGTTTCCTGCAAAAAGCAAAAATAAATAGCCCCTAGTGGACTCGAACCTGACCCCTTTAGATTGGTAGCAATTCATGGAAAATCCCACTGAGCTATTTTCTCAACATTTTTGGAAATGCTCAAAAAACCCAAATTTTAAGGTTCCCGGGGGTTTTCAAGGGTCCTGAGTACATTTTGACTAGTTTTAGAGCCAAAGAACCCCGTTCCGACATACCTAATTTTCAGGATGCAAAAAAAAAATCATGAAAAGTCTCCAAATTGGAGCATAGTACCTGAAACAGCATGGGAAACCATTTTCCAAAAAGAAAAAATGATTTGCCACTATATGGGCTCGAACCCGACCCTTTCAGATTGATAGCAATTCATGGAAAATCGCACTGAGCCATTTCCCGAACTTTTTTGAAAATGCTCAAAAACCCCAAATTTAAAGGTTTCCGGGGGTTTTCAAGGGTCCCGAATCCATTTTTCGCATTCCCATTGGTCAAAACTATCACTTTCAGTCATTTTTTTATGGTCAAAAAATAGAATTTTGAAAAAAAAAAATTTAAAATCACTTTTTATTGCAAACCCTCTCGTAACGTTTCAAAATTATCTTTGATATTTTTAATATAATATTCAATATCATCCGTTTCATATTTAATTCCATTCGTTCTCAAAATCTCTTTCTCATTATCAATAAGGCTTGATGTAACTTCTCTAATTCCACTCAAACGTTCCAATGTAGCTCTTCCTATTTCGATTCTTCTTTCCGGTCCAACTGTCTTTAAGATTTCATTGATTTCGAAGTTATCGATTCTGTTGGCGTTCTTGAAATCATTTATGATGTCTCGTTGACGAAAATTATCGCCTTGTGGTGGACAAAAATCAATAATCGATAGTTTGTTCCTCTTGTCAACCCCGAAATTCTCTCCATGAAGATCTTTTATGCCAAGAATCAATCGGAGAATGTAAGCCTGAAATTAGAAAAAAAATTTTTTCGCGGCCGAAACATCTACGCAAAGTAGATTCAGCCTAGCTGTCGCTCGTGTGGCCGCGGCGGTTGTGCGTTTGTTGGCTAATCTGAGGGCGAGGGTTCGGTTTTGGCCGCGGCCAATTTAATTTTTTTCTTTTTTTTTCTTTGAAAAAAATCAATATTACCTCCACAACTATTCTCGTCTTCAATTCCTCATCTTCCACCTTTTCAACGACTTCGAAACCATCGACTTCTTTAGTCATAATGAATTCACTCGGGAAATAGACGATTGGTCCCGTATCGATGAAGTTTAGAATGCGATAAAGCAGAATTTCGAGAGGATTCGGTTGGAATCTAACTGGCGGAGTGGAAACAGTTCGATGATAAGTCTTCAGATAATACCGGGTTACTGTATCCCCCTTCATCACTTTTGCTATCGTTCCCTCCATTATTCCAGCACTTTTCGGCTCAAATTCAACTTTCGATTCAGGATCTTGTTTCTCGAAAAATGCAATCGCGCTCTGTTCGAAAGAGGGTAGAGGTCTGGCAAATCTGAAGTTTAAATATTTAATTTTGATTTTTTTTAGAAAAAAAAATTTGAAAAATTTTTGAGTTACGAAAAAAAATGAAACTGACTATTTTTCAGTGATTTATAAAATTAACATGTTTTTAAAAATAGAAAATCAATGTCTGCTAGACAAAATAAAAAAAGTGGCCGCGGCCAAAACCGAACCCTCGCCCTCAGATTACCCGACAAACGCACAACCGCCGCGGCCAAACGAGCGACGGCCAGCAGTTGTACACTTTGCGTAGATCTCTCTCTCTCTCTCTCTCGGCGATGAAGCCACGCAGAAAGGTAAGAAGGTTCCCTAAAAATTTACCTCATCGCTTGGCCACGTTTTTCTATATATTTTTCCATAAACTTCGAATAAGCCAACACAAAGCCTGAACTCTCGAGTATTTTCGAAAATTGAATAGCCAGATTAGCAGATGCTTTTCGAGCGTTCTTGTGCGCTGTTGTGTTATTGACATGATCACAGGAGGAGAGGAAGGCATTCCAATGGCTCATTGCACTGTGCTTCTAAAAATGACTAAGATTAATTATTAGTGAGAAAGAAACCAACCACAACACAAATTTCTTTATCCTTCATTCCAGCTTCGATTACAGTATCCGCTCCAATTCTCGCTCCATTGAACCATAGCTCTTGAAAACGATGATCAATATGGAACATCTTCTTGATTTTATCCTTCAGCTCCGAAATGTTCCCCTACAATTGAAAAAAATTATAAATTAGAGAATGATTAAAACAACAAACTTGGTCTCTGAATGTCCACTCAAAATCTCTATGTAGATCGCCCTCTTTGTCTCTTAGTTCCACAAAAATCCTCATGATTTCCTAGGAAAAATCACAAAATCAATGCAAAACGATAGACAATCTGTCCTGCTATTCAATACAGTAGTATAGGCTCCGCCCCCTAACCTTATGGTGAGGGGAGTCTCACCTGACCAGCAGGCGTATTTTAGTAAAAATGCTTGAAAACACCGAATTTCGTGGTTTTTAGAGGTTTTCAAGCGCCCTTAACCCATTTTTAACATTTTCGAAATATAGGAACCTTTATTGGATTTTCAGGATGTAAAAAAATTTCATGAAATGTCTCCAAATTGGAGCACGGTACTTGAAACAGCATCGCAAAGCATTTTCCAAAAAGCAAAAATGATTTGCCACTATGTGGACTCGAACCCGACCCCATTAGATTGGTAGAAAATCGTGGAAAATCCCACTGAGCCATTTTTCCAACTTTTTTCAAAATGTTCAAAAAATTGATTTTAAAGGCTAATTAGGGGTTTTCAAGGGTCCCTAACCCATTTTCAACATTTTCAAAACATAGGAGCATAATTTGGACTAATCCGACTTCCAGGATGTAAAAAAAATGTCATGAAAATTCCTCAAATTGAAGCATTGTACTTGAATCAGTATCGAAAATCTTTTTCCGAAAAGCAAAAATAATTTGCCGCTATATGGACTCGAACCTGACCCCTTTAGATTGGTAGCAATTCATGGAAAATCGCACTGAGCCATTTCCTCAACTTTTTTTGAAAATGCTCCAAAACCCCAATTTTTAAAGTTCCCGGGGGTTTCCAAGGGTCCCGAGTCCATTTTCACTACGTTTAGAGCCAAAGGACCCCATTCCAACAAACCTAATTTCCAGGATGCAAAAAAATGTTGATGAAAACTTTCCAATTCGTAGCATGGTACCTGAAACTGTTTGAAAAATTACTTACCAAAAAGCAAAGATGATTTGCCACTATATGGACTCGAACCTGACCCCTTTAGATTGGTAGAAAATCGTGGAAAATCCCACTGAACCATTTTCTCAACTTTTTTTCAAAATGCTCAAAAACCCCAATTTTCAAAGTTTCCGGTGGTTTTCAAGTGTTCCGAGTCCATTTTTAACATTTTCAAAACATGGGAACCTCTTTCGGACTTATCGGATTTTCAGGATGCAAAAAAAAATTTCGTGAAAAGTCCTCAAATTGGAGCATTGTACCTGAATCAGTATCGAAAAACTTTTTCCGAAAAGCAAAAATATTTTGCCACTATGTGGACTCGAACCCGACCCCATTAAGATTGGTAGCAATTCATGGAAAATCCCACTGAACCATTTCCTCAACTTTTTTGAAAATGCTTGAAAAAACCGAATTTCGTAGTTTTATAGGTTTTCAATGGTCCTTAACCCATTTTTAACATTTTCAAAACATGGGAACCTCTTTCGGACTTATCGGATTTTCAGGATGTAAAAAAAATTTCGTGAAAAGTCCTCAAATTGGAGCATTGTACCTGAATCAGTATCGAAAAACTTTTTCCGAAAAGCAAAAATGTTTTGCCACTATGTGGACTCGAACCCGACCCCTTTAGATTGGTAGCAATTCATGGAAAATCCCACTGAGCCATTTTCCCAATTTTTTTGAAAATGCTCAAAAATCCCAAATTTCAAAGTTTCCGGGGGTTTTCAAGGGTCCCGAGCTCATTTTTTGCATTCCCACGCCTCGTAAACTGTCACTTTAAGTCCTTTTCCATTGTCACCATCTGTCAATGTTAATCTAGAATCTAGAATCTAGAATCTAGATCCTAGATCCTAGATAAACAGAGAAGATTCGTCCTGAACATCTGCTACTTAATCACAGTAATTACAGTAGAATAGGCTCCGCCCCGGACCTTTAGGGGGGTGGTAAGAGGGGTCTAATCCTCATTCACTCGTCTCTCCTGGCCAGTGACCGTTCTCTTTTTTGGACCGCTTGCTATCTAACCTCTATCTTAGATTTAAATTCCAGGTAGCCAATGGATTACGTCCACAGTACCCCCTACTCATCGGAAACGCTGAATAAGATCCGCTTCACGTCGGGATTATTCGCCGCCTACACACTCGCATTTTACACCATGGTTCTCGCCATATTAGTGTTTGGAGTCCTTCTCTCACCGTTTGTGGTATGTGTTTTTTGGGTTTTAGGCCTTAAAAAAAGAAAAAAAAGAAAAAACTCCATGGCGGGAATCGAACATAACCCCATCAGACCATCGCCCAAGAGCGCAACCGCTGCGCCATTCGACCACAATTTTCGTTGACGGCGGTGGATGGTGATGTGTGTGGTGGTCGTCGCTGGGAGCTCCACTGACACAGACAGCAAAAAATATTATTTTCCAGATCGCCATATTAGCAATCTGTATTCTGTCAATCGAATTCAATGAGCTTTTAAAATTTATCGATGAAGAAACCGAAAAGCTATGGATAATCATTGGGGCGTTATTAGCCTTCGAGCAGGCTCCAGCCGCTTGCACTATGGTAGCATTCGGTGTGGCCTTGATCGACTTAAAGGGGAAGAAAATGAGGGAGAAGGCGGAAGAAGTTAATCCCGAACCTATCAGTGCCAAAATCGTGCCAGTTGGTGCCGGAGCCACCTCGGAACTCCTTGCCGCAACAGTGCCACTTGGTGCCGAGGCTCCGGTCCAAACAACTCGTGCCAAAATCGTGCGACTTACTGTCGATGACCTCTATATTCCACCCTTCCGCCACAGGTATTCTGCTGTTTCCGATGACTCCGATGGTTCCACTTCCAGTGATGACTCGACAGATGATAGCTCAAGTGTTAGCGAAGATTCCAGTGATGATAGCTATGAAATTGTTAATAATTATTGATTTTTTTAAAAATGTACTTTTAAATGTGATTTCTATGAAATTGAATAAAGTTTTTTCAAAAAAAAAGTTTTTATCGTGCCGAAAGCGTGCCGTGGCCTGGGGTACCTTTGGGAAGTTTCCTTAAAAAAACAAAAATAAAGTGCCCCTGGTGGACTCGAACCTGACCTCTTTAGATTGGTAGCGACTCATGGAAAATCCCACTGAGCCATTTCCTCAACCTTTTTGAAAATGCTCAAAAATCCCAAATTTCAAAGTTTCCGGGGGTTTTCAAGGGTCCCGAGTCCATTTTGACTAGTTCTAAAGCTTTGGGACACATTTTTGGCACATTTAGTTCTCAGGATATCAAAAAAATTGTCAGGAAATGTCTTCAAATTGTAGCACGGTACTAGAAAAAGCCTAAAAAATTATTTCTCAAAAAGCAAAGATGATTTGCCACTATATGGACTCGAACCTGACCCCTTTAGATTGGTAGCAATTCATGGAAAATCGCACTGAGCCATTTCCTCAACTTTTTTTGAAAATGCTCAAAAACCCCAATTTTTAAAGTTTCCGGTGGTTTTCAAGGGTCCCGAGTCCATTTTTCGTATTCCCATGAGTCAAAACTGTCACTTTCAGTCATTTTCCATTGTCCCATCTGTCAATGTTAATCTAGAATCTAGATTTTAGATCCTATCTTAGATAAACAAAGAAGATCTGACCTTGACATCTGCTCTGTAATTACAGTATAGGCTCCGCCCATAGCCCTTGGGGGAGGTAAGAGAGGTCTACTCCTCATTCACTCATCTCTCCTGGCCAGAGGACGTTCACTTTTTTTACCAACATTTTTTTCCAACTAAGAGTGAGATCAACCGCGCTCTACCGTACTCTCAGTCTATTTCACAATAAAATTCCAGGTAGCGATGACCTACGCTCACAGCACGCCCTACTCTTCGGATATGCTTAATCTGATACGCTACATGTCCGGAGTGTTCGCGTTCCACGCTCTCTACCTAGCCTTCAGTTGGGCAACATGTTCCGGATTGGGACCAGCTCTCGGATTGGTTTTCGTAAGTTTTTAAGTCTTAGCTATATGATTTTCGGCCATTTTGACCAGTTTTTGGCCGGTTTTTGCATTGAAAACAGGCCGAAAACACTTTTTTCTAGATTAACCGATTTTGATGGCCTAGAATAGGATTCTAGGCCACCAAAGCTACCGTAAGATCCCTAAAATAATTTTTTCAGCACACCCCACTATTCCTCTTTTTATTGTTTGGGGAGGAGGACGATATCAAGAAGGTTATCGATGAGCAAACCGAGAAAATGTGGATATTGATTGGGGGATTGGTGATCTACGATTTGGCGGGGGTGTGGGGAGTCATTATCACTCTAGTGGCGTTTGGAGTAGTGGGGTTAAGGGAGATGGTTTGGGAGCAGAGGTTGAAGGAGGCTACAGTAACCCTAGCTGAAGCTAAAGTGATCCTAGCCGAAGCTACAGTATCCCAGACCACCCCAGATAAACCTGCTAGCTTAGGTGAGGCTACAGTAACCCCAGCCAAAGCTACAGTAACCGAAACCCGGCCAGAACCGGATAGCGATGAAGATGACGAGAACTGCATGTTCCGTGACGTTGATTACATCCCACCCCGCCCACGAACCACAGTAACCCGACCCACCCCAGAATCTGACGGCGAAGATGTAGCTTCTGAGCTCTGCCCGTTCCGTCACTTCCCCGCTGAAATGGCTACAGTAACCCGCGATGACTCCTCAGACCTCGACGATTCGGATACCGAATTCATGGTCCATCGTCGTGTCGATGATAGCTCTTCCGATGATTCTGACGATTCTGACTTCGATTTCCGTTCATGGCGTCCGAGAGCCTTGGCAAGCAGCGATGACGATTTTGAACTTGTTGACTAATTTCTGTTTTTTTTTTTGTTATGGTTACTGTATTTGGTTTCTATGAAATTGAATAAATTTTATAATTTTGAAAAAAATTGAAGTTTTCTTTTGTTTTTCGAGTTTTTAGCGTGCCGGAAGAGTGCCGTGGCCTAGGGGACTTCAAAGAAGCTAGGCCATCACCAGAAAAGTTCGGTCATGGCCTAGAAACCCAGGAAAGTTTGGAAAAGTGAGGCCACGACTTAAAACCCCTCCAGGAGGCTAACGCTCCCCATTAAACCTCGAAACATTTAAAGTGCAGTGGGGCGCATTTACTGACTAAAAATTACAGAACCCAAAAAATCATTTACTAAGCTTCTGGAAGGCTCTTAAACCACCCCGACAAAGTTCCAATCTTCAAAACTAATTTTCCCATCATTTTGACAATTTTTCATATTGTGCCGCATCCGTGCCGGGTCGTAACTTCTCCCAAACTCAATTTCATAAATCGGGACCTATATCATTTTGTAGAGCTCATTGAGAGCTCTCATTTTCACCCCTAGATCGTCCAAAAATATAGAGGTTGAAGAGAGTTATAGCCCGGCCCGTTTTCGGCCCTAGAGTACCCCCATCAAGTCAATTATCCAGATGGTATCTCTTGAGTGACATGGTCCCATCGGAATTTGGACACTATCACAAAGGAAAATCTGGATTACTGTCATTCGCACAGCTGCTCATTCTTAATATCTGGTGCTAATTGGTCTTTACTGGTGGTAATCCTATCTGACATCTGCTCACACTACGTGGATTTTGGGTTATCGAGATAAGGTAGAGTGACAGAACAAATATGAAAAAAAAGGAATATTGGACCACCGGGAGGAATTGGGGGACCATTGGATCCCACTGAACCAACCAAATGTTTGGAAAATACTCAAAAAACGGGGTTTTTAGCTTTGAAATAGTGTGGAAAATCGATTTCAGGAAAGCAAAAATACTATGGCCACCGATGGACTCGAACCTGACCCCTTCAGATTGGTAGAAATTCATGGAAAATACCACTGAGCCATTTGACCAAATTTTTGAAATTCCTCAAAAACCCCAAATTTAATTGTTTCCGGGGGTTTTCAAGGATCCCGAGCTCATTTTCACTAGTTTTAGAGCCCCAGGAGCCCATTCCAAGACACCTAATTTTCAGGATGTAAAAAAATTTCATGAAATGTCTCCAAATTGGAGCAGGGTACTTGAAACAGCATGGGAAACTTTTTTCCAAAAAGCAAAAATGATTTGCCACTATGTGGACTCGAACCCGACCCCCTTAGATTGGTGGAAATTCACGGAAAATCCCACTGAGCCATTTTCCCAACTTTTTCAAAAATGGCCAAAAAACCCATATTTTGAAGTTTCCGGGGGTTTTCAATGGTCCTGAGTCCATTTTTGACATTTTCGAAACCTTGGGACCCCATTCCGACACGCCTAATTTCCAGGACACAAAAAAAAATTTCATGAAAACTCTTCAAATTGCAGCATGGTACTAGACATAGCAATAAAAACAATTTTCCAAAAAGCAAAAATGATTTGCCACTATGTGGACTCGAACCCGACCCCTTTAGATTGGTAGCGATTCATGGAAAATACCACTGAGCCATTTTCCCAACTTTTTTGAAAATGCTCAAAAAATTCCTAAATTTAAAGGTTTCCGGGGGTTTTCAAGGATCCCGAGCTCATTTTTTCTATTTTTAAGTTGCTACCGTCACCCCTAGACTCTAACATCATATTTTCATCTAGAGTCAATAAACCACAAAAAATTATGCAAGACAAATAAAAAACTGAATTTTAATAGTGTTCCATTGAGCTCATCGCATTGCTCAGTTTTAATCGACTACCATGACTCCCTATTTATTTTTCCTCATATTTATATCCTTTTTCCTATTTCACTCATTTTTACCTGTAGTTTTCGAGGATAGGTAAGGCCCCCTTTTTTGGAATTTTTTCAATTTGAGAAAATAATTTCAGCCAAGCCCCGTCCCTAATCAATTTCGACCAATTAGAATGCCAAAAAATGTTCCAAGGGGACCTCGAATCCTTAGCTCGTGGCTCATTATTTGAAATCAACGAATCGAAAATTCTAGATCAAATTGCTCAGTCTAATTCCAAATGTGCAGAGTTTCAGAGGGTTTTTGGGTTCTATCAACATGGGCGGTCCCAAGAAGAATTGGATTATCCATTGGCTTATGGGATGTTGGTTCATGATGGTTTTGTGCAGGTAATTAAGATTAGAGCAGTTTTTATATCGTGCCGAAACCGTGCCGGGTCAGAGCTTCCTCCTCCAAACTCAATTTTATCACTCGGGACCTATACCATTTTGTAGATCTCATCGAGAGCTTCCATTTTCACCCCTAAATCGTCCAAAAATATGGAAGTTGAAGGGAGTTATGTCCCGGCCCGTTTTTGGCTCGTTTTTTTCATGGCCTAGAAACCCAAACTAGGCCCTGAGTAGCACTAAGCCAAACACTTAAGTTGCTAAACCATCCCCACAAGGTTCCCACCTTCAAAACCAAGCCATCCGTTATTTTCACGATTTTTCATATCGTGCCGAAACCGTGCCGGGTCATAACTTTCCACAAACTCAATTTTATCATTTGGGACCTATACCATTTTGTAGATCTCGTCGAGAGCTATCATTTTCACTCCTAGATCGTCCAAAAATATTTAAGTTGAAGGGAGTTATGGCCCGGCCCGTTTTCGGCCCGCCTAAAAAAAAAATTAAGATCAAATTTCTTGAAAAATGGCACATTTTTGGCACATGTTCGGCACAAAAAACATGTTTCCAGCTCTCCCTATTGCTCTCCGCCATCTACCAACCTCAAAACCAATTCTGTCTAGCCATCGATGGAAACGCCTCACCGGAATTTATTGACCAAATTCAAATGCTAAGTAATTGCTACCCAAATATCCATTTCTTTGTAAGTGCGCTCCATTGAACAACCTACCGTAACCCCCTATTTAAAGGTCACCGACAAAATCAAATGGTGCGGTTATGAGATCTTAACTTCGGTTTTTAGTTGTGTCAAGTATCTCTCAGCCTTGCCAAGTGACTGGAAATATTTTCAATACTTATCCGGCGTCGATGCGCCTTTAAAATCGAATTTAGAGATGGTTAGGATATTCAAAGCGTTAAACGGGTCGTTTAATGCCGAAATCGTGCCGTTCGAGTTTTATAGGCTTAATCGGAAATTGGTAAGCTACAGTAATCCATCATAATATGTGAAAATTAAAACTTTAGCCTTGGAACTCGCCTCTTCCACTGTTTAAGACCTCTCTTTCAGCCACGTTTTCCAGGGAATCCGCTGATTTTATGGTGGCAAGTGAGGTAATTCTTGAGGGTGCCGGGGGTGTGCCGAAAGCGTGCCAAAACGAGCCCGAATCTTCTAAAGTTGCCGGAATCGTGCCAAACCCAATTTTACCCCTAACTCCCTTCAGAATCGACATTTTCAGACGATCTAGAGGTGAAAATGATAGCTCTCGATGAGATCTACACAATTACATAGCTTTTGGGTAAGCTAGTTCAGTTTGAAGCGCTTTAGCAGCCCGGAAAACTTTATTTTTAGGTATACCTATTTAAAGAGCCTATAACTCCCTTCAAACTCAACTTTATGACTCAGGAGTTATGTCATTGTGTAGATCTCATTGAGAGCTTCCATTTTCACCCCCAGACCGTTTAAAAATATTAATTTTAAAGGGAGTTATGGCCCGGCCCGTTTTCGGCCCGTTTCGGCCCGCTCACTAAAGTACCCTACAGTACCCTCCCCCTTTCCTTTCAGAAAGTCCGGGACCAAATCGAGTTTCTACGTGGCACCACTTGCGCCGACGAGTCTCTCTGGGCTACCATAGCCGGAAACCCCAAAGGTTAGCTATTTGTTAGATTAGAGCGCATTTGCATCATTACAGAATTACCTATGCCTGGGGGATTTGACGCGAAGAAATGGTTAAGGAAGAATCGAAAATTGCAAAGTACACGTGGCAATTATTCCATGAATAATCAATATTATGTGTCGAGATATCAACAATATGTGAATAGACCACCGGCTAGGTGTCAAGGTATTATCAATAGATTAGGAAAATCTTTAAAAATGATATAAATAGTGTGGAAAACAGTTTTCCAAAAAGCAAAAATTATTTGCCACAATGTGGACTCGAACCCGACCCCTTCAGATTGGTAGCAATTCATGGGAAATCCCACTGAGCCATTTTCTCAACTTTTTTGAAAATGCTCAAAAACTCCAAATTTTTAGGTTTCCGGGGTTTTCACCGGTCCCGAGCTCATTTTCACTAGTTTCAGAGCCCTAGGACCCCATTCCGACAAACCTAATTTTCAGGACCCAAAAAAATTTTTATGAAAACTCTTCAAATTGAGGTATAGTACCTGAAACAGCATGGGAAAGCATTTTCCAAAAAGAAAAAATGATTTGCCACTATGTGGACTCGAACCTGACCCCTTTGGATTGGTAGCGATTCATGGAAAATCCCACTGAGCCATTTTCTCAACTTTTTTGAAAATTCTCAAAAACCCCAAATTTAAAGGTTTCCAGGGGTTTTCAAAGATCCCGGACTCATTTTTCATAGTTTCAACGATCAAAAATGTGTACTTTATTCATTCAAAAATAGCGATCTAGCATCGAAGCGATCTCATCCACCACATTTTCTCTCGATCCACCTCCTTCTCCTCCTCTTTTCGTTCTTGTTCATCAGTCGGCTCAAGGACAATCGTTTCCTCTTCTTTGAATAGAGTGGGTGGGCAGAATAGTTCAGAGACGAAATGGGGTCGTTTGGATTGTTGCTCAGCCTCTACTTGCTCCTTGGGTTTGATGATTAGGTCCTTTTCGAGTTTGATTCGCAGGGAACGGACTGATGAGGTGGGACTGTAATAAGAAATTGGGGTTGGTGTGCCTAAAGTGTGCCAGAATCGTGTCAAAAAAGATTTTAGCTCTAAATCTCTTCAAAATGGATAATTTTAGACGATCTAGGGGTGAAAATGATAGCTCTCGATGAGATCTACAAGTTGGACTAGCTACTGGACCATGACATCGAGTTTGAAGCGAGTTACAGTCTAGAAAAAACGATATTTCTAGATATAGCTGTTTTAAGAGCTCATAACTTCCTTGAAACTCATCATGGCCTAGTAACTAGTGTGTTGTGTAGATCTCACCGAGAGCTTTCATTTTCACCCTTAGATCGTCCAAAAATATCGATTCTGAAGGGAGTTATGGCTAAAATTGGTTTTGGCACGATTAAAGCATCTCCCATCACTTGTAACCCTTGAAGCTAGTTCGGAATGGGTTGGCACGAGCTGACACGACTTGGCAACCAATCGGCACATTTTTGGCACAATTTGGCACAATCTGGCACATTTATGGCAAGATATCGGCACGGGGCGGCACGTCTGAATTCCCTCAAACTGCTAGCGAGGACTCAATTGGCACGGGCCGGCACGTTATCGGCACGATTTCGCTATAAACTTACACCTCAGTATTCTCAATGACCGTAACCATCTCCTCCTCCTCCTCCGCTTCTTTACACGACTCGCAAGCCGTCTCCACTTCAGTCTCCTCCTCTTCCTCCTCCTCTTCCACGGCCGTCTCCAAATCCACATCCTTTGGTGGCTCCGAAAACCTGAGCACCTTGCCGGGTCGTGCCGCGGCTCTCATGATAGCACACGTCCATTTATGAACATTCTCATCCCTGATGTACAAATGAATGTTACCCCGAGGAAGACGGATTTTGATGTGGCATCGGAGCTATAAAAAAAAGGATGCAAATGCGCTCTATTGGACTCACTTACATAGTTAATCTTTTTGGATTTCTGGACGAAGCGATCAGCATTGCAGAATACATTGATGACACGACGAAGATCAACGACTAATCCAGTCTTGTCAGTCTCATAAATGATCATGAATCCGGTGGAAGTGACATTGATAAAACGGCTTTTAAGTTGAGAAATGTGGTCGGGGAAAAGGAAGAAATTGGATTTGGAACGGATGAAACTGTAGATGGAGCCTCGTTGAAGCACGTCGTTCACTTTGAATTGGGGGCGGAGTGGCAGGGAGGTGTACTGTAAGCTTTAGGGTTAGACTGCGTTGCGGTCGCGTCGCGGCTCCCTAGCTAAGCCCTCTTTAGCTTAAATTCATCCGCGTTGCGGTCGCGTCGCGGCTCACCTCATCCAATCGAACAGCCACTGGAAGAGCCACGGAGCGGGGGCCTTGAACATTTGTTGGAGCCATTGTTTCGGGGGGTTAGTTGCGAGTTTTTTATTGTTGATTAGTCGAACCGAATCTCGTATTGATTTCTTTATCGATTTTCGATCGATTATTGACAATTCCACGTGGAGGGGTGACCCGGTGGTCACGTTTTTTTGGATTTTGGGGGAAATGATTTTTTGAAATGGAGATAAATTGGTTTAGGGGGAAGATGGGGGGAAACGGATTATTAGTGAATTGTTGGGGAGGGTAGGGGCGTTATTTCGTTAGTAGAAAGTTTTGTGATAGCTACTACGGGAACTGAGATACAGGCGGTTGAAGTTGCGCACCTCTCAAATTAGGGTCTGAAGGAGCGCGCAATTTAAAGCGCTCATATCCGGCTTATCTTAAGAGATATCAAAAACTTGTAAACTAATGAAATGTAGAGCTTGAAAAGGACTATATTTTGTTAGTTAACCACTTTTTTATAGCCCTAATGGGAGCTGAGATATGGGAGGTTGAGGTAGCGGACTCCGCCGAAAGTCGAATTGCAGGGCCTCAGGGGCCGCCCAATTTTAAACCCCGATATCTTGCTTCCCGTAACAGTTATCAAAAAGTTGTCAACTAACAAAATGTAGCCCTTTTCAAGCCCTATATTTTGTTAGTTGACAGTTTTCTGATACCTATTACGGGAGCTGAGATATAAGCGATTGAAGTTGCGCACCCTCAAATTAGGGTCTGAAGGAGCGCGCAACTTCGAACGCTTATATATCGCTTGCTATAAAAGCTACAAAAAAGTTGTTAACTAATGAATTATAGCTCGTAATAAGAGCTACATTTTGTTAGTTGACAACTTTTTGTAGCTCTTCTGTAAACTGAGATACAGGCGTTTGAAGTTGAGGACCCCCTCTAACCTGGGTAGTAAAAAGCGCCTAACTTTAAACCTCTATATCTCGGTTCCCATAAGAGCTATCAGAAAGTTGTCAACTAATAAAATGTAGCCCTTTTTAAGTTCTATATTTTATCAGTTAATCACTTTTCGATATCTCTAACCACAACCGAGATATGAGCGTTTGTAGTTGCGGACCCCCTTAACCAGGGTAGGAGGGGCTCGCAACTTCACACGCTTATATCTCGCTTCCCGTAACAGCTATCAAAAAGTTGTCAACTAACAAAATGAAGTTCATGATAAGGGCTACATTTTGTTAATTGACAACGTCTTTGTAGCTCTAACCACAACTGGGATATAGGCGTCTGAAGTTGCGCACCCCCGCTGAGAGTCGGATGAGGGACCTGTGGGGCGCCTTACTTTAAACCCTTATATCTCTCTTCCCATAAAAGCTATCAAAAAAGTGTCAACTAACAAAATATAGCCCCTTTTAAGACCTGCATTTCATTAGTTAACACTTTTCCCGACCTTCACTCCTTCTTGAGTTATACCCCTTTCAAAACCGCCTATCTTTTTCAGGCTACTACTACCGCTTCTCCTGCGTCTTCGGCGTCTACGACCTCCCTAATTTGATGAAGTGAGCCACAAAAACCCGTAAAAATCATATTTTTCTTAATAATTTCAGACGCCATGAACTAATCGCTCACAAACTCTACTTCTCTTATCAACCCGCAGCTTTCTTGTGTTTAGTGGAGAATGCTAGAAGGAAGAAATCCCTTGAATTCAATGCGGATCGATATAAATATGAAAATATAGAGAATACTCCGTAGAAAAAAATTTATAAAAGAAAATAAAAATAAAATTATTTCTTTTTCTCCATATCATCCTTACAAAAATGGTTCTCCGCCGAATTGAATGCCTGGACCATTGGCACTGTCTTCAACTGATTCTTCAATGGATCCATAGACAGTTCACTAGGACGACGTGCCAGGGGAGCCGGTTCATCAAGAGATTCAGTAGACAATGTCTTTTTGTTAGCTTGCTCAGCTAGCTCCTCGGGGGTTTTCTGAAAAAAAAAAACAAAAAATAATGGACCCAAAAAGATTCGAACTTGCGCTTCTATAACCATCCCTCTTACACAGGTGATTCGCCACTTATAAATTGTATCTTTAAGTTATATTAGGCGCCATAATGAACAAATCGCGAACGCAAAAAAGGGGCGAGATCGCTCTTTCGCGAGATACCTACAATTGACACACAATCTATCTCCCGGCGAATACTATCCCACACTTCTTTCTTTTCTCTTTTTTTTTTCATTTTCACTGTTTTTCCTATATTTCATTCCTGTCTATATAATAAAGTGTTGTGTAATTTTTTGATTATTTTTCTTTGTTGAGTTTTATTTTAATTTGTTTAGAATGGTGATGTATCACAAGTACTGTTATGTACTTTCCTTGAAATTTCTTTTAGAGGTTAGGTACTTTTCAGAAAAAGTGAATTGGTCTCAATGTTCAAAAAACAGTCACAATGAAAAATTAGAATGTGGTAAGTGAATAGTGGGAAAGTGCTTCAAATACATATTCTTTCAGAAGAATGAGTTGTTTGGATCAGATTTATACGAAAACTGATGGTCAGAGGGGGACAAATAGCAATGGACAGTGGCGGATACACGCTAATATTCTACAGGTTAGTTGTCTGAAATTGAAATGAAAACTCAAACTAAATTTTTAGATGGGTTACGGTACACGTTCATCTTGGCATGACAACACGACCAAACGAATTGGGAGGACTCCAAAAGTTCTGATTAAGGTATTAATTGAGAATAATTGTAAAGTATTAATAGCTTTTTCTTACAGTATCTTTCACAAGCACACACGGCACATTCAACAAACGAACAAGTTCAGTCAACGGATCACCTCCAGCATCTCACACCAACATAAGGACATTCTACGTCTTCAAGCCATCGCCGACCATAATAATTATAATTTTTGTTTTTCTCTTTCTATCTTTTTTATTGTATTGTAGTTTTTAATTTAAAAAATAAATATTGATTATGAAGACGTTTTCGCTATTTACAAATTATAGGCGATCGCGATTTATAAATTGTATCTACACCCGGTTCGCGATTAGTCCATTATGGACAAATTGTACGTATATTTTCGCGATTTGCCTATTATGTGCAAATTGTATCCATGAATCCCAGTACTCAACCTAGTCCGGCGCGAACAATATTCTACCTATTGTATACTCGCCGCGAATCACCTGTGTACCCACTGAGCCATCCGGCCGCGCCGAGGAAACATGGCGGCGCCGCCTAGAAATGCTTGGCGCGCCTCTCCACGTGGCTCAGTGGGGAAGATGGATAACTTTAGAACAGGATGGTCCCAGATTTGAACCAATACCGCCTAATCTCTAGCTATGCAAGCGCGCCCCATCGCACAAACCCACCTTTTTAAGCATTTTCGCCTTCTCCGCCTCGGTTCGACCACTTTTCTGCTCTCCAGCCTTGCTCATCTTATTATTTTGTTACAAGATGCCGAGGGTATTATCCACAATTTTAGCCTTTTTCCGGGGAATGATTTTTTATCGATTTTTTATCGAGTTTTTTTGGAAATTCGAGAAAAAAAAATAAATCACGTGACCCCGGGGTACTGTGCCGGGTCGTGCCGCCACGTGTCGGACAACAGGGCAAACAAAGACTTGGGACCAGAATTCGTTTAAATTTTTTGGTTGAAGAACAATTTCGTGTTGGACACAACTCGGCTAACGTGGCACTTGAACGACCTGGTAATTTTTGTGAAATGCGCGCCCTTCTCTACCGCCTCTGCCCCGGCTGTTGTCGGTGACGAGCGTGGCGCAATGGCTAGCGCGCTTGTTTTTGGTTCCTCGCCCCCCGCCCCCTTAGGTTCGACCCCACCTCCAGGAATTCCTTTTTGTTTTTCCAGAAATGGGCTTAATTGAGACATGGGAAGTGACCGGTCGTACCGACGACTCGCTAACCGTCCTTTTCAAACGTCGCACCTATAGCGAGGAGAAGTTCGGGACGAAAAAGGAGGAGGGATTTGATGAGGAGACCAAGTCGGTGCTCAAGAAATTGGATGATTTGAATACGAGAATTCGTCAGCGATATCGTTTTGATTCTAAGAATCCGAAGAAAATTATTGTGGAGGCGGAGAAGAAGCCAGAGAAGAAGAAAGAGAAGAAGAGAGAGGTGGAGAGAGAGGAGAAGAAAGAGACCAGAAAAGAGAAGTGAGTTTTTCTAGGCCACCTTCCAAAAAAATTAGGCCATTCTCTTTTTTTTTAATTTTTAGAAAAGTGGAAAAATCTGAAAAATCCGAAAAATCGATTCAAAGCGAAACGGATTCTGAGGATGCGGGGGACCATGTGGTGGTTAATGGAGTTCTCGTGGAGAAGGGCAAAAAATCGGAGCCATGTGATCATCGTGGAGTGTGAGTTTTGGGATCGGGAAGTGCGTCAGGGATCCAGAAAAGCGTCAAGTATCTAAAATCGTGCTAATAATTAATAAAAGCGCCAAGGGCCCTGAAATCAGTAAAGTATCCAGAAATGCGTCAAACATCCATAAAAGAAAAAAAAGCTTGGTATCGCGTTAAATGCGTCAAGGACCTAGTTTTGCGTCAGGGATCAAAAATAGCGTCAGCGATCGAGAAACGCGTCAAGGATCCAAAATAGCGTCAGGGGTCCAAAAGCGTTATCAAGAAAAGCGTCAGGTATCCAGAAAAGCGTCAAGGATCGAAAAAAGCGCCAAGGGACCTAAAAAACACCTAGTATCTTAGAAAACGCCAGGAATCCAGAAAAGCGTCAAGTATCCGAAAATGGGCCAGTGATCGGGAAGTGCGCAAAGGATCCAGAAACGCGTCAAGGGACCTGCTTTGCCAGGAAGTCTTAGAATTCAGCTAGTTATCGAAAATAGCGTCAAGTATCCTAAAAAGCACCAGGTATCCATAAAAGCGCCAAGTATCCTAAAAAGCGTCAGGTATCCAAAAACGCGTCAACCACCTTAGATGTCAGGATATGGCTAAGTATCCAGAAATGCGCCAATATCCAAAAGTTCGCCAAGGGCCGAAATAAGACGCCAAGGATCAAAAAGTGCGTCAAGTATCTAGAAAAGCGTCAATTATCCCAAAAAGCGCCAAGGGTCCAGAAAAGCGTCAAGGTGCTAGAAAAGCGCCAGGGATCCCAAAATGGGTCAAGTACCAAAAACGCGCCAAGGATCCTAAAACACTTCAAGTATCCAGAAATGCGTCAGGGCTTCTAAACTGCACCCAGTATCCCGAAAGACGTCAAGGATCCAGAAAAAAGCTAGGTATCGAAAATAGCGTCAAGTATCCAGAAAAGCGTCAGGGGTCCAAAAACGCGTCAACTACCCTAAATTCCATGATACAGCTAAGTATCGAGATAAGCGCCAAGGGTCTAGAAAAGCGTCAAGTATCCTGAAATGCGCAAATATCAAAAAGTACGTCAGGCATCCAATAACACGCCAACAACCCTAAAAACCCCCTAACCTACCGTAATCTTCCAGCCCCCTCTCCCATCCGATGGCAATGACTCCCTACCCGGGAGCCTCCACTGCAGCTCAACGTGAAAAAGCTCGAAAAATGTTGAAAGTGATTGCGAGACAAATGCATGAAGACGACTTGAAAAAGGCGAAGAAACTCGAAAAATCTGTCTCATCCACTACTCCACTGGTTAAGACGAAAAGCTCCAAATCATCGAATAAGTGGGTAGCTGAAAAGGGGGCGGAGCCTATTTTAATTTTTTTTTTTTTTAGAAAAATGGGATGTGACAAGTGTGGAAGTTGTCAAAAATGTATCCATCGTTGCTCAGAAAAACACGCGGCTGAGCAAAAAGTGACTCCAGAAGAACGAGAGAACTTCTTGAAGGGAATTAAGACGCTCCGTAAGAGAATTGTCAAACCGGAGGTTTGTTGTTGGCCACGCCCCCTTTTTTTAAGATAAGCCACGCCCCTTTTTCTTATAGAAAAGTCGTGAAAAAGCGACGAAATCGCCGTATGATGCGACGCAAAGCGACTCGGAAACGGATGTGAGCAAGAGCAGTGATAGTGGAAAAGAGATGAAGAAGAAGAAGAAGAATAAGAAATGATTATTTTTTTTGGAATAAAAATACTGGTCTCGGTTTTCTATGGGGTTTATCTTGGGAAGGAGAAGAGATAGAGAAAAATGGTCAACTAGTAAAATGTAGAGAATGTCAAGGGCTATATTTTATTAGTTGACCACTTTTTGATAGCTTTTATGGTTAGGGAGATAGGGAGGTTTAAAGTTGCGCCCCCCCCCCCCCCCCCCAGAGAAGGGAGAGTGCAGAGAAATGAGGGCGCCCCTACTTCAAGCGCGTTTATCTCGTGAAGGAAAAGAGATGGAGAGAAATGTTCAACTAATGGAATGTAGAGAATGTCTGCTTTTTTCTCTTCTTAATCAGGTATGGGGGGTGTCAGTTTACCGTCAAAAATTTTGTCAAAAAAAAGTTTGTCGCTTAATAACTCGACGGAGAGTCAACGTTTCCGAATCGTTTTTTTTTTCATTCGACGCAGAATCGTATCGAGAATTTTTTGATTAATATTGGTAATAATCGAGTTGAGGATGAGCGACCTATTTGTGTTTTTTTGCACCTAACTTATTTCCAAAACTCAAAAAATATTCACGTTTTGTTACGTGATGAAATTGGGAGAGATAAGAATCCATAGAGAATCGATTTTTTCATTTCTTTCAAATTTAGACCCGAACGTGCGAAGCTTTGATGAGCTTTTCAACCTCCGATTTCCGTATTCCGATTTCCGTATTCCGATTTCCGTCTTCCGATTTCCGTCTTCCGATTTCCATTTTTGGATTTCCGTCTTCCGATTTCCGATTTCCATTTTTGGATTTCCATTTTTGGATTTCCATTTTCCGATTTCCGTCTTCCGATTTCCGATTTCCGTCTTTCGATTTATGCCATCCGATTTCCGTCTTCCAATTCCGGTTTTCCGATTTCCGTCTTCCGATTTCCATTTTTGGATTTCCATTTTTGGATTTCCATCTTCCGATTGCCGTCTTCCGATTTCCATTTTTAGATTTCCATTTTTGGATTTCCATTTTTGGATTTCCATTTTCCGATTTCCGTCTTCCGATTGTCGTCTTCCGATTTCCGTATTCCGATTTCCGTCTTCCGATTTCCGTCTTCCGATTTCCGTATTCCGATTTCCGTCTTCCGATTTCCGTCTTCCGATTTCCGTCTTCCGATTACCGTCTTCCGATTTCCGTCTTCCAATTTCCGATTTCCGTCTTCCGATTTCCGTCTTCCGATTTCCAATTTCCATTTTTGGATTTCCATTTTTGGATTTCCATTTTCCGATTTCTGTAAAGAGAGCCTAAACTGAGCTGTCGGAACCTCAGGCCTCTAAAACCTGACGGACTAAGCTGAAACCTTCTGAAATGCCTGAAATAGAGAAAGAAGACGACAATAACACGGTATTTATCATTGACCCATTTATTGAGAGTACGAAATGATAAAAAAGTCAAACATCTTAATTAGACGAGTCTGCGAGGCTGTAGGGGCGAGCAGATCATCGGCGAGTTGAAGATGAATGCGACGAAAGGTTGTACGAAAATGTGTGAAAAATATAAAATTTACTGAAAAAGGAAATTAAAAAATAAAAAACGTCTTTTTCTGGAGCGTTCTTGAGGAAGAACTAACTGAATCAGAAACTATTTTAGGATTCGAGAGAATTCGACGTACGCGACGCTCGCGCCGGCATTGAGAGGCGCGGCGCGTGCGTTTTTAAATGTGTTTCCCGCGAAGTGGCGCTGGGGCGCACTTGCTCGCACTTTAAAAGGGCGATTGATGAATTTTACAAGGGAAATGGAGGAAATTGAGTGAATTAAAGGTATTTATGACCAGAGTTTCGTGGGCGAAACAAGAGAGGGTTGTAAATGACCTTTTAGTCGACAAAGTAACACCCTTTGGCTGGACTTTGGTGACAATTTCCGTCTTCCGATTTCCGTCTTCCGATTTCCGTCTTCCGATTTCCGCCATCCGATTTCCAATTTCCGTTTTTGAATTTCCGTTTTTGGATTTCCGTTTTTGGATTTCCATTTTTGGATTTCCATCTTCCGATTTCCGTGTTCCGATTTCCGACTTCTGGAATAATGAGATAGTTAAACCGATAAAAAGGAAATAAAGAGAGAGAGAAAGAAAAATAGAAAAAAACTAAAAATGAATGATTGATATGAGACTACCTACAGTACTCTGTTATATACCATTCGAAAAGGGGGCGGAGTCATATGAAGCTCCGCCCCCTTTGACCCTTAATCTAAGCTCCGCCCCTTTTTTGCGGGGGAGACAATGTGGAGATTTGAAGAGAGAATAATTGAGATTTAATCGTTTATCTCACAAATATGGTACATTAATGTGGAGATTCTCTTTGTTTTAATGTGAAGACATTTATTATATCTGATAGATTATTTGATTTTATGAAAAAGATAAGAGAATGGATATATTATAATTGCATGCAATTCAATTAGAGATTCTATTAAAGTTTTATCGAAGTTTTGAAATTTAAACAAGCTGAATTATACTTCTTTAAAAATTAGAAAGTTTCAATTCTCTTAATTTATTATTCCAGGACTCAAAGATAAACTGAAAGAATCCTCCGACATCTCAAATTTCGTGCTTTCCAATTCCCAAAAAGTCTACAGTGACATGTTATTCGAGTACTGTCAAAAATCGGAAGACGGAAATCGGAAAATGGAAATCCAAAAACCGTTTCCGCCAGCCCTTTTCCGTCTTCCGATTTCCGTCTTCCGATTTCCGTCTTCCGATTTCCGCCATCCGATTTCCAATTTCCGTTTTTGGCTTTCCATTTTTGGATTTCCGTCTTCCGATTTCCGTATTCCGATTTCCGTCTTCCGATTTCCGTCTTCCGATTACCGTCTTCCGATTTCCGTCTTCCGATTTCCGATTTCCGTCTTCCGATTTCCGATTTCCGTCTTCCGATTCCCGTCTTCCGATTTCCGATTTCCATTTTTGGATTTCCGATGTCCGTCTTCCGATTTCCGTCTTCCGATTTCCGTCTTCCGATTTCCGATTTCCGTCTTCCGATTTCCGCCATCCGATTTCCAATTTCCGTTTTTGGATTTCCATTTTTGGATTTCCATTTTTGGATTTCCGTCTTCCGATTTCCGATTTCCGTCTTCCGATTTCCGATTTCCAATTTTGGATTTCCGATTTCCGTCTTCCGATTTCCGTCTTCCGATTTCCGCCATCCGATTTCCGATTTCCGTTTTTGGATTTCCGTTTTTGGATTTCCATTTTTGGATTTCCGTTTTTGGATTTCCATTTTCCGATTTCCGTCTTCCGATTTCCGTCTTCCGATTTCCGTCTTCCGATTTCCGTCTTCCGATTTCCGCCATCCGATTTCCGATTTCCGTTTTTGGATTTCCGTTTTTGGATTTCCATTTTTGGATTTCCGTTTTGGATTTCCATTTTCCGATTTCGGTCTTCCGATTTCCGTCTTCCGATTTCCGTCTTCCGATTTCCGTCTTCCGATTTCCGCCATCCGATTTCCGATTTCCGTTTTTGGATTTCCGTTTTTGGATTTCCGTTTTTGGATTTCCATTTTTGGATTTCCGTTTTTGGATTTCCATTTTCCGATTTCCGTCTTCCGATTTCCGTCTTCCGATTTCCGTCTTCCGATTTCCGCCATCCGATTTCCAATTTCCGTTTTTGGATTTCCGTCTTCCGATTTCCGACTTCCGATTTCCGACTTCTGGAATAATGAGATAGTTAAACCGATAAAAAGGAAATAAAGAGAGAGAGAAAGAAAAATAGAAAAAAACTAAAAATGAATGATTGATATGAGACTACCTACAGTACTCTCTTATATACCATTCGAAAAGGGGGCGGAGTCATATGAAGCTCCGCCCCCTTTGACCCTTAATCTAAGCTCCGCCCCTTTTTTGCGGGGGAGACAATGTGGAGATTTGAAGAGAGAATAATTGAGATTTAATCGTTTATCTCACAAATATGGTACATTAATGTGGAGATTCTCTTTGTTTTAATGTGAAGACATTTATTATATCTGATAGATTATTTGATTTTATGAAAAAGATAAGAGAATGGATATATTATAATTGCATGCAATTCAATTAGAGATTCTATTAAAGTTTTATCGAAGTTTTGAAATTTAAACAAGCTGAATTATACTTCTTTAAAAATTAGAAAGTTTCAATTCTCTTAATTTATTATTCCAGGACTCAAAGATAAACTGAAAGAATCCTCCGACATCTCAAATTTCGTGCTTTCCAATTTCCAAAAAGTCTACAGTGTCATGTTATTCGAGTCAATTAACTTATCAAAAAAAAATGCTCCGATTCGATTCACCGAACTATTATCATTATATCAAGACATTTTAAAAACGAAAAAGGATATTGCTCATGTTACAGTACTCCTACAGCTTAATCAACCCGATATTGTGTGAAAGGAGACTTAAAGGTGCTATTAATAATTTGTTGGGTCATTAATTAATTATTAGCAATGAATTTTTCTTATTTTGTAAGTTTATATAACTGCTGATAATGATATAACAATGTTAATTTTAAAATTTCTGTCAAAATCTGAAAATCTCTAAATTTTCCAAATATAGCCAATATGGGGCTCAAAATTTCGGATTTTTCATCTAGAATCCAAATAAATTACTCCTAACATCTGAAATTCTCATTTTCAGCCAATTCAAAAAAAATTTCAGATGTTGACTGAAAATCAAATTTTTTTGAAATTTCTTTTTTTTTTTTGAATTTTCGTTTCAAAAAATGTTATCAATTTCCCTAAAAAAATACTTTTTGTCAATACTGCAGTACTATCATAAACTACCTCTTAAATGTTGTAAAGACAACCCAATATGTATTGCTGATAAGCCTTTCCCACTTCATTCTCATTCATTTCTACTATGGACTTCTCGTATTTGAAGTCAGGTTTTTATTGATTTTTTCTTATTGATTTATTTTAATTTTCTATTATTTTTTGATTTTTTGTTATGATTGGACAATGGGATTTAAAGTGAGTTATTTTGAAAGCGAAGTTTGAAATCTATGGTTCCTTAAAACTCTTATATCTCTGTTCCAGTGAGAGCTATGAAAAAGATGTCAACTAACGAAATATAGCTCTTATTATGCGCAATGTTTCATCAGTTGACCACTTTTTGATAGCTCTTATAGGAACTGAGATATACCAATTTTAAAATGTCCTATTTCAGCTTCCGCTATCAGAAAACAATCCGAAAGTTTGCCGAAGAAAAACTTTCAGTTGTGGCCAAAAACCTCAAGGAAAATGTAGTTTTTAAAGCAAACTGTTGAGTATTATCGAAACTGAAATAAAATTATGGTAAGTGCTTTTGAAGTCATATTTATTTATTTATTTATTTAATCACCGAAGGGGGGTACCACTGACACGGGGAGCATGGAGAATGTACAAGAAAAGTAAGAGAAAATATAATTAGTACATGTAGTATATGTAGAAAATGAAGATAAAATAGATCGTTGGAAGTTAGTAGTTATGTTGGTTTAGTGTGAGAAAGTGGTCCAGATTACATGTAAGAAGTCTAGTACGAAAAGCAGCAGTTGATGGTTTAACAGGAAAAACCGACGCCGGAAGAGAGTTCCAACAATTGATTACTCTATTAGATAGAAATTGTGAAGATAGTTTGTTAGTTTTTTTAATCAGAGATCTGATGTAATATTGGTGTTGGTGTCGTCTAGATATAATAACAAAAATAGGAAAATTTGATTTTCTTTGAAAAAAATGGCTATGTACCTCTTTTTAAAATTAGTATATCTCGGTTCCCATAAGAGCTATCAAAAAACTTTCAACTAATAAAATATTTCTCATAATAAGGGCTATATTTCATTTGTTGTCAACTTTTTGATAGCTCAAATGGGAACTGAGATATAGAAGTTTCTTTTAAACTGTCGTACTTTTTCAGTTTCCGAAACAGTGAAGATCGAAATGTTATATTGTTCTCTTCTATCAAGTGAGTCTCTTAAATGTTTTGAATTTATGAATATAATCGATCAATATTATCTTACAGTGATAGAAATTACGGCAAATAGGACACTGAAGAAAGACGATTGATACCATTCAAACTACTCAAAACGATCGACATAGAAATACCTATTGATCACTTTGAAGTGAGTTTTTTATTATTATTAGTGACTAATCCCTCTAACATACCGTACTAAACATCCTGTACTTAGCATAGCTTCCTAAGATACCAACCTACCGTAGTACCTACCGTAACCCCTATCTTATCATACTAACACAGTCCTATATACTGCCCTTCTATTAGAGGTGCCCTATTATTAGAGTAAATATAAATATTCTTTTTTTTGCAGTGTATATTCAACGATTCCTACACAAAATATTATTTTCATCGGATTACAGGAGAAGCTGAGGTCAATCGATAAAATTAATAATTTGAATTATTATAAAAACATTTTTTTTTTAATTGAAAAATAAAATATTAATTAAAGTAATACTGTAGAATCTAAAAAATTTCAGATTTATAGACAGAAAATCGAATTTTTCCGAAAATCCCAATTTTCCGAATATAGTCAATACGGGGCTCAAAATTTTGGATTTTTCATCTAGAATCCAAATAAATTACTCCTAACATCTGAAATTCTCATTTTCAGTCAATTCTGGAAATTTTAGATTTTGACTGAAAATCAAAATTTTTTGAAATTCCTTTTTTTTTTAATTTTCGTTGAAAAAAAATTGTTATCAATTTGTTTCAAATTGTAAACAGGCTTAAAAGTACTATCATAAACTACCTCTTAAATGTTGTAAAGACAACCCAATATGTATTACTGATACGCCTTTCCCACTTCATTCTCATTCATTTCTACTATGGACTTCTCGTATTTGAAGTCAGGTTTTTATTGATTTTTTCTTATTGATTTATTTTAATTTTCTATTATTTTTTGATTTTTTGTTATGATTGGACAATGGGATTTAAAGTGAGTTATTTTGAAAGCGAAGTTTGAAATCTATGGTTCCTTAAAACTCTTATATCTCTGTTCCAGTGAGAGTTATGAAAAAGATGTCAACTAACGAAATATAGCTCTTATTATGCGCAATGTTTCATCAGTTGACCACTTTTTGATAACTCTAATGGAAACTGAGATATAGGAGTTTTTATAAAATTCCAAAAAAAATTTTTTGAAAAAAGTTTTTTTTTTACATTTATTCAAATTGCTATATCTCAGTTTTCATAAACGCTATCAAAAAATTGTTAACTAACAAAACATAGTCCATATTATGAGCAATATTTCATTAGTTGACAACTTTTTGGTAGCTATTATGGGAACTGAGTTATAACTGTTTCAAAATCGTGATTTAAAAAAATTCCGATTTTCAGCCAAAAATCTGAAATTTTCAAAACTTTTTGAAATTGTGATTTAAACAATTTCAGAGTGTCGAATTCGAATTCCGCATCAAAAATCTTTAACCGTCAGTCTACAATTAGTGTTAACAATAACGAGACACTATTTGACGATATGGTCAGAATTTGAAATTTTGAGGTAATTTTTTTTAGATACAGTAATCCTATATGGTTTCTAAGAATTTCAGTTTCTAATCCACTATTTAAAAAAAAAAAAAAAAGAGAAAGGAAGTTCTATACATTTTACAATGGACGAAAAGACTATAATTAAAATTGACTAACAACCAACATTATTCTTTTTAGAATTTAAATTGAGTTAATTTTTTAAATACAGTAATCTCAAAAGATATAGAAAAAAAAATAAATTTCAGAAAATTGCACACTTTTAAGCTTTGAAATTTCAGTTTTTCAAAAAGTTATCATGGTAAGTACTTTTTTCATTTGAAAATGATTTTAAAAATTCGGAATTTTTGGTTTAAAACAGCTAATTTTCTTAAAAATAGCATATTTAATAGAGATAGTACTGTAGTTGAACTTCAACGCGGTATATCTCGGTTCCCATAAGAGCTATCAAAAAATTGTCAACTAATGAAATATTGCTCATAATAAGGGCTACATTTCATTAGTTGACAACTTTTTGATAACTCTTATGGGAACCGAGATATAACAATTTAAATCACCCCTGGCAATTACTCTCCACCATATCAAGTATATTGTACTTTTTAAAAAAGTCTTATTTTAATGATCAACAAAACAAAATTAACAAATATTAATATCATTTTCAGTGCGTATGCTTTGAAACTCGAGTTCTACTTCAATTTGAAATCGGAAATAGAAGATACAAACTCGGATTTAAACAGAAGACAATTTTTCGATCGGAAGATCTTAATTTATTTTTTTTTGGCTTTTGATCTCAAAAATAAAAAATTAAAATAAAAATAGTTTTATTTGTTTTATATCTTTTTCTAGGGATCGAATAGTCAGAAAGTAAACAAAAATTCAAATTGAAAGATAAAACATATCCTTAATTCAGCTTGTTTAAATTTCAAAACTTCGATAAAACTTTAATAGAATCTCTAATTGAATTGCATGCAATTATAATATATCCATTCTCTTATCTTTTTCATAAAATCAAATAATCTATCAGATATAATAAATGTCTTCACATTAAAACAAAGAGAATCTCCACATTAATGTACCATATTTGATAGATAAACGATTAAATCTCAATTATTCTCTCTTCAAATCTCCACATTGTCTCCCCCGCAAAAAAGGGGCGGAGCTTAGATTAAGGGTCAAAGGGGGCGGAGCTTCATATGACTCCGCCCCCTTTTCGAATGGTATATAACAGAGTACTGTAGGTAGTCTCATATCAATCATTCATTTTTAGTTTTTCTTTCTTTCTCTCTCTCTCTCTCTCTTTCTTTATTTCCTTTTTATCGGTTTAACTTTCTCATTATTCCAGAAGTCGGAAATCGGAACACGGAAATCCAAAAATGGAAATCGGAAGACGGAAATCGGAAGACGGAAATCGGAAGACGGAAATCGGAAGACGGAAATCGGAAGACGGAAATCGGAAGACGGAAATCGGAAGACGGAAATCGGAAGACGGAAATCGGAAGACGGAAATCGGAAGACGGAAATCCAAAAATGGAAATCCAAAATGGAAATCCAAAAATGGAAATCGGAAGACGGAAATCGGAAGACGGAAATCGGAAGACGGAAATCGGAAGACGGAAATCGGAAGACGGAAATCCAAAAATGGAAATCCAAAAATGGAAATCTAAAAATGGAAATCGGAAGACGGAAATCGGATGGCGGAAATCGGATGGCGGAAATCGGAAGACGGAAATCGGAAAATGAAAATCCAAAAACGGAAATCCAAAAACGGAAATCGGAAATCGGAAGACGGAAATCGGAAGACGGAAATCGGAAGACGGAAATCCAAAAATGGAAATTGGAAATCGGATGGCGGAAATCGGAAGACGGAAATCGAAAGACGGAAATCGGTAGACGGAAATCGGAAAATGGAAATCCAAAAATGGAAATCCAAAAACGGAAATCCAAAAACGGAAATCGGAAATCGGAAGACGGAAATCGGAAGACGGAAATCGGAAGACGGAAATCGGAAAATGGAAATCCAAAAACGGAAATCCAAAAACGGAAATTGGAAATCGGATGGCGGAAATCGGAAGACGGAAATCGGAAGACGGAAATCGGAAAATGGAAATCCAAAAATGGAAATCCAAAAATGGAAATCCAAAAACGGAAATCCAAAAACGGAAATCGGAAATCGGAAGACGGAAATCGGAAGACGGAAATCGGAAGACGGAAATCGGAAAATGGAAATCCAAAAATGGAAATCCAAAAACGGAAATCCAAATACGGAAATCGGAAGACGGAAATCGGAAGACGGAAATCGGAAGACGGAAATCGGAAGACGGAAATCGGAAATCGGATGGCGGAATTCGGAAAATGGAAATCCAAAAACGGAAATGTAAAAACGGAAATCGGAACACGGAAATCGGAAGACGGAAATCGGAAAACGGAAATCGGAAAATGGAAATCCAAAAATGGAAACCAAAAACGGAAATCCAAAAACGGAAATCGGAAGACGGAAATCGGAAAATGGAAATCCAAAAATGGAAATCCAAAAACGGAAATCCAAAAACGGAAATCGGAAGACGGAAATCGGAAATCGGAAGACGGAAATCGGAAGACGGAAACCGGAAAAAGGAAATCCAAAAATGGAAATTAAAAAACGGAAATCCAAAAACGGAAATCCAAAAACGGAAATCCAAAAATGGAAATTAAAAAACGGAAATCCAAAAACGGAAATCCAAAAACGGAAATCCAAAAACGGAAATCGGAAATCGGAAGACGGAAATCGGAAGACGGAAACCGGAAAAAGGAAATCAAAAAATGGAAATTAAAAAACGGAAATCCAAAAACGGAAATCGGATGGCGGAAATCGGAAGACGGAAATCGGAAGACGGAAATCGGAAATCAGAAGACGGAAATCGGAAGACGGAAATCGGAAATCGGAAGACGGAAATCGGAAAATGGATATCCAAAAACGGAAATCGGAAATCGGAAATCGGAAGACGGAAGTCGGAACATGGAAATCCAAAAATGGAAATCCAAAAACGGAAATCCAAAAACGGAAATCGGAAATCGGAAATCGGAAGACGGAAATCGGAAATCGGAAGACGGAAGACGGAAATCGGAAGACGGAAATCGGAAAATGGAAATCCAAAAATGGAAATCCAAAAACGGAAATCCAAAAACGGAAATCCAAAAACGGAAATCGGAAATCGGAAGACGGAAATCGGAAGACGGAAATCGGAAATCGGAAGACGGAAATCGGAAATCGGAAGACGGAAATCGGAAAATGGAAATCCAAAAATGGAAATCCAAAAACGGAAATCGGAAATCGGAAATCGGAAGACGGAAATCGGAAATCGGAAGACGGAAATCGGAAATCGGAAGACGGAAGACGGAAATCGGAAATCAGAAGACGGAAATCGGAAGACGGAAATCGGAAGACGGAAATCGGAAGACGGAAATCGGAAAATGGAAATCCAAAAACGGAAATCCAAAAACGGAAATCCAAAAACGGAAATCGGAAATCGGAAGACGGAAATCGGAAGACGGAAATCGGAAATCGGAAGACGGAAATCGGAAATCGGAAGACGGAAATCGGAAAATGGAAATCCAAAAATGGAAATCCAAAAACGGAAATCGGAAATCGGAAATCGGAAGACGGAAATCGGAAATCGGAAGACGGAAATCGGAAATCGGAAGACGGAAGACGGAAATCGGAAATCAGAAGACGGAAATCGGAAATCGGAAGACGGAAATCGGAAGACGGAAATCGGAAGACGGAAATCGGAAAATGGAAATCCAAAAATGGAAATCCAAAAACGGAAATCCAAAAACGGAAATCGGAAATCGGAAGACGGAAATCGGAAAATGGAAATCCAAAAATGGAAATCCAAAAACGGAAATCCAAAAACGGAAATCGGAAATCGGAAGACGGAAATCGGAAGACGGAAATCGGAAGACGGAAATCGGAAGACGGAAATCGGAAGACGGAAATCGGAAGACGGAAATCGGAAATCGGAAGACGGAAATCGGAAAATGGATATCCAAAAACGGAAATCGGAAATCGGAAATCGGAAGACGGAAGTCGGAAAATGGAAATCCAAAAATGGAAATCCAAAAACGGAAATCGGAAATCGGAAATCGGAAGACGGAAATCGGAAATCGGAAGACGGAAGACGGAAATCGGAAATCAGAAGACGGAAATCGGAAATCGGAAGACGGAAATCGGAAGACGGAAATCGGAAGACGGAAATCGGAAAATGGAAATCCAAAAATGGAAATCCAAAAACGGAAATCCAAAAACGGAAATCGGAAATCGGAAGACGGAAATCGGAAGACGGAAATCGGAAGACGGAAATCGGAAGACGGAAATCGGAAGACGGAAATCGGAAATCGGAAGACGGAAATCGGAAAATGGAAATCCAAAAATGGAAATCCAAAAACGGAAATCGGAAATCGGAAATCGGAAGACGGAAATCGGAAATCGAAAGACGGAAATCGGAAATCGGAAGACGGAAGACGGAAATCGGAAGACGGAAATCGGAAGACGGAAATCGGAAATCGGAAGACGGAAATCGGAAGACGGAAATCGGAAGACGGAAATCGGAGATCGGAAGACGGAAATCGGAAAATGGAAATCCAAAAATGGAAATCCAAAAACGGAAATCGGAAATCGGAAATCGGAAGACGGAAATCGGAAATCGGAAGACGGAAATCGGAAATCGGAAGACGGAAATCGGAAATCGGAAGACGGAAATCGGAAATCGGAAGACGGAAATCGGAAGACGGAAATCGGAAGACGGAAATCGGAAATCGGAAGACGGAAATCGGAAGACGGAAATCGGAAGACGGAAATCGGAAGACGGAAATCGGAAGACGGAAATCGGAAATCGGAAGACGGAAATCGGAAAATGAAAATCCAATAAGGGAAATCCAAAAACGGAAATCGGAAGACGGAAATCGGAAATCGGAAGACGGAAATCGGAAATCGGAAGACGGAAATCGGAAATCGGAAGACGGAAATCGGAAGACGGAAATCGGAAGACGGAAATCGGAAATCGGAAGACGGAAATCGGAAGACGGAAATCGGAAATCGGAAATCGGAAGACGGAAATCGGAAGACGGAAATCGGAAGACGGAAATCGGAAAATGGAAATCGGAAATCGGAAGACGGAAATCGGAAGACGGAAATCGGAAGACGGAAATCGGAACACGGAAATCGGAAATCGGAAGACGGAAATCGGAAGACGGAAATCGGAAAATGGAAATCCAAAAACGGAAATCGGAAGACGGAAATCGGAAATCGGAAGACGGAAATCGGAAGACGGAAATCGGAAGACGGAAATCGGATGGCGGAAATCGGAAGACGGAAATCGGAAGTCGAAAAAATTGTCAAGTCGAAAAAATTGTCTTCCGATTTCCGTCATCCGATTTCCGTCTTCCGATTTCCGCCATCCGATTTCCGTCTTCCGATTTCCGCCATCCGATTTCCGTCTTCCGATTTCCATTTTTGGATTTCCATTTTTGGATTTCCGTCTTCCGATTTCCGATTTCCATTTTTGGATTTCCATTTTTGGATTTCCATCTTCCGATTTCCGTCTTCCGATTTCCGTCTTCCGATTTCCGCCATCCGATTTCCGTCTTCCAATTTCCGTCTTCCGATTTCCATTTTTGGATTTCCATTTTTGGATTTCCATCTTCCGATTTCCGTCTTCCGATTTCCGTCTTCCGATTTCCGCCATCCGATTTCCGTCTTCCAATTTCCGTCTTCCGATTTCCATTTTTGGATTTCCATTTTTGGATTTCCGTCTTCCGATTTCCATTTTTGGATTTCCATTTTTGGATTTCCGTCTTCCGATTTCCATTTTTGGATTTCCATCTTCCGATTTCCGTCTTCCGATTTCCGTCTTCCGATTTCCATTTTTGGATTTCCATCTTCCGATTTCCGTCTTCCGATTTCCGCCATCCGATTTCCATTTTTGGATTTCCATTTTTGGATTTCCATTTTTGGATTTCCGTCTTCCGATTTCCGTCTTCCGATTTCCGTCTTCCGATTTCCATTTTTGGATTTCCATTTTTGGATTTCCATCTTCCGATTTCCGTATTCCGATTTCCGCCATCCGATTTCCATTTTTGGATTTCCGTCTTCCGATTTCCGTCTTCCGATTTCCGTCTTCCGATTTCCATTTTTGGATTTCCATTTTTGGATTTCCATCTTCCGATTTCCGTCTTCCGATTTCCGTCTTCCGATTTCCATTTTTGGATTTCCATTTTTGGATTTCCATTTTTGGATTTCCATTTTTGGATTTCCATTTTTGGATTTCCATTTTTGGATTTCCATTTTTGGATTTCCGTATTCCGATTTCCGTATTCCGATTTCCGATTTCCATTTTCCGATTTCCGATTTCCATTTTGGATTTCCGTCTTCCAATTTCCGTCTTCCAATTTCCGCCTTCCAATTTCCGTCTTCCGATTTCCGTCTTCCGATTTCCGTCTTCCGATTTCCGTCTTCCGATTTCCGTCTTCCGATTTCCGTCTTCCGATTTCCGTCTTCCGATTTCCATTTTTGGATTTCCATTTTTGGATTTCCATTTTTGGATTTCCATTTTTGGATTTCCATTTTTGGATTTCCGTCTTCCGATTTCCGTCTTCCGATTTCCGTATTCCGATTTCCGATTTCCATTTTCCGATTTCCGATTTCCATTTTGGATTTCCGTCTTCCAATTTCCGTCTTCCAATTTCCGCCTTCCAATTTCCGTCTTCCGATTTCCGTCTTCCGATTTCCGTCTTCCGATTTCCGTCTTCCGATTTCCGTCTTCCGATTTCCATTTTTGGATTTCCATTTTTGGATTTCCATTTTTGGATTTCCATTTTTGGATTTCCATTTTTGGATTTCCGTATTCCGATTTCCGATTTCCATTTTCCGATTTCCGATTTCCATTTTGGATTTCCGTCTTCCAATTTCCGTCTTCCAATTTCCGTCTTCCAATTTCCGTCTTCCGATTTCCGTCTTCCGATTTCCGTATTCCGATTTCCGTGTTCCGATTTCCGTCTTCCAATTTCCGTCTTCCGATTTCCGTCTTCCGATTTCCGTCTTCCGATTTCCGTCTTCCGATTTCCATTTTTGGATTTCCATTTTTGGATTTCCGTCTTCCGATTTCCGTCTTCCGATTTCCGTCTTCCGATTTCCATTTTTGGATTTCCATTTTTGGATTTCCATCTTCCGATTTCCGTCTTCCGATTTCCGTCTTCCGATTTCCATTTTTGGATTTCCATTTTTGGATTTCCATCTTCCGATTTCCGTCTTCCGATTTCCGTCTTCCGATTTCCATTTTTGGATTTCCATTTTTGGATTTCCATCTTCCGATTTCCGTATTCCGATTTCCGTCTTCCGATTTCCGCCATCCGATTTCCATTTTTGGATTTCCATTTTTGGATTTCCATTTTTGGATTTCCATCTTCCGATTTCCGTCTTCCGATTTCCGTCTTCCGATTTCCATTTTTGGATTTCCATTTTTGGATTTCCATCTTCCGATTTCCGTCTTCCGATTTCCGTCTTCCGATTTCCATTTTTGGATTTCCATTTTTGGATTTCCATCTTCCGATTTCCGTATTCCGATTTCCGTCTTCCGATTTCCGCCATCCGATTTCCATTTTTGGATTTCCATTTTTGGATTTCCATCTTCCGATTTCCGTCTTCCGATTTCCGTCTTCCGATTTCCGTCTTCCGATTTCCATTTTTGGATTTCCATTTTTGGATTTCCGTCTTCCGTCTTCCGATTTCCATTTTTGGATTTCCATTTTTGGATTTCCATTTTTGGATTTCCATTTTTGGATTTCCGTCTTCCGATTTCCGTCTTCCGATTTCCGTCTTCCGATTTCCGTCTTCCGATTTCCGTCTTCCGATTTCCGTCTTCCGATTTCCATTTTTGGATTTCCATTTTTGGATTTCCATCTTCCGATTTCCGTCTTCCGATTTCCGCCATCCGATTTCCATTTTTGGATTTCCATTTTTGGATTTCCATTTTTGGATTTCCGTCTTCCGATTTCCGTCTTCCGATTTCCATTTTTGGATTTCCATTTTTGGATTTCCATTTTTGGATTTCCATCTTCCGATTTCCGTCTTCCGATTTCCGTCTTCCGATTTCCATTTTTGGATTTCCATTTTTGGATTTCCATTTTTGGATTTCCATTTTTGGATTTCCGTCTTCCGATTTCCGTCTTCCGATTTCCGTCTTCCGATTTCCGTCTTCCGATTTCCGTCTTCCGATTTCCATTTTTGGATTTCCATTTTTGGATTTCCATCTTCCGATTTCCGTCTTCCGATTTCCGCCATCCGATTTCCATTTTTGGATTTCCATTTTTGGATTTCCATCTTCCGATTTCCGTATTCCGATTTCCGCCATCCGATTTCCATTTTTGGATTTCCGTCTTCCGATTTCCGTCTTCCGATTTCCGTCTTCCGATTTCCATTTTTGGATTTCCATTTTTGGATTTCCATCTTCCGATTTCCGTCTTCCGATTTCCGTCTTCCGATTTCCATTTTTGGATTTCCATTTTTGGATTTCCATTTTTGGATTTCCATCTTCCGATTTCCGTATTCCGATTTCCGCCATCCGATTTCCATTTTTGGATTTCCGTCTTCCGATTTCCGTCTTCCGATTTCCGTCTTCCGATTTCCATTTTTGGATTTCCATTTTTGGATTTCCATCTTCCGATTTCCGTCTTCCGATTTCCGTCTTCCGATTTCCATTTTTGGATTTCCATTTTTGGATTTCCATTTTTGGATTTCCATTTTTGGATTTCCATTTTTGGATTTCCGTCTTCCGATTTCCGTCTTCCGATTTCCGTATTCCGATTTCCGTATTCCGATTTCCGATTTCCATTTTCCGATTTCCGATTTCCATTTTGGATTTCCGTCTTCCAATTTCCGTCTTCCAATTTCCGCCTTCCAATTTCCGTCTTCCGATTTCCGTCTTCCGATTTCCGTCTTCCGATTTCCGTCTTCCGATTTCCGTCTTCCGATTTCCGTCTTCCGATTTCCGTCTTCCGATTTCCATTTTTGGATTTCCATTTTTGGATTTCCATTTTTGGATTTCCATTTTTGGATTTCCATTTTTGGATTTCCGTCTTCCGATTTCCGTCTTCCGATTTCCGTATTCCGATTTCCGTATTCCGATTTCCGATTTCCATTTTCCGATTTCCGATTTCCATTTTGGATTTCCGTCTTCCAATTTCCGTCTTCCAATTTCCGTCTTCCAATTTCCGTCTTCCGATTTCCGTCTTCCGATTTCCGTATTCCGATTTCCGTGTTCCGATTTCCGTCTTCCAATTTCCGTCTTCCGATTTCCGTCTTCCGATTTCCGTCTTCCGATTTCCGTCTTCCGATTTCCATTTTTGGATTTCCATTTTTGGATTTCCGTCTTCCGATTTCCGTCTTCCGATTTCCCTCTTCCGATTTCCATTTTTGGATTTCCATTTTTGGATTTCCATCTTCCGATTTCCGTCTTCCGATTTCCGTCTTCCGATTTCCATTTTTGGATTTCCATTTTTGGATTTCCATCTTCCGATTTCCGTATTCCGATTTCCGTCTTCCGATTTCCGCCATCCGATTTCCATTTTTGGATTTCCATTTTTGGATTTCCATCTTCCGATTTCCGTATTCCGATTTCCGTCTTCCGATTTCCGCCATCCGATTTCCATTTTTGGATTTCCGTCTTCCGATTTCCGTCTTCCGATTTCCGTCTTCCGATTTCCATTTTTGGATTTCCATTTTTGGATTTCCATTTTTGGATTTCCGTCTTCCGATTTCCGTCTTCCGATTTCCGTCTTCCGATTTCCGTCTTCCGATTTCCGTCTTCCGATTTCCGATTTCCGATTTCCATTTTGGATTTCCGTCTTCCAATTTCCGTCTTCCAATTTCCGTCTTCCAATTTCCGTCTTCCGATTTCCGTCTTCCGATTTCCGTCTTCCGATTTCCGTCTTCCGATTTCCATTTTTGGATTTCCATTTTTGGATTTCCGTCTTCCGATTTCCGTCTTCCGATTTCCCTCTTCCGATTTCCATTTTTGGATTTCCATTTTTGGATTTCCATTTTTGGATTTCCATCTTCCGATTTCCGTATTCCGATTTCCGTCTTCCGATTTCCGCCATCCGATTTCCATTTTTGGATTTCCGTCTTCCGATTTCCGTCTTCCGATTTCCGTCTTCCGATTTCCATTTTTGGATTTCCATTTTTGGATTTCCATTTTTGGATTTCCGTCTTCCGATTTCCGTCTTCCGATTTCCGTATTCCGATTTCCGTATTCCGATTTCCGATTTCCATTTTCCGATTTCCGATTTCCATTTTGGATTTCCGTCTTCCAATTTCCGTCTTCCAATTTCCGTCTTCCAATTTCCGTCTTCCAATTTCCGTCTTCCAATTTCCGTCTTCCAATTTCCGTCTTCCGATTTCCGTCTTCCGATTTCCGTCTTCCGATTTCCGTCTTCCGATTTCCGTCTTCCGATTTCCGATTTCCATTTTCCGATTTCCGATTTCCATTTTGGATTTCCGTCTTCCAATTTCCGTCTTCCAATTTCCGTCTTCCGATTTCCGTCTTCCGATTTCCGTCTTCCGATTTCCGTCTTCCGATTTCCATTTTTGGATTTCCATTTTGGATTTCCGTCTTCCAATTTCCGTCTTCCGATTTCCGTCTTCCGATTTCCATTTTTGGATTTCCATTTTCCGATTTCCGTCTTCCGATTTCCGTATTCCGATTTCCGTCTTCCGATTTCCGTCTTCCGATTTCCGTCTTCCGATTTCCGTCTTCCGATTTCCATTTTTGGATTTCCATTTTTGGATTTCCGTCTTCCGATTTCCGTCTTCCGATTTCCATTTTTGGATTTCCGTCTTCCGATTGCCGTCTTCCGATTTCCGTATTCCGATTTCCGTATTCCGATTTCCGATTTCCATTTTCCGATTTCCGATTTCCATTTTCCGATTTCCGATTTCCATTTTGGATTTCCGTCTTCCAATTTCCGTCTTCCAATTTCCGTCTTCCAATTTCCGTCTTCCGATTTCCGTCTTCCGATTTCCGTCTTCCGATTTCCATTTTTGGATTTCCATTTTCCGATTTCCGTCTTCCGATTGTCGTCTTCCGATTTCCGTATTCCGATTTCCGTCTTCCGATTTCCGTCTTCCGATTTCCATCTTCCGATTGCCGTCTTCCAATTTCCGTCTTCCGATTTCCATTTTGGATTTCCGTCTTCCAATTTCCGTCTTCCGATTTCCATCTTCCGATTGCCGTCTTCCAATTTCCGTCTTCCGATTTCCGTCTTCCGATTTCCGTCTTCCGATTTCCGTATTCCGATTTCCGTCTTCCGATTTCCGTCTTCCGATTTCCGTATTCCGATTTCCGTCTTCCGATTTCCATTTTTGGATTTCCATCTTCCGATTTCCGTCTTCCGATTGTCGTCTTCCGATTTCCGTATTCCGATTTCCGTATTCCGATTTCCGATTTCCATTTTCCGATTTCCGATTTCCATTTTGGATTTCCGTCTTCCAATTTCCGTCTTCCAATTTCCGTCTTCCAATTTCCGTCTTCCAATTTCCGTCTTCCGATTTCCGTCTTCCGATTTCCGTCTTCCGATTTCCGTCTTCCGATTTCCATTTTTGGATTTCCATTTTGGATTTCCGTCTTCCAATTTCCGTCTTCCGATTTCCGTCTTCCGATTTCCATTTTTGGATTTCCATTTTCCGATTTCCGTCTTCCGATTGTCGTCTTCCGATTTCCGTATTCCGATTTCCGTCTTCCGATTTCCGTCTTCCGATTTCCATTTTTGGATTTCCATTTTGGATTTCCGTCTTCCAATTTCCGTCTTCCAATTTCCGTCTTCCAATTTCCGTCTTCCAATTTCCGTCTTCCAATTTCCGTCTTCCGATTTCCGTCTTCCGATTTCCGTCTTCCGATTTCCGTCTTCCGATTTCCATTTTTGGATTTCCATTTTGGATTTCCGTCTTCCAATTTCCGTCTTCCAATTTCCGTCTTCCGATTTCCGTCTTCCGATTTCCGTCTTCCGATTTCCATTTTTGGATTTCCATTTTCCGATTTCCGATTTCCATTTTGGATTTCCGTCTTCCAATTTCCGTCTTCCAATTTCCGTCTTCCGATTTCCGTCTTCCGATTTCCGTCTTCCGATTTCCGTCTTCCGATTTCCATTTTTGGATTTCCATTTTCCGATTTCCGATTTCCATTTTGGATTTCCGTCTTCCAATTTCCGTCTTCCAATTTCCGTCTTCCGATTTCCGTCTTCCGATTTCCGTCTTCCGATTTCCGTCTTCCGATTTCCATTTTTGGATTTCCATTTTCCGATTTCCGATTTCCGTCTTCCGATTTCCATTTTGGATTTCCGTCTTCCAATTTCCGTCTTCCAATTTCCGTCTTCCAATTTCCGTCTTCCAATTTCCGTCTTCCAATTTCCGTCTTCCGATTTCCGTCTTCCGATTTCCGTCTTCCGATTTCCGTCTTCCGATTTCCGTCTTCCGATTTCCGTCTTCCGATTTCCATTTTTGGATTTCCATTTTTGGATTTCCATTTTTGGATTTCCATTTTTGGATTTCCATTTTTGGATTTCCGTCTTCCGATTTCCGATTTCCATTTTCCGTCTTCCATTTTCCGTCTTCCATTTTCCGATTTCCGTCTTCCGATTTCCCATTTCCATTTTCCGTCTTCCGATTTCCGTCTTCTGATTTCCGATTTCCATTTTCCGTCTTCCGATTTCCGACTTCTGGAATAATGAGAAAGTTAAACCGATAAAAAGGAAATAAAGAAAGAGAGAGAGAGAGAGAGAAAGAAAGAAAAACTAAAAATGAATGATTGATATGAGACTACCTACAGTACTCTGTTATATACCATTCGAAAAGGGGGCGGAGTCATATGAAGCTCCGCCCCCTTTGACCCTTAATCTAAGCTCCGCCCCTTTTTTGCGGGGGAGACAATGTGGAGATTTGAAGAGAGAATAATTGAGATTTAATCGTTTATCTCACAAATATGGTACATTAATGTGGAGATTCTCTTTGTTTTAATGTGAAGACATTTATTATATCTGATAGATTATTTGATTTTATGAAAAAGATAAGAGAATGGATATATTATAATTGCATGCAATTCAATTAGAGATTCTATTAAAGTTTTATCGAAGTTTTGAAATTTAAACAAGCTGAATTATACTTCTTTAAAAATTAGAAAGTTTCAATTCTCTTAATTTATTATTCCAGGACTCAAAGATAAACTGAAAGAATCCTCCGACATCTCAAATTTCGTGCTTTCCAATTTCCAAAAAGTCTACAGTGACATGTTATTCGAGTACTGTCAATTAACTTATAAAAAAAAAATGCTCCGATTCGATTCACCGAACTATTATCATTATATCAAGACATTTTAAAAACGAAAAAGGATATTGCTCATGTTACAGTACTCCTACAGCTTAATCAACCCGATATTGTGTGAAAGGAGACTTAAAGGTGCTATTAATAATTTGTTGGGTCATTAATTAATTATTAGCAATGAATTTTTCTTATTTTGTAAGTTTATATAACTGCTGATAATGATATAACAATGTTAATTTTAAAATTTCTGTCAAAATCTGAAAATCTCTAAATTTTCCAAATATAGCCAATATGGAGCTCAAAATTTCGGATTTTTCATCTAGAATTCAAATAAATTATTCTTAACATCTGAAAATCTCATTTTCAGCCAATTCTAAAAATTTCAGATTTTGACTGAAAATCAAATTTTTTTGAAATTTCTTTTTTTTTTTTGAATTTTCGTTTCAAAAAATGTTATCAATTTCCCTAAAAAAATACTTTTTGTCAATACTGCAGTACTATCATAAACTACCTCTTAAATGTTGTAAAGACAACCCAATATGTATTACTGATACGCCTTTCCCACTTCATTCTCATTCATTTCTACTATGGACTTCTCGTATTTGAAGTCAGGTTTTTATTGATTTTTTCTTATTGATTTATTTTAATTTTCTATTATTTTTTGATTTTTTGTTATGATTGGACAATGGGATTTAAAGTGAGTTATTTTGAAAGCGAAGTTTGAAATCTATGGTTCCTTAAAACTCTTATATCTCTGTTCCAGTGAGAGCTATGAAAAAGATGTCAACTAACGAAATATAGCTCTTATTATGCGCAATGTTTCATCAGTTGACCACTTTTTGATAACTCTAATGGAAACTGAGATATAGGAGTTTTTATAAAATTCCAAAAAAAATTTTTTTGAAAAAAGTTTTTTTTTTACATTTATTCAAATTGCTATATCTCAGTTTTCATAAACGCTATCAAAAAATTGTTAACTAACAAAACATAGTTCATATTATGAGCAATATTTCATTAGTTGACAACTTTTTGGTAGCTATTATGGGAACTGAGTTATAACTGTTTCAAAATCGTGTTAGTGTTAACAATCAACAATTAGTGTTAACAATAACGAGACACTATTTGACGATATGGTCAGAATTTGAAATTTTGAGGTAATTTTTTTTAGATACAGTAATCCTATATGGTTTCTAAGAATTTCAGTTTCTAATCCACTATTTAAAAAAAAAAAAAGAGAAAGGAAGTTCTATTCATTTCACAATGGACGAAAAGACTATAATTAAAATTGACTAACAACCAACATTATTCTTTTTAGAATTTAAATTGAGGTAATTTTTTAAATACAGTAATCTCAAAAGATATAGAAAAAAAAATAAATTTCAGAAAATTGCAGACTTTTAAGCTTTGAAATTTCAGTTTTTCAAAAAAGTTATCATGGTAAGTACTTTTTTCATTTGAAAATGATTTTAAAAATTCGGAATTTTTGGTTTAAAACAGCTAATTTTCTTAAAAATAGCATATTTAATAGAGATAGTACTGTAGTTGAACTTCAACGCGGTATATCTCGGTTCCCATAAGAGCTATCAAAAAATTGTCAACTAATGAAATATTGCTCATAATAAGGGCTACATTTCATTAGTTGACAACTTTTTGATAACTCTTATGGGAACCGAGATATAACAATTTAAATCACCCCTGGCAATTACTCTCCACCATATCAAGTATATTGTACTTTTTAAAAAAGTCTTATTTTAATGATCAACAAAACAAAATTAACAAATATTAATATCATTTTCAGTGCGTATGCTTTGAAACTCGAGTTCTACTTCAATTTGAAATCGGAAATAGAAGATACAAACTCGGATTTAAACAGAAGACAATTTTTCGATCGGAAGATCTTAATTTATTTTTTTTTGGCTTTTGATCTCAAAAATAAAAAATTAAAATAAAAATAGTTTTATTTGTTTTATATCTTTTTCTAGGGATCGAATAGTCAGAAAGTAAACAAAAATTCAAATTGAAAGATAAAACATATCCTTAATTCAGCTTGTTTAAATTTCAAAACTTCGATAAAACTTTAATAGAATCTCTAATTGAATTGCATGCAATTATAATATATCCATTCTCTTATCTTTTTCATAAAATCAAATAATCTATCAGATATAATAAATGTCTTCACATTAAAACAAAGAGAATCTCCACATTAATGTACCATATTTGATAGATAAACGATTAAATCTCAATTATTCTCTCTTCAAATCTCCACATTGTCTCCCCCGCAAAAAAGGGGCGGAGCTTAGATTAAGGGTCAAAGGGGGCGGAGCTTCATATGACTCCGCCCCCTTTTCGAATGGTATATAACAGAGTACTGTAGGTAGTCTCATATCAATCATTCATTTTTAGTTTTTCTTTCTTTCTCTCTCTCTCTCTCTCTTTCTTTATTTCCTTTTTATCGGTTTAACTTTCTCATTATTCCAGAAGTCGGAAATCGGAACACGGAAATCCAAAAATGGAAATCGGAAGACGGAAATCGGAAGACGGAAATCGGAAGACGGAAATCGGAAGACGGAAATCGGAAGACGGAAATCGGAAGACGGAAATCGGAAGACGGAAATCGGAAGACGGAAATCGGAAGACGGAAATCCAAAAATGGAAATCCAAAATGGAAATCCAAAAATGGAAATCGGAAGACGGAAATCGGAAGACGGAAATCGGAAGACGGAAATCGGAAGACGGAAATCGGAAGACGGAAATCCAAAAATGGAAATCCAAAAATGGAAATCTAAAAATGGAAATCGGAAGACGGAAATCGGATGGCGGAAATCGGATGGCGGAAATCGGAAGACGGAAATCGGAAAATGAAAATCCAAAAACGGAAATCCAAAAACGGAAATCGGAAATCGGAAGACGGAAATCGGAAGACGGAAATCGGAAGACGGAAATCCAAAAATGGAAATTGGAAATCGGATGGCGGAAATCGGAAGACGGAAATCGAAAGACGGAAATCGGTAGACGGAAATCGGAAAATGGAAATCCAAAAACGGAAATCCAAAAACGGAAATCCAAAAACGGAAATCGGAAATCGGAAGACGGAAATCGGAAGACGGAAATCGGAAGACGGAAATCGGATGGCGGAAATCGGAAGACGGAAATCGGAAAATGGAAATCCAAAAATGGAAATCCAAAAATGGAAATCCAAAAACGGAAATCCAAAAACGGAAATCGGAAATCGGAAGACGGAAATCGGAAGACGGAAATCGGAAGACGGAAATCGGAAAATGGAAATCCAAAAACGGAAATCCAAAAACGGAAATTGGAAATCGGATGGCGGAAATCGGAAGACGGAAATCGGAAGACGGAAATCGGAAAATGGAAATCCAAAAATGGAAATCCAAAAACGGAAATCCAAAAACGGAAATCGGAAATCGGAAGACGGAAATCGGAAGACGGAAATCGGAAGACGGAAATCGGAAAATGGAAATCCAAAAATGGAAATCCAAAAACGGAAATCCAAATACGGAAATCGGAAGACGGAAATCGGAAGACGGAAATCGGAAGACGGAAATCGGAAGACGGAAATCGGAAATCGGATGGCGGAATTCGGAAAATGGAAATCCAAAAACGGAAATGTAAAAACGGAAATCGGAACACGGAAATCGGAAGACGGAAATCGGAAAACGGAAATCGGAAAATGGAAATCCAAAAATGGAAACCAAAAACGGAAATCCAAAAACGGAAATCGGAAGACGGAAATCGGAAAATGGAAATCCAAAAATGGAAATCCAAAAACGGAAATCCAAAAACGGAAATCGGAAGACGGAAATCGGAAATCGGAAGACGGAAATCGGAAGACGGAAACCGGAAAAAGGAAATCCAAAAATGGAAATTAAAAAACGGAAATCCAAAAACGGAAATCCAAAAACGGAAATCCAAAAACGGAAATCGGAAATCGGAAGACGGAAATCGGAAGACGGAAACCGGAAAAAGGAAATCAAAAAATGGAAATTAAAAAACGGAAATCCAAAAACGGAAATCGGATGGCGGAAATCGGAAGACGGAAATCGGAAGACGGAAATCGGAAATCAGAAGACGGAAATCGGAAGACGGAAATCGGAAATCGGAAGACGGAAATCGGAAAATGGATATCCAAAAACGGAAATCGGAAATCGGAAATCGGAAGACGGAAGTCGGAACATGGAAATCCAAAAATGGAAATCCAAAAACGGAAATCCAAAAACGGAAATCGGAAATCGGAAATCGGAAGACGGAAATCGGAAATCGGAAGACGGAAATCCAAAAACGGAAATCCAAATACGGAAATCGGAAGACGGAAATCGGAAGACGGAAATCGGAAAATGGAAATCCAAAAATGGAAATCCAAAAACGGAAATCGGAAATCGGAAATTGGAAATCGGAAATCGGAAATCGGAAGACGGAAATCGGAAGATGGAAATCCAAAAACGGAAATCCAAATACGGAAATCGGAAGACGGAAATCGGAAGACGGAAATCGGAAATCGGAAATCGGAAATCGGAAATCGGAAATCGGAAATCGGAAGACGGAAATCGGAAGATGGAAATCCAAAAACGGAAATCCAAATACGGAAATCGGAAGACGGAAATCGGAAGACGGAAATCGGAAAATGGATATCCAAAAACGGAAATCGGAAATCGGAAATCGGAAGACGGAAATCGGAAAATGGAAATCCAAAAATGGAAATCCAAAAACGGAAATCCAAAAACGGAAATTGGAAATCGGAAATCGGAAATCGGAAGACGGAAATCGGAAGATGGAAATCCAAAAACGGAAATCCAAATACGGAAATCGGAAGACGGAAATCGGAAGACGGAAATCGGAAAATGGAAATCCAAAAATGGAAATCCAAAAACGGAAATCCAAAAACGGAAATCCAAAAACGGAAATCCAAAAACGGAAATCGGAAATCGGAAGACGGAAATCGGAAGACGGAAATCGGAAATCGGAAGACGGAAATCGGAAATCGGAAGACGGAAATCGGAAAATGGAAATCCAAAAATGGAAATCCAAAAACGGAAATCGGAAATCGGAAATCGGAAGACGGAAATCGGAAATCGGAAGACGGAAATCGGAAATCGGAAGACGGAAGACGGAAATCGGAAATCAGAAGACGGAAATCGGAAGACGGAAATCGGAAGACGGAAATCGGAAGACGGAAATCGGAAAATGGAAATCCAAAAACGGAAATCCAAAAACGGAAATCCAAAAACGGAAATCGGAAATCGGAAGACGGAAATCGGAAGACGGAAATCGGAAATCGGAAGACGGAAATCGGAAATCGGAAGACGGAAATCGGAAAATGGAAATCCAAAAATGGAAATCCAAAAACGGAAATCGGAAATCGGAAATCGGAAGACGGAAATCGGAAATCGGAAGACGGAAATCGGAAATCGGAAGACGGAAGACGGAAATCGGAAATCAGAAGACGGAAATCGGAAATCGGAAGACGGAAATCGGAAGACGGAAATCGGAAGACGGAAATCGGAAAATGGAAATCCAAAAATGGAAATCCAAAAACGGAAATCCAAAAACGGAAATCGGAAATCGGAAGACGGAAATCGGAAGACGGAAATCGGAAGACGGAAATCGGAAGACGGAAATCGGAAATCGGAAGACGGAAATCGGAAAATGGATATCCAAAAACGGAAATCGGAAATCGGAAATCGGAAGACGGAAGTCGGAAAATGGAAATCCAAAAATGGAAATCCAAAAACGGAAATCGGAAATCGGAAATCGGAAGACGGAAATCGGAAATCGGAAGACGGAAATCGGAAATCGGAAGACGGAAGACGGAAATCGGAAATCAGAAGACGGAAATCGGAAATCGGAAGACGGAAATCGGAAGACGGAAATCGGAAGACGGAAATCGGAAAATGGAAATCCAAAAATGGAAATCCAAAAACGGAAATCCAAAAACGGAAATCGGAAATCGGAAGACGGAAATCGGAAAATGGAAATCCAAAAATGGAAATCCAAAAACGGAAATCCAAAAACGGAAATCGGAAATCGGAAGACGGAAATCGGAAGACGGAAATCGGAAGACGGAAATCGGAAGACGGAAATCGGAAGACGGAAATCGGAAGACGGAAATCGGAAATCGGAAGACGGAAATCGGAAAATGGATATCCAAAAACGGAAATCGGAAATCGGAAATCGGAAGACGGAAGTCGGAAAATGGAAATCCAAAAATGGAAATCCAAAAACGGAAATCGGAAATCGGAAATCGGAAGACGGAAATCGGAAATCGGAAGACGGAAGACGGAAATCGGAAATCAGAAGACGGAAATCGGAAATCGGAAGACGGAAATCGGAAGACGGAAATCGGAAGACGGAAATCGGAAAATGGAAATCCAAAAATGGAAATCCAAAAACGGAAATCCAAAAACGGAAATCGGAAATCGGAAGACGGAAATCGGAAGACGGAAATCGGAAGACGGAAATCGGAAGACGGAAATCGGAAGACGGAAATCGGAAATCGGAAGACGGAAATCGGAAAATGGAAATCCAAAAATGGAAATCCAAAAACGGAAATCGGAAATCGGAAATCGGAAGACGGAAATCGGAAATCGAAAGACGGAAATCGGAAATCGGAAGACGGAAGACGGAAATCGGAAGACGGAAATCGGAAGACGGAAATCGGAAATCGGAAGACGGAAATCGGAAGACGGAAATCGGAAGACGGAAATCGGAGATCGGAAGACGGAAATCGGAAAATGGAAATCCAAAAATGGAAATCCAAAAACGGAAATCGGAAATCGGAAATCGGAAGACGGAAATCGGAAATCGGAAGACGGAAATCGGAAATCGGAAGACGGAAATCGGAAATCGGAAGACGGAAATCGGAAATCGGAAGACGGAAATCGGAAGACGGAAATCGGAAGACGGAAATCGGAAATCGGAAGACGGAAATCGGAAGACGGAAATCGGAAGACGGAAATCGGAAGACGGAAATCGGAAGACGGAAATCGGAAATCGGAAGACGGAAATCGGAAAATGAAAATCCAATAAGGGAAATCCAAAAACGGAAATCGGAAGACGGAAATCGGAAATCGGAAGACGGAAATCGGAAATCGGAAGACGGAAATCGGAAATCGGAAGACGGAAATCGGAAATCGGAAGACGGAAATCGGAAGACGGAAATCGGAAGACGGAAATCGGAAATCGGAAGACGGAAATCGGAAGACGGAAATCGGAAATCGGAAATCGGAAGACGGAAATCGGAAGACGGAAATCGGAAGACGGAAATCGGAAAATGGAAATCGGAAATCGGAAGACGGAAATCGGAAGACGGAAATCGGAAGACGGAAATCGGAACACGGAAATCGGAAATCGGAAGACGGAAATCGGAAGACGGAAATCGGAAAATGGAAATCCAAAAACGGAAATCGGAAGACGGAAATCGGAAATCGGAAGACGGAAATCGGAAGACGGAAATCGGAAGACGGAAATCGGATGGCGGAAATCGGAAGACGGAAATCGGAAGTCGAAAAAATTGTCAAGTCGAAAAAATTGTCTTCCGATTTCCGTCATCCGATTTCCGTCTTCCGATTTCCGCCATCCGATTTCCGTCTTCCGATTTCCGCCATCCGATTTCCGTCTTCCGATTTCCATTTTTGGATTTCCATTTTTGGATTTCCGTCTTCCGATTTCCGATTTCCATTTTTGGATTTCCATTTTTGGATTTCCATCTTCCGATTTCCGTCTTCCGATTTCCGTCTTCCGATTTCCGCCATCCGATTTCCGTCTTCCAATTTCCGTCTTCCGATTTCCATTTTTGGATTTCCATTTTTGGATTTCCATCTTCCGATTTCCGTCTTCCGATTTCCGTCTTCCGATTTCCGCCATCCGATTTCCGTCTTCCAATTTCCGTCTTCCGATTTCCATTTTTGGATTTCCATTTTTGGATTTCCGTCTTCCGATTTCCATTTTTGGATTTCCATTTTTGGATTTCCATTTTTGGATTTCCATCTTCCGATTTCCGTCTTCCGATTTCCGTCTTCCGATTTCCATTTTTGGATTTCCATCTTCCGATTTCCGTCTTCCGATTTCCGCCATCCGATTTCCATTTTTGGATTTCCATTTTTGGATTTCCATTTTTGGATTTCCGTCTTCCGATTTCCGTCTTCCGATTTCCGTCTTCCGATTTCCATTTTTGGATTTCCATTTTTGGATTTCCATCTTCCGATTTCCGTATTCCGATTTCCGCCATCCGATTTCCATTTTTGGATTTCCGTCTTCCGATTTCCGTCTTCCGATTTCCGTCTTCCGATTTCCATTTTTGGATTTCCATTTTTGGATTTCCATCTTCCGATTTCCGTCTTCCGATTTCCGTCTTCCGATTTCCATTTTTGGATTTCCATTTTTGGATTTCCATTTTTGGATTTCCATTTTTGGATTTCCATTTTTGGATTTCCATTTTTGGATTTCCATTTTTGGATTTCCGTATTCCGATTTCCGTATTCCGATTTCCGATTTCCATTTTCCGATTTCCGATTTCCATTTTGGATTTCCGTCTTCCAATTTCCGTCTTCCAATTTCCGCCTTCCAATTTCCGTCTTCCGATTTCGGTCTTCCGATTTCCGTCTTCCGATTTCCGTCTTCCGATTTCCGTCTTCCGATTTCCGTCTTCCGATTTCCGTCTTCCGATTTCCATTTTTGGATTTCCATTTTTGGATTTCCATTTTTGGATTTCCATTTTTGGATTTCCATTTTTGGATTTCCGTCTTCCGATTTCCGTCTTCCGATTTCCGTATTCCGATTTCCGATTTCCATTTTCCGATTTCCGATTTCCATTTTGGATTTCCGTCTTCCAATTTCCGTCTTCCAATTTCCGCCTTCCAATTTCCGTCTTCCGATTTCCGTCTTCCGATTTCCGTCTTCCGATTTCCGTCTTCCGATTTCCGTCTTCCGATTTCCGTCTTCCGATTTCCGTCTTCCGATTTCCATTTTTGGATTTCCATTTTTGGATTTCCATTTTTGGATTTCCATTTTTGGATTTCCATTTTTGGATTTCCGTATTCCGATTTCCGATTTCCATTTTCCGATTTCCGATTTCCATTTTGGATTTCCGTCTTCCAATTTCCGTCTTCCAATTTCCGTCTTCCAATTTCCGTCTTCCGATTTCCGTCTTCCGATTTCCGTATTCCGATTTCCGTGTTCCGATTTCCGTCTTCCAATTTCCGTCTTCCGATTTCCGTCTTCCGATTTCCGTCTTCCGATTTCCGTCTTCCGATTTCCATTTTTGGATTTCCATTTTTGGATTTCCGTCTTCCGATTTCCGTCTTCCGATTTCCGTCTTCCGATTTCCATTTTTGGATTTCCATTTTTGGATTTCCATCTTCCGATTTCCGTCTTCCGATTTCCGTCTTCCGATTTCCATTTTTGGATTTCCATTTTTGGATTTCCATCTTCCGATTTCCGTCTTCCGATTTCCGTCTTCCGATTTCCATTTTTGGATTTCCATTTTTGGATTTCCATCTTCCGATTTCCGTATTCCGATTTCCGTCTTCCGATTTCCGCCATCCGATTTCCATTTTTGGATTTCCATTTTTGGATTTCCATTTTTGGATTTCCATCTTCCGATTTCCGTCTTCCGATTTCCGTCTTCCGATTTCCATTTTTGGATTTCCATTTTTGGATTTCCATCTTCCGATTTCCGTCTTCCGATTTCCGTCTTCCGATTTCCATTTTTGGATTTCCATTTTTGGATTTCCATCTTCCGATTTCCGTATTCCGATTTCCGTCTTCCGATTTCCGCCATCCGATTTCCATTTTTGGATTTCCATTTTTGGATTTCCATCTTCCGATTTCCGTCTTCCGATTTCCGTCTTCCGATTTCCGTCTTCCGATTTCCATTTTTGGATTTCCATTTTTGGATTTCCGTCTTCCGTCTTCCGATTTCCATTTTTGGATTTCCATTTTTGGATTTCCGTCTTCCGATTTCCGTCTTCCGATTTCCGTCTTCCGATTTCCGTCTTCCGATTTCCGTCTTCCGATTTCCATTTTTGGATTTCCATTTTTGGATTTCCATCTTCCGATTTCCGTCTTCCGATTTCCGCCATCCGATTTCCATTTTTGGATTTCCATTTTTGGATTTCCATTTTTGGATTTCCGTCTTCCGATTTCCGTCTTCCGATTTCCATTTTTGGATTTCCATTTTTGGATTTCCATCTTCCGATTTCCGTCTTCCGATTTCCGTCTTCCGATTTCCATTTTTGGATTTCCATTTTTGGATTTCCATTTTTGGATTTCCATTTTTGGATTTCCGTCTTCCGATTTCCGTCTTCCGATTTCCGTCTTCCGATTTCCGTCTTCCGATTTCCGTCTTCCGATTTCCATTTTTGGATTTCCATTTTTGGATTTCCATCTTCCGATTTCCGTCTTCCGATTTCCGCCATCCGATTTCCATTTTTGGATTTCCATTTTTGGATTTCCATTTTTGGATTTCCATTTTTGGATTTCCATCTTCCGATTTCCGTATTCCGATTTCCGCCATCCGATTTCCATTTTTGGATTTCCGTCTTCCGATTTCCGTCTTCCGATTTCCGTCTTCCGATTTCCATTTTTGGATTTCCATTTTTGGATTTCCATCTTCCGATTTCCGTCTTCCGATTTCCGTCTTCCGATTTCCATTTTTGGATTTCCATTTTTGGATTTCCATTTTTGGATTTCCATCTTCCGATTTCCGTATTCCGATTTCCGCCATCCGATTTCCATTTTTGGATTTCCGTCTTCCGATTTCCGTCTTCCGATTTCCGTCTTCCGATTTCCATTTTTGGATTTCCATTTTTGGATTTCCATCTTCCGATTTCCGTCTTCCGATTTCCGTCTTCCGATTTCCATTTTTGGATTTCCATTTTTGGATTTCCATTTTTGGATTTCCATTTTTGGATTTCCATTTTTGGATTTCCGTCTTCCGATTTCCGTCTTCCGATTTCCGTATTCCGATTTCCGTATTCCGATTTCCGATTTCCATTTTCCGATTTCCGATTTCCATTTTGGATTTCCGTCTTCCAATTTCCGTCTTCCAATTTCCGCCTTCCAATTTCCGTCTTCCGATTTCCGTCTTCCGATTTCCGTCTTCCGATTTCCGTCTTCCGATTTCCGTCTTCCGATTTCCGTCTTCCGATTTCCGTCTTCCGATTTCCATTTTTGGATTTCCATTTTTGGATTTCCATTTTTGGATTTCCATTTTTGGATTTCCATTTTTGGATTTCCGTCTTCCGATTTCCGTCTTCCGATTTCCGTATTCCGATTTCCGTATTCCGATTTCCGATTTCCATTTTCCGATTTCCGATTTCCATTTTGGATTTCCGTCTTCCAATTTCCGTCTTCCAATTTCCGTCTTCCAATTTCCGTCTTCCGATTTCCGTCTTCCGATTTCCGTATTCCGATTTCCGTGTTCCGATTTCCGTCTTCCAATTTCCGTCTTCCGATTTCCGTCTTCCGATTTCCGTCTTCCGATTTCCGTCTTCCGATTTCCATTTTTGGATTTCCATTTTTGGATTTCCGTCTTCCGATTTCCGTCTTCCGATTTCCCTCTTCCGATTTCCATTTTTGGATTTCCATTTTTGGATTTCCATCTTCCGATTTCCGTCTTCCGATTTCCGTCTTCCGATTTCCGCCATCCGATTTCCATTTTTGGATTTCCGTCTTCCGATTTCCGTCTTCCGATTTCCGTCTTCCGATTTCCGTCTTCCGATTTCCGTCTTCCGATTTCCGTCTTCCGATTTCCATTTTTGGATTTCCATTTTTGGATTTCCGTCTTCCGATTTCCGTCTTCCGATTTCCCTCTTCCGATTTCCATTTTTGGATTTCCATTTTTGGATTTCCATCTTCCGATTTCCGTATTCCGATTTCCGTCTTCCGATTTCCGCCATCCGATTTCCATTTTTGGATTTCCGTCTTCCGATTTCCGTCTTCCGATTTCCGTCTTCCGATTTCCATTTTTGGATTTCCATTTTTGGATTTCCATTTTTGGATTTCCGTCTTCCGATTTCCGTCTTCCGATTTCCGTCTTCCGATTTCCGTCTTCCGATTTCCGTCTTCCGATTTCCGATTTCCGATTTCCATTTTGGATTTCCGTCTTCCAATTTCCGTCTTCCAATTTCCGTCTTCCAATTTCCGTCTTCCGATTTCCGTCTTCCGATTTCCGTCTTCCGATTTCCGTCTTCCGATTTCCGTCTTCCGATTTCCGTCTTCCGATTTCCGTCTTCCGATTTCCGTCTTCCGATTTCCATTTTTGGATTTCCATTTTTGGATTTCCGTCTTCCGATTTCCGTCTTCCGATTTCCCTCTTCCGATTTCCATTTTTGGATTTCCATTTTTGGATTTCCATCTTCCGATTTCCGTCTTCCGATTTCCGTCTTCCGATTTCCATTTTTGGATTTCCATTTTTGGATTTCCATCTTCCGATTTCCGTATTCCGATTTCCGTCTTCCGATTTCCGCCATCCGATTTCCATTTTTGGATTTCCATTTTTGGATTTCCATCTTCCGATTTCCGTATTCCGATTTCCGTCTTCCGATTTCCGCCATCCGATTTCCATTTTTGGATTTCCGTCTTCCGATTTCCGTCTTCCGATTTCCGTCTTCCGATTTCCATTTTTGGATTTCCATTTTTGGATTTCCATTTTTGGATTTCCGTCTTCCGATTTCCGTCTTCCGATTTCCGTATTCCGATTTCCGTATTCCGATTTCCGATTTCCATTTTCCGATTTCCGATTTCCATTTTGGATTTCCGTCTTCCAATTTCCGTCTTCCAATTTCCGTCTTCCAATTTCCGTCTTCCAATTTCCGTCTTCCAATTTCCGTCTTCCAATTTCCGTCTTCCGATTTCCGTCTTCCGATTTCCGTCTTCCGATTTCCGTCTTCCGATTTCCGTCTTCCGATTTCCGATTTCCATTTTCCGATTTCCGATTTCCATTTTGGATTTCCGTCTTCCAATTTCCGTCTTCCAATTTCCGTCTTCCGATTTCCGTCTTCCGATTTCCGTCTTCCGATTTCCGTCTTCCGATTTCCATTTTTGGATTTCCATTTTGGATTTCCGTCTTCCAATTTCCGTCTTCCGATTTCCGTCTTCCGATTTCCATTTTTGGATTTCCATTTTCCGATTTCCGTCTTCCGATTTCCGTATTCCGATTTCCGTCTTCCGATTTCCGTCTTCCGATTTCCGTCTTCCGATTTCCGTCTTCCGATTTCCATTTTTGGATTTCCATTTTTGGATTTCCGTCTTCCGATTTCCGTCTTCCGATTTCCATTTTTGGATTTCCGTCTTCCGATTGCCGTCTTCCGATTTCCGTATTCCGATTTCCGTATTCCGATTTCCGATTTCCATTTTCCGATTTCCGATTTCCATTTTCCGATTTCCGATTTCCATTTTGGATTTCCGTCTTCCAATTTCCGTCTTCCAATTTCCGTCTTCCAATTTCCGTCTTCCGATTTCCGTCTTCCGATTTCCGTCTTCCGATTTCCATTTTTGGATTTCCATTTTCCGATTTCCGTCTTCCGATTGTCGTCTTCCGATTTCCGTATTCCGATTTCCGTCTTCCGATTTCCGTCTTCCGATTTCCATCTTCCGATTGCCGTCTTCCAATTTCCGTCTTCCGATTTCCATTTTGGATTTCCGTCTTCCAATTTCCGTCTTCCGATTTCCATCTTCCGATTGCCGTCTTCCAATTTCCGTCTTCCGATTTCCGTCTTCCGATTTCCGTCTTCCGATTTCCGTATTCCGATTTCCGTCTTCCGATTTCCGTCTTCCGATTTCCGTATTCCGATTTCCGTCTTCCGATTTCCATTTTTGGATTTCCATTTTTGGATTTCCGTCTTCCAATTTCCGTCTTCCGATTTCCGTCTCCGATTTCCATTTTTGGATTTCCATCTTCCGATTTCCGTCTTCCGATTGTCGTCTTCCGATTTCCGTATTCCGATTTCCGTATTCCGATTTCCGATTTCCATTTTCCGATTTCCGATTTCCATTTTGGATTTCCGTCTTCCAATTTCCGTCTTCCAATTTCCGTCTTCCAATTTCCGTCTTCCAATTTCCGTCTTCCGATTTCCGTCTTCCGATTTCCGTCTTCCGATTTCCGTCTTCCGATTTCCATTTTTGGATTTCCATTTTGGATTTCCGTCTTCCAATTTCCGTCTTCCGATTTCCGTCTTCCGATTTCCATTTTTGGATTTCCATTTTCCGATTTCCGTCTTCCGATTGTCGTCTTCCGATTTCCGTATTCCGATTTCCGTCTTCCGATTTCCGTCTTCCGATTTCCATTTTTGGATTTCCATTTTGGATTTCCGTCTTCCAATTTCCGTCTTCCAATTTCCGTCTTCCAATTTCCGTCTTCCAATTTCCGTCTTCCAATTTCCGTCTTCCGATTTCCGTCTTCCGATTTCCGTCTTCCGATTTCCGTCTTCCGATTTCCATTTTTGGATTTCCATTTTGGATTTCCGTCTTCCAATTTCCGTCTTCCAATTTCCGTCTTCCGATTTCCGTCTTCCGATTTCCGTCTTCCGATTTCCATTTTTGGATTTCCATTTTCCGATTTCCGATTTCCATTTTGGATTTCCGTCTTCCAATTTCCGTCTTCCAATTTCCGTCTTCCGATTTCCGTCTTCCGATTTCCGTCTTCCGATTTCCGTCTTCCGATTTCCATTTTTGGATTTCCATTTTCCGATTTCCGATTTCCATTTTGGATTTCCGTCTTCCAATTTCCGTCTTCCAATTTCCGTCTTCCGATTTCCGTCTTCCGATTTCCGTCTTCCGATTTCCATTTTTGGATTTCCATTTTCCGATTTCCGATTTCCATTTTGGATTTCCGTCTTCCAATTTCCGTCTTCCAATTTCCGTCTTCCGATTTCCGTCTTCCGATTTCCGTCTTCCGATTTCCGTCTTCCGATTTCCATTTTTGGATTTCCATTTTCCGATTTCCGATTTCCGTCTTCCGATTTCCATTTTGGATTTCCGTCTTCCAATTTCCGTCTTCCAATTTCCGTCTTCCAATTTCCGTCTTCCAATTTCCGTCTTCCAATTTCCGTCTTCCGATTTCCGTCTTCCGATTTCCGTCTTCCGATTTCCGTCTTCCGATTTCCGTCTTCCGATTTCCATTTTTGGATTTCCATTTTTGGATTTCCATTTTTGGATTTCCATTTTTGGATTTCCATTTTTGGATTTCCGTCTTCCGATTTCCGATTTCCATTTTCCGTCTTCCATTTTCCGTCTTCCATTTTCCGATTTCCGTCTTCCGATTTCCCATTTCCATTTTCCGTCTTCCGATTTCCGTCTTCCGATTTCCGACTTCTGGAATAATGAGAAAGTTAAACCGATAAAAAGGAAATAAAGAAAGAGAGAGAGAGAGAGAGAAAAAAACTAAAAATGAATGATTGATATGAGACTACCTACAGTACTCTGTTATATACCATTCGAAAAGGGGGCGGAGTCATATGAAGCTCCGCCCCCTTTGACCCTTAATCTAAGCTCCGCCCCTTTTTTGCGGGGGAGACAATGTGGAGATTTGAAGAGAGAATAATTGAGATTTAATCGTTTATCTCACAAATATGGTACATTAATGTGGAGATTCTCTTTGTTTTAATGTGAAGACATTTATTATATCTGATAGATTATTTGATTTTATGAAAAAGATAAGAGAATGGATATATTATAATTGCATGCAATTCAATTAGAGATTCTATTAAAGTTTTATCGAAGTTTTGAAATTTAAACAAGCTGAATTATACTTCTTTAAAAATTAGAAAGTTTCAATTCTCTTAATTTATTATTCCAGGACTCAAAGATAAACTGAAAGAATCCTCCGACATCTCAAATTTCGTGCTTTCCAATTTCCAAAAAGTCTACAGTGACATGTTATTCGAGTACTGTCAATTAACTTATAAAAAAAAAATGCTCCGATTCGATTCACCGAACTATTATCATTATATCAAGACATTTTAAAAACGAAAAAGGATATTGCTCATGTTACAGTACTCCTACAGCTTAATCAACCCGATATTGTGTGAAAGGAGACTTAAAGGTGCTATTAATAATTTGTTGGGTCATTAATTAATTATTAGCAATGAATTTTTCTTATTTTGTAAGTTTATATAACTGCTGATAATGATATAACAATGTTAATTTTAAAATTTCTGTCAAAATCTGAAAATCTCTAAATTTTCCAAATATAGCCAATATGGAGCTCAAAATTTCGGATTTTTCATCTAGAATTCAAATAAATTATTCTTAACATCTGAAAATCTCATTTTCAGCCAATTCTAAAAATTTCAGATTTTGACTGAAAATCAAATTTTTTTGAAATTTCTTTTTTTTTTTTGAATTTTCGTTTCAAAAAATGTTATCAATTTCCCTAAAAAAATACTTTTTGTCAATACTGCAGTACTATCATAAACTACCTCTTAAATGTTGTAAAGACAACCCAATATGTATTGCTGATAAGCCTTTCCCACTTCATTCTCATTCATTTCTACTATGGACTTCTCGTATTTGAAGTCAGGTTTTTATTGATTTTTTCTTATTGATTTATTTTAATTTTCTATTATTTTTTGATTTTTTGTTATGATTGGACAATGGGATTTAAAGTGAGTTATTTTGAAAGCGAAGTTTGAAATCTATGGTTCCTTAAAACTCTTATATCTCTGTTCCAGTGAGAGCTATGAAAAAGATGTCAACTAACGAAATATAGCTCTTATTATGCGCAATGTTTCATCAGTTGACCACTTTTTGATAACTCTAATGGAAACTGAGATATAGGAGTTTTTATAAAATTCCAAAAAAAATTTTTTTGAAAAAAGTTTTTTTTTTACATTTATTCAAATTGCTATATCTCAGTTTTCATAAACGCTATCAAAAAATTGTTAACTAACAAAACATAGTTCATATTATGAGCAATATTTCATTAGTTGACAACTTTTTGGTAGCTATTATGGGAACTGAGTTATAACTGTTTCAAAATCGTGTTAGTGTTAACAATCAACAATTAGTGTTAACAATAACGAGACACTATTTGACGATATGGTCAGAATTTGAAATTTTGAGGTAATTTTTTTTAGATACAGTAATCCTATATGGTTTCTAAGAATTTCAGTTTCTAATCCACTATTTAAAAAAAAAAAAAGAGAAAGGAAGTTCTATTCATTTCACAATGGACGAAAAGACTATAATTAAAATTGACTAACAACCAACATTATTCTTTTTAGAATTTAAATTGAGGTAATTTTTTAAATACAGTAATCTCAAAAGATATAGAAAAAAAAATAAATTTCAGAAAATTGCAGACTTTTAAGCTTTGAAATTTCAGTTTTTCAAAAAAGTTATCATGGTAAGTACTTTTTCATTTGAAAATGATTTTAAAAATTCGGAATTTTTGGTTTAAAAGAGCTAGTTTTCTTAAAAATAGCATATTTAATAGAGATAGTACTGTAGTTGAACTTCAACGCGGTATATCTCGGTTCCCATAAGAGCTATCAAAAAATTGTCAACTAATGAAATATTGCTCATAATAAGGGCTACATTTCATTAGTTGACAACTTTTTGATAACTCTTATGGGAACCGAGATATAACAATTTAAATCACCCCTGGCAATTACTCTCCACCATATCAAGTGTATTGTACTTTTTAAAAAAGTCTTATTTTAATGATCAACAAAACAAAATTAACAAATATTAATATCATTTTCAGTGCGTATGCTTTGAAACTCGAGTTCTACTTCAATTTGAAATCGGAAATAGAAGATACAAACTCGGATTTAAACAGAAGACAATTTTTCGATCGGAAGATCTTAATTTATTTTTTTTTGGCTTTTGATCTATTGTGCGTACAGAAACAGGTGAGGTCGCGGTCGCGGGGGACGAGGCTATCGGCTACTTCGGCCAGCAGGAATTTCGCTAGGCCACCACAAATAATTTTTTTTCACTCAAATTTTCTTCAATTTGCTTGTTTTTCAAGCTTATTTAACTTTTTTTCATAGTTTTTTCAGTTCCAAAAGTGTTTTTAACCTCTTTTATCAATTTTTATCGAAGAAATTTCGAAAAAAAGTCAATTTTTGAACTAATTTTTCAAGTTTTTCAATTTTTTCTCGATCAAAATTTAATTTCAGGTGTTTATTCCACATTTTTCGTTTGTTCCTCCATTTTACGATCATTTTCATGTCTTGAATATTAATTTCTTTAAAAATTTTGAATTTGAAAAATTAGTTCAAAAATTGAGTTTTTTCGAAATTTCTTCTATTAAAATCAATAAAATTGGTAGAAAACACTTTTGGAATGGAAAAAAATAAGAAAAAAGGTAAAATAAGCTCAAAAAACAAGAAAATTGAAGAAAAATTTTGTCGAAAGAAAAAATTATTTGTGGTGGCCTAGCGAAATTCCTGCTGGCCGAACTCGCCGATAGCCTCGTCCCCCGCGACCGCGACCTCAGCTATTTCTGAATACTCAATATAAAATTAAAATTAGAATAGTTTTTATTTGTTTTATATCTTTTTCTAGGGATCGAATAGTCAGAAAGCAAACAAAAATTCAAATTGAAAGATAAAACATATCCTTAATTCAGCTTGTTTAAATTTCAAAACTTCGATAAAACTTTAATAGAATCTCTAATTGAATTGCATGCAATTATAATATATCCATTCTCTTATCTTTTTCATAAAATCAAATAATCTATCAGATATAATAAATGTCTTCACATTAAAACAAAGAGAATCTCCACATTAATGTACCATATTTGTGAGATAAACGATTAAATCTCAATTATTCTCTCTTCAAATCTCCACATTGTCTCCCCCGCAAAAAAGGGGCGGAGCTTAGATTAAGGGTCAAAGGGGGCGGAGCTTCATATGACTCCGCCCCCTTTTCGAATGGTATATAACAGAGTACTGTAGGTAGTCTCATATCAATCATTCATTTTTAGTTTTTTTCTATTTTTCTTTCTCTCTTTCTTTATTTCCTTTTTATCGGTTTAACTTTCTCATTATTCCAGAAGTCGGAAATCGGAACACGGAAATCGGAAAATGGAAATCCAAAAACGGAAATTGGAAATCGGAAGACGGAAATCGGATGGCGGAAATCGGATGGCGGAAATCGGATGGCGGAAATCGGAAGACGGAAATCCAAAAACGGAAATCCAAAAACGGAAATCGGAAATCGGAAATCGGAAATCGGAAGACGGAAATCGGAAGACGGAAATCCAAAAATGGAAATTGGAAATCGGATGGCGGAAATCGGAAGACGGAAATCGAAAGACGGAAATCGGTAGACGGAAATCGGAAAATGGAAATCCAAAAACGGAAATCCAAAAACGGAAATCGGAAATCGGAAGACGGAAATCGGAAGACGGAAATCGGAAGACGGAAATCGGAAGACGGAAATCGGATGGCGGAAATCGGAAGACGGAAATCGGAAAATGGAAATCCAAAAATGGAAATCCAAAAATGGAAATCCAAAAACGGAAATCCAAAAACGGAAATCGGAAATCGGAAGACGGAAATCGGAAGACGGAAATCGGAAGACGGAAATCGGAAAATGGAAATCCAAAAATGGAAATCCAAAAACGGAAATCCAAATACGGAAATCGGAAGACGGAAATCGGAAGACGGAAATCGGAAGACGGAAATCGGAAATCGGATGGCGGAATTCGGAAAATGGAAATCCAAAAACGGAAATCCAAATACGGAAATCGGAACACGGAAATCGGAAGACGGAAATCGGAAGACGGAAATCGGAAAATGGAAATCCAAAAATGGAAATCCAAAAACGGAAATCCAAAAACGGAAATCCAAAAACGGAAATCGGAAATCGGAAGACGGAAATCGGAAGACGGAAACCGGAAAAAGGAAATCAAAAAATGGAAATCCAAAAATGGAAATCCAAAAACGGAAATCCAAAAACGGAAATCGGATGGCGGAAATCGGAAGACGGAAATCGGAAGACGGAAATCGGAAATCAGAAGACGGAAATCGGAAATCGGTAGACGGAAATCGGAAAATGGATATCCAAAAACGGAAATCGGAAATCGGAAGACGGAAGACGGAAATCGGAAATCGGAAGACGGAAATCGGAAATCGGAAGACGGAAGACGGAAATCGGAAATCAGAAGACGGAAATCGGAAATCGGAAGACGGAAATCGGAAGACGGAAATCGGAAGACGGAAATCGGAAAATGGAAATCCAAAAATGGAAATCCAAAAACGGAAATCCAAAAACGGAAATCGGAAATCGGAAGACGGAAATCGGAAGACGGAAATCGGAAGACGGAAATCGGAAGACGGAAATCGGAAGACGGAAATCGGAAATCGGAAGACGGAAATCGGAAAATGGAAATCCAAAAATGGAAATCCAAAAACGGAAATCGGAAGACGGAAATCGGAAAATGGAAATCCAAAAATGGAAATCCAAAAACGGAAATCCAAAAACGGAAATCGGAAATCGGAAGACGGAAATCGGAAGACGGAAATCGGAAGACGGAAATCGGAAGACGGAAATCGGAAGACGGAAATCGGAAATCGGAAGACGGAAATCGGAAAATGGAAATCCAAAAATGGAAATGTAAAAACGGAAATCGGATGGCGGAAATCGGAAAATGGAAATCCAAAAACGGAAATGTAAAAACGGAAATCGGAACACGGAAATCGGAAGACGGAAATCGGAAAATGGAAATCCAAAAACGGAAATCGGAAGACGGAAATCGGAAGACGGAAATCGGAAGACGGAAATCCAAAAACGGAAATCCAAAAACGGAAATCGGAAGACGGAAATCGGAAATCGGAAGACGGAAATCGGAAGACGGAAACCGGAAAAAGGACATCAAAAAATGGAAATTAAAAAACGGAAATCCAAAAACGGAAATCGGAAGACGGAAATCGGAAATCAGAAGACGGAAATCGGAAATCGGAAGACGGAAATCGGAAAATGGATATCCAAAAACGGAAATCGGAAATCGGAAATCGGAAGACGGAAATCGGAAAATGGATATCCAAAAACGGAAATCGGAAATCGGAAATCGGAAGACGGAAGTCGGAACATGGAAATCCAAAAATGGAAATCCAAAAACGGAAATCGGAAATCGGAAATCGGAAGACGGAAATCGGAAATCGGAAGACGGAAATCGGAAATCGGAAGACGGAAGACGGAAATCGGAAATCGGAAGACGGAAATCGGAAGACGGAAATCGGAAGACGGAAATCGGAAAATGGAAATCCAAAAATGGAAATCCAAAAACGGAAATTGGAAATCGGAAGACGGAAGACGGAAATCGGAAGACGGAAATCGGAAATCGGAAATCGGAAATCGGAAATCGGAAGACGGAAATCGGAAGACGGAAATCGGAAGACGGAAATCGGAAATCAGAAGACGGAAATCCAAAAACGGAAATCCAAAAACGGAAATCCAAAAACGGAAATCGGAAGACGGAAATCGGAAATCAGAAGACGGAAATCGGAAATCGGAAGACGGAAATCGGAAGACGGAAATCGGAAGACGGAAATCGGAAATCAGAAGACGGAAATCCAAAAACGGAAATCGGAAGACGGAAATCGGAAATCAGAAGACGGAAATCGGAAATCGGAAGACGGAAATCGGAAGACGGAAATCGGAAGACGGAAATCGGAAGACGGAAATCGGAAGACGGAAATCGGAAATCGGAAGACGGAAATCGGAAAATGGAAATCCAAAAATGGAAATCCAAAAACGGAAATCGGAAATCGGAAATCGGAAGACGGAAATCGGAAATCGGAAGACGGAAATCGGAAATCGGAAGACGGAAGACGGAAATCGGAAATCAGAAGACGGAAATCGGAAATCGGAAGACGGAAATCGGAAGACGGAAATCGGAAGACGGAAATCGGAAAATGGAAATCCAAAAATGGAAATCCAAATACGGAAATCGGAAGACGGAAATCGGAAGACGGAAATCGGAAATCGGAAATCAGAAGACGGAAATCGGAAATCGGAAGACGGAAATCGGAAGACGGAAATCGGAAGACGGAAATCGGAAGACGGAAATCGGAAGACGGAAATCGGAAGACGGCAATCGGAAAATGGAAATCCAAAAACGGAAATCCAAAAACGGAAATCGGAAATCGGAAGACGGAAATCGGAAGACGGAAACCGGAAAAAGGAAATCAAAAAATGGAAATTAAAAAACGGAAATCCAAAAACGGAAATCGGATGGCGGAAATCGGAAGACGGAAATCGGAAGACGGAAATCGGAAATCAGAAGACGGAAATCGGAAATCGGAAGACGGAAATCGGAAAATGGATATCCAAAAACGGAAATCGGAAATCGGAAATCGGAAGACGGAAATCGGAAATCGGAAGACGGAAATCGGAAATCAGAAGACGGAAATCGGAAATCGGAAGACGGAAATCGGAAGACGGAAATCGGAAAATGGAAATCCAAAAATGGAAATCCAAAAACGGAAATCGGAAATCGGAAGACGGAAATCGGAAGACGGAAATCGGAAGACGGAAATCGGAAGACGGAAATCGGAAGACGGAAATCGGAAGACGGAAATCGGAAAATGGAAATCCAAAAACGGAAATCGGAAATCGGAAGACGGAAATCGGAAGACGGAAATCGGAAGACGGAAATCGGAAGACGGAAATCGGAAGACGGAAATCGGAAGACGGAAATCGGAAAATGGATATCCAAAAACGGAAATCGGAAATCGGAAATCGGAAGACGGAAGTCGGAAAATGGAAATCCAAAAATGGAAATCCAAAAACGGAAATCGGAAATCGGAAATCGGAAGACGGAAATCGGAAATCGGAAGACGGAAATCGGAAATCGGAAGACGGAAGACGGAAATCGGAAATCAGAAGACGGAAATCGGAAATCGGAAGACGGAAATCGGAAGACGGAAATCGGAAGACGGAAATCGGAAAATGGAAATCCAAAAATGGAAATCCAAAAACGGAAATCCAAAAACGGAAATCGGAAATCGGAAGACGGAAATCGGAAGACGGAAATCGGAAGACGGAAATCGGAAGACGGAAATCGGAAGACGGAAATCGGAAATCGGAAGACGGAAATCGGAAAATGGAAATCCAAAAATGGAAATCCAAAAACGGAAATCGGAAATCGGAAATCGGAAGACGGAAATCGGAAATCGAAAGACGGAAATCGGAAATCGGAAGACGGAAGACGGAAATCGGAAATCAGAAGACGGAAATCGGAAATCGGAAGACGGAAATCGGAAGACGGAAATCGGAAGACGGAAATCGGAAAATGGAAATCCAAAAATGGAAATCCAAAAACGGAAATCCAAAAACGGAAATCGGAAATCGGAAGACGGAAATCGGAAGACGGAAATCGGAAGACGGAAATCGGAAAATGGATATCCAAAAACGGAAATCAGAAATCGGAAATCGGAAGACGGAAGTCGGAAAATGGAAATCCAAAAATGGAAATCCAAAAACGGAAATCGGAAATCGGAAATCGGAAGACGGAAATCGGAAATCGGAAGACGGAAATCGGAAATCGGAAGACGGAAGACGGAAATCGGAAATCAGAAGACGGAAATCGGAAATCGGAAGACGGAAATCGGAAGACGGAAATCGGAAAATGGAAATCCAAAAATGGAAATCCAAAAACGGAAATCGGAAATCGGAAATCGGAAGACGGAAATCGGAAATCGAAAGACGGAAATCGGAAGACGGAAATCGGAAGACGGAAGACGGAAATCGGAAATCAGAAGACGGAAATCGGAAGACGGAAATCGGAAGACGGAAATCGGAAATCGGAAGACGGAAATCGGAAATCGGAAGACGGAAATCGGAAATCGGAAGACGGAAATCGGAAGACGGAAATCGGAAGACGGAAATCGGAAGACGGAAGACGGAAATCGGAAATCAGAAGACGGAAATCGGAAGACGGAAATCGGAAATCGGAAGACGGAAATCGGAAATCGGAAGACGGAAATCGGAAATCGGATGGCGGAAATCGGAAGACGGAAATCGGAAGTCGAAAAAATTGTCTTCCGATTTCCGTCATCCGATTTCCGTCTTCCGATTTCCGCCATCCGATTTCCGTCTTCCGATTTCCGCCATCCGATTTCCGTCTTCCGATTTCCATTTTTGGATTTCCATTTTTGGATTTCCGTCTTCCGATTTCCGATTTCCATTTTTGGATTTCCATTTTTGGATTTCCATCTTCCGATTTCCGTCTTCCGATTTCCGTCTTCCAATTTCGGTCTTCCAATTTCCGTCTTCCGATTTCCGATTTCCGTCTACCGATTTCCGCCATCCGATTTCCGTCTTCCGATTTCCATTTTTGGATTTCCATTTTTGGATTTCCGTCTTCCGATTTCCGATTTCCATTTTTGGATTTCCATTTTTGGATTTCCATTTTTGGATTTCCATTTTTGGATTTCCATCTTCCGATTGCCGTCTTCCGATTTCCGTCTTCCGATTTCCATTTTTGGATTTCCATTTTTGGATTTCCATCTTCCGATTTCCGTCTTCCGATTTCCGTCTTCCGATTTCCATTTTTGGATTTCCATTTTTGGATTTCCGTCTTCCGTCTTCCGATTTCCATTTTTGGATTTCCATTTTTGGATTTCCATTTTCCGATTTCCGTCTTCCGATTTCCGTCTTCCGATTTCCATTTTTCGATTTCCATTTTTGGATTTCCGTCTTCCGTCTTCCGATTTCCATTTTTGGATTTCCATTTTTGGATTTCCATTTTTGGATTTCCATCTTCCGATTTCCGTCTTCCGATTTCCGTCTTCCGATTTCCATTTTTGGATTTCCATTTTTGGATTTCCATTTTTGGATTTCCATCTTCCGATTTCCGTCTTCCGATTTCCGTCTTCCGATTTCCGCCATCCGATTTCCATTTTTGGATTTCCATTTTTGGATTTCCATCTTCCGATTTCCGTATTCCGATTTCCGTCTTCCGATTTCCGCCATCCGATTTCCATTTTTGGATTTCCGTCTTCCGATTTCCGTCTTCCGATTTCCGTCTTCCGATTTCCATTTTTGGATTTCCATTTTTGGATTTCCATCTTCCGATTTCCGTCTTCCGATTTCCGTCTTCCGATTTCCATTTTTGGATTTCCATTTTTGGATTTCCATTTTCCGATTTCCGTCTTCCGATTTCCGTCTTCCGATTTCCGTCTTCCGATTTCCGTCTTCCGATTTCCATTTTTGGATTTCCATTTTTGGATTTCCATTTTTGGATTTCCGTCTTCCGATTTCCGTCTTCCGATTTCCGTATTCCGATTTCCGTATTCCGATTTCCGATTTCCATTTTCCGATTTCCGATTTCCATTTTGGATTTCCGTCTTCCAATTTCCGTCTTCCAATTTCCGTCTTCCAATTTCCGTCTTCCAATTTCCGTCTTCCAATTTCCGTCTTCCGATTTCCGTCTTCCGATTTCCGTCTTCCGATTTCCGTCTTCCGATTTCCGTCTTCCGATTTCCATTTTTGGATTTCCATTTTTGGATTTCCATCTTCCGATTTCCGTCTTCCGATTTCCATTTTTGGATTTCCATTTTTGGATTTCCGTCTTCCGATTTCCGTCTTCCGATTTCCGTCTTCCGATTTCCATTTTTGGATTTCCATTTTTGGATTTCCGTCTTCCGATTTCCGTCTTCCGATTTCCGTCTTCCGATTTCCATTTTTGGATTTCCATTTTTGGATTTCCATCTTCCGATTTCCGTCTTCCGATTTCCGTCTTCCGATTTCCATTTTTGGATTTCCATCTTCCGATTTCCGTCTTCCGATTTCCGTCTTCCGATTTCCGCCATCCGATTTCCATTTTTGGATTTCCATTTTTGGATTTCCATCTTCCGATTTCCGTATTCCGATTTCCGTCTTCCGATTTCCGTCTTCCGATTTCCATTTTTGGATTTCCATTTTTGGATTTCCGTCTTCCGATTTCCGTCTTCCGATTTCCGTCTTCCGATTTCCATTTTTGGATTTCCATTTTTGGATTTCCGTCTTCCGTCTTCCGATTTCCATTTTTGGATTTCCATTTTTGGATTTCCGTCTTCCGATTTCCGTCTTCCGATTTCCGTCTTCCGATTTCCGTCTTCCGATTTCCATTTTTGGATTTCCATTTTTGGATTTCCATTTTTGGATTTCCATTTTTGGATTTCCGTCTTCCGATTTCCGTCTTCCGATTTCCGTATTCCGATTTCCGTCTTCCGATTTCCGCCATCCGATTTCCATTTTTGGATTTCCGTCTTCCGATTTCCGTCTTCCGATTTCCGTCTTCCGATTTCCATTTTTGGATTTCCATTTTTGGATTTCCATCTTCCGATTTCCGTCTTCCGATTTCCGTCTTCCGATTTCCATTTTTGGATTTCCATTTTTGGATTTCCATTTTCCGATTTCCGTCTTCCGATTTCCGTCTTCCGATTTCCGTCTTCCGATTTCCGTCTTCCGATTTCCATTTTTGGATTTCCATTTTTGGATTTCCATTTTTGGATTTCCGTCTTCCGATTTCCGTCTTCCGATTTCCGTCTTCCGTCTTCCGATTTCCGTATTCCGATTTCCGTATTCCGATTTCCGATTTCCATTTTGGATTTCCGTCTTCCAATTTCCGTCTTCCAATTTCCGTCTTCCAATTTCCGTCTTCCAATTTCCGTCTTCCAATTTCCGTCTTCCAATTTCCGTCTTCCAATTTCCGTCTTCCGATTTCCGTCTTCCGATTTCCGTCTTCCGATTTCCGTCTTCCGATTTCCGTCTTCCGATTTCCATTTTTGGATTTCCATTTTTGGATTTCCATTTTTGGATTTCCGTCTTCCGATTTCCGTCTTCCGATTTCCGTTTTCCGATTTCCATTTTTGGATTTCCATTTTTGGATTTCCGTCTTCCGATTTCCGTCTTCCGATTTCCGTCTTCCAATTTCGGTCTTCCAATTTCCGTCTTCCGATTTCCGTCTTCCGATTTCCGTCTTCCGATTTCCGTCTTCCAATTTCCGTCTTCCGATTTCCGTCTTCCGATTTCCGTCTTCCGATTTCCGTCTTCCGATTTCCGTCTTCCGATTTCCATTTTTGGATTTCCATTTTTGGATTTCCGTCTTCCGATTTCCGTCTTCCGATTTCCGTTTTCCGATTTCCATTTTTGGATTTCCATTTTTGGATTTCCGTCTTCCGATTTCCGTCTTCCGATTTCCGTCTTCCAATTTCGGTCTTCCAATTTCCGTCTTCCGATTTCCGATTTCCGTCTTCCGATTTCCGCCATCCGATTTCCGTCTTCCGATTTCCATTTTTGGATTTCCATTTTTGGATTTCCGTCTTCCGATTTCCGATTTCCATTTTTGGATTTCCATTTTTGGATTTCCATTTTTGGATTTCCATTTTTGGATTTCCATCTTCCGATTGCCGTCTTCCGATTTCCGTCTTCCGATTGTCGTCTTCCGATTTCCGTATTCCGATTTCCGTCTTCCGATTTCCATTTTTGGATTTCCGTCTTCCGATTTCCGTCTTCCGATTTCCGTCTTCCGATTTCCATTTTTGGATTTCCATTTTTGGATTTCCATTTTCCGATTTCCGTCTTCCGATTTCCGTCTTCCGATTTCCGTCTTCCGATTTCCATTTTTGGATTTCCATTTTTGGATTTCCATTTTTGGATTTCCATCTTCCGATTTCCGTCTTCCGATTTCCGTCTTCCGATTTCCGCCATCCGATTTCCATTTTTGGATTTCCATTTTTGGATTTCCATCTTCCGATTTCCGTCTTCCGATTTCCGTCTTCCGATTTCCATTTTTCGATTTCCATTTTTGGATTTCCGTCTTCCGTCTTCCGATTTCCATTTTTGGATTTCCATTTTTGGATTTCCATTTTTGGATTTCCATCTTCCGATTTCCGTCTTCCGATTTCCGTCTTCCGATTTCCATTTTTGGATTTCCATTTTTGGATTTCCATTTTTGGATTTCCATCTTCCGATTTCCGTCTTCCGATTTCCGTCTTCCGATTTCCGCCATCCGATTTCCATTTTTGGATTTCCATTTTTGGATTTCCATCTTCCGATTTCCGTATTCCGATTTCCGTCTTCCGATTTCCGCCATCCGATTTCCATTTTTGGATTTCCGTCTTCCGATTTCCGTCTTCCGATTTCCGTCTTCCGATTTCCATTTTTGGATTTCCATTTTTGGATTTCCATCTTCCGATTTCCGTCTTCCGATTTCCGTCTTCCGATTTCCATTTTTGGATTTCCATTTTTGGATTTCCATTTTCCGATTTCCGTCTTCCGATTTCCGTCTTCCGATTTCCGTCTTCCGATTTCCGTCTTCCGATTTCCATTTTTGGATTTCCATTTTTGGATTTCCATTTTTGGATTTCCGTCTTCCGATTTCCGTCTTCCGATTTCCGTATTCCGATTTCCGTATTCCGATTTCCGATTTCCATTTTCCGATTTCCGATTTCCATTTTGGATTTCCGTCTTCCAATTTCCGTCTTCCAATTTCCGTCTTCCAATTTCCGTCTTCCAATTTCCGTCTTCCAATTTCCGTCTTCCGATTTCCGTCTTCCGATTTCCGTCTTCCGATTTCCGTCTTCCGATTTCCGTCTTCCGATTTCCATTTTTGGATTTCCATTTTTGGATTTCCATCTTCCGATTTCCGTCTTCCGATTTCCATTTTTGGATTTCCATTTTTGGATTTCCGTCTTCCGATTTCCGTCTTCCGATTTCCGTCTTCCGATTTCCATTTTTGGATTTCCATTTTTGGATTTCCGTCTTCCGATTTCCGTCTTCCGATTTCCGTCTTCCGATTTCCATTTTTGGATTTCCATTTTTGGATTTCCATTTTTGGATTTCCATTTTTGGATTTCCGTCTTCCGATTTCCGTCTTCCGATTTCCGTCTTCCGATTTCCGCCATCCGATTTCCATTTTTGGATTTCCATTTTTGGATTTCCATCTTCCGATTTCCGTATTCCGATTTCCGTCTTCCGATTTCCGTCTTCCGATTTCCATTTTTGGATTTCCATTTTTGGATTTCCATTTTTGGATTTCCGTCTTCCGATTTCCGTCTTCCGATTTCCGTCTTCCGATTTCCATTTTTGGATTTCCATTTTTGGATTTCCGTCTTCCGTCTTCCGATTTCCATTTTTGGATTTCCATTTTTGGATTTCCGTCTTCCGATTTCCGTCTTCCAATTTCCGTCTTCCGATTTCCGTCTTCCGATTTCCATTTTTGGATTTCCATTTTTGGATTTCCATTTTTGGATTTCCATTTTTGGATTTCCGTCTTCCGATTTCCGTCTTCCGATTTCCGTATTCCGATTTCCGTCTTCCGATTTCCGCCATCCGATTTCCATTTTTGGATTTCCGTCTTCCGATTTCCGTCTTCCGATTTCCGTCTTCCGATTTCCATTTTTGGATTTCCATTTTTGGATTTCCATCTTCCGATTTCCGTCTTCCGATTTCCGTCTTCCGATTTCCATTTTTGGATTTCCATTTTTGGATTTCCGTCTTCCGATTTCCGTCTTCCGATTTCCGTTTTCCGATTTCCGCCATCCGATTTCCATTTTTGGATTTCCATTTTTGGATTTCCATCTTCCGATTTCCGTCTTCCGATTTCCATTTTTGGATTTCCATTTTTGGATTTCCGTCTTCCGATTTCCGTCTTCCGATTTCCGTCTTCCGATTTCCATTTTTGGATTTCCATTTTTGGATTTCCATCTTCCGATTTCCGTCTTCCGATTTCCGTCTTCCGATTTCCATTTTTGGATTTCCATCTTCCGATTTCCGTCTTCCGATTTCCGTCTTCCGATTTCCGCCATCCGATTTCCATTTTTGGATTTCCATTTTTGGATTTCCATCTTCCGATTTCCGTATTCCGATTTCCGTCTTCCGTCTTCCGATTTCCGTATTCCGATTTCCGTATTCCGATTTCCGATTTCCATTTTGGATTTCCGTCTTCCAATTTCCGTCTTCCAATTTCCGTCTTCCAATTTCCGTCTTCCAATTTCCGTCTTCCAATTTCCGTCTTCCAATTTCCGTCTTCCGATTTCCGTCTTCCGATTTCCATCTTCCGATTTCCGTCTTCCGATTTCCGTCTTCCGATTTCCATTTTTGGATTTCCATTTTTGGATTTCCATTTTTGGATTTCCGTCTTCCGATTTCCGTCTTCCGATTTCCGTCTTCCGATTTCCATTTTTGGATTTCCATTTTTGGATTTCCATTTTTGGATTTCCATTTTTGGATTTCCGTCTTCCGATTTCCGTCTTCCGATTTCCGTATTCCGATTTCCGTCTTCCGATTTCCGTCTTCCGATTTCCGTCTTCCGATTTCCGTTTTCCGATTTCCGTCTTCCGATTTCCGTCTTCCGATTTCCATTTTTGGATTTCCATTTTTGGATTTCCGTCTTCCGATTTCCGTCTTCCGATTTTAGTTTTCCGATTTCCATTTTTGGATTTCCATTTTTGGATTTCCGTCTTCCGATTTCCGTCTTCCGATTTCCGTCTTCCGATTTCCATTTTTGGATTTCCATTTTTGGATTTCCATTTTTGGATTTCCGTCTTCCGATTTCCGTCTTCCGATTTCCGTCTTCCGTCTTCCGATTTCCGTATTCCGATTTCCGTATTCCGATTTCCGATTTCCATTTTGGATTTCCGTCTTCCAATTTCCGTCTTCCAATTTCCGTCTTCCAATTTCCGTCTTCCAATTTCCGTCTTCCAATTTCCGTCTTCCAATTTCCGTCTTCCGATTTCCGTCTTCCGATTTCCGTCTTCCGATTTCCGTCTTCCGATTTCCGTCTTCCGATTTCCATTTTTGGATTTCCATTTTTGGATTTCCATCTTCCGATTTCCGTCTTCCGATTTCCATTTTTGGATTTCCATTTTTGGATTTCCGTCTTCCGATTTCCGTCTTCCGATTTCCGTTTTCCGATTTCCGCCATCCGATTTCCATTTTTGGATTTCCATTTTTGGATTTCCATCTTCCGATTTCCGTCTTCCGATTTCCATTTTTGGATTTCCATTTTTGGATTTCCATCTTCCGATTTCCGTCTTCCGATTTCCGTCTTCCGATTTCCATTTTTGGATTTCCATCTTCCGATTTCCGTCTTCCGATTTCCGTCTTCCGATTTCCGCCATCCGATTTCCATTTTTGGATTTCCATTTTTGGATTTCCATCTTCCGATTTCCGTATTCCGATTTCCGTCTTCCGTCTTCCGATTTCCGTATTCCGATTTCCGTATTCCGATTTCCGATTTCCATTTTGGATTTCCGTCTTCCAATTTCCGTCTTCCAATTTCCGTCTTCCAATTTCCGTCTTCCAATTTCCGTCTTCCAATTTCCGTCTTCCAATTTCCGTCTTCCGATTTCCATCTTCCGATTTCCGTCTTCCGATTTCCGTCTTCCGATTTCCATTTTTGGATTTCCATTTTTGGATTTCCATTTTTGGATTTCCGTCTTCCGATTTCCGTCTTCCGATTTCCGTCTTCCGTCTTCCGATTTCCGTATTCCGATTTCCGTATTCCGATTTCCGATTTCCATTTTGGATTTCCGTCTTCCAATTTCCGTCTTCCAATTTCCGTCTTCCAATTTCCGTCTTCCAATTTCCGTCTTCTAATTTCCGTCTTCCAATTTCCGTCTTCCGATTTCCGTCTTCCGATTTCCGTCTTCCGATTTCCGTCTTCCGATTTCCGTCTTCCGATTTCCATTTTTGGATTTCCATTTTTGGATTTCCATTTTTGGATTTCCATCTTCCGATTTCCGTCTTCCGATTTCCATTTTTGGATTTCCATTTTTGGATTTCCGTCTTCCGATTTCCGTCTTCCGATTTCCGTTTTCCGATTTCCATTTTTGGATTTCCATTTTTGGATTTCCGTCTTCCGATTTCCGTCTTCCGATTTCCGTCTTCCGATTTCCGTCTTCCGATTTCCGTCTTCCGATTTCCATTTTTGGATTTCCATTTTTGGATTTCCGTCTTCCGATTTCCGTCTTCCGATTTCCGTCTTCCGTCTTCCGATTTCCGTATTCCGATTTCCGTATTCCGATTTCCGATTTCCATTTTGGATTTCCGTCTTCCAATTTCCGTCTTCCAATTTCCGTCTTCCAATTTCCGTCTTCCAATTTCCGTCTTCCAATTTCCGTCTTCCAATTTCCGTCTTCCGATTTCCGTCTTCCGATTTCCGTCTTCCGATTTCCGTCTTCCGATTTCCGTCTTCCGATTTCCATTTTTGGATTTCCATTTTTGGATTTCCATTTTTGGATTTCCATCTTCCGATTTCCGTCTTCCGATTTCCATTTTTGGATTTCCATTTTTGGATTTCCGTCTTCCGATTTCCGTCTTCCGATTTCCGTTTTCCGATTTCCATTTTTGGATTTCCATTTTTGGATTTCCGTCTTCCGATTTCCGTCTTCCGATTTCCGTCTTCCGATTTCCGTCTTCCGATTTCCGTCTTCCGATTTCCATTTTTGGATTTCCATTTTTGGATTTCCGTCTTCCGATTTCCGTCTTCCGATTTCCGTTTTCCGATTTCCATTTTTGGATTTCCATTTTTGGATTTCCGTCTTCCGATTTCCGTCTTCCGATTTCCGTCTTCCGATTTCCGTCTTCCGATTTCCGTCTTCCGATTTCCATTTTTGGATTTCCATTTTTGGATTTCCATTTTTGGATTTCCGTCTTCCGATTTCCGTATTCCGATTTCCGTATTCCGATTTCCGATTTCCATTTTGGATTTCCGTCTTCCAATTTCCGTCTTCCAATTTCCGTCTTCCAATTTCCGTCTTCCAATTTCCGTCTTCCAATTTCCGTCTTCCAATTTCCGTCTTCCAATTTCCGTCTTCCGATTTCCGTCTTCCGATTTCCGTCTTCCGATTTCCGTCTTCCGATTTCCGTCTTCCGATTTCCATTTTTGGATTTCCATTTTTGGATTTCCATCTTCCGATTTCCGTCTTCCGATTTCCATTTTTGGATTTCCATTTTTGGATTTCCGTCTTCCGATTTCCGTCTTCCGATTTCCGTTTTCCGATTTCCGCCATCCGATTTCCATTTTTGGATTTCCATTTTTGGATTTCCATCTTCCGATTTCCGTCTTCCGATTTCCATTTTTGGATTTCCATTTTTGGATTTCCGTCTTCCGATTTCCGTCTTCCGATTTCCGTCTTCCGATTTCCATTTTTGGATTTCCATTTTTGGATTTCCATCTTCCGATTTCCGTCTTCCGATTTCCGTCTTCCGATTTCCATTTTTGGATTTCCATCTTCCGATTTCCGTCTTCCGATTTCCGTCTTCCGATTTCCGCCATCCGATTTCCATTTTTGGATTTCCATTTTTGGATTTCCATTTTTGGATTTCCGTCTTCCGATTTCCGTCTTCCGATTTCCGTCTTCCGATTTCCATTTTTGGATTTCCATTTTTGGATTTCCGTCTTCCGATTTCCGTCTTCCGATTTCCGTCTTCCGATTTCCGTCTTCCGATTTCCATTTTTGGATTTCCATTTTTGGATTTCCATTTTTGGATTTCCGTCTTCCGATTTCCGTCTTCCGATTTCCGTCTTCCGATTTCCATTTTTGGATTTCCATCTTCCGATTTCCGTCTTCCGATTTCCGTCTTCCGATTTCCGTCTTCCGATTTCCATTTTTGGATTTCCATTTTTGGATTTCCATTTTTGGATTTCCGTCTTCCGATTTCCGTCTTCCGATTTCCGTCTTCCGATTTCCATTTTTGGATTTCCATTTTTGGATTTCCGTCTTCCGATTTCCGTCTTCCGATTTCCGTCTTCCGATTTCCGTCTTCCGATTTCCATTTTTGGATTTCCATTTTTGGATTTCCATTTTTGGATTTCCATTTTTGGATTTCCGTCTTCCGATTTCCGTCTTCCGATTTCCGTCTTCCGATTTCCGTATTCCGATTTCCGTATTCCGATTTCCGATTTCCATTTTCCGATTTCCGATTTCCATTTTGGATTTCCGTCTTCCATTTTCCGTCTTCCAATTTCCGTCTTCCGATTTCCGTCTTCCGATTTCCGTCTTCCGATTTCCGTCTTCCAATTTCCGTCTTCCGATTTCCGTCTTCCGATTTCCGTCTTCCGATTTCCGTCTTCCGATTTCCGTCTTCCGATTTCCATTTTTGGATTTCCATTTTGGATTTCCGTCTTCCAATTTCCGTCTTCCGATTTCCGTCTTCCGATTTCCATTTTTGGATTTCCATTTTCCGATTTCCGTCTTCCGATTTCCGTATTCCGATTTCCGTCTTCCAATTTCCGTCTTCCGATTTCCATTTTTGGATTTCCATTTTTGGATTTCCGTCTTCCGATTTCCGTCTTCCGATTTCCGTATTCCGATTTCCGTCTTCCGATTTCCATTTTTGGATTTCCATTTTTGGATTTCCATTTTTGGATTTCCATTTTTGGATTTCCATCTTCCGATTGCCGTCTTCCGATTTCCGTATTCCGATTTCCGATTTCCGATTTCCATTTTGGATTTCCGTCTTCCAATTTCCGTCTTCCAATTTCCGTCTTCCAATTTCCGTCTTCCAATTTCCGTCTTCCGATTTCCGTCTTCCGATTTCCATTTTTGGATTTCCATTTTTGGATTTCCATCTTCCGATTGCCGTCTTCCGATTTCCGTATTCCGATTTCCGATTTCCATTTTCCGATTTCCGATTTCCATTTTGGATTTCCGTCTTCCAATTTCCGTCTTCCAATTTCCGTCTTCCGATTTCCGTCTTCCGATTTCCGTCTTCCGATTTCCGTCTTCCGATTTCCATTTTTGGATTTCCATTTTGGATTTCCGTCTTCCAATTTCCGTCTTCCGATTTCCGTCTTCCGATTTCCATTTTTGGATTTCCATTTTCCGATTTCCGTCTTCCGATTGTCGTCTTCCGATTTCCGTATTCCGATTTCCGTCTTCCGATTTCCGTCTTCCGATTTCCATTTTTGGATTTCCATTTTTGGATTTCCATTTTTGGATTTCCATTTTTGGATTTCCATCTTCCAATTTCCGTCTTCCAATTTCCGTCTTCCGATTTCCGTCTTCCGATTTCCGTCTTCCGATTTCCGTCTTCCGATTTCCATTTTTGGATTTCCATTTTTGGATTTCCATTTTTGGATTTCCATTTTTGGATTTCCATCTTCCAATTTCCGTCTTCCAATTTCCGTCTTCCAATTTCCGTCTTCCAATTTCCGTCTTCCGATTTCCGTCTTCCGATTTCCATTTTTGGATTTCCATTTTTGGATTTCCATTTTTGGATTTCCATTTTTGGATTTCCATCTTCCAATTTCCGTCTTCCAATTTCCGTCTTCCAATTTCCGTCTTCCAATTTCCGTCTTCCGATTTCCGTCTTCCGATTTCCGTCTTCCGATTTCCATTTTTGGATTTCCATTTTCCGATTTCCGATTTCCATTTTGGATTTCCGTCTTCCAATTTCCGTCTTCCAATTTCCGTCTTCCGATTTCCGTCTTCCGATTTCCGTCTTCCGATTTCCGTCTTCCGATTTCCATTTTTGGATTTCCATTTTCCGATTTCCGATTTCCGTCTTCCGATTTCCATTTTTGGATTTCCATTTTTGGATTTCCATCTTCCGATTGCCGTCTTCCGATTTCCATTTTTGGATTTCCGTCTTCCGATTTCCGTCTTCCGATTTCCATTTTTGGATTTCCATTTTCCGATTTCCGATTTCCATTTTGGATTTCCGTCTTCCAATTTCCGTATTCCGATTTCCGTATTCCGATTTCCGTATTCCGATTTCCGTATTCCGATTTCCGTATTCCGATTTCCATTTTGGATTTCCGTCTTCCAATTTCCGTCTTCCAATTTCCGTCTTCCAATTTCCGTCTTCCGATTTCCGTCTTCCGATTTCCATTTTTGGATTTCCATTTTTGGATTTCCATTTTCCGATTTCCGATTTCCGTCTTCCGATTTCCATTTTTGGATTTCCATTTTTGGATTTCCATTTTTGGATTTCCGTCTTCCGATTTCCGATTTCCGATTTCCGTCTTCTGATTTCCGATTTCCATTTTCCGTCTTCCGATTTCCGACTTCTGGAATAATGAGAAAGTTAAACCGATAAAAAGGAAATAAAGAAAGAGAGAGAGAGAGAGAGAGAGAAAGAAAGAAAAACTAAAAATGAATGATTGATATGAGACTACCTACAGTACTCTGTTATATACCATTCGAAAATGGGGCGGAGTCATATGAAGCTCCGCCCCCTTTGACCCTTAATCTAAGCTCCGCCCCTTTTTTGCGGGGGAGACAATGTGGAGATTTGAAGAGAGAATAATTGAGATTTAATCGTTTATCTCACAAATATGGTACATTAATGTGGAGATTCTCTTTGTTTTAATGTGAAGACATTTATTATATCTGTTAGATTATTTGATTTTATGAAAAAGATAAGAGAATGGATATATTATAATTGCATGCAATTCAATTAGAGATTCTATTAAAGTTTTATCGAAGTTTTGAAATTTAAACAAGCTGAATTATACTTCTTTAAAAATTAGAAAGTTTCAATTCTCTTAATTTATCATTCCAGGACTCAAAGATAAACTGAAAGAATCCTCCGACATCTCAAATTTCGTGCTTTCCAATTTCCAAAAAGTCTACAGTGACATGTTATTCGAGTACTGTCAATTAACTTATCAAAAAAAAATGCTCCGATTCGATTCATCGAACTATTATCATTATATCAAGACATTTTAAAAACGAAAAAGGATATTGCTCATGTTACAGTACTCCTACAGCTTAATCAACCCGATATTGTGTGAAAGGAGACTTAAAGGTGCTATTAATAATTTGTTGGGTCATTAATTAATTATTAGCAATGATTTTTTCTTATTTTGTAAGTTTATATAACTGCTGATAATGATATAACAATGTTAATTTTAAAATTTCTGTCAAAATCTGAAAATCTCTAAATTTTCCAAATATAGCCAATATGGAGCTCAAAATTTCGGATTTTTCATCTAGAATTCAAATAAATTATTCTTAACATCTGAAAATCTCATTTTCAGCCAATTCTAAAAATTTCAGATTTTGACTGAAAATCAAATTTTTTTGAAATTTCTTTTTTTTTTTTTGAATTTTCGTTTCAAAAAATGTTATCAATTTCCCTAAAAAAAATACTTTTTGTCAATACTGCAGTACTATCATAAACTACCTCTTAAATGTTGTAAAGACAACCCAATATGTATTGCTGATAAGCCTTTCCCACTTCATTCTCATTCATTTCTACTATGGACTTCTCGTATTTGAAGTCAGGTTTTTATTGATTTTTTCTTATTGATTTATTTTAATTTTCTATTATTTTTTGATTTTTTGTTATGTTTGGACAATGGGATTTAAAGTGAGTTATTTTGAAAGCGAAGTTTGAAATCTATGGTTCCTTAAAACTCTTATATCTCTGTTCCAGTGAGAGCTATAAAAAAGATGTCAACTAACAAAATATAGCTCTTATTATGCGCAATGTTTCATCAGTTGACCACTTTTTGATAGCTCTTATAGGAACTGAGATATAGGAGTTTTTATAAAATTCCAAAAAAAAATTTTTTGAAAAAAATTTTTTTTTTACATTTATTCAAATTGCTATATCTCAGTTTTCATAAACGCTATCAAAAAATTGTTAACTAACAAAACATAGTCCATATTATGAGCAATATTTCATTAGTTGACAACTTTTTGGTAGCTATTATGGGAACTGAGTTATAACTGTTTCAAAATCGTGATTAAAAAAAATTCCGATTTTCAGCCAAAAATCTGAGATTTCCAAAACTTTTTGAAATTGTGATTTAAAAAATTTCAGAGTGTCGAATTCGAATTCCGCATCAAAAATCTTTAACCGTCAGTCAACAATTAGTGTTAACAATAACGAGACACTATTTGACGATATGGTCAGAATTTGAAATTTTGAGGTAATTTTTTTTTAGATACAGTAATCCTATATGGTTTCTAAGAATTTCAGTTTCTAATCCACTATTTTTTGAAAAAAAAAGAGAAAGGAAGTTCTATTCATTTCACAATGGACGAAAAGACTATAATTAAAATTGACTAACAACCAACATTATTCTTTTTAGAATTTAAATTGAGGTAATTTTTTAAATACAGTAATCTCAAAAGATATAGAAAAAAAAATAAATTTCAGAAAATTCGTTGCAGACTTTTAAGCTTTGAAATTTCAGTTTTTCAAAAAAGTTATCATGGTAAGTACTTTTTCATTTGAAAATGATTTTAAAAATTCGGAATTTTTGGTTTAAAAGAGCTAGTTTTCTTAAAAATAGCATATTTAATAGAGATAGTACTGTAGTTGAACTTCAACGCGGTATATCTCGGTTCCCATAAGAGCTATCAAAAAGCTGTCAACTAATGAAATATTGCTCATAATAAGGGCTACATTTTATTAGTTGACAACTTTTCGATAGCTCTTATGGGAACCGAGATATAACAATTTAAATCACCCCTGGCAGTTACTCTCCATCATATCAAGTGTATTGTACTTTTTAAAAAAGTCTTATTTTAATGATCAACAAAACAAAATTAACAAATATTAATATCATTTTCAGTGCGTATGCTTTGAAACTCGAGTTCTACTTCAATTTGAAATCGGAAATAGAAGATACAAACTCGGATTTAAACAGAAGACAATTTTTCGATCGGAAGATCTTAATTTATTTTTTTCTGGCTTTTGATCTCAAAAATAAAAAATTAAAATAAAAATAGTTTTATTTGTTTTATATCTTTTTCTAGGGATCGAATAGTCAGAAAGTAAACAAAAATTCAAATTGAAAGATAAAACATATCCTTAATTCAGCTTGTTTAAATTTCAAAAACATTGACCAACTGTAATAGAACCTCTAATTGAATTGCATGCAGTTATAATATATCCATTCTCTTATCTTTTTCATAAAATCAAATAATCTAACAGATATAATAAATGTCTTCACATTAAAACAAAGAGAATCTCCACATTAATGTACCATATTTGATAGATAAACGATTAAATCTCAATTATTTTCTCTTCAAATCTCCACATTGTCTCCCCCGCAAAAAAGGGGCGGAGCTTAGATTAAGGGTCAAAGGGGGCGGAGCTTCATATGACTCCGCCCCATTTTCGAATGGTATATAACAGAGTACTGTAGGTAGTCTCATATCAATCATTCATTTTTAGTTTTCATTTTTTTTCTATTTTTCTTTCTCTCTCTCTTTATTTCCTTTTTATCGGTTTAATTTTTCATTATTTCAGATTGTAGAAGACGTAAACCGAAAGTCTAAAATCAAAAGACGGAAATCGGAAATCGGAAGACGGAAATCCAAAAATGGAAATCCAAAAATGGAAATCGGAAGACGGAAATCGGAAGACGGAAATTGGAAGACGGAAATTGGAAGACGGAAATCCAAAATGGAAATCCAAAAATGGAAATCCAAAAATGGAAATCGGAAGACGGAAATCGGAAGACGGAAATCGGAAGACGGAAATCGGAAGTCGGAAATCGGAACACGGAAATCGGAAAATGGAAATTCAAAAACGGAAATTGGAAATCGGATGGCGGAAATCGGAAGACGGAAATCGGAAGACGGAAATCGGAAGACGGAAATCGGAAAATGGAAATCCAAAAACGGAAATCCAAAAACGGAAATTCAAAAACGGAAATCCAAAAACGGAAATCGGAAATCGGATGGCGGAAATCGGAAGACGGAAATCGGAAGACGGAAATCGGAAGACGGAAATCGGAAAATGAAAATCCAAAAACGGAAATCCAAAAACGGAAATCGGAAATCGGAAGACGGAAATCGGAAGACGGAAATCCAAAAATGGAAATTGGAAATCGGATGGCGGAAATCGGAAGACGGAAATCGGAAGACGGAAATCGGAACACGGAAATCGGAACACGGAAATCGGAACACGGAAATCGGAACACGGAAATCGGAACACGGAAATCAGAAGACGGAAATCGGAAAATGGAAATCCAAAAATGGAAATCCAAAAATGGAAATCGGAAAAGGGATGGCGGAAATCGGAAGACGGGAATCGGAACACGGAAATCGGAACACGGAAATCGGAACACGGAAATCGGAACACGGAAATCGGAACACGGAAATCAGAAGACGGAAATCGGAAAATGGAAATCCAAAAATGGAAATCCAAAAATGGAAATCGGAAGACGGAAATCGGAAGACGGAAATCGGAAGGCGGAAATCGGAAGGCGGAAATCGGAAGACGGAAATCGGAAGACGGAAATCGGAAAATGGAAATCCAAAAATGGAAATCGGAAGACGGTAATCGGAACACGGAAATTCGAGTTTCAAAGCATACGCACTGAAAATTTTGGATTTCCATTTTCCGATTTCCGTCTTCTGATTTCCGTGTTCCGATTTCCGTGTTCCGATTTCCGTGTTCCGATTTCCGTGTTCCGATTTCCGTGTTCCGATTTCCGTCTTCCGATTTCCGTCTTCCGATTTCCGCCATCCGATTTCCAATTTCCATTTTTGGATTTCCGTCTTCCGATTTCCGTCTTCCGATTTCCGATTTCCGTTTTTGGATTTCCGTTTTTGGATTTTCATTTTCCGATTTCCGTCTTCCGATTTCCGTCTTCCGATTTCCGTCTTCCGATTTCCGCCATCCGATTTCCGATTTCCGTTTTTGGATTTCCGTTTTTGAATTTCCGTTTTTGGATTTCCGTTTTTGGATTTCCATTTTCCGATTTCCGTCTTCCGATTTCCGTCTTCCGATTTCCGTCTTCCGATTTCCGCCATCCGATTTCCAATTTCCGTTTTTGAATTTCCATTTTCCGATTTCCGTGTTCCGATTTCCGACTTCCGATTTCCGTCTTCCGATTTCCGTCTTCCGATTTCCGTCTTCCGATTTCCATTTTTGGATTTCCATTTTTGGATTTCCATTTTGGATTTCCGTCTTCCAATTTCCGTCTTCCAATTTCCGTCTTCCGATTTCCGTCTTCCGATTTCCATTTTTGGATTTCCATTTTTGGATTTCCGTCTTCCGATTTCCGATTTCCGTCTTTTGATTTTAGACTTTCGGTTTACGTCTTCTACAATCTGAAATAATGAAAAATTAAACCGATAAAAAGGAAATAAAGAGAGAGAGAAAGAAAAATAGAAAAAAAATGAAAACTAAAAATGAATGATTGATATGAGACTACCTACAGTACTCTGTTATATACCATTCGAAAATGGGGCGGAGTCATATGAAGCTCCGCCCCCTTTGACCCTTAATCTAAGCTCCGCCCCTTTTTTGCGGGGGAGACAATGTGGAGATTTGAAGAGAAAATAATTGAGATTTAATCGTTTATCTATCAAATATGGTACATTAATGTGGAGATTCTCTTTGTTTTAATGTGAAGACATTTATTATATCTGTTAGATTATTTGATTTTATGAAAAAGATAAGAGAATGGATATATTATAACTGCATGCAATTCAATTAGAGGTTCTATTACAGTTGGTCAATGTTTTTGAAATTTAAACAAGCTGAATTAAGGATATGTTTTATCTTTCAATTTGAATTTTTGTTTACTTTCTGACTATTCGATCCCTAGAAAAAGATATAAAACAAATAAAACTATTTTTATTTTAATTTTTTATTTTTGAGATCAAAAGCCAGAAAAAAATAAATTAAGATCTTCCGATCGAAAAATTGTCTTCTGTTTAAATCCGAGTTTGTATCTTCTATTTCCGATTTCAAATTGAAGTAGAACTCGAGTTTCAAAGCATACGCACTGAAAATGATATTAATATTTGTTAATTTTGTTTTGTTGATCATTAAAATAAGACTTTTTTAAAAAGTACAATATACTTTATATGATAATTTGTAGGGTTACTTTAAATTGTTATATCTCATTTTTTTAAAGAGTTAGCAGGAAGTTGTCAACTTATGAAATATTGCGCATAATAAGAACAATATTTCATTAGTTAACAATTTTTAATAGCTCTAGTCAAGGGCTACATTTTGTTAGTTAACCACTTTTTGATAGCTCTTATGGTTGAGGAGTTATGGCGTTTTGAAGTGGCCCGGTTTGTACCCTTGTACCCCCGCACTGATACCAGTATTAGCCTACAGTAACCCCCGTTAGCCCCTCCCTTTAATCTAGCTATTTTTTTTCCACAGTAACCCTTAGCCACGCCCCTTTTTTTCTAGTTCCCTTTAGCGTCCTTAATCATGCTCTAGATTGACTAGGCTGACATCCCCCCACCACCCCACCCCAAAACAGAAATAAACGTTTTCTGGAGCTTTTTTGGATTTTTCAAAAAAAAAAAAACACGAATTGCCACTGGAGGGATTGAACCTGACCCCTTTAGGTTGGTAGCAATTCATGGAAAATCGCACCGAGCCATTTGACCAACTTTTTTGAAAATGCTCAAAAACACCGATTTTCCTGGGTTTTTAAGGTTTTCAATGGTCTCTAACCCATTTTTGACATTTTCAAAACATAGGAACCTCTTTCGGACTTATCGGATTTTCAGGATGCAAAAAAAATTTCATGAAAACTCTTCAAATTGTACCATAGTACCTGAAACAGCATGGAAAAGCATTACCCAAAAAGCAAAAATAAATTGCCACTAGTTGGACTCGAACCTGACCCCTTTAGATTGGTAGCAATCCATGAAAAATCGCACTGAGCCATTTTATCAACTTTTTTGAAAATGCTCAAAAACCCCAAAATTTCAATGTTTCCGAGGGTTTTCAAGGGTCCTGAGCCCATTTTTCGTATTCCCATAAGCCAAAAACTCTTACTTTCAGTCCTTTTTCAATGTGCAAAAAGAAAACAAATTCTTAAAATCACTTTTTTATTGCAAACCCTCTCGTAACTTTTCAAAGTTCTCTTTAATATCCTTGATATATTTTTCAATATCAGGTGTTCCGTTGCTGAATTTTATTCCGTGATTTCGTAGCATTTCCTTCTCATCATTTATAAGATTCGCTGTAATTTCTCTTATTCCACTCAAACGATCCAATATTTCTCTGCCAATTTTGATTCTTCTTTCCGTTTCAACTGTCTTCAAGATTTCATTTATTTCGAAATTGTCCATTTTATTTCCAGTCTTAAAGTCATTTACTATATCTCGGCGGCTGAAGATTTCGCCCATCGGAGGACAGAAGTCCACAATCGATAATCTCTTCTCCTTGTCCACACCAAAATTCTCACCATGCAGGTCGCTAATAAACAGTATCAAGCGGATAACGTACATCTAAAATGAGTTTGGAACTTTTTTTCAATAAAAAAATCAATATTACCTCCACAACAATTCTTGACTTTAATTCCTCATCTTTCAATTGTTCAACGACTTGAAAACCATCGACCTCTCTTGTCATTATGAAGTAAATAAATATCGACTTCGAGTAAAAAGGGAAAAATGGCATTGGCCCGAAATTGAGCATGTTCAGGATGCGATACACTAATATTTCTAGAAAGTCAGGAGGAAATCGGTGGTTGGCACTCATTACTTTCGATGTTCCTGATTTGTGATAAGTTTTTAGAAAATAACGGGCCTCTAAGCCATCTTTCTTCACTGTAGCAATCATCCCTGCCATAATTCCGGTTTTCTTGGCTTCGAATACAATGCTCGATCCAGGTTGATACTTTTCAAAAAAGTCTATTGCTCCGGCTTTGAATGCGGGTTGAATTCGGTCGATGAATCTGAAATTTGAAACTTCTTACTTGGGAGTATCTCGGCCGTAGGCTAGAAATATGCTACCAGACCCCGCTCTATCGAATGGTGAAAACTAGAAATGTCAAGAATAGAAGCTGAATATGTTTGTCTGAAAAAAGTACCCATTGTTTTGCCGATTGTACAGTCAACCCCCACTTTCCCCTCCAATTGAGCCTCCCCCTCCTGATTGCCAACTTCCCACGTTGCTTGGCAACTCGGATGGCCGAGTGGGTAGTGAGCGCGTTCCTGGTGGGGATACTGTGGGGATCGACTCTTTCTCGTGAAAAATTTTGAAAAACTTTTTGACTTCTTTTGCTTCACCTTTTCTAACATTTTCGTTCATTTTTTTTGCGTTCAAACTTTGCAAGGAGCTTCTCGGAGTGCCCAATTATCATCCAACATAGTTTGGGTCAAAAAAATTTTGCTCAAAATGTGGGTATATGGGTGCTCACATGGGCAACTTTAAAAAAAAAGTTCCATTTTTTTTTCTAAAAACATGTTCTGTATTCTTACCAGAAACAAAAAAGAACAAAAACTTGAAAAAAAAATTTTTGGAAAAAAATTTCATGTTAACAGCCTAGCCAACATTTTCTAAGATTATTATTGGGCTCAAAATGTAATGGGTCAATTCTAGTTGCACTGAAAAACTTCTTGTAACAGCTTTAACATCTAAAAGATTGAAGAACAATTAGAAAACAGGGAAAAACTTTCGAAAAAAAAATTCTGAAAAAATTTCAGACAAAAATTTTCAGCTTCTAACAAGGGAGCCTTTTAAGTTATTGAGCTAACTGGGATATGCGACCTAGTGGGGGTCCTTATTGAAATGATATTGGCCTATGGTCGAACATAAAAAATAATAATAAATCACGCTGACCACAAATTCCAATAAATTTCCGAGAGTTTTCACAAGGTTTATCGAAATTTTAGGCAGTATGTGAATAGAAACAGGTCAATTATGAAAACTTGTCTCTTTTGAGTAGAAATCACTTTCTGTCAAACCAGAACTGCCAAAACTTAAAAAATTTTGAAATTTCATGCGTAGGAAACAAATACTGTCACCCAATATACCTAAGTTCAATTTCGATAACTAGGGTATTGTTTATGGATATAGTGTGGAGGCCAAAAACGAGTAAGGCAGATGACAGCCAAACAAATTTTGAGAAAACGGTGAGAAATGGTCTCGCAGCGAAAAGCTCTGAGAAAACCAAGGGACAAGTAGGAGGTATCAGAACTTCAGTTTTCCTCATAGTTTTCTCAAAAAGTTTCCCTGACTTGAGTAGAAAACTGTTTTTTTTTTCAGTTAAAAAAAATAATAACAAGTTTTCACGTTTTTCTCAACATTCCCTATTGAATTTTGCCAACTCATTTTTCTTCATTGGAATTGGTTATTTTTTGTTATAATTTATAATTAATAACCAGCCTACTTCCCCACCTTCGGCGGGGCCGTAGGCTTAACTGTTCGTGGCTTCGCCACTCAATAGTTCTCACGTCAGATATCTACAACTATTTTTATGCTGGTCACGTTTGCACGTCTGTCAAAGGTGGTAGTGTTCTTGCACGCTGTCCCAAAGGTGATAGGTTCAATTTTTCCCGTGGCTACAAAAAATGCGGAATTACAAACAAACGTACAAAGTCCACTTGCGTTTCATTCTTATACCAGCCAGTTTACCTGCCTCCGGCAGGCCTTTGCCACTCATTAGGGAATATCTATGCACTGAGCTGTTAATATAAAATTTACACGTTTGGCGCAGCTAGCAGTGTTCTTGTCTGCCGTTCGAGAGGTCACGGGTTCGACTCTCGGCGGCGGCACTTGTATTTCTTCTTGCGTAAACGCTGCGGACAAACGGACATAGTCCATTGGGATTTTATTATATAAGAATGATATATAAAACGCAAGTGGACTCTGTACGTTTGTTTGTAATTCCGCATTTTTTCTTGCCACAGGAAAAATTGAACCTGTGACCTTTTGGGCAGCGTGCAAGGAGACTACCACCTTCGACAAACGGGCAAACGTAAACAACATAAAAATAGTGGTAGATATAAAAAACTATTTTTGACGTGAGGACTATTGAGTGGCGAAGCCACGAACAGTTAAGCCTACGGCCCCGCCGGAGGTGGGGAAGTAGGCTGGTTATATATAAGAATGATTGTTATAATTTGAATAGCGTGCGTTTCGCAAAATTTTCAAATACCTCATCGCTTGTCCACGTTTTTCAATCCATTCATCATGAAAATGTATATATGCCGAAACTAGAGCTGAATCCTGGAGTAGTTGTGACAGACGGATTGCCATATAAGCGGATGATTTTCTTTCTTCTCTTAGTGCTTTCGGGTCATTCACAATCTTGCAGTTCGATATGAATTTTTTCCAATCATCCAAGGCCGAGTGCTTCTAGAATGATTCAAATTACCGTAAAACCTGTATTAGAAGTGCCCCTGAAATTGAAGGGCCTCTCTAATTGAAGTGCCCCCCAAGAGACCTCACGAAAAATAGAAGGACCGGCACTTCTAATACAGGTTTTACGGGAAGTTTGTGATGAAAGTAATGAGATGATAAAGTTTATTATTAGTAGGAAAGAATAGCCAAATTTAAAACCTACTAGAATGCAAGTATCACCGTTTTTCATTCCAGCTTCGGTTGCGGTTTCCGTCCTTATTTTAGATCCGTTGAACCAAAGTTCTTGGTTATGGTGATCGATGAGATACTTCTCTTTGATTATATCCTTCAGTTCCGTAATGCTCCCCTACAAGTTGGAAAAAATGATATTAGAGAATAACTAAAACAACAAACATTGTCTTTGAATGTCCATTCAAAATCTCTATGAAGACGGTCCTCGTTGTCTCTTAGTTCCACAAATATCCTCATCGTTCGTTTGCCTAAAAACCACAGAATTTTTGAAGGAAATTTGAAAATTTATTTTCCGCTATTTAATGAATGAGTTACGCCATGCTAAATCAGAAAATCAACGCAAAACTATTGAAGAACAAATAGTCGCATTTCTATTCACAAAACAACTAAATAGGAAATGGTCAGAATAAGGGGTGTGGAGTTGGGTGACAATAATATATCAGTATAAAGCTGAGGTCATCTCTATTTCAGAACAGGTTTCAGTTTCTGCCAAACGCTCTCTGAAATCAAGAAATTTCGATCTGAAATTTTAGTACTGAAAACCTGTTGTTTATGCACTAAAATCCTCACACACAAGGAGTTTGAACTGTCTCATTCGTCTATGCATGCCGCTCGCCAGGAAAAAGTGTTTGAATGGCCAAAGGGTTAATGGTTATGACTGGCGTTCGTGATGCTGTGGGTTCTATCCCCGCACATGTTTTTTTCTTTTTTATTTTTGTGCAAAGTTCAGAAAACAGAACTTTTGCATGTTTTTGTGCTTTTAATTCATTTTTCTACTTGTTTGAGACATAACTAACTGCTTTGAAACAAATGAGAAAATTTTTTTTCAGAAAATATCAAGAGTTTTTGACAAAATTTTATTTTTGGCAATATTTGGTGACAAAAACTTTTTGTCACCAAGTATTCACTGTATTTTGCTCTATTTGAGCCTTCTAATAGTTGAAAAGCATATAAAATAATGGATAAAAAAGCATGAAACGAACCTTCAAGACTTCCTCTACCGTAATCCATAAGTTATAGGAACTTTTATAGAAAGTTTGGAAAAAATTTTTTGAGTGAAAAAATTTTCCATGGACTTGGTCATAAAAATTTTCAAAATTTTTCGAAAAAAAAATTGTTCTCCAAACTTTGTAAGAATGTTCATATGAATCCAAAAAGTAAATTTCTCGAAAATGAAAAGCGTTCGGCAAAAACTGATTTCAGTTTTGGGTTCACCATCACATAAGATTTCTACTGATATAGTATTGTTACCCAACTCCACACCCCCTGTTCTGACTATTTCTTATTGAGTAAGAGAAAAAAGGTCACATGAAAAGGCACGGAGATAGGCAGGATGAAGGTGTCAAACCAAAGGAAAGGACTGAAGGATAAAATAGTCAATCTGTAGGATTGTAATGGGGTTATTCATGATTGCATTTTAATTATTAAAGTGGCATTTTAATGCATTAAAATGCCACTTTAATAATTAAAATGCAAACTTGAATAACACCATAAGAACAAGGGTAGATTAGTGAGAGAGAAGAGAGATAGGAAACCACACGAAAAGGGAGAGAGTCGAGGTCACCACACGAAAAGGGAGAGAGTCGAGGTCACCACACGAAAAGGGAGAGAGCCGAGGTCACCACACGAAAAGAGAGAGAGAGAGTCGAGTCGGGTATAGAACGAGAACGCTCCTGTTAGAGCTAACTATAGCCCTCGTTTTGAGCAATATTTTGTTAGTTGCCTATTTATTTTAAACTTCAAAAGCCAGTATCTATTGAACTCGAGTTTCATCTCATCAATAGTTATTTTCTGAGAGTGACAAATTAGTCACTCGAGTGACAAAATCTAAAACTTCTTGAACAAAAGTAAATTTTCAGAATTCATTCTGCCGCCTTATTCCCCGATAAGAAGAATATTAAAGGAATTAAATATAAGTCGGAATTCGGAAGTTGAAATTTAAAAAAACCCGGAAATTGGAAGTCGGGAATGCATATAATACTCACCGAAGTTTTGCAGAAAACGAAAAAAGAAAACGGAGAACTAAAATCGGATGTGAAACAACCCCTGATAATTGTGAAACTTGGCCCCAGCTAATGTCAATACACGTGCTTAATATAGTTAAATTATTATTTTTATTATTAATTAAATTTTGAAATTTTTCCATATAACACGACCTAGAACCCCTACGCTCCGGTGATAGTGGAAAAGAGATGAAGAAGAAGTAGAAGAATAAGAAATGATTATTTTTTTTGGAATAAAAATACTGGTCTCGGTTTTCAAAGGTGTTTATCTCGTGAAGGAAAAGAGATAGAGAGCAGAGTTGCACGGACAACGAAATTTTTTTCACGGACAACGGACAACGGACAATGGACAAAAATGTTTTTTCACGGACAACGGACAACGGACAATGGACAAAAATGTTTTTTCACGGACAACGGACAACGGACAATGGACAAAAATGTTTTCTCACGGACAACGGACAATGGACAATGGACAAAAATTTTTACCAACGGACAACGGACAAAAAAATTTTTTGATGGATGAACTGATAACGGACTTCAAATTTATGGACACTTTTTGGGATCAACAAATCAAATTTTATTAAATTAAAACGAATTAACAATTGAACGGCGAATCAGCATTTTTCTACACCAAATATTTTCAAATTTTGTGCACAAAATGTTAAAGAATCTAGTGTATCTGGAGACATTCTCATTCTCTTTGGCACCGTGATCAGGCCACTCATACTGAAAATTCTTTCAGATTCGCTTGAAGTTGACGGAGCAGATAAGAATTTCATGGCAAGTTTTCGGATTCGCGGAAATTTTCTATCATTTTTCCAGAATCGGAAAGGATTTACTGAAATGTCAGCGGTGCCTTTCAAATAAAGGATAATCTCCTGAAACCACAGTTCAATTATTTGACTTGCTAATAAGTTTACATTTTCAACAGAGTCGGCATCCTTTTCAGGCTCACATTCAGGCTCGGTTGACTTTTCTCGGATGAATCTATCAAAAATCGATAATTTCTCTACTCGCACTTCTGTCGAATCGGTTTGGCTGAGAAGCTCCGGAGATTCACTATCTTCTTCTGCTTTCAATATTTCAGTGATGTCATTCTGAAATTTCATGTTTTCGGTGGATTTTTAAAAAACTTAACTTACTACGTGTGAAGTTTCGAAAAACTTGTTACGGTAACGAGGATCAACAAACGTCGCAGTCTTCAAATCTTTGTTAGAAAGATACTTGGAGCATCTGGAACGAATGCTTTCTGCCATAGCTGTTGCTAATCTTCGACTTATGCCACATTTTGATCTGAATGATAGTAAATATTATGCAAGTTTAATGGCACTGTATTACGTTTCAGATATTTCATCGTATTTAAATAGAATCACTTGTGTACTCGGAATGATAAGAGATGCGGTGGCAAGGAATCTATCTTGAATGACTGATGTTGTTTCTGCGATTGGTTGAAGAGTTGATACCAAAACTTCGATCAGTTTCCATTCTTCATTAGATATCGAAGGAAGATTACATTCTGGGTAATCGATCATCAGATGACGTACAGCTTTTTGATTTTCTATAAAACTTTTCCCCATATTTATCAAACTGCTCCACCGTGTGACGACATCCTGAATAAAAAATCTTCAGTTTTTTGTTAATATAAATGATGGAGCAGACCTTCGCTAAATTTTTTTGAGGGAGATCTACAAGAAGTTGACTTTCTTTCAAAGCATCACGACAAACATTCGATTTATGCATTTTTTTAACGATTTGCCTCATTTTTTGAGCCACGGGTCCGATTTCTTCCACTTTTTCCAAACAATCGTTCACACATAATTGAAGATTGTGAGCAAAACAATGGATCGAAGGCACTTTCATCAAGTTTCCAAGGCATTCCATCGATCGAGCACCGTCTCGAACCAGAAGAAACATATTGTGCGGGCTCAGCTCAAACTTCATCAGCGCCTGATCCACCAACTTCTGAAGATTAACCGCCGTGTGCCTCGCTTTAATTGCACAACTTCCAAGGACGAAAACTTTTGGTTCATAATCCAAATTAACGAAATGAACTGAAATAGAAATCTCGGTTGAATGTCTTTGAGGTTAAGCACTCACCGGTTAAGGCTAATAGTGATTGTTTTCCATCTTTTGACGTCCAAGCATCTGTGGTTAGAGAATAATGGGTAACGCCTGATAACTCCTGCTTAATCTTTTCCTCTATTTCAGAACGAAGGTCAGGAAGACATTTGCTGGCGAAATGGTTTCGCGACTTCAGCCTGAAATTTGATAGATTGGTGAATCCTAAATTAAAATTGATACCGGAATTTCGGAAGCGCGACACTCATTAGGTTCACAAATCCTTCTTGTTCAACAGTCCGCAGAGGTCTCGCGTCGAGCACAATCATTTTCATGATTGCTTTTTCAATTTTTATAGTTTTTTCGCCGTTCGGTTCCCAGCTGCTCATCAATTCTATTGGGTTTTGAGATGTTGCACGTGGATTTTGAATCTAAAATAACTTGTATTTGATTATATTGTGGGCTACTTACACTTGTCGATACTATTCCAATTTTTTTGAACGGGATCACAGATTGGCAATTTGCATCTTTCAGTGTTTCTATTTTTCTTTTTTTCTGGTTCTTCTCTTCTTGCTCAATCTGAATGAAGGAAATTAGGATGTTGTTTTTCAGTAGTTAACTTGCCTTATCAAGTTCCGACTTATGATTTTTCGATAAGTGTCTTCTAATCACATTCGTTCCCGAATTTTGGGAAAAGGTAAGCGTCACTGCACAAATCTTGCAAGTTGCAGCTTCATGACTCATTTTAAATACGCCGCTGTACTTACTTTTGTTATTCATTTCTGAAATTAATAATAGATATGAGAAACATTAGAATAAACACAAAAAAAAACGAAGAAAAATTAAAAAAAAATCGAGAGTCGTTGTGAATTTACGGTAAACAACGCGCGCTAGGCGTTATTATGGAGCCTCGTTGGGGTTGTACGTCTTTCCGGATTTTTACCGGACAACGGACAAAAAATTTTTCCGGCGGACAATGGACAACGGACAACGGACAAAAATTTTTCCGACGGACAATGGACAACGGACAACGGACACCTAAAAATGGCGGACAACGGACAACGGACAACGGACAACGGACTGTCCGTGCAACTCTGATAGAGAGAAGTGTTCAACTAGTAAAATGTATAGAATTTTAAGGGCTACATTTTGTTAGTTGACCACTTTTTGATAGCTCTTATGGTTAGGGAGATAGGGAGGTTTAAAGTTTCGCCCCAGAGAAGGGAGAGAGAAATGAGGACGCCCCTACTTCAAGCGCGTTTATCTCGTGAAGGAAAAGCGATGGAGGAAAGTTGCCAACTAACAAAATATGCAAAATTTTAAGGGCTACATTTTGTTAGCTGACAACTTTTTGATAGCTTCACTGGTTGACTAGTTATAGCGCTTTGAAGTGGCGCGCCCCTAAAAACCATACTCTACCTTCAAACGCGTATATCTCCGGAACCAGAATAGCTAGCAATAAACTGTGAACTAATGAAATGTGTAGAATTTTAAGCTCTACAACTTTGCAATTAACATCTTTTTCATATCTCTCAATCCAACCAAGTTAAACCAATTTATTCCAATATCAATACAACAAATCCGTCATCAACTCCTCCACTCGTTTCTCATCCCTCTCCAGCGTTGTTCCACAGCAATAGACAATCAAGCAATTCTCATTTTTTGTGGAGGTGTAGATTCTTGGGGAAGTGGTCTCAGAATGGTATTTTGACAGTTTTTGGGTCCCGGAGCAGAGGGAGAAGTCGTGGTTGCCAACGTGGAATTTGGTGGGGGAGGTTTTGAGAGAGGAGATAAGGGAAGTGATGAAATTCTGAAAGAAAAGGAAATTGGGAGGAATGACGGGTTCCGCAAAAAGAAACAAAAATGAAAGACCCAAAAGAATCCGAACCTGGACTTCTCCAAAACCATCCCTCTTACCCACTGAGCCATCCGACCGCTTGAAACGACGCTGCGGCGGCGCCTAGAAATGCTTGGCGCGTCACTCCACGTGGCTCAGTGAGTAAAAGAGATGACTTTAGAACAAGATGGTCCCAGGTTCGAATCCCCAAGCGGTTTCCGACTTCCGCCTTCCGCTTTCCTTACCTCCTCCACCTCGCCGACAACGGTTTTCGCCTTAATCTCCCCGGAATTCAAGAATATCGCTAGCTTAAAAGATGGAATATCATCGAATTGATACTGAATATAGTCCTCGAGGTCTTGCAATTTTTCGTCGCACATTTTTAACTTGAATGTATAGAAATTTCCCCCTCCGCTCTCCCTTTTTATAGTCAGTGATGATAATGACAAATAGAAGGAGTTAGTGATAAGGAAGCACACTAAAAACTAGGAAATAAAAGAAAAAACGCATTTTGTAGTGAATTCCTTGAATTCAAGCTGGAATTTCAAGGGTTTGAGATAGCTCCCCTTAATAAAAGGGCATTTTATCTTCCAAAAGAAATATCTCGATTTAAACAGAATGAATCAAAAAATTGTCAACTAATAAAATGTTCCTTATTTTATTCTCTACATTTTTACAATTAACAACTTTTTTCTAGGATTCCTCTCAGTCGAGATATCTTCTAAAAAACATTTTTCTCCATTATTTTTGCTTCCTGTTCAATGGAGCGCACTTGCATTATTCCATTTTTCTCGAGCTCTTTTTCCATCGATTTCCGTTAAAAATCACTCAATTTCCGCCGGATTTTCGACATTTCCCGTCTAAAAATTCCAAAAAATTCAAAAATTTCAGAAAAATGGGCGGTCCGATACTTCACAAAGCGAGAAAATGGATTTTAAGCGGGGCGACGGCGCCGCCGAGCAAAAGTGTCGCTCATCGAATGCTCATCGAAAACGGGTTCATTTTGCCGACAGCAAAAGGGTTTTATAGGTAAGTAATTGATAAAAACGATGAATTTTATGTGAAAAATGCGGAAAAAATGGGGAAAATCAAGGAAAAATGATGAAAAATGGCGAAAAATATTTTTTCACCAGAAAAAATTGAAAATTCTTCAAAAAATCGCGTTTTTTTCGTTAAAAACAGCTGATTTTCATCATTTTCACAGTCAAAATCACTTTTTTAAGCTATAAAATCTATAAAAAATCGTATTCTTCACGAAAAAAATCTGGAAAATCGGGTAAAATGATGAAAAATAATTTTTTCCGAAAAAAAATGAGAATTCTTCAAAAAATCGCGTTTTTTCGTTAAAAATAGCTTTTTTCATCATTTTTTTCCTTCAAAATCACATTTCTAATCTATAAAACACATCAAAAATCGTATTTTTCTTGAAAATCCCGAAAAAATCATAAACATACCAAAAAACCGGGAAAATCTATCAAAAACAGCAATGAAACCATGAAAAAAACTAATTTCTCCTCGAAAATTCGATATTTGGCATCATTTTTCACTATAAATCGAGGAAAATCATGGATTTAGCCATGAAAATCGAGAAAAATTAGGAAAAATCATTCTTCGCCAGAAAAATCGGAATTTCTGCAAAAATCACAATTTTTGCTTTAAAAAGTCGGGTTTTCACCATTTTTTCGTTAAAAATTACCATTTCTAGCTATAAAATCCATGAAAATTCGTATTTTTCAAAAAAAAATCCCGAATAAATCATAAAAATACCAAAAATATATGAAAAACCCGATTTTTCGCTTGAAAATAGCTGATTTCAGCCATTTTTTCACTTAAAAACATCATTTTTTAACTACAAAACCCCTCAAAAGCTGTATTTTTCAAAAAAATTCAGAAAAAATCATAAAAATATCAAAAATACCTGAAAAACCATTTAGAAACCCTATTTTTCGCTTAAAAATAGCTGATTTTCATCAATTTTCGCTTTCAAACCCCTCAAAAGCTGTATTTTTCGAAAAAAATTCAGAAAAAATCTCAAAAATCCATGAAAACCTCTATTTTTAAGCTTTTAAAACCGAATTTTCCCCTAAAAATTGATATTTTCCATCATTTTTCCCCAAAAAATCAACATTTTTCCAGTCTCCTTCCTCTCGGCCAACGCGTCATCGATAAGCTCTGCCGAATCCTGGATCTGGAATTCCAAAAAGCCGGCGCCCTGAAAATCAGTCTCCCGATAGTCGGAACAAAGAGTTTATGGGAGAAAACTGGTCGTTGGGAGGCGATGGGAGCAGAAATGATAAAATTCGAGGATCGACAAAAAACTCAGTTGTGTCTTCAAGTGGGTAAGGGATTTTCAAAAGTGTAGATGACGATTTTTAGCTGGAAATTTCCTGTAAAGTTGGAAAACCCCTTAAAAAGTAAAAAAAAACATAGTTTTTCGAATTTCGAAAGTGTTTTGTAGAGCCAAAACCCCTGAAAAAAGTGGAAAAATCGAAGTTTAAGCCCCAAATAAACTGGAAAAATCCTGAAAAATCGTATTTTTTAGATTTTGAAAAATTTTCTTCATGAAGGCTATTTAAAAGCTGAAAACATTGAAAATCCCCAAAAAATCATACTTGGAAAATTCCGGGCCGGCCCGCGGGCTGCCCGGGCTGCCCGGGTCACGGGCCGGGCCGGGCCGGGCCGGGCGGGCCGGGCCGGGTCGGGCAGATGAAAAATTCTTCCTGCCCGGCCCGGCCCGGTCTGCCCGGTTTGTTCTCATTTTCACTTTTTGACATATCAAAATTAGAATTTTCGCCAGTAAATTAGTTTAGACAAAAGACGAAGTTCTGACGAACACATTTCTAATACACCCGAGCCAAACTGATTGCTTTCGGTGTCTAAATACCCCATCCAAAGTTCAACATTTTGTAGTTTTGTCTTTAACCTGCTTCTTCCGGGCAAATGCGGGCTGCCCGGGCTGCCCGCGGGCCGGGCCGGGCCGGGCGGGCCGGGCCGGGCAGGCAAAAATTGGACAATCTGCCCGGCCCGGCCCGGCCCGCCCGGCCCGTTCCAAGTATGCAAAAAATGGTTTTTTAAGGCAAAAAAAGTTTGAAAAATTGTAAGAAATCGAGATTTTTTTGGATTTCGAAGCCATTTTCAGAGCTAAAAAGCTGGAAAAAAACCGTTTAAAACCGATTTTTTATAACTAAAAAGCTGAAAAAACCCTTAAAAATCCTGGTTTTAGAGCTAAAAAGTTGGAAAAAACCCCAAAAATTGATTTTTTTTAAAGGCTAGAAACTCTGAAAATACCGAAAAATTCAGTTTTTTTTTTTATTTTGGAAGCGTTTTTAGAGAAAAATCCTTTTTTTTGACCGGAAAGCTGAAAAAATTCCAAAAATCAAGATTTTAAGGCTAAAAACTCTAAAAATCCTTGAAAAAAAAAAGAGTTTTTTCTGCTGAAAACACTGAAAAATATGGAAAAATCGAATGTTTAGAGCCAAAACCCCTGAAAACCCTTTAAAAAACGCGTTTTTGAGGTCAAACAGCCGAAAAAACGCTGAAAAATCTAGTTTCTAGGGCAAAAAGCCTGAAAAAAAAATGTGAAAAAATCGAGAATTTTTGGATTTTAAAGGCGTTTTTAGGTCTCAAAAGCTTAAAACACACCGAAAAATTCAATTTTTAGGGCTAAAATCCCTAAAAATCCCTGAAAAAACGAGTTTTTAAGGCAAAAACCCTGAAAAATCAGAAAAAATCGAGTTTTTAGGGCTAAAAACACTGAAAAACCCCAAAACATCAGTTTAAAGCTGTTAAAAACCCTGAAAGCCTTGAAAAATCGAGTTTTTAAGGCTGAAAACCTGGAAACCCCCCTGAAAATTCTATTTTTAGGCCTAAAAACCTTTGAAAAATGGAAAAAATCGAGTTTTTGAGGCTAAAAACCCTAAAAAAGTGAAAAAATCGAGTTTTTATACTGAAAACACTGAAAAATATGAGAAAATCGTCTTTTTAGGGCTAAAACCCCCTCAAAAATCATCATTTTTTGCAGCCAACCGCGGAGGAAATGTGCACCGAACTAATCTCCACCGTATCCCCACTTAAAAAGTCTCAATTCCCCCTCATAGTCTATCAAATCGGCGAAAAATTCCGTGACGAAATGAATCCACGATTCGGGTTGATGAGATCTCGTCAATTTCTCATGAAAGACATGTATTCGTTTGCTACGGATATCGAAACGTCTCGTGAGACTTATCAGAAGATTTGTGGAGTTTATGAGAGAATATTCGATGGGTTACAGTTAACTGAGGATTTGATTAAGGTTGAAGCGGATTCCGGGGTTCATGGAGGTCATGTTAGCCATGAATATCATTTGAAATCGAGTCTAGACGAGGATTTTGTGAATCATTGTGTTCCATGTGGAGGATATGATAAGCTAGAAGGGACCGCCTGCTCTAAATGTGCTAAGCCTAGCCAACGCGTTCAAAGCGTCGAAGTAGCGCATACTTTCCATCTAGGCACCAAATATTCCGAAGCGCTCAACGCTAAATTCCAAGGAAACCCACTGGATATGTGTTGCTTCGGAATAGGTGTCACCCGACTCCTTCCAGCTACAGTAGACCTATTATCAGTGAGCGAGAAGGCTCTCCGACTCCCGCGTGCTATTTCGCCGTTTGATGGGGTTATAATTGTGAAGAAGAGTCTGATGTCGAATGTGATTGTGGAGATGACGAGCTCATCGGCTTCGAGATATTTGAAAGGAGGCATTTTGTTGGATGATCGGGTGGAGATGTCGGCGGGGAGGAGGATTCGTGAAGCGAATCGGTTGGGAATCCCATTTATTATGGTGTTGGCTAATGAGACGGAGAGGAGTTTGGTGACGCAGGTATTTGGGAAATGCGCTCCATTGATAATGGGTTGGTCTAGTTCTAATATGACTAGAAAACCCGGTTATCAATGGAGCGCGTTAACCAATTTTCAAAAAAAAAAACTAGGTTGTGGCAAATGCGCTCTATTTATAATTGGCTTTGTCTAGTTATAATTAGCTATTATAACTAGAAAATCCGGTTATCAATGGAGCGCGTTTACCACTTTGACGGGGAACCTATGCCCAAATTTTTATTTGGAATTTCAAAATTAGCGTGGTAAATGCGCTCCATTGATAAACAGTTTGATCTAGAACAGGGTATCAATGGAGCGCGTTTTCGCACTTCTTCGAAATTCAAGATTAAGATAGCTTGTGGTAAATGCGCCCCATTGCTAACCGATTTTATCTAATCATGATTTTTAGTAAACCTCGCTCTATTGATAGTTCTCACGCTGCTTAGTAAGCGCATGACAATTAGCAATAGAGCGAATTTCACTATTATCATGGATAGATGAATTTTGGGTTATCAATAGAGCGCGTTTACCACTTTGACGGGGAACCTATGCCCAAATTTTTAATGCATTTTTGGAATTTCAAAATTAGCGTAGTAAATGCGCTCCATTGATAATTGGTTAGATCTAGCCACTTGTCGATGGAGCGCGTTTACCATTTTCCAAAAAAAAAAAGCAAGTTTGTGGTAAATGCGCTCCATTGATAATTGGTTTTATCTAGTCATAATAAAAAGCTGGAATTAGCGAAATTCAATTTTATACTAAACTAAGAATAAATTGAATTTCGCTAATTACAGTAAGATTATGACTAGAAAAAATGATTATCAATAGAGCGCGTTTACCACTGTGACGGGGAACCTATGCCCAAATTTTTTTTCCAAAATTCAAATTTTCTTCCAGAAACCAGTGATCGAAGTGTTCACAACCCATCCGAAAACCGATGAGCCCGTCCCACAGGGCTCCATGACCCTGGATCGATTCGTTTCGTTTGTGCAATCATCGCTCTACGGCTCCGGCACCCATCATTTGGATCATAGTCAAGTGCTCGATGAGTTAGAAGGATCTCAATGATTTTTTTGATTAGGATTAGCTTTTTTTTGATAAAATTATCAATTTTTAAGCTTTTTTTTTGGTTTTAAATGAGATTTTTGAGGGTTTTAACCTTTTTTACCTTCTTTTTTCGATTTTTTTCATTATTTTTACCCTTAATCCAGGTTTTTAGACCTATGGAGCCATCGGAGCAGGAGTCATTGGATACGGAGACCGTGGAGGAGCCGGTGATCAGAAGGGAATCATTCGCGGCCTTGCGAAGAAACCACGTGGCACCCCGACAGCTCCGTGTAGTCACCCTAAACGCCTGGTGCCTCCCCCAACCATGGCCAATAGGATCAACGGATCGGGTCCATCGCTTGGCCAAAATTGGGCAATATATGATAGATGAGATCTATGATATAGTTGGACTCCAGGAGCTATGGTCATATCAGGATTATGTTAAGCTAGCTGAACAAGTCGCTACAGTATACCCTTACTATCATTATTTCCATTCGGGATTCACTGGTTCCGGGGTTTGCGTTTTTTCGAGGCATCCGATTGTGTCGACATTGACGAGCCGATATTCGTTGAATGGATTTGCTCATCATATCCATCGGGGTGACTGGTTTGGTGGGAAAGTTGTCGGATTAACGGAGATTGAGTTGGATGGAGAGCTAAGGGTTAACTTTTATACGACACATTTGCATGCGGAATACGATCGAGAGAATGATTTGTATTTGCCGCATCGGACAGCGCAGGTATAACGGTGGAAAATGCGCTCCATTGATAATTGGTCAGTTATCAATGGAGCGCGTTTACAATTTAAAAAAAAAGCTTGTGGTAAATGCGCTCTATTGATAATTGGCTTTATCTAGTCATAATAAAAAGCTGGAATTAGCGAAATTCAATTTTTCAGATTGAATTTCGCTAATTCCAGATTATTATGACTAGAAAAATGGTTATCAGTAGAGCACATTTACCACTTTGACGGGGAACCTATGCCCAAATTTTTATTGCATTTTTTGAAATTTCAAAATTATCGTGGTGAATGCGCCCCATTGATAATTGGTTAGATTTGGTTAGTTGTCAATGGAGCGCGTTTAGCATTATTCAAAAAAAGCTAGGTTGTGGTGAATGTGCTCTATTGATAACCGATTTTATCTATTCAGGATTATTAGTAAACCTCGCTCTATTGATAATTCTCACGTTTTTGTGATAATTAGCAATAGAGCGAATTTCACTAATATCACGGATAGATTCAATTTGGGTTATCAATGGGGCGCGTTTACCACTTTGACGGGGAACCTATGCCCAAATTTTTATTTTTGTAATTCAAAATTAGCGTGGTAAATGCGCCCCATTGATAATTGGTTTGATCTAGTCATAATAAAAAGCTGGAATTAACAAAATTCAAATTACAGATTGAATTTCGCTAATTCCAGTAAGCTATTATGACTTTAAAAAATCATTTATCAATAGGGCGCGTTTACCACTTTGACGGGGAACCTATGCACAAATTTTTCCTATTCCAGAGCTTCGAACTCGCCCAATTCGTCCGTCACACCGCCCGTGGCGCCGACGTCGTCATAGTGACCGGCGATCTAAACATGGAACCTTGTGACCTCGGATTCCGACTTATCCTATCTCATACTAAGCTTTTCGACGCGTGGCGAATGAGTCATGAAGTGGAGAGTGAGGATAGCGATGGGGAGTTGCTTAAGTATCGTGGAATAGCTAAAGGCGGCACTTGTGATCGTCCGGATAATTGTTATTCGAAGAAGGCGTTAAGAACTGTGGTAGGGAGTCATGAATTTGAATTCCAAAGAAATTTTAAAAGTTTAGGATGATAGCAAGAGAATCGACTATATTTTGTTCAAATCCGGGCGGTGCAATGTGAAACTAGAGGAATGCGAGATCACTTTGAATCAAATTCCCGGGGAGGAGCTTAACTATTCGGATCACGTTGGCCTCCGCGCTCGATTCACCATTGATGATCGTTTCCGTCATGAAAAATCGATAAATACCTGGGAACCGAACCGCCCATTGCTTATTGAAGCCATCGGAATAGTGGCTGGAGGAGAGAGACGCGCTCGAACCGATCGCATCTTTTTCTTCATTCTAGCTATCATCTGCTTAGTCCTGATCCTGGGATCTCTGTTCTTTGAAGTCTTCCCAATGGGTTTCGCTGTATTTAGATTTGTGTTAACAGTGATTGGCGTCTTTTTTGTGTGGCAAGGATTGATTGGGTTGACTTTGGAGAGAAAGGCGTTGAAAGCGGCGAAACAGGCGATTCAACAGATTTTGAATAATTAGATTTTTGGTTTTTTTTTTTTTTGGTTAAATAGGGGGTTTTGGGAGCTGAAAATTGGTTTTTAAGATTGGAAAATTGGAAAAATCGTAAAAAGTTGGGTTTTTAGCCTAAAAAGCGGAGGTTTTGGAGCTTTTTTCACCGTTAAAAACTGATTTTTTGATGAGAAAATCACTATTTTTTGCTTTTTTCCGTGAAAAACCGATTTTTTTCTAGAAAATTCATAAAAATCGTGATTTTTTGGTAAAAAATTAGGTTTTTACAAATTTTTTATCATTAAAAATTGGTTTTTTGTCAGAATTTTTCATGAAAATCGTGATTTTTAGCAAAAAAAAACTAGTTTTTAATTGAGAAATTCAAAAAAATCCCAATTTTTAAGTTGAAAATTGAGTTTTTTCGCGTTTTTCACCCTAAAAACCGATTTTTGAACTAAAAAATCTCTAAAATCAGGATTTTCAAGTGAAAAATCCTATTTTGAACCGAAAATTTTGGAAAAAGCACGATTTTTAAGCTAAAAATCGATTTTCAGCTTGATTTTCAACCCAAAAACCCCCTTATTAAAAGTGCCTTTTCAGATTAGTTTTATCCATTTTTAAATACTTCTTCTTTTATTGGCTTCCTCTAATATAAGGGCACCCTATTATTAAAGTTTCATTCTAATAGAAGGGCATCCTCTAATTAAAGAGCTCTAGTCATTTACTTATTATTAATAGGGCGTATTGCAATTTGTGCCAAAAATACTTTTTTTTCTTCGTTAAATCAATTTTTTTTAGTTTCCTTCAATTAAAGGGCATGTGTCAGATTATCCGATTTATGGTTACCCGAGCTATTTTTTCTGTGATATAAATATAAAATGTATATCAAAAAAATAAAGTTTTATCATCATTTTTTTCTGTTAAGTCCTCAATCGTTTATATACACGATATCTTATCTTTTCTTCATTTTTCTTCATTTTTCTCTCTTTGAATCTTCTCGAAAAATGTGTGTGTTCTTTTGTTCGCTCTCTCCACTTTTCTCTCTCTCTCTCTCTCTCTCTCTCTCTCTCTCTCTCTCTCTATCCGTTTTTTTTTTGCTTTTCTTCGAGGCCGCGTTACATCGATTGGAAGGGCTTTTCTTTTGAGAAAGAGAGAGAGAGAGCTCACCAGGAAAAAGAAGAAGCCCCTATTCATTTCGCAATTTATATATATACACCTGATGGTGGTTTTTTTTAAGGCTTAGAAATGGGGTTTTTAGGCTTAAAATAGCCTAAATTAGATTAAAAAGTAGGGTTTTTGGCCTAAAATAGCTTAAAAATGATGTTTTTGGCTTAAATTAGCTTAAAAATATGGTTTTTAGCCCTAAATTAGCTTAAAATTGATGAAATATAGCTTAGATTAGCTTAAAAATCTGGTTTATTGGCTTAAACATGGAAATTTAGGCTGAGATTACCCTAAAAATTAGGGGTTTTGGCTTAAAATAGCTTGAAAATGGGGGTTTTTGTCCTAAATTGGCTTAGAATTGCGGTTTTTAAGCTTTAAAAAATCTAGAAAATTTAGATTTTTCTAAACCAAAATTCTCCATTTTTTGTCGCTTAAATTGGCTTAAAAATGACAGTTTTAGGCATAAATTAGCTATAAAATAGGCATTTTTGGCTTAAATTCGCCTAAATTAAAAAGATAAAAATTAATAATTTTCGGTCTGAAAATGTGGATTTTCCACCTAAATTTCCTTAAAAATGAAGGATTTTTAGCCTAAATTATCTTGAAAATAGGGTTTTTTGACCTGAATTCCCTCAAAAATGAGGATTTTGCTCTGAAAATGGGGGTTTTTTAGCCTAAATTAGCTTCAACATTTTGAAAAAAAAGTGGTTTTTGGCTTAAAAATGGGGTTTTTGGTCGAAATTTGGAGTTTTTTGCCCTAATTTTTCTCGATTTTCCGATCAATTACGTCTGCAATTGCGCCCCATTGCACTATCCCATTGGCTGAGTATCAAACGCCCACAAACCCAAAATAGTGTTTTAACGTTTGATCTACAGCCAAAGGAAGCAGCCAATTGGAGCACGATTTCTGACACATCTACCCTATCTAAACCATGGTAATATTCCAGAATGGTGGACCGCCTACTCGGTTGGCTAAAACGTCGTTCCGAGAACAGTCAAGTCACCTATTCCCGTTTCGGTCTTCCCGGTGACGAGGTCGACGAACGCGCCCCGCCCACCGAAATCCACGTGGCACAATTCGACGACGATGCTCCGGAATTCCGGGCATTCTTCACTCACTCAACAAGAGCCGCCGCAATAGCAGCTGGCTTCGGTTTATCATGTGCGATATTCTCGTTTGTAATGTTCCTTTTTGAATTCCGATGGGATGATCATGGAAGAGGATTCGATGTGGGCACCGCTGGTAAGTGTATTTTAAGTGTTTTTTATTATAGTTCATTTTCAGCCATTTTTTCCATTTTCAGGGGTCCGATCACTCTGAAAACAACTTTGCATTCACAGAATTTTATGAAAATTCCTAGTTTTTCAGCTTTCTGAAACACACTTCTTTCAACCCTTTTTTAGCCTATTTTGAATTGAAAAACGTGATTTTTAGCTATTTTATCACTAAAAAATCCATTTTTTTTCCATTAAAATCAAGCAAAACAGTGAAAAAATGATGGAATTCGGGATTTTTGACTTGAAATTATCCAAAAAATGGGGCTAAAATTGGTTTTTAACGCTGAAAACCATGTTTTTCGACATTTTTTGTCCTAAAATCGAGAAAAATCACAATTTTAGACCGAAAAATCCCGTTTTCCCATTCAAAATTAGTTTTTTGACCTGGAATCGGTTGAATCAAGCTATAATAGCGGTTTTTGACTGGAAAATTCACATTTTTCAACTGAAAAATGGGCTTTTCCGGTCAAAAAACCAATTTTGAATCGAAAAAATGACATTTTCGTGTATAAAATTGTGTTTTTACTCGATTTGAGAGCAAAAGATGTCGAAAAACACGGTTTTCAGCGCTAAGAACCAATTTTAAGCCCATTTTTGACATATTTTATGTCAAAAATCCCGATTTCCATAATTTTTTCACTTTTTTGTTTGATTTTAGTGGAAAAAATCGATTTTTCAGTGATAAAATAGGCTAAAAACGGACCGAAAAAGGTGTGTTTCAGAAAGCTGAAAAACTAGGCTATTTCAAAAACTTCATTGAATGCAAAATTGTTAATTTAGGCATTAAAAATAGGGACCGCAACATTTTTTTAAAAATTATTTTTTCCTGAAGTTTTTGATTTTAATGTGTTCCCCTCTCTTGTAATAGGCCAATTCCAAAATTTCATCAAAAACTGATGATCCATTCTCGAGTTTCAGACGTTTTTGTACGTTACCCCAATGTACTGATTTTCTCCTCATGAAATTGCGGTGCGCAGAAAAATGGGCGGGGCTTGGCGACGCAGCCCTGCGGCGCGATTATTTCTTCTTTTATTGCGAGACCCGAAATTTAGCTGTTATTGGATGAAACGACGAGGAAAATGGTTTTTTTTTCTGTAAAAAAATATGAATTCAATTTCCAAAAGAAAAAAAAAATTTTGACCGACCTGGGGTCGAACTCGATACCAATTTTACGAAAAACAAACGCGCTACCCACTAGGCCACGGACGAAACTGCCGGCGCGCGCAAGAGCAAGTATAAGAAAGGGGGTCGGCTGCGCTAATTTTTCTATCAATTAATCACAAAAAATGAGGTAGAAAAGGAGATAAAACTTTTTTCGGCTACAATCAAATTTATTTTTTCCAAAAGGATTTTGTCGGAAATTTTGCGTAGAATCCAATGGTGAAGAGAAAACAAGCGACACGGCCCTGCTTTACCGTCAAAAATAGAAAAAACTGTGATTTTTGAGAATTTGTGATTTTCAGATGAGTACGAAAATTACTTAAAAGGCTCCTATCTTTCTGAAACTTTGTTTCTGTATAGATTAAGACTTGTTCTATAAGAATCAGTCAAAAAAAGTAGGGGTCATCGCTGAAAATTTTTTTCTATTTTTGATGGCAGTTTGGCTGAAAATACTGGAATTCGGCTACAATAAAAATTGAATCTGAGTCAAAAAACCGATTCCCCGTATCAAAAACTGCTAGAATCCATTAAAAAATGTAGCGACACGAACTTTTGTGACCTTTTTTTAGCCGACTTTGTTGAAGCAATTCCTATTTTTCACCACTTTCCTACGTTTTTCTTTGAAAATTTTCAAGATATCAAAAAACTAATTATTCCATTGAATTCTACGTAGTCGATTACATAAGGACTAGTAGAATGTGTCTCAAAATGTTTTTCCAAACACTTCATATAGTACTTCAAAGTTGGCGAGATGCCGCGTGTGAGGAAAATTCGGTCGCCCCGCCCCCTTTCATTGCGGTCCCTAATTAAAAATGCTGTTTTTTTCGATTTTTTTGTGAAAAATAGCTTAAAATAGTTTTTTAGGCTGAAAAAGGCTTAAAAATTGGGTTTTGGAACTGAATTTGTTCAAAAAATAAGCTTAAAATAGGTTTTTTTTAGCTCAAAAATCATTTCTATATATATAGTTTTGAAGGGTACTGTAGGTTTAGGTTGAGCTAAGCTAATCTAAGAATTTTCCAGTCGCTTCCATTATCCTCGTCGTCATCGGAATCCTCATCCATTGGCAAGTGTTGCTGGGTATCAAACGAGAGAATCCGATTCACATGTTGCCAGCGATGATGGTCTATTTCTTCTTGATCATCACCGAACTCATCGTCTACGTTCTCGCCGCGTTTGTTATTCTAGCTACAGTAATCCCTTCCTAATCTTAGCTTTTCTAGGAACCATATGATAAACTCAATGGCAATGTTCAACGCGCCAACCGATAGATCCGCTCCCACCTTCCTAACCTTATCAGTATTCTATTTAACGATTATGGGAGTTCAAACCTCGATGCTCTTATCTATTACCAAAGCAAGAAACTACTACGAGGCTAAGGAAAACCATCGGAAGGAGGTTCATGTGGCGGAGCTTGGTGTATGTGTAGTTTGTAGTCTATGCCCTTTTAATAGAGTGTTCTCAGAAGCGCAACAATCCGGGAATGCAAATCGTCTATGTCAAGGAAACGGATCATGTGGCACCGATGGAGGGAATCGTGACGTCACCACCGCCACGTGTCATCCTTGCTGCTAATGATAATATCGCTTGAATTCTTTTTTTTTGTAATTTAATGATTGTACCATGCTTTAACTTTGTCTGAAATCCTTGCCAAGAATATAAATTACTGTACTTCTCTAGAGAATTTTCTTAAAATTGACATTTTTTGTGATTGTTAAAACTACAGTAATTTTCTTTTTTTTTTCAAATTATTGATTTTTCAGATTTATTATTGATTTTTTTGCAGAGACAATATATTTACAAATGTACAAAAAGGTAAGGGGGATTAGAGGCACTCCTGTTTAGTCGAATTGAAGACGATCTCATAGCGATGGTCCCAACCGAGGGAGCCTGTCCAGCAGCTGAAATAATTGTTTTTTTGTTTTGGTTAAGGGGTTTTGAGCTACAGTAATCCTTTGGAAGGGGTTTGCGCCTTTAAACTACAGTAATCCTTTTTTGGGATCTGCGCCTTTAAAGTACAGTAATCCTTTTCCATTTTGGCCTAATTTTTTGGGTTATGCGCCTTTAAATCTACTACAGTAATCCTTTTTTGGGTCCGCTCCTTTAAACTACAGTAATCCTTTTCTGGCCGAAATTAGTTGTGCGCCTTTAAATTTGCTACAGTAATCCTTTTTTGGGTCCGCTCCTTTAAACTACAGTAATCCTTTTCTGGCCGAAATTAGTTGTGCGCCTTTAAATTTGCTACAGTAATCCTTTTTGGGTGAAAGTCTGGGGTATGCACCTTTAAAGTACAGTAATCCTTTTTCATTTTGGCCTAATTTTTTGCGGTCTGCGCCTTTAAACCTACAGTAATCCTTTCGTTAATCATCGGAAAAGTTTTTTTTCTACTTTTTTTTTTTTTGGAATTTATTGACCAACATTTTTTCTGCGCCTTTAAACTACAGTAATCTTTCTTACAGGCGAAATTTGGGGTCTGCGCCTTTAATCTTTTGACTGTAGACTACAGTAATCCTGTATTTTGGTCGGGAACACAATTTTTTGTGTCTGCGCCTTTAATCTACATTACTAATTTGATAAGATTAACCCAACTATCCGATCAAAAAACAACAAATCACTCACCGAAAATAATAAATCTGCTTATTAATCGCTTTATCATCGAACCCCTCCAAATCCTCAAACTCCAATCGCAAATGATCCATTGTTCGTCGATCAAAAACATAACCACTTTTGACACCGTAATCCAGAATCCTCCCTAACCCGGCAGCCTGCGCCTTAGTCGCATGGATAACAATATCACTGCATTTCGGCCAGAAAGTGTCGCGATCAGCGATGAACCCGGAGTCCAGGTGAAGATCTTCGTAGACGTCGTTGAAAGCTTTGAGTATGCATTGAAATGCGTACCAACGCTCAAGGGAGATGTTCGACATTGAGATGACAATAAGCTCAGCGATAGGTGCATCCATTTCAACGGTTTCAATGCCGTCACGGAATACTTCTAGCATTCCTTAAAAATTCTAGACTTAGCAACGGTTTAGAATGGTTAAAGGGTACCTAAGAACACATAAAAATCAGCAACCACCCACGCATCATCAATCACAAGACAAGCCCTCTCCTCCTCGATTCGAATAGCGACATAGGCCTTAGTATGCCGTTCAAACTCCTCATTAGCACATGCCTCATCGATATCTCGTTTCCTCAATTCTAACTTCCGAATCTTACTGTACTTCTCCTCGAGATGCTCTTTAACCTCCTTGCAAAGTCTCGCTAACCGGATTTGTTCGAAGAATGGCATTTGGTCAATGATCCGGAGTAGTAGGGGGATTGGCATGTCGATCAATGGTTCGTCGGGTTTATCATTTCTTATGAAACGGAGCAGGCCAGAGGAGTTCTTCTTGAGATTATGGGATGACTTCTTTTTCGGTGCTGGTGGGGACCCGGAGCGGATTGAGAGTTTACGGAAGAAATTGTGCATTTTTTCTTAGCTGTAATATATATTTTTTGAAAAACTTAAGAAATTAAGAAATAAGAAGACAACGAAGACGGTATTATCAACTTAAAATGAACATTGGGGGAGACTGCGTGGGCGGGGGGATCGTCTCGGAAAGTACAATAACATCGCAAAAATAAAGAAAAAAAAATGATAGATTGGTGATCGGTTAGGTGGAAGGCGTCAAAGTTTACATTTTGGACGAATAGAGGGGAGGGCGGAACAATAGAAGCGGAAGGGACAATGGTGATAAGGGGGAAGAGGAGACGTAGTTTGGTCAAAAGTCATGGAATCTAGGCCAGAGTGGAGGTTAGAGTAGCTACAGTAGCTATACTAGAGACAGGAAGCTGGATAAGGCCTAAGGAGCTTCAAAAGAGCTAGGCTAAGCTAGAGATAGCTGTAGTTAGAATGAACTTTAAAAGGAAGATTAAGCAATCAAAGTTAACTAAAAGGGTTAGCTACAGTAGCTAGACTAGAGACAGGAAGTTAGTCATGGCTAGATTTACTTTAAAAAAGCTACTAAGAGGTCAGGGTTAGCTACAGTAGCTAGACTAGGGATAGCTATGGCTAGAGTCAACTTTGAAGGAGTCAGGGCTTGCTAAAGAAGAGCTACGGTAGCTAGACTAGAAACAGGAAGCTAGAAATGATCCAACCAAATTTTAAGGCGCTAATAGAAAGTCTAAGACAGCTAAAGTACTTGGTTAGCTACAGTACTACAGATTAGTCATGGCCAGATTACTATCTACGACCAAAATGAACTTTGTATGCACTACTAAAGGGTTAGCTACAGTAGCTAGACTATAAGAATGGTACTAGTCATGGTTAGATGAGCATTAAGGGTGCTACTAAGAAGTCTAAGTCAGCTACGGTAGTACAAGCTGGCCGGATTGCTAACTATCTTCGAAAAAACTTTTTTGAAGTACCTAAGAAGCTACAGTAAGCTAAAGAACCGCTATCTATAATTAGATATTCTTGGAAGGAGCTACTAAGCAGTTTAAGTCAGCTACAGTACTACGGACTCTCTACTTCTACTGAAAAGTCTAGCTACAGTAGCTAGACGAGTAAAAAAATGAACTTTGAAGGTTCTACAAGTCAGCTGACAGCCAACTATCTGTACCTAGACACCGATCACCTGGTTTCCTTTTATAGGATCCCCCCGTACCAAGCACACCATCTTTAAAATGTCTTCATTGATCGCTGAAGACCTCGACGAAGAATAAGATGTCATCATTATCATCATCATCATTCTCAAAAAAAAAAAGAAGAATGGAAAACAAGATTCTTTGTGACTTGTGTGTTTGTAGTGGGTTCCTTTTTATATAGACACTCATAATTCGGTGAATAATCACGAGAAGCTGTCTAGAACCTCAAAACAATAGAAAAGTCATACATCCGGTCATCTTTTTTAAAAAATAGGGAAAGGTTTCGAAATGTGTAGACTCATGGCTTAATTCGATTAGCCCCTGAGAGGAGACGCGCCCTCCGATGATATCATCGTCTAAACTAGGCCAAGAATTCATAACAAGGATTCAGAAGGCGTCCTATTCGAGGAAGATGTTCTTAGCCTTTACCATAACAATAACATATCAAAAACCGAAGATAGTTGTCAACAATTTCTGCAACCATCTAGAGAAATGACTAGAAGGGGCGTGGCTAGGAGGTAAGGCTTCCAGGCCAAGATGACCGCGTTCAAAGGGAGGTCTCCTTGAACAAAAAAGAAAAAGAAAAAATGTTAATCTACAGTCCATCTATCGTTGACAAGAGACCAGCTGTCCTGGACGCCGCGCGCGGGCGATAGATAAGGGATAGCGTGCGAGAGAAGAAGATTTTTGAAGAAAAGATCGAAAGACCAAGCGGTTCAAGTGATTTTTGGAATAGTCAACGTGACAATTGGGAAGTACTGTAGAGAAACTATTAATAGAAGAAACTGGAGAATGATCAATGAAAGTCAGGTTTAGTAGGGCCTAGACTAAGACTAAAGACTACAGTAATCAGATAGTCAGACAGTCTAGGTTAACGCTACTGGAAGGGGAAGGTAGCTTAGCCAAGGCTTAGCCTAGCTTAGCCTAGCTTAGCCTAGCTTAGCCTAGCTTAGCCTAGCTTAGCCTAGCTTAGCCTAGCTTAGCCTAGACCCTCTAGCTACCAAGCCAAGCCTTAAAAATCAAAACCACCACGAAAAATGAAAAAAAAAAACTATTTTATGACGACCTGAATTCATTCTTATATAGTCTTATACGTAGTTTTCTGCAGAAGAAATGATGTTTGTTTCTCTTCATTGACACACACACACACACACTGTTCCTTCTTTACACCTATAAGAACTCGCTTTTCCTATATGAAGAGGAAGCGGAAAAGAAAATGGAATTCGAAGAATTTTAAGGGGGAATTCTTGATTTCAAAAAAAACACTTTTTTTTTGCAAAAAAAGTGTGTTCTGATCCGGAAGTTTGGATCCTGGGGGCGAAGATGGTTATAAATAGAATTAACATCACTGAACATAATTTGTTGTGGTAGAGGTAGACTGGGTCCAAAGTCTGAGGAATAAGGGATACTGTACTTTTAGGGTTAGGGTTAAGGGTTAGGGTTAAGGGATACTGTAGCTAGCCGATATTTCTACCTTTCTTGCTTAGCCTTCCGTCTTCCGCTTGCGATGCTACCGGAAAGCGGAAACCGGAATTCCGTTGTACTCTAGTCGGGACCAGTCATCATTCCTCACGTCATTTCTTAGTCAAATATTCAAATGACGTTTGCCTAAGCTAATGGTCTAGCGACGTCTTAGCTTCTTGATCCCTGTCCCCCCCTCTCCTCCAAAGGTCGCTGATGACGTCACGATCAGCTGGTCTCTCCGTCGTTCCAGTCAACATCCGGTCTTATGATCTACAGTACCCCCCTGATGTTTAAAAAAAAACAATCTCTCATAATAATAATAATATTTTTTTCTCTCTCTTAGATGTCCACGTGGTTCGGCGAAGTGTCCTGGGGCCTTTATGACGTCACATTGGATTACGGTATCTTGGAACAGGTCAAGGTGGATGAGGAGATTGTTGATGTGGCAGTTACTCATCTCCACATGGCGATTCTGATGAAAAATGGGAGGTTGGCGGTGAGAAGGATAGATCAAAGGGGAGGAGCCCCGATGGTCCTGGATACTGTAGATTTGACATCGTCGATTCTCGTGGCAACATCCAAATCCGTCTATTTATGTCTTGAAGGAGAGATTCTGAAAGTCTTAGAAGACGCCAATGGATCCCTGAATCAGATGACGAAGATTCGATTCCCGTGGCCAGTCAAAATAGTCGAGGCAGTTGGTGGACACGATTTTGTGGTGTTTAGAGATTCCGCAGGGAACCTGTTTTCGATGGGGACCGGAACGTAGGTTGATGTGTTTTTTGGGGGGCCGAGAAATGCGTCAAGCAAGTGAAAAAGGCTGAGAATTAGCCTTGACGCACTTCTCGTGCACTTTTGGAAATAGATCGAGAAATGCGCCAAGGCACCGGGAAAGCGCAAGCAACAGAAATATGCTTTGAAAATGGTCTTGACGCATTTCTCGTGCATTTTTGGATAGAGATCAAGAAACGCGCCAAGGCACCGGAAAAGCGCAAGCAACGAAAGATAGCTTGAAAGAGGACCCTGACGCATTTTTGGTGTCTTGGCGCATTTTTAGAGCATTTTTGGATAGATATCGAGAAATGCGCCAAGGCACCGGGAATGCGCAAGCAAGGAAAAATAGCTTTAAAACTAGTAAAAACTTCAGATGATCTTGCTCGCGCATTTCCGGTGCCTTTGCGCTTTTCTCGTGTCTTGACGCATTTTCGGTGACTTGACGCGTTTTTGGTACCTTTGCGCTTTTCTCGATCCCTGACGCATTTATCGACCCCTGACGCATTTTGGGTGCCTTGACGCATTTTGGGTGCCTTGGCGCATTTCTCGATCCTTAGCCAATTTATAGTTCCCTGGCGCATTTCTCGATCCCTGACGCATTTTTGGAGCCTTGACGCATTTCTCGATCTTCATCCCAAACCCTTTTTTTCCAGACGCGGAGAGCTCGGCGTAGGCCTAATCCGCCACATCGACGAACCCGTCCACATCGAGCAACTTGCCGGAATCCCCATCTCAAAGCTATCATGTGGTGGATGGCATACTGTAGCTTTGACAGAAAGTGGAGATGCTTATACTTGGGGATGGAATAGATATGGACAACTGGGGAAGCAGAAGGCTGCTACGGAAATGTATCCGGTTCTTGTTGATCCAGAGGAAGAATTTGGAGTCAAGGAAGAGGATATGGATGATGTGGAAACGACGGAGAACACAACTACAGTAATCATTGGAGGGGAGAAGTTTAAGATGGGAAGTGATGATTTGGAGATAAATGAATTTGAATTGAAGTGAAATAAATATTTTTTTTTGGAATCTAGTTGGACTTGTTTCAACCATCTTGACGCCCTGAATTTAATGGTCCCGATTTCAGAGCACCTAGGTCAAAATTAGCCGGGTTACGGTAGTTTTAAGGTTTTCTGAAAAAGTGTAATTTGCAAAAAACTTTAAAAATTTGAAACCTAGTCATGATTATACTCATTTTAACCGTCTTGACGCTCTGAATCCATTGATCTTAGTTTCAGAAGCGCTAGACAAAAATAGCCGGGTTACGGTAGTTTTAAGATTTTTCATAAAACCTAAACTTCCCAAAAAAAAAGAAAATTCTGAACTTAGTCATGACTATATTCATTCGAACCGGCTTCCCCTCCCAAATCCAATTGTCCCAATTTTAGAGCTCCTAAGTCAAAATTGACCGAGTTACAGTAATTTTTAAAATTTTCAGAAAAAATGAAATTCTTGAAAACCTAAAAATTTTCAAATCTAGTCATGATTATACTCATTTTGACCGTCTCTGCATCTTGAACCCAACGGTCCCAATTTCAGAGCTCCTAAACGAAAATTGATTGGGTTACAGTAATTTAAAGATTTTTTGAAAATCTGAAATTTTTTGAAATTTTGAAAAATTCCAAACCTAGTCATGATTATATTCATTTGAACCGGCTTAATCTCCTGAATTCAATCATATAATTTTCAAGGTTTCTAGCCTAAAATTAACCGGGTTACGGTAGTTTTTCTAATTTTCAGAAAAACTGAAACTTCCAAAAACTTAAAATTTTCAAATCTAGTAAAGATTATACTCATTCGAACCGGCTTAACCTCCTGACTCCAAAAAACCTAATTTCAGAGCTTCTAGACGAAAATTGACAAAGTTATGGTAGTTTTAAGATTTTTTGCAAACTGAAATTTTTTGAAAAATTTGAAAATTCCTAACCCATCCCTGATTATATTCATTCGAACCGTCTTAAGCTCCCGAGTCCAATGGTCTTAATTTCAGAGCTTCTAGACAAAAAGTAGCCGGGATACGGTAGTCTTAATACTTTTCATAAAAACTGAAATTATTTAAAAATCTGAAAAATCTAAACCTAGTCAAGATTATACTCATTCGAACCGGCTTAATCTCCTGAATCCAAAAAACCTAATTTCAGAGCTCCTAGATCATAATTACCCGGGTTACTGTAGTTTTCCCCCTCTAGCTCTTACCATAAGCCAGTTATCAATGGGGCCTGCTTCCTCAGGGTAGTAAGATCCAGTAAGTGTATTATTAGGAATTCGGAACTCGTGGGCTACATTGTATTGTGTTCTCCGATCAAAATCTTGCTCCAAGGCACACTTTGATAACCCTCTCGAATAATCATCAAAACATGGCTCCGCCCATTTCGTGCCGGGCACAACCAAGACTAGACTATAATAATTCCAGAATTCCAATTTCCACTGAAAACCCTCTGCAATAAACATTTTTCTCCTCTCTCATAAACCAAAAACCGATGTGATTGATGACATTCCGATAAGAAGGAGCCACGTGTTTAGCGATGCTTGATAAGGAGCTCTTTCTCCCCGGGTGCACCGCCAGTTTCAATCGAGAAGCGATGCTCCGAAACTCTGCGATTTTAGTTTTGTTGGTGGGATGTGCTGTGGCAAAGCACGTCGAGTTACCGGCACCGTATAAGGATCATTGTATTCTTGATGATAAGAAGAATCTTTATGATCCAAGCAAGCAGTTTGATATTCCGTGGTATGTTTTTAAGGGTGTATAACTTGCTTGTTTTAAGAAATCATGGAAAATGGTTAACTAGTGAAATATTGCTCTTAATTTGGGTTACATTTTGTTAGTTGACAGCTATTTGATAGCTCTAATGGCTAGCGAGTTACAGAGCTTTTTCTAGAGGAAGAAAGAGGGAGAGAGCGCAGAGAAACAAGAAGGCTCCCTAAAAAGTGGTATAACTCATTTTCTGTTAAAGATAGCAAAAAATGGTCAACTAACAAAATGTTCAGCATAGAAAATTGCATATTTTGTTTGTTGACAACATTTTGATAGCGCTAATGGCTAGTGATATATGAGCGTTTGAAATTGCTTAGGAAAGAAAATTAGTTTGAACCGAGTTTTTTGAGGACAAACTTCAAATGGCTATATCTCGCTTATGGTTAGAGATATCAAAATGTTGTCAACTAACAAAGTATAGAGCTTTTTATACTGAACAATTTCTTAGTTAGTCATTTTTAGCTATTTCTAACTACTAGCGAGATATGAGCGTTTGAAGTTGCGTCGAAACAGCGATGTAATTAAATATGTACTTTTTGAGGCAAAATTTCAAATAGCTATATCTGGCTTGTCCTTAGAGATACCAAGAAGTAATCAACTAATGAAATATTGCGCGTGATAAGGGCTACATTTTGTTAGTTGACAACTTTCTAATAGCTCTCATGGTTAGCGAGATATGAGCGTTTGAAGTTGCGTCGAAAAAGCAGCGCCTTTAAAGCCGCACTTTTTGAGACAAAATTTCAAATAGCTATATCTCATGAATCGATATAGTTATCAAAAAATGATCAACTAACAAAATACGCAGTTTTTCATGCTGAACAATTCCCCAGTTGACCATTTTTCCCTATCTTCAACTCTAATCGAGTTACACTAACTACAGTACCCCCTAATCCATTTCATCACTGATGTTTGCTCTCCATCAATCATACCATAAATATTCCTTATCAGTTCTGTATCAACTCCGGTTCCCTCTATCTAATAAACATTTCAACAGGTTCGACGTGAACCTCGACCTCCCACCATCGGAAAGATGGAAGCAAGTCGGTGCCGCCTACAAAAACGAGATCAAGGATCTCATCGGAGTCCTCATCGAATTGATCACCCCAATTTTCCCGAATGCCGTTGAATTCGCTGACGATGTGTTCGGTGACATGGCTCCAAAGCTTGCTCAGCCTTATCGAGATGAGATCTACAGTATCTCCGAAGTCACTGGAATTCCATTGGGACAGATTACCATGTACAACATCTTCTACGAGATTTTCACTGTTTGCACTTCGATCATCGCTCAGGATAAGGATGGACATTTGACTCATGCTAGGTAGGGGAGCTCAAAAAAGCAGGAAAATGGGATGTTTGGAAATTTTGAAAAAAATGGAAAATCTGAAAAATTAAAATCTAGTCAAGATTATACTCATTCTTACCGGCTTGACCCGTTGATTCGAATGGTGCTAATTTTATAGGTCCTAGACAAAACATGACCGGGTTACGGTAGTTTTTCCAATTTCCAGACAATCTGTAATTCCCAAAAAATCTGAAAATTCCAAAACTAGTCAAGATTATACTCATTCGAGCCGGCTTAATCTCCTGAATCCAATGGTCATAATTTCAAGACACAAAAATCATTTTTGACCGGATTACGGTACTTTTTTTGGAATTTTAGAATAAGGGGCGTGGCTTATAATGATAATTTCAAAAATCTGAAAAAAAAATTGAGCTAAAAATGGTTGAAAATAGCTAGAAACTAGTTTTTGAAGCCGTTTTGAGTTGATATTAAGTTTTTAGAGAAAAATAAAAATTTCGAAAAAATTGAAATTTTTCGGATTTTCAGAAAATATGAAATTTTCAAATTTTTCTTAAACCTAGTCAAGATTATACTCATTCAAACCGGCTTAGCCTCCTGATTCCAAATATATCGTTTTCATAGCTTAAAAATAATTTTTAATCAGGTTACGGTAGTTTTAAGTTCTTACTCTCTCAAATAAAATGGGGGTTCTTTGCTAGCTACTTCAAATCTCTATATCTCGCTAACCATAAGAGCTATCAAAAAGTGGTCAACTAACAAAATGTAGCCCTTATTATGAGCTTTATTTCATTAGTTGACAATTTTTTGATATCTCGTCTCCCAACAAAGTTATACCCTCTTTAAACTAATCTCAATTCCTTTTTTCCAGAAACCTCGATTTCGGACTCTTCATGGGATGGGATCCACTTCTCCACGACTGGCAAATCTCCCAAAAACTCCGTAAAATGATTATCAATGTCAATTGGATCAAAGACGGAAAACTTCTCTTCAAATCCAACAACTTTGCTGGATACATTGGAATCTACAATGGTCTGAAACCAAATGCATTCTCTTTGACTGCCGATGATCGATTCCAATTGGTTGGTGGATATTACGGTATTTTGAAATGGGTGTTTGGATTGGAAGCTGATGGAAAATGGATGTCTTGGTTGGCTAGAGAGACTTTGGAACAGAAGACTAGTGAGTTTTTGAGGGGGGAAGGGGGCGGAGCTTATCTGGATTTTTTTAGTTTTGGGAATTATATTTAGCATTGGAAATGGGTTTTTGGAGAATTTCAGAAGAATTTGAAATTTTTGGAAAATCTGAAATTCCTAAAAATCAGAAAATATCAAACCTAGCCATGATTATACTCGCTCGAACCGGCTTAACCTCCTGAATTCAATGGTCTCAAATTCAAATCACAAAAATCAATTTTAACCAGGTTACGGTAGTTCTTAGGTTTTTCCAGAAATTCCGAATTTTGCCAAAAATCTAAAAATTTCAAATCTAATCATGATCATACTCATTTTATCCGTCTTGGCGCCCTGAATCCGAAAAACTAAGTTACAGAAGCCCTAGACGAAAATTGACCGAGATACGGCAGTTTTAAGATTTTTCAGAAATACTGAAATTCTCAAAAATCTGAAAATTCTAAACATAGTCATGATTATACTCATTTGAACCGGCTTGCCCTCCTGAATCCAATGGTCCTAATTTTAAAGCGCAAAAATCATTTTTAACCCGGTTACGGTAGTTTTAAGATTTTCTGACATTCTGAATTCTTCCAAAAATCTGAAATTTTCAAAACTAGTCATGATTATACTCATTCGAACCGGCTTAACCTGCTGAATCTATTGGTCCCAATTTCAAGGCGCAAAAATCATTTTTGACCCGGTTACAGTAGTTTTCTAAATTTTCAGAAAACCTAAAATATTGAAAATTTCAAAAATTCATTTTTTTCCAAATCCCCTAATTTCCTCATTTCCAGCTTACCTCGAGGCCAAGGAGCACTTGATGAACACTCCAATGCTTTCTCCAGTCTACTTCATCTTGGGAGGAGCCAAGAAAGACGAAGGATGCATCATTGCTAGATCCTTGAATGGAACTGCTCTTCTTTCTGAAATGTCCGAATCTCCACATGGATGGTATTTGTTGGAGACTAATTATGATCAAGGAGCTGAGGTAATTGCAAAAAATTGAGTTTTGAACTTGGAAGAGCCTTGATCCTTGGTAACTAATTGGTTTGAGCTTGTATAACTCGGCTCCTAGGAAAGCTATCAAAAAGTTGTTAACTAATGAAATATTGCTCTTGATAAGGGCTATATTTGGTTAGTTGACCACTTTTTGATAGCTTTCATGGGAACCGAGATATAAGCGATTTAGCTAGACCCTCTTTGTTTCTAACTTCAAACTGCTATATCTCGGTTCCCGTAACAGCTACCAAAAAACTGTCAACTAACAAAATGTAGCTCTTACCAAGACCAACATTTCATTAGTTAACCATTTTCTCCTAGCTCCTCTCTAAACCAAGATACAACCCTTTTAAACAATATACCCTTCCAGGACCTCTACCTCGACGACCGTGACACTCCTGGAGTTCGTTGCATGGACAAGCTGACCCAGAAGAACGCCGGATTCGAGGGCGTCTTCAACGTCTTGTCTTCTCGTACTAATTTGAACAAATTGACCACCTACACTGTTCTTATGTCCGTTGAGACCGCCCGTTTCGAGACGATTCTTCAATCGTGTCCAGGAGAGTGTTATCCATGGTAAAATGTATTATAACATCCAATAAATCTGTCATTTTTTCTGTTTTTCCTTGTTTTTAGGGGGAGTCTAGCTTCTCTGCACTCTCTCACTCTCTAATAATGGCTGGGAAGCTAGATAGCGAGGGATTGAGAGAGCGCAGAGAAGCTAGAGTGCTTCAAAATTGCCCGTCTAGCTTCTCTGCGCTCTCTCACTCTCTCAATTCGATTCCAAAAGCTGGTAGGAGGTATTGAGAGAGTGCAGAGAAGCTAGACACTCTAGCTTCTCTACACTCTCTCACCCTCTCTCCCCTATCTTTAAAATCCCATAACTCCCTTTAAAATAGAGATTTTCACTTGATTTTTGGACCATTTTGAAGAGAATTTTATGCTTTTTTTGAAAAAGAAAAAGGTGCAGTTATATTAGAGGGAAATTATTTTTTTTTCTTTTTAAAAAATCACAAAGAATCCTTATCACGAATAATTGGTCCATTCCTTATGATCGTTCCCTTGACTGGATAAACTTCTTGTTGCTTTCCGTCCTGAAAAAAATAAAAATAAAAATAGGCTCCGCCCCTTTTTTTTCAAAATTCGGACTCACTTTCCACACTTTTTGGTTCTGGTTAAGCAATTTGATCAATTCCTCGCCGGCGAGATTCATGGCGTCCGGATTGTGTTGGAGATTTTTGATTTGTTCTGGAAAAAGTGTCATAACTTGGTTGGGAGGGGAGTTAGGGGGAAAGTGTTAACTAATGAAATATTGCTTATGATAAGCGCTATATTTTGTTAATTGACCACTTTTTGATAGCTCTTATGGGAATTGAGATATATCAGTTTGAAGTTGCATGCTATGAAAAGTGTCTAGTTGTCTGCGTCTCTTCAAACCTTTATATCTCGGTTCCAGTAAGAGCTATCAAAAAGTGGTTAACTAACAAAATATAGCCCTTATTATCAGCAATATTTCATTAGTTGATCACTTTTTGATAGCTCTTATGGGAACCGAGATAGAGAGCTTTGAAGGTGCAAGTTTGAAATCCCTTAGTTTCAAACCCCTAGACTTCGGTTCCTGTGAGAGCTATAAAAAAATGGTCAACTAACAAAATATTGCTTATGATAAAAGCGATATTTTATCAGTAACCACTTTCGACAGAATATTCAGACCAAAAAAAACACGTTTTTTTTATTACAAAAGGAAATATTCACTGACCCCTACGCCGACATGAGCTTTGACCCTTGTCCTTATGACCAGGGCATCCAAAGTTCAGGCCATTTTTCTGATCTTATCTGCTCCCGAATCGGACTTGAAAATTCATTGACAACTTCGTCACCATGAAGTTTATCATAGCCTCCCTGGCTCTTGTAGCATTTTCCCATGGAATGCTCACCAACGAGGAAAACCAAGACAGAATGGAGAAATGCGGAACAGAAGACGTCTGGACGTGGTATGGACAGGGCACATCACTTACGATTAATTGGGAGACTGTAGCCGTTCCGGTATCACCCAGACACTTCTTCACCTTCTCATCATTTGTGCTTGGCGGGACTAGGGATCATATCAATTGGAGGCATAATGGTACAGAAGTAGTTGCAAATTGTGAGAATGGAAATATGTAAGTCAGCTCATTGAATCCGTACGCTAGACGTTTCATTCAGGAATTTGGAAGTGCCATCAGAAATCCTTACACTTTTTGAGGTCGCTCCACTCAGTGGCCACTCGAAACCAGAATGGACTGCTCTAAACCCAGTAAAAGCCTGGCTGCTCAATTATTGCGACGAAGCTGTGAAGAATACGTACGAATTTTCCCATCTTCCTCTACTCATAGAAGTGGGGAATAATACTGACGTCTTTGCATGTTTGTTCGATGCGAATGTAGTGGTTGGAGATGAGGTTCAGGCTCAAGTTGTTGGTAGGTATGGGGGTTTGCCTGTGACTAGTGTAAATGTGAGTTTTTCGAGTCTCAGAATGATTTAATCGTTAATTTCATAGATAACACAGCTATCTGGCCTGGAAATATCTTCTACGTTACTTGGAATCCCTAACCAAGCTGGATCTATTCTCTTGAAGGAGGTTGATAACAAACCGGTATTTATCGGAGCGAATTATCGCGGTGAGTGTGGAATATACGAGGATGGCAGATGTTGTGAAAAGATTTATTTTCAATTTTTGCAGATGTGTTGTCCAAAGATGAGACTGAGAACTTATTCTTCTTTGTACCATATTTCAATAATGCAATGTGCGAAGCTGGAGGAATTTGTGAACCGGTCCCCACTACCACGACTATAACTACAACTCCCGAGCCGACTACTACAACCCCGACTACAACCGAAACACCGGAACCAACCACTGAAACTCTGACTACAATCGAGACTGTCAAACCGACTACTGAAACTCCGACAACGAGACTTCCTGTCCCGAAAAAACCGAGTCAACCGAAGAAGGATGAAAAAAAGAAAGAGGAAGAAAAGAAAGAGGAAAATGGAAATAAGGAGATCGGATTTGAACTCGTTTTTGTACTTGCTTTGTATTACTTGTGGAAATAAATGAATTAAGTTGAAGTTGTTGAAGTACAGTAATCCCTAGTAAATCTGTGGTCCTGGCTCTTTGCCCAGCCATATCTCGGTTCCTATAAGAGCTATCAAAAAGTGATCAACTAATGAAATATTGCCTGTGATAAGAGCTATATTTTGTTAGTTGACCACATTTTGATAGCTCTTACTGGGACTGAGATATAAAGGTTTGAAGAAACGCAGATAGCTAGACAACCCTGCAGCAAAAAGAGCTAGCAACTTCAAACCTCTCTATCTCGGTTCCCATGAGAGCTATCAAAAAGTGATCAACTAACAAAATGTAGCCCTTATTAAGATCTATATTTCATTAGTTAACCACTTTTTGATAGCACTACCAGGAACCGAGTTATCTCTCCTTGAAACTAGACAACACAAAAAAAAATAAAAAATAAAAAAAACCCACCCAATATCGCGTGCATTTGCTCATCTTGATTGCAATTGACGCTCATTATAACCAAGAAGCAAAGCCAAAAATAATTCTGAAAAAAAAAAACCTTTTTTATAAGGGAACCACACCGAAAAACTCGCCATTCTTCAAAATCCTAGGGAAGGGCTACCAGAAAATAAAGAAAATAAGTTGTGACCTGTGTTAACTGGTCACTGAGAGCAAGTTAAGATGAGGAAGATGAGGAGGGAAGAGAAAAGGATGTTAGTACCACAGAAAAAGGTCAGTAGTGTTTACCTACCTTGGTAAATAGAGTAGGGCTTTTGAGGGTGAGGAAAAGAGGGTCTAGAGAAGAGAGTGTAGACAGTCTAGCTTCTCTGCACTCTCTCACTCTCTCAGTTTATCTATCTAGAAGGGGTTATGCATCTTTAAGGATGAAGAGATAGTGAGGGAGCGCAGAGAAGCTAGACTGATTAGCTAACTGGGTCTAGCGCGTAGACAGTCTAGCTTCTCTGCACTCTCTCACTATCTCATTTTAGCTGTCTAGCAGAGTTATGCGCCTTTAAAAAAGATGATAGTGAGAGAGCGCAGAGAAGCTAGATTGTCTAACTGTCTCCTCTAGATTGTCGCTTTAAAGGCGCATAACTATTTTCTAGCGTGACATCCCAAAAACTTTAAATAATTCCTAAATTTTCTCATTTTCCAGTTTAAAAACTGTCTAGCTTCTCTGCACTCTCTCCCTATTATGCTCGGTAAGCCACCCATGTCCCAATTCTTAACTAAACCCCACCAATAGACCCCCTGGGCTGTCGAACCCTAAACCTTCTGATCACCCCATCGAAATTCAAAATCGACGCGACAAGTGGGACCAAGTTTCGGATTCGATGTCTTTCGGAACATGTTCAATCAATTATTGTGACTTGTCATTCGTATTTGTTTGAGATTAAGAATGCGAGGAGGCAGATTGGGATCACGTCACAGTGGTTTCATGTTTTTGATAAGGATGAGACACGGGAGTTTGAGATTCGGTTGAGGGATGAGAAGGTGAGCTAAAGAGAGAGTGCAGAGAAGCTAGAAAAGTCTAGAAAGGAGATAGTTAGATAGTCTAGCTTCTCTGCACTCTCTCAATCTAGAAAGCGGCTTTAAAGAAAGTACGAGATAGTGAGAGAGCTCAGAGAAGCTAGGTTTGAGATTAGAGATTGCAGAGAAGCTATTCTGTCTAGCAGTCCGCGCCCTCTAGGCTAGTCTAGCTTCTCTGCACTCTCTCACTCTCTAGAATAGTCTAGTTTCCCTGCACTCTCTCACTCTCTATGCTATATTCAGAATCCCCTCGAAATCGACGTCACCTTCCACGAATTCCCCGCCCGTCCCGAAGGCTACTTCGAAATCTCCCACTTCCGAACAGAAAACGGGATCAAGGACGATAGTGACAATGCCTGGGGTCTCCAACCGAACCTCCTAGCCTCATCGTGTAACTACAGTTGTAGTAACGGATGTTGTAATGGATATTGGAAGGATTTGATCGAGGTGGAGAGGGAGACGGATATGTGCAAGTTTCGGAAGATGAACTTTCATTTGGTGTATTATAAGTATATGAAGGAGGAGGCGATTCGGAAGTTTGATAGGGAGATGAAGGGTGCGAGAATGATGAGGTTGCATGAGCCGATGGATACGGAGAAGCGGTGGAAGATGAGGGAGAAGAAGAGAGAGAAGAAGGGGGAGAAGGAGGAGAAGAAGAAGAGGAAAAATAAGTTTTGCTTGATTTTGTAGACAATAAATCCTTTTTTTTTTTTTGAAAACTTGGCCAGGCTTGGCTAGGCTAAGCCTTGGCTAAGCTAGGCTAAGCTAGGCTAAGCTAGGCTCAGCTAGGCTAAGCCTTGGCTAAGCTAGGCTAAGCCTTGGCTAAGCTAGGCTAAGCCTTGGCTAAGCTAGGCTAAGCTAGGCTAAGCTGAGATAAACAGTGGAAAGTTAGGTATTAAATTTATACTACTGAGGCTAAAAATACAAACTACAAAAACCTTTAACCAAATTAGTTCGTCCAATCATTGTTGAGGCTTAGCCAACAAACAAATTTAGCTTTCTTCTAGCCCATTTTTCCTAAGAATGACTTGTATTTTTAAGAGGCTAGACCACTTCTCCTCTCTAGTGCACATAAATTTCAAAATTCTCCTATTTTATGTCTTTGCTCAAGACATCGTCCACATTTCTTTTCTTCTACGTACAATGCTTCTTCTACTCCTATTCCTTCCCTATACATTAGCTTTCAAAATGGTAAAGATTAACGGGAAAGTGGATTTCACGGGAACTTTTGTGGCAATACTTACTATGTCAAATGAAGAATGCGTTCAAAGTTGTATAAATGACGTTGGTTGTTTGTTAATAGAGTACAATTCGTCTAGCGACCATTGTTATCAATTTGGAATGTTTGAATTATACGTTGGGGTTGCTGTCGTAGTAGAAATGGCACCAGAAACTGGAAACTATGTTCTTTTTAAAGTAAGATTGTTTTCTATTCAATATAATAGTGTTCCATAGATTAATTTCCCAAATGACTCATGTCCTGCGTTTCTTAACGACACTCAACTCGCCTACAATAATTTCATATGGATAAGAAAAGACGATCAATGGAGGTTAAGATATTGTAGAAATGGATGGAAGATGTTCCATAGAGAAAACTTCTCGGTTTGTATTAAACCGATTCCGATGAATCCTGGAGTGAGAAAAGCAGATGCGATGGCTAATTGTACCGGAATGGATGCAACTTTGATTGGGGTGCAGACAGTTGAAGAGGCTAGTTGGATGTGGGGTAAGATATTGTTAGTATCACGCTTAGATAAGGATAGCTAGGTTTAGATAAGGATAATCTAGGCTATGATCTAAAATAGCTTTGGCTACTTGATCAGGCTTATATATGTCTTCAGATCAAATGTCCAAACTTTACGGTTCAACTAAGACTCGCTTCTGGATTGATGGCGAAAGAGTTGGGGTGGCTAAGACAGTAAATTAACTGAATTCCTCTACCATATTCTTAATTTACCAGAACTTCACTTATACCGACGATCTCACAAGTGGAAATGAAGTGCTAAGCACAGAAATTGCGGATATAAGTGTTACAAGCACACCAAACGGAACAATGTCGGTTTCACATCGTTTTTCGATATTTTTGTATTTTTTTCAGATATGAAAACTGTTTAACACTGCATTTTGAACCACAGAAATCGATGTATCAAATCAATGATGTGTTTTGTTTATATAATGGTGTTAGTGGAGCGTTTTGTGGATATAGGCTATCCTGAAAATGGGGCTTTCGAAGTTTTTAAATGAATGTTTTTTTCGGTGAATTCTTCAGCAAGTCTAAAAATATATCTAGGAGAATTTTCAGGGAAAATTATCAAAGTATTAGTCGCTAACTCCAAAATTTCTAAAATCCTACATTTCTATAGGTTAATCTCGGTTTTCAGGTAACTTATGGTAATTAGATGCTTCTTAAAAGTAGCTCACTGTATTTAACTTGTCTTAAACTGTATCTACAGTACCGTTCAAAAGTTTATAGAAAAAAGTATTTTGATTTTCGGCCATTTTGGCCATTTTCAGGCGTCTGGAGCTCGGATCTCAAGTTTTCGATCAATCTGAAAATGTCTGGGTGTATAAAACAAACCTAAATGAACAACTTTGTATTCACAGAATTTTTTGAAATTGCCTAGTTTTTCAGCTATTCATTTTTTGGTAGTTTTTTCACTGAAAACGTGAAAAAAGAGGGGCCCTTCAAAAAAAGCAAAATAGCTGAAAATCTAGGCATTTGCAAAAAATTCTGTGAATGGAAAGTTGTTAATTCAGATTTGTTTTATTCCCACAAAAATTTTCAGAGTGATCGGAAACATGAGATCCTAGCTTCAGACCCTGAAAATGGCCAAAATGGCCAAAAATCAACTGAAAAACACTTTTTCTATAAACTTTTGAACGGTACTGTTTTAGGGCCAATTTTAGGGTCAATGGACTAAAAAACTACTGAAAATGTCGGAAAAGTCTAGGATACTTCATTAGGGCTCGGATGAATTTTTCGTTTTTAGATAACTTAGGGTATACAGATTCTTCTGAGAAGTTGCTTAAAATTTTCAGCATGTCTTATACTGTACCTGAAAAATTTTCGAGACAATTTCATCGGTGCAAAATAAAATTGTTTCAGAATATCTTAATTTCCATAGATTTTCTTTGCTAACTTCCACTAGATTTGATTGCTATGAGATAAACTTATTCTAGTTAGGCCTATTATGTTTAAAATATTTAGGTTTTCTTTACTAACATCCCTCTCCTCACCCCACACACCAAAATCACTTCCTCCATCCACCGCCACTTCCTCCTCCCTTCCCACCTGACTCAAAATCGTGATTCAAACAAAAAAAAAAGAAGAAGAACGGCATTTATCTTCCTTCTTTTGTTATCGAAAACACGAAATTATCGTCTCCAGAGTATTCCATTTTCTTGTTATCTCCTTCTTATTAACTTGTTATTTCTCTAATTATCATGTGGTCTCAGAAACCGGCGGGCACGATGAGTGTTCTCGGTACCGTAAGATTCGAGGAGGAAGTGAGTAATCTGAAAAAAAGTCGAAACTAATCAAAAATTGCAAAAAAAAAATTTTTTTCGATTGACCTAAAATTCAAATTGCCATAACTTTGTTCGGAAAAGAGCTATCAAAAAGTTGTCAACTAACAAAATATTGCTCATAACAAAAGCTACATTTCATTAGTTGACACTTTTCCCCCATCTCTTTTTCTAACCAAGTTATACCCGCTTAAACTAACAGTACACAATAACAAATCCAAAAACAAGTCAAAAACCCCTTTTCCTTCAATTTCACTTTTTATTTCATTAGATTTATAACCAATAAATGAGCCAAAAGATCAAATTACACATAAGCAGATTATTTTGGGAAAAGGTGAGAGTGTCGATGACTAATGAGCCCCGTTTGTCACCTCATTAGTAATCTCACCTGACTCATTTAAGCTGCTAAGGAATACTGTAGCTCCAGAGATGAAGGAAAGTACTTTTTGGGAGGATTTGAAGAAGAATTGAAGTTTTTCATATTTTGAACAAAGTTTGATGTCAAAGGTGATTTACGAGTTGTACACTTTTTATGTATTTCAAAAAAAGAAGGAGTTGCTTAGTTTTCATTTTTTCGAAAATTCAGGAGATTTGCTATTTAGTTTTTCGAAACTGAATTTGGTGAGGCTAAGACTACAAACTACAATTTTGCTAAGCCTCACCAAAACCTCACTGAAAGTTTAGTAGCATTGTTGTTTTCTATTTTTTGGTGAGGCTAAGGGAATTGTAGTTTTTGCAGTCTTAGCCTCACCAAACCTCAACAATTTTGAAAAAAAAATTGGTTCCTTTTTGGTGAGGCTAAGACTACAATAACTACAACTTTGCTAAGCCTCACCAAATTCACACCTAAAGTAGGATTGTTTTTTTCAGCGCCTTTAAAGTGCCCTTATAATAGAGTTTCAAAAAAAGTGACCAACTACAAAAATGAAGATTTTAGTGTGCTCAATACAATGAAAACATTTCTGAAACATGAAACCAATTTTTAGGAGAGCTAGACTCTAAAAAGATTATTTTTTCCATTAAAATCCTTATATTTTTGTTCTACAGCGTTAAGAGTAAATTTGTAAGGCTATCAGACCTCAATTTTAATCGAAAAATGTTAAAAATATCTTGTTTACCAATTAAACAACATACTCCCCCCTTAAGCGCGATTTGCACTTCGCTCACTTAGCCCAACCCCTCAATTAGCAATCTTATGTTGCCCTTACCTCATTTCATTTCTCAGATATGCATATCGAAAAGGCTTATGTTGATTTTGCAGTGGAATTTATAGTTTACCTATTGGTTTTTATTTTTGTAAGTATTTTTCAAATTTTTTTCTTTTCAATATAAGAAAAACAGTATTTTAGGTAGCTATTCTCTTCATTGCTCTCATCGAATCCTTCAAAAAATGCTATGCTCACTGGATGGAAAACGAGAATCACCGAAATCTTCAACATTATCTAAACCTGATAGAAAACTTCTTAATCCGCATAACAGGCGCCCATGAGGATGATCCCGGCGCCGATTTTGATTGGTAGACGTCTACCGTAGTCCCTGCCCCTCCCCACTTGACTCATCAAGCCATTACGTAGGCTAGCTTACTCTGTCTGCCTCTTTTTTCTTCTTTTCCATTTTTTTTTCCTTCGTCTGCTCTGCTCGCCACTTTCCTAGTAATGGAACACATCGACAACTTTGTCCCACTTCTTGCTCTCGCTATCGGGGTAAGTTCTGTGGATTAAGTGAGGCTAAGACTATAAAAACTGTAAGATAGTTAAGCCTCACCAAGACAGCAGTATAGCATAGAAAATAATAGAAGTTTGCAACAAAAAAAAAACAATCAAAATTTCCAACCCGTCGGGTTTAATATTTTGGTGAGGCTAAAGTCTGTAGTTTTTGTAGTCTTAGCCTCACCAAATCTAGTGGCCGCTCGTTCCTAAGTTTGGTGATGCTAAAACTACAAAAACTACAGGATAGCTAAGCCTCACCAAAATTTCCAACCCGTCGGGTTTAGTATTTCCCCTACCGGGTTAAATATTTTGGTGAGGCTAAGGAAATGTGTAGTTTTTGTAGTCTTAGCCTCACCAAATCGTGACCGCTAGCTGCTAAGTTTGGAGAGGCTAAGACTACAAAAGCCACAAAACTGCTTAGCCTCACCAAAATAGCCAACCCGCCGGGCTTGACTTTTTGATGAGGCTAAAATTTGTAGTTTTTGTAGTCTTAGCCTCACCAAATCTAGTTGCCTTTCGCTCCGAAGTTTAGGGAGGCTAAAACTACAAATACTACAAACTTGCCTAGCCTCACCAAAATTTCCAACCCGACGGGTTTAGCTAGTTTTTTGGTGAGGCTAAGCAAGCTTGTGTAAAAATGTCAAGATATCATTTCCAGATGCTCATCATCGTCATCATCGTCTTGTTGGTATTGCGCAAGGTGGTGTGCATCATCGAGGCCAACCACAAAAAGACACGCAATCAAGTCGTCAGCAGCTCCGAGGAGGGAGAGGTCTTCCTTTAAATTTCCACGTCTTTTCTCGATTCTTTTCTCGATTCTCTTTGGATTCTCATGTCGCTCTCTTCTTGAATAAATATTCTTCTGTGCACGCAGTTTTTTCGTCTGACACAACAAAAAACACGTCAGGTGTTATTGTCTAGGGCTTATCCCAGGAGAGGACCTTCCATCACATTACCTCAGTCTATATTAACTATGCAACCCCTCATCACTTCCGACACCATTGCCTGCTCTTTTGTTAGTCTCCAGGTCTTGCTCAGAATAGATATCGGCTAAATTTCAGATCCTGGTAATAATGTTGCTGGTGATTGTTGCCATGAAAATGATGCATCGGTTGCTTAACCAAGATATTAAAAACGATCGGAGAAGCTATGAAAAACTGGTCGATAAAGTTGTCAATGAGTATTATGAGGCGATGGGTGGAGAAGGAATCGGCTTGGAAAGTGCAGTTTAACTAAGCTCGAGCGGTCGCCAAGGCAACCCTTATTTATGTCTATGTTTTACTAAGTTCTCGATTCAAAATTTCAATAAATTTTTATATTTCTTTGTAGCTAAGAGAAAAAAATCTTCATTCAATGTATCATTAGTATAGCCACATCAATTAGGATTATACAATCTGTCCTCGTAAAGATGAATCATGTATTTTCCAATAAAGTAGAAGAATACGATCGCCTAAACAAAAAAAAATGCATTTTTTGAAAATTTCGACTTTTTCACACCAAAAAAATCACGAGCAAGGCTACAGATAGTTCCAAGTAATCCATGATACTTAGTATTGAAGCTGGGGATTGACAGCAGATAGAAGATTCTGGAATAAGCAAGGTTTTGGGGGCTCTGAATCGATTTTGATATTTGTTGAGTGTAGGCTGAGCTTGTTTATGCATTTGGCAAAGTTTAAAAAGGTTATTTTCCGAGAATTTCAACTTTAACCACATCTCCAGTGATTTTGCTATGTTTCTACCAGGAATTTCAAACTATTAGCTGGATTAGAGAATTCCGATTGACTCGAAATTTTTCTTAGGTGTTTTTTAGGTTTATCTAAACCTCAGAAATAATTTTGAGAAAAATCGGTCGATTAGTTTTTGAGATAAACCTAGCCTTTAAGCCTTATGTTCATTTAGCTGGGTTCCCCGCCACTTGCTCATAGCTCTTCTATTAAAAGGGCGCTATCATCCAAAACTAAATACAACTCACTGTTTTCTGTTTTATTTTAGCTCGAAATTTCAGAAATTTTTAGAAAAAACCAGAATTTTTAATTTTTCGCTGTAAAAGAGGCCTAAAAAGGTCATTTTTTAATGAAATACAAAAAAAACCCGAGAAAAAAATTCCGAAAATTTTTTGGCTATAAATTCCAACATAATTATGTTGTATTTCATAAGCTCAAAAATTTCCAGACCTATCTGAAACCTGGAATTTCAGAGCTACAGTACCGTTCAAAAGTTTATAGAAAAAAGTGTTTTCCAGTTGATTTTCGGCCATTTTTTTCACTTTCAGGGGTCCGATCACTCTGAAAATTGTTGGGTGTATAAAACAAACCTAAATTAACAACTTTGCATCCACAGATTTTTTTGAAAATGTCTAGTTTTTCAGCTATGCCGCGTTTTCTGACGCATACCTCTTTTTCGGCCGTTTCTGGCCTTTTTGCACTGAAAACGTGAAAAAAACTGGTGTGTCTCAGAAAACGCGGCATAGCTGAAAAACTAGAAATTTTCAAAAAATTCTGTGAATGCAAAGTTGTTAATTTAGGTTTGTTTTATACACCCAAACATTTTCAAAGTGATCGGAAACAGGAGAGCCGAGCTCCAGTCGCCTGAAAATGGCCAAAATGGCTGAAAATCAACTGAAAAACACTTTTTTCTATAAACTTTTGAACGGCACTGTATATACTTCACTATACGAAAAAATGAATAATTTTCGATTATGTCTTTATTTTTATTCTCTTGACTAGTGTGTCGTTCTAATCGAATTAGGACTGTATTACTTAGCCCCTTTTAGAAATTGTTATTCCCTACTAACTCGGAAACCGCCTGGGGGTCAACTTGAGCTTTTTTAAAGGCAAGTATATGATTCGATAGCTAAAGATAGGGGCTTTCAGAATATTGATTTATTTTTGCTAAAAGATTAGAAAATTTCAGATTTTTTTTGTCTGAAAATCGAAAAAACAAGCTTCAAAAGTTTATCAATTCAAATATCAGACTAATTTGTACTTTTTTCAAATTTTAGCATTTTGAAGCTTCTCAAAAAACACGAATTTTCAGAAAAATCTGAAAATTTAATCGTTTAGCAAAATTTGAATGCAGAAAGCTCAACTTATCTCCAGATTCGTCCCTAGTAAGCTATATGTTAACATCATCTACAGTACTACCAACCTTATCAACTGTTCAAAAACCACTTTCCCTCCCAGACACCGCTACCGTAATCCGTTTTCTGTTTTTCTGAGAAAACACGTCCCCAAGGCCGTTATTATCTTGTTATTCAAAAAGCTACGCCCACTTTTGCTTTTTTGTTTTACTTCCTTCTTTTTTTGAGCAACTTCAGCAACTTCAACAATTTCAGCTATCAAAGTACAGATAAAATGTTTCCAATCGAGAACATCCTCGCCTGCGTCTTCTCTCTCATTGCGGTAAGTCTATCCTTAGCTAATAATCAAAGAATCCTTTAATTTCAGTTATTCGCCATCATCATCGCCGTCTACAAAGCCATCATTCAATTCCGCGACTTAATGGGGCTGGATCGGATGAACAATCGGTATCGGGAGATCTTCAGAGACTACGATAATGAGGAGGGACGTCCGGGACCAGCTGAGACCAATTTTTGATGTTTTTTGTTTTGATTTTGATCTATCTTAACCTACTTATATTTTGATGTGCTACAGTAATCCAGGACCTTTAGCTACATACATTTTCCATTGTAATACAGTACCTTTCACCCTAATCTACATATATTTTGTTGTACATTATTGGATCTAAATTATTTGGCGAAATATTTTTTGTTCAATAAATTCTTATATTTGTATATAATTTCAAAGTGGTTTTGTTGTGTTCAGGTTGCTATGGCTCTCTCTCTCTCTCTCTCTCTCTCTCTCTCTCTCTCTCTCTCTCTCTCATCTATAATAAGCACTTCAAAGAGTCGCCTGACTTCTCTTCTTAACATAAGCCTACTCACCATGGAAGACTATTCAATCCTCTTGATCCCCTTGGTTACAGTAATCCCAACTCCCTTTAAACAACATCAACCCTCTTAAATTCTAGACAATCACCATATTCATCATCATCGCCCTTGGAATGTACAAACTACACCGACTCATGAAACAGCAACGTCAACAACCTATGGAGGACGTGGTCCCAAATCGAGGAGTCCCAATTTCTCCGTCTTTTTTGGAATTGTTGTGAATAAATTTTTTATGTTTTGGAAAAGAAAATGTGTTGATTTGAGTATAAGTGCAGCAAAGTTCAAAATATCAAGTTTGCAAAAAATTGGCAATTAGTGATCACATGGGGTTTAAAGGTCGGAAAAAAAGATTGATGTGTTAAGCAATAGATTACTGTAGTTTCAGAGGTTATAGTTTTTCTTTGAAGCGTCACATTTGTAAAATTGACCTTTTTCCTTGCTAGCTAACTTTGAGAGCGCGGCACTGTGCCGGGAGTGGTCCTATTCTTTCAGAAATTTTTGAGTGGGTTAAGGACATCAAATACTCCATTTTTGTAGTTGATCACTTTTTTTGAAATTCTATTATAAGGGCACTTTAAAGGCGCTGAAAACTATGCACTTAATAAAATGTGAACTTTGATGCAAGTTTGGTGAGGCTAAGAAAATCTGTAGTTTTTGTAGCCTTAGCCTCCCCAAACTTTTCAAGATTAACTAGTTGCAATTTTGGTGAGGCTAAGACTACAAAAACTACAAATTCGCTAAGCCTCACCAAAATCGCAGCAAAGTTCACATTTTATTAAGTGCATAGTTTTCAGCGCGCTAAAAGTGCCCTTATAATAGAATTTCAAAAAAAATTGTCAACAACAAAAATGAAGTTTCTGATGTCCTTAATCCACTCAAAACTTTTTCGGAAAGATCAGACCACTCCCGGCACGGTGCCGCGCTCGAAACATGACTATATAGTCTAAATGAGCATTAATATCACATCACACATCTCAAACGTCACACCTCTACTCATTATCAATTATCTCCTCTCCCCTCCACTCTCTCTCGCCCCAATTCACGTCACAAAGAGAGCTCCCCGAAGAGCTCCTCTACGTTCTCTAACCAAGCCATCTTCTTCTCTACCTCTTCTTGTTTCCAGATCATTCCTCGCTTTCAGCTTCTGTTTTCGCCTCTTTTTTAGTCGCTTTATATATATTTTTTCAGGCGGATTCTTCCTCAACATGATTGGTGTCATCCTTCTCGGTTTCTTCGGCGTTTTCTTGGTAAGTTAGGATTTAGCTTAGCCAAGGCTTAGCCAAGGCTTAGCCAAGGCTTAGCCTAGCTTAGCCTAGCTTAGCCTAGCTTAGCCTAGCTTAGCCTAGCTTAGCCTAGCTTAGCCTAGCTTAGCCAAGGCTTAGCCTAGCTTAGCCAAGGCTTAGCCTAGCTTAGCCTAGCTTAGCCAAGGCTTAGCCAAGGCTTAGCCTAGCTTAGCCAAGGCTTAGCCAAGGCTTAGCCTAGCTTAGCCAAGGCTTAGCCTAGCTTTGCCTAGCTTAGCCTAGCTTAGCCTAGCTTAGACCTAGCTAAGCCAAGGTTTAGCCTAGCTTAGCCTAGCTTAGCCTAGCTTAGCCTCCCTTCTTCCAGGTCCTCGCCATCCTGGCCGCCATCGCCCATCGTCACCTCAAACGCCACTTCGAGAACGGCGAGGAGCGTAACAGCGGCTTCGAGATTCTCCGTCCAATGTTCCAGGATCGCAATGAGCGCTACGAGGATTCGCGCCGCTTCGAGTGGGTTCATCTCAGCGAGTATCGTCAGGCACGTGCCAATCTTCCAATTTATCCATGATTTTTTTCTTGAATCCTTGGTTCCTTGGATTCTGTGATTTCTTGTGATGATTGATTCTCAATAAATGATTTGTGCAAAAAAACTATGTTTTTGGGTTACTGTAGTCAGCGGAGTCTTTAGACTAGCTTCAAACCACTCTTCTAATTCTAAGAATCGCGCCACGTCATCTGTCTGCGTCTCCACCAATTCCCATGCTCTCTCGTCTCGCCTCGAGGCACTGGTTAACATTTAAACACGCAATCTGTTATTACTTCTTCTTCTCTCTCTCATTTTCTCTCTCTTTCTCTGTCGTTGTTAACACTGATCATTATCTGTGTGCCCACGCCTTTATTCTTATTCTGCTTGGCTGTTTTGAGGCTTAGAAATCTCCCCGAAGGCCTTCGAAAAATGATGATTGTCACTCTTCACAATGCGATTGTTTTTACCGCCGGCGTTTTTGCGGTGAGTCCTTTAATAGAAGGGCATAGATGACGTCATAGAAAATCATTTGTTCTTTTCTAAATTTCCAGATCTTGGTAGTCGTCTACGCTATCTACCGTACCCTCCTCTGCTTCTATCTCTACTCACTTCGACGTGACCGTGTCTCCCATCGAACCAACACGATTTGGAGAACTGTCTCGGATGATTTTGGAGATGAGTATCATGGAAGATGGATCCATTTGAGAGAATATCGACGGGTCCCAAGAGAGGGAGGAGAGGTGTGAATTAATTTGTATTTTTGGATGATTTCATTCATATATTTTTGGGCTTTTTCATATTTCGAATATTTATTTGGAAAGGAATGAGAATAAATGAGTTGAGGAGAAGAGTTTTGGATTTTTAGAATTTAAAGAAATTTTCAGGTTGTCGGTTGAATTTCAGATTTCGATTTTAGAATTTAGAGAGATTTTGGAAGTTTCGAAAAAATTAGGTTTTTTGGAAAATTTTCAGAAATTTCAGTTTTTTAGATTTTTCAGATTTTTCAGATTTTTCAGATTTTTCAGGTATTTCAGATTTTCAGATTTTTAGATTTTTTTAAAGGAATTTCAGGTTTTGTAGAAAACTCCAGGTTTCCAGAATTTTTAAAATTTTCAGATTTTAAAATTTTTCAGATTTTCAGAATTTTCTGATTTTAAAGATATTTAAGGATTTTCAGGAATTTCAGATTTTCAAAGCATCCATTTTTGGGATTTTCCAGATTCTTCTGAAACTTCAGTTTTTAAGGAAATTAGGATTTTCAGGATTTTAAGATTTTTCAGGAATTTCTGATTTTAAAGATTTTTTTTTAGAATTTCAGGTTTTTTTAAGGATTTTCCGTATTTACTCTAATAATGCGGCATGCCGAATTATTTTTCGTGACCTTCATTTCCCTGCCGGCTTAATAGAGAGTGCCAAACAATAAGAGGCTGCCGGCATATTTTTCAACCCCCCTTTTAGGAAAATTGTCTCCTAATTTTTATCAAAAATTGTCGAATATTGAACGAAAATTGAACTAATTTGTACTTATTTTCGTCATTTTTCTTATATAATGGATCGAAATTCCGAAATTAAGAAGAATATTCATGTTTTAGTCGCAAAAGTATGAAAATAAATTGAAATAGCTTACTAGAAACTGCTGATTGGAAAGGGGGTGCCGTACAATTAGAGGCTGCCGCGCTATTTTTCAAACTTCTCATTTGCCTGCCGGATTATTAGAGGCTGCCAAACAATTAGAGGTGCCGTACTATAAGAGTAAATACGGTATTTTAGGAATTTCAGGATTTTTTGATTTTTTCAGATTTTTAGGAATTTCAGGATTTTCAGTTTTTTCTGAAAATTCAGATTTTACAGGTTTGCAATGGTTCTACATTTTCCCGGAACTTCAGATTAATTTTTTTTCAGATAAATCGTCCATTTTCAGGATTTCAGAATTTCCAGATTTTCAGATTTTTAAGGAATTCCAGTTTTTTCTGAAATCCAAGATTCTTCAGGTAATTTCAGATTATCGGGCTTTTTTTTTCGCAAATTTCAAATTTTCAGATTTTTAGTTTTCAGTTTTTCTGGATTTTCAGATTTTTAAGATTTTTCTGGATTTTCAGATTTCTTAGATTTTTCAGTTTTCTGGATTTTCATGGTTTTCCCGTAATTTCAAGTTTTTAGTTCTTTCAGATGTTTCAAGAAATTTCAGACTTGCGTTGTTCCCTCTAAAAATCCAGTTTAAGAAATCATTTCACTATGTCACCTCAGATCCCACCTGCTACAGTACCCTTTCCCTACGTCACCAATCAAACTGTTCTATGATTCTTATCATCATATGCACTTTCCTAATTAAATCTCACCTACGTCAATTTATCTCTTTTTCTTTTCCGTCTCAATTAGAGACTCTTCTCATATGATTTCCTCCCTGCTTCATCCGAATTATTACTCATTTCGTAAAAATGGACGTAATACTCAACGAGTTGTTTGTTATTGCTAAGGTTATCATTGCAGTGGTAAGTGTCCTTATAATAGATAATTGAGTAGATCCTCAATTGCCTAGTGCCCTTCTAATAAAGTTATTCCAGGCAGTCATCTACGCTTTCCACAAATTCATCCAGCTGTGCATCATGTTCTTGTCATCCGTTCGTCAACTGGTCTTCCCGGAACAAAATCCGTATCTTCAACTTCGTTTCGCCGAGATGAGAATGGTGGTGATTGTGGATCATGAGGAAGTGGGATACCAAGAGCTGGAAGTGATTCAAGAGGAGGATGAGGAGGGAGCTGATGATAATTAATTTTTGAATTGTTTCTGAATAAATGGATTACTGTCAAAATGTCTTGATTTTTGAAATGGGCAAGAAAAGGGCAACTTGCCCACCAAACAATTAAGATAGGCTGTTATAAACTACAACAGTAGTAAAAATACGGCAATTACGAAAAGATAAAATGGGCAAGAATAGGGCAACTTGCCCACCAAGAAATGTAATAAATTACTTGTAAAGTACATTAGTGATAGAAGGAAGATAGGCGCTACAAAACCGGCAAAAATAGGGCATCTTGCCCACCAAACAATTAAGATAGACTGCTACAAACTACAACAGAAGAACAATTAAGAAACTTACGAAAAGATAAAATGGGCAAGAAATGGGCAACATGCCCACCAAGCAATTATGTGCCGGTATCAGAATAAAAAGTCCATGGACATTTCCGATGTCTTGGTGGGCAAGTTGCCCACCAAAATAAGAGAAATTGGTTAGTCGCTCATTAATCTGTTCTTATACACTTTGTGCATCTTCCGTAATTATACAAAACCGGCACCATGCCCACCAACTTTTCCCGATTTCTACATTTCTATAAGCACCTGCCCTTCTAATAAAGTGAGCTCAAGATCAAATGTCCATGTTTTCGTTCTTTTTCCCAATTTTATTCATTAATCATCATATTTCCCCTGATTAAACTAACACGCCCTTCTCACCTGACTCGATGTTTTTCTCATTCATTAGCCATCTTTTTTAGCTCTCATTTTTACTTTAATTTACTTTACTTTATTTTCTCGTGACTTTTTTGACTCTGTGACTCTCTGTGATCTTCAGCTATGGAAATCGATAACGACTGGGACTGGCGACTATTTCGATTGGGGGTCAACATTGTTGTCAATCTCGTGGTAAGCGTTCCTGGAGATACTAAGCTGATAAGAGTGATTTCAGACGTTCTGGTTGGCCAAGGACATCATCATGGGGTTCTTGCGTGGGGATCCAGTGGAGGAGGATGAGGGAGACGATGAGGGAGAGCCTGTTCACGGTGGCAGTGATACGGAGAGCGACGGGGAGATGGATGACTAAATTTTTTTTTTTTTTTTTTGATTCTGAATAGAAAGTTTTTTTGGATGATCGTGTTTTTCTTGTTGTTAGAGGTCCTTTAGAAAAGGGCAAGTTGGTGGGCAACCTTTAGCTCAATCTATCATTAGCAATGGGCGGCACCTCCCTTTTCACTTCACCATCTACCTCATGACATCCTCTCAATTTCTCTTCGTCTCATTGTCCCTTAACTTCTTCAAGTGGATTATTGTTCTTCTTATTATTGCAGTTTTGGTAAGCTAGCCATTTTTGCAATTTGAATAGTTTGATAGCTGCTATTACAGTACCGTTCAAAAGTTTATAGAAAAAGTTTTATGGCCATTTTTTTCATTTTCAGGGGTCTGGAGCTCGGTTCTCGTGTTTCCGATCACTCTGAAAATGTTTGTGGGTATAAAACAAACCTAAATGAACAACTTTGCATTCACAGAATTTTTTGAAAATTCCTCGTTTTTCAGCTATTTCGCGTTTTCTGGAGCATACCCTTTTTTCGGCCGTTTTTGGCCGTCTTTGCACTGAAAACGTGAACAAAACAGGTGTGTTTCAGAAAACGCCGTATAGCTGAAAAACTAGACATTTTCAAAAAATTCTGTGAATGCAAAGTTGTTAATTTCGGTTTGTTTTATACCCCCAAACATTTTCAGAGGGATCGGAATCTCGAGATCCGAGCTTCAGACCCCTGAAAATGGTCAAAATGGCCGAAAATCAAAATACTTTTTTCTATAAACTTTTGAATGGTACTGTAGGTATAAGCTGTTACTAAGATCCTTTTGATCAAACTAGACACTTCCAGATACTAAATTGCGTTCGAATTGATCTACAACTCCGAATAAGACGTCTCCACGCCCAACGACGCTAGCTTGTTAAACATTCTCGTGAGAACCTTTTCCTTTCTCCTTTTCACTATGACTACCCGCAAAACTAACAATTATCTTCTTCAGGTGGTTTAGATTTCTTTCTTGTTTACACTTCACAATGGCTGCTATGGCGGATGAGAATATTGATAAGAGGCTTATTAATGCGTTGGTTTGTGTGGTGTCCGGTATTGGTGTACTTTGGTGTGCAGCGGTAGGTTTTTTTTTGGTAATCCTGAAAAATAGGGGTAGTGAGAGGGAGAGAGCGCAGAGAAGTTAGAATTATCTAGATTTCTAGTCCAATTTTTATTTTCAGAAACTATTCCTTGAATGGCACGATCATCACTATCCAGTTAGAAGACGTCAAAGAAGACGCAGACAACAACAGAATCTAGTAGAGGAGCCAAGGAAATCCACGTTTTTGGTGATCCCTCTTGGTCGTGTTCCTTAATCAACCTGCTTGTAATGAGCTAATGTGTAAAACTTTTTTTGTTTTCTAATCCTCATATTTTTCTTATTTTTATTCGATAAATAAATATATTTGTCAATATTTTAATTGTTGAGACGATGATGGTCCCTAGGTTCTAATTCAGGTAGAAAGATACTGTAAGCCAGCTAACAAGATAGCTACTTAGACGGGCGGTACAGTTTTGCTATGGTAGCTCCTAATCCAGCTTAGAATGGCTAGTACAGTAGCGGCCAATGAAATATCCCCTTTTTGTTTTTCGGCTATAACTTTTTTCAAAGAACAGCTAGCAAGTTGAGGTAAATTAAGAAAATGTTGCTAATTGAATGAGCAATACGATGCTAGTTTAGTTTTTCTCGAAAAAAAGTTTTTTCTATGAAAAATTCTTGAGAAGAAAATTGAAAATTAATTTCGAGAATTGAGAAGAAAAAGAGAAAAACTGCTGATTAGGGGGTCAAATCTACTCTTCCTCTAGTTCTGGTAACTTTCTAAGTTGAAAAATATCAAAGACCATTAAAAACGAAGAAGCTTGAAGTTCCAAAAAATTTTTGGAAAAATGGTGAAAATTGAGGACATTGAAAAAAAATCGAAAAAAAAATTTTTTCTCAGCACCACGACGAAACTTTGCAAAAAGGTTATTATATATGTCGAGAACATGTATAAAAAATTTTGAGCCGATTGCTTCTCTCAGAACAAAGTTATGTATGAAAAACCAAAAGGGGATATTTCATTGGCCGCTACTGTATATGTGGCTTACCTTAAATGTGTTTCAAATAACATTTGTATTTTATTTCTAAGTTATGATCCGAATTTTTAGTTCTCCTTAGTTACCCCTTAAGGTAGTTAAACTAATCTACATACAAATTCAGGAACTAAAAGATTTCTTCTCTTTCTCTCCGCCCACTCTTTTCTGACCAACAAAATATCACATGAATGGCTGGTGGGAAATTTCTATCAACCTCCATTTTTTCTTTTCGACACTAAGCTAAACCAAGACTATTCTACAACCATGTTTGGTAAGAATTCCTTTTTTTTTCAATTTTACATACAATACCGTTCAAAAGTTTATAGAAAAAAGTATTTTCCAGGTGATTTTCGGCCATTTTTTTCACTTTCAGGGGTCCGATCACTCTGAAAATTTTTGGGTGTATAAAACAAACCTAAATTAACAACTTTGCATTCACAGAATTTTTTGAAAATTTCTAGTTTTTCAGCTATGCAGCGTTTTCTGAGGCTACCCCTTTTGGCCCGTTTTTAGCATTTTTTACACTGAAAACGTGAAAAAAACAGGTGTGTTTCAGAAAACGCCACATATCTGAAAAACTAGACTTTAAAAAAAAATTCTGTGAATGCAAAGTTGTTAATTTAGGTTTGTTTTATACCCCCAAAAATTTTCACAGTGATCGGACCCCTGAAAATGAAAAAAATGGCTGAAAATCAAAATATTTTTTTCTATAAACTTTTGAACGGTACTGTACCTCTATTAGAATAGCACTTTTTTAAATCTTCCAAGGAAATTTTAAAAAAGGTCATTTTTCTAGGCCTCGAAACCATCTTCATCTACCTTCTATCATGTGCCATCTTTAAAATCTTCCCGATTTGGGTGATAGTCGCTTTGGGATTTTTGGTAAGCATGGAAAATGTGCTCTTCTAATAGAGTCCTTTTTCCAGGACTGCTTTCTTTTTGCAATGAAAAGAAAAATGCAACAAAATCGACAGAAGGAAACGGAGGAGGAGGAAAAGATTCTAAAAGAGTTCTGCTTCGTTTCCAAGGAGGATTGTGTGGAAGATTGCCGATAAATGAGTTGTTTTCTGAGTTTTGAATAATAAAAATAATGCGTGGAATTGTTGTGGTGTGTTTTAAAAGCTAGTGGGGGTCTTTGGCTCTACAGGTGTACCCTAAGCTTACCTAGAGAGGATTATCTACAGAGAAGGAAGGGGAGGAGGGGTAATTGGGTATAAGCCTATCTAAAATGAAATGGAAGTGGCAGAAAGACTCCATTCCTGTTGTTGGACTTATTTTGTACTTCAAAATGTGCAACCCCATGTGAAATTTCTCAAACTGATATTTTTTCATCAGAATCTGCTCCCTAATAAGTACTACCTCCCAATGCTGCTAGATTTAAGGTTAATCAACTTTGAGGAGGCGGCACTGTGCACCGAGTAGCGGGATTGTCCCAAAAAGTTTTGAGTGAATTAAGGACATCATGAACTTTATTTTTGTAGTTGATCACTTTCTTTGAAATCCTTTTATAAGGGCACTTTCACCGCGCTAAAAACAATATATCAATTTTTTGGTGAGCTTCCCAATTTGATGAGGCTCAGCTTAGTTTTTGTAAGGTCCTTACTAAGTTTTGTGATGCTAAGACTACAAAAACTACAACTTCCCTAAGCCTCCGCACCTAATTGGTGAGGCTTAAGTTCCCTATAGTTTTTTCCCTATACCCGCCCACGCCTTTTTCTTTCTGAGATTCAATTCTGTTTCTAACATCAATTTTTATTCAATAATAAGAGCAAAAAGAAAGTGTGTAACCCTATAATTTGTATTCTCGAAAATACATATCTCTCTTTTTAATGTGAGAAAATTTTCATTCTTTTTCTTTTTCATCTTCTGCCCTATGTTGCCTGTCGAATCTGCTGAAAAGGAAGCGGAAAAGAAGGAGGTGACCGGATCAAACAGCTTACATCAAAATGACTATTTCCCGATCTTTATTTCATTATTTACCGTAATGGTAGCAATGGTAAGCTCTTAAACTAGTACAGTACCCGTTTTTGCCCGTTTTTGCACTGAAAACGTGAAAAAAACAGGTGTGTTTCAGAACACGCCGCATAGCTGAAAAACTAGGCATTTTCAGAAAATTCTGTGAATGAAAAGTTGTTCATTTAGGTTTGTTTTATACCCACAAACATTTTTAGAGTGATCGGAAACTTGAGAGCCTAGCTCCAGACCCCTGAAAATGGCTTATACATTTCCAGGCCCTGTTCATGCTCCCAGAGGCTCCACCACGCGACTCAAGCCCAAAATAATCACCAACCCTTCAATTAGACTTATCATACCCCTCTCTCTTCCTCTCTTTCTCCCTCTCTCACTCGTAACCAAGCACACCTCACTCCGTGTGAATATTGCACTTCAATGCATTTCCTTCAACTCATCGTTTGCCTTATTCTCTTCTGGTGTTTCTATCATTGGGAATGGTTCAAAACGGATGTCCCACCGAATTTTGTGTGCTTCGTGTTGGTTGGGTTCATGGCGATGGTCTCGATGGTTTCGATTTTGGTGGGTTAGCACTGCTAGCAGGGAGATAGAAAAAAATAATGTTTTTTGATTGCAGGTGTGCGCTGTGAAGATTAGAAGGACTCCTGCTCGTCGAGTTCGTTAGGATCTCATGTACTTTTCGTTTTTTTTTTCTCTACTTGCTGCTAATAAATTATTTTTCTTGTCTTTTGCTCGATCTAGCAGAAAAAAATGCAATTTTTTTTTGCAAATTCATTCATAAAATAAGATTTTTTAAAGATAGCTAAAGTTTGTTCGATTTAAGAAAGTTTTTTTTACATTAAATACTTTAGTGCTCTAGTAATAGAGGTAGCTAAGCAAAGTCAACTTTAAGTATAACTATCCATCTTAAAACATATAAAAAAGGTGTTCTTTTATTAGAGGTACCTAAGATTTGCTCATTTTAAGTACATATCAAGTAGGCTTCTTAAATCATAAATACTTAGCATTTTGTATTCAAGTGCTCTATTAATAGATGTAGCTAACTCGGAACCCTTTTTTGTCTGAAAATCATCTGAAATTCCTGAAAATCGAAAAAATCAAATTTCAAATTCAAATCTATCAATAATTTTGACTTTTTTCAAATTTTAGCATTTTGAAGTTTCAGAAAAATTCCTAATTTTCAAAAAAATCTGAAATTTTTTAGTTATTTAGCAAATATTGAATGCATATTCCGAAACCCCCTATTTTTAGCTATCGAACCATATACTTGACATTAGGGGATTAAGTTAACCATATGTGAGTTCTGAGTTAGTAAATTGTATTCAAGTATCCAAGTGCTCTATTATTAGAGGTAGCTAAGCCAAACCTATTTTGAGCAAGTAGCTTCATCAGCACATCTAGTTGCGAGCTAATTTATATTGCCGCTATGTTGAAGAGAGCTTTTTCTGGCTAATTAATGAAAAAAGGTCATTTTTATTTCAAAGTACAGAAGCTTATCTTTTTTTTTGAATTCAAAAAGACTTGCTAAGTAAAATAAATTATTATACTAAATAATCTGTCAGAAATCTACAATTTTTTTTCCTTCCATGAAATGAGTTATGACTTGTCTCAACTACTTTTAGCTATCCACCGAACCAAGGACTTCTTCTATATCAATTGATCCCTCAGTCTACTACAATTCCTTTCTGACTCACTTTGTCCCCCTATTTTTTATCTCCACATTCATATTCCAAATGAGTTGTTCAACTATTTTCCCTCGTGAGAATATTGTCTTGACGTAGCCAGAATGAGTATCACGTCAGCAATCCTTGGGATAACCAAAATATTATTTGATGTCATAATTAAATGATGATTCTTTCTAATTTAAGCATTTTGAAGTTTGATATGACGTAGTCTAGCCATTTATAGGTTGATTTCTTGAATTTTGAATCTACTTTGATTCTCAGTCACATGTATATACTAATTATGTTGTACTTGGTCGTAAACAATGATTTCTTGGAGTATCTTGCACTTTTAGTCATTTTGCACTATTCAAAATGGTTTCTTGATGTTTTTGAATTGATTTAAGTTCCTAGCTACAGTATCCCGTCTATAGTCCGTCTACAGTAGCCTACTATACTTAGCTATCTTAATAATATTTAGTCCTGGCCTAATTAGCCATTCTTGCTATCCTAGGTCCCATTATCTACAGTATCCCGTCTATAGTACTTCTACAGTAATACATCTACAGTAGTAAGTCCTTAGCCATTCTTGCTATCAAAGATTCCATTAGCTACAGTAGTCTGATGACCAGAGACCACCCCTTGACTTCAGATTAGTACATCCAGCCCCAGCTAGTACGAAACTGCTTAGCACATCTAGTTACTCCATCTTCTCGCTTCTATAGCAACAACAACCCTCTTTCTCTCTTTCTTTCTCTCTTCTACTCCATACCCATCAATTAGAATCGCAAATATTCTCTTCTCTTCCTCCAAAATGAAATCATTGTTGTTTATACTTATTTTAGTGATCAAAAAACTTTCAAAATTTTTGTAGTAGATCAAGTTTTTTTAAACTTCAGCTACTTCCTAACTTTTCCTCTTCCAGATGGATCCCAACTACTGGAACCATTCCACCTTCGCCGCCTTCGCTGCAGTTTACCTGCTAACAATCCTCGCTATCATCGCAACAATCTTGTTGGCACGATGGCTCTTCAAAGCCCCTCAACCAGTAGTTGAGGTCAACTTCGAGGAGGAGAGAAAGAGACGGCTCAAGGAGTTGAAGTTGACGAAGAAGAAGAGACGGACTTAAGGTATATTTGAGACAAAATATTAAAAAAAAAGGGGATTTCAGTATCACCGTCCAAAAGACCAACAAATCGCGTCTACTACAATCCTCGTCTCTTCTTGTCATTATTTGTACTCCAGACATAAATCATATTCTTTCGAGAGATTAATAAAAGCAGATATTTATATATGGAATGTAGTTTTTATTGGATTTTTGGGGTAGCTTTTTAGTTGGAATTGATTTTTTTGGATTCTTTAGACAGAAATTAAGATTAAGCTTTTGAAAAATGATGGTAGCTACAGTTAAATTAAGCCAGCTAGCGTGAATGGTTACAGGGACTTTTAGGTGCGGAGAACTCTGAAATGTAGCCTAGGTGCTTAGAAAACCCTTTTAAACTTGTTTTTAGCAATTTTGGGCTTGTAGAAAATTGCTGACTTTTCTGAAAATCGAAATTTCGCCAGGAAACACTAAAAATTTCAATTTTTCGAGGTTTTGGCGAATTTTTTCCAAAACTGTAAGACTATTTTTTGTAGAATTTTGCGTAGACATTCAGATAGACTTAATTTACTGCTCCAACAAATTTCAAGTCTATCGGTACTCTCTAACCCAGTTTAAAATGGACATTTCGTCAAGTGGCAGACAAATCACTATTTTTCTGGGTTTTCACTGAATTTCTTGATTCCTAAAACGCCGCTTCTTCTTAAATTTTGCGTGGACGTTTAGGTAAACTTTATTTACAGCTCCAATAAGTTTCAAGTTGATCCTAATCCTCTAACCCAGTTAAAAATAAGCATTTTGTCAGGAAACACTAAAAATTTCAATTTTTCGAGGTTTTAGTGGATTTTCCCCAAAACTGTAAGACTAATTTTCGTAGAATTTTGCGTGGACATTCAGATAGATCTAATTTACAGCTCCAACAAGTTTCAAGCCGATCTCAACCCTTAAACCTGACCTAAAATCGAAATTTCACCAAGGAACCACTAAAAATCTTAGTTTTTCGAGGTTTTGGTGAATTTTTTTCCAAAACTGAATGATTTTTTTTTGCTGAAACTTTGCGTGGGCATTCCGAAAGGCTTAATTTACAGCCCCAATAAATTTTAAGTTGATCCTAATTTCTAGTAGGTTACATCCTAATCAAAATTCAAGGTTTCATCAAGGAACCTTTAAAATCACTATTTTTCTGGGTTTGTACTGAATTTCTCGATTTCTAAAACGCCGATTCTTTCGGAAATTTTTCTCGGTCGTTCAGATAGACCTAATTTACAGCTCCAGAAAATTTCACGTTGATCGTAATCCTCTAACCCAGTTAAAATGTGATTTTCGTCAAGTAGCAGTACAAATCACTATTTTTCTGCGGTTTTGTGGATTTTCTCCAAATCTGTTCTATCATTTTCTGTAGAATTTTGTTCGGACATTCAGATAGGCCTAATTTACAGCTCCAATAAGTCTCAAGCCGATCTCAATCCTTAAACCTAATCTAAAACCAAAATTTTATCAAGGAGCCATTAAAATCGCTATTTTTCTGGGTCTGTACTGAATGTCTCGATTTCTAAAACGCCGATTCTTCTTAAATTTTGCTTGGACATTCAGATAGACCTTATTTACAATTCCAAAAAATTTCAAGTCTATTGGTACCCTCTAACCCAGTTAAAAATTAATGTTTCGTCATGTAGCACTACAAATCGCTGTTTTTCTGGAGCTTTGTGGAGCTTCGGGAATTTCTCGATTTCTAAAACACCGATTTTTCTTAAATTTTGCGTGAACGTTCAAATAGACCTTATTTACATCTCCAACAAATTTCAAGTTGATCCGAATCCTCTAACCCAGTTAAAAATTGACATTTCATCAGATAACATTCAAAATCGCTATTTTTCCGGGTTTTCACTGAATTTTTCTAGTTCTAAACCACTTTTTACCTCTAAAACTTTTACAGAATTTCAAAAAAATCTTTAGCTACAGGTAAAACAATCTAAAGATCAATTAAACCCCCTTATTTTTTTTTAAATATCAATGTAGCCATTTCAGTATGTAAAAATATAACTTATTGATCTAGCATTCCCTCTAGACAATTCTTTGTTTTCTGTCTCCTCTTTTTCTCTGTCTAACCACATATTATTATTACTTCTTCATTTCACTTCTCCCCCCATTTCACTGGGCATTGCTAAAAATGAATTTCACCGAGCTTCTTTTTGGATTCTTCGGATTCTGTGTAAGCTCTTTTTTCTTTTTGATTACTTAATTTTAGGGGAAAGTTGCAGGTGGTCTTCTTCACGTTCTGGTTCACATTTCTCTTCGCCAACGGTTGGGAGGACCAGGACGAGATGACGTTGGATTTAAGATTGGATTTACGAAGAAGAGCGAATGCGCGGAGGGAAAGGAACAGGATCAGGAGGATGAAAAGGGAGAAAATTTTAAATTCGAAAATGAATAAGAAAAATTAATTTTTTTTTTTTTCGAATTTTTTTTATGTCGTTACTTGTTGACATCACTATGGAAACTTATATTTGAATTCGAAAAAAATTTTTTTTTTCTCTAGAAAAAAACCAAAATTATATAGTAAGACTTTTTCCTTCTCACGATACACAAATTATTCCTCTCCACTTGTTGCCAACACTCTAATTTTTAAATATAATGTGTCTCTGTCAGTGGGAAAATCGCGATTTCTTTTTTCCCTCTTGTTTTTTGTACTCCTCTCGGACAAAAAAAAGCCAAAAAATTGCAGAAATGGAATCCGATATTGTTTTCGTGTTCATTTACCATGTTTGGAGATGCTTTGAGCCGTTTATTGGGCTTTGGGTGAGATTTTGTAGTCCTCGAGGACTTTTTTTTGGATTTTTGAGTATTGTTTGGCTTGTCTTAGAAAAAAAGAGAGAAAAATAGCTAAATTTGGGGAAAAAAGTGCCGAAATCGTGCCGTTACCTTTAATTTAGTCAGGGAGCCTGATTTTTGAGATTAAAGGGTTCCGTTTAGGTGCCTAAAGCGTGCCGGAACCAAAAACGAAAAATAACAAATTTTCATCTTGTTTCTATCAAAAACGAGCCAGAATTGTGTCAAAAACGTGATGAAAAAGAGCCTGACTTTGATTTTTGCCACTGTTTTTGGTACTGCGTTTTTTAAAGGCGCATAACTTCCTTCATTCTTAGTTTTATTACCCAAAAACAGTATGACTGTGTAGATCTCACCAAAAGCTCTCATTTTCACCCATTGGTCGTCTAAAAATATGAATTTTAAGGGAAATTATGACGCAAAACTTGATTTTTGGCTCTTATTTGGGTATAGCTGTTTTTAAAGGAGCATAACCTCCCTCAATCTTGATCCTGCTGTCCAAAAATAATATAACTGTGTAGATCTCACCGAGATCTTCCATTTTCACTTCTTGATCATCTGGAAATACCGATTTTAAAGGGAGTTATGAAGGTAAACCAGTTTTGTGGCTCTAGTTTAAGCTTGGAGCTTTTTAAAGGCGCATAACTTCCCCTATTCCTAATTCTACTATCCATAAATTGTATGACTGTGTAGGTCTCATCAAGATCTACATTTTCCACACCTTGATCATCTGAAAATACCGATTTTAAAGGAAATTAGAAGCTAAACCTAGTATAGATATTTTTAAAGGCGCAAAACTTCCTTCATTCTTAGTTTTATTGTCTAAAAACACAATGACTGTGTAGATCTCACCAAGAGCTACAATTTTCACCCCTAGATCACCTAAAACTAACGATTTTGAAGGAAAATTATGACGCTAACCTCCTTTTCGGCTCTTATTTAGGTATAGTGTTTTTTAAAGGCTCACAACTTTCCCCATTCTTAGTTTTATTGTCCAAAAACAGTATGACTGTGTAGATCTCACCGAGAGCTTTTATTTTCACCCCTAGATCATCTAAAAATATAGATTTTAAGGGAAGTTATGAAGCAAAAGGTAATTTTTGATTTCAATTTAGGTAAAGCTGTTTTTAAAGGCGCATAACTTTCCGCATTTTCAATTTTATTACCCAAAAACTGTACCTGTGTAGATCTCACCAAGAGCTTTCATTTTCCACCCCTAGATCATCAAAAAATATCTATTTCAAAGAAACTTATTGCAGTTCTTCTTCTACATCTTCCACTAGATGCACCTTCTCCTGGAAGAATACGAAGAAATCGACGGATTCGTGCACAACGGAATCTGGAACGACGATTACAACCCCTTTTTCCCATTCGAATTCTATGATTTTTGTTGAGAGGGATTAGACACGCCCCCTTCTTTTACGGGTTGCTCATTTCATTTCACTTGCTAATGGAGCTCCTCTTCGCCTTTTTCCCGTTGTTATGGACTTCTTTTGTACAGATTTTTGGTGTTTTGGTAGGATTTTTTATTTTTTTTTGTTTTTTGAATTTTTTGAAAAATTTTGCAGTTCTTGCTCTTCGTCTCGTACCTTATTGACGTGATCCTCGAAGTGATTGTAATCGGAATACGGCGGGAAATTGAAGAGGATGAAGGATTCGGATGGTTGTGGTTGATACTAATCGTTTGGAGTTTATTTGAATAAATTTTTTTCGAAAAAATGTGTTTTTCCTTGTTTTCGAGGCCTGAAACTATCAAAAATGAGTTCGGGACTCTCCAAAACCTATATTCCATTTTTGAAATCCGATTTTTGGCTTATTTTCCAAAAGTTGGCCAAATGGCTCAGTGGGATTTTCCATGAAACCCTTGCCGTCAAATAGGGGTCAGGTTCGATTCCACCTACCTTCAAATTATTTTTGCTTTTTATTTTAAGCCATTTGAGACCATTTTTGGCAGGTTTTAATAGAATTCTAGTTCAAAAATCTTGGTTTTTAGTGGTTTTTGAGGAAAATATGATGTAATAATGGTTCCTGATACTCGAAAACATGAAAAAACAGCTCAGAACTCTCAAAAACCCATGCTAAGCTTTAAAAATCGAGTTTTCAATCATTTTTTAAAAAGTTGGTCAAATGGCTCAGTGGGATTTTTCATGAAACCCTTGCCGTCAAATAGGGGTCAGGTTCGATTCCTTCTAGTGCCAAGATTTTTTGCTTTTTGTTTTAAGCCATTTAAAACCGTTTCGAGCAGGTTTTAATAAAATTCTAGTTTAAAAATCTAGTTTTTAGTATTTTTGAGAAAAACATGATGAAATGATGGTTCTTGATACTCCAAAACATGAAAAATGAGCCCAGACCCCTTCAAAACCCATGTTAAGCTTCAAAAATCAAGATTTTGAGAATTTTTCGAAAAGTTGGCCAAATGGCTCAGTGGGATTTTCGCTGCGGTCAAATAGGGGTCAGGTTCGATTCCACCTTGTGGCAATATCTTTTGTTTTTTTAGTTTTAGCTTTGCGACCCCCTCAAGTGCCTTCTAAACCCCAGAAACCGGATCTAGGACCCATTTTCCTTATTTTTTGATCATTTCACAATATCACGAGTCGTCTCCTCATTAGTGCTTCTTTCCGAAAAAAGTCACCTGAGAACTCCCAACGGGATCAAGGAAGTCACCTGCTTTCCTCTCATTTCCCATTCTTGCTCATTCTTAAATCTATTGATTCGCTAAGAATGCCCGTCTTCTACAAAACCCCTCCCCAGGAGGCTAAGCCCAAGACCTTTATCGATGGTACCACCCAAACCAAAAGCTCAATGCTCCCAACTATCCGATCCACTCATATCAATCATCCCGTTTTAATCTGCTCCAGATTCTGGGAATCCATGCAAAAAGCTAATGGTTTCCGTGGCCAGGGAAGATTCGGGTTTAGTCTTACCCCAAGAGACCGGATGTTCAAGGATCAAGATTATGTAACATGTCAGACATTGTTGCATTACACCAGTGGAATGGATTTTGGGGAGACATTGGTCCCAATGAACGCGATAAGCTTGTCAATTGCTGCTCAGAACTTCCTAGTCGGAAATAATTCATTCGATTTCCATCCGGAACACCAAGCCAACCCAAATCTAACCTACCAACTAATGAGTGATCGTGTCCAGGCAACCTACCACAATGAAGACGGCTTAGCCTATCTAGCAGGCATCTCTTTCGTTATGAAAGCCGTCGAAGAGAAAAAAACCCGTCAAATTTCATCTTGCCTCAACGCTTTTCAACACACTTGGCTCTTACGTCGTCACTATCCAGATGACAATGTGACACATGATCGGTTACTGTATGGAAGAGATTGTGGTGGGAAACGGGTTCTTGTTTCGTTTTGTGAACGGTTGAGAATGGTGGCTCATGTCAATTTCAATAATGCGACTGACCAGTTTTCAAGGGTTTTCTGTTGGGAGTGTACTATGATGGAAAGGACTCCGTCGACTTATTTTGGTGAGTAACTTTGTTCCCGTTAGTGCTATCAAAAAGTGGTTAACTAGTGAAAAGTAGCGCTTGTTATGAGGAATATTTCATTAGTTGAAAGTTTTTTGATAGCTCTAACGGGAGCAGAGATATATGTATGAATTTAAAAATTTTTTCTGTCACAATTTCAAATCGCTATATCTCAGTTCCCGTTAGTGCTATCAAAAAGTGGTTAACTAATGAAATGTAGCCCTTATTATGAGCAATATTTCATTAGTTGAAGCTTTTTTGATAGCTTTAACGGGAGCTGAGATATATAAGTTTGAAATTTTTTTCCTGTCACAATTTCAAATCGCTATATCTCAGCTTCAGTTAAAGTTATCAAAAAATGGTCAACTAACAAAATATAGCTCTTATTAAGGGCTACATTTCCTTAGCTAACCACTGTTTGATAGCTTCAACGAGAAGCGAGATATACGCTCTAGAACTGCTCCCATATTGTGTATACTTACAGCCAAGAAACTCTCCATCCCATTGTTCTACCCAAACATGCCATCAACTCCAAATCAAGACACTCTCATGCAAACTACCGTACTCCAAAACTTCATGGAACAAGTTTACGAAAAAACTTTGAATCCAATGATTGACAAAGCTTTCTTGGAAGCTACCAGACTATCGGTTACCCTTCGTCAATTAACTGTTCGACGTTTGGGATTTTCAACAGTTTGGGATAGAGAGACTACGATGATAATGGAAACTAAGCCACCAACTCTAGAAGAAGCCGCTGAGCAAGTTGCTCAAAATGTGGTGGACGCTGTCTTTGGGACCAGTCATGTTGTTCCAGCTAGAGTCAATGAGAAGAAGCTTCTGGAGCTTGTGAAAATGGCTTCGACTGATGTAAAAGGTATACTAGGCTTGAAGTTTTTTTTCAGTAATTGTGTTTTTAGGGGTCTCCATCGAGATGTTTTCTGACTCGTTCACTAGCGGTTTGACTTGTGCAACTACATCGACCGGCTGTGGTACTGTCATGTTTGAGGAGGAAGTGACCCGACGTCTTACTCTTTTGGATTGATTTTTCTCTCTCTCTTTTCTCTCTCTCTCTCTCTCTCTCTCTCTCTCTCTCTTTCTTTCTTTCTTTCTTTCTTTCTCTTTTCATGTTTCGCTATGCCTATTTCTACAGTCTTATCTTTAACACTGTACTACCCTATATATTCTACGACCTATAACTCCCTTCCGGTTAGAGCTATCAAAAAGTGGTCAACTAACAAAATGTACAGTTTTTCCTGCTGAACAACTTTGCAGTTGACCACTTTTTGGTATCTCTTAGCCCAATTGAGTTATGGCCCTTCAAACATCCCTCTTCCGTTTTCCGATCTTCTTTTTGTAACCAATTAATCTTTTTTTCTTGTACATTTCAAAGATTATCAATAAAGTGAAACACAGAAAAAACTGTATTTAGGAGGGCACCGGCAATATGGTGGGCATCTTGCCCAGTATACAAGTATTTAGTTTGTTGATGCACTTTTAATTTCAAAACATGTTGTCAACGTCATTGAAAGTATCTAATTAAGCTACTTGCACTTTCTTCGTCTCCCTGTCTAAACCTCTTTTGACACCTTCTCAAAAACTTTCAAATTTCGTATCACATTGACTACTAGTCAACAAGACACGAGATGGCAATTAGCCGGGAGAATAACAACTTTATATGAAATGTGGTGATGGGAAGTCACCACTATACGATTTAGAGATTATTTCATAATTGAGGAAAAAGAAAAATAAAAGATCAAAGCAGGTTGCAAAATAGTACAGTACCGTTCAAAAGTTTATAGAAAAAGTTTTTTGGCCATTTTCAGACAGCTGTAGCTCGGCTCTCAAGTTTCCGATCACTCTGAAAATTTTTGGGGGTATAAAACAAACCTAAATGAACAACTTTGCATTCACAGAATTTTTTGAAAATTCCTCGTTTTTCAGCTATGCGGCGTTTTCTGAAGAATAACCCTTTTTGGCCGGTTTTGGCCTTTTTTTGCACTGAAAACGTGAAAAAAAAGTTTTTTAGGAATTAAAAATGACTGTTTTCTTTGATTTTTTGTGGTAAAATAGCTTGAAATAGATTTTTTACTCTGAAAAAGGCTTAAAAATTGGGTTTTGGACCTGAATTTGTTAAAAAACAAGCTTAAAATAGGTTTTTTTAAAACGGAAAATTCAGTTTTTCGAGATTTTTAGCTCAAAAATCATGGTTTCAGACCGAAAAATCCCATTTTTATGCGTCTTTTCATGAAAGAAACCAGTTTTTTGAGTTTTTCAGTGCAAAAACGGGCAAAACAGGACAAAAACAGGTGTGTCTTGGAAAACGCAAAATAGCTGAAAAACTAGGCACTTTCAAAAAATTCTGTGAATTCAAAGTTGTTAATTTAGGTTTGTTTTATACCCACAAAAATTTTCAGAGTGATCGGAGCCCTGAAAATAGCCAAAATGGCCGAAAATACTTCTTTCTATAACCTTTTGAACGGTACTGTATATCGATTATCTCCGCTCCGGTTAGAGATACAAAAAAACTGTCAACTAACAAATTATAGCCCTTACCAAGAGCTACAATTCATTAGTTAACAATTTCTCTCCATCTCTACCCGGAACCAAGTTACAGCTTCTTGAAATCATTCTTGCTTCAAACAGAACTTCTTGTTTTCTTCTTTAACATCAGGCTCTTCCAATTTCCTTTTATCTCCAGGTTGATGAGTCCTATTAACTTTTTGGAAGTATTCCATGTAGATATTAGCTTGTTCGATAATTTCAGCCATCATTTTCATTGTTTCCTGGAATAATTTTGTTAAATAGGTTAGCTACCGTATCCCTTTTAATTAAACTGTAAATTAATGATTTTACTAAGTATAAAGCTTCAGCATTTTCTAATTGAAGGGCATTAAAAACTTACAGCCATCCCAGTTATATTCGCCTTGTATTCCTGGGAATCTTCTGGTTTCTCAATCTAAAATACTATTATTATTATTATGAGCAGCATTTAATTACTAACCTTCACTTCCTCTTCTTTTTCAAGCGCTTCCTTCAAATCCTTGATTTGTTTTCGTTGGGCCATCTAAAAATTTATATATAACCAGCCTACTTCCCCACCTCCGGCGGGGCCGTAGGCTTAACTGTTCGTGGCTTCGCCACTCAATAGTCCTCACGTCAGAAATAGTTTTTTATATCTGCCACTATTTTTATGATGTTCACGTTTGCACGTTTGTCAAAGGTGGTAGTGTTCTTGCACGCTACCCAAAATGTCACAGGTTCAATTTTTCCCGTGGCAAGAAAAAATGCGGAATTACAAACAAACGTACAAAGTCCACTTGCGTTTTATATATAAGAATGATAATAATAATAATTTTAATTTTTTTTTCCGATTCCAACTCACTATAATATTATTGCACTTCCAACTTCGATCTATATAATAATCCAACATCTTATGATACTTCTCCTCGTTTTCCGGTTTGCCCTGAGTTTTGATGAAAAAAATTAGGGTTTTGGCTAAACTTACTAGAGAATTTCCAGTTTTGAGCATCTTGTTGGCTTCCAAAACTTCGTTTATTGTCTGTTGAATGATATGAATAGGATGCTAAAAAAGAAAAAAATGTATTACTGTACTTTCTGAGATAAATGGGCTTAGTAAGCCAAAAAAAAATTAAATTTATAAGTTACTGTAGCTTGTGGACTAGGAATTATTGATCAAATTTAAAGTGCATACTTATTACAGCTTATCAAAGACCGCGGAAAGCTTTAGTTTAAAGATTTGGCTTTAATTGAAGGGCACCTTTAATATAAGCAATAAAAATCGATTACTGAGGTGATTTTGAAACTTACCTCCATATACTTCATGTCCGCCTCGATTTCCATAGCTACTTCAGGTACCACGTTCTGGAATACTGTACTTAGAACTTACTAATATTATAACCCAGTGACTTCTGCCCTCAACAAAAAATCAAAAATATATAATATTATTGGAAACTAAACGTACAGTACCGTTCAAAAGTTTATAGAAAGAAGTCTTTTCAGTTGATTTTCGGCCATTTTCAGGAGTCCGATCACTCTGAAAATGTTTGTGGGTATAAAACAAACCTAAATGAACAACTTTGCATTCAAAGAATTTTTTGAAAATTCCTAGTTTTTCAGCTTTCTGAAACAAACCAGTTTTTTTTTACTTTTTCAGTGCAAAAACGGCCAACAACGGCCAAAAAAGGGTGTTTCAGAAAACGCGAAATAACTGAAAAACTAAACATTTTCAAAACATTCTGTGAATGCAAAATTGTTAATTTAGACATTAAAAGTGTTGTTTTCTTCGATTTTTTGTGATAAAATAGCTTAAAATAGATTTTTAAGACTGAAAAAGGCTTAAAAATTGGGTTTTGGACCTGAAATCGTTCTAAAACTTGCTTAAAATAGTATAAAGTTTTTAGCGGAAAATTCAGTTAGCTCAAAAATCATGATTTCAAACGGAAAAATCTCATTTTTATCCCATTCAAAATTAGTTTTTTTTTTTGACGAGGCAAAAAAACTGCACTTCAGAAAACCCAAAATAGCTGAAAAACTAGACATTTTCAAAAAATTCTGCGAATGCAAAGTTGTTAATTTAGGTTTGTTTTATACCCACAAAAACTTTCAGAGTGATCGGAATGGTCAAAATGGCTGAAAATCAACTGGAAATACTTTTTTCTATTTATAAACTTTTGAACGGTACTGTAGTTAAGGTTAAGGTCAGAAGTATCAAAAATGGTCAAACTAATCCTTATGGTACAGCTAATATGCTGCTAGTGTTATCTTCAGTTACTATAAATATGAAGCATCTAAAAACTACCAAACTCAAAAATATTATTTAAAAAAATACTAACCTTCAATCCCTTCTTTGCCAATTGCTCCTTTAACTTTCTAATTTCTTCATTTTGAGATACCTAAACAATATTATTACTTTCCTACTAAACCCTCCAACTCACAATAATATCATTACATTTCAAACTCCGATTCACAAAATATTCCAACATCTCCTGATACTTCAACTCATTCTCCACCTTCTTTTGATCTCTCATCTGAAACTATGATTATTTTATGATACAGTACCCTTTTACAATTTCCCTCTAATAATATTGCATGCCTAACTCACTATATCTTTTCTTTTTTGTTGTCTCAACACCTTGTTCTCTTCGAACACCTTCATCATTGTCTTCTCCATTTTCTAAAATAGTCACTTACGTTTAGATAATTAAATTATAAAAGGATTACCATTACTTGAGCGTTTAGCATGTTGAATAGTTCTTCTTTTCTTTTCGAATAGTCTTCTGTCGTCGTTGTTGTCGTAAATAATAATTTCTCGGGGGGGGAGGGCTTTCTACTTGGTGGGGTTGAGTTTCTGGCGACATATTAGATACAAATTTTCGAGTGAATTGAGTCAAAAGAGGATTAAAACGTCGAAAAGGTAATTGGAAATGTTAGAGGGAAGAGAGACGCAGACGTTCTAGCTTCTCTGCGCTCTCCCTCTCTCTTCCTCTTTCTATATCTTTGTGTGGGTGACTAACTTCAAAGAGCTATAACTCGAGAAGGTGGAGAAATGGAAAAAAGTTGCAAGAGAGAAAAATGATCAGCGTAGAATTCTCTATCGATCTATATAAAAATATTTAGGTTTTGAAGAAAAAAATTTTTTTGGATTCTAGAAAAAATTCTGAAAAACGGAAAATATAAATTATTCGTTGGTTTAGAACGATATAAAATGAGCCCAAGGGGAAATAGGCTCTCCAAGAAGAAATAGGTAGGTTGCTATAGTCGACCATAGCCGACTAATTACATATTGTTGAAAGGCGGGTTTGTTTTGGTGGAGGAGCTTTCTGGTTAGATGGGCGTGACAAATGTGGGTTATAGGAGAAGTAAATAACAATATTAATGAAGGAAAATAAGATAGGGTGGGTAGGAATAATGGTCTAATAATTTTTTTTTCAAAATAAATTTCAAAAAAAAAATTTTTTTTTGGTGAGGCTTAGCCAATTTGTAGTTTTTGTAGTCTTAGCCTCACCAAAGACATCAAACTTGATTTGGAAATTTTGGTGATGCTAAGACTACAAAAACTACAAACTAGCTAAGCCTCACTATTTTCGTAGCATCGTTGAATTCGCATTGGAGTCTATAATCGGTGGAATCTTAGATTTTCTGACATTTTTTCTAAGAATTCATAATTTTTTAACTTTTTCCAATTTAAAATTGGCAGTTGCTGTGGAATTTTGAGAAAAAAAGAATTTGGAGAGGAAAAATTGTTTATCATTGAAAGTGTGCATAAATGAAAGGTCTTAGGGGTACATGAAGTTCAAAACCTTATAACTCGCTTGTCGTAAGAGCTATCAAAAAGTGATCAACTAACAAAATGTGTAATTTTTTATGCTGAACAATTCACTAGTTGATTATTTTTTGATAGCTATAAGGGCAATTGAGTTATAGCGATTTTAATATACAATAGCAAAGTGACGGGGTGTTTAGGGTATTAGGAGTATATACATGGTAGTATTTCGGTATTGTAGTACTATTTACAGTATAGACAAATGAATCTGAGGTTTCCAGAGTAAGAATTCTCTTCAAAAATAAAAAAAATCCGAAAAAATCCTTATTTCCCATCGAGAACCTCCTGAAGACTCGTCTCTTTCTCCTCTCCAACTTCCTTCTTAATCTTCAAACCCATCGGGTTCCGGAGTTTCCAAATTTCTTGATTTTGAACTTCAATTATCTTTTTTAAGTTCACATTCTCCTCCATTTGGGTGTTACTTCCCTGGGTAAGAAGGATGCAGTCTCTGGTTTTTGCCTGGAAAAAATTGAGTTCGTGCCAGAAATGTGCCAGAAACGTGCCGTTTTGATATTGGGGTAGTTAGACTATCAGGAATTGGGAAATAAAGAGAATTAGACAATCAGAAAATGTAAGACGATAATATTAGCGGTGAAGAGAGTTATGTGCAAAGAAGCTTAGCTTTTTAAGAAAAAACTATTAAAAAGGCTCGTAACTCTCTTCAACCGAAATTCCCAGCTACGGTAATTATCTCATCATCTAGATCTCCTCAAGACCTTCAATTTCCACCCCTAGCTCATCAAAAATCTCAAATTTTAAAGAAAGTTACGCTAATTTGCATAAACCCCTTTTTTTGCCACTATTTTTGATGTTTAGCGTTTTTAAAGGCGCATAACTCCCCACATTCTTAATTTTATTACCCAAAAATAATATGAGTGTGTAGATCTCAGCAAGAGCTTTAATTTTCACCCCTTGACCCTCTAAAAATATCGATTTTAAAGGAAGTTATGAATCAAAACTTGATTTTTGACTTTAATTTGAGTATAGAGTTTTTTAAAGGCGCATAACTCCCCCCATTCTTAATTTTATTACCCAAAAATAGTATGACTGTGTAAATCTCACCAAGACCTTCGATTTTCACCCCTAGATCATCAAAAAATATCTATTTCAAATAAAGTTATGCTCATTTGCGTAAACTAACCTCCAGCGCCTGATTAGCTAGGTATATTTGTGTAGACAGCTGTTGATTCAGTGTTATCAATTGACGATTCATCTCGACAAGCTGCTGGACGTCTGGTGGAGGTTTCTAAAAAATTATTGTCTTAATTTCGTCTTAATTTCAAAAAAAAACTACCAAGAACTGGGCCAAGACAGCTAGATTTGCGTCAGTGGCAAGTTGCTCGTTGTGCTTAATCAACCGGTCTCTTTCTTGGGTCAGAGTCTATAAAAAATAGTTCAAATTCTCTATTTAAGCGTAAAATTACCGCTAGATTGCCCTGAAGATATCGAATAATATTGATTGGGGTTTTGAGAATCTTAGTCATCATTTCCTGGTTGGGCATAGTTTGTGGTGGTGGGAATTTTCCCCAGATTTGTTTTGGTTTCGGGGAACGAGGGGTTTTGGGAACTCCACGTGGCATGGTTAGCTGGAAAGGGGTAAAATGAAAAATTGCGTTTGGTGGGCAAGTTGGTGGGCAAGGTGCCCAATAAATTGAACAAACTAATTTCATACAAAGGTTTATAAACATTCAAGTATCTTTTTTCTTAACCCGGCAAGTTGGTGGGCAAGTTGCCGGACTGACCCAGTAGGGCTTAATAATTTGGAGTGCGTACTAGGCTATCAGAATTGTTATACTAAAAAAATCCGGCAAGTTGGTGGGCATGGTGCCCACTAAATTGAAAGTTCTAATTTCATATTAAGGTTCATAATCGCTTAAACATCCTTTTTCTTAATCCGGCAAGGTGGTGGGCAAGTTGCCCATTTCAAAGAACCCATTTGCCATCTACTAAATCTTACAACAACAACAACAACAACAACATTAAATTAGAATAAAGTGCGGCAAGGTGGTGGGCAAGGTGCCCAATAAATTAAGATCACTAATTTTATATGGGTTCCTAATCGCTTAAATATCCTTTTTCTTAATCCGGCAACTTGGTGGACAGCTTGCCCAAACCAAACTAGTTCTTATAAACTAAGAAAGCACGCATTTTCTCACGCATTTCGAAAGGGAAACTTGGATTTTCACATAATATACACATATATATATGAGCAGTCCACAACAACATCACACGACCACTAATTATGCACTTTCTCATGAGAGAGGAGTGTACTTTGGATTAGTAGCTATGACTACCATAAGCTAGTTTGGCGGGGCGGAGCCAATTTTTCTTAGAATCGGAATTTAGGCAATTAAAAAAATTTGAAATTTCTAGACCTACCCTTAAAATTAAAAATATTTTTTTTTGACCTACCATTGAAAACAATTATTTTTTTAATCATCAAAAAAAAAATATTTTTTTTTAATGCTTTCCGGATCATTTTCAGTGTTTTTTCCCTTTTTTCAACAATTTTTTTTAGAAATTTCAGATTTCAGAAAAAAAAATGAGTGTCGAAGGCCAGGAGACATGCGGCGATTGTAAAAAGCTCAAGGACGATACTGCTATGGTACTTTCCTTTTTTTTATTGAAAAAAACTATTTCAGGCCTTTCTCGCGGTTTTCCAACATCTTCAACAACTTCAAACAAAGATCCAGGAGCTCGAGAAGGACAAGGATAAGGGGGCGGAGCCACCTGAGGAACCAAAGAAAAAAGAGTCGAGGAAGAGAAAAGTGCCGGAGAAGATTGAGGAGCAGGAGGATGTGAATAAGCTCTTCGAGCAACTTACCGCGCAACTTCAGTCTTCACCCAAAGAGGATGTTCAGTGTTCAAATTGTGAGGTGAAGAATGTGACGACGACTTGGAGAAGGGATTCGGAGAATCGGATTGTTTGTAATGCGTGTGGATTGTATGAGAAGAATCATAAGGTATTTTTGTTAAGCTATGTGATTTGAAAAATGGAGGGAGAGAGGGGGAGGGAGAGACGCAGACAGTTAGAATGACTGCGTCTCTCCATCTATCTCAGACTCTCCCTTTAGGGACGCCTGACTTCAAACGCCTATAACTCTCTTCTGGTTAGAGATACAAAAAAGTGGTCAATTAACAAAATATAGCAAATTTTAAAGGCTATATTTTATTAGTTAACAACTTTTTGATATCTCTAACTGCAAGCGATTTATAAGCGCTTGAAGTGAAAAGAGACCTTCAAGCCTTTTTTGTCTACGTTAACTTTAAGCGCCTATAACTCTCTTCCCGTTAGAGATAGCAAAAAATTGTCAACTAATGAAATGTACAAAATAATAAGGGCTATATTTTATTAGTTGACTACATTTTGATAGCTCCAACGGGAGCTGAGATATACCAATTTGAAATTAGGCCAAAAAACGAAACAAGTATTTTTCCATTTTTAGTTAAAACTTTCAAACGCCTATATCTCGCTTCCTATTAGAGCTAACAAAAAGATGTCAACTAATGAAATATTGAAAATTTCAAGGGCTATATTTCATTAGTTGACCACTTTTTGATATCTCTAACCGGAAGCGAGATATAAGCGTTTTTCAAAGTGGCCAAAAAAAATTTTTTTTTTGAATTTTTCAAATTTTTTAGAAGCAACGCCCTCAAACATTGCATCGGGAGATGACAAAACGTCGCCGTCGTTCTTCCATCGAAAAAAAGTGCACTGAGCAAGATTTCATGGCGAGTCTTCTTCAACTCGCCGAACAACAAAATAATTTGTGATTTGTTTTATTCCAATTGTACTTTTTTAAATGAACATGTATTTATTTTAGTTTTTGGCTAGTAATGTGACTTTTCCGTGCCGAAGCGTGCCGAGCGGTGCCTGTAAGCTATGAAAAAGAAAAATTTATTTTAAAACCACAAAAAAGTATAAAGCTTCCATACGGAATCTGACCAGAGAGGATCACAATCATAAAATACACCAGGGCACATAGCCAGACTTTAAGCGCGATTATCTCGGTTACGGTAAGAGCTATCAAAAAATGATCAACTAATGAAATATTGCTCATGATAAGAGCTACATTTTGTTAGTTGACCACTTTTTGATAGCTCTTACTGTAATCGAGATAATCGCGTTTGAAGTAAGGTAACAAATGAATTAATCATCCGGATACGATTTTTTGTAGATTGGTCGCATTATGTACCTAAAAATGCTTAAAATTAAAGAAAAGCTTTGAAAAAAACCAACTTTTTCCGAATTTCATCATATCCATCGAAGAATTTCTCTAGAATTGGATGCCAAATGATTCCCTTATCCAACTGAATATTCTCTTGAACTACGTATGATAATTGTGGAGTGAGACGGTCCCGGGTGTCGATTACAACTGCGTAGTGGGGTTGGGTGGCGAAGTGCTGGAATTTTTTGGTTTAGAGCGCGGCACGGTGCCCCAGATTGGAAAAAAATGAACAAAAAACTTTTTTCTTGAAATGATTATTTTCAAATTGCTATAACTCGGTTCCCATAATAGCTAGAAAAAAGTTGTCAACTAACAAAATATAGCCCTTATTATGAGCAATATTTCAATAGTTGACAACTTTTTTCTATCTCTAATACCTAGCGAGTTATAGCCATTTAAATATAGCATTCGGAAAAAACTACTTTCAAAGCTTTCCCCACCTACCGTATTCTCTTTATGAGCTTGTTTCAAGTACTCCTCGGGAGCTCTTGCTTGTGGATCCCATCCAATAATTACAGCACGATATTCCATTGTCTTATGGTAGATGACGTCACCGACTCGATATTGCACGTTTGGAGCGCGTTGACGGATGTATTGTCCCACTAAAAAGGATATAACTTTGTTCCCGTAAGAGATAGCAAAAAGCGGTCAACTAGGAAGTTGCTCAGCTTAAAATTCTGCGTATTTTATTAGTTGAACACTTTTTGATATCTCTAACCGGAAGCGAGTTACAGGCGTTTAAAGTTAGGCACCCCTTTGAGAGAGAAAGAGAGAATGGGGAGAGACGAAGCCCCTCTAACTGTCTGCGTCTCTCTCCCTATATCTTCCTTCTAGATAAAAACTCCGAATTGCAGAATTTCTAAAAAGTTTCTAATAAAAGGGCACTCACTTCCATAGGATCCATGCTCATTGAAATCCATTTCCGCTTCCATATCCTTACTCTCCGCCGCTTTTTCATCTTTTTTCGATGATGATGGGATTAGGAACTCAGGAATGTATTGTTTAATGGAGAAGAGGAGGCTGGAATTATAGACTAGATAGACTACCAAGACTACAAAGACTACAAATCGTCTTAACCTCATCAAAAACAGAATTTCCATGAATTATAAACTTTTCAGGTTTTGGTGAGGCTAAGTGGTGAGGCTTAGACTACAAACTACAAACTAAAAACTATAAAGACTGCAAAGACTACAAAGACTACAAACTACAAAAACTACAAACTACAAACTATAAAGACTACAAAGACTACAAAAGCCAGGAACTGTCTTAACCTCATCAAAAATAGAGTTCCCGAGAAGTTCAAATTTTAAAGGTTTTGGTGAGGCTTAGTGGTGAGGCTTAGACTACAAACTACAAAGACTACAAAAAATACAAACTACAAACTATAAATACTACAAAGACTACAATAACAAAAAGAGCCTTAACCTCATTCAACAAAAACAGAATTTACAAGAATTTCAACTGTTTAGTTTTTGGTGTGGCTAAGTGGTGAGGCTTAGACTACAAATACTACAAACCTATTCAAATGAAACTTCAAATGTCCCGTATCAGAAGGTGACAAAAACCATTGTGCTGGGACAAGGATCAATATTCCGATGAAAATGAATTCTGGTTTTATTTCCATTTTGATCTGGAATAATAGTTTTTTGAAATTTAGGTCAAATGAAAATCGGCAAAAAAATCGATATTAATATAGGGAATTCCTGGTCATCAATAAAAAAAATCAATAAAATTTAGCTCAGAAAAATCGAAAAATGCTTTATTTGATTTTTTGGAAAAAAGAAAAAAAAACGTGTTATACACGTGGAAAAATCAATAATGTACACGGCAAAAAATCGATTTAAAAAAAAAATTACAGACAGGGTGCCCTTTTATTAAAGGACTACAAAAAATACAATCTTAAAATTTCCGATTCATCAATAGTATCCTTATTAATCGGATCGAAAATATTGCCTTCCTCATTCCTGAGCGCCTCGACTGCTTTTAAGCCGAAGACATGTCCAGATGGGAAGAGATACGGTATATTATCATCATCATCGCATACTGTACCATACATTGTGCATAGAATCCTCGAATTATCCACGTGGGCGTACGGGAGCCCTTCTGATAGGGGGAAGATCTCCGGGCGGCACACGACGCATCGTTGCTGTAAGTCAACTTTGAGGTGGCGGCACGGTGCCGGGGGTGGTTGGATTGGTCCAGAAATTTTTGGGTGGGTTAAGGACGTCAAATATTACATTTTTGTAGTTGGTCACTTTTTTTGAAAATCAGTTTTAAGCCTACTTTTAGCGTGTTGAAAAAAGTGAATTTCAGTGAGGCTAAGCGAAAATGTAGTTTTTGTAGTCTTAGCCTCACCAAGACCTAGTTCTTAAACTCGGCACCGTGCCGCTTTCTAAGCCATACCTTATCCATGGGAACACTATCATCAGCCCGGCAAACGGGGGTCTTCTGAGATGCCAACCCCATTTGAACTAGCGTCTCCAAAGCGGAACTTCCAGCGAGACCATACAGACGATATGCATCTTTTAAAAAGTGCAGAGCACATTGCTCAAACCGATCAGCTGCATGGTAGTCGGGATTGCGGAGGCGGGATTCTTCGAGTGGACACGCGATCGCGCCCATTAGCTGGAAATAGGGGGTTTTTTAGGAGGGTGTAACTTTGTTAGGGGTAGAGATAGGGGAAAATGGTCAACTAATGAAATGTAGAGAATTGTAAACTGAGCAATTTACTAGTTGATAGTTTTTCGCTATCTCTACCGGGAAACAAGTTATAAGCGCTTAAAGTTAGTGTAGACAAAAAAGACTTGAAGGTCTCTTTTAACTTCAAGCGCTTATAATTCGCTTATCGTAAAAGCTATCAAAAAATGGTCAACTAACAAAATGTGTAGCTTTTTATGCTGAACAAATTGTTAGTTGACAACTTTTTTCTATCTCTTCTCCTAGCTGAGCTACATGAGTTTTCCCAATGTATACCTTTTTAAGCCTGAGAAATGGCTTAATTTTTGAATATAATCTCATAATTCAATTAAAAATGCTCTAAATTCAAGGATTTTTTTGTGTTTTTAACTTTAAAAAGGGAAAGGAGAGACGCAGACAGTTAGTGTGGCTGCGTCTCTCTCGCTCTCTTCTCGCTCCCTTTCGCGGAGGGCGCCTCTAAACTTCAAACCCTTATAACTCGTTTCCTGTTAGAGATACAAAAAAGTTGTCAACTAACAAAATGTGCAGAATTTCTTCCTCTACATTTCTCTAATTAACACTTTTCCCCTATCTCCACTCCTAAGCCGGCTGTACCACATTTCCCGCCACCTACCTTTGTCAAATCCCCGGGAAAGTTTGCCTTGGCAATGGGCACCAAATGCGTCTTCACATACTTCACCGCATCAATAAAATTACCATCTTCAACAAAAGTGATCACATCTTGTTGCCTAGCTACGATCTCCATTCTCGATCCGAGCCTCCGCAACTTGCTCTTATTAAAATCACACCATTCAATACACGGTTTAGTGTTTCTCGAGTGAAGTGCTTGTTGAATATCATAGATTTTCTCAAAAACATCCATATCAATCATTCCCTCCATTCCAATCTCTTTTATCAACTCTTTCGCCGTTTCAATCATTCCACATCTTAGCAAGTGCCACGCAATGTATCTCCCATGTCGAGTCGTATCCGATCGAGGCTCCATCAACCCTTCATCCTCCACATCTTGTATAAACTCTTTTTCCATTTCATCACATCGAAACATTATCTTTTCAGAGTATTCCATGGTGGAGTTCATTGAATTTGCAAAGGCTTGTTTTGCTTCTTGAACTTGTTTTATTAGTAGATCAAAGTTTTTTCGGAGGGTGTCCTGGGAGATTGGTTCGTTTGATCCGTGGATTTTTTTGGATAGTAGGGAAGCTGCTTTTGAGGTTATATGGGCAGCTTTTTCGAGTTGCTGGAAGATTCTTTTTAAAGCTAGAGACGCAGGCAGTTAGAGTATCTAGCTTCCTGCGTCTGCCCCTTCTTCCAAGGAACAACCCTAAACTTCAAGCGCTTATAACTTGGTTCCTGTTAGAGATAGAAAAAAGTTATCAACTAACAAAATGTAGAGAATGATAAGCTGAGCAATTTTCTAGTTGATAGTTTTTTGATAGCTGTATTAGGGACCGAGATATAAGCGTTTAAATTGGGGACACCAGAGCCACTGTGTGTATAGCTAAAACTTCTGGAGCTCATAACTCCGTTCCTGTTATAGCTATCAAAAAACATTTAACTAATGAAATGTAGAGAATGATAAGCTGAGCTATTTACTAACTGATTGTTTTTGCTATCTTTAACAGGAAGCGAGATATAAACGTTTGAAGTTGGAAGAGACTACTTCGACCATAGCTTCTAGAGCCATAACTTCTAGAGCACGTAACTCGATTTATGTTGAAGATAGAAAAAAGTTGTCAACTAATAAAATGTAGAGAATGATAAGCTCAGCAATTTCTTAATTGACGGTTTTCCGCTATCTTTAATGGGAAGCGAGATATAAGCATTTTAAAACAAGCCACGGAAATCAATCTTTCTGCGTCTCTCCAATCTTTGAAAGCCTATAACTCGGTTCCCCTTATAGCTATCAAAAAGTTGCCAACTAAGAAAATGTAGAGCTTTGAACGCTGAATAATTTACTAGTTGACAATTTTGTGCTATCTCTAATGGGAACCGAGATATAAGCGTTTTTGAAAAAGACGCAGAGCTTTCCAACTACAATCGCTCCTAACTCGCTTCCCCTTACAGCTACCAAAAAACTGTCAACTAGTGAATTGCTCAGCTTATAATTCTCTACATTTTTCCAGTTGACCACGTTTTCCTATCTCCCCTCCCAACCGATATAATCTTGCTCCAAAAAACTGAAAAAAAAACAAACCTTCTGTCCAATCCTATATCTCACATTCATCTCCTCATACGGTACTCGAAAAGTACAGTAATCCAATGATAAAACATCCGACGGCCGTTTACTATTGGCACCTCCAATTGTGGTGCCCCCTGTGTGGAACCCAGATGATGATGATGGGTTGGTTGTCATTCTGTTCTGGTAATTTGATAATTTGAAAAAATAAGATGATGTAAAATAGAAAAGAAATGTATTTAAGAAGATTCGAAAAATAACACAGAGAAAAAATGATGATAATTAGGGAAATTATACAGAGATTGGGAGGTTTATCCAAGGATGAGCTTGAACACGATCACTACTATGTTGATGGCAATGAGGGGCACTGAAAATGGAGGAGGATTTGGAGAAAAATAGGGATGGTTTGGTGAGGCTAAGAAAAAGTCTAGTTTGTAGTCTAGGCCTCAACAAATTGATATTTTGGTGAGGCTAAGAGGCTACAAACTACAAGATTAGCTAAGCCTCAACAAAATTATTTTTTAAAATTGATTCTTGGTTAGACTAGGGTAGCTTGTAGTCTTAACCTCACCAAAATTTTATTGTAAAGCTAAGGAAAGTTTGGTGAGGCTAACAGAAAATGTAGTTTGTAGTCTAAGCCTCAGCAAACTTTTTGGTAAGACCGAGTAGTTTGTTGAGGCTAAGAAAATAGTGTAGTTTGTAGTCTACGCCTCAACAAATTTTTTTGTGAGGCTAAGCGATTACAAACTACAAGGTTAGCTTAGCCTCACCAAAATTCATTTTTCTTTTACTAGTGAGGGTGAAGAAAACTTTGGTGAGGCTTAAAAAAAGTGTAGTTTGTAGTCTAAGCCTCATCAAAAAATATTTGGTGAGGCTAAGCAACTACAAACTACAATTAACCTTAAGCCTCACCAAAACCCCCTAGAAAACTATCCTGAGCCTCACCACACCCCCCTAACTACAAACTACAAACCCGCTAAGCCTCACCAAAAAATTTACTAAATTTTCAAATAAAAAAACTCCAAAAATCCACGCTTTCTGTCTATTTTTCCGATGCGACAGAATCAATAACCCCCTCGTGTTAACCAAAGGGGAGTCCAATGGAGCGCGTTTGCAACTCACTTCGCATCACCGTTTGCACGGCGAAAATCAACGAAACCAGCTGATCCTTGACCGAATTTGAGCCGTCGAATGAGTGCGATGGGGCGCCGAGGCCGTACTGGAAGATTTCAGATTTTTTAGATTGCTCAGATTGCTCAAAAAATCGATTTTTAACTCGAAAAATGAAAAAATCGCAGAAAAAAATCAATTTTGACTCAATTTTCGTGATTTTTTCGAATTTTCAGGTCTAAAAACCCGATTTCCATCGATTTTCCAACCTTTTTCAGAAATCTTTCCCTGTGAAGAATGGCGATTCCGTTGAGAACGAGAAGGGCGGCCTCCAAAAGAGCGTAGAATGAAAGGGCCATTTTTTTGGAGATCTGCAATTCTATTAGAGGTTTTTTCAGGGTTTTTAAGCTGAAAATACAGGAAAAACTGAGAAAAATAGGCAAAAAAACCCAAAAATATAAGAAAAATCACGAAAAAAACGAAAAAATCCCCTTAAAAACTATAAAAATCCAACAATATTCATCTAATAATTTCAATATTTCATAAATACAATTAATAAAACATTAACAATCTCTCATAATAAAAAAAGCATATAAACAACCCGAAAATGTACAAAAAGTAGCGGAAAAAACCATTAGAAAAATAATAAAAAAAACTGCAAACGCGCCCCATTGACAAGTGACGTGTAGGACGGGGAAAAGGCGGGAAATTCAAATATTACAAGCATTGTTAAGGCCATTTTGTGAGGTTTTTAATGAGAAAATACATAATTTTAAACAATTCATCCTAGTCGCTGATGACGTGGCGACATAACGGGCGATGCTGTGGGTGATGACGTGGCAGAGGATCCTGTTCGAGCTACTCGGCGAGCTTTAACCCTACATGCGATGCATCCAGTCGTAAATTTTCCAGAAAGACACATTTTATGAAATACGTGGCCACAGTAGTAGGAGACGATGCCACGATCCGTGCCGCCAACGATCATTTTGATGGGAAGAGTGCACATTGGGCATTTTCTGGAAAAAAAAAACAATTTGTTGAGGTTAAGGAAAAACGTAGTTTGTACTCACCGGTGAGGCTAAGACTACAAAAACTACGAAATCGCTTAGCCTCACCAAACCGTTTTTTTTTCCATTTTTGGTGAGGTTAAGCGAAAAGTGTAGTTTGTAGGCTTAGCCTCACCAAAAATCTAAGCTGCGGTCGGCGGCACATTTTGGTGAGGCTAAGGAAAAGCGCAGTTTGTAGCCTAAGCCTCACCAAATATACCTAAAATCGTTTTCGAGTTTGGTGAGGCTAAGAGACTACAAAAACTACAAAATCACTTAGCCTCACTAAAAGTTTCTTTTGCTTTTGGTGAGGTTAAGTGAAAAGTGTAGTTTGTAGTCTTAGCCTCACCAAAAAAGTGAATGCGTTTTGGAGTTTGGTGAGGGTAAGACTACAAAAACTACAATTAGCCTCACCATAAGATTTCCGATTTTTTGGTGAGGCAAAGTGAACTTGTAGTTTTTGTAGTCTTAGCCTCACCAAAAAGCCTATGCTGCGGTCGGCGGAATAGTTTGGTGAGGCTAAGACTACAAAAACTACAAACTCGCTTAGCCTCACCAAAACCGTTTTTTTCCGATTTTTGGTGAGGCTAACTTCTAGTTTGTATTCTAAGCCTCACCCATTCGTATCAACAATCCAACTAGAAATCGTCGTAGAATTCTGAGCCGCAGAAATCGGCGACCTTGACGGCGCTCTTTTCTTCCTCGGCGCCACCCATCCCGAGCACCCAACCGACTCCAAAACCGATGTTATCGTCTGAAAAAAAACCTTGGTGAGGCTAAACGACTACAAACTACACCTTCGTGCTTAGCAGGTCCTTAAGAACCGTTTCTCTAGTTCCCATAATCACAATTGAACACCAATCCGCCGGCTTCATCCGTCTAGCTATCCATTGCTCATTTTCACTGATAATTTGAATTACCGCCCTTTTTCCAATGGTAAAAACGGCTAGAGCGAGGATGGTTTTCAATGGGATCGCTTGGATCCATCGGAGGTTTCTTCTGTATCCTTCTGACGTGGAATCTAGGGTATCCTTGGGATCCATGGGTGGAATTGAGGTGGGAGGAGGCTCCTTTTCTTTCGTAAAACCCAATTTCTGTTTCATTTCATAAAATTCAAAAGTCGGTGACGTCTTCTGTTCGCTTCTCTCCCCAGATACGATAACCTCCAATTTCTCCCTTGACGAATTCATACATCTTTCAAAAATCCTCTCATAATTCGGTCTCACTCCCTCCTCCACCATTCCACACGTCGTCCTCCACCCCTCGACGCAAACGCGCTCCACCGTACTCAGCGACATCTCGCATCGCGGGCAAATCGCCTTCAAATCCTGCTCCAGTGATGCCACGTGGCAAAGGATCTTCGTCCAATCTTGGACGGTTTGAGGAATTGCTCCGTGCTTTTTGAATTGATCTTTTAGCACTTCTCCTCCACTACAAACTGCCATTAAAAGGGATGTGGCCGCCCATGATCGATGCATTCCACACGTGGAACAATTGAATTCAGAAGTCGAAGTGGAGGTGGTGGGCGTGTCCTCGTCCAATGGATTCGTCCAGACTCCAGATGGGGTTTCAGATGATTCAGTTGTCAGTGTGTAGTCCGTATCCGATTTGGGAACGGTTTCCGGGGGCTGGGATTCTGAAAAAAAAAATTATTTGGTGGCCTAGAATCCAACAAGCTCTTCCAGATTCAACATGCGCCTTTAAACTACAGTACCGTTCAAAAGTTTATAGAAAAACAAGTGTTTTTTTCAGTGGATTTTCGGAAATTTTCGCCACACCTGTTTTTGCCCGTTTAAGCCTATTTTGATCTGAAAAACGTGATTTTTAACTATTTTATCACTAAAAATCTATTTTTTCCACTAAAATCAAGCAAAACAATATAAAAAATGATGGAAATTGGGATTTTTGACATAAAATATGGCAAAAATGGACTAAAAATTGGTTTTTAACGCTGAAAACCGTGTTTTTTCGACATTTTTTGCTCTAAAAAAGAGAAAAAGCACAATTTTAAATCTAAAAAACTAGGCATTTTCAAAAAAAATTCTGTGAATGCGAAGTTATTAATTTAGACATTAAAAATGTTGTTTTCTTCGATTTTTTGTGATAAAATAGCTTAAAATAGAGTTTTAAGGCTGAAAAAGGCTTAAAAATTGGGAAAGGCTTAAAAATTAGAAAAATCTCATATTTGTCGAAATCGGGGCAGATAGTGGGGCGGGCGGGGGCGGGCAGGGCGGGCCCGGGCGGGCCGGGGCGGGCAGGGGCGAGCAGGCTGAAATTTTTGGAGCTGCTAGCGGTTTTGACTGGAAAATTCACATTTTTCGGAAAAAGCAATTTCAACCTCATTTTTGGAAAATTTCAGGCCAAAAATCCCAATTTTCATCACTTTCTCACTTTTCTGCTTGATTTTAATGGAAAAAATCGATTTTGCAATGATAAAATAGGCTAAAAATGGCATACTTGCGACGGGCCGGGCCGGGCCGGGCCTTGACAGGAATTTTCAAGGCCCGGCCCGGAAGGCCCGGGAGGCCCGGCCCGGAAGGCCCGGACTGTTGGCGCCAGTTTCAAATTTGGAAAAATAAGCCTATTTTTTGTTGAAAAAGGGTGTGTGTGTGGTTGATTTTGTTACTAAGTTACACAGTTTACATGTTTTGAAACAATATAACACTTTTTCTCAAAAATTTGGAAAAAAAATTTTTTTTTTTCGATTTTTTTTTGAAATTTTCGCAAAAAAATGACCCAGCCGGGCCTTCCGGGCCGGGCCGGGCCCTGAAAATTTTCCAAGGCCCGGCCCGGCCCGGGCCGGGCCTTCAACGATTTTCGCAAGTATGAAAAATGGGTTTTTTTTGTCCTGAAAACTCCGCTGTTTCGAGGCATTTTTTAATTTTCAGAGATTTTCAGAGTGATCCAGACCCCTGGAAATGGTCAAAATGGCCGAAAAACGCTGTTTTCTATAAACTTTTGAGCGGTTCCGCACAAAACTCACTGTTTTTAAGATGAGAAAGCCTCAAATCCAACCACATTTCATCTTGTTTCCTTCTCATTTCCTCTGAAATCGGCATCACATTATTCTCTTCAACGTCATCCACGTTGGCCGATCTCGGGGATACTGTAGCTATCGGTTTCTCTTTTTTCGGCGGTCTCACCCCCGGTCGGACCACTTTAACGATTGTGGGCTTTTTTGTCGTGGATTTCTCTACTATTTCCTCCACTTTTCGATTCCATATCGTTGAGAGATCCACCGGAACTGCCAGAGCTAATTCAGCGAGAGCTTTCGCCGCATTTCCAATGGTTACTGTAGGCGTAAATCGAATTTCATCTTTTTTAATCCCTTGGAGGAGTGTTCTTAACGATTCTTTCTCGACAAGCTTCTCAGAATCTTCTAGAATCTGCCGGGCTCGATGCAAAATATCCTCTTCAGCCACATCCGGTGTCCCGTTCTTTCTCCAGAATTCTAGTTCAAGGGATGAAGGTTCAGAAGCTCTTTTTTCTATGGGGGGAGACGTTGGCGACTCCGGACCACACGGAGAGCTTCTAGATCTTTCTCGAAGCGCTTGGGGCGTTGCAAATGAGAAATCATCGTCGTATCCACTGCATTGAACCGTTTGAAGGACTCGATGCACTCCAGAAGCCATTTTCTTTGATAAAATCTCCTTCTTCGTCTCCTCCATATTATCATACATCGATTGGGTGGCTTTCCGTTCGTCTAGTATCTTTTGTAGTGTAGTTTGTAGTCGTTCCGTCTCCTTTTTTCGTGACATTGTTGCCAGACCTTCTATCGTTTTTTGGATGATCGGCGATGGAAATTCAATGTTTTTAGAGCAGAATAGGATCGTTTGAGCGCTCTGAAATCGATTTTTTCATTTTAAATATCGATTTTTTTCGTTAAAAAAAGATGAAACGTGTCCTAATTAGAAATGTGTGAAAATCGTCGCTTACCTGCCCGAAAAACCCTTTCAAATTCAGCTTTTCCACCGTTTTCATCCTCTCAAAAACACTGAATTTCCTCAACCCTTTCGAATCAGCCAACAACACAAAAACATCGTTGGCACACGTGGAAACGTCCAAAATCTCGTGATCCAGCTCGGCGACGATGATCACACTCGACGTATCCATTTCGACGATACAGATTCGGGAGCCGCATGTGGAGACGATGAGGAGCCGCCCGTTTTCCACGCGGATTATGTGGATTTTGTGGAGGGAGACGTCTTGGTTTTTGGGGTGAAGACCGTCGAATTCGGTGGGATCGGTGGGGAATGGGGAGCGGAAGGAAATGGGCGGAGCACGTGGGATGTGGGAGCATTGACGGTATTGATGGGTTCTGGAAACAATTATTATTAGTGAGGCTAAGGAAAAAATGTAGTTTGTAGTGAAAAAATAATCTACTCAAAAGTTTGGTGAGGCTAAGAGACTACAAACTACAAAGTGGCTTAGCCTCATCAAAAAAGTTAACCGACTTTTGAGATTTGGTGAGGCTAAGAAAAAATGTAGTTTGTAGTGGCTTATCCTCACTAATACCTACTCAAAAGTTTGGTGAGGTTAAGAGAGTACAAACTACAATTGGTTTAGCCTCATCAAAAAACCCATCGCTGAAGTTTGGTGAGGCTAAGAAAAAATGTAGTTTGTAGTCACTTAGCCTCACCAAAAAGCCAACCGATTTTTGAAATGTGGTGAGGCTAAGAAAAAGTGTAGTTTGTAGTCACTAAGCCTCATCAAAACTTTGCAAACTAGTCATATTTTTGATGAGGCTAACAGACTACAAACTACAAAAATCGCTTAGCCTCACCATTTGCAAAATCTCCAAAATCGTTCAAAATCAATTTCAAAAAAAAAAAAAAAAAAAAAACTAAAAACTCACTTATAAACGACTCCCACCAAATTTGCCTCCCACAACCTTCCATTGGGTCTCGCCGCGACAATAAACGCGCTTCCACCCGAATCATTATCCTGTACATAGCAAGCTCCCAATGGCGCGTGAGTACTTCTCAACTTCTCTCCGACGGATTGAGCCGTTCCTTTATCCACATCAAAAAGATGGGCGGCTAGTGACGTGGCAACTAGAACATGAGCTTGAAGAGTGTCTAATTGAATGATTTCTCCATCGAATTTCGTTAATTTCTGATGGGCGGCACGGAAAACTGATCGATTTGTTAGTCGGTGACAATGAAGTGCTCCAGAAGAGTGTCCAGAATACACTGTTTTCAAATCGGGAGACCATGAAAGAGCTGTGACTCTGTCCGGAGACCGTGCGTCGCCCGGGGTTGAGTATACAAGTGTCGGGGGTTGTCCGTTGTTAAGCTGAGCAATCGAGACACGCCCACTGTCGCCTCCAATGGCCATGAGCTCCTCGGTAGGGCTTACTGAGATCTGGAAATGGGAAAAAAATAGAGAAAAAAAGGAAAAAATCGAATGATCATATGGTCTTTATTATTACAATCACACAACAATTTCTCCCTAACAACATTCGATGAAGATGATAATAATCCGGTTTCTTTATCATTTTCATTGTGATTTTTGTACTCCTCTCGGACAACAAAACCTACCGTACTAATCTGCCCATCTCTCGTCGTAAAAACCTGTACCGGAACCGGCGCGCTAGCCCTGGACCTTGATTTGGCAGCGTATCTCGAGAATATGTAGACGGATCCGGTTGAAGTTCCAAGGCACAGACATTTCGAGGTGCTCGCCACGCATGTATACTGAAAATGCGCTCTATTGATAAAAACTATAAATCTAAAAATCGAGGAGAAAGTGCGCTCCATCGATAAACCCACCTTAACCCGTTTCGTTGAATTCGCCGGGAACGCCAGCTCGTCGAGCGAGGTGAGCTCGACAAGAAAATGTGATGGGATTCGATTTGTGCTGAAAACAATTCAAAATGCAAGTGCGCTCCATTGATAAACTCACACATCGTTGCCGCGAGACGTTGTCGGCAGATCACCGTCCATTTTTGAGCATCTGAATGCTTTTTTACCGTTTTTTTTTTGACTGGAAAATCAATTTTAAAGAAAATAATCGATAAGAGAATGGGCGAGAGACCCAGAGAAAACGAGCACAATAAGAACCTTATCAGTTAAAAAAAATTTATTTTTTTTCAAAAAACAACAAAAAACCATTAAAAAGGCACTCCAGCGGGTCGATTTCTCGCCGTCAACAACGCTCCTTCCACGTGGCATTTTTCGAGTTCCACGCCCTCCCTGATCTCAAAAACTTCCACGTCATCTAGCGATTTTCTCGAATTCCAACCACCCGCCACCAATAAATATTTGTCGGAGAGCACCGCCGACACGTGGTTTTCTCGTTTTTCGTGGAGTTTTATAGGGAGAATCTGGAAATTTTTGTTTTTTTTAATTTGCATTGGAGCGCATTTTCATAGTGATTTACCTCTGATTTTTTGGTGATTAGATCGTATTTTATAATCGTGTTAATCACAAAACAGCCATCAAATCCGCCAATGAGAAGCACGGAAGAGCCGATTCGGGTGCAGGAATGGCCTAAAAATGTAGTTTGTAGTTGCTAAGCCTCTCCACTAACCTTCAACGGGATACGGTAAGAATCCAGCGAATTCCACAGTGTAATCACTGAAATCCTCGTTGAAAACGATTCTAAATAGAGGAAATACGCTCTATTGACAATTCTGAATTCAAAAACCTTCTGATCGCTTTGCTAGTTCTTTGCTCATCTTCCCATCCTCCGAACATCAGAAACTCCCCATTTTTGACTTCTAAAACCGTGGAATTCTTGATTTTCGGGAGTTTTTTCCCTAGTTTTTTGCATTCCATCGTGGAAGAATCAATGATTTGCACCTCGTCAAGGCAGCTATGGGCTTCGAATCCTCCAAATATTGGTTTTTGATTCTGCAAGAAAAATTGGTTTGGTGAGGCTAATTTGTAGTTTGTAGCTTCTTAGCCTCATCAAATTTCGGTGTTCCTTGCCGCTTTTGAATAAAGTTTGGTGAGGCTAAGAGACTACAAACTACAAAATTTGCTTAGCCTCACCAAAATCACTTTTTATTGCATTTTCTTTGAATTTTTGGTGAGGCTAAGCGACTACAAACTACAAAAGTTGCTACGCCTCACCAAAATCTATTTTTGCTTTTTTTTTTAAATTTTTGGTGAGGCTAAGCGACTACAAACTAGAAAATTTGCTGAGCCTCACCAAAACGCCTTTTTCGTCCGTTTTTTGGAGGTTTTTCGCGTTTTTTCAAAAAAAAAAAAAACTTACCGAGCTAGTTTCCACATCAAAACCTGAGCAGCTCGCTCCAATTTTCAATTTTTCCTCTAAAAGTCTTGATTTTTCATTTTCCCCGGAAATCCCTAGAATTTCCATGGAATCCGTGTGCTCATTCGGTGCGATACATCCCCCGGCAATCAGAATTTTGTCTCGATTTTCCATCAAAAAGCATGACGGGGATCTCCGTGGAATAGCCATTTCTCCATGGATTTTTGAGTGAATTTTGATATGAGCGGGACTGAAAAAAAATTTTTTCTGGGGAAAAAATCACTAAAAATCGGGGATTTCTCACCTACTTCAATTGCTCCCCGATTCTTTCCACGTGGATTCTTTCGATGGTTCGAATTGGTTCTCGTTCAGCAGCCAGGGCGCACCCACCGATAATATACAAATATTTAGCGGTTCGATGCATTTTTTGAATTGGAAAATGGCCTGAAAAAATGAAATTTAGCAAAAAATCTGGAGTTTAAGGCTTAAAAATCTTTAAAAAAATTAGGTAAAATTGAATCTCCGTTGATTTTTAAAAAAGAAAAGCTGACCATTGGTCACTTTCATCACCACTCATCACTAAAAGATGAGTGAAATGAGCAGGGAGGAGGATGGAATTGAAACAAAACGGATCAAATTGCGCTATCATTGAAATGTTACACCCCGCGGGGTTTGAGAGAGAGAAACGAGGAATCTCTTCAGCTAATTGATGATACATTTTTATGTTATAGGGGTCAGAAACATCGTTAAATGGGAGTGGTGGAACGATGTGAAAATTGGCAGGATTTATTGTTCGGATCGCAGAAAATGAAACTAAAAAAATATTTTTCAATAAAAATTCAGTTTTAAGGTTTAAAAAAATGAAGAGCAGCTTTTCCTTTAATTTATAAATTTTCTGAATATAAAAATCGATTAAAATGGAAAAACAAATAAAGAAGGAACGGAGCACCAAAAAGAGCCTTCAAAAAGCGGACAGAAGGACGGTGGCCGAGCTCCCGGATTTCTAGGCCACAACGGATTGAGCAACTGTTCAGAAAGGGAAAAAATGTTTTAAAAATGAACGATCAAAGTGTAGTTTTTGTGCTCTAAGTCTCACTAAAATCGAAAATTTCATGAAAAAGAATGGTGAGGCTAAGAATTTTGTAGTTTTTGTGCTCTAAGCCTCACCAAAAATCAGTGTTTGTTGCGTTTTTGATGAGGCTAAGAGACTACAAACTACGAAATGTGCTTAGCCTCACCAAAATCCATTTTTTCGATAGTTTTCAAAAAACAAAAATGAATAAAATTTGGCTCAAAACCAAACAAAATTCATCAAATTTCCTGCAAAAAAAAAAGAATTTTATTTCTGTTTCAAATTCAAAAAATTCAATAAATTAAAAAAATAAATGCACTGTATGCCAAAAAACACTATTCCACATAATCCAAATAATTCTGCAATGCTGCCATCGAAATCGAGTCGATCACAAAAAGGGGCGTGGCCGTTTCCAAGCCAGCGTGGATTTCAGGCATCAAAAACGTCTCTGGAGCAATTACGAGATCCGCTTTGTGGAGGTGGCGAGTGATCTGAAAATAAATAACCTCTATTAGAAGGGCACCTCTCTACTTCACTTTTCCACCACATTTCTGAACCATCCACGCTAATTCCGTGGAATTCGGGTTGCAATCGGGTGAAAACCACATTTTCAAATGAAAATGTTCAAAGATTTTGTTATTTTTAATGAAAAGCCACTCATCGTAAACGTAGTCGTCGGAAGGGAGGAGTTGAGAATCTTCGAACGATTCTTCGAGCTGAAAAATGTTTTTAAAATTGATTTTTTTTTTGTTTTTCGAAAAAAAAAGGGTTAAAAAGAGCCGTCTAAAGGAGAAAAAAAGAAGAAATCCAAAAAAAGAAAGAAAAAAGAGGAGAAACGACACAAAATAAACAGAATAATTGGGAGGCTGTGTCGCTTTGTAATCGACTCTTTTCTTAAACAAAAAAAGAAAAAAAACCAACCCATTGCGGTCGCACTATCGGAATATTGCAACAAATCGCTTTCAGCACCACCAATGTCCGTTTTCCGTGTCTGGAAACGATGCAGACGGTTCGGGATTCGTCGATTTCCGTGGAAATGGTTAATTTGAATCGGCGAACGATGCTTTTCAGCTTTTTTTCGATGGAAGAGCTGAAAAATTGATTTTTTTGGTGAGGCTAAGGAAATTGTGTAGTTTGTAGTTTTAGCCTCACCAAACCACCAGCTGTTCTTTGCTTTCGCTAAAGTTTGATGAGGCTAAGACTACAAAAACTACAAAATCGCTTAGCCTCACTAAAAACGTCTGGCTGGTTTTGGTGAGGTTAAGGAAAAGTGTAGTTTTTGTAGTCTTAGCCTCACCAAACCACCAGCTGTTCTTTGGTTCCGCTTTGGTGAGGCTAAAACTACAAAAACTACAAAATCGCTTAACCTCACCAAAAACGTTTGGTCGGTTTTGATGAGGCTAAGAAAAATGTGTAGTTTGTAGCTTTAGCCTCAACAAACCACCACCTCGCCGTTCACTTTTTGGTGAGGCTAAGACTACAAAAACTACAAAACTGCTAAGCCTCACTAACTCTCGATTAAACCCGGTAAAAACCACTTGATTCCTCATCTCCTCCACCTCCTCCTCCGTCGCCCGCCTCGACTGCGTCTTCCGATTCAAAATAAACGCGGAAACGTCGGAAATGAAGTCGTCCTCCTCATTCTGAAGACTATTAATCACGTTGGATTTCGTGTGAACCAACGGTGCCCGTTTTTTCGAGGTGTCTTCGATGACTTCGATGGAATTCGAATTCCCCGGGGAATTTTGTGAAGGGACGGAGATCGTCAGGGAGGCAAGAGCTGATTGAATATCCGAATCGTCCGCTCGAACAGGCTCCATTTTCGTCCGGCTTTGTGGCTTTTTCTGCGGTTTTGGCGCTTTTTTCGGGGTTCTAGCTCGATTTATGTCCGCATTTCGACATAAAGTGTCTCTGATTGCTGTCAGGTCCGTCGGCATTGTCTTTCGCATATCGTTTACTGTTTTTTGTGGGGCTTTTTTTGGATTTTTTGGATTTTTCGGATTTTTCAGATTTTTCTTATTTTTCGGCTTTTCCCAGATCTCCCTGGTATCTTTATTAATTTTTTGGAGCTCTATGACGTCATCGGAGGGGTTTCTATGCTCTAAAATGAATCCGGTGAATGAGCGACGTCTTTTGATGGCGGTTTTAGTGGAAATAGAGGTTAACAGGTTGCGGAAAGCCGGTGGAGATAGTTTTGTTGGATTAGGGCGGGCGGGGGGCACCGGGCGAGCTAAAGGAGCAGGTTCCGGACGTTGGCGAGCTGGAATTTTTATTAAATTTAATGAAAATGTCGGTTTTTATCGATTTTTACATACTCGGACAATCTGGCGAGTGATATTCGAAGCGGATGACGGGGACATCTAAAAAAAATCCATTTTTTACAAAAAAAAAACCCCAAAAATCGATTTTTTAACCCTACAATCAAGAAGCGCATCCATTCTCTCCGATAGCTTCCTTATCTCTTCCAACAATTTCGCCGGATCCGTCGGCGCCTCATTTTCCATATCCTCCCATTCAGTTTCGTCAAAAGGGGATGGTTCTCGGAAGCTTGACAGCCTTCGACACGTCTGCCGGAGATATCTGAGCCCTGTCATTGAATAATCGGTTTCTTCGCATTTTTTCCGGTTATCCAGGCACTCTTGGATCCATTTAATGTCTACCATTAAGGGAGGAGGGATTCGGGACATGGCGATCCCCACGAGAGCCTCATCGGCATAACGATCCACTACGATATGGGTGGTTCGGGGATCCACGGTTTTTTGAACTTCCGCGCCCATTTCCTAAAACAAAAAAAGAAGAAAAAATGTAGTTTGTAGTCTACGCCTCACCATCAGCTTTTTCGAGAGATGATGTCGAATAGGGATACAACATCCGGCGCTTAACACGATAAACGTTCCTTCGAGGTATCCCACGGATTCCGGAACAATTTCGTCTTCTATTTCAGCTTCTCTTGAATCAGAAACATATTCTTCTTGATGAGAATCGAAATGAATTTCCTCTGAATTCTCTACGATTTCCTCTGTTAACCCTGACATTCTCGAGGTCTCCGGCACACATTCTCGATGAAAATCGTGGAAATCTCCTGATAAACTAGTGGAAATTCGGGATGCACCCATTGTTCGGTTTGTTACCCTTCCGGAATTTCTGGGAGTGTCTGCTGAGCTAAAATGGACGGAATGCATCGTTTCGTTTTCGTCATCGTAAATTGGAGAGATGTTTGGGTCGAAACCATACGCGATGGACATTTTTTGTGAGGGAATACCCTGAAAATTCTTCAAAAATCATGGGTGAAGCTGGAAAAAAGTTTCTAAAACAATTTTCTGTGAAATTCAAAACTCGCGGTGTCAGAAAACCACCTGCGTCTCTCACTTCCCCATACTCTTTCTTCCATCGCGGTGTTTGCGTATCGATCGCCATATTCTACGAGCACTCTCACACACTTAATTGCTATCTCCATATTTGAATTTCTCCGCCTTTTTCGAGGTTTTCTTTGATTTTCCGACTTTAATTTTTTAATTAAATAGTTAAATATTGATTTTTGCAGGATTTCAAAATGGCATCCTTTATACGGATGCTAAAACCCAGCAAAAAACACAATAACAAAGAAAATGTGCCGGTAACTGCTAAAAACTCGTTAAAAATGCTAATTTTTCGATTTTCAGGAAGTAACTTTCGCAAATGGGTCATTAAAATCCAAAAAATCGACTTTTAATGAAACAATTTACGCCGGGGAGCCACAAAAAATCGATTTACGATTGAAAAGCCCGTATGCAGTGGTTACCAAGCCGAAAACTACTAAAGGTAGGGGATTTTCGTGGATTTTTCATAAAATATTGATTTTTTTGAAGGACCAATGTCTTGTCCGGGAGCACCGTTGGATGATAGAGTTTTCAGAAATAGTTCCAGAAAAATCAAGGATGATTCTGTTTTGTAAGTTTTTTCGTAATTAAAACAAGGATTTTACGTTAAAATTAATTTTAAAAAGCTATTTTCACAGCAATTTTTATCAGTTTAATGCTATTTTTCCCATAATTTTCCCAATTTTCCCCTTCAAACCACCTAATTTTCCAGAAATCGCCGTTCAGAACTCGTCGATGATCAAGCATTCCGTAATATGATGGCCAGACAACAATACGATATGAGTATGAGCCAACAAGACGATTCAGATCAGGAAAAGGAGGAATTGAAGGAAAAATATCGAGAAAAGAAGAGCGAAGTGGCGATGTTGAAGACAAAAATGCAGAAAATGAATGCGCGATGGAAAGAGGAGAAGAATATGATGACGGATACAATTGACGATTTGTCGAATGAAAACTATCAAATCAGGTTGGTTTTGGTGAGGCTAACACTACAAAAACTACAAAATCTCTTGCAGAAAATCCCACGATCGCCTCCGTCACAAGTATTCGGAACTCAAGCAGAATATTGAAGTGGAGAAGAAGATGAAGTGTGACGTTCTGAAAATGCTTCAAGAAGCCAACGCTCGAATTGAGAAACTCGAGAAATCTAGAAGTATCCATGACGATTCCCTGAATAATTCTTCTCTTCTGATTCCAACCTATAACGTAGCCGATGCCACGATGGAAATGTCTTCTGAAGGAGCTGGAGAGGCTCTATGTTTCCCAGATCATCAACAGAATCATCAATTCATGATGACCTCGATTTTCGGATCTTCCACCTCTTCTAAAGACTTCCAGAATAATCCACAATCCCTTGAAGATGATATTGACGCGCAGGATGAGGTTAGAGTGTTCCGGAATTCAATTGAAAGCATCGAAGAGGATGAGGAGATGTCTGAGGATGATGAAGCAGCTGAGGAGCTCGAATTGTCCTCCCCATTTGAGATTGAGACAGCTAGAAGCTCGAATTCCAAGAAAATCCCCATTCAACGCGCTCATTCGGATTCGGATCTGATGAAAGGAGGCGCGGATACGGTTAGCTTGGCGATGGAGCCAGTTTTGGTGCAAAAAGAGCAACCACCACCTCCCCAGCCGGTCTATGAGTCCAAGAAATACTCTAGAACCAATTCCTGGCTAAAAGTTGGTTTTTTTGGGGTGCCCTTCTAATAAAAATGGTTCATTTCAGCGTAACTCGATCAATCCTGACGACGATGCCTCATCGGATAGTTCTGAAGAGGAACGATTGAGTATTATCAATCGGCAACTGAAAAAGAGGGGAGAACTCGTTAAATATAACCCGCCACGCACCAAAATTCATGAAAAACACTTCAAAAGGTTGGTTTTTTCTTTAAAAATGCTTTTAAAAATGAAAAAATCCAAAAAATCCCGTTTTCTCAGCTAAAAATCCTCTAAAAACCCCTAAAACCAGGTAAAATACATATTTAAATAAACCCCGCCCATTTCCAACGCAAAACATATAGACCAGCGGAACCCGGGAAGCGTCGGTACACATGAAGCCATGAGAAGAGAGACGCAGAGGATGCAACATAAATTTCGCCGTTTTTTCTGTGTATTCTAAGCTTTTTCCTCTATTTTTCATGATCTAGATGTCATTTTTACCGTATTTTCTTCCAGATTTGGGAAAAACGAACGGTCTGCATTGGCAGAATTCGAGTATCTTCAGGATATGTCGACGGATGTGTCTGGTCTTCAATCGAGTCCCGAATTGGGGCAACTTATGGGACAATTACAGCAGCATCGGATCTAAAAATCGCATTTTCAACTCAAAATATCTGTAAACTTGTTCAATTTTTGAAATCCTCATTCTTTTTGCAAAATTCATTGAAATTGCTTCATTTTGACCTATTTTTTGGTCTTCTCACTTAAATTTTCATGTAAAATCGAATTTTCTATGTACTTTTTAACCTGATTGTATCTTTTTTTCTCATAATTCTCACCCATCAGATTATATGATAATCAATTACAAATTCAGAATAATTGAATCTCATTGTTGACACTTTTATCTTTTTTTTTTTGGGTATCTTTTTCACTTTTTTTTGGTACAATTTCCGCCTTTTTTCGACCCATTTTTCGTGTAAAATTGTGACCCCCAATTGTAATAAAATCAAAGATTTTGTCATAGAATTAGGTAGATTTTTGGGAGAAATCCCAGAATTTTTCAAAGTGTTTTTTCACACTTTCTATATCTATTTTTGTCTTTTTTCTTATAGATTTTTGTATATTTTCCAATTTTTTTCCTAAAAAATTTTTTCAGTGATGAACGGTCACACTTCACACCATCAAAATGGGTTTAAATCGGAAAAATCGAATGAATCAGATGCAGAGGATCCGTATTCGAATCTAGATGAATACTATTTGAATCATCCGGCGGCGAAGAATGAGGGTGAGAAATTCTAGAAATTTTGGTGGAAAAACGGCGGAAATCCGTTGAAAATTGCGATTTTTAGATGAAAAGTGTGGTGAGGCTAAGGGAAAAGTGTAGTTTGTAGTCTTAGCCTAACCGAAACACTCGATTCAAGTTGATATTTAGTGAGGCTAAGGCTACAAAAACTACAAAGCCGCTTAGCCTCACCAAAAACGCTTGGTTGGTTTTGATGAGGCTAAGGAAATCGTGTAGTTTGTAGCTTTAACCTCACCAAAAAGCCACCTCGCGTTCTCTATTTTGATGAGGCTAAGGCTACAAAAACTACACCCCCGCTTAGCCTCACCAAAAACGTTTGGACAGTTTTGATGAGGCTAAGAAAGTTTTGTAGTTTGCAGTCTTAGCCTCATCAAAATAGTCGATTTGATTCTTCCAAAGTTTGGTGAGGCTAAGACTACAAAAACTACAAAATCGCGTGACCTCACCAAAAAACTCATTTTCGTTCAATTTTCACCATTTTTCCATTTTTGGAGAAAAATCAATTTTGGGAAAAAGTCAAAAAACGTTTGAATAGTTTTGATAAGGCTAAGGGAATAGTGTAGTTTGTAGTCTTACCCTCACTATTCGATTTGATTCGGCAAAAGTTTGGTGAGGCTAAGACTACAAAAACTACAGAATCGCTTAACCTCTACAAATTTCCAGCGTACACCCCACCTGAACTGCCAATAAAAGAAGAAATGGAGGAGGAGCCACCCGAAGAATACATTGGTGACCCGGTCCGTCTAGAAGACATGGAACCATTCATCAAACCATCGCTTCGTGATGACACCCCTCTAGCCAATATACTGCATCCGGATTTGGATGATATTGATCCGAGGTAGCTACAGTAACCCGCTGAGCTACAGTAATCTTTGATTTTTCAGAATCTTTTTCAAAGATTTCAAACCCAACAAGACACTCCGATTCTCTCGTCTCTTCGCCCAGAATATCAAGCATTCATCCCGAGCGGAAATCTGGTACGCGTCAAGAACCTTCTCCAAACATCTTCAATCCCGGAAACAAGATGGACCCGTGGTTCAGGAGCCATCACAACCAGAGGATCAAGAGGAAGTAATGGAGAATGGAGCCAAGAGACTCAAGCTAAACATCATTGACAAGGTGCCACGTGTAATGTTGGCTGCCGATGAGGAACAAAGAATGAAACGGCCGATATTGACGGAAGAGGAGAAGCTTGCTCAGCAGAACGAGGAGGGTACGGTAGTTCAGCCATGGAGAACAGGACCGGCGAAGATTTGGTATGATATGATGAATTTGCCCTCGACTAGCCAGGCGGTTAATTATGGATTTAAAATGAAGGTAAGATCGTTTTAGAAAGCTATTCTAATTTAGAATTTCGAAATAAAAATGATTCAGAAGTCACCCGCAAAACCACCAGGAGGAAAAAGAACGTTCCCCGAAGAAGCCACGTCATCCACTCAATCCAGCGAAAAAATGGTGGAAGTTATCGATAAAAGTTGTGAAGCGTCCACGTCAGAAGACGTTCTTCAACCCTATCAAGTCGTTGAATGGGAGAAAGACGTGATTCTAGACGGGGAAGAGGTCAAGGAGAAGCTTCTGGACGAGTTTTCGAATGGAAGAGGATGTGGATGGATTGCGACGCAGTACACGAGGACATATGAGCATTTTGTCTATGCTGGTAAGAGAAAACTGATAATATTCTGTTCTAAAAACCCTACTAGCTACAGCGAATAACAACGCGTTCGAGCAAATGTTCGATGGAAAATCGGCGCCGATTAATTTGATGGGTCCGGATTCCCTGATTCTTCCCACTCCTGGCCACTCGATTTTCCCATCTACCCCTTGTGATCTGGATATTCTTCCATGGGAGGATAACGTGATTTGGGATGCCGACGCGATGCCAACCAATTTGGAGCCGATAGACTTCCTGGTTGACTTTCAAGATGACCCACTTATCTATGGAATGCCGGAAGATAGAAGGCATGATGAGGAGGGAAGGCATGCGGAGCATCATAGAAAAGATGGATATACGAAGAAATCAAAGATGATTCTGGGTCAAGTTCAACAGAGACAGAAGCAAGAGGAGGATGAGCAAATGGAGAGTACGATGGCACAGTTTACGGATAATGATCCGTTTAATTTGTCGAATGATGATTATTATGTGCCGAAGACGTCATCGAAAACGTTATCGAGTAATTCAATGCTCATTCAACACTCTACTCCTGCTACAAACATCGCCACGTTGTTCTTCCCAACTCATCCATCCGCTTTCCGACTCAGATACTGGCACAGGACACCGTTTACCAGGAGAATTGTAAAACATTGGAATCCGAACAAATTCCAGCCGATCCAAACCCTATTTAAACATCAGCAACGAACCCAAGCGATCCGGGAGGGAATGCGACAGGCGCAGGGAGGAGGAGAGGTCTTCTATATGCGAGATATTCAGGATTTGAGTGGGAGAGATGAGACGCTGGTCATGATTGAGTATAGCGAAGAGCATCCGGTGATATTGTCGCAGCCTGGAATGGCGTCAAAGATGAAGAATTATTTCAAGAGAAGACAGGGAAATGATACGGAGCCGACGTTTGATTTTGGCGAAATGGCGTTTTCTCATCAAATTCCATTCTTAGGGCAACTTCAACCGGGACAATCGCTTCAAAGTATTGAGAATAACCTCTATAGAGCTCCTATCTATCTTCATAAGAGGCAACACACGGATTTCTTGCTCATCAGAAGTCAGAATCAATGGTTTATCCGTCCACTCCCAGTTATCTTTGTGGCGGGACAACAATGTCCTCTCTATGAAGTTCCCTCACCGAATTCGAAAAGAGCTACCGTATTCACCCGGGACTTCATTTTCGCCTTCATCTACCGTCTCTTCTGGTCATCTGAACACTCGCCACGTCGTCTGAAGATGGAAGACGTCAGAAATGCGTTTCCACATTATCCCGAGAGTAATATAAGGAAGCGGCTGAAAATGTGTTCTACCTTCGTCCGAAAAGGATCCGACGCATTCTGGGAACTAAAACCAGAATTTAGATTGCCATCTAAAGAAGAAGTGTTGTCAATGGTGACTCCAGAAATGTGTTGTGCACAATACAGTATGATGTCGGCTGAGCAACGACTCAAAGACGCTGGCTACGGAGAAAAGTACTTTTTCACGCCAGAAAACGACGAGGGATCCGATGACGAGGTCACCATTGAAGACGAGATCAAGTGCGCTCCATGGAACACATCGCGAGCGTTCATCTCATCACAACGAGAGAAATGCCTTCTGGATCAGACGGGAATCGCCGATCCGACTGGATGCGGTCAAGGATTCTCCTACGTGCGGGTATCCCAGAAACCGCATAAAGATGAGAATGCGACGCCGGTGCCGAAGAAATTGGTGACGGGAACCAATGCGGATTTGAGAAAACTGCCGTTGAAGGAGGCGAAACAGATATGTAGAGGGTACGGTGTTAAGGAGGAGGAGATAAGCGCCTTGTCGAGATGGGAGATTATCGATGTGATTCGGACGTTGTCGACTCAGGCGGCCAAGGCGACCAAGGAGGGAGAAAGTGCGTTTTTTGTAGTATTTGTAGTCTTTAACCTCACCAAAAAAAGAATTTTTGTCGAAAATAGAGAAAAAACGATGAAAATTGAGCAAAAATGAGTTTTTGGTGAGGCTAAGCGGTTTTGTAGTTTTTGTAGTCTTAGCCTCACCAAAAATGCTGAATTTCAGTCGAAAACGGAGAAAAAACGGTGAAAATTGAGCGAAAATGAGTTTTTTGGTGAGGCTAAGCGGTTTTGTAGTTTTTGTAGTCTTAACCTCACCAAGAAATTCAAGAAAAGTGGTGAAAATGAGCTTTTGGTGAGGCTAAGGAAATAGTGTAGTTTGTAGTTTTAGACTCACCAAAAAACCTGAATTTTCATCGAAAATAGAGAAAAAATAGTGAAAATTGAGCAAAAATGAGTTTTTGGTGAGACTAACGAAATAGTGTAGTTTGTAGTCTTGGCCTCACCAAAATCTTACCTGTGAAAAAAATGTTTTGATGAGGCTAACACTACAAACTACACTATGCCCTTAGCCTCAACAACAAAGGTCAAGCCAATTTAGTGAGGCTAAGGAAATAGTGTAGTTTGTAGTCTTAGCCTCACCAAAAAGCCACAGCGCTCTCTTTTTTGATGAGGCTAACACTACAAACTACACAATTTCCTTAGCCTCACCAAAAGTGACTAATAATTTGGCAATTCTCAAATTCGTGTAGTTTGTAGTCTTAGCCTCACCAAAATATCTTCAAAAGCAGTTTTAAACTTTTGGGTTTGATGAGGCTAAGACTACAAAAACTACAGCTAAGTAAATTTGTAGTATTTGTAGTCTTAGCCTCACCAAACAATACTAATCCCTTTCCCAGTTTTAGCAGTATCCGGAATGGCTCGTTTCGCACGTGGAAATACTCGATTCAGCTCGGCCGATATGCAAGAGAAATATCGAAAGCATTGTCAACGAATCTTCGATCTCCAGAACCAAACGCTGGCTAACACGGAGCCAATCTCTACGGATGATGACTCAACGGATGCGGATTCGGATAATGAAGAATTGGCATCGAGATTGGAGAGTATGTTAGAGGCGAACAAGGGAAAAAAGAATATTTCGTTATCGGAAAAAGCAAAAATAGAATTTGAGTCGGAGGAGAAGGAACGAGAGGATTTGAAGCGGATGATTCACGGGGATACGGTACAAAAAGGGGAGAGAAAGGAGGGAGAAATGACTGCGGAAGAGAAGAAAAGCGCCTCTCAATTCGGTGAAGACGTGGCAATGTCGGCGTCGAAGATCTCAGGAATAACTGCGAATCAGCAGCTGAAGATTTATCGAACGGTTAAGGGACCCGATGGAAAAGAAACGACACGGATAGAAGTGGTGACGAGACCGCAGCTAATCGAAGCCTACACAAGAATTCGGATGACCAGGGATGACACTTTCATCCAGGTTTACGCCCAGATGGATGAGCAATATAAGGAGGAGAAGAGGAAAGAGAAGCGACGTCTTCAAGACCAGAACAGGAGAATGAAGAAGAACGAGGAGAAGGCGGCACATAAGACGCCGAAAACTCCCGCAGCTAGAAAGGAGAAACCGCCGAATCCGAATTTGCAGAAGATGAGATGTAGTGCTTGTCACGCGTATGGACATATGAAAACGAACAGGAATTGTCCGTTGTATGGAAAGGATCCGTTGACGCCGTTGAAAGAGGAGGACGAGGGCAACTCGTCGACGAGCACGATTCAGAATACGCCAACGGTGCCCGATGCGCCGCCTATTCAGGTTGGTTTTTTGGGGGTTTTGGTGAGGCTAAGGAAATGTTGCGGTTTGTAGTCTTGGTCTCCAAAATGTTTGGTGAGGCTAAGGCTACAAACTACACTATTTTGTTAGCCTCACGAAATAAATTAAATAAGCTTTGGTGAGGCTAAGCGGTTTTGTAGTTTTTGTAGCCTTAGCCTCACCAAAATCATAACTGAACAAAAAAGGTTTGGTGAGGCTCAGGCTACAAACTACAATATCTGCTTAGCCTCACCACCAAAAACTAAGTTTTGACGATGATAAAAATATTGTAGTTTGTAGTCTTAGCCTCAACAAAATCTTACCTGTCAAGAAAAGGAGGTTTTGGTGAGGCTAAGGCTACAAACTACAATATTTGCTTAGTCTCACTAAAAAAACTGAATAAGCTGTGGTGAGGCTAAGCGATTTTGTTGCCTGTGTAGGCTTAGCCTCACCAAAATCACATTAATTTTGATGAGGCTAACACTACAAACTACACTATTTTCTTAGCCTCACCAAAAACACATCCTCACCATTTTTTGAATTTCTGGGTGAGGCTAAGACTACAAACTACAGTTCTTGGTTAGCCTCACCAAAAACCAAAAATTCTCAATTTCAGGTCGACGGAATGAAAGTGAAATTCAACTTGAACTACTCGGAACTTCGAAAAGATCAACGCCGCGAAGAGAAGCTCAAACAGCGTCAAGCCAAAAAAGCGGAGAAGGCGGTTCGTGAGAGACAAGAGAAACAATTGCAAAGTTTGATGGAATTCGGCACCAGTTTCCCATCGGATCATGATGATGAGGATCGCTACTCGCAGACGTCGAGATCTTCTAATCAGCCTGGAGCGGTAGGGTTTTTATTGATTTTTAAAAATGTTTTTTGGCGCCTAGATGTAGATCAAACCAGTTAGGTCCGTAAAATCGACATTTATTCAAATTATGACATTTTCAGATCCGTGCCGGTAGAAATTCCTCTGTCGGAAGCTCAAAACGTCGCGCTTCCATAATGCCTGAAGAAGACTACCTCCACGGCCCCGTTAAACAATCCGTGCGAGCCCGTGCCGATCCCAAAGTCCTCATTGGCACCCTTCTTACCGAAATCGTGAACGAACTCAAAACTATACCCGGATCGGATGCGTTTTTGACGAAAGTGAATCCGAGAAAAGTCCCCGACTACTATAATATCATCAAAAATCCCATTTCCCTTCAAGAAATCAAAACGAAAATCGCCTCGAATAAGTATGTGATGAGAAAGGATTTCTTGGAGGATGTCAAGCTGATGTTTGATAATTCAAGACTTTATAATGGAGATAACAATATGTTGACGGTGACAGCGAAACAGGTGAGAAATTTGGAGGAGAATGGAGAAAAAACGGGAAAAATTGGGCGAAAATGAGTTTTGGTGAGGCTAAATAGGAAATGGTCAGAATAAGGGGTGTGGACTTGGGTAACAATAATATATGAGTAGAAAGCTGAGGTCGTTCTGATTTCAGAACAAGTTTCAGTTTTTGCAAAACTCTATCAGAAATTGAGAAATTTCGATCTGAAATTTCAGTACTGAAACCTGTTGTTTATGCACTAAAATCCTCACTCGCAAGGAATTTGATCTGACTCATTCATCTACGCTTGCCGGTTGCCACGAAAAATGTGCTCCGGTGGTCGAGGGGTTAACGGTTATGACTGGCGTTCATTATGCTGTGGGTTCTATTCCCGCAACTGTTTTTTCTTTTTTATTTTTGTGCAAAGTTCAGAAAACCGGACTTTTGCATGTTTTTGAGCTTTCAATGCATTTTTCTACTTGTTTGGGACATAAATAACTGTTTTGGAACAAATGAGAAAATTTTTTTTTCACAAATTCTCAAGAGTTTTTGTCACCAAATATTCACTGTATTTCGCTTTATTTGAGCCTTCTAATAATGGAAAAACTAATAAAATAATGGTTAAAATAGCATGAAACGGTCTCCCGAGACTTGCTTTACCGTAATCTATAAGTTATAGGAACTTTTATCGAATAATTTTGGGAAATAATTTTTGAGTGAAAAAATTTACCATGGACTTGGTCATGAAATTTTTCAAAAATTTTCGAAAAAAAAGTTTTTCTCGAAACTTCGTCAGAATGATTAGACGCATCCAAAAAGTACCCCCACAAAATTTTAGCGCACAAAATTCAGTTTGACGGGACTTATGACTTGTCAAAAAATGCCAATTTAGCACTGAAATGGTACAAAAACTGAAATTTCTCGAAAATGAAAAGAGTTTTGCAAAAACTGATTTCAGTTTTGGGTTCACCATCACATTAGCTTTCTACTGATATAGTATTGTCACCCAACTCCACACCCCCTGTTCTGACCAGTTCCTATTAAGCGGATTTGTAGTTTTTGTAGTCCTAGCCTCACCAAAACACCTCTGAAGGAAGTGGGGTTTGGTGAGGCTAAGACTACAAACTACATTCACTGGTGAGGTTAAGGTTTGGGGATAGTTAGCCTCACAAAAAAGTGTAGTTTGTAGTCTAAGCCTCACCAAAAAGTGTAGTTTGTAGTCTAAGCCTCGCCAAAAAGTGTAGTTTGTAGTCTAAGCCTCACCGAAACTTTCAAACTGATTATTTTGACGAGGCTAAGCGATTTTTTAGTCTTTGTGTCCTTAGCCTCACCAAACCACTTCCTCACTACAAACTACAAGCCTCACCACTAATCTCTTTCAGATGCTTCAACTAGCCGGAAAACGAATGATCGAACACGAGCCGCGATTCATCCAACTCGAAAAACAAATCAATCCGCTTCTCGAGGAGAATGATCTCATTGGATTCAGTTATCTTCTCGGAGAAATCATTCAAAAATGCCGGAATATACCGAAATCTGCTCCATTCCATTCGAAAGTCGACGCGAAGAAATTCCCCGCTTATTATGTCCGTATCACGAATCCAATTGATTTGGGCACCATTGAGAAGAAGAATAAGAATTTGGAGTACAAGACGACGAAGGCATTCATGAAGGATATCAAATTGCTCATGGAGAATTCGATCAGTTTCAATGGACCAGTTAGTAATTATACGGATATCGCTAGAAGTATCGTGTTGGCCGCTACTCAATTAGTGGATAGCAATAAGAAATTGTTCACGGAACTTGAGAGAAATATTAATCCACTGAAGCGATTGAAAGCGGAAAAGGAGGCTATGGATAAGCAGCAGGAGGAGCAACAAGAGGAGCAACCGACTGATGAGCAACCAACGGATGAGAATCCAACAGATGAGCATCCTACTGATGAGCATCCGACGGATGAGGATGAGGATATGGAAATGGATATGATGGATGCTGGAGGTGACCTTTTAATAGAGAATTTCATTTTTATCAACTTTTTTTTACAGATTACGACTCGAACATGTGGGAAAATGATAATTTGGCAGTGGGCCAAGTTCTGAATGACCTGGCAATGTCGGATTCAGATGAGGACGAGGCGGATGAGATTCGGAGGCCGACGAATGAGGATGATAATCGATTGGATTCATTTTAAACTTTTTTTCTCTTTCTTTTTTGAATTTTTATTTATTTCCCCCATTTTTTTTTGGTGATCCACATATTCTAATCATTCACTTTCAGTGTACTCATGAGTATCAAACTTTTTTTTTTAATTCAGAAAAATTGCGAAAAATTCAAAAATTTTACATTTGATACTCAGCCAAGGTACGCAGCCAAAAAGTAGTGCACTGAAAGTGATATCAATACTGGTCTCTTTGGTTTTTTTAAATTCAATTTTTTTTTTTGCTTCTTCATGTAATGGCAATTTTAAGCTACTCTCATACACTATTGGTCTCTTTTTTTTTCTGTGTCTATCCATACTTTTTTTTATGAAGAAAATCTTTGTGGAATGGTAGATTTAAATTTTTTTTAAATTTTATTCGGATGGTGACGATTTTTCAATATTTATTCATATTTTTTTATTTTTTTCCCGTTTTTTAGAGAAACTAAAGAAAATGATGTTTTGTAGTTTGTAGTCTAAGCCTCACCAAAATATAGTTCATTTTCTTTGGTGATGCTTAGGCTACAAACTACAAAATTAGTCGAGCCTCACCAAATCGGGTTCAGACGGTTTTTGGTGAGGCTAAGCGAGTTTTGTAGTTTGTAGTCTAAGCCTCACCAAAATATCGAGAAAAGATCATTTTGGTGAGGCGTAGACTACAAACTACATAATTGGCTACGCCTCACCAATAATTTACTCGCAAAAATAGTCCGAAATCAGTTTGTTGAGGCTAAGCCAGTCGTGTAGTTTGTAGCCTAAACCCAGGCTTGGTGTGAAGGTGCGGTTTCCCGCGCTGAAAAGATTGAGCGCGCCCTTTTTTTTGAACGAGAAACGAGCGAAAGGCGCATGCAATTATCGGGGTGGGTCTCACCGCGCCTTTCTCTCGTTTCTCGTTCGTTCGGCGCCCCTTTTTTAGGCCTCATCAAAACTTCTAACGCCCATATCTCCGTTCTCGTTAGAGCTAGGAAAAAGTGGCCAACTAACGAAATGTAGAGCTTTTTATGCTGAGCAATTCACTAGTTGACCATTTTTTGATAACTTTAATGGGAAGCGAGATATTCAATATTTCAAGTGGTCACTTTTAAATCGGCTATAACTCCGTTCCCATTAGAGATATCGAAAAATGGTCAACTAGGGAATTGTTAAGCATGAAAAGAGCTATATTTTATTAGTTGATAGTTTTTTGATAGCTCTATTCCGAAAAGAGATATAGACGTTTTAAAAAAAAATTCCAGAAAAAAAAATGGACGGATTCATTTGTGAGATTCTTCCCGACAAAATCAAACTTTTCACATTATCCGATGGCGTCATCGATCTTCCCTTGAAACCGGATGTCTCTCTTGGACAATTTGTCTATATAGTTAATGAGGTGAGTTTTCCAGAAGCCACGCCCCTTTTTCAGAATTTATTTTGCAGAAAGAGTACAAAATAATTAAACACCCTGAAATTCCACGTTTCAAAGTTTATTCAAAAAAAGGGGAGCTTTTTGTGAAACTTTTGATCGTTGGACCAAATGAACTGGGACTTCCGCATGATCTCGGAAAGAAATACACTGGCCTCGTGTGGTCTCCCCACCTTGGATTAATCAGAGATCCAAATGAGATCTATGGAAGAGATTGTGTCGGAGACGAAGTGGCGCTCGCCGTCGTCAAATACGCGCCTTCCGGAAAACCCCAATTTGAAGTGTGCCGCATCGTGCCGACGAAGGGAGAGCCAAAGGAGGCATTAGCGGCTTATCTTAAAATGACTGTAAGACTGAATTAATTTAGAATTTCTTTAAAAAAAATGATTTTTAGCCTTGGTTTTTGGAGGAGATGGCCACCAGATTCACGCCGATTTATGAGCAAGCGCCCGAGAGTCTTGCGGTGAGTTTTTGTAAGGGTTTGGTGAGGCTTAGACTACAAACTACACTTTTTGGTGAGGCTAAGGTTTGGTGGAAGTTAGCCTCACCAAAAAAGTGTAGTTTGTAGTCTAAGCCTCACCAAAAAATTAGTTTTTGAAACTTTGGTGAGGCTTAGACTACAAACTACATGTTTTTGGTGAGGCTAAGGTTTTTGTTAACTACAAACTACAAGGTTTCTAAGCCTCCCTAAATCGTTTTTGCTATCCTCGCCAGAAAATGGTGAGGCTTAGACTACAAACTGCATTCTTTAGTGAGGCTAAGTTTTGGTGGAAGTTAGCCTCACCAAAACTCTGTAGTTTGTAGTCTAAGCCTCACCAAAAGAAACCGTTTCTGAGTCCTTGGTGAGGCTAAGACTACAAATTACATTCTTTGGTGAGGCTTAGGTATGGTTTGGTGAGGCTAAGGCTTGGGGATAGTTAGCCTCACCAAAACTTTGTTTTGTAGTTTGTAGTCTTAGCCTCACCAAAAAGCGCAATTTCTTCAAAAAACCAAAAAATCGAAAAATTTCCAAAAATTGCAGTGCACAAACCGCACAAAAGTGTTGAGTACGGAAAACGCGTCCGTCGGCATCTGCATCGATCATAATGTCCCAAATCCGTGCTATTCAAAAAATCGGGGATCGCCAGCATTCGTCCTCCTCCTCTGGTCTCCAACCATCGGATTAGTCCGTTGGGTGATACCGGCGAAACGAGAAACGACGGTGAATCTCGAAGGGACTAAGGTCGATCGAGGAGACACCACTCGTTATGATGGAGATCCGTTGTCCAAGGTAAGCAGTGGCCGAGTCGGATTCTAGGCCATCAAATTTCTAAAGCTATAGCACCGTTCTATGATGATTTTCGCTCATTTTGGCCATTTTCAGGGGTCCGATCACTTTGAAAGTTTTTGTGGGTATAAAACAAACCTAAATGAACAACTTTGCATTCACAGAATTTTTTGAAAATTTCTAGTTTTTAAGCTTTCTGATACACACCTTTTTCAGGCCGTTTTTAGCCTATTTTGACTTGAAAAACGGGATTTTTATCTATTTTATCACTGAAAAATCGATTTTTTCCATTAAAATCAAGCAAAAAAGTGAAAAAAAATGATGGAAATTGGGATTTTTGGCATCAAATTTTCCAAAAATGGGCTTAAAATTGGTTTTTAAAAAGTTTAAAAATACCCGAAAAATGTGAATTTTCCAGTCAAAAACCGTCATTTTCACAGATTCCAGGTGAAAAAACTAATTTTGAATGGGGAAATGGGATTTGACATAACATTTTCCAAAAATGTGCTTAAAAAATTGGTTTTTAACGCTGAAAATCGTGTTTTTTCGACATTTTTTGCCATAAAATCGAGGAAAAAACACGATTTTTAACCTAAAAATCGAAATAGCTGAAAAACTAGGAATTTTCAAAAAATGCTGTGGTTGAAAAGTTGTTCATTTAGGTTTGTTTTATACCCCCAAAAATTTTCAGAGTGATCAGAAACTTGAAAATTTCCGAAATGGCCGAAACACTTTTTTCTATATATTTTTGAACATTACTGTAGCTTTTGGATGGCCTAGGATAGGATAAGCGGTGGCCGAGTCGGATTCTAGGCCACCAAAGCTACCATAAGACTTGCTAAACCTCACCAAAACATACTCATTACAGCTCGGAAAATGGTTCACATTCTCGCTGAACATTAAAAATTATGATACTCTGAAGAAATTGGAAGAATCGGCTAAAAAGGCTGGAAGAGCACCGACGAGGCCAATGTTCTTCGAAATAACGGCTCGGAGTGTTCGTGAGCTCAAAAACTACGCTCGACCAACAAAACAATTGGAGATGGTCAACAAGGATGGAGAGGTGATCAATAATTTTGAGGTGAGAGATTGTAGGATTTGGAGAGACGCAGAGAAAGTTTGGCGAGGCTTAGACCACAAACTACAAAGCTAGCTAAGCCTCATCAGAATCGCCCCAAGCTATTTGGTGAGGCTAAGCCAATTTCATAGTTTGCAGTCTCTAAGCCTCACCAAAATCAAGGGTAGTGGGAAAGTATACTTTGGTGAGGCTTAGACTACAAACTACAAAACTAACTAAGCCTCAACAAAGACAGCTAAAATAAGTTTGTTAAGGCTAAGCCAGATTTGTGGTTTTTAGTCTTAGCCTCACCAAAATAACGGGGAGTAAAGAAAATGACTTTGGTGAGGCTAACACTACAAACTACAGATTTAGCTAAGCCTCGCCAAATACCATTCGAAACTTTTTGTTGAGGCTAAGCCAGTTATGTAGTTTGTAGTGTAAACCTCACCAAAATCAAGCCGAGTAGAAAAATTGGCTTTGGTGAGGCTAACACTACAAACTACAGATTTAGCTAAGCCTCGTCAAAATCCGCTCGCAACCGTTTTGTTGAAGCTAAGCCAGTTCTGTAGTTTGTAGTCTCTTAGCCTCACCAAAACCCGACCCAGACTACAAACTACAAAATCAATGTTTTTTCCAGGTCATCTGCTCGTTCGCCTTCAAGCACGATGCCTTGGAAGACATTTCGAATCGTGCCGTGGAAGATTGGAATATCCGATTCAAAAAGCTAAGAAAAGATGCTCATTTTGTGGATTTGGAATTGGGAAAAGTGGAAATCTACCCAGACAGGGCCAAGTTTTTGATTGAGGTGAGGCTTAAATTAAAAAGACTAGACTACAAACTAAACGATTTTGGTGAGGCTTAGACTACAAACTACAAAACTCCTAAGCCTCACCAAATGATGTAGTTTGTAGTCTTAGCCTCACCAACTTTTTTAATTGTCATAACTCGGTTTAAAGTCGCCCAAAATTATAGAGCATCTTGGTGAGGCTTAGACTACAAACTATACTTTTTTGGAAAATATAAAAACTACAAAAAATCAATTTTCTAGAAAATCGAAGCCCATCGGAACCATTTGAAATCCACGAATCCATCGGAGTTCGAAAGGCTGAAAAATGAGACAATTATCGTCAGAGGATCAGCTTCCCGTATCAGGAATTACTTCCTGAATTCTCAGACCTATCCAAAATACGGTCTGTTCTACTTGAAGCTGGTCCATACAATTTGCTATTTCCCTAATGGAGAGCTCATTTTTAAAGAGGAGGAAGAGGAGGAGGAATTGGATAAACTTGAGGAGGAAGTTGCTCAAATGGCTATTGAATAATTTATTACTGATTTTTTTTTTATCCATTTTTTTTATTTATTTTCCAATTTTCCCTCCACAAAAATCTTCAATTTTTTTGTCATAAATTCCCTAATTTTCCCATTTTCTACCTGGATTTTTTTTTGCCGCTAAATCTCACGATTACTTGTATTGTTCCTTTTCTTGGAAAGCTTTATCACACAGTAAATGATTATGATTTTTTTAAAAAATTTAAATTTCACATTTTGAAAATAGTGAAAATAGGAAATGGCCTAGAAACTCAAAACTAGGCCACAGGACCTAGGTATTCGAATTCAGGGTGAAAAGAGCTTTGAAATGAGTATAAACAAGGCTAGGTTTGGATAACTTTGGTTTTTGGTCCCGGCACATGTGCCCCAAAACCGCCATAGGCGAAATTCTCTAAAACTAGCCAAGATTATACTCATTTCAAAGCTCTCGACGCCCTGAGTTCGAATATCTACTTTTGGTGCCTTAATTTTGAGTTACGACGGGAAAAATGGACTTTCAGGCCTATTTTAGAGTCTAAAAATATCGTTTTTCAGTCAAAACTCAAAATCAAGCCACCAAATGTGTATATTCGAATTCAGGGCGTCGAGAGCTTCAAAATGAGTATAATCATGACTAGGTTCCGCCAACTTTGGGTTTTGATTCTCGGCACATGTGCCGGAGGTCAAAAATCGATTTTTTTCGAAATCTGGGCTTGTTTATACTCATTTCAAAGCTCTCATCACCCCCAATTCGAATATCTAGGTCCCCAATGGATTACTGTAGTTTAGGAAAAAACAAAAAAATTATTATTCAAAAAAAAGGATCACTTTTTCTTCTTAGTCTTCTCATCTCCACTTTTCTTCTCCCTTTTCTTATTATTTTTCTTGGTTTTAGTCCACGCTTCATCCCCAAATACATCGTTTAGCTCGTCTTCCAGGGCTTGTAGCGCTGTCTGATGGAAACTCAAGCCAGGGCGACTGTATCTGATCACAGACGGCTGAAAAAAGGGTTTATGGTTTCTCTGACTTCTCTGCACTCTCTCTGCACTCTCTCTTTTTCTATCTCTGACTTCTCTGCACTCTCTCTTTTTCTATCTCTGACTTCTCTGCACTCTCTCTGCACTCTCTCTTTTTCTATCTCTGACTTCTCTGCACTCTCTCTTTTTCTATCTCTGACTTCTCTGCACTCTCTCTGCACTCTCTCTTTTTCTATCTCTGACTTCTCTGCACTCTCTCTGCACTCTCTCTTTTTCTATCTCTGACTTCTCTGCACTCTCTCTGCACTCTCTCTTTTTCTATCTCTGACTTCTCTGCACTCTCTCTGCACTCTCTCTTTTTCTATCTCTGACTTCTCTGCACACTCTCACTCTCTCTTTTTTTTTATCTCTGACTTCTCTGACTTCTCTGCACTCTCTCACTCTCTCTTTTTCTATCTCTGACTTCTCTGCACTCTCTCACTCTCTCTTTTTTTTTATCTCTGACTTCTCTGACTTCTCTGCACTCTCTCTGCACTCTCTCTTTTTCTATCTCTGACTTCTCTGCACTCTCTCACTCTCTCTTTTTCTATCTCTGACTTCTCTGCACTCTCTGCACTCTCTCTCTTTTTCTATCTCTGACTTCTCTGCACTCTCTCTGCACTCTCTCTTTTTCTATCTCTGACTTCTCTGCACTCTCTCTAACTTACACTAGTCTTAGTCGGAGATTCTTCCAATGTCCCTTGTGTCTTCTGTGGACTTATCGTCTTCTTTTTCTTCTTCTCCAGTGCCGTTTTCGGCTCCAAAATGGTTTTTTGCTCTTTTCCAACCGATTTTTTTTCATTTAATGATAAAGTTTGAGTTTTCGCCTCATTTAATTGTGGTTGGTCCTTAGATGGCTTCTTTTTAAGGGTTTTCTTTTTGGTGTCAAGGGAATCGGGGGTTTTGGAACTTTTGGTTTCGGTTCTGGAACGGAATCGTGATTGGGGACTAGGATATTCGAATTGGGGAGGAAAAAAGCTTTGAAATGAGTATAATCTTGGCTAGGTTTGGAAATATTTTGATATTTAGGTCTTGGGGCACATGTGCCGGGGGTCAAAAATCAAAATTAGCGGAACCTAGTCATGATTATATTCATTTCAAAGCTCTCGAAGCCCTGAATTTGAATATAGGCATGATTTTGAGTTTTAATTGAAAAAATTCTCTTTTAGGCCAACTTTAGTGTCCAAAAAACCAGATTTTTCAGTCAAAACTCAAAATTAAGCCACCAAATGTAGATATTCGAATTCAGGGCATCGAGAGCTTTGAAATGAGTATAATCATGACTAGGTTTGGAACATTTTCAATTTTGGTTCCCGGCACATGTGCCACAGACCAAAATCTAAAGTTTTCGGAACCTAGTCATGATTATACTCATTTCAAAGCTCTCGACGCCCTGAATTCGGATATCCTGGTGCCGTGGCCTAGTTTTGGGTTTCTAGGCCAGGAGGTCAAAAAATCTGATTTTTAGAGAATTTTCATTTCACTCAAAACTACAGTAATCTCATTGAAAATTGGATATTCGGATTCAGGGCGACAAGGCGGTTCAGAAAAGTATAAGCAAGGCTAAGTTTGGGTAATTTTGATTTTTGACCCCCGACACATGTGCCATGACCCAAAATCTAAAGTTTTCGGAACCTAGTCATGATTATACTTTTCTGGACCGTCTTGACGCCCTGAATCTAAATATCTAGGTCCCGTGGCCTAGTTTTGGGCTTCTATGCCATGAAGACCTAAACTCACCCTCCATCAGAAGCATTTTTCTCGGTCATCATCCAAAATTCTCGGTCATCATCCAATTTTCGGACATCATCCAAATTTCTAAAAAAAAATTAATTGTTTTCTTTCAAAAATAGGCAATCTAAGCCAAACTTACATAGGTTCATACGGTAATTTCATTATTTCTTCCCTCGTCTCACCATCTGGTCCTTTTCTTTTTCGGATCACACATGTGGCCTCTTTACCACCTGGAGCCGGCGGAAGTAACCTGAAAAAAATCGATAATTTATTTTTAAAAAATCTTATGATACTCTTACAATAACGTTGTTATCTCAGATTTTTCCGATTCTCTGAAAAAAAAAATTGTTAGACACCTTTAAAAGCCTTAACATCGTGTCTAAAATAGCCTAGTATGCCTAAAAGAAAATGCAAAAACGTTTTGGAGGTATGTGGAATTGAACCTGACTCCTATTTGACGTTAAATATTTCATGGAAAATCCCACTGAGCCATTTGTCCATATTTTCGAAAATGAGCCAAAAACTCGATTTTAAAGGGTATATAGAGGTTTTCGAGGGTCCCGAGCTCATTTTTCATAGTTTTAAAGTGATAAAAACTACTACTAACTCAACCTTTTGAGAAAAATCACCTAAAAACAAGATTTTTCCCCTTGAACCCCATCAAACCATGCCTAAAATGACTTAATAGGGGTGTTCGAGGGTCCCGAGTCCATTTTTCGTATTTTGAAGTCAAGAAAAACACGAAAAATTTGAGTTTTTCCAGAATAATGACTTGAATACTCGATTATTCACCTAAATTCTATGTAATCTGGCGTTAAGACCACTTAAAATAGCTCAAAACAAAATGTAAAAAAGATTTGGAGATAGGTGGAATTGAACCTGACCCCTATTTGACGTTAACCATTTCATGGATAATCCCACTGAGCCATTTGGTCAATTTTTCCAAAATGAGCCAAAAACTCGATTTTAAGTGGTAAATAGGGGTTTTCAATGGTCCTGAGCTCATTTTTCATAGTTTTAAAGACAAACTTACTCTGCCAAACTAGGATACATCTTCTGAAATTCAGCCACTCTCCTTTGTTTCACTTGTTCCTCTCTTCCCTTTTTCCTCTTAATCTTCTCCTTAACCTCATCAATTTGATGCTCATAAGAACTCAAATTCTTTTTTCTTAATCTAAGCTCCGCCTCCTTTTTTATTTTAGCCCTCTCTTCTCGTTTCTCCATCAACCACATTTTTATATTTTTCTCTTCTTGTTTTCGGAATTTTCGGAAATGTCTTTTTTCGTATAATTGCCAGTTTTTAAGGTATAGTTTAAGGAGATCGTATTCTTTAGTTGAGATGAAATAGGATTCCGGGGCGTTTAGGTTCTGGAAATTGTTTAAAAAGTCTTAAAATAGGGCTTAGAGTAGTCCAGGATGCTTAAAATAAAAAACAAAAAAAATTGGTCCTAGGTGGAATCGAACCTGACCCCTATCTGACGTTAGCCATTTCATGGAATACCCCACTGAGCCATTTGGTCAACTTTTCTGAGATAAGCCAAAAACTTGATTTTAAAGAGTAAATATAGGTTTTCGAGGGTCCCGAGCTCATTTTTCGCATTTTAAAATGATAAAAACCACCTTTAGATTGGTTTGTTTCTCAAAACTCATCCAAAACCAAGATTTTTCACTTAAACTCTACCAAATCCTGCCTAAAATGGCTTATCCTGGCTTCTAAAAAATAGTAAAAAAGATTTGGGCCTAGGTGGAATTGAACCTGACCCCTATTTGACGTTAGCCGTTTCATGGAAAATCCCACTGAGCCATTTTCTCATTTTTTTGAAAATGACCCAAAAACTCGATTTTAAAAAGTAATTTGGGGTTTTCAAGGGTCCCGGACTCATTTTTCATAGTTTCAAGTCATGAAAACTCACCGCAATTGCATCCATAGAACAATTCTCCCTATTCAATATCGTTGCCTTCTTCACTCTCCTCAACTCATCTTCCATTTGATCAAATGGCCGATAAACGTATCCGGAGAATTCGGATTTCTGAAAAAAAAACTAAGATAATTGGTCTAAGCCCAGGCTTAGCTCACCAGTACAACCATCAAAGTGACGACTTGAGCCACAACCAAAAATACTCCGAAAAGTCGGATTAGGAAATCTTCTCGAGGGTGATGGACTGAAATTTTTTGAACTAGACTACTTGGGACCTAGTTATTCGAATTCAGGGCGTCGAGAGCTTTCAGAAAAGTATAATCATGACTAGGTTCCGTTAACTTTGGTTTTGGGTCATGGCACATGTGCCGGGGGCTAAAAATCGAAATTGACGGAACTTAACCAAGATTATACTCATTTTGAAGCTCTCAACGCCCTAAATTCGAATAAAAACTTTTGGTGGGTTAATTTTGAGTTTTGGCTGAAAAAATGCTTCAAATAGCCAATTTTAGAGGGTAAAAACCCGGATTTTCAGTCAAAACTTAAAATTAAGCCATCAAATGTGTATATTCGGATTCAGGGAGTTGAGAACTTTGAAATGAGTATAAACATGACTAGGTTCCTCCAGCTTTAGTTTTTTGACCCGGCACATGTGCCGGGGACCAAAAATAAAAGTTATCCAAATCTAGCCATGACTATACTCATTTTGAAGCTCTCGACGCCCTGAATTCGAATATGTACTTTTGGTAGCTTAATTTTGAGTTTTGACTAGAAAAAATGCTTTTCAAAGCTAATTTTAGATGGTAAAACCCTGGTTTTTCAGTCAAAACTCAAAATTAAGCCACCAAATGTACATATTCGAATTCAGGGCGTCGAGAGCTTTAAAATGAGTATAATCATGACTAGGTTCCGTCAACTTTTATTTTTGACCCCCGGCACATGTGCCATGACCCAAAACCAAATTTATCCAAACCTAGTCATGATTATACTTTTCTGAACCGTCTTGACGCTCTGAATTCGAATATCACACTCCCCAGTCGCCTACAGTAACCTACAGTAATCCGCCAGAAAGTTATCCTTGATTAACCCATCCTTTTGGAGTTGCTCAGCTTCCAAGTAAAATTGCTCATATTCACAAGATTGACACGTGGAATATACTAACGTGATTAAGAAGATAATTCGAATCATTTTTGAAGGAAAATTTTGAAAAATGGCGGGAAATTTGAATTTTTAAATTTCCACGTTTTCAAAAAAAAAATTTTTTTTTTGGATTATTGTTTTCTAAGAAATGTCACGTAAAAAATCAATATTCATAATCAATAATCAAAAAAATTAAGAAAAACCATAACAGAAAGACAGAAAAAATGGGAAAGAATCACTGGGATAGTGAAAAAATAGGATAACAAAACCGTAAGAAAACCAGTTAAAACTACTAAAAATTCAAGAAAAAAAAAGGTAAAAAAGGATTAAAGCATAGCTGGAATAGCTGCCAAATCGACGTCCTCCTTGTTCCGACCATCGTCCAGTTTACCATTGGCCTGGTAGTACATTGACACAATCTTCCGCCAATCGATCACTGTTTCAATGTTCCAATCGGCCGAACGGCCCAGTTCGGCACGTTGCCCACCCATTTCTAAATAAGGGAAACATGGGATTTGGAGTTTTTGGGAAAATTGAAAAAAAATTTTTTTTTGAAAATTTTCAATTTTGGAAATTTTGAAAATGGAAAAAACTTAGTCATTATGGGGCTCAAAACTTCGGATTTTTAGTAACTAAGAATAATTCAATGATTAGAATTAATGAAAATTGGTATAAATGGTAGATTTTGAAAATAGAAAAAATTTTCAAAATTGATCAAAACCTAGGCAATATGGGGCTCAAGACTCCGGATTTTACAAGACTAAGAATAATTTTAGGGTCAGAACCACTGAAAACCCACAGGAGTATTCTAACCTAAAATCCTAAAAAATATGAAAAAATGAAAATTTTCAAAATTTTCAAAATAGCCAAAACTAAGCTGATATGGGGCTCAAAAAGAAGCAGGACCACTGAAAACTACTATTAGTACCCTATACTGGAATTCTGGAAAATGTTAAAAAATGTAATTTTTCAAAAATTCAAAATAGTCGAAAACTGGCCAATATGGGGCTCAAAACTTTGGATTTTCAGTAGCTAAAAATGATTTCAGAGCCAGAACCACTGAAAACTACCAGTAGTATTATAGACTAAAAACCAGGAAAATATCAAAACATTTCAAATTTCAAAATTTTCAAACTGGTCAAAACCTAGTCAATATGGAGCTCAAAACTTTGGATTTTGCATAACTAAGCATAATTTCAGGGTCAGAACCACTGAAAACTCCCAGAAGTACCCTAACCTAAAATCCTAAAAAAATATGAAAAATGAATAATTTCAAAATTTTCAAAATAGCCGAAATCTGGCTAATATGAAGCTTAAAACTTCGGATTTCCAAAAACTAAGTCTAATTTAACAGTGAAAACCGCTAAAAACTCCCCAAAATACCCAAAACCAAAATTCCGGAAAACACAAAATTATTAAAAACCCTAAATCTCCTTGAAATCTTCAATTCTACATATTTCTTACCTGCTCCTTCATCCGGTCTCATCGTGGGACTTGCCCGTCCCTGTTGTCCACCTCCCATCGAGAACGCATCTATATTCTCCTCAAATCGCAAGTCATCTTGCGCTTTTCGTGTCATACATCTTACTGAATAAAGGTTTTTTATTATAAGCCAAAAATCAAAAAAAAAAAACCTTCATCTACCGTAATCTCCTATTGAAACTACTTTTTCTTCAGATTTTTATTGCCATTCAACTTCAAAAGCCCATATCTCAGCTCCCGTTAGAGATATCAAAAAGTGCTCAACTAATGAAATATTGCTTATAATAAGGGCTACATTTTGTTAGTTGATCACTTTTTGATAATTCTTATGGGAGCCGAGTTAAAGCGCTTTGAAGTGTGCAACACTTCCTAGAGATAACTTTTCTATTTCTCTGCGTCTCCAATCCCTACTAAAGAAAAACCCACATCGATTCCTCCAAGCGACTCTAACCACAATCAAAAACTTGGTCAACATATTAATTGGAGAAGGCGTCGCACTCCTTTTATTCATCTGCCGAATCAAAATCGCTCTTCCAAACTTCCATTCCTTATCCGATTGAGCTTGAATCCTTTGATAAGTATCAGACATCATAGCAATCAATAGATTAATCAATACAATCAATGTGACCATCATATAAATTCCAAAAAGCAATTTTAAAATGATTTTTGCAAAGTCTGGAACGAGATGAAGTGGAGGCATACTGTCAGGTTCGACTAGTCCGAAGAGTGAGAAAAAAAGCATTTCGAGAGTTTGTTCCGGGGAAGCGAGACGCATTAATTCAGCGCTATCTTCGTCGACTGGTTGGTAGGCAGGCTGAAAGAACCTCTTTTATAAGGGCATGAAGGGGAGGGGGGTACCTGGAAGATACTTGTGACATGGAGGGTGAATCCTGCGACGAATAATAGGAGGATGACAAGGAAACGAGCCAAATCGTACATTAGATCTCTGGAAAAGAGATTTTGTAGTTTGTAGCTCGTAGTAGTCTAATAACTTTAAATTAGTTTTTTACCGTCTAAAATGAAGTATAGCTACTTGAACTACGCGTATCTCGCTTCATAGCAAAGCTAGCAAAAAACTGTCAACTAACAAATTGATCAACATAAAAAGCTCTACATTTTGTTAGTTGACCACTTTTTGATATCTCTAATACTAACAGAGTTATGAGCCCTAGAAGTTTAAGGGCCGCTGGCGCCTGCATCTCAACTTCTAACGCTTATATCTCGGCTCCCCTTAGAGCTATCAAAAAACTGTCAACTAAGAAATTGTTTAGCATAAAAAACTACACATTTTGTTAGTTGACCACTTTTTGATATCTCTTACAGTAATCTAGTTATGAGCTTCCAACATAAGGCGCGCTAGCAACTTTTCTCTGCATCTCCCTCTCCCTCTCTCTCATGGGCTATATCTCTGCTCTCCTGCTAGCTATCAAAAAACTGTCAACTAGTAAAATGATCAGCTTAACCTCCTCTACATTTTCCTAATTGACGGTTTTCCTCTACCTCCACTCGCAACAAAGCTATAGGCCAACTTACCGAATAATAATTGCCCATGGTCCAAACAAATGATGTACTGTCAAGAAATCCAAATATTCGACAAACGCAAAAAGCAAGGCAAAGGCAAACAGCTGGTTTTTCAAATATAACATAGTCCTAGCAAAATGTAACTTCTCATCATTATCCAAATGGGTTAGCACTAAAGCAGGGAGGAGGAACGCTAAGACATGGACAGCTATAGCCATAGCAGATAGAACTAGGATGAGGACTTTGACTATCCCTAATCCTGATCCTCCACCGACTGTCGATAACTCTGATACCAGGTTTCCAGAGAGCCAGAGCAAAAGAAGCCATTCAACTGGGTTAGGCGCCACTGATGTGACTTCATACCTAGAAAATAATAATTTTTGGATTACCTCTTATATTATAAAAGAACACTTACATCTTATGAGTGATATTAAGGACAACTATAGTTAAAAGGATGGTGAAGTAGACGTGAGAGACAATATGGCAAACGAATTTGATAATCGGAGCTCGACCAATCCGACTATCCAATGGGAGAGAGAAATAAAACCAAGCAGGAGGACACATTAACACGAATAAAGAGAAAGCCACGAATTTTCCAAAGGACCAATCGACACGGGCGGTCCACACTTCGGTTAGATAGCGTTGCACGGAAGCATAGGAGACTACTTCTTTCTGGGACCACAAAAAATTAGATTAGCTTAAAATAGGTTTTTTTTTACCTGCTCATTTTCAATTAAAACGTCTAGAAGAGGTCTGCCACGGTTGTCTTTGGCTTTGAGGAGAAGCGCCGCATTGTATTCAGTTGCAGTGATACCTGGAAAGGGGGATAACTTTGTTGGGTGGGGAGATAGGGGAAAATGGTTAATTAGGGATTTGTAGAGGAGGTTAAGGGGAGTATTTTGTTAGTTGGAAGTTTTTTGATAGCTAAAAGGGGAAGGGAGATAGGAGCGTTTGAAAAAGGGAGAGACGCAGACAATAAAATAGGCAACGGGGTGTGTATACCCTAGCTAAAACTGGTGTATATTGCTAACCATGAGAGCTATCAAAAAACTGTCAATTACGAAGTTGATCAGCATAAAAAACTGCATATTTTGTTAGTTGATCACATTTTGATATCTCTAACATCAAGCTAGTTATGAGCGTTTAAAGTCGTGGGGAAGCAAAACAGGCTAGCGACGTCTCTCCCTACTTTGAAAGCTTATATCTCGCTAACCGTTAGAGACAGCTGAAAACTGTCAACTGCAAAATTATTCACCATAAAATTCTCTCCATTTTATCAGTTGCCCATTTTTTGATATCTCTAATACTGACAGAGTTATGAACCCTTGAAGTTAGGGTAGAAGCAAACAGGGTAGCGTCATCTGTGACTCTCTTTCACCCCGCATATCTAGTTTAGTTTTAGAGATAGCTGAAAACTGTCAACTAGACAATTGCTTAGCATAAAAACTGCATATTTTGTTAGTTGACCACTTTTTGATATCTTTAACATGAAGCTAGTCATGAGCGCTAGAAGTTAGGGTATAGGCTGACATGGTAGAATCATATGTGGCTCTCTTCAAGAGCTCATATCTAGCTTAGTTTCACTGATAGCTAAAAACTGCCAACTACAAAATCATTAAGCATAAAAAACTACACATTTCGTTAGTTGACCACTTTTTGATATCTCTAATACTAACAGAGTTATGGGCCCTAGAAGTTAGAAGAGGTTCTAGAGGCTCTAGCCTTTCTGCGTCTCTGTGAGCAGCTAAACTTACCCAACAATTCCACAGCCATATTCTCACTAAACACGGCCACATTCAACAAATCCTTCGCTCTCTCCTTCTCCTTCTCCGACATATCTCGATACAACGCCGATAACTTGACAGCAGTCTCAATCGGCGCAGGCGATTGTAAAATGAATTCTTGAAGTGGCTCGTTATCATTGGTCTTTCCGCAAACCATCAAATCAAAAATGAATTTTCTATCCTCCATAAGCTGATGAGTGTCATGTTTTTGTTTTAAAAGGAATCTCAAGCATTCTATATGGTTGTGAGCAGCAGCGAAGCACAGGGGAACTTTTCCTTCCTTTGTCTCTGCTAACGGATCTGCTGACGAGTCAATGAACAGCTTAACCACGCTAAGATGTCCAGCACGAGTTGCAAAATGAAGTCCAGTCCACCCATTTTGGTCCATCACATTAATATTAGATCCCTGGGCGATTAACAATGAGACCATTTCATAGTGACCGTTTTGGGCAGCTAGATGAAGTGGCGTACGCCCACGCCAATCCTTAGCGTGCTGTTGCTGAGTAGACCTTGATAACAGCATTCCTACCACTGCGATATGACCTTGTTGAGCGGCCAGATGAAGTGGGATGACATTCTGGAATTTTTTAAAGATGAGCAAGGATATCCCAAAGGTCTTACCATAGTAGTACTAGTAGCATCCACTTGCACACCTTGATTCAACAACATCCGCACCAAACTATCGTGTCCGGATTGAGCGGCTAAGTGAAGTGGAGTGAAACCGTATTCTGTGGAGAACTCCTTGTTAACATGATGATTGTAGATGGGCGGTTCAGATCTGACAGTGGCTTGAACGTGTTTTAGCATCTCGTTCACGAAATCCGAGTTTCCGTAGAAGGCGGCGATGTGGAGGGCGTTTAGGCCGGTCTGGAATGTCATTTAGGGTGTGTATCTCGATGGGGAGAAGAGATAGCGAAAAATTGTTAACTAGGAAGTTGTATAGGAGAATAAGACGAGTAATTTGTTAGTTGAAAGTTTTTTGATAGCTAGCAGGGGAGCTGAGATATAGCCCATGAGAGAGAGAGGGAGAGTTGTTAGCGCGCTTCACTTTAAAGGCGCATAACTAAGTTACTGTAAGAGCTATCAAAAAGTGATCAACTGACAAAAGATGTAGTTTTTTATGCTGAACAAGTTGCTAGTTGACAGTTTTTTGATAGCTCCACTGATAAGCGAGATATAAGTATTTTAAAGAAGTTATTTAGTTTTTACCTAGTTAAAAATGGATAGTGACTTAAAACGCCGATATCTAGGTTCCCAGCAGAGATATCAAAAAGTGGTCAACTAGTAACTTGTTCAGCTTAACTTTTTCTACAATTCATTAATTAACAGTTTTCTCCTATCTTTAATGGCTAACGAGTTATGAGCCTCCAAAGTGAAGCGCGCTAGTTCTCTGCGTCTCCTATCTTTAAATAGCTATAACTCCGCTTCCCTTATAGCTATCAAAAAACTTTCAACTAACAAATTGCTCATTTTAACCTTCTCTACAATTCTGTAGTGTACACTAACCTTCCTCGAACATCGCTTCCATAAAATCTTATCAAACGCCTCCAAAATCGATATAAACCCATTTTTGGCTCCAAGGTGAAGTGCAGTCATTCCGTGCTGAAATTTTATTTTTATTTTTATTTTTTCCCTATTATAAGGGAACCAACCGAATTCTCATCCTCAGCGTTAGCTCCATTCTCCAGAAGAATCTTGACAATATTAGCGTGCCCTCCAGCGGCTGCCATATGAAGTGTAGTGGCTTCCAGGGTCTTTGTCTTAGCTTGGATTACCATTGGCTTATCGATCATCATCAGCTCCCGGACCACAGCGAGACTTCCCTGGAAATAGAAGGCTTAGATGAGGCTAGCTAAGCCACTTACTTTCATAGCTGCGATATGAGCACAGGTGAACCCATTATGATCTATAGCAGTCAAAACCCCTCGATTATTGTTATTCCTCATTTTCAAAAATAATTTAACCACATCAGGGAAATCATTTTCTGCAGCCAAATGAAGTGGCGTCTGCCCTTTGTCGTCTCGAGCGTTGGGGTTCGCGCCAAGGGCAAGGAGAGTTTGAGAGACGGCAAGTTGCCCGAATTTGGCGGCAAAGTGAAGAGCGGTCTGTAGTTTGTAGTTTTATAGTGATCAAAATCTTCAAAAAGTAGGGTACCTGATTATCCAGCGTGATAGCTTCCAACGAGGCTCCGTGGTCTTGTACCAAGACATTAACCACTTTTACATGGCCATTTTGAGCGGCAAGGTGTAACGGGGCCTCTCCTGTCTTGGACTTGCTGTTAACAAAAGCTTTGTGTTGGAGGAGAAGATGGACTATGGATAAATGACCATTGTAGGCTGCTAGATGAAGAGCAGTTCTTCCCATTTCATCAAACACATCGATACGGGCGTGGTGCTAAAGAAGGGTATAAGTTTGTTAGGAGTGGAGATAGGGGGAAATGGTTAACTAGTGATTTGTAGAGGAGGTTAAGCTGAACAATTTGTTAGTTGACAGTTTTTTGATAGCTATAACGGGTAGGGAGATATACGCGCTAGAAGTTAAGTTGAGATATACGCGCTATAAGTCAACTTCTAGGGCTTATATCTCGCTTATCTTTAGAGCTATCAAAAAACTGTCAACTAACAAAATATTGCTTTTAATAAGGACTACATTTTGTTAGTTGAACACTTTTTGATAGCTCCCTCCCTAAGCGAGATATAACCCTTTAAAGTAAGGCTTTCTCTATCTCTGCGTCTCCCCTAACTTCTTGAAGTTGTAACTCGCTTCCCATTAAAGCTATCAAAAAATTGTCAACTAACAAATTGTTCAGCTTAACCTCCTCTACAATTCACTAGTTAACCATTTCCTCCATCTCCCCTCCCAACCTCGCTTACCTTCAACAAAATATTCGCCACCCCTAAATGCCCCCTCGCACACGCCTCCAACAACGGACTCCAACCATTCTTGCTCTGCTTATTCTGCACAATTTGCACTGCTCCTGCACCAATTTTGTTAACCATTGCAAGAAGGACAGCTTGGTTGCCGGACCGTGCCGCCATATGCATCGCTGTCTCGTTTGCGTTGAGCGACGGCATTTCAACCATTCCACCGTAGTCGATGAGCAGGTTCACTAGTTTTGCGTCTTCTCCCGGGAAATGAAGTTGACGGTGTTCGATTTCAGCGGCGTAGTGGAGAGCCGTGAAGCCGTCCTGGGAATTGGGTTTTTGGGAGTGTAGAAGAGAGGGAGAGACGCAGAGAAACAAAAAAGTATCATCTGCGTCTGTCTCATCTTCAACGGCTCATAACTCGGCTCTCGTTAGAGATATCAAAAAGTGGTCAACTAGTGAAATGTAGCCCTTATCAAGAGCAATATTTCATTAGTTGACCACTTTTTGATATCTCTAACGGGACCCGAGATATAGGGCTTTGAAAGAGGAAGACTTACCACCGTCCTATGATTAACATGCTCTTTGAGCTGCTCTGGCGTCAAAATCTCCGATAAATGCTTCAAAATCATTGAAGCTGCTTCAAAATTGCATGACTTAGCAGCGACTTGAAGTGGCGTCTCTCCAATTTTCGAGCAGATTTGGGAATCGGCGTTTTCATTAAGCAGGAGTCTGAATTAGGTTTTTTAATAGGCCCAAACTACAGTAACCCTACCTCATAATCTCCTTATTCCCATTTCTCGCCGCTATATGTAGACAAGTTTCCCCATCCATCTGAGCAACATCCGGTTGCCCTCCGCTCTTCAACAACATCATCGCACAATCTCGGGATTCGGGACCATCGAGACTAGCCGCTATGTGAAGAGCAGTCTGTCCCAACTCCCCTCCCTTCACATGGATATCGGCGCCACTTCCCAGAAGAGTCTCTACCACAGAAGCTTTTCCAGATTGGACTGCTACATGAAGAGCTGTATAGTTATCTCTTGTTCTGACGTCTACATTGGTTCCTCGGGATATTAACATTTTGACCACGTCATTAAACCCAGCGGCGGCTGCCGAGTGAAGGCCAAGGGCTCCTTTTTTATTTGGCATCATTAATGGGACACCTGTAACCCTATGATACAAGGTACAGTACCCCCTAATCCTTACCTCTCTTCAAAAACGCTAAGGCTGTGCTAGTGTGCCCTGAACATGCTGCAATATGAAGTAAAGTTGATCCATCACGAGTCCTTGCTTTAAGAGATCCCCCGAATTTATCGATTAATGACTCTACCATCTGCGTATCTCCTCTCTCGGCAGCCACATGGACTGGCGTTTTGTCCTCTTTGTCGTGGATATTGGCGTCCGCGCGGAGTTTGAACATTATTTTGAGCATTCCTTGGTCACCGACTTCTGCTACCTGGAAAAGGAGCGTTATCTTGGTTGGGAGAATAGATAGAGCGAAATGATTAACTAGAGATTTATTGGTCATGATAAGAGCTACAATTTGTTAGTTGAACGCTTTTTGATAGCTTTAAAGCTAAGCGAGATATCGGCGTTTGAAGTTCACAAGGATAGAGCGTCTTACAGCTTGTCTCCTCACTTCTAAGGCTTGTATCTCGTTTGTTGTTAGAGATATCAAAAAATGATTAACTAACGAAATATTGTTCTTAATAAGGACTACATTTTGTTAGTTGACCGCTTTTTGATAACTCACACCGTAAGCAAGATATAAGCCTTTAAAGCAAAGCGCGCAATTCAGCCGACTTGCGATATTTCTCTGCGTCTCTAAAAGCCTCTATCTCGCTTCTGGTTACAGCTATCAAAAAACTGTCAACTGCAAAATTACGCAGCTTAACCTCCTCCACAATTCACTAGTTGACAACGTTTTGCTATCTCCATTCCTAGCAAAGATATTCTTATTTTAAAGCGCTTACCTCATGAAGCGGCGTCCTTCCCACCAAATTCTGCACATTCGCATTATCACAACCAGCCGCTATCGCTGTCCGCACAGCTTCAATACTACCGCTTCTAGCAGCCAAATGAAGAAGTGTATCCCCATTTCCATCAGCTTTCCTTGTTTGCTCATCAGATGGTCCCGATAACAAGAGCTCCACTATATTAACATTTCCAAATTTGAATGCTAGATGAATTGGGAGAGATCCTTCTCCATCCTCTGCCATTCTTTGATCTGTATCCTCCAGAATCCTTTTTACTATTGGAAACGCTTTTTTCGACTTCCTCTCACAAGCTACATGAATAGCTAGCTGCTTCTTAGGCCCCGCCCCTTTTCTTAATAGCTCAGAATATCTTTTGAGAATTAATTCAAGAGTTTCCACTGATGAATACATTGCGGCGATATGTGTGGCGTTTCGGCCGTCTTTAGTGATGTAATCCACTCGGGCACCTTTCCTTATCATTTTGTCGACAATTGGGTCCTTGCCGGCTTTGACGGCGAGTAGGAAGGCTGTGAAGCCGTGCTGGAAGGATATATGATGAGGAAAAGGCTTTTAAAAAAGTGTAAAAAAGATTTGGGGGTAGGTGGAATTGAACCTGACCCCTGTTTGACGGTAGTGACTTCATGGAAAATCCCACTGAGCCATTTTTCCAAATTTTTGAAAATCAGCTAAAAACTCGATTTTAAAATGAAAATATAGATTTTCAAGGATCCCAAGCTTATTTTTCGTATTTTGGAGGAACGCTAACCTTTAATTTTCCCGGTTTTTCATAAAAAATCGGTAAAAATCACCCTAAAACTCGATTTCCCCCTAAATTTGAAGTAAGTTTGGCTAAAAACAATGTAAATCAGCTCAAACGAAAATGCAAAAAATATTTGGTGGTAGGTGGAATTGAACCTGACCCCTATTTGACGTTAACCATTTTATGGAAAATCCCACTGAGCCATTTCCGCAAGTTTTTTGAAATAAGTCAAAAACTCGATTTTAAAGGGTAAATAGGGGTTTTAAAGGAATCTGAGTTCATTTTTTTCAGTTTCAAAGCAAAAAAAACCCCATTTTCCCCAAGAAACTCACATTATCAGCCATACTAAAATCGCTCCTCTTAATCGTCTCCATCTCCTTCTCCACATTCACCCACTCATCTCTCTTCGCAAAATACAATATCTTTGTCTGTGGATCAGCCATTGCCAAGTCATCAGCCGACATTTCTTCATGAGACGAAGCATGTGAAGTGATACTCTCCCTGAATGGTGGTTTCCCGAGAGAAGTTCCATGGGGAGGTGTTAAACTATCCCTTGATGGTTGTTTAGGTACAAATACAATCCGAGAGTTTTTTCCAATTTGAAGATGAGTTGAAGATCTTCTAAGCGCTGGAATAGCCCTCCCCGGCGTCGCTACAGTATCCCCATCGGCGTTTAGCAACTCCTGAAATGATAAGGATTACTGTAACGCTTAATTTTTAATCTACCTCTAAACTAGCCGCTTTCCCTAGAAACCATTCCCGTCTAGTAACGGATTTCGATTTTCGAATAAGTTTTTTAGTCGTAGCCATCTCCTAACCAGGGGGAAAAAATAAAATGAGCAATTCCGGGTCCCTCTCGTCAATTTTATGACTAAAGTACAAATTAGGGCGGCCAGAAGGGGAATTAATTGAAAACTTTACCCCTTTTTTAGTGCCGCGTCATTTTATAGGCCGCCCGTAAAAAGGGGAGAGGGAGAGGGGAGGAAAGGGTATTTGTAAGGGGGATAACTCGGTTGGGAGGGGAGATAGGGAATAGTTGTCAACTAGTGAAATGTAGAGGAAGATAAGTTAAGCAATTTGTTAGTTGAAAGTTTTTTGATAGCTCTAACGAGAAGGGAGTTATAACCTCAAGAAGTTGGGGGAGACGCAGAGAAGGCTTGCTCCTCACTTTAAAGGCTCATATCTCGCTTAGAGTGAGAGCTATCAAAAAGTTGTCAACTAGTCAAATGTAGAGGAAATTAAGTTGAGCAATTTGTTAGTTGAAAGTTTTTTGATAGCTCTAACGAGAAGGGAGTTATAACCTCAAGAAGTTGGGGGAGACGCAGAGAAGGCTTGATTGCTTGCTCCTCACTTTAAAGGTTCATATCTCATTTGCCATTAGAGCTATCAAAAAGTTGTTAACCAAGAAAATGTATCCCTTATTAAGAGCAATATTTCATTAGTTGACAGTTTTTTGATAGCTCTAACGAGAAGGGAGTTACAAGCGTTAGAAAAAAAGAGAGACGCAGAGAAACGAGGATACAAGGTTTTCTGCGTCTCTCTATCTCTCAACTGGATCGTAGAAATTCCATTTTCCCATTATTCTCAAAAAAAAAAACTTACAGTAAGCCCCAATTGCTTCAATTCAAGGGGATCCTTATCCCGTAGAAGTTGCTCGATCATTCCTACTCGATTCGATAGCTCTTGGTCGTCGAAGGAACGGGAACGCTGGAATAACAAGGTGTAACTTGGTTAGGGATGGAGATAGCAGAAAGTTGTCAACGAAGGAGTTGTAGAGGTCTTTAAGATAAGCATTTTGTTAGTTGACCACTTTTTGATAGCTATAAGGGGAGCGGAGATATAAAGGTTTGAAGTTTGAGGCTTGGTTTCTCTGGGTCTTTCACTAAAACCCTTATATCTCGGTTCCCGTGATAGCTATCAAAAAACTGTCAACTAACAAAATGTAGCCCTTAACCTCCTCTACAATTCATTAGTTAACCATTTCCCTCTATTTCCCCTCCTAACCCCTCAAAAAACTCACTTTCGGTGTCTCCTCCCTCCTCCTATATATCTTATGATAAGTAACCCCCTTCATATCTTCCAACGCTGTTCCTAGAATCCCTTGTCTCGTCTGTGGCTCCTCACTAGCTTGTTCCAACTCCTCCACCATTTTATTCATTTCTCTTAACCCTCTGGATAGAATTCCACCTCCTCCACTTCTCCTCCTCTTAAAATCCTGCCGATCATCGTCGGCCGATTTGGGGCGTGTCCATCCGGTTACTGTAGATCCTGAGCTGGCTCTGGAATCTTGTGGTGGGGGACCATATGAGATCATTTCTCGTGATTGACGACGTCTTCTAAAATATGCCCTTTTATTAGGGGATTCTAAGCCTGGCTCACCTAATAAACCGTCCGGATTCTGTTCTGTGTGATTCTGTGTGATGAGTGGTGGATGTGGTTGTGGGACCAGGGATATTAACTATGGATACATGAGAAGAAGAGCCAGGTTGCGAGGGAATCATCTGGAATGATTTTGGTCTAGTTTTTCGAAGAAATTTCGAATAAAAATCGGGTTTAGCCATCAAAACCACAATATTAGATTATGAAACGATGAAAAATAGACTCGGGACCCTCGAAAACTCATATTTACCATTTAAAATCAAGTTTTTGGCTCATTTTCAAAAAAGTTGCAAAAATGGCTCAGTGGGATTTTCTATGAAATTGCTAAGGTCAAATAGGGGTCAGGTTCGATCCCAACTATAGCTAATTTTTTTTGCTTTTTATTTTAAGCTAGTTTAAGTCATTTGAGGCAGGGTTTGATGGAGTTTAAGTGAAAAATTTTGTTTTTGGTTGATTTTCGAGGGAAAAACCAGTCTAATTGTGGTTTTTGACACTTTAAAATGCGAAAAATGAGCTCAGAACCCTTTAATACATGAATTAAAATTTAAAAATCGCGTTTTTGGCTCATTTTCAAAAAAATTGCGAAAATGGCTCAGTGGGATTTTCCATGAAATTGCTAAGGTCAAATAGGGGTCAGGTTCGAGTCCAGCTATCTTTAAATCTTTTTTGCACTTTGTTTTGAGCCATTTGAAGTGATTTGAAGCAAGGTCTGATGGAGTTTGAGTGAAAAATCTCGTTTTTGGATGATTTCCGAGGGAAAAACCAATCTAATAATGGTTTTTATCACTTTAAAATGCGAAAAATGGGCTCGGGACCCTGTAAAACCCCTAATTACCTTTTAAAATCGAGTTTTTGAGCACTTTTCAAAAAAATTGCGAAAATGGCTCAGTGGGATTTTCCATGAAATCGCTCTGGTCAAATAGGGGTCAGGTTCAATTCCACCTATCGCTAAATCATTTTTGCATTTTTTAAAAAACCATTTCTCATTTTAATTTTCCATTTTATCACATTTTTAAAGAAAATCCCTTTTGAAAAAAAAACCAATTTTTTCTTACTACATATATTTCTTCTTCTTCTTGTTCATAGTAACATTACAACGCCCTCCAATTATTTAGTTGAAAAGAGGTCTCTCTCTCTCTCTCTCATTCTCTCTCTCTCTCTCTCTCTCTCTCTCCCTCACAAACGTATCCGTTTTTCGTCAAAACCCACCTCCTTGTGCTTAGCAACAAACAGATACGAAAAAAAGTATCTTTTTCCAAGGGAAAAAGAGGAAATATGTGATGTTTGGTGAAAGGAAAAAAGGAATTTTGGTTGCACTTCTTCTTTTTTCCGTATTTGGAAAGAGAAGCGTTTTGGGAGGTCTCTTGAACTCTTGGTTTTGGCGGGTTTATTGGGTGCAAGTGAGAATTTTCCAGAAAAAAAGGTCTGGAAATGGCTCATAATAGCCTTAAATAGTTTAAACCAAAAAGCAAAAAACATTTAGCCATTGGTGGAATTGAACCTGACCCCTATTTGACCTTAGCAATTTCATGGAAAATCCCACTGAGCCATTTTCTCACTTTTTTGAAAAATTCTCAAAAACTCGATTTTAAATGGTAAATAGGGGTTATCGAGGGTTCTGAGCTCATTTTTCGCATTTTAAAGTGATAAAAACCACTACTAGATTGATTTTTCCCTCGAAAATCATCCAAAACCAAGATATTCACTTGAACTCCATCAAACAATGCCTAAAATGGATTAATCTGGCTTAAAACAAAATGCAAAAAATATTTCAAGATAGTTGGAATCGAACCTGACCCCTATTTGACGTTAACCATTTCATGGAAAATCCCACTGAGCCATTTGTCCAAATTTTTTGAAAATAAGCCAAAAACTCGATTTTAAATGGTAAATAGGGGTTTTCGAGGGTCCTGAGTCCATTTTTCATAGTTTCAAGAATCGATTCCATAGTTTTAATCCTCATTTTCAGAATTTCAGACCTAAAATAAGTCACCAACGGCGCTATAATCAAACCAACCTGTATCGGATGCCTCCTTGGTATACCACCTGCATATCTAACCGGTACCGTATCCATATCCACATCCTCCGACGGCCGTCTCCTACTCATTTCACCTATCGACGAAGCCTCTCGTAGAGCTCTCCCGAGGATTCCGCCACGTGGCGAATCCATTTTGAATTGTGACACCGGGATAATTAAGAATAAAACTAGGAGATTAAGTGGGAGGTTAATTTTGCTGGAATTAAGAGAGATTTTGAAAAAAAAAAGAAGAAAAAGTAAGTATTACGAAATAAGAAAAAGAAAAAGAAAAGAGGAGGAAAAGCATTCAAAAAGTAGTAGGTATTTATGAAGAGAATGAACAATAGAGACACAAAATAAGAACATTCGAGATCCATTTGGGAAAGAGGTTTTTATTTGGAATTTTGCACTTTTACAAGGGGGAAACCATTTTTTGAGGGTATTGGGTCCTTTAAATGGAGATAACTGGATTTAGGTAAGATATAGCAAAAAATAGTCAACTAGTGAATTGATCAGCATAAAAAACGACACATTTTGTTAGTTGACCACTTTTTGATAGCTCAAACGGGAACTGAGATATAGCCGGTTGAAGTGAGGGTTAAAAAATACTTTTTTTAAAATAGCTATATCTCGCTTGGGATTGAAGATAGAAAAAAGTTGTCAACTAACAAAATGTGTAGTTTTTTATGCTGAACAATTCACTAGTTGACCATTTTTTGATAGCTATGAGGGGAACTGAGTTATAGCAGTTTTAAGTGAAGTTATTTCATAGAAATGAACAAAATAGCAAGGTTGACTCATAAATTACCTAAAAAGGATAAATCACCGATTTTCAGAATTTTTTTTTTCGTTAAATACTGTTTTCCCCTTTATAATATTCGATTTTCTCTAACTTTCATCAAGAAATCCATAATTTTTCAAATTCCGGCTGAAAGGGGCGTGGCTTAAATTTCAAATCCCTTCAACTCGGCTAGAAATCATCAGAATTGACTGAAAACTTTTTTGGGAACTTTTTAAACTATTTCAGACTCCTGGTATAAATTTCAGACAATTTGGGAAACTTTTTTTTTTTTGGGTTCCCTAGTTAGAAGTTTTTTATGGCTTAGATTTCTATCGGGTAATATTCCCTTCAAATTTCTAAATATTTTTATAATTGGATTTTTTTCAGCTTTATTTTGAAGTGAGTTAAGCTTTTTTTGGAAAAAAAAAATTCTAGGAGAGAGAGGAGAGACGCAGACAGTTAGAGTGTCGGCGTCTCTCCCTCTCTTCCCGACGAGAAGGGGGCGACGCTCAACTTCAAACGCTCATAACTCGGTTCCCGTTAAAGCTATCAAAAAACTTCCAACTAACAAAATGTCCAGTTTTTTATGCTTACCAATTTTGTAATTGACCACTTTTTTCTATCTCTAACCGGAAACGAGTTATAAAGAGTTTATCATATGATATCCTGCAAAAATGTTAAAAACCAAGAAAAAAAAGTAATTCCATCGCAACTACTAACCCAAAAAAAAGTCTCTCCGTAGCCGGGTAGTCTAGTCGGCATGTGTGGGTGCTCACTCAAAAGTAATAGGGAGGGAGAGAAGAAGAAAGCAGGTGCACACATATGGACCTCTTAAAATGACCATTTCCGGTCAAGCCTACCCCACAAGGTCCCAACTAAGAGGAGAGAGAAAGAGAGAACTTGGAAGAAGAAAAGTAAAATAAGAAAAAAGGGGGCGGAGCCTATTTGGTTTAGGGGAAACATCTGGAATAAGGGGGGAATTGGATAATTAAGTGGGAGAGTGTGAAAGGTGACATAACGAGTTAAGGGAACCCGGTCATTAAGAGGGGGAGGGGAAATGGGAAAAAATATGTGCACTTGGGAATCCCGAAAAAAAAAGAAATTGAAAAAATGGGAAAAACTAGGAAAACCAGGTTAGAAAATAGTTTTTTAGGATCAAATAAAAAGGTAAAAACTATTTTATATCTTTTGGACTCGAACTTATGAGGCTTCATTGCTCTGGATCACCGGGCAACTCTCTTACCACCTGAGCCATCCTTCATTATCTCCCCTCCCAGCTTGCTGCCGGATGCCGCCCCCCCCCCCCCTTGGTTTCATGACGACCCTCCAGTAATGTGAAAAATCGCAGCAGCGTGGCGCAGTGGAAGCGTGCTGGGCCCATAACCCAGAGGTCGGTGGATCGAAACCACTCGCTGCTAGAACTTTTTTTGTTTTTTTGGGGAATGGTTTTTTTGTTGAAATAAATCTATTTTGATTCACAAAAGAGAAAAACTAGATAACATAACCCTGGAAACTAATCCATTTTGATTTATGTGACGACTTAATTAGTACTGTTGGTTTTCCCTTTTTCATATCTAAAAGGGGGTTATTTTGTGAATAAAGAAGGCTAGAAATGCTCTAGAAAAATCAAGAATTCTGTCACTCATTCTTAGTAGGGCTCCACATAGAAATAGAGTAGTACGAAAAGGAAAAAATGTACTCTTCACCAAAAAAAAGGAGAAGAGTACTAGCGGAAATACGCAGGTAGGAGGGTGGGGAGAAAAGAAACTTATGAAAAGATATTTATTTTTTTTTATTGAGGGATTTTGGATTCCTTTAATAAAAAGGCAGGGAGATTTTTTTGCAGAAAACATTTCAGATTTGACTTGAAAATGAATTTCCATTGAAATTCTGTGTATTTCATTCGACTCTTACCTTAAATTGCGTATAACTCGATATCTGTTAGAGATAGAAAAAAGTTGTCAACTAACAAAATGTAGAATATTTTAAGCTGAGCAATTCACTAGTTGACCACTTTTTGCTATCTTTAACAAGAACTGAGTTATAAGAGTTTTAAAAATGTAACCAATTTTTTGTTTTGAAAAATGACAATGACTCAAAATTCAAAAATTTTATTTACAAAATTCTGTATTTTTATTACTTTGAGGTTCTCAGCAAGCTTAATTGAGGTGCATCACTCTAAATATAGTAAAGAGACGCAGACAGTTAAGCTCTCTACGTGTCGGCGACTCTCCCTCTCTCTCCCTCTCTCGGCACTCTCGGCAGGATGACTCTCAACTTCAAGCCTCTATAACTTGGTTCCCGTTAGAGATAGAAAAAAGTTGTCAACTAATAAAATGTTGAGCTTTTTACGCTGAGCAATTCATTAGTTGATAACTTTTTTCTGGCGCTAACGAAAACCGAGATATAAAAGTTTCAAAAATGTAACCAATTTTTTGTTCTGAAAAATGCCCCTGATACTAAATTCAAAAATTAAATTTTAAAAATTTTATATTTTTATTATTTTCAGTTTTTCAGCTAGCTTAACTTAGCTATATCACTCCAAATATAGTGAAGAGACGCAGACAGTTAGACTCTCTACGTGCCGGCGTCTCTACCTCTCGCCAATTTCGCCAGGATGATTCTCAACTTCAAACGCTTATAACTCGGTTCCCGTTAGAGATATCAAAAAGTTGTCAACTAGAAAAATGTGCAGTTTTTTATGCTGAGCAACTTTGTAGTTGATCACTTTTTGCTATTTCTAACGGGAACCGAGATATAACAGTTTTAAAAATGCAACCAATTTTTTTGTATATTCCCTTGTTCAATAAATATCGTCTCTTTTCATTTACCATCATTCCTATAAAAATGTCACTTTTCTTTGTGCGCACATTGCAGTTAACCGTGGGAAAAAATCGGGGAGGGAAATACATTATTCGATGATTTAATGGGGAGGGAAAGAGGTGGACAATGAGAAAAATAATATGATGAATGAATAATAACATGTTTACCATTTTGTTTACAGATTTTTAGGTTGATTTGAAAAAAAATTTGAAAAAAAAATAATTTTTCGAAAAAAACAATTTTTTTGTTCCGGCAAGAAATGGGCAAGTTGCCCACCAAAATAGGTTTTTTTCAGGATTTGTGGATTTTCAGCATGTATATATGTGGTTTTGACCTGAAATTCAAAAAAAAGTTATTTTGCTCTATACCATGATTTGTGGCGTCTACATGTATTATACACCTAGTATTATTCCGGCAAGAAATGGGCAAGTTGCCCACCAAGATAGTTGCTCTGACAATCAAAAAAATGGAAAAATCCTGGAAACTAGGTAAACCGGCAACTTGCCCAGTCTTGCCCACCCTTGCCCATTTTGTAAAATAGCATTTTTTCAACAGCTGCTATCTACCTAAATACAGCAGTTTCTCTCTGCTGAGCGAACCTTTGAATGGGCAACTTGCCCAACCTTGCCCACGTCTTGCCCATCCTAACCCGTTTTTTCTTGCTCATCCTAACTCTAACTAAAAATGGCTCAAGACACACCCATCTGTCATCACCCCCTCTCCATGACAGGTGGTACTAAAAAAAGAGAGATGTCTCTTCGAGTTCCCTCCAACTAACACAGATTCTAATTTTTTCCCACTTCTCCTCTTTTTTCTCTCTCTCTCTTCCATATCCGTTTTTGAAAATGAAAAAATATTATGTTTTTTTTCTCTCTCCCTTTCAAAGAGATCAAAGAGAACAAAGTAAGGTCATTTGTCTACAGATAACTGAAAAAACATATATTATGTAAAACAAGGTCATGCCCTTGTATTAAAAATAGATTCAAAACCAAAAATAAAAAAAATAATAATAAGCGGTGAATTATTTTTTTTATAACCCACTTAAACAAAAATTGGCTCCATAGAGACGTTTTTCTTGTCCAATTTTTTATTGGTTTTCCCTTTTTCGTCTTTTTTTCGTCTTGTTATAAGCATTTTTATGGAGGCTTTTTGGTGGCCAAGTTGCCCAGGTTTTGCCGGATTTTTTTTACTACAGTAGCACCAACTTGTCCGGGATTTGGCTGAAGTAGCCGGATTTTATAATAGTTTTAGCTGATTTGGAAAGTAACTTTTTGGTGGGCAACTTGCCCTTTTCTTGCCGGTTTTTGGTAGGAAAGTTTCCTGACGGATTATAAAAGTTCCTATCTTGATGGGCAAGTTGCCGGACTCTTGCCGGACCTGAAAGCTTCGTTTTATAGTAGATGTCTCAAAACTGATGGTTTTTACTTTATGCTAGTTTTGCTTGATTTTGGAAGCAAATTTCTTGGTGGGCAACTTGCCCATTCCTTGCCGGATTTTAGTGGGTAATTTGGCTAGATTCGGACGGCTTAGGGAAGTAACTATCTTGGTGGGCAAGTTGCCCTTTTCTTGCCGGATTCCTAAAACCAAAAAAAACTACTTTTCCAGAAAAAGTAAAAATAAATATAAAAAATAAAAAAATCGGGCACTTTGCCCACCACCTTGCCCACCATATTTTTCTCATTTTCCCACTCATTCCCTCCCGTTGCACACAAAAAAATGTACACACCGACTAAAGGCGGGGGGACATACATAAATCCGTTTGAATTATATGTCCAAAAAAAGAGGGCATGTATATAGCGAGAGCCTTCTTTCAAATTAGTCCTTCTTTTCTAACCCATTTTGTGGGTGTTCTTACGATGAAATGAGAGTAGTAGTGGTGGATGGGGGGATGACGTATGACCATCAAATTGAAGACGACACTTTTTTTCTTTTTTTTTTGGCTATAGTCAGGGTGGGCAAGAAAGTGGCAAGTTGCCGGGCATTTTGCCAAAGTTTTTCGAAAAGTGGGCAACATGCCGGGCAAGTTGCCGCCGTAGCCATGTCACCCTACAACTCTCATCTTGTCCAATAACTAACTTCCCTCTCGCCATCCCATTCAAAATTCGCTGACGTCACAGCTGACTCATCCCATTACCGTACCCTTTTCCCAAGACTCCGCCCCTTTCTTCCGGCGTCTCTTTGGGAATCATCACCGCCGCTCCCTTCTCCAATCATTTCGTCTTTTTTTCTGCCCCCCTCGTAGGTCGTCCTGCTCTGAGTTTGGCACGGTTTTGGCACGGTGCCAGGGGGTAGCGCACCCTCTCTCTCTCTCTCTCTCTATCATTTTTTTCATTTTTTCTTTGATCCAAGTGGTTTTTCTTGATTTTGACAAAATATTAGCCCGACGGGTTAATTAATTTTGAACGTTTTTTTTTCCCGATTTCAAAACACATGCGCGCACGGTTTCGGCACTCCAAGGGATGCAAAAACAAAGTTTTTATTCCAATTCAAACCAAAGGTGCCGGCACGAAAACGGCACGTTGTTTCCCAAAAATCCAAAACCGACGGGTTCATTAGTTTCGACTTAAATTCGCGCTTTTACTAAGCCGTAACACGAGTCGTACTTTATCCGTGACTAATGACTTCAAGGGATAAAGCACCTTCCCCAACAGCCCAATTAGGAAACAGCACCTTTCTCAACATCCTATCTTTTCTCCCATTCCCCTCTCATCCAAATTTGTCTGACGTCATTGAAACATATATCTAACAGCCACTCGTTGGCTCCGCCCTTTTTTTTGGCGCGCACTCTTTCTTCAGCCGCTCCCCCTCCCCTTTCCATCATTTTATCGGTTTTGATGATGGTCGTCCTGCTCTCTCTCTCTCTCTTCCTTTTTATTAAAGATGTGTGTGTTCGACACTATGAGGAGCGCTGTTTCTAGCAAGGGACAGGGTTTTGAACGCGCGTTTTCTTTCTTTCTCTCTCTCTCTCTCTCTTTTTTTTTCTAATCGATTTGAATGCTTCGTCATCATTCATTTTTTCTTTTTTTTGTTTTGATCATGTGATTGAAATTGATTTCGACAGATTTTGACAGAAACGGCACATGTGCTCTGAGATTAGTGGTTTTTGGTAGGCTATTTAGGAAAATGGTTTGATGGCACATGTGCCGAAATCAGGATTTTTTGATTAGTGGTTTCGGCAAGGTTTCGGCACGAAAACGGATGGGACATATCGCTTTCAATAGGTTCTAACACATGTGCGCACACTTTCGGCACAGCACGTGCCAAAATTAAGTTGATCCGGAAACCTAGTTGGGGCGCACAAGCTCGCACACTTTCGGCACAAAAACGACACAAAAAAATACATTAGTTAATCTTGCTAAGTTTTAACACGATCATTTGAAAAGTAGTAGTGGAAGGGCCTATAAATTGAAAGCGCCACTTTTTTTCGGTTGGGCAAGAAAAGGGCAAGAAAGGGCAGCATGCCGGGCAAGTCCAATGGTTCCCTGACGTCACGCCTGACCCAACCCCATTACCGTACCCCTTTCCCAAGACTCCTCCCCTTTTTCGGCGTCTCTTTGGGAATCGCCGCTCCCGTCTCTAACCCCAATCATTTTTTTATGACCCTATCGGTTGCCCTCTTTTCTCTCTCTCTCTCTCTCTCTCTCTCTCTCTCTCTCTCTCTCTCTCTCTCTTTTCTATTCTTTGTTTCTTTTTATTTAAAGATGTGTGTTGAACAGTTTGTCGAGGAGGAGCGCACCCCTTTTTTCCTTTTTTTTCCAGCATGTGACGGGGTCAGGGTCTCTCTCTCTCTCTCCCTTCCAAGTTGTAATCATCATGGAAAATCTTCGTTTTTTTTCTCGACACCGCTGTAATTTTACAGTGTGACGTATGTGTTCATTTCCCCGCAATTGACTGTGTAAACCCATTTTCATTTTTACTAATAGGTAACTGACTTGCGGGCGAAATTAATAGTTTCGGGGAGACATTCTAGAAATTGGCTGGCACGGAAACGGCACGAAACAAGGGGTCGGCACGGAAACGGCACGGACGTCAAGATTAGAAAAAAACAACGGCACATGTGCCAAATGTCAAGACAACATCTACTATCATTTTTATCTCTTTTCATCTTCCTATCAAAACAAAAACCGTTTCTCTCTCTCTCTCTCTCTCTCTCTCTCTCTCTCTCTCTCTCTCTCTCTCTCTCTCTCTCTCTCTCCACTTTCCCACCACAATTTCATATATATATATAAATTGTGTTCAGATTCCTCTTCTCTTTTCCATTTCTTGTATCTTCTTCTTCTTCTGACCCCGATGTTCTCTTTTTTGTTATACACACATTGCTCATGCTCTGATTCATTTTTTTTTCGTTTTTCGAAATTATTTTGAATGAGAGAGAGAGAGAGAGAACCTCCGTTTTCATTTTATTTTCAAACCCGTCGCTTTTTATTAACATGCCCTTATAATAGGGCAACAATATCGATGTAGATTCACATCATTACCATAGCCAGCAATGGCATTTTCTCTCTCTCTCTCTCTCTCTCTCTCTCTCTCTCTCTCTCTCTCTCTCTCTCTCTCTCTCTCTCCTCCTCCATCCATATACATTATTTCGTATCGATAAAATGTCCATACCTGGCACCGAGGCACCCCGCGCGCGCTCCCCTCGCCCTCTTTTTTATAGTCTTCTGACCCCATCCGAGTTGTATTTCATTGCTACAATTCACCCTTTTTGCTCGCGGTATACCTGAACAGACACTAGCTGGCTCTCATAGACAGCTGCATTATGTATATAGTTTTTTGAAATGGGTATAACTCGATTGTGGTTAGAGATAGGAAAAAATGGTTAACTAACGATTTGTGCAGTTTTTCAAGGGGAATAATTTGTTAGTTGACAACTTTTCGGTAACTTCACTTGTAGAGGAGATATAGGTGGTTAAACAAGGTATATCGTTTTTAGGTGGTAGCTGAGCTAGCTAGGTTTAAAAAATTGTTACTAGACCACCACCTGCGCCAAAAAAAAATACGACCTTCAACTTTGGTTCGTATGTTTTTTTTTGGGAATAGCCCTGAAGTGGATGGGTGAACATCTGCTAGTTTTGCCTGAGGCCTTTAGGGTACGGTAGTTTTTTTTTTCATAACATTGGAGACAGCTCTAGTTAGAGATTACTGTAGTTAGCTTGAGAATACAAAACTTGGGGAGTGAAGTTAGATTTAATTGTTATTAACCCGTTTTTATTAGTTTAGGTTAAGGAGCTCTAGTTAGGGGTTACTGTAGCTTAGGATCTAGAACTTATTGCACCTTTGGATTGAAGTTTCCAAGTTTCAATGGATTTCTTAACTACTAGTCTATATATTATACATAGTTTTTTTTAATTTCCAAAGTCAAAGTTCATATAAATTGTATATAAATTTTGAGTTTGTATCTCTCTCAGTTTTGCTCCAAACTTCCCCTAATTCATATAAATATATCACCTTTCAAACTAACAAACTATCAATGCATACGTAGAAATTTATAAACAATGATTCCCTAGACTAGTGCGTTCTAACCACCTGAAGCGTGCTCCAATAAACTTTTTGATTCTCTTGAACATCCAAAGTTTATATATTTTCATACTTTTTCATATTTTCTAATCAGAATACCCCTGATTTCAGCTACTATAGCCTTTTTATATAACTTAGAGGTTTTTTTTGATCTTGTGATCTCTCTTTGATTTCTCTTTGAGTTCCCAGAAAAGAAAGACTTTTTTCTCTTATTCCAATTAACTTCTCCTCTAAACCACGCCCCTTTTTTTTTAGATTTTGACTAGCTCGTTAAAAATCATGTCTGATTTATATATACCTTTGAAAAAAAGGTTGTCGCTATACGACTTTTATTAATATGTGGCTATACGACTAGCTTTACATTTTCAGATTTCGTACTAGCTATGAAAAATTGAATTGAAATTTTGTATTATAATAAGGGCTAGGTCCTACTAATCCTAACTACAATTTATGACTTGCTTCATTTTTTTTTCGCTATACTTTTTCCTTTAATTTTCTTTTTCATGCTTAAAATTCAATTTCCAGACTATCATCGAATCAACTGCACTCAGTTCCAAAATGAACTCGTCTTCCCAGGGATCATCTGCTCAGGTATTGCACTTTTAATAATTTCTCTGATTTCTCTCCACTCTCTCTCTCCTTTTCTGATCTCCCAAATACATTTTCATTTTTCTCAAATTCATTTTAACATTCACATTTTCTCAAGCCCTCTTTTTTTTTTAAGTATGGGAATTTTTTAAAAGTATCTGCCATTTTTCATCTTCTTATCATTTCGAATCATATTGATTTGCTTTTTTCTTTCAGAAAATGCCATCGTCTCGTTCGAGGAACTCAAGAAAGAGAGGAGGAGGCATGGTCAATCGTCAGGTTAGTTTTTCATTTATTTTTATTCTGGGTGGCCTCTTATATTAGGGGGGGGGGGGTTAATTTTGCTATTTTTGGGGCAAAAAATACAAAGTGGAAGTTAGTTGAATGTAAAAATCTAGCTTATATTTGAAATTGTAAGTCTTATGTTATTGTTAGGGTACAAAAAACTATGAGGGAATATGATTATGAACTTTTAGAATCAATGAAAGTGCATACAAAATTCAAATTTGGGTTAGATCATAAAGAAATTATACTAAAAGTAAAGACTCGACTAATATAACATGGAGATATGAGTAGATAGCAAGAACAGCTAAAGCACAAGCCGGCAGATTAAAAAGTTATGACAAATGTAGTCAATTGAGTTATATAGTTAAGAATATGAAGATAATGATCGTACTAGATGATTTTGAATATGAACTAATTATTAAAAGACATCATGACTAAATACTAGACACAGTGAGGTTTCTTAGAGCTGTGTTTGGAACATCTAAAGTATTCTAGATCGAGATTTAACATATGTCCGGTTTCTATACAGTAGTGTTGTTGCTAGATGTAGAGTTTACGTAAGATAATAAAAAAATCATGCAAGAAACAACCACAGATGATTCGCGTCTTTCTGTAGGCTCCCTTCGCGCACAGATCATCTACGGATGTTAAATGGGCGGCCGAGTACGGAGGCCATATCGAATTTTATTATTTCTTCTTTTTTTCGTTTTCTTCCAATTTTTACACCATAATCCCCATTTTTTCTGTTTGTTTTTTTTTATTTTTAGAGGGTTGTGTTTATTTATTTATTTATTTTTCTGCTTGCTTGTTTTAAAGGTGCAAGCAGTCTGGGAAATGGAAAAAAAACATAATTGGAGACAACTTTCAAGGGTTTAGATTAAAATAAGGGCTATTTTAAGAAGTAATGTGATCATTAGACTACGAAGGTAAAGAAATAATTTGTAGTTTTTTAATCATAAATATTTGGTAATCCTTAAAGCGCTCCGAATAAGTAATACATATTAAAATGAGTTATAAGAAACTAGATCTAATGATAGAAAAGATGAGACTAGCTTAATAACCTCTTAGATCCGAAGATATCTAATATTTTTTTCAGTCGTCGCAAAGCAGCTCGACAAGCCGACAACAACACTCGGCCACCAACTCTGTAAGTGATACATCAAAAGAATTTGTAAAAAAAAAACGATAAAACTAGTCAGGGTGCTAAAATACTAGAACTTTATGATTGCAAGAAAAAATATGTGTTCATTTTGTCTGCTGTAGTTTCAAAGGTGGTCTCAAGGGAAAAAAGAGAGGTGAATCATAGAAAAGTGAAATAGTTTAGTCTTTGCTATTAGGATGCACTTTTAAAGAAACTTTATAGAAATTATGAAATTTAACCGGATTTTCAGATAGCTAATCCTCGAAAAGTGAACTAGTGTCTATAGCTAGGCTTTAACTTTGAGTCTATAAATTTTAAAATTACTAACGACCCAACTGTTATTAAATTTCCAAAAATTATATTAAAAAAATATCATCAGCTTGTGGATTACTGTATTTCCTCCTTCTTCCAGGCATCGCCAATAGCATCGGCTCGTCGACGACCAGAGCGTCAAAGCTCGGTAAGTGTTCTTTTTTGATATTACAATTTCTAAGATTCCCAATTTAAAAAAGTCGATCACTAAAAATAGTAACATAAGCTTAGTTTGAGCTAGCTATTCTATAATACATTGATATATTTTCAGTCGAGACCCACCACCAGTCAACAACCACAACAACCATCGACCAGCGTAAGTGCTTTTTTTTTTCTGAAAATTGAGTATAATTACAGATCTATATATTTGGAAAACCGTGAATTCATAACTTTTATGTTAAAATTTGAAAAAATGTGTTTTTTGTTTCTTCAATATCTAGAACCTCTTTTTGAATGGCAAAAAATATTGCAGCTTAAAGACTACTGTATTTTTCAAATCCTATAATAATTTTTTCAGACCGGCTCCATCCCTTCCACAAGCCAACAAGCCACCAGCTCGTCCGCCAGCTCGTCGGTAAGTAGATCTAAACATAATCTCAACTATAGTACCGTCTGGAGCTCAACTCCCAAGTTTCCGATCACTCTAAAAATTTTTGGGGGTATAAAACAAACCTAAATTAACAACTTTGCATTCACAGAATTTTCTGAAAATGTCTACTCGGCATATCTCCACAAGTCTAGCAGCATATCTACCACAACTTTGGGCTGTGTGTTGTGCAAGACTTGTGGCGAAATCCGCTGCTAAACTTGTGGGAAGTTTGTCCTAACCTTGTAAATCATTGTGCTTACACTTGTGAAAGCTGAATTTTGTGTTACGCTGTTAATTTCAAAACACTTTTTACAAAAATTATTCATGTTTAAACCATAACAACAAAGAAAATGACAGAAATTTCGAAAACAAAAAAAAGTTGATGCAAAATTAATGGAAATACTCATCCATTACAACATTTTCATGTTCTCTTTCTTCATTTTTTGATTTCGTATGGAGTTTCCGTGCAAGATCTGTTCGGCCTAAACATTTAAGATTATTGTTTACATTTTTTTCGTTCAAACTCACTTTCTAATTTCGTATTGTACTCCGAGTAAAAGAGCGAATGATAAAAACAGCAATCAATCACGAAACGAACGGATCATCTTCTTGAGCATTCCCATGCAATAGTTGTGTGGAGAGGTATTCGTAGAAGACATCATTTCCAACTTCTGAAGTAAAAACGTTTTTAAATGTTACTGTGAACTCAGAAAGGATACTGGAGAATTTACTCACCATGGAGGTCTTCAAAAATAGCCGGTGGCAACGGTTTAATGTTTTGGTCAAGTGCTTTGGCACAGTGCTGGCGATCCGATACCGGGTCATCGATAGTTTTCTCTGAATTTCGAAATTAGCTTTTAAAATGGATTAAATTAATGTAAAAAAAAATGCATTAGAATTTTTAAAAGTATTTATTAATCCGATAAATACTATTAATTCAATAAAAATAATCGAAATCGGAAAATAAAAACAACGAAAATAAAAAAAAACGGAGCGCGTCGTCGATCTGCTGTGAAATGTGCTCCTAAACTTGTGGCTAGCATGTTCTAGACTTGTGGAACCCCTGAAGTTTGTCCTAAACTTGTGGAGATATGCCGAGTAGTTTTCTACCTTTTTTGAATTTTCTGGAAGACACCTTTTTTTTCACTTTTTCAGTGCAAAAACCGCCAAAAACGGCCTAAAAGGGGGTATGCGTCAGAAAACGTCGCATAGCTGAAAAACTAGAAATTTTCAAAAAATTCTGTGAATGCAAAGTTGTTAATTTAGGTTTGTTTTATAGCCCCAAACATTTTCAGAGTGATCGGAAACTTGACAGCCGAGCTCCAGACGTCTGAAAATGTCCAAAATGGCCGAAAATCAACTGAAAAACACTTTTTTCCATAAATTTTTATACTTGGAAAACCGTGAATTCATAACTTTTATGTTAAAATTTAAAAAAATTGGTTTTTTGTTTCTTCAATATCTAGAACCTCAAAAAAGAAATATTGCAGCTTAAAGACTACTGTATTTCTCAAATCCTATAATAATTTTTTTTTCAGACCGTCTCCATCCCCTCCACAAGTCAACAAGCTAACAGCTCGGCCGCCAGCTCGTCGACCAGCTCGTCGGTAAGTAGATCTACACATAATCCTACCTACAGTCAGAGTTGTGCGGAATTCCGAATTCCAGATTCCGTGTTCCGGATTCAGAATTCCATATTCCGGGAAAAAATTTTCATTCCGGATTCCAGATTCCGGATTCCGACTTCCGAAAATCGCATTCCGCACAACTCTGCCTACAGTACCGTCTGGAGCTCGGCTCCCATGGTTCCGATCACTCTGAAAATTTTTGAGGGTATAAAACAAACCTAAATGAACAACTTTGCATTCACAGAATTTTTTGAAAATTCCTCGTTTTTCAGCTATTTTGGGCCGTTTTTGGCCATTTTCGCACTGAAAACCTGAAAAACAGGTGTGTTTCAGAAAGCTGAAAAACTAGGGAATTTCAAAAAAGTCTGTAAATGCAAAATTGCTCATTTAGGTTTGTTTTATACCCCCAAAAATTTTCAGAGTTATCGGAAACCTGCGAGCCGAGCTACAAAGCTGGAAATGTGTACCTATAACCATTCCTTTTCCAGGAACTGATCTCGAAAAAACATGCAATGGACATGCTTAGAAATCCATTCGTTTGTCAACTGTCCAACTTCCATAACCACCCCAAAAACGAGGAATGGTACCAGATCGCAGCAGCTGTGATCACCAATATCGAGCGATCCGATTTGACGATGAGCCTCGAAGATGCACGCAGATTCTCGATCGACCTTCTGAGGAACCTGGAATTTGAAGATGGTGACATCTGCAAGATATTCAGATCTAAAAGGGTAGGGAAAGAAGGTTTTTGATTTTTGACGACAAACATTTTTTTGCAGGCGAATATTGTGATTCCCATAGTTACGCCGCTTCCAAGCATGTTGCCACCTCCTCAGCTGGAAGTAGGTGAGCAGCCGGAAGAAGCTCCTCAGCCAGAAGAAGTTGCTGAGCCTGAAGTAGCTGAGCAGCCTGAAGAAACTCCTGAGCCGGATGAAGCTGCCGAACCAGAAGTAGCTGAGCAGCCAGAAGAAACTCCTGAGCCGGATGAAGCTGCTCAGCCAGCTCAGCCAGCCGAAGCCCCGCGTCCGCCAAGAAGGCGCCGAGACAGGGCCAAAAGATCCAATCCGGATGGAGCCGTTAGGGGTCGAGGACGTCCACGAAAGAATGAGGATCAGCAGGAGGAGGAGCCCATTGAAGAGGAGGCTCCAAATGAGGCACGGCGGTTGAGAAGCCGGTCAGCTAGAGGATCTGATGTGGAAGGAAGAAGAAGGAGCCTTCGGACGAGAGCAGGAGCTCAAGGGCCGGCAGTGGCAGCTCAGGATCCTCCAGCAGCTCCGGCAGCAGTTCCGGCAGCAGTTCCGGCAGCAGAGCCAGCTCAAAATCAGGCTAATGCAGCTAATGAGGAGGCTGTCCAGGAGCAACCAGCTGAGGAGCCAGCTCCAGCAAGATTGACAAGGAGCCAAAGGACCAAGAAGACTGAAGGGGCCCCCAAGGATCAGAAAAATAGTGCAAGTGCCCCAGGACCATCCAATGATCAAAATCGTGTGGTGGACACCCCGGACGAGCACATTGAAGAAGAGGAAGTCCCAGTTCCGCAACTCGCCGCTCCCCCAGCTCCAAAGAAAAGGGATCGAAAAAGGGAGTACGAAAGAAGAAAGATGAACTTGGCGAAGAGAGTGTGCTCTCGAAGAGGTCTCAGAGCAGATCCTTCCACTTCTATGATTGCTGCCCACTCTTCATCTGCCCAATCGTCATCGAGAGCCCGACCAATCCCAGCCAATGCTGATCTGCCAATCCAGGATCCAATTGCAGAAAATGGTCAAGTTCAAAATCAAGAGGATGCTCCAGAAGCTCCAGAAGCTCCAGAAGAGCCTGCAGAAGTTGCTCAGGAGCCAATGGAAATCACGGAGGCTCCAGAAGTTGATGCTAATCCAACTGAAGACTTCCCAGAACCAGTTGAAGAGGTAGAGTCTTGATTTACAGTACCTTTCAGCAGTTTATAGAAAACAAGTGTTTTTGGCCATTTTGCCCGTCTTCAGGGGTCTGAATCTCGGGTCTCAAGTTTCCGACCACTCTGAAAAATTTTGGGGGTATAAAACAAAACTAAATGAACAACTTTGCATTCACAGAATTTTTCGAAAATTCTATTCAGCTATGCGGCGAGTTCTGAAACTCACCTGTTTTTTTCATGTTTTCAGTGCAAAAACTGCCAAAAAGGGGTATGATCCAGAAAACCCAAAATAGCTGAAAAACTAGTTATTTTCAAAATTTCTTTAACTGCAAAGTTGTTAATTTAGCTTTGTTTCAAACATCCAAAAATTTTTAGAGTGATCAAAAGCTTGAGTTTCGAGCTCCAAACCCCTGAAAATGGCCTAAAATCAACTGAAAAACACTTTTTTACTAAGCTTTTTACTAAAATTGTATATTTTCAGGAGCCATTGGAGCCAGGACATCCAGAAGAGCCTACAGAAGTTGCTCAGGAGCAGATGGAAATCATGGACGCCCCGGAAGTTGATCGAACTGAAGATGTCCCAGAACCAGTTGAAGAGGTTTAGTCTTAAATTACTAAACTTTTTACTCAAATTGTGTTTTTTCAGGAGCCGAGACATCCAGAAGAGCCTGCAGAAGTTGCTCAAGAGCCAATAGAAATCGCTGAGGCCCCGGAAGTTGATCCAACTGGAGATGTCCTTGAACCAGTTGAAGAGGTAGAGTCTTGATTTACATACCCTTCAACAGTTTATAGAAAAAAGCATTTTCAGTTGATTTTCGGCCATTTTGGCCATTTTCAGGCTTCTAAATCTCGGCTCTCATGGTTCCGATCACTCTGAAAATTGTTGGGGGTATAAAACAAAACTAAATGAACAACTTTGCATTCACAGAATTTTTCGAAAATTTCTAGTTTTTCAGCTATGCGGCGAGTTCTGAAACTCACCTGTTTTTTTCATGTTTTCAGTGCAAAAACTGCCAAAAAGGGGTATGATCCAGAAATCGGCGAATAGCTGAAAAACCAGGAATTTTCGAAAAATTATGTGAATGCAAAATTGTTCATTTAGGTTTGTTTTATACCCCCAAACATTTTCAGAGTGATCGGAAACTTGAGAGCTCCTGAAAATGACCAAAATGGCCGAAAATCAACGGAAAAACACTTTTTTTTACTAAGCTTTTCACTCAAATTGTATTTTTTCAGGAGCCATTGGAGCCAGGACATACAGAAGAACCTGCTGATATTGCTCAAGCTCAAGAGCCAATTGAAATCGCGGAGGCCCCGGAATTTGATCCAACTGAAGATGTCCCAGAACCAGTTGAAGAGGTTTAGTCTTAAATCACTAAACTTTTCACTAAAATTGTATTTTTTCAGGAGCCAGCATCTCCAGAAGCATCGGATGAGCCAATTGATATTGTTCAGCAACCAGAAGTTGTCCACCCAGTTGAAAATGGAGAATCTTCATCTGCCGATGTTCAGGAGCCAATGATGCCAATGGTGGAGGTACCAATGAATGAAGCAGAGGGTAATATTCTACAGTAATCCTGGAAAAAATTCTAAATTTATTTTCAGATGCTCCAGGAATCATGCAAGTCGTCGATACGGACATCCTCAAGTGTGTAGAAGACTTGATCAATGTGGTCGAGGACAACTCGATGAATGAGGAGGAAGCCAGAGAGCAAGTAGAAACTCCATCAATCTCAAGGAGCTTAGAGTCAGCTGAACCTTCCACAACTGCCCTTGAACCACAGACGGAAACTTCAAATGTTATAATTGATCAGTCAACTGATGGTCCAGTGGATGCTACAGTAGACCCAATCATAATCGAAGTCATGGACTCGATTCTAGATGCTGTGATCGAGTCAATGGAGACTCCAGCAGCTTCCATTCAAGATTTATTAAATGAGGATCCTGTCATCCACTGTGACCAGGTTAACGAGCCATCAATCCAAGCTCCACTGGAGGAAGCTGATAAAGAAGCGGAGACTCCAGCTACACATCCATCCCAAGCTCCCCCATCTTCTAAAGGTTTAGTGGCCACCGTCAATTCCGGAATTCAAAAAGTTGACCAAGAAGAAAAAATTCAAGAGATGGTTGGAGATCAAGATGCGTTGGTTGCTGATTTTGCACCAGCTATTGTAGAACAACAAGATGAGATGGATTGGGAGATGGAAGATGGTCAAGATCCATTTGAGCTAGCTGAACCTGCTCAAGAAGCGGAGGAAGAGGCAATGGAAGACGAAGAGGTATCCGGATCCGAGGGAACACTAAGCGTAAGTCATTTTAAAGTTGCTTCTAATCTCTACAATCTTCTTATTTCAGGAGGAAGTGGATGCTCCGGAAGAAATGATAGTCGTGGATGCACCAGAAGTCATGGAGGATGAAGAATCAGGAGAGACCTCTGAAGATCTTGGAGCAAACTCGACAGTTCCAAGCACATCGGCTACGATTTGGAAGTCACCAAATCAGGAGTTGGATGAGGATGAGATTGAATATAACAGGATGGTCGAATCCTGTAGCCTCAACAACAGCTTTTCTCAACAAAGTTCCGAGAAACCGTCCTCATCTGGATCATTGGACACATCGAATGCGGTCATAGTGTCACCAACACTAGCCACCCAGGATTTGGCGGGCACATGTGGACAGCCAATCCAATATGCTTCCAACTCGTCCGATGAGGCTCAGCCGATTTATAGGATGGAAAATCGAGCTAGCCAGGATCAAGATGATCAAGACATCCAAATCATCGAGCCACCAATTCAAGCTGCTCGAAATGGCCATGATGATCAATACCAACGATCCTTGGAGCAGCAGCAGTTGCTTCGCATGGCTGCCGAGTCAGCTATGCAAGAGTCATTGATGAGGCCTCAAGCCAATTGGCACCAAGACTCAGCTCGTTTCGCTCAGCCAGCTCAAGCTGCTTCTCAAGTTTCCAATCAAATGATTCAGCAGTTTGCCCCGTACCAATTCGGTCATCTCCAAGGCTCCAACCAAATGGATTTGAATCTTGCTCGCTATTTGCAAGATTCTCAAAATGCGAGTTCAAGTCAACAGCCTCAAGCTCATCTCCCTTCACCGCAACTTCAACAGCCAACGACTTCCTATGGCAACAACATGCAATATCCATATATGCCCAATGGATTCGGGAATGTTGCCCACTCAAGAGTCACTTTCCATATCCCAGCTCCATTCCATCCTCTTCCTCCTCATCCTCATCTTCATCATCCTCATGGAGCACCACCACCATACTCCCCACAAAACTTTGCTCCCTTCCTCCGCCCATTCAATCCGATACCGCCTGGAGCCACGATGGAAGAAAGAAACCGCCATATTTTGGAGGATCGGACGAGAGAGATTCTCAGCGCTTATCCGGGAATGTCTGAGCAAGTGGCCAGGGAGCGGGCTCATCAAGAGCTCATGAGCTCAAGTAAGGGAAGGAAAAACAGAAAATAATTTCTATAGACTTTTTTGTTTTTGCTCAAGTTTTCGCCAAATATCCCCTTTTAGACCATTTACGCATTTTCTTTAATTTAAGCTTTATATTTTGATTATCTACGTTTATTCTTTTAATAAACGTATATTTGTCGTAAAACTTGTGTTTGTTTGTCTTTTTCATTAAACCCAAAACCCCTTAAGCGGGCAACTAATTTTCAGATGATTATCTAGTCGTCCCTTATCTTCCAACTCCACCGCCTACCGAATCAAGACGTCGACGGAGACCAGAAGAAAGATGTGGTCATGTTGGAGGACTTCCTGCCATCTCAAGGTTGCACCCCCCAACTGACGTCACGACCAAGCCACAGTGTCCAGATATATTGCGAGATTTCATGACACGTCATTGGAAATTTCGAAGAGAATCCTTGGTACGCAAGAATAGCATCAAATTCCTTGATGACGAGGACTGGAAGAATGCGTTGAAAGATAAACAAGCCCCGAATCCGGTCTTCCATCTCTGTCCAGCGTTCCAAGAGATTCGAAGGGCTTTGCTTCATTTTGCGGAGAATTATTGTGCAACACAGGAGTTTTTGGTGGGTTAATTAAAGCATGAATTTTGAAAAAAAAAGATAAATCTTCAGAGTGACTTCTTGAATTGCTTTCCAAGTCATCGAAAAACGCAAATCTTCAAACCCTTCGTCAACCATCAAGAAAAGTTAGTGACGAAGATGGTGCCGATGGGAGTCGATGTGGATGTGGCAAGGAACATGATGATTAGGGCCTTGAATTTTTGTGCGGCCAAGAAAGCTCAAGGTTAGTTGGTGGGCTTGACTCTAGACATGGTAGCTACTGAGAGGGCGCCAGGCCATAACTTCCTTCAAAATCGATATTTTTAGATGGTCAAGGGGTTCAAATGATAGCTCTTGACAAGATCTACACAGCGAACTAGTTACTATTGAATAATATTTAGTTTGAAGGAAGTTATGAGTCAAAAAGTACTATAACTCACTTCAAAATTCACTTTATCATTCCAAAGCTATATCAATGTGTAGTTCTGGAAAAACGCTATCATTTCCACTCCAAAAATTTCAAAAATAACTTTTTCCAGGAATCGAAAAGGAGCCGATCTCAATGGAGCAATGCCTCCGGTTCCTCATTTATGTTGCCTCCAAGGTTTGTGATTGCTGCTACGAGGTCGACTACTTTGCTGAAGTCTTGAAGTTGATGAGAGAGTTTCCGATTTAGGATTTAACTGCTGGTTTGCCTTTTTTTTATTGTTGTATCTTGATATTCATTCAACTAGCCCTTCATATATTGTTATTTTTTTATGTATTGACTTTTTCTCATTTTTTAATATGTACTAACTATAATTTTATGTTTTTAAAAAAATACTCATCTCATTTTATTAGGCATTTTTCCCATCATTCCATCATCAAAAGTACCGGTAAACTGATTCCCCCCGTTAATTCTTTCCTCCCGCCATTGACCTCTTGTTTCTAATTTTTTACTGCTTTTTTTTATATTTTATATACATGAATCAAATTTTTCCACTTTCCAAACTCTCCATTTTAGGCAAATTCAGTAGTGTTTGAGTCAAAATCACACTTTTAAAAACTTTCATTCAATTTAATACAACCGATATCCACAGAAGGTTCCAGAGTAAGCGGAACCACACATCACATCGTTCATTGAAATGCCATTACGGTAATAATTTGCAATCACCAAACACGGTTCTGGTTTCTGGTCTCTGAATCATAAATTTAATGAAAAGTTGGGAAAAAATGAGAATTTATTACGTGTTTTTGAAGCTCATGTCAGCGTTTTCCTTGGTTATCGCAGAATTTCCAGTTGTGAAGCCATCTAGCCAAGTGTAGTTCTGAAAATATTATTTTATTTACATTCAGAGCAGGCAGGCCCGATTTCAAACTTACATTGCACTTATCGTTTCCTGTACAATTGTGCTCACCGCTGATCCAGAAAAACGATGGCTCATTATAATTATAGAAGCCCAAAAGTATTGCTGAAAGTCCAAGTTTAGCAAATGAGTACAGTATACATTATCTAACTTTTCATCCATTTGGCCTCGGCTACCGTATCCACACCGACCAACACCGAATTTAAATTCTTACAATAGCTAATATCATAAGCTCTGTCTCGTTTGCGCTTTCCAAAATTGAAACCTTTTATGTAAACCGATATATTATTAGAGCGATCAAACCGGGTCCAACCGTCACGGCACCCGGGAAAGACCCAACCGCCAGGGCTTGTTTTCCAGGTGTAAGAGTCTCCAGTGGTTAATGTCAAATTGCTAGAGGACAATGGACAAGCCTTATCTGGTACAGTAACCTGAAACCAATTAACCGGTAAGTTTGTAAGATTCGTGGGCTCACTTTGAAATACACCAGTGACCCTGACCATGTCCTAGTCACGTTTAAATCAGCAATATAACTATAAACCTCGCAAACTTCATGAAAATACACGAGAATACAATCATCCATGAAATAACAATCATGAAGACAGTGTTCACTGACATTTCCATATAAACCAGTCACTTCACCATAGAATTTCAACAATTTTATTTCACATGAGGAATAAGAGACAAGGATTAAGAATAGGAAAAGCATTTTTGAGTAAATGCTAAGAATTTTTGTTTGAGAATAAGAAAAACTAGTAAAAACTTTATTGACTTGTTGCCAGGAGCTTTCAAACTTTTATCTCATTCCACACAAAGAACTACGAGCCTAACTTATAGCCACATGCAACACCAAAAATGATACGTTCACTACCATTACATCTAACATCATTGATTGTTATCCCGGCATTATTAAATAGGTAGCCAATAGTCAAACAGGGTTCATCTTTGTTATCGGATGTCTTATATGATGCCCAGAAGTTAGAAGGGATTAGTGCAGCATCTCCAGTTGTATAGCCATCAGCCCATTTTATGTTATCACAGTAGGGGTTCTCGGGAGGACAAACTCGCTCGCCATCAATCCAAAATGCGTCAAATTGATCAACAGGGTTCAGTTTTAAAAGTTCACCTGAAAAAATAACTTTAGATTATCCTGGCTACAGGAATCTCACCCTGGATCCATTGACTTTCTTCCACCGACTCCACTCCCGTCATTTTTGTTCCTCTATCCTCACAGAACTTCATAGCATTCGCTCTTTTTATCAACCTCAATTCGAACGTCCTCAAGCAAACTGAGCTCTTATCTCTTTGAAATAGCTTCCAGTCTTGTCTACATCCATTGAGACTATATCCATCAGAGGTCCTGGTCCAGATATAAGTGTCGTTGAATGGAAGGGTCGTAGTTATGGCTAACGATTGGTAGGTCAAGGGGCAGACGGAGTCAGGGATGTTGGCCTAGAAAAAGGAAGGTTAGCGAGGGAGGAAGCCTAGCTTAGCCAAGGCTTAGCCTAGCTTAGCCAAGGCTTAGCCTAGCTTAGCCAAGGCTTAGCCTAGCTTAGCCAAGGCTTAGCCTAGCTTAGCCAAGGCTTAGCCTAGCTTAGCCAAGGCTTAGCCTAGCTTAGCCAAGGCTTAGCCTAGCTTAGCCAAGGCTTAGCCTAGCTTAGCCAAGGCTTAGTCTAGCTTAGCCAAGGCTTAGTCTAGCTTAGTCTAGCTTAGCCTAGCTTAGCCTAGCTTAGCCTTAGCCAAGGCTTAGGCTAGCTTAGCAAACTACCTTAATTGCAACGTAGCTTCCCTCCTCCCTTGTTCCCTCCTTCACAATTATCGTTTTAGGATTAGATTCATATGAATAATGATAGCAACCACTCAAATCAAGCATGTACACCGCCAAACAACTATCTTCCTCATAACATTGCTCATAACAATCATTAAATGGCTGCACTATAATAGGATCGAATTCAGTTTCAATTTTTCCAAAGAATTTTATCATTTTCATTGAATAAATCAGGTGGGGAAGGGTGAGCAAGGAAAAGGGGAGAAGCATTCTTGAGACATAAAAAAATTGAGAAAAGAAAAAGGGGATGTCTAGGGAGATGGAAAGCTATAAATTAAACTTGGAGGGATCAAGAAATGGGGCGTAGTTTGGTTGGGAAAGTAGCTAATGAGCCTGCTAGAAAAGAGAAGTGGTCTAGCCTCTTAAAAAGATCATGGTAAGAAAAGTCATTCTTAGGAATAGTGGGCTAGAAGCAGGCTAAATTTGTGTAGTTTGTAGGCTAAGCCTCACCAATGATTGGACGAACAAGTTTGGTTGAAGGATTTTTTAGTCTCGCTAAGCCTAGCCAACCTTAGCCAATTTTACTACCAAAAAAAAAGAGCTATAAAAACTTTATTTCATTCCACACAAAGAACACTACCATCCTAACTCATAGCCACATGCAACACCAAAAATGATATTTTCATTATTCTCACATCTAATATCATTGATTGTGATCCCGGCATTATTAAATAGGTAGCCAATAGTCAAACAGTTTTCCGAAACGTTCAGGGATGTTTTATATGATGCCCAGAAGTTGGAAGGGATTAGTGCAGCATCTCCAGTTGTATAACCATCAGCCCATTGAATGATATCACAGTAGGGGTTCTCGGGTGGGCACACTCGCACTCCGTCAATCCATAATGCGTCAAATTGATTAACAGGGTTTAGTTTTATAAGTTCACCTGAAAAAATGAGTTTAGATCATCCTGGCTACAGTAACCTTACCTTGGATCCATTGACTCTCTTCCACCGACTCCACTCCGGTCATTTTTGTTCCTCTATCCTCACAAAACTTCATAGCATCCACTTTAGTGATACTCTTCAATTCAAATGTCCTCAAGCAAACTGAGGTTTTGTTTCTTTGAAATAGTTTCCAGTCTTGTCTACATCCATTGAGACTATATCCATCAGAAGTCTTGGGCCAGGTATAAGTGTCGTTGAATGGAAGGGTCGTAGTTAAGGCTAATGATTGGTAGGTCAAGGGGCAGATGAAGTCAGCGATGTTGGCCTGGAATCAGGAAGGTGGGTGAGGTAGCTTAGCCTAGCAACCCACTTTAATAGCAACGTAGCTTCCCTCCTCCTTTGTCCCCTCCTTCACAATTATCGTTTTAGGATTAGATTCATACGTATAATGATAGCAAACACTCAAACCAGGCATGTACACCGCCAAACAGCTAGTATTTTCATAACATTGCTCATAACAATCCTCAAATGACTGCATTCTAATCGGATAAAATGCAGTTTCAATTTTTCCAAAGAATTTTATCATTTTCATGGAATAAATCAGGTGGGGAAGGGTGAGCAAGGAAAAGGGGGGAAGCATTCTTGAGAAATAAAAAATTGAGAAAAGAAAAGGGGATGTCTGTGGAGATGGAAAGCTATAAATTAAGTTTGAAGAGATCAAGAAATGGGACGTAGTTTGGTTTTGAAAGTAGCTAATGAAGAGAGAATTTTTTTTTTGCTAGGAAAATTGTAGTTTTTGTAGTCATCAAGTCTAGCTAAGCTAAAATTTCTTGCTACTGAGCTAGCTACTGAGCTAGCTAAGTTCAGTGAGGCTAAGACTATAAAGACTACTAATTAGCAAAGCCTCACTGTAGGGAAGACAGATTCATGTAATGCTAGCTGTCAAGCTTTTCTAAGCCTGAAAAAAAAACAAACTAAATGTCTGAGTCTAAAGATTAGAAACCAAGTCAGCATGCATAACGACTCCCTTCTTCTCCTTCTTTTTATTTTTTTTTCTTCTAGACAATGTTATACTTTTTCTTCTCCCTTCTAATCCAACAAGTCGTTTCCTATCTTATCATCAAAATCCCGGCTACAGTAATAAATGAGCCTTCTGGACAGCTACTAGATTTATCTACATGTATGGATGATTGTCTAGCAGATTCTTCTTGTTTTTTGGCTTATTCGAATTTAAATGGGGAGTGTATTCGGCTTACGGTAGGGGTTGCTTGTCAAGTGAAGTTAGCTAAGGATGGGAGGTTCGTAGGGTTTAAGGTGAGCTAGATTATACTGTAGCTATCCTAATTACGCTTCTCAGACCGATTCACCCAAATCCATCTGCCCATCTGCGTTTCAAAACGCCAATTTTTCCCTAACTATGCCAAATGGCTTTAACTATTGCTGGGAGACCAACTCGACCTCCTGGACCTTTAATGGCTGCCGATGTGGATGGACTCGGTTTGAAAGAGACAATAATATATCAGTGTGCATGCAAATATTCAATGAAAATCGCACTAATTACAATGACTCCAAATCTAGATGTGTTGCTAAGGGAGCTGTGTTAACAGGAGTTGATAATTTAGCCGAGTCCAAGTGGATTTTTAGTGAGTTTTCTTGAAAAAAGAGATTTTGATTGGAATGGAGGTTTTTTAGATCGCTTAAATTCGATAACAACTAAGACATTCTACAGTTTCTGGATTGATGGTGTCCGAAGTTGTTTAGATGGGCAGTTGTGCCAGGTAAACGTAGTAGATTGGTAAAAATTGTTTTAGGTAGCTTTAACAAGCTCTAGATCGTTCTAGACTGCTCTAGATTACTCTAGGTAGATCTAGATAGCTTTAGCTTGTCTTAGATAGCTCTAGACTATTCTATATTGTTCTAGATTATACTAAAGTGATGTAGATTGCTTCAGATAGCTCTAGATAGCTTTATATAGCTCTTGATCGATTTAGATAGCTCTAGACTGGTCTAGATTGTTCTTGATTGCTCTACGTCGTTTCTAGATAGCATTAAACTATTCTAAATTACTCGAGTTTGCTTCAGAGAGCTCTAAATTGCCCCAAACAGTTTTAAATTGCTCTAGGTCGTTCTAAATACCCTTAGACTGTTCTACACTGTTCAGGACTGTTCTAGATCATTTTAGACTGTTTTAGATAGCTTTAGATAGCTTTAGATAGCTTTAGATAGCTATAAATAGCTTTAGATAGCTCCAGATCATTCTAAGTCGTTCCAGATTGCTCTACACTTTTCCAAATTGTTCTAAACTGCTCTAGGTCATTTCTAACAGCTCCAGACTATTCTAGATAGCTCCAGCTCGTTCCAGGTCGTTCTAGATTGCTCTAGACTGTTCTAGATTGTTCTACATTACTTTGCATAGCTTTGAATAATCTTATCTAGCTTCAGGTCATTCTAAACTGCTCTAGACGGCTTTAGACAGCTCTAGACTGTTCTAGAAAGCTCTAGGTCGTTCTAAATAGCTCTAGACTATCTTAAATGGCTTTAGTTTGCTTTAGACAGCTCCAAATCATTCTAAATTGCTCTGAATTGCCCTACACTGTCCTAAGTTGCTCTAGACTGTTCCAGACCAAAATTCCAGAACTTCATCTGGACTGACAAGTACACCACATCAAGTACAGCCCTAACCATCTCAAACGCGAACCTATCTACAGGCTACAACAATGGCGCCAACGCGAACTGCCTATCTGTCTCCAATATCATGGATCAACCAACCAAACAAATCAAAAATCAAATATGCTCTGATTTCATGACAGAAGCTTACGTTTTAGGATATGTGTGTGGTTATAAACTTTGAAATAAATTCTCCACATAAATCTTTTACTAATATGTATGTCTGACTTGAAAGTTCAACAACATGTCACCATGCCCACAGCCATATTCTTTTTCCTTTTTTAAAAATTTTTTGTCTAGACAATGTTATACTTTCTCTTCTTCCTACTAATCCAACAAGTAATTTCCTATCTTATGATAAGAATCCCGGCTACAGTAATAAATGAGCCTTCTGGACAGCTACTAGATTTATATACATGTATGGATGATTGTCTAGAAGATTCTTCTTGTTTTCTGGTTTATTCTAAGCTAAATGGGGAGTGCATTCGGCTTACGGTAGGATCTGCTTATCAAGTGAATTTGACTAGCGATGGAAGGTTCGTGGGGTTTAAGGTGAGCCTCGTTACTGTAATTCTAACTGTTTAGCACCCCCAGATCGATTCTACAAAAGCAATTTGCCCCACCAATATTCAAAGCGTAAATTTCTCGTTAACCATGCCGAATGGCTTTAACTATTGCTGGGAGACCAATTCCACTTCCTGGAGCTTCAATGGATGCAGATGTGGATGGACTCGGTTTGAAAGGGATAATAATATATCAGTTTGCATGCAAAGGTTCACAAAAATGTGGTTAGGACTCAATGTAACCAAGCAAAATTGTGTGGATCAGGGAGCGGTTTTGACAGGGGTGGCTAATGTAGAGGAGTGTCAATGGATATTCAGTAAGCTGCATAACTTTGTTGAAAGGAGAGATATCAAAAAGTTGCCAACTAATGAAATATAGCTCTTTTGATAAGCTTTAATTCATTAGTTGACAGTTTTTTGGTATATCTAATGAGAGTCGAGATATAAGCGTTTGAACTAGCGAGTCAGTTAGGGGCCCTTCAAACGCCTATATCTCAGTACTCGTTAATGCTATCAAAAAGTTGTCAACTAACAAAATATAGCCCTTGTTATGTACTACAATTTTTTAGTTGACAACTTTTTGCTATCTCTTTTCCTAACAATTTTATACCTATTCAAAGTTTCGCCCTCTTTTCCAGAGCAATTTAGCCCGTTGGTATTCGAAGCCTGGCAAGGATTCTGGATCGACGGAGTCCGAAACTGTTCATCCGGTCAAGCGTGCATGAACTTTGGCTGGACAGATGGCTACACAACCTCCCAGGACGCCCTTAATACGACTAACGCTGACCTATCCTACTCCACAGATGCAGATACCTTTGAGAACTGTTTGTTTGTTGCATCAACCCCGTCAAAAAAGCTGATCAATGATGTTAGTTGTAGTGGTGCTTGGCAAGTAGCTTTAGGATATGTTTGTGGTTATAAAATTATCAAAGAATGAATAAATTTATTTTCTACATTCGCCTTTTATATCCACATGCATAACCATAATTATTAGGGAAAATTTCGCAAGTTGAATCGGTAATCGTCTTGTTTCCATCGTTCAAAGTGGCCAAAATCAAGCAGTTTCGGGTTGTTGAAGTGCTAAATTACTAATAATAAAAAGAAGATTTGATAAGGATACGGTACCTAGTCGCAGTAGTCAATAGAGTATTGGAAGGGTCCATGGCATTGATATCAACTGTGTAAGAGTCATCCGTTGTGAAAGTGGTGCATGGGGTTTCGCAATTTCTGAGTCCGTTTATCCAGACTCCACAATTTTGGCAGGTTGCTCCGATTTTTATTATTTCTTCTGAATTAAAGACTTTTAACGTATAATGGTCCTAAAAAGACAAGCAGAGTCTAGCTAGGTGCCTCAAAGAGACGCAGACAGTTTGGCTCTGCGCTTCTAAAACTATATCCAATTTCGAACGCTTATATCTCGGTTCCCATGAGAGCTATTAAAAAGTGGTCAACTAACAAAATATAGCTCTTAATAAGGGCTATAATTCATTAGTTAACAACTTTTTGCTAGCTCTACTAGTAACCGAGTTATAAGAGTTTGAAGTCGGGCGCCAGAGAAAGAGACGCAGACAGCCTGTCTTTGGGGTGTGCAACTTCAAACACGTATCTCTCGGCTCCTGTAAGAGCTATCAAAAAGTGGTCAACTAATAAAATATAGCTCTTGAAAAGGGCTATATTTTATTAGTTGACATTTTTCCCCTAACTCTCCTGTGAACCGAGATATAAAGGTTTGAATAGCGCAGCCATACTGACGACGTTCTGTGCGCGCTATTTTTCAAACCGTCGTAACTCGGTCGTTGTTAAAGATACAAAAAAGTGGTTAATCAATAAAATATAGCTATTATCAGAAGCTATATTTCATTAATTGACAATTTTTTGATAGCTCTACTAGGAACCGAGTTATAAGGGTTTGAAGTTAGGCGCCAGAGAAAAAGGCGCAGACAGCCTGTCTTTGGAGTGTGTAACTTCAAACGCTTATATCTCGACTCCTGTAAGAGCTATTAAAAAGTGGTTAACTAACAAAATGTAGCTCTTATCAAGGACTATATTCCATTAGTTGACACTTTTTCCCTAGCTCCACCCGGAACCGAGATATATCAATTTCAACCCACGTTTCAACCACTGCGACTCCATTATCGTAGCAACTCCGGCAAGATGCAAATTATAACTCGCAGGCATTCTCCCACACTTCAGTTTTGCTTCAGCCCTAGTCAATCCAGGCTCCGCAATCACTTTCATACAAACCGTATTTGTATTTCTCTCGAATCTCTTCCATCCTTCCATACAATTCTCCAAATGCAACATTTTGCCATACCAATTCCATGTGACAGTATTACCGTCTGGTTCCACAAAATAAAAACGGAAATTTTCTAGAACCGGACAAACGCCATCGGGTAAAACCGACTTTATCATCAGGTACTTTGTCTTGTCGTCGGATAAAGACGCATACTTCTCATCGTTTCCATTATTAAAAAGATGAAATGTACAAGAAGTATCAAAAAACGCCATAATACAATCATCAGTACCTAAGCACATCATTGCGCAAGCTATGTAGTCTGTAGCTCGACTTGATTCGTAAGCCGTTGATACATCAACTGTTCCATGGAATATTAGCATTCTTTTTATACAAAGAGAATGGGGGACTAGTAATAATAAGAAAATGTAGAGTTTCAACATTTTTTAGTACTAAAGTATGGAAAAAAAATATTTTGGTTTGGGGTGGGCAAGAGGTAGCTATTAGCAACTAGCTAGTAACTATGTCAAAGTTAATGTGTTTTTCTTTTTCGGAAAAATCGAAAAATCAAGTGGTCTAGAGCAAACTAAAAATTTTAGTTTTTATATTACAGTACCGTTCAAAAGTTTTCAGAAAAACGCATTATCCAGTTTATTTTCGGCCATTTTGGTCATTTTCAGGGGTCTGGAGCTCGGCTCTCATGGTTCCGATCACTCTGAAAAATTTTGGGGCTATAAAACAAACCTAAATTAACAACTTTGCATTCACAAAATTTTTTGAAAATTTCTAGTTTTTCAGTTATGCAGCGTTTTCCGATTGGACCGTTTTTGCACTGAAAACGTGAAAAAATAGGTGTGTTTCAGAAAATTCAAAATAGCTGAAAAACTAGTGATTTTCAAAAATTCTGTAAATGCAAAGTTGTTCATTTAGGTTTGTTTTATACCCACAAAAATGTTCAGAGTGATCGGAAACTTGAGAGCCGAGCTCCAAACCCCTGAAAATGGGCAAAATGGCCAAAAATCAAATTAACGGTACTGTAAGTAATTCTGGGCACGGGGTGGCACGACTTTTTTGTCCGTATATTGATATAGCTTAATAGTCTCATTAAAGAGTGCCGGGTTGTGCCGCACTGTGCCAGGACTTTTCTGTTCCGTTTTTTTCTGTGCCGATTTGTGCCAGAACTTGTTTTTTTTAATGTCTTATTTCCATAGATCAACAAACTGGAATCCCGGAAATTCCATCCAATTTCCATCTGCCTGTCTCTTGTTTTTAATCAGAACGCTACTCACTGTCTAGATTAAGCCGCCAGACTCTAAACACCCCCAATGAATTACTTCACCTTCTCCCTCTATTTTAGCATCCTTCCCGCGATCCCTTCTATCATAATATTCATTAAAATGACAGTATTTTTGATGAAAAACTATAAAACCTTATCTCCATTAACCCTCCACCCCGTTTTATTCCTTCAATTTTTGATAATGCAATTTTGGAATTTATTTCATGTTATCACTTGTTTTTTGACTTGCCGAGTACCTAGTAGTGGGTTATTTGAGACTTGTGACATGGATTTGAGTAAATTGGTGTTTTTATATTATGGGGCTTTGTATATAAAGAATCTGTCGACTATATTGTTTTGTTTGATAAGGGTTTATATTTTATTCACGGATAATGGTCGGGAGGTTAGTTTGAGAGAGCGGCACGATGCCGGGAGTGATCCGATCTTTCCAGAAATTTTTGAGTGGGTTAAGGACATCAAGTACTGTATTTCTGTAGTTGATCACTTTTTTTGAAAACCTATTTTAAGGGCACTTTTCAGCCTCAGTAAAATTGGCTTAGCCTCACCAAACGCTACTATCTTCAGCGAGCTATAACTACACTTAGGATTGATTTTCAAAAAAAGTGATCAACTACAAAAATGAAGTATCTGGTACCCTTAATCCACTCAAAAAATTTCTAGCTACTCGGGGCACCGTGCCGCCCCTCCAATATATGCTATTCAGGCTATCTACCTAATCTACCTTAACTTCCTCCTAACCCCATTGGCGTTCCTTCTGGCACTCCCTAAGTACCTCAGCCCTACTCAATGCACTCCAATGGACTCTCCCTTCCCATCAGGAGCAAATTTAATAGTTTCGGAAAACCAAGATTTAATTATCGATATAATTTTCTTCCCAACTGCTATAACAATAATAATCTCCTTGAACTTGCTAATGTTTTGGAAGTTATGGGAGAGTAGGAAGTTGTAAGTCTTAATTTAGTATAAAATACTATTTTTCAAGTATTTTTTATTCCAGGAGCACCTTAGTCGGCAGGAAATTCGATCGAAACGCTGAAAGAAGCCTCACCATCACTATGATCATTATTCTACTTCCTGTCTTCGTTAATTATTCCATAACCCTTTATAATTCTTTTAATCTTGCTCTTTTTATTATTAGACCATGGATGATTGATACTAGATGTCATTTTATAATGTGTTATTTTTATTTTACTCATCCTGTATTCAAGAAAAATCGGTTTAGTGGAAAAATCTCGATGTGGAGGACTAATGAATAAATTTAAAGTTATCTCGATTCCCAGCAGAGCTATGAAAAAACTATCAACTACAAAAATGATCTCCTTGCAATTCTACACATTTCATCAGTTAAAACTTTTTCTCTAGCTCCTCTCCTTCCCGAGATACAAGCATTTAAAGATTGCGCGCATCTAGCTTCTCTGCGCCCTCCCCTCTCTGGTCGCAATCTTTAAAGCTCTGTATCTCCGGAAGGAGAAGAGCTAGAGAGAAGTTGCAAGAGACAAAAATACTCAGAATTGAATTCTCTATCGATTCATTGTTAAATTTTCTGATTTTTCGAAAAAAATTTTTTTTCTTATTTTGAAAAAATTTTGTTCGAAAAAAATGTACCTATACATATATTTTCAATTTCAAGCAAAGTGAAGCCCGTCGAAGAGAATTAGAGAAGCAGAGTCTTGTGGCAAACGCGGTAAACAACTCCTCTACTTCCCCCAGGTGCCCCTCTAATAAAGGTCCTTCTCCCCCATTCTCTTTCCAAGATGACCTCCCGAGATAGCAGATGTTTGCCGATGGTCCCCCACTTGTTCTCTGATCCTCTGCGTCTCTTCTACTTTGTTATACAATTGACCGCTCTCTAATCCCGCTTTCTCGGGGCGGACCTCGTGCGCACTCTCCTCGCTCGCTCACTCGCCTTCATCGACGTCTTGCTGCTGCTGTTGCCCTTATTCATTTTATGTATATGTGTATATGTGAGTGTGTGAGTGTGAGCGTGAGTGTAGATGAAGTTTTGAGCGAGTTCTCGCCGCAAATTAGGAGGAGGTGCAGTGGTAAACAAGTAGGATTTATTGATTTTGGCTAATCCTTTTAAGCTGTGATATTTCGGAATTTAGTTTTGGCACCTAGCTTAGACAGAACTTATTTTTTCCTGAATGAAATTTTGTAATAGAACTTAAAATAGCTTAATCTAAATACACAACAATTTTTGGATAGATCTGAAAATTTCTAAGCCGATTAGAGTTCTTCAAATTGTCATTTAAGCCAAAAAATGGGTTTTTGAGATTTCCTAGCTGAATATTTCAAAAAGTAGTCGATGAAATGTTCTGAAATTTTGCCACAGTGCTTTAAATAGCTTAAACTACATCCAGAACAATTTTCGAGTAGATCGTAACATTTTTAAGTTGACTGGAGCTCTTTAAATTGTTATTTAAGCCAAAAATCCGGTTTTTAAGATTTTAGAGCTAAATTTTTTGAAATCTAGTCATTTAAATTTTCTGAAAATTTGCCACAGTGCTTAAAATAGCTTTATCTAAGTACAAAACAATTTTCGGGTCGATCTGAAAATTTTTAAGCCGATTGAAGTCTTTCAAACTATTATTTAAGCCAAAAAATCGGTTTTTAAGATTTTAGATCTAAATATTTTTAAATCTAGTGAACAAAACTCTCTGAAAGTTTGCCACAGTGCTTGAAATAGTTTATTCTAGATACACAATTATTTTGGAGTCATTTCGCAAATTTTCATTTTTTCGATTTTTTCGATTTTTTTGATTTTTCAAATTTAAATTAATTTTGCCTATTTTTCATCAAATTAGGACTCAAAATACTCTAAATTTCAGCTTTTATATTCATATAGCCCCTTATTTATCTATCTGAAAATTTTAAAAGTCAATTGAAGCCCTCTATTCTATTTTCTAGTCGAGCAAATCCGGTTTTTAGGACAGGATAGCTGAATTTCTAGACATAATAACTAACTGAAATTTAGTCTTAGTGCTTAAAATAGCTTAAACTACCTATACTAAGATTTTTGAGTCATTTGAAAGCTTAAGTTTTTTTGACTTTTTTCGATTTTTGAATTTTCAAAATCGAGTTATTTTGAATTTTTCCTTTTTTATCTACTAATCTGTGCACAATAGTTTTTTCACTTTTTCCCCGTTCCCAAGCTCCCTATTCTTTTCCAACCCTCTTTTTCCAGCCCCGCAATCTCAAAAAATGCTGAGCAACCCAGCAGCTCTCCTCTCCACGGAGCTTTTCCAAGCGCCCGCCCTTGTCGCCAAACATCTCTGGAAACTCAACAGAATGTGTAGAGGCTACGAACAAACCCGTCTTCCACATGTCCCTAAACTTCTCAGTGAAGCAGGTGACTTCCGTCATCTCACTGGCTACGAGGACCACGTCGGCGTCACTTTTAGCAACAGAAAAGTGGAGGCTAACAGTGATTGCATTGATTGCATCCGCCGCTTCGTTGCCGAGGACTTCAAAACCTGGCAGGGTTTGGAAGAGGTCCCCCGTGATGTTGTCGCTGTCACCATCGCTAGTAGCGGGTTCGTAGTCGGTAACAATTGCCATGATATCCAGCTGGAGGATCGTTACAAGGCTACAGAAGGCCAATACTCCTGGAAGAAGCTATCCAGCGGAGTTCAAATCTGCAATTTCACCGATAAAGATGGGATTGAGTACGCCGCAGCATTGGTCTACTATCCAACCCCTTCCGATCGACTTAGTGTCTGCTTAAGAGAGGACATGGAGCTTCTTAACATCGAGTTCACCAAAAAAGAGCCCTTCCCACTAGCCGACCGCAAGAAGAACCCCCATTTCCTCTCCTCTGACCAATACGGTAGATACTGTAGCAGAGCCGAGAAGCGAGTTCTCGTCTGGGCTGGTAAAATCGATGGTCAAATCGTCCATCGTATCTACAACCCGAAAGACGACTCCTATACCAATGAGGGATGCATTGAGTGCGCTCAGGACTTTAAGAATTACGTTTGGAAAGCGCCAGGGGAGAAGAAGGAGGATGAGGTGTCGATTTTGAAGAGGACTGATGATGTTGAACGTGGTGAGATTTTATTTGAAAAACTGGGGTTTTTTAATTGTAAACGTTTCAGAAACAATAATGCCAAGGTTCTACTCACACAGCTTTGATAATAGAAATGGTGAGTGTTTTAACTTTGACTTGGCGCCGGCGTAACTTGGTTAGGAGAAGAGATATCAAAAAATTGTTAACTAATGAATTGTAGTTTTTGATAAGGGCTATATTTTGTTACTTGACAGCTTTTTGATAGGGTTAACGGATGCCGAGATATAAGGGATTGAAGGGAGGGCGCAAAGAGTTGACTAGAACCAAGGGTCTCGCTTTAAAACGCTTATATCTCAGTTAGGAGAAGAGATATTGAAAAATTGTTAACTAATGAATTGTAGCTATCAGTGTTGCACGGAATTCCGTGTTCCGTGTTCCGCGTTCCGTGTTCCGGGCTTTTTTTCACTTCCGTTTCCGTGTTCCGCGTTCCGTGAAAATTATGTTTACTTCCACTTCCGCGTTCCGGGCGTTTTTTCACTTCCGTTTCCGTGTTCCGTGTTCCGTGAAAATTATGTTTACTTCCACTTCCGAGTTCCGTGTTCCGTGAAGTGGGAATACACTTCCGTTTCCGAGTTCCGCGTTCCGTAACAAAAATTTTTAATTCCACTTCCGCGTTCCGCGTTCCGAGATTTTCAAAAATTGACTTCCGTGCAACACTGGTAGCTATTGATAAGGGCTATATTTTGTTAGTTGATAACTTTTTGATAGCGCTGACATAAAGCGAGTTATAGCGGTTTGCTTACAATAAGCTTTTGCACACTTTGCATAGTATAACTTTCTATGCGCAACTTCAAACGCTCGTATCTCGACTCCTAGTGGAGCTATTAAAATCTGCTTTACTAATGAATTGTAGCCCATGTTAAGTGCTATATTTTGTTAATTAATCATTTTTTGATAGTGTTAACACAAATCGAGTTATAATGGGTTGCGCGCCACAAGCGGATTGCACACCATCACTTACTGTGCGCAACTTCGAAGGCCCATATCTCAGCTCCCATTAGCGTTATCAAGAAGTTGTTAACTAAGGAATTGTAGCGTATAGTAAGGGCTATATTTTGTTAGTTGATAGTTTTTTGATAGCGCTGATATGAACAGAGTTATAGCGGTTTGCGCATCTTAAGCTTTTGCACACCATAGCGCAACTTCAAACGCTAATATCTCGGCTCCTAGCATAGCTATCAAAACCTGCTCAACTAATGAACTGTAGCTTAGAACAAGAGCTATATTTCATTAGCAACCCCTCATATCTCGGCATCCGTTCACCCTATCAAAAAGCTGTCAACTAACAAAATATAGCCCTTACCATAAGCTACAACTCACTAGTTAACAATTTTCCGCTATCTCCTCTCCCAACAAAGTTATACCCGCTTTAACCCCCCACATCCCCAAAAATAATATAACTTCCAGCAAAACCCCAAGGACACCCGTTCCAATCGTACTACACCAATTCAAAGAAGCAATCATCATTGAAAAACAAGAACGATGCTGTTCCAAGAGACCCGCCACTTCCACCTCCAAAAGTGCCCGGTAAGAGAAATAACTAGCTATCTAGGTGACTGTAATTCTAATTTTCAGTTATGTCTCATGTCCCCGTGAGTGTACCAATGGAACTTGAACCTTGGCATGTCGATGCTATGGCAGGTAGGTTGACAGGAGAGGAAATTGAACGAAAGTTCGCTGAAATGGAGGAAAGAGAGAAGAAAAAAGCGGAGAAAAAGGAGGAGAAAAAAGAGGAGAAAAAAGAGGAGAAAAAAGAGGAGAAAAAAGAGGAGAAAAAAGAGGAGAAGAAGGTGGAGAAAAAAGAGGAGAAGAAGGTGGAGAAGCCAAAAGAGCCAAAAGAGCCAAAAGAGGTCGAGGAAGTCATCACTGACGCCGAGATTATCAATATCGATTCGGAGGACGAGTTCGACAAGGTCGAGGATCTCAACACTGCCACTGAACAGATGGCAATCCAATAAATGCTTTAATCCCAACTCTGGTCATGTATCATACCTCTTAATCTTTCATTTTTTGATCTGAAAAACTTTAAATACTTTATCATGTTAATCTCTTTAAAAAATGTATATATTGGAAATCAATAAAGGAATAAATAAAAGTATGCCGAAAGTGTGCCGAGCTTGTGAATGTAAGTAGTGTTGGTAGAGGAAGTGTACCAAAACGTTTTGGCACGTTTTCGGCACTTTTACTAGATGGAACATCTGCCCCTTATTCGCCACAATCTCTCCGGCTCTAGCTAATTACCGCGCGAGTCCCCGACAAGCTCAGCCTTAGTCAACCAAGAAGAACAGGTGCTCAGTTTCTGGTGACCCCAACAAAAGCAGATGGCTTAGTTGTGGGAAGTCGCATTAAATATCATTATGAGAAAAAAATTGGTAGATACTGTGAAATGAGCAACGATATGTAGGTACAGTCAGGCATGATTAGGGTTGGAAAAGTCTAAAATAGAATACTGTAAGACTACAGGTATAGACTACTGTAAGTCCCTAAGCTAGGTTACTGTAAGTCTATAAGCTAGGTTACTGTAAACCTCCTAGCTAGACTACTGTAGGTCTGCTAGCCAAACTAGCCATAACTGCTACTACCAACTAAACCAAAGTCCAAATGTTTTCTCGCTATTCTAAATTGTTCTATTGATCTCAACCATCTTAATTAACTTGTCTTGGGTACATCTGATTATATCACATAACCCATTAAATCATCATTTTCGGACTTGCAAAGATCAGAGGCACCTACCCCCTCCCTAATGAATTGTCATCATTCTCTACTTTTTTCCCTGTATCATATCTTCTTCACGTGATACCCATCCTATATAAAAACCATTACACAAAATGAATTCAACATCATCATGATAGCTACCGTAGTCCTTCTCTCCCTGCTAAGCCCCATCTCCCCTTTGAAGATTCTTGTGTACTCCCCGGCTTTCGCCGCGAGTCACACGAATTTTATGGCGAGGCTAGCGGATACTTTAACTGAAGCAGGGCATGAGGTGACGTTTTTCATGCCAATTTTGGATGAGACAAAGAAGGATCAGTTGGGGGTGACGGTGACCAAGGATGTGGTTAAGTTGGAGGTGGGTTTTAAAGCGATTTATCTCGGTTGCAAGAAGAGCTAGGGGAAAATTTTCAACTAATGAAATATTGTTCATAATAAGTTCATAATAAGGGCTACATTTTGTTAGTTAATGGTTTTTTGAAAGCTCTTACAGTAACCGAGATATAGGGGTTTGAAGTTGCACCATGGAAAGAGAAAGAGTCTGGTGGCTTGCAACTTCAAACACTCATATCTCGGCAGCTAGCGGAGCTAGGGAAAAGTCATAAACTAACAAAATATAGCACTTTTTATGCTGAGCAATTCTTTGGTTCTAAGTGTTTCAGTATCTTTGCTCCAAATCGAGATATAACGGTTTTTGGAGAGAGCGCAGAGAGTCGAGTCTCTGCGATTCCCGGAGCTTGCCATTTCAAACGCTAGTATCTCGGCAGCCAGCAAAGCTATCAAAAAACTTTCAACTAATGAAATATAGCTCTTAATAAAAGCTATATTTCATTAGTTGACAACTTTTCAAAAGCTCTTACAGTAACCGAGATATAGGGGTTTGAAGTTGCACCATGGAAAGAGAGAGAGTCTGGTGGCTTGCAACTTCAAACGCTTCTATCTCGGCGCCCATAAAAGCTAGGTGAAAAGTGTCAACTAACAAAATATAGCTCTTTTTATGTTGAGCAATTCTTTAGTTAACAGTTTTACAGTATCTTTGCTCCAAAGTGAGATAGAACGGTTTTTGAGATAGTTACTGTCAAGAAAAATTGCTTTCATCTTCAAACCCTTATATCTCTGTTACGGTAAGAGCTTTCAAAAAACTTTTAACTAATGAAATATAGCCCTTATCAAGAGCAATATTTCATTAGTTAACAGTTTCTTGATAGTTCTTATGGCTAGCGAAATATAAGCGTTTCAAAGTTGCTCATGGCATCCTCCACCTTAAATACCCCTTATTCCAGCCACCCTCCCAACCTACCACCTTCACCATCGACAACATCACCGAAACCTTCTGGCACATTGATGTCAACTCTAAATCCGGACACCATCTCTTCGAACCTCTTCACAAGCAAGCCGTGGAAGCCTGTGACAACATCTTCAACCATCAAGACCTCATTGCTAACTTTGAATCAAGGGGATACGATGTGGGGATCGCTGAGCCATTGATGACTTGCAGTCTAGCTCTATTCCGACACATTGGCATCGAGAAAGTGGTTATCGCGAGTTCATGTCCAAACTACGACCATGTGGTTGAGGCGATGGGAGAGCCAGCTGATACTAGCTATTGGCCATCTATCTTTTCGGAGGCGTCCGGGGATCGAATGAGTTTTGCGGAGAGGCTTGAGAATTATGATATGTATCATACTATGAACCGACTTTATGGTAATATGTATGACGATGAAGCTAAGGTCTACAGAAAGTATCTAGGCGAGGAGTTCCCTGATTGGAGGACCTTAATCCCCGATTCAAGTCTTCATTTCACCAATTCCATTCCTTACCTTGACTTTCCAAGACCTTCTATCCAAAAAACCATCGATATTGGAGGGATTACTGTAGACATTGATAAAATCCAGCCGCTACCAAAATCCTGGGACCAAATCCTCAACAAGCGCCCCAAAAACATGTTCCTTTCATTTGGGTCGCTAGCTAAGTCTTCAGAAATGCCAATGGAGTTCAAGAGGAACTTGTTGGATGTTTTTAGGTCAGAGTCTAATGTAACATTTATTTGGAAATATGAAACGGAAGATTTTGAATTTGCAAGAGGAGTTGAAAACCTGGAATTTGTGAAATGGGCTCCACAAACATCTTTGTTGAGTAAGTCGGGTTTGAAGCGGCATTTCTTGGTAGGCAGGAGAGCTAGGGGAAAATTGTTAACTAATGAATTATAACTTAGAATAGGGCAATATTTTGTTAGTTGGCTACTTTTTGATAGCTCTAACGGATAGTGAGTTATGGCGGTTCTAAGCAAAGCGTTTGTTCATAACCGTAACCCGGTCACATGATATTTTTGCTTATATCTCAATTCCTAGTAGAGCTAATAAAAAGTTGTCAACTAACAAAATATAGCTCTTATCTGGAGCAATATTTCATTAGTTGATGACTTTTACCTAGATCTTTTGGGTGACGAGATATAAGCGTTTGAGGTAGCGTGTACCGAAGCTCCTTTCAGACGACAAAAGAATCCACGCTTTCCTGGGTCATGGTGGCCTTGGCAGCACTTTCGAATCATCTTTCCTTGGAAAACCTTCTATCATGGTCCCAATCTTCTTCGACCAAACTAGAAACAGTAATATGCTCAGCCGACTTAACATGACCATCACCCTCCATAAAAGTGATCTTGGAGACTATACCAAGCTCCCAAATGCATTCCATGAGATTCTTCACAATGCAAACTACCGATTGAATGCCCTGAAAGTGGCTGAATCAATAAGGAATCAACCTGTGAAACCGAAGGATCTAGTCAAGAAATATATCGAATTCGTTGGGAAGTAAGTGGGTTACTGTAGATTAAAAAAAAATGGTTTTTTTCTAGGTATGGCCCATTTCATCACATGACTCCGTACAGCTTAAAAATGAGTTGGTTCCAAAGATATTCATATGATATTTTTGTTTTTAAAGCTATCTTATATTTATTACCGATTCTTCTAGGTTCTATTGTAATTAGCTTTGGATTAAGGGTCTTACCTGTTAAAATAGTGAAAATAACATGGAAATAAAAAAAAATTAATTAATTTTTTTATGAAAACCTATTATCAAAGTGTATCCTGTAGTCTTCGAATAATTGTCATCATCATTTTTTGATCTCGGTCAATTATAACCGTCTAGATCATAGTTCATTAAATAAAACAAAACACATATAAAAAGAACAACCCGTTTTCACCATTCCAACAATGATCATCATTCTCTTGACATGTCTATTCCCCTATATTCTCTCTTTGAAAGTGTTAGTTCACTCGCCAGCTTTCGCCGCCAGCCACACTAATTACATGGCTCGGCTAGCGGACACTTTAACTGAAGCCGGGCATAATGTCACGTTTTTCATGCCAATTTTCGATGAGGTTAGGAAGAACCAGTTGGGAGTGAAGGTTACGAAGGATGTGGTGCTGTTGGAGGTGAGCTAAACTTCGTGGAGTCATAGCTTCCTGCTAAATCGAGGGTCTTAGACGATCAATGGGTGAAAATGAGTTCTTGATGAGATCTACACGACTAGCTATTTAGTTAGTGATATAGTTGAGCTAGAAGAAAGTTATGAGCCTTTGAGCAAGCTATCTCAAGTAATTACAGCCGTTTGTTAGATATAGCTATTTTAAAATCTTAGAACTCGCTTCAAGCTCAACCATATAACCTAATAAGTATACCATCATGTAGATCTCATAAAGATTTTTCATTTCCTCTCTTTGACTGTCCCAGAACGCCTAATCCGATGAAATTTATAGCCCAACAAAAACCATAAGAAAATCACCATCGACAAAATCACCGGCAAATTCTGGACGATCGATGTCACCTCGAAAAACGGGCGAATTCTATACGAGACCTTCTACCATCAAGTCCTTCAAAACTGCGAGAACATCTTTCAAAACCAGGAAATCGTCCGGGACCTTAAATCCAGAGAATTCGATGTGGGAATAGCTGAACCTTTAATGACAAGCGGGCTAGCCTTGTTCCGACACATTGGCATCGAGAAAGTGGTTATCGCGAGTTCATGTCCAAACTACGACCATGTGATTGAGGCGATGGGAGAGCCAGCTGATACTAGCTATGTTCCTGCTGTTGTTTCTGGAGTATCCGGGGATCGAATGAGTTTTGCTGAGCGGTTAGAGAACCATGATATCTATCAGTTAATGATAGAAATAAACACGGAAATGTTCGATGATGAAGCGAGGATTTTTAGGAAGTATCTAGGCGAGGAGTTCCCTGATTGGAGGACCTTAATCCCTGATGCAAGCCTACATTTCACTAATTCCATTTCTTTCCTGGATTTTCCAAGACCTGCTTTCCAAAAGACAATCAATATTGGTGGAATTTCAGTTGACCTTGAAAATATTCAATCTGAAAAGCTACCAAAGACCTGGGACCAAATCCTCAACAAGCGCCCCAAAAACATGTTCCTTTCCTTTGGATCGCTAGCTAAGTCTTCCGAAATGCCAGAGGATTACAAGAAGAACTTAATCCGGGTGTTTCAGTCAATGCCTGATGTCACTTTTATTTGGAAATATGAATCTGACGATGTAGACTTTGCTCGAGGACTGGAGAATCTGGAATTTGTGAAATGGGCGCCACAAACTGCTTTGTTAAGTAAGTCAACTTTAAACCGATATAACTCAGTAGAGAAAAAAGATATTATAAAGTGATCAACTAACAAAATATAGCTCTTATCAAGAACAATAGTTTGTTAGTTGATGACTTTTTTCTAGCTTTGCTGGGTGCCGAGATATAGACGTTTGAAGATGCACACACAGGGAGCGCGCACTGTCTGCGCCTCATTGCAGGATGCACTTCCAAACCCCTATATCTCGGTTACTATAAGAGCTATCAAAAAAGTATCAACTAACAAAATATAGCTCTTTTTAAGGACAATATTTCATTAGTTAACCTTTTTTCTCTATCTCCACTAGGAACTGAGTTATAAGAGTTTTCGTAAGGTACCCACCTAATTTATATTTCAGATGACCCCCGCCTCACCGCCTTCCTGGGTCATGGTGGCCTTGGCAGCACTTTCGAATCATCGCTCCTTGGCAAACCTTCTATCATGGTCCCAATCTTCTTCGACCAAACTAGAAACAGTAATATGCTCAGCCGACTTAACATGACCATCACCCTCCATAAAAGTGATCTTGGAGACTATACCAAGCTCCCAAATGCATTCCATGAGATTCTTCACAATGCAAACTACCGATTGAATGCCCTGAAAGTGGCTGAATCAATAAGGAATCAACCTGTATATCGAATTCGTTGGGAAGTAAGTGGGTTACTGTAGATTAAAAAAAATGGTTTTTTTCTAGGTATGGCCCATTTCATCACATGACTCCGTACAGCTTAAAAATGAGTTGGTTCCAGCGATATTCATACGATGTTTTTGTTTTTAAAGTTAGCTTATATTTGTTACCGATTCTTCTAGGTTCCATTGTAATTTGCATTGGATTAAGGGTCTTACCTGTTAAAATAGTGAAAATAACAAAGGAATAATAAAGATTTAGTGTTAAAAATGTGTTATTCATTTTTTTTTTTAAATTCTAGAACATTCTGGACTACTGAAGTGACCATTAGTCATAGCCACAGTACCCAGTAAACAATCATCATTTCATAATATGAGTCATCATTATTATTTCTCCTCGTCGATACTTCTCAGTATTATTTCATCATTTTCCCTCATTTTTCTCTGCTTTTTTCTTAGCTTTTCCCCAAAACTTCAGCTATTTCAGAATTTCCAGATGGATCCCAGTCAACAATCCGCCAACGAAGAATCAAATATATTGACTCATCTTCTCATGCTAATTGCCGGGAGAACCCGACCGATTGCGAAACTCGAAATGATTAAATCCTTCCGAGAAGCGTTTCCCGGTAAGCGGAAAGGTATTCTTAGCAAATTGCCACTAATCGCTGATAAATACATGGTCGATGAGGATAATGATTTGGATAGTCGTATCCAAATGTGTTTTGTGGGGAGATTCAAAGTGCCAGAAGGGTTGGAGAAGGAGTGAGTTGTCTGCCTAAATTTTCAAAGAAAGTTAAATTTTCCAGAATGCTAGCCCAAGGAGTTTTGACAAAAGATAAGGATGGAAGGATTGAGAGATTTACTAGCATGAATCCGGCTATTTCATCATTTCGTCTTTTTCCGAGAGAACGGTCATCAAGAAAAGCCGAGGAAGATTCTGGAGTGGCTCAGCAGGATAGCATGGATTTGATTGCTGCTTGGGCGAGGAGTTTTTTACAGTCGAGTAGTCCAATGGATTTGACGGGTATTTTAATTTAAGCTAAGCGGCACGGTGCCGAGATTTTATAAGGCTCTAGAAATTTTAAAAGGGATTAAGTAATGTCATTTTTGTTGTTTAAAACTAGCAGTTTGGCTTATTAAGCCTAGGATTACTGTAGTCTTTACTTATCATGTCTAGGATTACTGTAGCCCATAGAACTAAGCCTAGCCTGCTGTAGGAGTACTGTAGATAACTATTTTCCAGATGACTTTACTACCGATGATCCCTTTGGCAACTCCTCATCACCTACCCCTCTCCCAATAACTATTACTCCATCCCCTGAATGTATTCTTGCTTCTCACAACAAGCAACTGCTATTGAACTCCAAAAGGCCATTGCAAGATGACTCATTCAGCTTCGACGACGTTTTTTATCCGGTTTCGAGAGACAACACTTTGAAAAGAAACTTGGCAGAGATCCAGGACGATCTTGGGATTAAAAGGAGCCGATTTGACAATGAGTGAGTTAATCTGATAATAATTTTTGTTAACCTTGATGTTTTAGACTGACACCTCCAAAAGCTAACGCTTATCACTTCCTCTATGGCGTGGTCACCTGGCTAAACAGCTTTGATAACGATTCTTTGGAAAAGTTCACTGAAAAACTCGAGAAAGCTATACTAGCGAAGTCAGAGGAGCTTAACGAAAAGGCAAGCGTTAAACATACTGTAGATCAAACTTTATCGAGGAATATTTAGGTTATCAACTTTGACAAGATCAAAAGTAATCTCGAGTTCATTTTGGATACTGTAACGAGCCAAAAGAAGGGGGAAGCTGAAGATGAATCTATCGATTTAAAGGAGTTCCTGGAGAAACTGGAAGATTTTGCGATGAGCTTTAGTTTCGTGTCTCCAAGCTTTGTTGTTCTTGTCAAGGAGATTCAGGAGGCTATGGGGAGTCTTGCAGATGAGGTAAGTGCTAAATAAAAAAAGTAGCTAGAAGCTTAGAGACATTTTTAGGTTATCCCTGCAAAATTGGTCGTTTACAGTATCTCATTCTTGTTGTTGGAGTTCAACTTGCTTTGAATCAAAGGACCATCATATTGATTTAAAAAAAAAAATAATTTTTGTAATATATCATTCTTAAATTTAACTATAAACACAGCTGCTTTTACTAAAAACCATTTTTTCTAAACATAAAAACTTGAAAAGAAACGGAAACAATTCAGAATTTTGACATCCTATAGACCTGTCTCAAAACTCTTGACAAGCCTCTTAAGCTTAGCCAGTAATTTCAAAAACTCATTTACTAATGATTTACATTTCTAAAAAAAGAAACAAAACCAATTCTCATGTCATTTTGACATTCTACCTTTTGAGTCCCTCTTGACAAGCCCGCCAAGCTCATTCGTTTTGTGAAACATGCTCTGCGCTCAACTTCTCCTTTTTTCTCAATTTTTTCGGTCTTGGTAAGCTTAAATTATGATAGAATTAGCAAAAAAGGAAACAAATTAAGGAAGCCAATGTCCGTATGAATATCATAAAAGGAAGTATTGAATTCAATACGGACTGCACGAAATATGTTGATGTATTCGAGGACAGTACCATAATAAATGGACAAAGCTGCATCTTAAAATGCGCAAAGAATGAGTCATGCTTGGTGAGATAACTTTCCACTGCCTTTTGTAGTATTTTACTTTAGCTGGCTTATACACTTCTTCAAAAACGCAATGACTGTAATATTTGTACTTACGAATCCGTGAAGACCATCAGAAGAACGAATCAAGGCTATTATATAGCGCTAAAGGTAACTCATTTCTAACTATGTTATAATTTGGTCTTTCAGAATTCGGTAGAGGATGAGACAGCATGCTTCAAAGATGTATTCACTCTACCAGTAAATAATTCCGTATCGACTTTGTCAAAGTCCACGTCGACTACAGTAAGCTTGTCTAATCAGCTAATTATACTTTTTTTTTAATATTAAAATTTACAGACAACTTATAAAAAATGTCCACCAAATTACCAATTATTCTACAGACAAAATCTGCCGTTGTGCATTGGGGTAAGTGATTTAGTAAGTTCCTTAAACGCTCGCTGTTTTAGGTTGAGCATCAGGCTGACTATTCATTGATCACGAAGAACCAAGGAATCAATCTATGCACTGCAGCAGGCGGTCGAGTTACAGGCCCTAGCTCTGCCGAAGATCATAAGTTCTTGAAGGGTTAGTTGGTACAGCAGAGCGGTGATTTATCAGTCTCAGATCAATCTGCTGAAATATTCAAATCATTTATAAGCACTTATGGGGTCGGCATCTGGGTGGACGGAACTAAAAGAGATGAGTGTTCCAAAATATTATCGATTTTGGATAGCAGTTGTAAAGACATTAGTGTAAGTTGTTTTGACCATTTGTAGTTTTTGTAGTTCAAGCCGTTGCTTTAATATTTTTGTATTTTTCCAGGCATTCACATTTTCGGATACCACAATCCAATCCTTAAGCGCCTACAGTTTTATTGACAGACAACCGGATAGCTTTCTACAAGACTGTCTTCTAATGACAATCACTCAAAATGAGAACAACGGCTTATTCGACGACTTGCAGTGAGTTGATATACATATTTTTTTCTTTTTATGTAAATCACCTAATTTCAGATGCAGTTCCACTTGGGCTTTTGGTGCCCGTACAAGGGCGATAGTGTGTGCAATAGATGCAAAGTAAACTGTAATCCCTGATCTATAATCTGTTATTCATATTGATGCTAATAAAGGGATTTGCAATTCAAATAGTTAATTAATTGCATAATTAAACAACATAAATCTATTATATAAGCAGAGATAAACCACCAGATATCAAATCAACGAAGAAGAATGAAACGATCAATCTTCTTATTACTAGTGTTTATTACCGGATTACAAAGTGTATGCGAGGAGAAATGCTCTTGTCCAGATCTCATTTCTTTGAGTTCAAGTTAGCCACTGATAATCTTTTTTAACTTGAATAATACATACTTACAGCTCCTGAAAACGGCCAATTTACCAAGTTAGCCGGATGCGCTGCAAACGTGACTTGCAATAATAATTGGCTCACTGCAATCGTTTCCTATCTCAACGAATCAGAGATCACCGGCTACTCATCAGGCGGACAATTCGTAACTTATAATAATGAGCCCCCGTTGAACCCCTTTTTTCAGTTTATTAACTCATTCGACAATGAACCAGAGGCGGGAACACCCGAGCTGGGAACATACGATATGTTCAGCTATTATGGAATGATGTGTGAGAATGGGGTGTGGTATGTGACAAAATATCCGAAAGGTTGGTTTTATATATCGCAAGGCGATTGGAAGTTTGTTGGCACCAATGGGGAGCATAATGGTCTCAAGACTCGACTCTTCAATTTTCAGTGGTATGTTTTGGAAGAGTCTTTTATTTTTAGTTGGTTTATTTTTCAGCGCTCCATAATCTGGATTACTGTACTCAATAAATGTTTCAAATACACTTGTTATTAACAACACAGCAGAGTCATATACGTCTAGCAATACTGATCCCCATAAGGGACCACCTGGTTTTAATCCTCTCATTAGTGTGGGTCCCGTCTAAAGGTGCATATTACACATATATGTAGCAGGTTCTAATTACCATGGTAACCAAAGTCACTTGGCTAGATTTTGATTCTCATTGTTTCGTCTATTTTAGTCGTCTATTTTAGTTTTACTTTAGTGCAATAGAGCGCACTTTCTAGCTTACAATATTTTCAAGGACGCCCCAGTCTATTTTAGTTCTGTAGAGCGCGCTTGCTATCTTAGAGCCATTTAGAGATAAGAGTGCTCTATTGAACAATAGTCGTAAAGTGATTTAGTGGTAACAGTGTCCGATGAAGCTTAGTAGCGATCCAAGCTACTGTAATCCAATAGAGCGCACTTACAGATGATCCCTGGAATGGAAGCCGAGATACATAATCTTATCAAACGAATCGATAGAGGGGACATGCCTCTTCCAGCGCAGCCTAGGACATTGGCTCCCGAACCTACCCTATCCAACCCTACGACTCTTCCCTTCGAGTACCTAGCATCTCTGACCAAGGAGCAATGTAAAGCGATTTGTGAGCCGCTTTCCGTTCAATGTGGTGAGTTATGGGTTACTGTAGAAAAAAGAACAAAAAAATAGGGTTTTCAGAGCTTCCGGACCCAAAAAACTTCAAATTGAGTACGGAGACTGAGGACGTGTTCACAAAAGAAGTGCTGGAAGTTTTGGAGAAAAGTAAGCTTGGTGGCCAACTTGCCCAATCAAAAAATTCATTTTTAGAAGGTCAGAGACCATCTTCTCAATTAACCCTGCAGAAATTGAGTCTAGAAGGTCAGTTTTTCTACAGTAATCTTATTTCGACTGTCGGTTTCTTATTCAGCTTGTCTCGAGCTTCAAAATGAGTATATTTATGCCTAGAATGACTCTTATCCTAGAAAAATCTTGAAAACTACAGTAATCCTAGCTTAGATCCTGAAGTTTTGAAAAAATAAAACTTTAGGATGGTTATGATTTTCTGAAAACTTTCGGCACGCTGAATTTGATAACCGGCACCATGCCGCATGTAATTTTAAATTTCAGAAAGTGCCTCTGGAAAAGAGGATCATCCATCGACTCTAATCAAAGAGGATCCAAATCAAATCGAATCAAAAGGGCAAAATTAATCTGAAATCGGTTCTGGCACACTTTCGGCACGTTTTCGGCACCCTTTCTCATTCTTAACCTTTTCCACAAGTTGCCCAGCCTAATAAAAATATCCACAAAATTAAACATTTATATCACACTCAAATCATCTCTAATTAAAGGGAGACTGATATCCACAAATCCCACCAATGGTCCCATTTCCATCCATCGGCACCAACACAATATTACCGTATCCTGATTTCCCCTCATCCAGATTAAACTTCCATGCTGGCCATCCATCACTGGGTTGCGACGCGTCGGGTTGTGGATCGATTTTCGGGGGAATTTGCATGAACTGATCATTCCAATCCCAAATATTCCTTTGTGTGGCTTTGTCGACACCACCGGGCAGGGCGCTTATCCAGACTGCGATGTTCTCTTGGGTTAGACTCATTTCTTTGGCCACGGTACGGAGTTCTGGAAGGATTGGGGTTTTAAAAGGGGTATAACTCAGCCTAGAGCAAAGATAGGGGGAAGTGATCAACTAGTGACTTGTTAGGCTTGTTAATGGCTATATTTTGTTAGTTAACTGTTTTTTGATAGCTCTCCTGGCAAGCGAGATATAAGGGTTTTCAACGAGAGCGCAGGTAGGTAGACAGTCTAGATTTGGCGCACGCTTTGAAATGGCTATATCTCGGCTCCCATTGAAGATACTAAAAAGTGGTCAACTAGAGAGTTGTTAAGCTCAAAAAGGGCTATATTTTGTTAGTTGATGGTTTTTTGATAGCTCTTCTGGCAAGCGAGATATAAGGGTTTGAAGGGAGAGCGCAGGTAGGTAGACAGTCTAGATTTGGCCCGCGCTTTAAAACGTTTATATCTCGGTTCCCGTGAAAGATAGCAAAAAGTGGTCAACTAGCGACTTGCTCAGCTTAAGAAAAGCTATATTTTGTTAGTTTATAACTTTTTGATAGGGTTAACATGAACCGAGTTATAGCTAGTTGAAAGTTTCAATTTTTTAAAAATCACTTTTTTTTTTCTTTTTTTTTCGATTTTTTCGAGGAGCTTAGAAAAAATGGGCAAGTTGGCCACCAAGTTGGCCACCAAAAATAACCCACTATCATTATAATACTTATACTCCTCCTCTGTCTCCAAACCAGCCGGCAGCCCATTTTGTTTAGAACACATATCAGTGGCATCCACCAGCTCCACATTTTTTTTCAGAACCATCTGAAAAAAATTAGCGTTGGATTACGGTAGCTTAGAGGATTTGGTGGCCTAGGATCCGACATCCCACAAGCTCGGCCACGGTCTTAAAAATGACCTGCGCCTTTAAACTTTTTTTTCGAATTTTTCTTCAAAAATGCTCATTTTCAAGTTCAAAGGCTCCTGGTTACTGTAGCTAGCTAGTTTTAAATGCGTGGCCGAGTTTGTCGGATCCTAGGCCACTGCCAAAAACTTACAAAAGAACAAAAAATGCCCTTTGGTCGCGTCATCGGGTACCCACCATCCGGACACTTTGGATCAATTGTCGTCGGGGGTACTGTAGTTGATGGGGGTGTGGTTGCTGGAGGAGTAAACGGTTGTTTAGGGATTATTATACATCCAGCATCGCTTTCTTTTAGAAAAAAGGAGAAAAAGAAAAGGAAGTGGAGAATCATGGGGGGAAGTGGTTGGGGAGGAGGGGAAGGGGTTTATGTAGAGAAAGGAAAGTCGCAGGGGTTATGGGGGTTCCTTATGGGTGGGAAGACAAAATACATAGGTGGATAGGGGTATAGGAGGAGGGGTACAGTAACCCGAGGGGTTTGAAATCCTGAAAAAAATTGAATTTTTTGTTGAAGCTTAGGGACTTTGTAGTTTTTGTGGTCTTAGCCTCACCAAATTTAGTCTGTTTTTCGAATTTGGTGAGAAAACCCGACGGGTCAGAAATTTTGGTGAGGCTTAGCTAAATCGTAGTTTTTGTAACCTTCGCCTCACCAAATCTGAAAAACTGAATCAGCAAGAATATCGGGGTTTGGTGAGTTTAAGACTACAAAAACTACAAGTTTCAAAAAAAAATAGTTTTTCAACCCGACGGGTTGGAAATTTTGGTGAGGCTAAGGGATTTCGTAGTTTTTGTAGTCTTAGCCTCACCAATCCTCTTTTTGTCTAATTTTGGATTTGGTGAGCCTAAGACTACAAAAACTAGAAAATCGCTAAGCCTCATCAAAACCAAATCAAATGAGGCTGTCACTATATAAGCTCCACCCCTTTTCTACCGTAACCAAAATGTGAAGATTAATTCGAGATTAGATGATTATCTACCAAAAATGGTTCTTATCTATCGTCACATCCAAAAAAAGGGACGGGGTTTAAATCCGCCCACTCAATTTTTTGTGACAGCTGTAATTAGCTAGATAGCATCTATAAGATATTCCCATAAAAGGGGCGGAGCTTAGCTTAATCCGTTTTTTGCTCTTTTTACTGTGTTAAAAACAATTTTTCATAAAAAAATAAATAAATTTATCATCCTCAAAAATCAATTAATACGGTCCAAGGAGCACCTTATACGCACAGAAGACTCCTCTCGCAATCTCATCAACACCACTACATGGAGCAGACTTCAGGAAAGTGGATTCTGAAACCGATACAGCTACACATGGGTTCGTTTTGCCACCATTAGAGCAGTCGAATTCCGTGTTGGGTAAGTCAAGGATTTCGAATCCGGTGGTGAATCCGTCTAGCCAGGTGATAGCGTTCTATAATGAAATGGTTAGCTAATGATAACTACAGTAAGACATTTTTTAGACTAGCTTCAAAATTTGAGAGCAATTCTAAAAGAGGGTGCCATTCTAATAAAGGTAGCTATAGTCTAGAGGCACTTACCCTCTTAGCAAACGAATCTGATGCCACACAACTACCAGCTCGGGATCCATCAATAAAAAAGTGATAGGGGGTGTTGGAGTCGAACACCGAGGATATTTCATCTGGAATTTAGGTTGAAATCGTGCCGAAAGTGTGCCGGAAACGTGCCAAAACCAAGATTTTTTGATTAAAAAATACAACTAAAAATGAGCTGAAAACGGGGCCGAAAACGTGCCAAAAAAGATTTTGACTGTAACTTCTTTCTAAATCTAGATTTTTGAACGATCAAGAAGTGAAAATGAAAGCTCTCGATGAGATCTACATAACGCACAGCTTCAATTCTCATCTTATTGAGTTTGAAGCGAGTTAGAGGCTCTTAAAGTAGCTAAAAAGCTCAAAATCACGATTTGGCTCTTTTCTGAGCCCGTAACTCCCTTCAAAACTACTTTTATGACTTGGTAGCTAGATCATTGTGTAGATCTCATCAAGATCTTCATTTTCATTTTTTTAGAAATGTCGATTTAGAAGGGAGTTAGGGCTGAAATCATTTTTACACACTTTTGGCACCATTTCGGCACTCTTCACCCACTAACATCTCATCCAGTCAGCCTCCCACGTCGACGCCACGCCCACAATCTTCGCCCCGACATCAGTACACAAATCCACAGCCTGTTGCCTTGAAATGCCCGCCGAACTTTTCTGTAACTGCATACAAATCGAATTCCCGTTGTCTCGATCAAACCGCATCCAATCGTCTTTACAGTAATCGGTTAGGGGGATCGGGGTGACGGGTTGATTAGGCTGATTTGGGTCGGCTGTGGTGACTTCTTCCTGGGGACCATGGTTGTTAACAGCGCATCCGGCGTCCACTTGGGATAAGGATAGAGATATAAGGAAGAGGAAGTGAATCATTGTGTTGAGAGGAGAATAGTCTTGGAGGAAGCGGTTTTATATGGGTTGGGACTATATTCTATGGGAGACTTGTTCCATATGGGTGGGAATATTCTAGGAGACAAGGGAGAGGGGGAGGGGAAGGTGGGCAAGGTGCCCACCAACTTGGTGGCCAACTTGCCCAGGTTTTGGTGATCAAGATTCCCCCTAAACAATAACCCATTAAAAATAGCTGAAGAGCCCTCGTGTACAAGTTTTTTCATTGGGATGATAGCGATGAGTAATGTCCGAGAGGAGTACAAAAATGGACAAGGTGGGATTAGACAAGTTTTCCCAGTTTTTGGTGGCCAACTTGCCCATTTTCCCTAGACTTCCCAAATTAATCCAGAAAACCTAAAAATCACAATTTTCAAAAAACTTCATACTTCAAACGGCTATAACTCGGTTCCTGGTAATTCTAGAAAAAAAGTGTCAACTAACAAAATATAGCCCTTTTCAAGTTGAATAATTGTCTAGTTGATTGTTTTTTTGTATCTTTAATCCTAACTGAGATATAGCTAATTTAAAGTGCAATTCGCAAAGTAACTGTCTGCGCTCTCCCTTCAACCCCATATATCTCGCTTGTTAGGAGAGCTATCAAAAAGTTGTCAACTAACAAAGTGTGTAGTTTTTTATGCTGAGCGATTCTCTGATTCATCATTTTTCTGTATCTTCAATTCTAACTGAGATATAGGCGTTTTAGCCAACCACATTAAAAAAAAAATATTTTTTCCCTTCCCAAAAAAAAAATCTCCCGTCTTCCAAAATTGTATCGCATCAATTTCCTTGACGTCTCCTTCTTTTCCTCTCCCAAATGTTCAAATAAATCTCGTCTAAGCCCCCTTCCCCCCATTTAATTTATCTTGTTGCCCTCTTCGTTCCCTTCTTTTTTCCCCTCCTTCCAACGGCCGCCGTGCAAACTCTGTCTGCGTCTCTCTTAAAATTGAGTCTCTCTTTGTTTGGTGGTGTTTCACATATGTTGTTTAGGTGGTATCTAGTTGCGGTTGACTATTTTAAGAGTGAGCAAGTCATTTTTGGGGTGGGGTACTGTTTGCATAGGTAATGTCTGATATAACTCAGTTAGGAATCGGTTAGGAATAGAGCTAGGGGAAAAGTGTCAACTAACAAAATATAAATTTTTCCATGCTGAGCAATTCACTAGTTGATGGTTTTTTAATAGCTTTTCTGGGAATTGAGATATAAGGGGTTTTGGAGAGGGCCCAGACAGTTAGAGAGTCTAGCCTTCCCTCAGGCCGGGTTAACTCGGTTAGGAATAGAGCTAGGGAAAAAGTATCAACTAACAAAATATAGCTCTTTTTATGCTTAACAAATCGTTAGTTGACCACTTTTTTGGATTATTAACGAGAACTGAGATATAAGAGTTTTAAAGTGAAAGGCGCAAAAAAGCTTGACTGTCTGCGCTCTCCCCTCAAACCCTTATATCTCGTTTGCCAAGCGAGCTAGCAAAAAACTGTCAACTAACAAAATATAGCTCTGTTTATGCTGAGCAATTCTTTAGTTGACCACTTTTTTGTATCTTTAACGGGAACTGAGATATAAACGTTTTTAATAGCTATTTCTTGAAAAATGTGATTTATTTTGACTTGTTTTTTGAAACCCTTCTATCTCTGTTATTGTCAAAGCTACAAAAAAGTCATCAACTAACAAAATGCTTATTTTTCTATGCTGAACAACTTTCCAATTGACACTTTTTTGCTATCTTCACTTCCCACCGACTTATACCAATTTCCAGTGTCTCTACTTTCAGAGACTTTCAGAACGAACTGAAAAAACCTGTTTTTCCTGGTAAACGTCATTGTCCACAGTATACACTTCATATGACTGATCACTTGATTCTAGGCGTGAGCAACACGCCACTTGAAATTGTCCAGTGGAAAAAAATCATCCAAGATTCTTATTTTTACTATAATTTCTCCATTTTCTCTATTTTCCCCAATTATTAGCAAGCTCCGCCCCCTATCCCTCGCTAATCTAAGCCCCGCCCCTCTTCCGAACACTTATCTTCCTGTACGCTTCTCCCAAGATTCTTCTCGAACTCCTTGTCTCTCTGTCTGCGTCTCTCCCACTGATTCGTCACCAAAAATCGATCAACCTTCTCGATTTTTCTTTTTTTTTTCGTTTTTCCTCAGCCGATTTTTTTTCTCTAACTGTCTGCGCCCTCTCCCTCTCATTTATCATCATTTTAGCGCAATCGAGGAACCCACGGTTCTCTGCTTCTCTGCGCTCTCTCCCTCTCTCTCTCTTAAAGTATTAGTCATCGGATGTGTGTGTGACATCTGTTTCCATTGTCATGAGTGCCCTTCAATTAGGTCTCGGCTTCCATGACGTCATGCCCTTTTATTAGAGGGTTTTAGAGAGAATGTCTCTTTTTTTAGTTCTTTGTTTATTTTGTGTCTCGCCGACCACCGACAGTCTTTCTTTCTCTCCTTTTGTGTGTTGTTTATGGTTTTGCGCGGAAAAAATGGAATTGATTGACTTTTTTATACTTTTTTCGGGGGAAAAATAACTGAAATAAAGCATGAAATAGGAAGATAAAACTAAAATTTAAGGATGTTTTTTTTGAAATGGGTATAACTCGGTTAGGAAAGGAGATAGAGGAAAGTGGTTAACTAGTGACTTGTTGAGCTTGTTAAGAGCTATATTTTGTTAGTTGACGATTTTTTGATAGCTTTTCTGGCAAGCGAGATATAAGGGGTTGAAGGGAGAGCGCAGACAGTAGCTCTAGTTTCCGCGCTTTGATTTTTAAAACGCTTATATCTCAGTTAGCAGGGCAGATGGTGAAAAATGATTAACTAGGGACTTGTTAAGCTTGTTAAGGGCTATATTTTGTTAGTTAACAACTTTTTGATAGCTCTCATGGCTGGCGAGATATAGCGCCTTGAAAAAAAGGTTTTTTGAAAATCTCGATTTTTTGCTTTTTGGGATAATTTAGGGGAAGCTAGGGAAATGGGCAAGTTGGTCACCAAGAACTGGGCAAGTTGGCCAAATTCACCTATCATATCTTTGTACTCCTCTCGGACAATCCCCTATAGTTTAAGTATAAGTTTCCCGTTATTTTGAGTTTCTTACTGCCATCCCTTATGAACATTGTCCACGAGGACTACACACCCCGTTTAAATATTTTTTTGTTTCGAAAACCTTCGTTTCTTCCCCCTCTATTTTTTCATGATAACGCCCTTTTTCTTATTTACCTAGCTATGACTAATACTGACACTATTTACTTTTTTCATGCTTCCCCTTTTCCTCACTATTCTAAAATTGCGTCATTTCAGCTATCACAATCCACGCCAGGATTACTGTATTATTGCTCATCCATCCCTAAATGGACAGAAATAGTTACATGGATCAACGGTTCGGTGTGGCTACCCCCTATCCGCAAGGTGCCGACAAGGGCTACCTATCGCAATCGGGACCATTGACCCATTATCCGACACAGTACACGGCTTGGCCGACTCAAGAGGATCCTTATGATTTTCCCTATGTTGGCTACCATTCTGACGCGGAAATTCATCGTCAGGATGAGTTTTTTGCCAGGGGAGCTCCTGAAGTGAAGATGGAGGTCCCTGATGAAGAGGAAGATGCTCCGAGGCGTTCTGTGAGAGCTGGAAGGAAAAGGGTGACTTACGAGGAGCCTGATGATCCGGATTATGAGCCTGAGGAGATCCCAAAGAAAAAGAGAGCTATCCGGGAGCTATCAACAGCTTCTAGCACTAGATCAGAGGAGGTTCTTCAACACTACGTGCCGAAAACCAAGGCAAGAAAATATCGGATTAAGGATGAGACTGAAAAAGATGAGGAATACAAGTTGAAAAGAGAACGGAATAATGATGCGGTGAGAAAGTCGAGAATGAAGAAGCAGGAGAAGGAGAAGAGTAATGAGTTGGGGTATGAGTTGTCGAAGAAGAGAGTTGTCGAGTTGGAGAAGGAGTTGTCCGAGGTGAAGAGGGATCGTGTTCGGCAACAAGAGATTATAAGGGAGTTGTTGGCAGAGAGGTTAGTTTTTTTTTTTTTTGAAATTGGTGAGGCTAACTTTGGTGAGGCTAAGACTACAAAAACTACAATTTTGCTAAGCCTCACCAAAATTTCCAACCCGTCGGGTTTATGCTTTACTTAAGCCAAATTAATTGGCGAGGCTAAGGAAAGTTGTAGTTTTTGTAGTCTTAGCCTCACCAAATCCAAAATTAGACAAAAAAGTTTTGGTGAGACTAAGACTACAAAAACTACAAATTCCCTTTTTTTTTTAACTATAGGTTTCAAAAAAATATTTTTTTCAACCGACGGGTGGGAAATTTTGGTGAGGCTTAGCTAACTTGTAGTTTTTGTAGTCTAAGCCTCATCAAATCTAGTTAATTTTTTTGAATTTGGTGAGGCTAAGACTACAAAAACTACAAATTCCCTTTTTTTTAACTATAGATTTCGAGAAAAAAAATTTTCAACCGGCGGGTTGGGAATTTTGGTGAGGCTAAGGAAAGTTGTAGTTTTTGTAGTCTAAGCCTCAACAAATCCAAAATTAGACAAAAAGAGGTTTGGTGAGGCTAAGACTACAAAAACTACAAAGTCCCTTAGCCTCACCAAAATTTCCAACGCGTCGGGTTTAGACTTAAGCCAGATAGTTAGGTGAGGCTAAAGAAACTTGTAGTTTTTGTAGTTTCCATACTAAATTCTATAATTTTAGAGCCGAAGCCAACGCTCAAGGACCATCTACCTCCACCAGTGCACCGGATTCCTCTACCTACATTCACCCATACGCCACTTCAACCTAAAGCCTAATTTCTAGAAATCTCTTGTTATAAAAACTTCAACCGCGTTTATCTCGGCTCCCGTAAGAGCTACAAAAAAGGTGTCAACTAACAATTTGTAGCCCTTATCAAGAGCAATATTTCATTAATTGATCATTTTCTTCTAGCTCATCTAGGAAAAAAGATAATCGCGCTTTAAACTAGATCACCCTTTAAATCTGTTGATATTGTTCAGTTCACCTATTCTAGTTCATTTCCCCCCGTTTTTCTGGTCCTACATTGGCTAGATTCATAGCCCTACCCATTTCTATTTCTATTTCATGTTTCCATTGTTCCCCCTCGGCTGTTGAACAGCACAAAAAGTACCCACCTCCGTTTTAATATTATTACCAAAAAAAACCCTCATTCCCCTTTCCTCCCCCCCTCATCCAAAAATCTCGTCCTTGTTTTGTCCCCCGCATAGCATTAAAATATGTTACGGTTCCTTTTTTCTCTCGCTCCTTTTATTATGAACCCAATTTCCTCTCTCCGCCGTACATCACCCCATTCCCAGTGATCATCCTTTTTCTCCTGAATTTTGTGCCTTTTTTCTAAATAAAAAATATGAATCTAGATTTTTTCAAGCTTTAAAAAAAATTAATATACCAATGAATCTAGCTTTAGGTATCCGTTTTCAAAATCAGCATCTATCGGCGCATTTATGAGTAAATGAGTGGCTGGGGCGCATTTTGGCGACATTTCTCTTTGAAATAATCATAGCCTTGGTCTCAAGAGAAGCAGTCATGTATTTTTGCCTTAGCTTGTCTTTTTTGGTGTGAATTTTTTTTGAATTTGAAGTTTAAAACAAGAAAAAAACACTTTTTTCACTTATCCTGAAATAATGCTCTTTAAAATTGATGTATCTCGATTTCCCTTAGAGATATCAAAAAGTGGTTAACTAGTGAATTGCTCAGCATAAAAAACTGCGTATTTTCTTAGTTGACACCATTTTTATATCTCTAACCCAACCTGAGTTATGAGCGCTTTAAATTAGGAGCCCCGCGCAACTTCAAACGCTTATATCTCGGCTCCTAGAAAAGCTATCAAAAAATGATCAGCTAATAAAATATTGCTCATAATAAGGGCTATATTTTGTTAGTGGACCACTTTTTTCTATTTCTTTTCCTAACAGAGTTATAGCGTTTTGAAATTGACACATATAGAAAAAGAGGACCCCTGTCTAGCTGTCTCCGCTCTCTCCCTTAATCTTGGCGCGTGTTAAATATTAAGATGATGTCAATTGGCAAATTTTTCATTATCAAAATCTCTAAATTTTATAAATTTCCCTTTTTTTGATATCTTTGATAAAGGCAGAGATAGAGGGCGCAGACAGTTAGACACTCTAGCCATCTGTGTCTCTTTGTTACTCGATTGAAAATGGCCCTCCGCTTCAATCCATTATATCTCAGCTATCCTTAGAAATAAGAAAAAACTATCAACTAACAAAATATAGCCCTAATCAAGAACTACAATCCATTAGTTAATCTTTTTTGCTATTTCTACCGTGAGCCCAGATATAAGCGTTTGAAAATTTGAACTTTAGTAAATTGATGATTTTCACTTTTAGGTCGTCCGCGCTTCAAAACGCTATATCTCAGCTATCCTTAGAAATAGAAAAAAACTATCAACTAACAAAATATAGCCCTTATTATGAGCAACATTTCATTAGTTGAAAGTTTTCTTCTATCTCTTCTCTAAACCGAGATATTCCTTGCTTTAGTTTGGCTCCACTAATTTAAGTCATCTTGTCCGAGAGGAGTCCATAAAAAAGCTTCGAGAAGCTTCCATTTAGTCATACGTAATCAAGAATCGCTCATTAGCTCCTCCCGCCCGTATTACTCATATCGTCTCCATGGCGACCTGATTAGCTATTTTCCATATTTTCGAAATTCTTCTTCTTTTTCTTCTAGCTTTTCTCGCTTTTTCTGGTACTAAAAAATTCAAAAAAAATTGTTTTTTCAGAAAATATAGAAAAATGGCTCCTTCTCCAGTGACCCATATACCATTTCGCCCTGACATTCTCAAGTGCACAACTCAAACCATCGATTCAAATCTCCACCGGAACTCTCCATTCATCACAGTGATCGTTGGAACGCCGGGCAAGGAAACAGCGGATCGAGAATCGATGGCTTTTCTCATAAAAGTTGTCAAAAAGGCTGGAGGGATAACAAAAAAGAGGGATCTGGATAAGTTGGAATTCCTCCTCCCCCCGCATACCATCGCAGTTGGAGTCGCTCTTCCGAATTTTAAAATCGATAGTAAAGTTCATGAATTCTCGCCGGTTCTCGAGCGAGCCGATATTGGTTTTCTCTCGTTTCAAAAGCTCTCCGACAATCTTCAAATCACCTATTACAACGAGAGCGGGACGGATTTCTTGGCCGGGATTTGGTATTATCTCATCCAAAAAGGGAAAAAGAACTGGGTTAAGGAGGACGGGTTTATTCTGTCTTATACGCTCGGCACATTGGAACCATTCCCTCTGCAAGATCGGGGTAATGACCAGAGAGTCCAGTTTGGAAGGTTTTGTAAGAGGGTGCAACGGCGGGTTTTGGTGGATCGTAGTCATGGATTTAATCTTCATTGTGAATGTAGCTACTCTGGAATGAAGTATAAGCCGATTAATTGTTCGGATTGCAAGGTCGAAATTCGTAGATGTAAGTTTTTTTTTTATTTTGTAATAAAAATGGGTTTGGTGAGGCTAAGGCAACAAAAACTACACATTTCCTATTTGGCTTAGGTGAAAACCCGGCCCGTTGGAAAGCCTAAACCCGACGGGTTGGAAATTTTGGTGAGGCTAGCCTCACCGAAACCCGATTTTCTTGCAGATTCAGTTTTTTGAATTTGGTGAGGCTAAGACTACAAAAATTACACATTTCCTTAGCCTCACCAAAATTTCCAACCCGTCGGGTTTAACGTTTACAATTTCCATCCCACCGGAGCGCGGCACGGTGCCGGGAGTGGTTCCATCTTTCCAAAAATTTTTGAGTAAATTAAGGACACCAAATACTTAATTTTTGTAGTTGACGACATTTTTTCAAAATCAGTTCTAAGTACACTTTCAGAGCGTTGAAAATAGTGTAGCACAAAAAATTAGGGTGGTGAGGCTAAGAAAAAAATGTAGTTTGTAGTCTTAGCCTCACGAAAACCTTCCTGAATTCAGCCAGGAGACCTTTGAAAATTTGGTGAGGCTAAGACTAAAAAAAACTACAACTTTCCTTAGCCTCACCAAAATTTCCAACCCGTCGGTTGAAAAAAATTTTTTTTTTCAATTTTATAGCCACCTCGCCCCATGAGCTGGACGTCGAATTCGTGAATCGCATTCTCGGGAAGATCCTCATTTATATGAGACAATCCCCAACTGTCCTCGTCTATGACAACACCACCGGAAGCCTTTTGGACGCATCGAAATGGCCTAAAGCCGATCATTTGAAGGTGTTTTTGGAGAAAAATCCGAATGTGAATGTGCATATCAATAGCGCTGTCATGGCGTACATCGTCTTGGACGGGGAGATGGATAATCGGATTGGTGGGAACCCGGATTTGACGGGCGTTGTGAAAGTCGACAATTTGATCGATATACGGACTCCGAGAGGTATTAACAATGGCCTAGGATCCGATAAACTCGGCCACGCTCTTAAAATCGAGTTTCTACAGTAATCATGACCTTCAAACGGAAAAAAGGGCTAAAATGGTCTAAAAACGCATAGAAACTCGATTTTAAGAGCTTGGGGGATCCTAGGCTATCAAGTTACCGCAACCTTAACTATTCAGATCTACCAAGTACCTCTACTGACCAATTCGAACCATTCGAACCAGCTATGGAAGCCACTCTAAGAAAACTGGAGCACTGGGGCCTGAGCAACATTGACCTGAGCCAACCGTGCTGTTCAGAAGAAGCAGAAGAGACCTCAGATGGTCCCAATGAACTCGTCACTGATTGCTAAGCCTCCCTCGATTTTTTGTATCTCTTATAAAAGTGCACCCCATATTATTCTGACTAACAAAAATACATTTCTGTCTCATAATAATAAAAATTTGTATCCAAAGTCAGTTCACTAATCCCCCACTCGTGGCTTACCTAAATCCACTCCTCGCCTCGGCTCCATTCTCACACCCCTTTTTTTCAATGGAATAGAAGTTTCTGGACGAGGTTTTTTTTTCATTTTTCCCATAGTTGTTATGGCAATTTTTTTCTTAAGTTTAGTTTTTCAGGAGTACGAGGACTACTACTAAACTTTTTTTGGGGTGGGAGAAGGTTTTTTTTTTGAGTTTTTCTAAGTTTTGTGAGTTAGGAGGTATTAAAACAGGGGGTAACTCGGTTTAGAGAAGCGATAGAAAAAAGTGGTCAATTAAAAAGTTGTTTAGCATAAAAAATTGAGCATTTTGTTAATTGACACTTTTTTCCTAGCTCTTCTGGTTAGGGAGATATGAGTCCTCGAAGTTAGTAGGCAGAAGTTTTCTCTGCGTCTCCCTTTAAACCCTTATATCTCGGTAGCCATATTAGCTACCAAAAAACCATCAACTAACAAAATGTAGCCCTTATCAAGAGCATCATTTCATTAGTTAACACTTTTTAACTATCTTGTCTCGCAAGCGAGATAGGGCTCCTCCAATAGATATAACCCCTGAAAGTTAGTATTCCAGAAAATGTTCCAACTCTTCCAATCAAGCTTGGCCCTAAAAATGAAGGAAGACAAATCCAAAAAAATCCAGAAGTACTTTCCCCAAAACCCACTGACCCGCAAGCCAATCATCCCCGAAATCATGAAGTATGTCGTTGACTTCAAGTTAATCCATTCCATCAACGACACTCCAATTGTGGGCGTGGCTCTTGGCCATGTAGGCCTTCATTTGATCGATCCTAGATCAATAGATCTGATCCGTCGTGTCATCGAAATACTCTACAATGTCTCCCCTCTTGCATCCCAAATGATTCGTGCTTGCATTCCCCCTAATACAGTGGCAGTGTGCTTTGTCCCTCAGAACTTTCGGGTAGGGGACCATCTTCATCATTTCTATCCTAACCCGGATATCAAGTGTGCTGATAAGTACGCCTATATTAATTATCAATTGCTAAGCCCAAATATTCAAGCTTGCTATTTCTACGTCAATGGAGTGGATCATTTGGCGGGAATTACCTATTACCTCATGGATAAGAGTTTAAAGAAAAAGAAGAAGCAAATGGATGCGGATGCGACCCAAATGATGTTTGCCATGCGAACCAAGGAACCCTACCCTTTAAGAGACAGAACTACCATCATCAAAAATAAGTGCTACGGTAGATATTGCCAAAAAGTCGAGCGTCGTGTTATGGTTGACTTGAATCGGGATGAGGTGATTCATGTGTTGTTTTCACCACATCGACAACATTTGGTGTACCAGCCGTGTATGGAGTGCCGGTCGGATAGCTTGACTTATAAATGGGTGGATCGTAAGTTGGACTTACTCGTGCCGAAAGCGTGCCGGGACTAAAATTGTTTTGAAAAATTGAAAAAATATGCGGAAAAGTGCCGAAAGTGTGCCGAAAATAGTTAGAGTCAAAATATAGCCTAGATTGTGCTAAAACCTGTTAGAAAGGATTTCGGCTATAATTTCATTAAAAATCAATATTTCAAGGCGATCAAGGAGTGAAAATGATAGTTTTTGATGAGATCTACACAATGAACTAGTTTTGGGACCACGTGGTCAAGTTTGAACGGAGTTAGAGGGCTTAGAAAATGCTCGCCGAGGAATCCAAGTAGTGAACCGCCCTCTTCTAGGTCGTGTAACTCCCTTCAAAATGCACTAAATGGTCCCAAAACTAGCTCATTGTGTAGATCTCATCGAGAGCTAACATTTTCACTCCTTGATCGTCTAAAAAGCTCAATTTTAAAGAGAGTTAGAGCCCGGCCCGGTTCGGCCCCTTAAATGCTTAGTTCGCTATTTTCAGTTTTAAAGCTTTTTTAATGACCTGTAACTCGCTCCAAAATTAACTATATGACGTTTGGAATATAGCATTGTGTAGATCTCATCGAGAGCTATCATTTTCACCCCTTGATCATCTAAAAATATCAATTTTCGAGAGAATTATAGCCGAAATCCTTTTTGACTATATTTTAGCTCTAGGACTAATTTCGGCACACTTCCGGCACTGTTTCCCCTACTTTTCAATTGTTTTTTCTTTAAAAGAGGCACATTTTCGGCACGCCAGCTAACCCTAACTAAAAAAACAAATTCCAGCCTCTACCACCCTCCCAAAAACAATCCCCGACGAAGGAATATTCATTTTGAAATCCTCTATCAAAATGGGCGATCAAGAGCCTCATTGTCTAGTCTACCACAGGGAAACTGGGAAGCTGCTTCCAGAGGCTCAATGGCCAAAGGTCACATTCCTTGCGCATTTCCTCGATGAGAACCCGGATTATAATGTGCATGTGAATAGTGCTCTGCAGGCGAGAGTTGTCTTGGACTATCATTATAATCATCGGATTGGCGGTAATCCGGTGGCTGCGGGGGAGGAGGAGAAGGAGAAGGAGGAGAAAGAGAAGGAGATTGTCGGCGACCTTATTGATATCAATACTGCTAGAGAGGTTGAAGAGGAGGACCAAGGATTGGAGATGGTATACGCTAAGTTGGAGGCGTGGGGATTGAGCAACTTGAATTTGAATTTGAATTGTTTAGGTGGGTTATCGTAAGCTAGTGGATACGGCACGGTGCCCATGGTTTAATTTCAGATGAGGACCTATTGGCCCCAGTTAGCCAGGAGTCTTCTTCTTCTTCGCCAGGGCCTTCGACTCAATATGATGAATTTGTTACTGATTGTTAATAGCTATGTCTATTTTAATGGATAAGAATAAATTTTTGATTTTTTTTTCAAAATTTTCTATAAATAAAATTGTCACATTTCTCACTCATCTCGTATTTGTTTTGAAGCACCCGTAACCCCGGGCTACTCCCCGCCCTAGACTTTTCGGCGCTCTAATTTAGTATATCCCCCTTTATTTTTTGTTATTCACACAGACGCCTAGCTCTGCGTCTCTATAGAGTTTTTTATAGAGTTTTTAGATAGCAACGTCATAGTTTTTAGAAGAAACTTGTTATCAGAGTTAAGCTAGGCTAAGCTAGGCTAAGCTAGGCTAAGCTAGGCTAAGCCTTGGCTAAGCCTTTGCTAAGCTAGGCTAAGCTAGGCTAAGCTAGGCTAAGCTAGGCTGCTCCAAGACACCTTCACTACCCCCCTCCACCTAGATTCTGTCTTCTGACTCCCCTCCTAGACCCCTTCCTGTCTCATTTACACGCTTCTGACCGCTCCCCCTTGTCTAATCCCCCAACTATGTCTACACAAATTTCGAGGGAGCAGTGCTTCCCAGTACCTGACACTCTATCACAAGCGGGGCTCTGTTTCTGTTTCCCACGCCTCGTCGTTTCCTGTTATCGCCTTTTTTTGTCGGTTGAGGAGACAAGTTATTATTTTTTTTGTTTGGCTGAGGGGGGTAATTGATAGCTTAGCTATCTATATGAGCAAGTGTCTAGATCACTTAGCTTTCTTCGAAAATACCTATTTTCCTTCTTTGTAGTGCCGAAAACTTGCCGCTAAGCTTTTAAGGGTCGAAAACGCGACGGGCTGTAACTCTATTTTAAATTCGAGCTTTTTAGACGATCAAGTGGTGAAAATGATAGCTCTCGATGAGATCTACACAATGAACTAGGTTTGGGACCATTTAGTGCAGTTTGGGAGAGAGTTAGAGGGCTTATAAAAGCGGGGCGAGGAAAACCTTGTCGAACAACTTTGTTTTGGCCCTCTAACTCCGTTCAAACTTTACCTAATGGTCCCAAAACTAGTTCATTGTGTAGATCTCATCGAGAGCTATCAGTTTCACCCCTTGATTGTCTAAAAAGCTCGATTTTAAAGGGAGTTAAGCCTAGACCCGTTTTCGGCACTTTTTCCAATCTCAAGTCCGGTTTCGACACACTTTTGGCACTATTTGGAGCTTCAACCCCGGCCTGTTTTTGGCACACTTTCGGCACTATGCCAGCTTCAAATTCCACAATTCCAGACCCTCGGAAAACATGTCCCTTCTCTCCCGCCTACTCTGCTGGCCATACACCCGCTTGGAAAACAACCTCTACCCACCTCACCCAAACGCCGAGCGACGGCAATACTACCAAGACCTAGACATCTACCCAATCACCGACTCTTACTTTGTCTCCGAGTACACCCCTCATATCACTTCCCGGATGGTCCTCCACCATCCATCCGGCCAGAAACTCATCTCAATCTGTTTGGGACCCGAGGACGCCGACTTTGCTGATCAACAATACCTCCGGCGAGTCGAGGGGGCTATGCTTAACTGGACAAAGGAGTACGAGGGTGTTCTCCCGGCTATCCAAGCAGCTATAGGCCTTCCAAAGAACACTATCTCAGTGTCGATTGCCGAGAGAAAGTTTAGTTGCGGTGATGAGCCTCATGAGTTCATTTATGATAATCCTAAGCCAAGGGATACCTTCCTCACCTATCAAATGCTTCGCGACGGCTTTCAAATTACTCATTTTAATCATGTTCGGGAGGTTTCTGTGCCTGCTGGGAGCGTGTTTTTTGTGCAATCCAATGGGAAAGACTATGAGTTGGAGAAGAGCGATGTGACAATGAGTATAAGGTCGACTGCGTGTGAGAATGGTTATCGTTGGGTGAGGAGTGTTGTCGAGGAGAAGGCGATGAGTAAGTGTGCCGGGAGGGTGCCGGGGGAGTGCCAGGGAAGCTAAAATCATGGAGAAAGTGTGCCGGGAGGGTGCCGGATCTCTGCCAGGCTAGCTGAGATCGTGTCGGAATCTTGCCAGAGCTTGCCAGCTGTCCTTAGCTATAGATAAGGCTGAGGAGATTAGTTAGCTAGATCTTGGTATTACGGTAGCCAGGGTGGCCTAGGATCCGACAAACTCTCCGTATAGCCTTTAAAAAGTCCATGGCCTAGTTTATCAGATTCTAGGCCACCAAATTCTCTAGATTACTGTAGATGGACCTAGCCTTAGTCATGGATAAGCTCTAGATTAGCCCCAGGGGCTTAGCTAGCTAGCTCCAGGTATTACGGTAGCCAGGGTGGCCTAGGATCCGACAAACACCCCCCTTAAAGCCTTAAAAGGGGCCGTGGCCTAGCTTGCCGGATCCTAGGCCACCCTGGCTACCGTAATACCTGGATCTAGCTAGCTAAGCTCGTTCAGCTCAGCTTATCTGGTTCCGCAATATCTAGGGCTTATCTAGAGCTAAGGCTAGCTTTCAATTTGTCTGGCAAGATCTGGCACAAATCCGGCACCACTTATCCCATGAGTAGAGCTTTCCTGCCAAGGCACGATTCCGGCACCCTAACCCCTATTTTTCCAGAATGGCCCTCTCGCTCCTATCTCATCGAACCAACCACCTCGAAACTTCAAGGTAAGCCTTCTAAGCCTAAGCCTACGGTAACTAGTCTTCCAGACCAAATCCAAAAAATCATCCAAGGCTACCCAACCACTTTGGCGCCATTTAAACCCGATATTTTGAATCAAGCTGTTAGCACCAAGCTTGTCGACTTGGCGCCAGGCTACCCAGCTCTGGCTATCAAGCTAGCCGAGCCCCACGCTGTGCTAGCTAACCCGGACTCGCTGGAAATGATTCAAGGACGGTTGTTAGCTTGGTTTGGGGATGTCGCGCCGGTTCAGACTGAGCTAATGGCTAATCCATTGATGAGGAATAGGGTAGCGGTGAGATTCGCCTTGACTAATTTCAAGCTAAATCAAGAGGGTTTTTTGGCGTCTGAGTTTTCTCCAGGCTCTTTTTGGAGCTACCAGAAGCTATCCGAAAACCTTGAAGCCACTTATTACAATGAGAATGGTCTCGAGTATCTAGCGGGGCTTAGCTATTACCCGGAACTCGGTGGCTATCCAAGGCTCATCGAAAACGATCGCGCTCTAATCTATCTCGCCCTGGCCTCTGCTGAACCGTACCCTAAGCCATATCCTAAGCCAAAGCGGGGAATGATGGTCCCAAAGAAATACGGGCGGTACTGTTCAAAAGTCAATCGGAGGGTCGTTGTGGAAGCCGATCCGAATTTTGGGGTCGGACGACATTTTGATTTTGATCATCTTGGAATGCAGTTTTTCCACGTGGATTGTGAGGAGTGTTTGAGGGATTTTTTGGATGGAGAAGGTATTCTGATTAAGGATAAGCGGGAAATTTGAAATTTCTGAATTTCAGGTACTCATATGATGAGGATTGTTGTCAAGAACGCGGATGGCTCTGTGACGTGGCAATTGGGGTCTCGGGAGAGGGATACGGTGGTTAAGGAGGAGGATAAGGAAGAGAAGAAGAATAATTAAGCCACGCCCCTTTAGCTACTTGTCCACAGTACCCCCTAAGCCTACAGTAATCCTATCCTAACCTATTTTTCGTTTTTTTTTCAAAATTTCAATTTTAGGGACTTTTCTACCTACAGTACCCTAGGAACTACAGTAATCCTATCCTGACCCATTTTCCTACCATTTTTCCCGATTTTTCTACCAAATTTTCGACTTTTTCTCTAATTTTGGAAGCTAAAATAAATAAATCATTTTGGGATCATTCAAGTCTAACTTTTAAATTCATATATAAAACTAAGACTTCTATTTAAAAAATAAGGTAAAAGGGGTAAAAATGGTCAAAAAAGGCTTAATTTGGGTTAAAAAAAATAGAAAAAATGGTTTAAATTGAGTGAAAAATTGCTAAAAAATGACTTGAACTGGATTTAAAAATTATATAAAAAATCACGAAAAAGGAATGAAAAACATCGAAAAACCGGCTTAAAATAATGAAAAATGACTTAAAATGGCTTAAAATTGACAAAAAATGACTAAAAATGACTTAAAATGGGCTAAAAAATTCCAAAAATTCAGAAAAAAAAACATTAAAACCCGCTTAAACTAGGTAAAAATGGCTTAAAATAGAGTCAAAAATAGTGAAAAAAGGCATAAATCAGATAAAAATCGGCAAAATTCGGCCAGAAATTATGAAAAACCGGTTTAAACTAGGTAAAAATGGCTTAAAAACAGTCAAAAATAGTGAAAAAAGGCTTAAATCAGGTAGAAATAGTGAAAAATCGTCAGAAAAAGGTAAAAAAAAAATCATGAAAAACCGGCTTAAACTAGATCAAAATTGCCAAAAATGGCTTGAACTACCCAAAAATAGTGAAAAATGGCCAAAAAATTTGAAAAATCATGGAAAACCGTCTTAAATCAACCAAAAAAACTCAAATTGGTGACAAAAACTTGAGAACCCCCAAAACCACCAAAATCAAAATAACAAGTCCAATTAGCATAATAATCTTCCATTTTCTTCCCTTTCGACGCATCTCCACCGCCGATTTCACGTTTCGTTCGCCTTCTCGGGCGTATTCTCCAGCTGCACAGACACTTGTCTCGATTCTGTCGACTGTTTCGCCTGGAATAAGCTAGCTTAAAAATCAGTGTTTTTCTTCGAAAAATAGATAACTTTCATGGAAAAACTGTGAATTTTAGCTTAAAAATGGTATTTTTACATAGAAAATTGATATTTTAGAGGGATTACAGTAGTCTGGTCCGTTTACTAAACCATCTAGTTAAGTAGAGCTCTCTATTGCTCTACTTATTTAAAATCGCTTTTTTTTCAATTTCTCGTAAAAATGGTCTATTACAGTAATCTAAAAGATTTAGTGGCCTAGGATCCGACAAGCTCGGTCACGCTCTTAGCTACAGTAACAATGCGTCATTTAAAATGTCTCTTTCAACGCGCGTGGTTAATGTAGTTAAGAGCGTGACCGAGTTTGTCGGATCATAGGCCACCAAATACTCTAGATTAGTGAAATAGGTCATTTTTACGTGAAACGGCGATTTTAAAAGTAAAAACACCTATTTTTAGCTTAAAAATAGGAAATTTCATCTGATAAAGCCTATTTGAGCCAAAAGTTGCAATTTTTATAGATAAATGGCTATTTTTCACCAAAAAAACTAAATTTTCAAGTCAAAAATAACATTTTCTTTGCAAAAATTGACATTTTATGATAACAGTGCTGCTTTCAACTCAAAAAACTCAATTTTCCACTTAAAAATAGTCCTTTCTATTTCTTGAAAAAAAAAATTATTTATATCGAGAAAATGCCTATTTTAAATAGAAAAATAGTCATTTTTCTTTATAAAATCGCGATTTTTCACCTAAACATGGCCATTTTTATTGGAAAAAACCTCATTTTTATGAAAGAAATGCATTCTTCTTCCTTTAATATAGCCATTTTCATTGAAAAAAAACATCATATTTTCCTCTAAAATCCCGATTTTTTCACCTAAAAATAGCCATTTTCATGGGAAAATACCTGTTTTCCATCCAAAACCCCAATTTTCCCCTTAAAACCCCCTTCCCCCTTCCTAACCCTGTTGCTGAACCAAATGATGCAAATCCTCGAACAACTCCTCAACTTCTTGAATCTGTTTCTCCATAATTTTCAAATCAGTGGCTCTCGTTTGCACATCATTACACAACGCTTTTTTCTGTTCAACACCCAATTGAATATTCCGTGTCAATGCAAACAGACTTCCGTGCTCGATGACGTCATCGATTTTCTCGTCTGATACTTGGATATTTTGTTTTCGAAGGTAGGCGGCCACTTTTCGACCGGCGCTTTGTTTATAGGCAGTTTGATCTTCGTTGAATTTCATCATTATTGATTGGAATGAGGCGATCAGCGAGCGGACCTGAACGAAAAATCAATTATTTTGAGCTGGTTTAGCTCCAGTGCCTCTCTGAAAACCCGGAAAAAAGCTAGTTCACTAGTTCGAACGCAGATTAGTGCCCTAACAGGACCAAAAACCAGCTTCTTATCTCTAATTATTGCTAAGAAAAAAGCAATAAAACGAGAATAGAATGTTAGCTTTCAGTGCTGTTAGGGCGATGTTAGAAGTGTTGAAAATAGTGATTTCCAGATAAAAATCGCTATTTTTATAGGGGTTTTCGGGGTTTTGATGGTAAAAACCAGTTTTTTCTAGGTTTTTTCTGGGTTTTTGAACTAAAAATGAGATTTTAACACAGTTAGAATGTTCCTATGAATTTTTGGACCAAAAGTGCGATTTCTAGTGGAAAATCACTATTTTTCTTGGTTTTTTTTTTTGGGTGAGCTAGATGTTCTTCAGGCTTTCATAGCTGAACACCATATTTTTCATGCCAAAACCCGATTTTCTAGCCTAAATTTCAAAATCAAGCTAAAATAAACAAGTTTCATTTTTTAAAAAACTCGGCTTTCCCCCTATCCTCTAGGTGCCATTTTATTAGAATTTTTCCGGACTAAAATACCGGTTTCTAGCTCAAAATAGCGATTTAATGATTTTTTAAAGGTTTTTGATGGTTTTAACCCGTTTTTTTTTGGGGTTTTACTGTGTTTTAGGGTTAAAACGAGATTTTGTCTTAGTTTTTTTATGAGTTAGAAGATTTTAACTGAATTTTTAAGGACATTCAAGGTGCCACTATATTAGAGGTCCTTCAAACTGAAAATTCGTTTTTTTCTCACACTTTTTTTAGTTATTTTTAGTGCTAAATTTTAGCAGCTAAAATCACTATTTTTAAACCAAAATTAAGATAATTTTGAATTTAGCCCTATTTTTCGTGGTTTTAGACAGTTTTTCGTGCTAAAAACTTTAATTCAACTGGTTTTAGATTATAAAATCACATTTTTTAGCTTGAAAAATCACTATTTTAGCCTTAAAAATCAGTTTTTAGCTTTAAAATTCAGTTTTTTTGCCTTAAAAATCACTATTTCAGTCTTAAAAACCAACTTTTTCCTGGAAAATCACTTTTTTAGCCTTAAAACCCTCTTTTTCAGATTGAAAAATCAATATTTTAGCCCTAAAAACACTTTTTTAGCTTGAAAAACCCACTTTTCCCTATTAAAAACCACTTTTTTGGCTTAAAAAATCACTATTTTAGCCTTAATACCACATTTTCCACCTAAAATCCATCCAAATCCATTTTCCCTCAATTCCCACTCCCTACCTGCTCATGCCTAGCCCTTCCAGCTCCAACCCTATTCTCAGGATATCTCTCCAATTCCTCCGTCGCCTCTCTCAACCGTCTTCTCACAACTCTCGCCTGTTTAATGAACTGATCACTGTGATCGTTGACACGACGACAAATCGATTGATCGGTGTATCCAGCCGCCAGGGATTCTTCCTGGAATTTATTGATTTTTTGGGATTTTTTTCGATTTTTTTCAAAAAAAAATTTCAAAAAGCTACCTGCTCACTACGAATAGCCTCTCGATCCCTGTTCAACATCATTAAAATATGGCGGATTGAGTCGACGTTTTGCAGAAATTGCTCCAAGGAGCCGTTTGTTGTGTTCTAGAACAAAAAACCATTATTTTATTTGAAAAAATCAAGAAAAAACCTTAAAAATGTCATCATCACCGCCTTTTCCCTCCTCCATCCCGGATAATTGTTGCATTTCGTAGAGACGATCGCGAGTCGCCATTTTGACTGAAAATATGAAATTTATGGTTTAAATAGGGTTTTTTTTAATAATAATTTTTGTTTTTCGAAAAAAAATTCAATTTCCGATGAAGAAATAGTAGATTTCACAAGAAAAACAATTATTTTTCAGGAAAAATTAAATTTGAAAAAAAATTAAAGGCGCTTACAGTAAAAAGTTCTGCGGGTCTCACCACGAAATCTCTTTTTTTTCATATTTTGGAAAATCTGTTATCAAACAAGGTTTCTGGCAAGAATTTATCAAAAAAAATTGTTTATTCTGCAAAAAGATCTAATTTCCAATAAAAAAAAACAAGAAAAACAGAAAAAAAAATGATGAAAATTGAATTAAAAAAAAAATATTTAAAGGTGCATACAGTAATAACTTCCTTGGGTTTCACCACGATAACTGGTTTTTTTTTTCTGAACATTTGTTTTTTCTTCTGGAAAAAAATGTTTTGAAACGAGATTTTCTAGGAAAAAAATATGAATCATGCTAAAATATTTTTATCATTCTTTTTTTCAACAACAATATTTACTAATAAGAAAAAATCAAAGATTCAGAATAAATTCATCATTAACACTGTAAATTTCATAGGTGCCCTTCTATTAAAAACTAGAAAAAAATTAAAGAAATTGTCACTCTGAATCACTATCCATCCCTCCGCTACCCGCACCTGCCACCTAACCCACCTCCGTCAATTCGACGCCCTCAACCCTTGCAGTCGACATGCGGGGGTATAGCTCAGTGGTAGAGCGCTCCCTTAGCATGGGAGAGGGCTGGGGTTCAATTCCCCATACCTCCAGAATCTTTTTTTTTCTTTTTTTTTTTGGATTTTAAAAATATTCACGGAAGTTTTTATTCACAAAAGTAATCGATTTTTAAGCAAATTAGCAAGTTTGTAGATGTAGTTTGCTGTCTGGAAAAATTTTTATTTTATGAAATTTTTTTGAAAAATCAAAAAAAAATAATTTACCACAAAAGCATATCCAACTCCCGCAAAAATCACTGTCCCATTCATAAAACAATCCAGATTTTTTTGCCCTTGAGTCTTGGGAACAAATTCCACAGAATTTATCCAATTTTCCAAGGAAAACATGGTAAATTAAGCCAGAAACTTATCGGTACAGGAGTCTGAAAAAATTCAAAAATTTCAGGGTTACTGTAGTTCATGGTTACCTTGGATACGGTAGAAATTGGATTTTTTGGAGCCAAATTGAAGGATAAAAGTGACCTAAAACTAATATTTTTAGTTTTTTTTCGAAAAATTCAAAAAATGAAAACACCTGATTTTTTAACCAATAAAACAAACTACTAAGCCCGTGTAGTCCTCTCGGACAACTGGTTTTTTGATTTAACTCAGTGTTGAAAAAACAAAAAAAAATTTTCGAAATCATATGGTGGTGATACTGGGAATTTGAATATTTTGTTTTTGTTTTTCGATTTTTTTTCGAAAAAAAAAATTATTCAAAAATCTGAAAATAACTAGTCTAGAAGGCATAGGAAGAGAAAAAAATTGAAAAAAAAAATTCCAAAAAAAATTTTTTTCCAAAAAAAATAAATTCTGACCTATTTTCCTCTATTTTGGCTAAAAAGGGGCGTGGCTTGCTTAAAATAACCTTCTTAAACTTTTTGAGCGACAAGGAACCCTCCTAGAATCATTTAGCCCGCCTTTTCCATTGCTAGCTAACTTTAAGAGCGCGGCACGGTGCCGGGAGTGGTCCAATCCTTCCAGAAATTTTTGGGTGGATTAAGGACATCAGAAACTTCATTTTTGTAGTTGACCACTTTTTTTGAAATTCTATTCTAAGTACACTTTTAGCGCGTTGAAAATAATATAGCAAAAAAAATGGGGTGGTTTAGTGAGGCTAAGAAAATAATTGTAGTTTGTAGTCTTAGCCTCACCAAAACCTTCCTGCCTTCAGCCAGCAGCCCTTCAAAAATTTTGGTGAGGTTAAGAGACTACAAACTACAATTTTCTCTGAGCCTCACCAAATCCGCCTCATCAATATTGCATCACCTTCTTCAAAGCCCTAAAAGTGCCCTTATAATAGAATTTCAAAAAAAGTGGTCAACCACAAAAATGAAGTTTCTGATGTCCTTAATTCACTCAAAAATTTCTGGAAGAATAGGACCACTCCCGGCACCGTGCCGCGCTCTTAAAGTTGGAGGGCATTGAAAAGACTATCTAAATGGCTCTTTCACTGTAAATGGCTTCCTGGCCTCTAAAACAGTAATCTTTTTAAGCAAGCCACGTCCTTTTTCAGCTCAAAATTCTTAGATTCAATTTCCTTATCTATCTAGCCACTCACCCCACCCTCAACCAAAAAAAACGCAATAGGAATCACTAGAAACGGTAGACACGTATAGAAAAGTTCGTCGTACTGCCACATGAAAAACCAAAAGAGTGAAAAAAAATGGTGGAGCGTAAACAATCCGGTTTTATATATATTTATATAAATATAATAATCTCTATGGGTAACCGAAAAAGAGAGAGAGAGAAAGAGAGAGAGAGAGGTATGTTGTTCCAATTAGCCATTCCACCTGTCCCCCTAATGATCACCTGACAAGGGGGTGGCCAAATGGAATCTCATTATATATAATACTGATACTAAGAATAAAATATTTATTTTTTTTCTCTTTCCTGAGTATATATTTTAACACAAAAAATTAACACAATTCGATATGCTCTCTCTACAAAAAAATTTAAAAAAAAACCCTACAATTTCGATGAGTTGACAAACAATGAGTAATAATTAGGTGGTGGCAATTCGTCTATTCTTGAAATAAAATCTGTCCGCACTCCTCCGAAAACGGTGGAATAAGCCGGTGGGTCCCCTGGCGTCAAAATCTCCTCTTCATCTGAAGAATTGTCCGAGGAGGAGGAGGATTCCACAGGTGGAGTTGTGGGGGTGGAGGGGAGGAGAGGGGGAGGGTGATGGCGACGGCGGCCGCGAGGAGAGATGAACCGTTTGACTCCGGGTCCTGAATTAGAAAAATTGGGGGTGGAAAAAAATGAAAAAATCAAAAAAAATTTTTTAAACTTAAAAAATCTGTAAGTTAGCTTTAAATAGGTTAGATATAATTTTTTCATTCTGAAAATTTGAAAATTCACATGCCATGAAATTAATGGCAGGATCAGCTAGATACCAGTTATTTCAGGACTCATATCTCACCTCCCGTTACTGCTATCAAAAAGTGGTTAACTAATGAAATATAGCTTATATTAAGGGCTATATTTCATTAGTTGACAACTTTTTTGTAGCTCTAATGGGAACTGAGATATAAGCGTTTGATGTTGCATACCCGCCAAAGAGCGCAGATAATGATACACTGTCTGCGTCTCTAGTCCATAACCAAGTTCTAAACTGAAATTTTGACTATGAAAAGTACTCGAAATTATATGTTAATTTCCAAAATTAACTAAAATAGGGGTTTGGGCACTTTTTTCAATCAAAAAATTGAGCTTCCACTAACCCTAAACACGGAGACAATATCCCTTCGGTTCCCTCTTCTCAAAAACGTTATATCTCAGTTCCTGTTAAAGATATCGAAAAGTTATCAACTAATGAAATATAGCCCTTATTAAGAACTATATTTTGTTAGTTGACAACTTTTTTGTAGGTCTAACCACTGCTCAGATAAAAGCAATTGAAGTAGCGGACCCTCAATCAGCGCAGCGGAAGCTGCACTGTCTGCGTCTCTAGCTCATATCTCAGTTACCGTTACAGCTATCAAAAAGTTGTCAACTAACAAAATATAGCTCTTAATAAGGGCTACATTTTGTTAGTTGACCACTTTTTGATATCTCTTACAGTAACCGAGATATAGGTCTATTAAAACCCAATATCCATAGAATCTTCAAGTTTAACCCAGAAAACTGCTCATTTTATAAAAAAAACGGTTAGAAACTTCAGCTAAGCTTAACTTTTGAATTCAGAGTATTTTAAAATGTCTAAAATACAGAATTCCATCATTTGGAAAACACTTTTCCCTGGTTACTCTGGTTACCGTACCTACCTATCAAATCAAAGATCAGCTCCTCTGGCAAATCCCCAAAAAACCAAGGCTCATCCGGAATCCTCAAATAAATGCATATTCCGGCTAAACAAGTACATCTTCGATTGTGATAAAAAGTCGCTTGCACTCTCCCAGTCACCATTTTATACGTATAATGGAATTCCGAAAGGATCGTCGGACACGGACAATATGGAGCCGGGGGCCTACATAAAAACTCATGGAACCTGGACCCCGTGACAGAACACCACGTGGGAATGCACACAGCTACAGTAGTCTCTGGTACGTGGATGTTCGGATTCTCCAGAAGTTTCCGAAGAAGTCGTTGGACCCGTTGTCTATCGTGATTATAAATCTGAGCTTTTTTCCTTGAACTGGAGAGTCGGTAGTTTTGGCAGCCGCCGAAGAAGGTGTGCGTGGGCGTGCGGATTGAATGGAGGCCGGGGATTTTTTCGAATTGGTAGAGGATATTGGGCACTTTTCGTTCTCGACGAAATTTGATTTGTTGGTAGATTTGACGGAGGATCTGGAATTTTTCATTTTCATCTAAAGTTGATATTTTGGTTTATTGTTTTGAAAGCGCTTTAACTCGACTCCCAGTAGAGATACAAAAAAGTTGTCAACTAACAAAATATAGCCCTTATTATAGAAAATATTTCATTAGTTGACCACTTTTTGATATCTATAAGAGGAGCCGAGATATAAGCGTTTTAAAATAGAGCTTTTTTAGACCCCGCAGATCGCCATAAATAGTCGGCAACTTCGAACGCTCATATCTCGGCTCCTGTAAGAGCTACAAAAAAGTGGTCAACTAACAAAATGTAGCTCTTAATAAGGACTACATTTCATTAGTTGACCACTTTTTGATAGCTCTTATGGGAACAGAGATATAAGCATTTTACGCAACCCTTCACTTGAAGACCAGAAAATCCAACTCCGCTTAATGGACTCCTTAGAGCTTTTCTCTAACTTAGGGAACCCCTAGCTTAAATTTAAGCGATTTTCTTATAGAATTTCATCATCCTTGATTCTAATATCCAAAAACTTCTATCCCCCACAAAATAAAATAAAAAAATCTGATGAATCACTAGGGAATCCAATTCGTATCCTATTATTTACCCTGAATACCCCTTAAAAGTAGTCTATTGACGTAAACTACAAAAAGCAAAAATTTTTCTGATCCAAAAAAAAATATAAAAAAATATTTTCCAATTTCAGAAAAAAAGTCTAATTCCGTTGCGGGGAATCGAACCCCGGCCTTATGGGTGAGAGCCATAAATCCTAACCACTAGACCACAACGGACGCGGCGGAACTAGGTCGATGAGGGCCTAGGTGAGCTGCCAGCATGATTAGCATTGTTAAAGACTCACCAGATAAATAACAAACATGAGTATTCCTAGAAATATATGGAAACATGTGATCTCCACAGACGCCACTATCATTCTGGAATTAAAGTTTTTTTTAGAAAGGTCAAAAGCATCAAAATCTCGTAGAAACACACAAAAAAGAGCCGAAAAAAGAAAATTTTGCTTTTGCATATCACTTAGTCCCAAGGGCAAGAAGCGGCTCTTTCGGATGATTCGAGATAGTATATGAAATGTGAGGAGGAGGAGAAGAAAGAAACAAGGAAAAGTCGTACTGGATGCTTCTCTTTTCTCCCCCCCGAATTTAGTGACAGAAGGATGAAGGGGAGGAGGAGGAATATGAATAGGAGGGAGGAGAAGAATAAATCTTTTTTCCTCTTCTCGCCTTTTTTACTTTTCCTTTTTTTTCTCTTTTTTTTCGAGGAGAGATGGAGAGAGAGCTAAATCGGATTTTGATATCACTCAAGGATTAGTGATGAATCGGATTAAGCCAAGAGAAGGAGGAGGAGGGGAGAGTTGAGTGCCGGATGTCCGAAGAGGATTAAGAAATTAAGGATTACTGTAGCTAAGGAAGCAAGGATCTTGTTAATGAAGTCAAGAAGAAATTACTTGGTGGGAAGTGATAAGAATTGTTACAAAGTGACCCGGTGGAGGACAAAGGGATATTGCTCATGGGAAATTCAATTTGATGAAAAATTGAAAAATCTGGAGTTTCAAAAAAAAATCATTACTACAGTAATCCCACAGTAATCCTACAGTAATCATTTGAAGATACAAATCATTTTAGTATCTCTTAACAGGATTTTTCAGAGAAATTAGCTGAAATTGTAGCACCGACCATCATACTTGCGAAAATCGCTGAAGGCCCGGCCCGGCCCGGAAGGCCCGGAAGGCCCGGCCCGGCCCGGGCCGGGCCGGGCCGGGCCGGGCCTTGGAAAATTTTCAGGGCCCGGCCCGGCCCGGAAGGCCCGGCTGGGTCATTTTTTTGCGAAAATTTCAAAAAAATTCGAAAAAAAAAATTTTTTTTTTCCAAATTTTTGAGAAAAAGTGTTATATTGTTTCAAAACATGTAAACTGTGTAACTTAGTAACAAAATCAACCACACACACACCCTTTTTCAACAAAAAATAGGCTTATTTTTCCAAATTTGAAACTGGCGCCAACAGTCCGGGCCTTCCGGGCCTTCCGGGCCGGGCCTCCCGGGCCTTCCGGGCCGGGCCGGGCCGGGCCTTGAAAATTCCTGTCAAGGCCCGGCCCGGCCCGGCCCGGCCCGGCCCGTCGCAAGTATGCCGACCATTGTATTCGATGAAAATGGCTTAGCTGGGATTTTACAGTACCCTGGATATTAAAAATAAGAAAAACCTAAAGTTTTGGGTACCCGGAACTGATTTTTTGCAATTAATGATGAAGTAACTACATTCAACCTGGAATATACATATTAACAAATTTTGAGCGTTTATATCTCGAGATCCATGAGAGCTTTCAAAAAGTGGTTAACTAATGAAATATTGCTCTTAATAAGGGCTCTATTTTGTTAGTTGACAACTTTTTGATAGCTCTACTGGGAGCTGAGTTATAAGCGTTTGAAGTTTGCAACTAGGCGAGACGGCTAGAGCGTCTTACTGTCTGCGCTCTTTTCAACCCACTATATCTCCGTTCCCATAATAGCTATCAAAAAAGTGTCAACTAATGAAATATAGCCCTTATCAATAGCAATATTTCATTAGTTAACCACTTTTTGATAGCTCTACTGGGAGCCGAGATATAAAAGTCTGAAGAGAGCGCAGACAGTTAGACACTCTAGCTGTCTGCCTCTGCTCTTTCTAACTGCAAACTTCAAACGCTTATATCTCGATAGCTAGTAAAGCTATCAAAAAACTGTCAACTAATAAAATATGGCCCTTATTATTCTCTACATTTCATTAGTTAACACTTTTCCCCTAGCTCTCACCCCAACCGAGTTATACCGCTCTATTCTTCCAGACTGCTACACAATTCAAGCGTCCCTCGCTTCTTCAAACAGAGACGCACTCTCCATAATTATCAGTTACCCAATGTTTTTCACTCATCTTCTCGCTCTTCTCCGCCCGGGGGTTGCCATGGTTATCTCTCGCTCCGGCCGCCTATCTTTTTTTGTTTCTTCACTTCTTTTTTTTCTATCGTGGAGATGAGCGTATTGAGTTCTATGGCTAACTACAATGAGAAGACGATTTCAAAGATTGAGTTTAATTTTTTTAAGAAGGTAAGACCTCCTTTTAAACTATCTTAAACATTTTTTTTTAGTTCAAAATGCAAATTCCGGAAGACGGCGAGCTAAAATTCCTTGAATGGAACCACAACAACAATCGAATTGTATGTGGTGGCACCGGCGGCGCGTTGAGAATTCTTCAGCTTAACTTTAACACCAATGACATTGATGCGCAGGCTCTTGGCATGAATCAGCCATTGCAAGGGCATGAAGGTACCTTTTTCTTAGCTACAGTAACCCATTCTTATCTACTTAGCTACGGTGCTATCCGCTCAATGGAACGAGAACTACGAAACGATCGTCTCTCGCGATGAGACTGGTCAAGTGGGAGTTTGGCATCTTAAAGACGATGTTTGGCAAGGCGGTGTCTCCCGTCCTGGTCGTTGCCAGGGTACAGTAATCGCCATTTGCTGGAATTACACGGGCACCCGGTTTGCGATTGTCACGGAGAACGGGAATGTGCTTGTGGTTACTGTAGAAGGGGAGATGTTGTGGGGGAGACAGTTCGAGCATCGATTTGTGTTTTGTGAATGGTATCCGGATGGCGATTTGTTGATGTTGGCGACTGAGGAAGGGAAGGTCGTGGTTTATGATGAGGATGGCGGGTTTTATGTAAGTTTTTTTTGAGGTGTAACTTTGTTTAAAATCGAAATTTTTAGATTATCAAGGGGTGAAAAAGATAGCTTTCGATGAGATCTACAAAATGGTATACTTTTTGGGCTATATGGTAAAGCTTGAAGCGAGTTACGGGTCGTTAAGTTCCTTTTTCTTGGATTTAGCTGCTTTAATGACCTGTAACTCACTTTAAATTAGTCCACAGCAAACTGTAACTAGTCTATTGTGTAGATCTTACCAAAAGCTATCTTTTAAGATATTAGTCGTCTGAAAATATAGTTTGAACCGAGTTATGACCTCTAATTTATAGCTCAAAGCCTATAAAATGATGTTTCCTGGGTTTAGCTACTTTAATAACGTCTAACTTGCTTCAAACTCAACTATAGCAAACTGTAACTAGTGCATCATGTAGATCTCATCAAAAGCTATCATTTCCACTCCTTGATTATCTAAAAATATCGATTTTGAACAAAGTTAGAGGCCATTTTCAAATTAACCTACTTTAGCGGCATATAACTTTGAACTCATCCATAGCTAACTGTAACTAGTTCGTTGTGTAGATCCCATCGAAAGCTATTATTTTAATACCCAATTCGTCTAAAAATATAGACTGAACCGAGTTATGACCTCTAATTTATAGCTCAAAGCCTATAAAATCACTTTTCATCGGTTTAGGCACTTTAAAGGCTTTTAACTCGATTCAAACTCAAAATCATTATTCCTTGAGTAGTTCATTGCGTAGATCTCACCAAGAACTACCATTTTCACCCTTTGATCATCGAAAAATATAGATTTTTAAGTGTTACAGGTCGCAAATTAGCTATTTTCGAGTTAACCTACTTTAGCGGCCTATAACTCACTTTAAACTGAACCATAGCATACTGTAGCTAGTCCATTGTGTAGATCTCATCAAAACCTCCCATTTTCTTTTTTTAATTATTCAAAAATCTTCTTTCCCAATGAAGTTATAACCCCCACACTCTTTAAGGGCCCTTTCAACCCTATCGGCTTTCTTTTCAGACCGACGTCAACATTCTCTTCCGTCACCCTCTCGCCCAAATCATGTACATCAAATACTGGTCTCCAACTCTTGAATCTCAATTCTCCAAAGAAAAAATCAAGCCAGAACCAAACCGAATCCTGGAGCCGCTTCAACCAATCCCCGATGACCGGTATAGATTAGTGATCGCCTTGAATTGTGGCACTATCCAGTTCATGAGGTCTATTGACGATGAAAGTAGGTTAACCTTATCTACAGTAACCCAAGTATCTCTTCAGGACCCTTCCTCCTCCATCTCCCTTTAATCAGGATTACTGCTGTTAAATGGGCGCCTAATGGAGCGTTCCTAGCTGTCTGCGGCACCGACTTCTATAATCAACGTCACTCCAGAATCTATTTCATCTCGGCTTATGGCAATATTGCCGGTTTTTTCCAACACTTTGACATCAAAATCAACGCTATCAGCTGGGAAGCCTGTGGCCTCCGTCTAGCTATCGCTTCTGACGGCTATGTTTGGGTGGGCAATGTTCGCCCCGAGTTTAAGTGGGGACTCCTTGGAGATCAGCTGGTTTACGTCTTCCAAACCGAGGAGGTTGATCAGTATAAGATAATATTTTATGATTTGAAGACTGAGACGAAGAGTTACAAAGTTGTCAAGTATTTCGAGCATTTGACATGTTATAAGGACCAGCTTGTGGTTGTTACTAGGCAAGAGAGCCCTGGGAAGGTAAGCCTTCTTTGTTATAGCTACAGTAACCCATTTGCAGCACAATTGCCAACTAACAATTGGGCCCAACATCCAGAACGTGCTAACTACAGTATACCCGAATGAGATTTGTATGAATGAAAAGTGTTTGGTGGTTACTAATATGAACAGCTATTTTATCTGGAATTATAACTCAGTTTATGGGTGGGCAACTGGAGAATATTGCCTGGAGAAGCAATTGGAGAATGTTGCAGAGGTACCATAACCCTATCTACCGTAATCTTAGCTACAATAATCCTTATTAATTTTAGGTCACCTCAAAAAACAAGATATCTACAGTATGCATCGGCGACACTTTCTTCTTGATGGCTTTGGTAACCGATGGGATTTGTCGGGTTAACCTAGCTGATGGAGCAGTAACAGCTAGATATCCGATGGATGGGATGATAGATACAATTAAATTGAATTGTGATTTGACAAGGCTAGCAGTGCTAAAGCTGCATTTGCGTGAGTTTTAGGTCTCAAGCGCGTTTATCTCGCTTGTTTTTAGAGCTATCAAAAAGTTATCAACAGGTGAAATGTAGGAAATGATAAGGGCTATATTTGGTTAGTTGACCACTTTTTAATAGCTCTTATAAGAACGAAGTTATAGCGATTTGAAAAATGTTATAAAAAAAACAATGAAAACAATTTTTTTTAGATAAATTGATTTATCTCGATTCCCAAAATAGCTATCAAAAAATGTTTAACTGATGAAATATTGCTTATGATAAGAGCTATATTTTATTAGTCAACTATTTTTTGATAGCTCTACTAGGAGCCGAGTTATAGCGCTTTGAAGTTGCACATCACTTTAGAGCAAGAATGATACACTGTCTGCGTCTCTTTTTAAAACCCCTATATCTCGGCTCCCGTTTAAGCTATCAAAAAACGTTCAACCAACAAAATATAGCTCTTAACAAGACCTACAATTCACTAATTAACCATTTTTCCCTATCTCCACCCGCAACTAAGTTACACCCCTTTCCAGAAGAACACCATCTCACAATCCACTCGCTTTCCGATGAGAAGCTCGAAACCAAGTTTTCAATGGGTGACAAAGACATTTGGAGTTTTAAATGGGACGAAGAAAAACCCACGGATCTCGTTTTTAAAGTCAAACAGAAGCTGGTCGCATTTTCAGATTTCGCCACTATCGAGCAGGCTACTGTAATGGGGAATATCGTGTCGTGCAAGGATGGGAAGGTGGTTACTGTCAATTTGGATAATATTATGTTGACTCCAGAGAATCCGACGAAAGCTTCGATTAAAGAAACCGTGATTAAGTTTTGAACTGTATACTGTACAAAAATAATGAAAAATAAATATTCATTAATTCCAAATAGCCAATAGAACCACAAACAACCAAGAGATCACATAATCCTTAGCTTCTACCATCTTTCTCATCCTCTTTCTCTCTTTAAAATCCTGACCATCTTGCTCAGTCGAATTTTTCAAGCCCATTGCTTTGCAAAAGTTCTGCTCAGTCCTTCCATGAGAACATTTCGTTCCAGGTTCTCCAAACTCAAAGTCGGATTCTGCTATTGTGGCTCTGGAAATAGGAAATTAAGTTGGTTGGGAATGAAGATAGAAAAAAGTTGTCAACTGGTGAAATGTAGCTCTTGATATGAGCTATATTTCATTAGTTGAACATGTTTTGCTAGCTTTACTAGGAGCCGAGATATAGGGGTTTGAAGAGAGCGCAGACAGTTAGTCTTCCTTCTCTGCTCCACCTAGTTGCGCACTTCAAAATGCTGTAACTCGGCTCCCATGAGAGCTACCAAAAAGTGGTTAACTAACAAAATATAGCCCTTATTAAGAGCTATATTTTGTTAGTTGACAGTTTTTTCATAGCTCTGATGGGAGCTGAGATAAATCAATTTGAAAAAAAAATCATTTTTTCGAATTTTTTTCTAATAACATTTTTCAAATTGCTATAACTCGGTTCATGTAAGAGCTATCAAAAACTAGTCAACTAATAAAATGTAGCCCTTATTATTCTCTAAATTTCATTAGTTGATCACTTTTTGCTAGCTCTTCACAGAACCAAGATATATCCCTTCAACTTACACTGGTCCAATTATATAGAAAGAAATGCCATCATAGATGGGAACTTCCTCAATATTCCCACCGGCTGTTTTCAAATCACAATACCCGCTACCAAGCATCACTTCACATTTTGCATAAGAAGTCTGAAGTGGATGAAGCCATTCCACGTATTCCAAATAATGTGGATCAGAACTATTCCCAATGATCTTCTCAATAATGGCTCGGTCGTCGTCATCGGTCAATAGTGATATACGGTAGTTGACACTGTTGCTAATACTATCACAATAAGTGAAGTTTTGACCGATTTCTGCCAGTTTCGGATCGTATTTCTGGGAAAACCATTACATTTTTTGAAGCTTTTTTAAAAATTACCATTTCCTGCATATTGGCTATTTTGAACATATTCATAAAATCTGATCGAATTACTTCTAATCTGTTATCTGTTTCACCACATCTAATATTCAGGTCTGCTTGAGCTGAATTTCCTATTTTTCTTTAGTTTCTTCGGGACCATCTTACCACATAAAATAGAGGCAGCTAACGCGAGAATTATCTTCATTGTAATAATTGATCACTTTTTTTCAAATTTTCGAACTGATTTGATTTTAGAGCTTTTTTTATTTAAGGGGTAAAATCCACGGGTACATGAAGTTCACGGGTTAACTTTTTGGAAAAATTTTTTTTTTTAATCCCAAAAAAAATTTTTTTTTAATAAATGTTCTCTATTTTACTCTATTCCAGCCAATAATGGGCGTGGCTTGCTGAAAAAAAAATTTAGCCAGCCTTTTTCAATAATACCCAACTTTGAGAGCGCGGCACGGTGCCGGGAGTGGTCCTATCATTCCAGAAATTTTTGAGTGAATAAAGGACATTAAATACTTCATTTTTGTAGTTGATCACTTTTTTTGAAAATCTATTCTAAGTGCAGTTTTAGCGCGTTGAAAATAATGTAGCAAAAAATTGGGTGAGGCTAATAAAAAATTGTAGTTTGTAGTCTTAGCCTCACCAAAACCTCACCAAACTTAACCAAACTAATTTGAATATTTTGGTGAGGCTAAGACTACAAAAACTACAAGTTTCCTTAGCCTAACCAAACCCTACTTTTCCTGCTTTAATTCTAATACACTGCCCTTATTTCCACTATAACTCGGTTGGCGTAAGAGCTATCAAAAAATGGTCAACTAGCAACTTGGTCATCATAAAATTCACCATCTTTTTCTAGTTGACACTTTTTCTCTATCTCTATCGACAGCCGAGATATAATCCCCTAAACTAGTTTCCCAAAGAAAAGTTGTCTTCCTGTCACGAACTTTATTCGCCAAAAATTGAAAATTTAAAATGAAATCTCAAACAATTGAATTGAAAATCAGAAGAAAGAGAGAAAAAATCAAATTTCAATAAAAACATAAAAGTTACAGCGAATCGCAATCAGGGGAGGAAAAACTGTCCCAAGTGGATCATTTGCGCATCAAGGGACGAAAGTGGAGGGCTTTTGGTGAAAAGGAATTGGATTCTGGATGAATGAACGAGCATGGGGGGAGGGGGAGGGAGGACGTGGACGGGCGTGGAGCACTGGAGCTGGAGCTGGAGCAGTCGTTACTGAGTGAGCATTCTGAGCTTGAGTTGAGAGCCTGGCGAGAGACGCTGAAAATTGTATAGTTAGAACTAGCAGGTTGCTAGATGTGACTTACAAGATGATGAGAAGATTTGATAAGCGGCGACGATGGCGGCGACGGTGGCTGGTGGCGACGGTGGCGGCGATGGTGGCGGCTTGAGCAACAAGTTTGGCTTGTGGCGGCTTGAAAATCGAGCATTTTAGTTCCTTTTTTGGAAGATTGTTTGTCCTTCTTTCGAAGTTATCGATCACTTTTTCGATCATTTTTTTTATGGAAGATTGTTTGTCGTTTGGAAGATTGTTTGTCCTTCATAAGAAGTTGTCGGTTGAAAAAATTGAAATTTTGAAATGTCTGGGACTTCAGTTGGTCCCTTCCTTGGCTTGCGGAGAGCGTGAGAGAGAGAGAGAGAGAGAGAGAGGCTCCGTCGATCCTCATGGGGGACTACCCTTTGAATGAAGGTCCGGCGGACGTTCACTGTTCATCATCCAGAATAAATCTGTAACACAATCCTTCATCCTTGATACAGTAATCCTTAAAGCTTACCAATTCCTTTTCCAGCTCATCTCCTTGGGGGGTTAAATTTAGGCAATCACGCCATGCTTGATTCAACTGCAGGGTCTCAAGCTGCTTAGGCCAACCGACAAGCTTCTCGTTCTCCCTTCTCGCCTCTGGCTTGGTAAGGAGTCCCAATGGTGGCTGAGAAGCCATCCTCTTCAGAGCGCGAGACGATCAAGGGATGGGTGCGGATGGACGCTAGACTTTTCTAGACCATGGAAGGTTATGGGACCAAATTGGCTCGGTCTTAGGCAACCATCGAAATGATGTTGCATCGAGGCAACACTATTTCGGGGGAAGCAACCCCGTTAAGCCCGAGCCAACTTGGTCCCATAACCTTCCATCGTCTAGAACATTCCAGAATCCATCCGCATCCGCCCCTTAATCGTCTCAACGTCTGAAAAGTCTCTCCCCAGCCACCGCCTGGACTCCCTACCATGCCACGGAAAGCTATAAGCCGCGAGAGGGTTCCTAGTCGGTTGGAGCCATCGAGCAGCGAAACACTAACCTGGTGGATCCTATAGATTTTATGGATCCACCGAGGGGATCCCAGGGGGGATCACTGCCACAGTATTCTGAAATTATTTAAGAATTATTTTGGAAGGGGAAAATGGGGAGAAGGCAAAAGCGAAGGCAACTATACTAAATGCATCTGCCTCATATGACTGGGTGGGCTCCGAGGGAAAAGAAACGTCGAGAAGAAGGGGCAACGAGATAGTGTAGGCGAGAGAGTTAGAGAAACCGAGATAGTATACAAAAAGTGGAGGGGCGAGAGATAAAAGTGGCCTGGAGAAGCGGGGGGCGCATCACATGAGAAGAAATAGTGTGGAGTACGTTGGAGACGCCGACGGGCAGTGGAATAAGAGGGGGAGGGGCGGTCGATTCAAGGCAGATGCTATCAGATGCGTGGTTAGAGATAAGGGGAATTGGAGAGACGCAGCTTCGTACCAGGCAGTGCCGGGGTCCTCCTGAGCGCGGAGGGGGTGTTGTTGAAGGCTGTGGAGGAGAGCAATAAGAAGAGAGCATCACGTGTTCGTTTTTTGATGATGCGGTGGAGGGGAAGGGGAGAAGAGGAGGATGGAGGTGGCGGGGAAGCGATAAAATCGATTGTTGCTGTTGCTTGGTCGTTGGAAAGAAATGGAAATTTATGTATGGAAGCTGAGAGGGGTGAAAGGATTAGTATGAAGTCATAGGTGAGCCATAAGGGGAAAAGATTATACGAAGTTGGACCAGCTAGGAAGCCAAAAGCTAAGGATATACATAGAAAGATGAAAATAGATACAAATATGTATGAAAATCCGGAAAAAGATGAAAGGGGAGTGTTAAGAAAGCAGTTACTACGGATAACTGACCGAAATAAATTTAAGGTGGTTAAAAATTATTTTGAACTATCTATGATACATTGTAGGTACACACACACATGTAAGAAACATAGTATATGTATTCTAAAAAAAATCTACAGATGGAATGCAGGTCATAGAAAAAAAAATCTACAGTACCATTCAAAAGTTTATAGAAAAAAGTGTTTTTCAGTTGATTTTCGGCCATTTTGACCATTTACAGGGGTCTAGAGCTCGGATCTCATGTTTCCGATCACTCTGAAAATTTTTGGGGGTATAAAACAAACCTAAATGAACATTTTTGCATTCACAGAATTTTTGGAAAATGTCTAGTTTTTCAGGTTTCTGAAACATACGCCTTTTCGGCCGTTTTTCGCCGTTTTTGCACTGAAAACGTGAAAAAACCAGGTGTGTTTCAGAAAGCTGAAAGCTGAAAAACTAGGAATTTTTCAAAAAATTCTGTGAAAAATTTTCAGAGTGATCGGAAACAGGAAAGCTCTCGAAAATGGCCAAAATGGCCGAAAATCAACTGAAAATCACTTTTTTCTATAAACTTTTGAACAGCACTGTAAGTCAAAAAACCTGTGAAAATCAGCTGGAATAGTAAAATACTGACCAAAAAAGGTTCTAAGTTGCTCTTTAAATTGGTCCCTTTTCTCCATAATTTTTCATTTCTGAAGACTCTCCAAACGCCCTTTTCCATTTCCATATTCATCTACTTAACTAATCTAACCAGATACTAATCCTCTTGTCTTATTGTTCAATCTTGATTTGTAGGTAATCCTCCCCCACTCCGAACCACTTTAGACTTATTTGGAAAGGTGACTAATCGCTCTTTATGTTCTAATTAATGGTATGGGTCTAGACAATAACGGAAATATTACTAGTAACCAGGAAAAGTTGATTTGTAGACAATGAAAAATAATCTAAAATCTACCTGAAATCTTGAACAGTGATAATTTCAGTTTAATTCTGAAAATATCAATGTAAATTTACCATTTCTGCAAAAGTCTGAAAAGTGTAGTCTGAAAAAGTGATAAAACAAGTCTTATCCTTCAAATAAGCCTATTCCCCATTACCATCAAAAAAAGGTGACCAATAACATCGGCCTTGCTGTATCCTAATCAAAATCTTCTTCTCATTATGGTTAAGCATACAGCAAGACTGACACACTGGTATCCTTGACAGAATATAGACAGTCCAAGTAGAATAAGTTTCAAAATTTCTTGGAGCAGTGTAGAAGTGATGGCACTCAGAATCTTCTAGAAATCGGAGTGGCGGAGCTTAGACTGTAAAAACAAAATACAGTGCTAAGAAGAGAGGCTTAGGCAGTCTACTACTAGATACTTTAATTTGATTATGCTCTAGCCAAAAAAAGGGTCAGCTCCTTGTCAACACTGTAAGAAATCGTATAGTCAAGGCTTGGCTCCCCAATTAATTGTAAGACCAATTAGTCTTGTTATTGACTAGCTGAGACTGTCTAGGCTTCGAAACGGTGAAATAACTGTAATTTAATTAGGTTAGCTGCTCTAGTAGTGTCTACTTCCCGTCAACACTGTTCAAGCCTTCTAGAAATCGTATAGTCGGAAATTTGTTCATTAGGACAACTTAGTCATGTTATTGACTGTATAGTTACTATAATTATGCAGCCCGCTCAGGTCGGAAGAAAGGCGGAACTACCTGTGGATTACTGTATAAAGTAGGTTCAAACCCAACTCTTTTCTACGGACTTGAAAAGCCATTCGGAAACATCCCATGTCTACAAATCTGCCACTTTGAGAGAAACAAGATACGAACAAAATATTGAGTGCTAAAACTTATATAAATTTCAGTATTATCAGTTTCACCCCTCAATATCCTGTTCATGTTTCCTAAATACAGTTAAGTTTATTTTTAATTTCATTTTAAAAGGTAGCAGGTTACTGTAGCTTAGCTTATCTTCTTCAACTATCCGAACTAAATTACGACTAGGAAACTATGACTATTAGGTTAATCTAGCTTAATCATCTGTAATTGCTCTAAAATTAGGAAGACCATGAAAAAGACCCCAAAAGGATTCAAATATCTAAACGTCTTGCTAGACATTCGAACTCCTTTGGAGTATTCTTCTAGTCGTCCTTCAGAAAATACAGGAGTAGTGAAGAAGTGACTAGTGGTGCCGAGAAATGATGTCTATGACTCTAAGAACCTCCCAGACATCGAAGAGGCGGAGCTTAGCCTGTAAAAATAAGATACTCTGTTAGAAATCGTATAGTTGCTTATTCCCCTTGGCTCCCAATTAAGACCAATTAGTCTTGTTATTGACTATCTGGAACAGTCTAGGCCTCGGAACAATGAAGTAACTGTAATTTAATTATGCTGACTGCTCTAGTAGTGTCTACTCCCCGTCAACACTGTGCAAGGCTTCTAGAAGTCGTAAACTATACAGTCAATAACAAGACTAAGTGGTCCTAATGGACTAAGTTCCCACTATACGATTTATAGAAGTATTGAACAGTGTTGACGGGGAGTAGACACTACTAGAGCAGTTATCATAATTTAATTACAGTTTATTTCACTGTTCCAAGGCCTAGACTGTCTGAGATAGTCAATAACAAGAATAAGTGGTATTAATTGGAAGCCAAGCGGAGTAAGCCCCAACTATACGATTTCTAACAGTGTTGATGAGAAGCTGCCCCATTTTTTAGGTTAGAACATAATTAAATTATAGTAACTGAGCGCTAGCTGTCTATGTCTCTCTTTTTAGCACTGTATTTCCTTTTTACAGTTTAAGCTCCGCCTATCCAACTTCTAGAAGGTTCTGAGAGTCATTGACATCATTTCTTGGCCAGACTCGTCAGTTCTTCATTATTTCTGTATTCACCAAAGGACGACTAGAAGAATACTCCAAAGGAATTCGAATGTCTAGCAAGATGTTTAGATATTTGAATCCTTTCGGGGTCTTTTTCATGGTCATCCTAATTTTAGAGCGATTTCAGGTGATTAAGCTACGGTAACCTAGAAATCCTAGTTCCCTATTTGTAGTTTAGTTAGGATAGTTGAAGAGGATAACTATCTAAGCTACAGTAACCTAGCACCCTATAAAATTAAATAAAACGAAACTAAACTGTATTTAGGAAACATGAACAAGATATTGAGGGCGAAAATTATATGACTGAAATTCATATAAATTTGCGCACTCAATATTATGCTCGTATCTTGTTTCAGTTGACAATTTCGTAGATTTCTAGACATTAGCTGTCATATACAGTATCTAGTAGGGAGAATATAGCGCATTTACTGTTTCCGAATGACTTTTAAAGCCCGTAGGCAAGAGGTGGGGTTTGAACCTAAATTCTACAGTAATCTCCAGGTACCGCCTTTTCCCCGACTCAACTAAAATCGCCAATAATTAAATTACAGTAACTATACAGTCAATAACACGACTAAGTGGTCCTAACGTACTAAGATCCTATGTTACTGTAATTTAATTAGGTTAGCTGCTCTAAAAGGGTCTACTCTCCATCAACAAGGTGGTACGGTCACTTAGGATAATTAGATTATGAAATTGGGCTTCATAATAGTCGCTAAATGCTACTATACGATTTTGAGATCGAAAAATCATAATTTTGGAATTGAAAAGGAAGATAAATATGTCATACGGACAGCTACAGTACCAACAACAACGAGTATAGCTACAGTACCACAGTATTCAAGAAGCTACAGTTCCCAAATACCAAGATGACCCCGACCATGCTGCGCGTATTACCTTATTTCAATGTAATGCAAGCGAGCTCTCTTAGCTTAGCTCAACTCAAATTACACATTCGACACATTTTGTGGAAAAAAAAAATTTATTCATGAATCACTCGAAAAAGTTCACAAAAATAGAATTTATTGTCCTTGTTCTTAAATTTGAACTCCTTCCAGGAATCGGACAGTCTTCCTCAAGAACTTCTTGATCATTTTCAGACCTTCAATGCCTTGCGCCTTGACTTGATCTATCTCGATGCGGATTTGTGCAAGCTGCTCGGGTGTTGGCTCCGCGTTGATTCGATTGACGAGCTGGAATAATAAAAAATTTGTCTCATACACTGAAAACTGTCTTACATGCTCTGCTCTATCAAACAACGCCGCTTGGAACATATTAATCGCGTCAAGGCTCTCCATATCGATCCGTGTGACTTCCCCCAACTCCTCTTCCTCCACTTCGACACGAAGCAATGCAATCAAGTCATTAAGCTTTGGAATATATCCTACCAAAGTCATTCGTCCAGATCTCCTTAATCTTCTACGCGCCTCCTCATGAAATAGAAAACGTGCTTCAAAGACGTAATCTTCACCGTTTCGAATCGTTATAGGCTCTCTTGGCTCCACGGTCTCCTTCACCAGATTTCTCACATTTATCATCAGTTTGTAGAACTCGATGAGTTTGGAGGATCTAGCCGCTTTTTCGATTTCAACCACTGAAAATATTCTAGTTTGAAGCAAAAAAAAAAGAAAAGTAGGTTACCAAGAGGATTGATCTCGATCGTTTCCATGTCGTCAATCTCCATGTTGAGAGTCTCCATGTTGAGAGAATGAATTGTGTTAGTTGAGTTGAGGAGCGGAGATGGCTCTCGAGAGTGTGTTACTATGGTGACCATCATATTTTTTTTGGCGGGGGAGTGTGTGTGTCTGAGAGTGAAGCAGACAAAGGGAGACAAGTGCGCTGGAAAAAAAGAAAGGGGCGAATCGATTTAGAGACAAGGAGAAAATGGAAGAGGCGGGGCTGAATCGTGTAGGGGTGTGTGTCGGGTGTCGGGGTGGATAGCTTGAATTTACAGAGAAAAATAAGGTCGGCGTGGCACGTTTTCGGCACAGATAGCGTGTCTACTAGGGGAAAATACATCAAAAAGGTTGGGACAGGAAATCATGAAAAATATCTGTGCCAAAGTGTGCCAAAGTGTGCCAGAGTGTGCCAGAACATGCTATACACGACTATCCTTAATCTAGCTTCTCTAAACATTCCTACCAATTCCACTACTTTGGAAACCGGGTAACTCACTCTAAAAACAGTCTAAAAAGGGTCCCAAGCCTTAAAATAGGTCTAAATGCGAATTCTATCAACCTAATCCCTTCAAAATATTGTCCATAGTGTAGAGCTCACAGAAACCTATCATTTCATTTTTTAACCTTTCAAAAATATCAATTTTAAAGGGAGGTAAGCTATGAAACGCTTTGGCACGTAGGGGCACGACTTGGGCACGTCCCGGCACATCTTTGGCACGCCAAAAAACACAGAAAATCAATCTTTTCTATAAATCGGACCAAAGTCAAGTTAGTGATTCTCCACCAAACGAGACAAGCAGGTTTAGATCGTGTGTACTCCTCTCGGACAAAAGCCGTAACTTCAAGGACTCATATCTCGCTTCCCGTTAAAGCTATCAAAAAATGATCAACTAACAAAATGTGCAGTTTTTCATGCTAAACAAATCACTAGTTTACAATTTTTGGCTATCTTCAACCCCAACTGAGATACACCTATTTTTTTAAATTTAAACAAATATATATGTATTTATTCGCACAAATGGGACCGATTAACAAGAATAATTAATTTCCCAGGTCCCTTATCATCCTCGCCAAGAAGTTTTCAATCTCCTCATCTCCAATATCCTCCTCCTCAATTGTCTCCAGGAACCGGACAGTCTTCTTCATGAACTTCTTGATATTCTTCATACCTAGCTTACCCTGCACCTTGATCTGATTGATTTCGATTCGGATTTGGGCAAGCTGCTCCGGAGTTGGATCAGCGTTGATTTGATTGACGAGCTATAATTTTAAAATGTCTTATGGTAGCTCTCAACCTATTATTCTAAAGTACCTGCTCCCCTCTATCAAAAAGGTCCGATTGAAACTCGTTAATTTCATGAAGCATCTCCATATCTAATCCAGTGACTTCCCCCAAATCCTCCTCCTCCACTTCCACTCGAATCAAGCCAATCAACCGGTTAAGCTTAGGAATGCATCCTCTCAAAAATCTATTTTCACATCTTCTTATATATCTCTGACATTGCATCAGATCCCGATCACGGAGCAATGATGGATGTTGATAAACTTCATCGTCGCTGTTTTTCAGTAGATCTCTCACACTTTGAATCAACTTGTAGAACTCGATGAGCTTAGAGGATCGCGCCGCTTTTTCGATTTCGACCACTAAAAACATTCTAGTTAATAAGGTCAAAAAGAAAAAAGAAAAAAGATTACCAAGAGGATTTATCTCTGCCATTTCCTTGCTTCGAATGAAATGTGAGCTGAGAAGTGGAGATGGCTGTGTTACTATGGCGACCGGGATGTTTATCAAGTGTGTAGTGCAGACAAGTGCGTTGGAAAAAGGTTACAATGCGAGAAAAAGAGAAAAAGAGAGGGGCTCTTAGCTTCTAACGAAAAAAAATTGTCCACGAGGACTACAAAAAATAGCTAATTTCAAAATAATTGTATCCTAGTGGTTCCGGACCGGATTAAGAAGAAAAATGGGTTCTAAAAGGCTTAACACAAGGGTTACTGTAGCTTTAACTTCTAGGGCTAGTTTGCAGAAAACTAAAGATGGGATCAGCCTAAAATTTTGTCAGGATCCTTAAAAATACTAAAAAAAATTTTTTTTCGATTTTTTTTCAGGTCGGGTTACTGTAGCTATAACTTCTAGGGTTAATTTCTGGAAAACTAAAAATAGAATGCATCTGAAAACTTGTCAGGATACTTGAAAATACTCATAAAACACCTACAAAAATTTCTAGAAAGATTGGACTATTTTTAATTTTTCGATTTTTTTCAGGTCGGGTTACTCTGGTTAAAATTCTAGGGCTAATTTCTGGAAAACTAAAGATCAGATCAGTCTAAAATTTTTTCTGTGTACTGAAAAAAACACATAAAACACCTACAAAAATTTTTTTTTTATTTTTTCGGTTTTTTTTTTCAAACTTTTCAGAAAAATCGGGACAAGTGCCCTTATAAAACAGGTAAATCAAAGATTAACCAAAAATTGCCATAATCCCCAACAAAATGCAACAAAAAGAGGGATTAAGAGACCACCTATACAATAAAAAGTGTAAATTTTGTCATTCATTGGTTTTCTTCCTCAATTGTCTAAACCACTTTTAAAATTGACATTAAGAATGTCTTCAATGTTTTTTTTTGTTGCCTTGGTTTGCTCCTTGAATGGTTCAATTTCGCGAGCAAGTTCAACTAGCTGCTTGGTTGATAATTTGAAGACAAGCTGCAAAAAATAAGTATCTAAGCTTTATCCTGAAGTAAAAAGTGCCTGAAGTAAAAAAATACCAAACCCCTTTTTGGCCAGTTTTTGGCCGTTTTTGAACTGAAAACGTGAAAAAAAGTAGATAATTTAGACATTAAAAATGACTGTTTTCTTCGATTTTTTGTGATAAAATAGCTTAAAATAGGCTGAAAAGGGCTTTTTAGCCTGAAAAATGCTTAAAAATTGGGTTTTGGGCCTGAATTTGTCCAAAAACAGGCTTATAATAGGGTTTTTTTCTGTTTTTCGAGATTTTTAGCTCGAAAATCATGATTCCAGACCGTCCTTTCCTGAAAGAAACCAGGGTTTTCACGTTTTCAGTGCAAAAACAGCCAAAAACGGACCAAAAAGGGTAGCCTCAGAAAACGCGAAATAGCTGAAAAACTAGAAATTTTCAAAAAATTCTGTGAATGCAAAGTTGTTAATTTAGGTTTCTTTTATACACCCAAAAATTTTCAGAGTGATCGGAAACATGAGAGTCGAGCTCCAGACTCCTGAAAATGGAAAAAAATGGCCGAAAATCAACTGAAAATCACTTTTTTCCAATAAACTTTTGTTATTGTAATCCCTAGAAAGCTTCTAGTAATATTATAGTAGTATACGGTACCTTCTAGTTCAGCTTAGCCCCTTTTTTCAATTTCTTTTTCAAAAATATTATTATTTTGTAGTTCTACCCCTTTTCGATGCCCAGCACAACATAATCCCCAACTACTGTACCCCCCAATTAGCCGGCCCGTCGGAGAAATTATATGCTTGACTAACAAGTCCACCATTCATATTTACTACAACTTCATCTTTCTCTCTCTCTCTCTCTCTCTCTCTCTCTCTCTCTCTCTCTCTCTCTCTCCCCTCTCTCCAACTACAACCGTGATATCACCTAGAGGCGGGGGCAGGTTGAGAGCACAGACACTAATCCATTTGGATAGGAACAATAGAGATAAATCCGTGATTGGATTAGTTTAGCCGAGTTTGCTAGTCTAATCCCCTTCTTGCATACACACTCTTAGACATTTTTGAGCTCATCGATTTAGTTTCAGAGTGTCTGCTAGCTGCTACTAGCCATGGCTGATGTTCCAGGTATTTTTTTATTATTTTTTTTTTTTAGTAGGTTGAACGGATTTCAGATACTATCAACGAGGACACTATTGTTAACCTGGTCTATCTTATCCAGGTGGCTAATAATTTGTATAAAAAGTTTTACGATGAGAAAAATCAAATCCAGGTTAGTCTACCAAGCCTTTTTTCTTTAGAAAGCACCCTTTCTTTTAGAATCTTGACTCCCTCCGTGACACGGACCACTGGAATGAGGACCACGAGACCCAGCTAGCCAAACTGCGCAATAGCCAATTGCTAAGTCAACGGGAGAGCAAGAAAATCATGAATGGGATAGTTGGATACTTCTTGAGGTTTCTTGAAGAAAGTCTGGAGGCTATTAGGGATTTGGAGGTAGAAGATGTGTCAGAGAGCTTGGTAGAGGAGCAGGTCTATGAGCAAATGTTGAAGGAGAGGGAGAATGGCCCGCCAAGGAATCCGATTGATATTGAGTTGCAAAGGTTTCAGATTAATCTGGAGAATGGTAAGTTTAACAAGATTAGTGGTTTTTAAATCTAAGAATTTGAATTTCTAGACCTAATCGACAGTCGTAAAAGCCTCGTGCTAATGCGCTTGGTCCAAAGTGTCAACTACATGCACACCCAACTCTATGACACACCCCTTGGCACTAATCCACAAAACCTTCCCAGTTTCTTCGACCAAACTGCTCTATTCAAAAACAACGAAAGGATCTGGACGCCAATGACCCCAGAACGGCTAGCAGAGATGAGAAAACAACATGAGTACAATCTCCAAGCAGTCAAAAAGAGGGTTAATACTATCGTCAGTATTTTGTTGGGATTTGTGGAAGAGGAGTTGGGAGATGTTCCTGAGGAGGAAAGCAGGGAGGATGTGGTGCAGCAGTTGTTGAGGCAGAGGGGGTGATTTTGTAGATTTTTTGGGGGGTTGGAAATTGGTAAGGATGGAAAATTGTATGTAGGCTTAGGCTTAGCTTCCTAGGCTTGAAAGCGAAAGTTAAGGTAACCTAAAAATAGGTAAGCTTAAAAATAAGGCTTAGGCTTAAAAACAAGGGTTACAACAAAGTTAAGCTGATAACTAAGGCTTAGGCTTAACCCCCTAGGCTTGAAAATGACTGTTGAAAGTTAATTTTAGGCTCGAAAGCAAGGCTAAGGCTTATAAAGACTTAGGCTTAGAGAAAAGGCTTAGGCTTACACGACAGCCTTAGTAAGTGGCTTAGGCTCAAGATCTAGCTTAAATGTGAGGCTTAGGCTCAAAAATTAGGTCTGTAAACCACGATTTTTAGCGAATTATCAAATTATGGTTTATGCCACTGCCTATTTATGTACTAACAGATAGGCCAAATTCAAACCCTTGTATCTCGGCTCCCTTAAGAGCTATCAAAAAGTTGTCAACTAACAAAATGTAGCCCTTATTATAAGCAATATTTTGTTAGTTGACAACTTTTTTGTATCTCTTATGGTTGACGAGTTATGAGCCTTCAAAGTGAGAAGGAAGATAGAGACGCAGGTAATAAAGCTTCTGCGTCTCGTACACGCCCTAACTTTGAAGGCTCATAACTCAGTTCCCAATAGAGCTATTGAAAAGTGGTCAACTAACAAAATGTAGCCCTTATTATAAGCAATATTTTGTTGGTTGACCACTTTTTGAAATTTCTAATGGGAACCAAGATATAGGTGTTTTAAACAGGGTAGTTTGAATTTACTTGAACTTCCATACATTAAAAAATCTCGTATTTCTTTATTCTCAGTTTTTTGTTTGTTAAAATCCTTTCCTTACCAATCCCCACCCTTTTTTTCCTTTATCCTTTTCTCCTTTTTAACCCTTCCCCATTATCCCATACCCCCTCCGGATCTCATGATACCTCCATAACTAGATACCTCATATTACTCCACTACCTTTGATCTATAATTGTTATCTTTGACGTAATAGACTCCATTTTATTGTATCCCCTTACGAAATCCTTTCTGATGACTAAATTTATTCCCGAAATAAATAAATAAAGACATCATTGATACAACTACAATCCAAGGTAATCTCACATGACATTTGACATGAGGGAAAGAGCAGAATTAATCCTTTATTCGTGGAAATCCGTGGTATAGGTTGGATTTTGAATAAGAATGGAGGAAAAGGAAGGGGGAAGATAATCAAAGTTCAGAATATATTATAAAATGATTCAGACTCTGAATTTCAGAGGTAAGAAAAGTTTCCAGGAGGAGAAACTAATTTCTAAAAAAAAATAACGAACTAAAAATGGGGATATCTCAGGTATGAATACAGATACAGAAAAGTTGTCAACTAATGAAATATTGCTCTTAATAAGGGCTACATTTTATTAGTTGACCATTTTTTGATAGCTCTCATGAGAGCCGAGATAGGGATCTTCAAAGAGAGAGGGCGCCAATAGCGACGCAGAGAAAGATGTTGTCTGCGTCTCTTGCTATATCTCGGTTCTTATGAGAGTTAGAGAAAAGTGGTTAACTAACAAAATATAGCTCTTATTACGGGCAATATTTCATTAGTTAGACACTTTTTGATAGCTCTCCTGGGAGCCGAGTTATAAGCATTTGGAGTTGCTAGCAGAGTGTATAACTCGGCTCCCTTTAGAGCTATCAAAAAATGGTCAACTAACAAAATAAGCAGTATGTTGAGAAGAGCAAGCTACTTCTCTAACACCTTCATAACCTCAAGCATCTTCTTCATCACTTCCAATTTCTCATTGATAATCACCTTCAACTCCTTCCTAGCTCTTCGAATTTCTCGATGCAACAATCTCAAATTCCTCTCCTCCCTGTCGATATATCGCTGACCAAGGTCATGCTCCTTGAGGATCTAAAAATTAAAAAAAAAGTGTTTTTTTTGGAAAAAAATTTCAAAAATACCCCAATAGTAATCTCGATATCCTTCTTATCATCCAATAAATCATTGATCTCATAAACTTTCTCAACAATCCCTTGATCCTCGATATGACGGAATACAAAACGGTGGTCAATCGGTGGATTCATGATTTTGCTCCCAGACTGAAAAAAAATAATAATAGGAAAGGGAAATTGGATGGGGGGTTCTCTTTTTCTGGCCGGAAATGGGTTAAGCTACTAGAGTCAGTTTTGTCTAGTTGTGTAGTTCTCGTGGACAACAGGAGGGGGTTTTTGTGTATAGCTAAGCTTGGGCTAAGACTACACCAAATTTTTTTTTGGAAAAAAAACCCGACGGGTTGGAAATTTTGGTGAGGCTAAGGGAATTTGTAGTCTTTGTATTCTAGGCCTCAGCAAATCTAGTTTGCGCTCGCTAATAAGTTTAGGGAGGCTAAGACTACAAGATCTCTTAACCTCACCAAAATTTGCAACCCGTCGGGTTGAAAAAAAATTTTTTTTTGAAACCTGTAGTTTAAAAAAAAGGAAAATTGTAGTTTTTTAGTCTTAGCCTCACCAAAACCTCGAAGCCAGGTTCAGCTAGGTGTTGTGAATTTTTGGTGAGGCTAAGACTACAAAAACTACAAAATCGCTAAGCCTCACCAAAACCCTTTTTTTTTAATATCATTTTTTTCCGTGCCCTAAAAGTGCCCTTAGAAATGGTCCCCCAAAAAAGTGATCAACTACAAAAATACAGTTTTTGATGTCCTTAATCCACTCAAAACGTTCTAGAAAGATCTGGATACCCCCGGCACCGTGCCGCGCTCTCAAAGTTGATATAGGCAGAAAACTAAGCTAATCTAAGCTAGGATAGGCTAATTAACTTCCAACTTTGAAAAAATCCCAAAAAAAGTCAGAAAAAAGAGAGCGCACCCTTTTTTTGGGGAAATCGTTGTCTAGGTTGCCCTCCTCCTCTCCCTTCTCCTCTCTCTTCCCCTCTCGTTTTCAATCTATACACAATATCAAATTATGGGATTAAAGGGGCTCTGATTTTTCATTTTTTGAATTTTCTCTCGATTTACTTATTTATTTTTTCAGTTTAAAAAAAATGGAAAAACCAGCTGATAGCGTGGCTGAGCATCATATCGACACTCGTCCTCTATCCCAAACGATTCTAAGCTTGAATAAGCAGATAATTGATATGACATGTCATCAGATTTCTTTGGATGTAAGTTTTTTTTTTTGAAATTATAAATTAGCGCTTTTTTTTAATAAATAAGAATTCCAGATTCTTGAAGACAAAGAAAACTACCATGTCCCTTTAAACGGGAATGCTGATGAGTGGAGAGGTGCTGTGGTGAATGAGCAGATGAAATTGAAGGAGATGCTTCCTGGAGTGATTGAGGAGGTTGAGGAGTTTGTGAAGATGTTGGATGAGATGGATATTGGGGAGGATGAAGATGGTGATGATAATAGTGATTTGGAGGATGAGGAAGAGGAGGAGATTGAGGCAGATGAAGTTATGGAGACAATGGTTTAGGACCTTTCATAGCATCGTTAGGAAAAGAGCTATCAAAAAGTTGTTAACTAACAAAATATAGCTTATAATAAGGGCTACATTTCATTAGTTGACCACTTTTTTCTAGCTCTAACGGGAACCGAGATATAGGCAGAGACGCAGATAGTTTGAGATCCTAGCCGTATGTGTCGCAACTTCAAACGCTGGTATCTCGGCTCCTAGAAGAGCTATCAAAAAATTGTCAACTAATGAAACATAGCTTATCATAAGGGCTATAATTGTTTAGTTGACAACTTTTTTCTATCTTTTTTGCTAACAAAATTATGAAAGGTTGAATTTGTATTCCCATTTGCTTCATAACTTCCCATTTTGTATCCCCTTTTGATGTATCTGATAAAACTACTGTTTTACTACCCAAATTGGACTGTTTAGTCAATTATACTGTATGTTTACTATGCTCCGAGCATGGTTTTTTCTAGAATTCTCGATTTTCTTCGCCTATCGATACACCTGGCCTAAGAATGCTTTATTCGGATTTTTGTTTTGTCCTTTCAATTTATAACCTTACATTTTGAATTTTTCATTGTAAAATTTTTCAGCAATTAGCCAATTATGACTCCATAATGTCCTGTAAACTTCATTTTTCTCTCTTTTTCTACTTTTTTCTGTGCAACCCCTTGAAAATTATGACTTTCACTCAAAATTCTGACTACCGTACCCCTTCTTCTCCTTCTTCTTCCATTCTATCCAATAACATGTAATTGAAGTCTTGAATTATAATAAATGTCAAATGAAATACGAATTCTTAGCATTTTGAATTCTATCTAACAGATAATTATGAGTCTAGAGAGAGAAAGAGAGGGAGACAGGTATAAGACTACATATGAAATGCAAAATTTGGTATTTGCTCTAGATTTCGAAATTTCCCCGATACTCGCTTTATTTTCTTTGTTAAGCAGACTTCGAGATAGCTCAGCTGTTTAGTGATAGCTAGCTCATAAGACTTCGAAATAGCTTAGCCCCTTAGTTTCTATCAATGTCTTAGTAAACCCAGTTATCGTCATATGCTTCGAGATAGCTTAGTCCCTTAGTCATTGTTTATATAACAGTCTCTGGCTAGATGCTTCTAGAACCATACTTCATACCTAATTTCCTGTCTGTAAGACATATACAGTTGTATGCATACGTGAGACAAGAAATAAAAAAATAATAGAAACATTGTCTAGACTCTAGACCCAACAGTCTATAGAATAGAAGACAGGAAATTAGAAAAAGCTATAGTTTCTTAGAATCGTGTTATGATCATAGGTATTGTTTTCTTTAGCCTCATTGCTATACTTAACTGTTTTCAGAGTTTCTTCTACAAGTTTGAAGTGTCTTGACAGCTTGGTAGCTAGCTGGGAGTAATTGGAGCGACTGAGCAGTGAAAGGTGAGTTGGATAAATTTAGGAAGTATCTTAACCTAGGCTAAGTAGCTTAGTAACTTAGTTAGGGTACGATCTTAACCTCTATCGAAGTAGCGCGAGCTTAAGAAGTAGCGCGCTTGTTTTCTTTTTTTTTTCAATTTTTTTCCATTCTAAGCTACGTCATAGTTCGAATTACTTAATCCTGAGAGTCCGCACTTTAATGATGATTCATGTTTTCCCATTCCAAACACTCATCAAAATGTGGGAATTTCTTCTTCTTCTTTTGCTAATTTTTATTTCAGACTAGAAAACATTATTCCTCGAGCGCGCATCATTTCTGAAAATAAATTCAATTTGTTTTTTTTTTTTCTACTACTTGGAATAGAAGTTCTCGTTCCGCTTCATCGCATTCTTTTCTGTCTTGTGGGGGCCCCTTGAGACTTAGAAGGTCCCGAAAGGTGAGAATTTTATTTTTTTTTATTTCCCGTTTTTTGGTTTAGTAAGAACTTACATTTCTAGTAAAAAAAAGTGATTTTTGGAATAATTTTGTTATATCTATATGGATTACTAGTACAAATAATATGAGTAAGGTGGATAGTGGATTAGGTCAGAAGGGATTAGGTAATAGTGAGTGAAAATGTCAAATTCTAGACATTTCCGGGATTTTTTCTGTTTTTTTTTGATTATTTTTTTTGGTAGCTGTTATCGAAAAAATAAGGAAAAAGGGATATTGCTTACTTTGTAGGTACGTTCTTTAAACTAGTAGTGGTTTTTTAAATCGGGGTTATCTCGGTTCTTGTAAGAGCTAGTAAAAAGTTGTCAATTAATAAAATGTAGCTCTTATTATGAGCAATATTTCATTAGTTAACCACTTTTTGATAACTTTCATACTAACCGAGTTATAAGCGTTTGAGGAGCGTACCCTTTATGACCAGGTAAAAGAAGGGTTGGAGGGTCTCTAACTTTAAACCCTTATATCTCTGCTACCGTAATAGTTACAAAAAAGGTGTCAACTAACAAAATGTAGCCCTTGTTATAAGCAATATTTCATTAGTTAACCACTTTTTGATAGCTCAAACGGTTAGCGAGTTATAGTGCTTTAAAGTAAAGAGTCCTACAGACGGCTAGAGACTCTAGTTGTCTGTGCTCTCTACGCAGACGGCTGTATCTCGATTTCTGTGACAGCTATGAAAAAGTTGTCAATTAATAAAATGTAGCTCTTATTATGAGCAGTTTTTCATTAGTTGACACCTTTTTGATAGCTCTCATAGGAGCCGAGTTATAAAGGTTAGAAGTTGCTAATATAGTTTGATGCATGTTCTCGATTATTATGTGACAAATGAAAATCTAAGACTAACCTTCTCTTCGGTAATCCTTTAATCTTCCCTGAGAAATTCAAATATTGCACGTATCCAAGTTTTTTTTTCAAGTTTTTTTTCAAAATTTTCAAAAAAATTCACAAATTATACATTGTGTGGAGCAGACTGGAAGTAAATTGAGACACTCATTTTTTTTTTCATTTTTGAATTTTGCAGATGGAATTTATATTTTTTTGAAAAAAAAATGTTTTCAAAATGTCAAATAACCCGGAAATATTTTTTTCGACCGAAGTTTGTTACACTTTATTTGATTTCACCTGTTTGGCCATTTTTTTAATTTTGAAAACGAGAAAATGGAATTTCGTGGCTAAGAAGCATAGAAAATGGCTGAAAATGCCTCAGAACAACAAGCAAAAAAGATTTGCCATTAGCTGGACTCGAACCCGGGTACAAAGATTGGTAGAGGTCATCGAAAATCCCACTGAGCCATTTTTCCCTCTTTTTTTGTTAATGATAAAAACCCCGAATTTCAAGGTTTCTTTGGATTTACGAGGGTCCTGAGCTCATTTCTGATAGTTTCAGGGCCTAAAAACTTCATTTTCAGTCAAAAATAACACAAAATCCACTAAAAAATACAAGGAAATCACTCAAAATCACAAATTTAATTGTCTCCAGATAGTCCTGAAGATGTTCTAAAAAAGCAAAAAAGATTTGCCACCAGCTGGACTCGAACCCTGGTACCCAGATTGGTAGGGGTCGTCGAAAATCCCACTGAGCCATTTTTCTTAAAAATGCTCAAAACCACCGAATTTTAAAGTTTTTAGGAGTTTTGGAGGCTCCCGAGTTCATTTTCAGTAGTTTCAGAGCCAGACAACCTCATTTTCAGCCAAAAATAGCATCGAATCGTCTAAAAAATCCCAGGAAATCACTCAATATCACAAAATTAATTGTCTCCAGATAGTCCTGAAGATGTTCTAAAAAAGAAAAAAAGCATTGCCACTAGCTGGACTCGAACCCTGGTACCTAGATTGGTAGGGGTCATCGAAAATCCCACTGAGCCATTTTCTTACTTTTTTTGAAAATGCTCAAAACCACCGAATTTTAAGGTTTCTTATGGTTTCCGATGGTCCTGAGCTCATTTTTGATAGTTTCAGAGCCTAAAACTCAACTTGAATTTTTTGAAACCGTCGGTCCCAAAAAAAATTTTCAAAAAAAAATTTAAAATTCGAACCTCAAAAACCATCATTTCTTCCAGCATAATTTTCTTATGTTGTTTATTCATTTTCAGACATCCTCCTCCTTCCTTACCTACCTTACAATTAGAATTCTGCTCTTCGATCCCTTATTTTTATTTCTCTTTTTTTCCCCCTTCAAAATGACATATTTTTCTTAGTCTTCTGACCTTTTTCTTATTCATATTTTATTCGAAGAGATGACCGTCAAAACAACATAAAAATTGGGGGTTTTGACCTCTATCACAAGGTCCTGGAGGAAAAAGGGAGGATAAATTTTTATTTTTTTTTAGAAAAATGGTCGGAGCTTAGAAAGTTCGAAGAGGTTAATCTGAACTCAATGATATTAGAATTAGTTTTTCATATTTTTTCAAAAAAAAAAAAATTTTTTTCTTTTTTTTTCAAATCATGTTTTTCATGAAAATTCTCGGAGATTTATAGCTCCTAGTGATCGTTCAAAAAAACAAAAAATAATTTCCACTAGCTAGACTCGAACCCTGGTACTCAGATTGGTAGGGGTCATCGAAAATCCCACTGAGCCATTTTTCAACCTTTTTTGAAAATGCTCAAAATCACCTGGCTTTAACTTTCTTATAGGTTTTAGAGGGTCCTGAGCTCATTTCTAGCAATATTAAGCCCTAAAAATGTTTTTTTTTAATTTTTAGATTTGGAGTACTGTAATACAAAATTTTTTTTTAAAAATCATCGAAAAATAGGTTTGGAGGGCTTTCTAGGATGCCCCAAGTCTAGTTTAAAAAAACAAAAAACATTTTACCCTAACTGGACTCGAACCCTGGTACCCAGATTGGTAGGGGTCATTCAAAATCCCACTGAGCCATTTTACCCACTTTTTTTTGAAAATGCTCAAAAACACCAAATTTCCAAGTTTTAATGAATTCTAAGTTCATTTTTTGCAATTTCAAAGTCTAAAAATGTGATTTCATAGGTGAAACCGATAATTTGAAAATATTTGAAAAACAATTTTTTTGGAAGTTTATCTAGTCACATTTCCGGGTAATTTGACATTTAAAGAGCATAATTTTAGTTTTCACCTGTTGCAAAACATATCAAAAACTGTGGTTTGTGACCAGTCTCCTCCAATTTCTTACCTAATCCTTATTTTCTGAGGGTTTGTTAAAATGGAAGGTCTGAAATTGATTTTCATGGTCTGAAAGTGCTAAAAATGAGCTCAGAACCCCCGAAAACCTATAAAAAATTGAAAATTCGGTGTTTTTGAGCATTTTTCAAAAAAAGTGGGAAAAATGGCTCAGTGGGATATTCGATGACCCCTACCAATCTGGGTACCAGGGTTCGAATCCAACTAGTGTCAGATATTTTTTGTTTTTTCTAAAAAGCCTCTGCCATTGTTTTCTGGTCATCTCTGACCCCTTTTTCATAGAAATTTGTTGATTTTCGATATCAATTTTTTTTTTTTGCAAAAAGCATCATAATCCCAGGTGAAAAGTTTTCGAGTAACTAGTAACGCAAACTTTTTCTCAAAAACAAGATTACTATTGTTCTATTGAATTTTTGCAAAAACTTGACATTTAGATGACGTTAAACCATTCTAGACGTCAACAGACCTGAAAATCTTAGATCCTGAATCAAAAATAGGCCTCTTTAAGGAAGAAAAGTGGTTTTTATGATGAGTAATAACCTAAACTAGAGTCTCGGGATTAAGATTGACGGCTACTAATATCTTGGTCTTGATGGTCTCCAAATGATGAAAAAATGATCAGGCTGGAAAAAAAAAGTTTGTTCGATCTTAGTAATATTCGAAAATAAGGCTTCAAATTGATCTGATCACCCAGTTCTCCGCTAACTTGACACAAAAAAATGACATTTTTTGGTCAATTTTTCGATATTTTGAGATTAAATCAGTTTTTTGGACTCTGAAATCTAGGCCAACTAGATACAAAAAAGCAAAAAACAATTGCCACTAGCTGGACTCGAACCCTGGTACCCAGATTGGTAGGAGGCATCGAAAATCCCACTGAGCCATTTTTCCCACTTTTTCTGAAAATGCTCAAAAACACCGGAATTTCACGTTTTCACGGGTTTTTGAGGGTCCCGAGTTCATTTTTCAAGGTTTCAGGGCTCTATAACGACCTTTTCCACAGTTTTCAGATCGAAAAATCGGGTTTTGGACCAAAAAACAGTGTTTCAGATGGTTCCAATAGCTTAAAATAGTCTCAGCTAGCTGTCTCAGAAAAGCAAAAAACAATTACCACTAGCTGGACTCGAACCCGGGTACAAAGATTGGTAGAGGTCAACGAAAATCCCACTGAGCCATTTTCCCCACTTTTTTTGAAAATGCTCAAAAACACCGGATATTCAAGTTTTTAGGTGTTTTGGAGGGTCCGTGGCTCATTTTTGACTGTTTCAAAGTCTGAAAACATAGATTAACAGGTGAAATTGAAATTTAGAAGTTATTAATCTTTATAATTTTCCAAATCATTTTCAATGATCACTAGACCAACTGTTCTAGATTCTTGAGCAAGATCCATTTCCTCTAATCCTTATTCTCATATGAGTCAAAAGACCAGGATCAAAAACTCAGATTCTACGCAGACAGGATATATTTGTACTCTGATCGTATAACAATTATAGAAGCCGGTGCAAGAAAATGGGCGTGGCTTGCTCAGAAGAAAAATAATTTTTTTCAGTTGTGTGGGAGTTAATCCCATGTTTTTGAATCATTTGGAAAAGTGGTAGGTATATATAAACCATGTTTACCCCAGATGAAATGAGAATTTTTGGCTCAAAATTTGTTTTTTTGAGTTCTACTAGCTCTAGATAAAAAGAAAAAAAGATTTGATCTTAAGTGGATCCGAACCCGGGACCCTCGGAACCATAGGAAAGTCCCACTGAGCCATTTGCCCACTTTTTTTGAAAATGCTCAAAACCACCGGATTCAAAGATTTTTAGGAGTTTTGAATGGTCCTGAGTTCAGTTTTGATATTTTTGAGCCATGAAACTGGCTTATTTTGTATATACAATAAGGGCTCAAAACCTAACATTTTCATGCTAAAACCGGCTAAAAATGATTTCCACTGGTTCAGGATGGTCCCAAATCATTCCTTATAAAAAGCAAAAAAGTTTGCCGCTAGCTGGACTCGAACTCTGGTACCTAGATTGGTAGGGGTTATCAAAAATCCCACTGAGCCATTTTTCCAACTTTTTTTGAAATTTGTCGAAAACTCCGGATTTTCAAGTTTTCAGGGGTTTTCAATAGTCCCGAGTCCATTTCCTAACCCAGTTCCCCTTCAAAAATTCAATGACGAAATCAGTTTTCTTTCGTTTCCTTTTGGTTCCGCCAACCACATAAAATGTGACATATAATGAGCAACGAGTCACAGAATACAGGTAATGAACCGTGATTTTTTGATTATTATTCTCATTATTTTGCGTTCGATCTCCCATTTTTCTCAAAGATCTCACGGAAAAGAAATTTTTTGTGCAAAGTATGATCTAGACCAAAAGTGCACACCTTAAAAGGCACTACATCATCCATTTTCTCACAAAGCTTAAGCGTTTTGTTTTTGGAAGTATTCAGCTGACTTCCCAAGGTCCAGAGTTCATTTTTGGCTCATTTTTACCTCATTTTGAGTCATTTTGGGCCCAGGAAGTGGTCTAAACCAGTTTTTAATAGCTGGAAATGGCTGGAAACAGCTTGAAATAGGTCATACCAAAAAGTAAAAATGATTTGCCACTAGGTGGGTTTGAACCCTAGTACTCAGATTGGTAGGGGTCATCGAAAATCCCACTGAGCCATTTTTACATTTTTTTTTTAGAAAATGCTCAAAAACAAGCTTTGATGGGTTTTAGAGGGTTCTGAGCCCATTTTTAATGGTTTCAGGGCTCTATAACCATTTTTTCCGCAGTTTTCAACTCAAAAAATCGTGTTTTAGAGGTAAAAACCTCAAAAAACCATGTTCTCGATGGTTCCCATTGCTAGAAATTGCCTCAAACAGCTCAAGAAAAAATTTAAAAACATTTGCCACTAGTTGGACTTGAACCCTGGTACTCAGATTGCTAGCGGTCATCAAAAATCCCACTGAACCATTTTTTTCACTTTTTTTGAAAATGATCAGAAAAACTGAATTTTCAGGTTTTTACAGTTATTCGAGGGTCCCGCGACCATTTTTGATAGTTTTAGAGCCCCAAACCTGTCTTTTTTATGTAATTTTTCGGATTTTTTGTTGGAAACCTAAGGAATCTAGGTTCTGGGACGGTCGCTGTGGTTTAAAACACTTTAAGGTGGTCCCCCAAAAAATAAAAAAAAGGTTTGCCACTAGATGGACTCGAACCCTGGTACCCAGATTGGTAGCGTTCATCGAAAATCCCGCTGAGCCATTTTCCCAACTTTTTTTTCAAAATGTTCAAAAACACCGAATTTTTAGGTTTTTAAGCGTTCTTAGCCCATTTTCCCCAGTTTCAACCCCCAAATACTGATCTTTTCGGTGTGCGTCCAACTGAAATTAATAAATCTGGAAAAAGTTTCTCGGGGGTAAACAACTCTTGCTCAGACATCAGTTTTTCGGGGAAACTTTGCATCATTTTTTTTTTTGAATTAGTTGCTCAGCTAGACTATTCCGAATCATCGAAAAGTTCTTCTTTTGAATATCTGTTCTAATATTCAACATATCTTTTCATGAACTAGTTTTTAATGAAGTTGACAGAAATGAGATGTCATTTGAAAGAAAAAAAACTTTTTTTTTCATTCTGAGAAATGTACGTTTTGACTAGTGTTATTATGCATTTTTTGAAAAAAAAATTTTTTTTGCCCGTCGGTTTTTTTTTTCAATTTTTTGCTTTAAAACTATTAAAAATGGGCCCGGGACCCTTTAGAACCCCCAAAAACTCTAGAAAATTGAAAATCGTGTTTTTGAGCATTTTGAAAAAATATCTCCTAATGGCTCAGTGGAATTTTCAACAACCTCTACCAATCTGGGTACCAGGGTTCGAGTCCAACTAGTGCCAAATCTTTTTTCTTTTCTTTTTTGAGCTCCTTCTAGCTATTTTAAAGGTCCACATGGCTCCCAAGCAATTTTGACCACCCAAAAAAAATTTTTTTTCAAAAACAAGACCAAAAGAGCATATTCATAAATTCATGAATTCTCTGAGAATAAGAAAAATTTGAACTTTAAAAATAAATTAAGAAAAAAAATTATTTATAGCAATTCTAGAATATTCTTCTGCCCCAACCATCAGTGACCATTTCATAGATCTACTGATATTAAAGGGAAGGTAACTATCAATTTAATATTTTTGTTACAGTAAACAAAATCATGATCAGTGAGATTCGAAATATTATTTCATTTTTAGGTTCTTATTTTTTCCATTTTGCAGTTGAGCTTCGAAAAACCTCAAAATTCTGAAAATCAAAAAAATTGATTTTAGTGTCTAAAACTATCAAAAACGTGCTCGGGACCCTCTAAAACACCCAGAAAACTAAAAATTCGGTGTTTTAGAGCATTTTCAAAAAAAAAATGTAAAAATGGCTCAGTGGGATTTTCGATGGCCCCTAGGAATCTGGGTACCCGGGTTCGGGTCCAGCTAGTGGAATTTCTTTTTGCTTTTTTGAAAAATGCTCAGGATGATTGCCAGCTTCTTAAAATTTGGTTTTCAAGCATTTTCTAGACGGTTTTTGGTCAATTTAGGGCTTTTTGGACAGAAAACTTGAATTTAGGGGGTCTAAAACTATCAAAATTGGTCCCGGTACTCTTGAAAACATAATTAAAACTTTAAAGCCCGGTAATTTTGAGCATTTCCAAAAAAATTGAAAAAATGGTTCAGTGGGATTTTCCATAACCGCTACCAATCTGGGTACCAGGGTTCGAATCCAACTAGTGGCGATTCTTTTTTACTTTTTTCTATGACCTATTTCAAGCTATTTTCAGTCATTTTAAGCCGCTCCCAAGCCTCGAAACAGGATTTTTAGACTAGAAACTAGGGCAAAAAAAATTTTTTTGCAATTATCTTCCAAGGTGCCAAAATCAATCCAATAAGTCAACAATAATATTTGAACTTCACCGCTAATCTCTGGTCTCTTATTTTAATCCCAACCCTCTCTCTTCCTCACTCGAAAACGAAGGTTTTTCGAAAAATCCGAATAATTACCGCCTACAACGTCTTCTTCTTCTTCTTTTTTCTTCTTCTCCGAGAGGAATTCAAAACAAATTATTTTTCATTTTTCAATTCTTGGCCTCTTCTGGGTGCCCCTTTTGTTTTAACAGGAAACTATTATTTTCTCTTGGTATTACTCATTTTTCTTAGCTCTAGATGCGTTTTTGACCCTGAAAATGAGCCCGGGACCAAAAAAACACCCTAGTTTAGGCCTTGGTGGAATTTTGGAAAAATCAAAATTTTTTGGTTTTTAGACTTTTAAAGTATGCATTTTCTAGCCGAAAACTTGATTTTCGGGGCCTAAGACTATCAAAAATGAGCTCGGGACCCTCGAAAACCCCCGTAGTGGTGTTTTTGAGCATTTTCAAAAAAGTGAGAAAAATGGCTCAGTTGGATTTTCAATGACCCCTACCAATCTGGGTACCAAGGTTCAATTCCAACTAGTGGCAATTCTTTTTTACATTTTGGAATGAGCTATTTGAAGCTATTTTGAGCAATGGGGACCATCTAAAACATGGGTTTTTAAGGGTTTTTGCCCCTGAAAAATCCTGAAAACTGCCGAAAAGTTTATTTTAGAGCCCTGAAACTATCAAAAATGAGCTCGGGACCCTCGAAAACCCCCTTAGCCGTGTTTTTTGAGCATTTTCAAACAAAGTGAAAAAATGGCTCAGTGGGATTTTCCATGAAACCGCTACCAATCTGGGTACCAGGGTTCGAGTCCAACTAGTGGCAATTCATTTTTGCCATTATGGTTGAGCTATTTGAGACTTTTTTGAGCAGTGGGGAGCATCTGGAACATGGTTTTTAAGGGTTTTTGCCTATAAAACCCTATTTTTTACCTGGAAACTGCCGAAAAGTTCATTTAAGAGCTCTAAAACTATCAAAAATGAGCTCGGGACCCTCGAAAACTCCCTTAACGGTGTTTTTTGAGCATTTTAAAAGAAGTGTGAAAAATGGCTCAGTGGGATTTTCCATAACCCCTACCAATCTGAGTACCAAAGTTCGAATCCAGCTATCCTCAAATATTTTTTGCATCCTATTTTAAGCACTTTCAAGTTGTCCCGATCCCAATTTTCTCATATTTGATCATTTGGACCTGTCTATATTTACTTAAATCCCCTGAAAATGACGTTTTTTTTCTGCGCTTTTTTTCTCTCAATATTTAAGCTATGACCACTCGAAAACACTTGAAAACTTCCGGAGAAAGGGGGTCCCTGCCATTTTCAGCTTATTTTTGGTTATGAAAATTCTGGAAAATCTATTAATTTTGGGTTTTGCAAGGAAAAAAATATTGGGGAAAGCTTCCTAGGAAAAGTAAAAAAGAATTGCCACTAGCTGGATTTGAACCCTGGTCCTCAGATTGGTAGGGGTCGTCGAAAATCCCACTGAGCCATTTTTTCACTATTTTTGAAAATGCTCAAAAACATCGAATTTCAAAGTTTTTATAGGTATTCAAGGGTCCCGGGACCATTTCTGATAGTTTTAGAGTTCTAGAACACAATTTTTAGGGTGAAAAAGTGAAAAAATAGTGATTTTCTTGTCAAAACCGACTGAAATCTAGGTTCTGGAACGTTCCTCTTAGCTTAAAACAATTCCAGATGGTCCCCCAAAAAAGCAAAAAATAATTGCCACTAGCTGGATTCGAACCCTGGTCCTTAGATTGGTAGGGGTCATCGAAAATCCCACTGAGCCATTTTTTCCATTTTTTTGAAATTGCTCAAAAACGCCATAATAGAGGTTTTCGAGGGTCCCGAGAACATTTTTGATAGTTTTAGAGCCCAAAAACATAGTTTTTAACCTAATTTTTGACTTTTTTTTTTCAAAAAAATGATCAAATTTTTTTTGTTCTTTTAGTTCTTTTTTCCTTTTTTTTCACCATTCCTTTCCCTTTCCAAAATTAAATTGCCTCCCTCATCCACCCAAAATGTCTCCAAAACCGTCTCATGAATATCAATGAAATGTCACTTTTTTCCATTTTCAGGGGAAACAGAGAGACAAAGAAAAGTTGAGAGAATGCTGATGATGAGCAATAAGAAGTGGTCCAGAGCTGACGATTTGCCGTCTTCTTCTTCATTTGCTCCGCCCATCGCGCACCACGAGTTCTACTCCAATATGCCTCCCGATATTCGTGAGGTAGGTTGAAAATCACGGGTTTCGGGGGTTAAAAATGCTGAAAATGAGTTCAGGATCCTCGAAAACCACAAGAAATCTTTAAATTCGATGTTTTTGAGAATTTTCAAAAAAAAGTGAGTAAGTGGCTCAGTGGGATTTTCGATGACCCTTACCAATCTGGGTACCAGGGTTCGAGTCCAGCTAGTGGCATTTCTTTTTTGCTTTTTGGAACTCGGCTTTCGGCACCTTCCCGAACCCTGCAAAACTATTTTCGCTGAGTTCTTCTGAAAATCCTGTTTTTTGGGTTACCGTAGTCCAAATCTCAAATTTTAAAAATCATTCTTATGCTCTGAAATGCCTAAAAATGAGCTCAGGACCCTCGAAAACCCCCCTAAAATCCTGTAATTTTGAGCATTTTCAAAAAAATTGGGAAGAATGGCTCAGTGGAATTTTCAACGACTCCTAGTAATTTAGGTACCAGGGTTCAAGTCCAGCTAGCGCCAAACTATTTTTGCTTTTGGAAACTAGGCTTGCGGAAGCTTAGCGGGCAGTTGAAACCGATTTCTAGCTCTATTTTTGAAAAATTGCGTTTTTTAGGTTACCGTTGTCCAAATCCCAAAACATCAAAATCATTTTTATGCTCTGAAATGCCTGAAAATGAGCTCAGGACCTTCTAAAACCTCTTTGGAGGATGTTTTTGAGAATTTTCAAAAAAAGTTGGATAAATGGCTCAGTGGAATTTTCAACGACTCCTAGTAATCTAGGTACCAGGGTTCAAGTCCAGCTAGCGCCAAACTATTTTTGCTTTTTGTATTTAAGCTTGCGGCACCTTAGCAGGCTCTTTTAAACGGTTTCTAGCTCTATTTTTGAAAAATGGCGTTTTTAGGTTACCGTAACCCAAATCTAAAGTTTTCAAAACTATTTTTATGCTTTGAAATGCTTAAAAATGAGCTCAAACCCTTCTAAAACCCCTTAAAACTTCGAAATTCGACGATTTGGCACATTTTTCAAAAAAAGTGAGAAACTGGCTCAGTGGGATTTTCAATAACCCCTAGTAATCTAGGTACCAGGGTTCGAGTCCAGCTGGTGACAAACTATTTTTTTTCTTTTTGGAACCATTTTTTACCATCTCACTGGTCCCAAAGCCCAAAAAATCCAAAAAAAATTTCTTGGTTTATTGGTCTCTAAATCCCCTCTCCTCTATTTTGGTTCCTGGAATCCGTGTGGTCCATTTTTCAAAAAAATATATATCCAATTAATTTTTCCACATCCCTCGACCACCGAAAAAAATGGAAATTAGACCCATTAAACCCGGGGGAAAAACCGCGTCAACAAAAATAGGAATCAAGAATCAGATGGAATAGTAAAAATTCTGAGTTTTGTGTTTTTTTCCATTTCGTTTAAATCTAAGGATTCAATTTTAGGTCTTCTTCCGCTCAGTTTTCATTTAGAAAAAAATGCCAATTTATATCATTTCTTTAAATGCATCAAAAAAAATTTTTTTCCAAAAACTGGTCTTAAACTAGGTTTTTAAGCTTTGAAATTGCTAAAAATGAATTCGGGGCCCTCAAAAACCCCTCCATGGTGTTTTTTGAGCATTTTCAAAAAAGTGGGAAAAATGGCTCAGTGGGATTTTCCATGACCGTACCAATCTGAGTACCAGGGTTCGAGTCCAACTAGCACCAAATCATTTTTGCTTTTTGGTTTGAGCCATTTTAAAGCGTTAGGGACCATTTTGAGCTGTCCTACCTCATTTTTAGAAATTTTTAGCTCAGAAAAGACGATTTTTAGCTAATTTAACAGCCAAAACTCACTTTTTAAGAGGTTTCTGGTGTCTAAAAATGCTAAAAATGAGCTCGGAACCCTCTAAAACCCCTAAAAACTTCAAAATCCGGTGATTTTTAGCATTTTCAAAAAAAGTGATCAAATGGCTCAGTGGGATTTTCACTACCAATCTGGGTACCAGGGTTCGGATCCACCTAGTGCCAAATGTTTTTGTTTTTTGTTTTAACTTATTTTAAGCTATTCTGAGCAGTTTTAAAGCATTTTTAGGTACATTTTCGACGAGACTTCACTATAATCCCTCTAGAAACGGTCTAGACTAAATACCCTGAACCAAAATTTTTTTTTATTTTCTAGTTTAACCTGAGTAGTACACAAGAGGTCATTTATTAATCTGAAAAGAAACATGTAAATTTCTCATGTTTAATAAATTATTCAAGGAATCGGAGGAATTTATTTTTTCTTCCTTTTTCCCCGTTTTTCTTCATTTTTTTTTTCTTAGCTAAGCTTCTCTGAATTCAAATTTCGAATCAGAATGGCTTCTTTTCGAAAAAAGTGCATTTGACTACATAGTATGACATCAACGAAACAACTGGGAAGCCTTGAAATCTCCTTGATTTCTTTGGTTTTGACGCTTGAAACTATCAAAAATGGTCCCGGGACCCTCGAAAACCTCTCTAACGGCGTTTTTGAGCTATTTCAAGAAAGTAGGAAAAATAGCTCAGTGGGATTTTCGAAGACCGCTAATAATCTGAGTACCAAGGTTCGAGTCCAACTAGTGGCAATTCTTTTTTACATTTTTGAAGGACCACTTTTCCAAATTCTCAGCTTCAGGGAACCATTTAGAACCTAAATTTTGCAAAATTGTGAGCGGAAAATCCTTATTTTTCACTTTTTTAGTCTAAAAAGTATGTTCTAGAACCCTGAAACTATGAAAAATGAGCCCGGGACCCTCAAAAACACCCCGAAAAGTGTTTTTGAGCATTTTCAAAAAAGTTGGAAAAATGGCTCAGTGGGATTTTGGATGACCACTACCAATCTGGGTACCAGGGTTCGAGTCCAACTAGTTTCAAACATTTTTTACATTTTTGAGGGACCCCCTGACAATAGTCCAAGCTTCCGGGGACCCTCCAAAACCAAAATTGCGACCATTTTTCCCTCAGAAATCCTTTAAAAAATTTTTTCCTTTTATTTTTTGACTAAAACCTATTCCAGAAGCCCCCTCATCTAAAAAAAAAAATAATGAGTCACATCTGAAAATGTCACATTTCTCTTCCCAGCTCCATAATTCAGGAGGCCCCCCTCCAAAAAAAAACATACTGAAAACAAAAAAATCTCGAAGGGGAAAAATATCCATCTCTATTATTCTGATTTTTTGGAAGTTTTTTTCATTCAGCTGCCAGTAGCTTACTGACGTTTTTTAGAGCGTGTTTGCTTTTTTTGGTTTCAGAATCAAAAATAAGGAACACTCGGTGTTCAAAATGTGATTTATGAAAAAAACAAAAAAAAAGTAGAAAAGAATTGCCACTAGCTGGATCCGAACCCTGGTACCCAGATTCCTAGGGGTTATCGAAAATCCCACTGAGCCATTTTTCCAACTTTTTTGAAAATAATAAAAAAACCAAATTTCGTGGTCGTAATAGGTTTCAGAGGGTCCCGAGCACATTTTTCACAGTTTTAGGTCTCTAGAACACAATTTTTAGGTTAAAAAAGTGAAAAATTAGGATTTTCTGTTCCAAACCCTTGAAATCTAGGTTCTGGAGGGCTCCCCTTAGCTTTAAAAAGTTTTGGGTGGTCCCCCCCAGAAAAGCAAAAACATTTACCACTACCTGGACTCGAACCCTGGTACCCAGATTCCTAGGGGTCATCCAAAATCCCACTGAGCCATTTTCTCACTTTTTTCAAAATGCTTGAAAAACATCGCTACGAGGTTTTCGAGGGTCCCCTGCTCAGTTTTCATAGTTTTAGGGCTCTAGAACACACTTTTTAGGCAAAAAAAGTAAAAAAATCATGATTTTTTTCTCAAAACTTCTGAAATCTAGGTTCTAGAAGGCTCCCCGTAGTTTTATACAATTTTTGGTGGTCCCCCTGAAAAAGCAAAAAAGTTTACCACTAGCTGGACTCGAACCTTGGTACCCAGTTTGCTAGCGGTCATCGAAAATCCCACTGAGCCATTTTTCCAACTTTTTTCAAAATGCTCAAAAACACTGTTTTAAGGGTTTTCGAGGGTCCCGAGCTCATTTTTCATAGTTTTAGACACGATAAACCACTCTAAGGCCCAGTTTCCATACCAAAAAATTTTTAGTCCAAAGTACAACCCACACAAAAAGCTACAAATTTTTTTCCGCTTCAAATGACGATAATTTTCAACGTCATCTCATTTCCAGTCGACTCCTCCCCATTTTTTTAAGAAAAAAGGGACTCCTCCTCCTCTTCTTAATCCGTTTAGTCACTTTTTTTTGTTCCTTTTCAGTCGCTGGGTTTAGTCTTTTTTTGTTCTTAATCTTTAAGAATTGGTTAAGTTCATGTGATTTCTTATGCCGAGCAATGTGTTTTTCCTTATTTTTTTCAATTTCCTCTTTTTTGCTCTCATAAACAATTCGAGAGTGGTGGGATTAAGTTTTTTTATTCTAGGAACGCTCGAAAATGATCCCACGATTGCCAAGAAAACAAAAAAAAAGTCAAGAAAAAAAATTTTTTTGCTCCGATTTTGGGACCACTGGTCCCTTCAAAATCCAGAAAACCTTTTAGAAATGTCTAGAATGGTCTAGTATGACTAAGAATAAAATGTAAAAAATAATTGCCACTAGCTGGACTCGAACCCTGGTACCCAGATTGGTAGTGGTCATCCAAAATCCCACTGAGCCATTTTTCCTGCTTTCTTGAAATAGCTCAAAAACTCCGAATTTTCAGGTTTTTAGGGGTTTTAAGGGTCCCGAGCTCATTTTCAATAGTTTCAATGCCATAGAACCCTCTTTTTCGGCTAAAAACCGTAAAAAACCAGGAATTTTTGTCAGAAAATTCATTTCGGAAAGGTTCCCTCGACTTTAAACAGTTTCAGGTGGTCCCCCAAAAAAAGCAAAAAAGAATCGCCACTAGTTGGACTCGAACCCTGGTATCCAGCTTGCTAGCGGTCATCCAAAATCCCACTGAGCCATTTTCTCCATTTTTTCAAAATGCTTGAAAAACACCTAAATAATGGGTTTTTGAGGGTCCCGAGCGCTATTTTGGCATTAAAAACCGACAAAAAGCGCTCTAAACCTTGTTTTTAGTACCTGGACTATAGGGAATCGAAAACCGACGTTCTAAAAAAAAATAACAAATTCAATAACTCTGACCTCTAATTCATTATCCACGTCATCAGTCCCGAGAACATCTTTCTCTCTCTCTTTCTCTCTCTCTCTCTTGTTAATTAAAGTAAGACAAAAGAGAGACACGAATAACAATGAATCCCCTCCCTTTCCCTGGGCTCATCCTCCCTTTCTCATTCTATTCCAGTTCACCAGAAAATACGAATTTTCCAAGAGAGAGAGAGAGAGAGAGAGAGAGAGAGAGAGAGAGAGAGAGAGAGAGAGAGAGAGAGAGAGAGAGAGAGAGAGAGAGAGAGAGAGAGAGAGAGAGAGAGAGAGAGAGAGAGAGAGAGAGAGAGAGAGAGAGAGAGAGAGACAGAGAGAGAGAGAGAGAGAGAGAGAGAGAATATTGCCTTTCCTTGTATCCCTTATTCTGTTTTTATTATGCCTGGGTTTATGAGGTTTTTTGAGAGGAAAGTGAAAAATTAAAATTGATTACTGAGCCTTAAAACTATGAAAAATGGATCCGGGACCCTCTAAAACCCCCAGAAAACTTAAAATTGTGGGTTTTGAGCATTTTCAAAAAAGTTGAAAAAATGGCTCAGTGGGATTTTCGATGACCCCTACCAATCTAGGTATCAGGGTTCGAGTCCAGCTAGTGGTAAATGTTTTTTGCATTTTTGGTTGAGCAAGGGGGCACAGTTTCGAGCAGCGGGGACCATCTGGAACATGGTTTTTTGAGATTTTGGAGACTAAAATGCGGTTTTTGACCTGAAAGATGCGGAAAAGATTGTTCTAGAGCCCTAAAACCGTGAAAAATGAGCTTGGGGCCTTTGAAAACCTTTTATTTGGGTGTTTCGGAGCATTTTCAAGAAAACTTGTCCCACATGGCCCAGTGGGATTTTCCATGAAATCCCTACCAATCTGGATACCATGGTTCAAGTCCAACTAGTGGCAAATCTTTTTTGCTTCTTTTTTTCTTAACCTATTCCCCATTTCAAAATATTTTCTTCTAATTTTTCATGAAATCATAGATTACACCCCCTTAAAATGGGGGTATAATCAAGAAACGTCATTAAAACTTTTCCAAAAAAAGTGCAAAACGTGCCGAAAGTGTGCCGCATTGCAAAAAAGACCAGAAAAACAAAAATTTTCTCGAATAACATATTAATTATTACTCCTTTTATGTATGTGCCTCTCCATCTACTAGTACACCCACCACTAACAATTTTTCATACTTTTCATGAAAAAAAAAGTGGGCGGAGCTTATTTTAGTCAGGAGGAAGCCACTGAAAAACACGTCAATCGACAACGGAATTAAGTGGGATGTGTATTTTCTTTTTTTTTTCGAAATTTTTCGAAATTTTTTTCATACTGAAAATGACTCAGAATAGTCTTAAACTCCCTCAAAACCCCTTTAAAAGTTTAATTTTCACCAAAAAACTCATTTTTTGACCGATTTCAAAAAATGGGAAAAATGGCTCAGTGGGATTTTCGATGACCCCTACCAATCTGAGTATCATGGTTCGAGTCCAACTAGTGGCAACTCTTTTTTGCATTTCTGAATAAGCTAGGTGGGACTATTTTGAGCAGTGGGGACCATCTGGAACATGATTTTTTGAGGTTTTCGCCCCTAAAATCCGGTTTTTTGGCCTGAAACCTGCCTAAAAGTTTGTTCAAGAGCTTTAAAACTATCAAAAATGATATCGGGACTCTTCAAAACATACTAAAGATCAAAAATTTGGGGGTTTTTGAGAAATTTCAAAAAAGTTGGAAAAATGGCTCAGTGGGATTTTCGATAACCCCTACCAATCTAGGGACCAGGGTTCGAGTCCAGCTATCACCAAACCTTTTTTGTTTTTTAGATTATCACTTTTTTCACTTTTAATCTTAGAATGACACCTTGGTAATTGAATTTTCTCGAAAAAACATAGGCTAGTCATGTTAACCCAGTCAAGGTGAAAATTGGGTTTTTTTTACGAAAGTAAAAAAATTCGATTAGATATCAAAAAACAGCCTTTAAAAAAAAAGAGAAAAACAAGTTTCGGAGCACATTCGCAGTTTTTTTTTTTGAATTTTTTTGAATTTTTGTAGTTATGCATTTTTGAGAGCGTGCCGTAGCGTGCCGGATGGTGCCATCGTCCTGGAAATTTTTGAGTGAATTAAGCACGTCAAAAACTATATTTTTGTAGTTGATCACTTTTTTCGGGGACCAATTCTAAGCACCTTTTTACCTCCTTGAAAAAAAAAGTTTAGTACAATTTTGTGTTAAAATTGGAAAAATAACTAAAATTATGCTTAAAATTGATTTTCAAAAAAAGTTGTCAACTAACGAAATATTGCTTATAATAAGGGCTACATTTTGTTAGTAGACCATTTTTTGATAACTATTACCTAAATCGAGTTATACCCCTTTTAAAAGGGCTAATTTCTCAAAAGTTGTTTTGAATCAATTTGTAAGAACTTCTAAGAAAAACCAAAGCTCACTGATCATTGGGTGTACTTTTTCTACATTTAATTAACAGTTTCAAGAAAAACATCATAAGATCTTTGATGATTTATTTTAGAAATCCCACTTTTCATACTAACTTTACCTGATAGCGTTACCTGCGTTTCTTAAGTTGCGCCCTATTTCAACCGCCTATAACTCGGCTCCTAGAAGAGCTATCAAAAAGTGGTTAACTAATGAAAGGTAGCTCATAAAAAGGGCTACATTTCATTAGTTAGTCACTTTTTGATAGCTCTCAAGGGAACCGAGTTATGACCCCTATAACTTTGTTCCCATATTTTCAATATAGGATCATCAATATTTGTGTTAACTTCAAACCCTTATATCTCGGCTCCCGTAAGAGCTATCAAAAAATGGTAAATTATTAAAATATAGCTTATAATGAGGGCTACATTTCATTAGTTGACCACTTTTTGATAGCTTTAACGTGATCGGAGATATAAAGGTTTAAAGAGAGAGCGCAGACAATAAGCGACATCTCTGAATTTCTATGTACGAATCTTCAAACCCTTATATCTCGGCTCCTAGAAGAGCTATCAAAAAACTTTCAACTAATGAAATATAGCCCTTGTTATAAGCAATATTTCACTAGTTAACCACTTTTTGATATCTCTAACGGGAACCGAGTTATAGACCCTAGAACTTATCATTTTGTATTAAGTAGCTCTTCTCCTCAATCAGTTTGTGTTTTAACCCTTATTCTACCACATGTGACTATACAACTTTCTCATTTCCTATTTTAGTCTAGACCCCATGACAATATTATTTTTCTTTCAATCAACCAATTTCCTTTTTTTTTATTACAGATGCTCGAAGCGAATAATAACAGCAGTCCGCAGGTGAGTCACTACAAGAAAAGGGGCGGAGCCTCCTAAGCTCCGCCCCTTTCCTCATGCTCATTTTCATAACCAATGTTATTATAGCAACCAATGGAGCAACCATCTCTCGAGATAATGCTCCTTCATCATCTGATGATCATTTTGGTGACTTTATTCGGGAATACCCTTCTGGTCTACGTAATTTTCAAGAATAATCAAGTGTTAAGAAGGAAAAGGGTTACTCCTGTGCAGGTAGGCTTAAAATGACAAAAATTCCATTAAAAAAAAGTTTAGATGCTAATGCTGCACATGTGCGCCGCTGACATCCTCTTCGCCCTTATCTCCGTCGGACCCACCATGGCTATCACCGCTACCGTACCATTTTTCTATGGACCAGATTGGTTATGCAAGTTTACAAAGTTTCTTCAAGTCATGCCAATGTACGCCTCTTCTTTTCTGCTAGTGGCGATTAGCGCGGATCGATACCAAGCTATCTGCCGGCCACTTGCCTCCATGAAGTCTTCTGCTTATAATAGACCAGCGCTATACTCTGCGATAGCTTGGACTGCAGCTATAATCTTTAGCAGTCCTCAGCTATACTTATTCGAGAAAAGAAATGGGGATTGTACTGAGAACTACACTGATGACTATCAATACCCTCTCTATGTATGCCTCTTTAACTCCGTCGTCTGGCTTCTCCCGAGCGCCATCGCAGGATATCTCTACTTCTGTGTCTGTAAAGCAGTTTGGAAGAGCACTTCGTTTAGCAGCTCGTTACGGAACAATATGAAACAGAAAATTGATCATTTGAAATTGACGGAGAAGAATGGGGGAATGGCTCATCATAAAGGGGCGACGATGCAATGTGTGGAGTTGGATCGGAGACGGGTTCAAACTGTGAAGTTGACTTTGACGATTGTTGCGGCAAATTTTGTGTTGTGGGCACCGTTTTGTATTACTTCCGTCATCGATGCACTGTGGCCATCTGCGATAAGTAAGTTTGAGGTTCATTATAGAAACAGGGCAGCTTCTACGGGGCATAACTCTGTTCTCTTGAGAGCTAGAAAAAAGTGGTCAACTAATGAAATATAGCTCTTAATAAGAGCTATATTTCATTAGTTGAAAGTTTTTTGATAGCTTTCCTGGGGGCCGAGTTATAACGGTTTGAAATTGGAAACTAGAAAATTTATTAGTTGTCTGCGTCTCTGCTTATATCTCAGTTCCCATTGAAGCTATCAAAAAGTGATCAACTAACAAAATATAGCTCTTAATAAGCTCTATATTTCATTAGTTAACACTTTTTTGATAACTCTAATGGGAACTGAGTTATGGCCCCTTGAAGCCTTGTTCCCGAAATTAGTGACCAATCTCAAACCTAGCCATGATTATACTCTTTCGAACCGGCTTGACTTGCTGATTTTGAAAAATATGAAAATTTTGAGAGCAAAATTGACCGAGTTACGGTAGTTTTTCTGCTAGATAACCTTAAAAACTACAGTAATCCGGTCAATAAGAGTCTAAATTTAACGAAACCGATATTTTTGGATTCAGGGCTTTCAGCTCGTTTAGAAAAATACAAAAAACCTAGATTCCTAGAATTTTCAAAAATAGTCATTTTGTACTCCTCTCGGACAATGTTTAATTTTTTTTCAAACCTAGTCATGATTATACTTTTTCGAACCGGCTTGACTTGATGAACCCGAAAAAATCAAATTTTTTTAGTTTGGAGCAAAACTGACCGAATTACGGTAGTTTTTCTACTTTTAACCCTTAAAAACTACAGTAATCCGGACAGTTATGGTTACTGTAGTATGATTCTAAGACCATGGCCTATGTCGGATCCTAGTCCCCCAATTTTCCAGACTCCACCTTCGCCACCTACATCATGTTCTTCGGCAACCTAAACAGCTGCATGAACCCATGGCTCTGGTTCCACTTCAACCGTAACCAACTCCGCCGTGCCTGCCCGTGCCGCAAACCCTCCTCGGAACCATTAATCCAATCGTTAGTTTATGTACATGTGATGACCAGTGAGCACAGCGATTTCTGATTTTTCTTCCTGCACCTTGTTTCTGGATTACTGTACCCTTTTTTTTGATGTGTGATTTATTCTGTCTATCTTTATTCTATTCTTAGTCAATTTGTGTGACCTATGTACCTTTAAACCCCATCTAACATTCCAGTCGTCGCGGTGGAGATGGTGATCAGGCGCACACCGAGTTCACAATGGAGATGGCTGTGAATTCCGAGTCGAATCGATCTTATTGATTTTTTTTTGAATTTTTAACTTATTTGTGTCTAATAAAACATCATCGTTTATTCTCGATGGAAATGGGGGAGAGAGAGCCAACTGGAATCCTTGGAGGGGTTCCCGGTTAAGCCACACACACACAAGGGGGGGGGATAGGAAAGGAAAGGAGAAGGTTAACAGGGAGTACGGCCGTACTGGGGGGACAGAAAAAAGAGAGAAAAAAGCAATATTAGTCAGGGGGAAGCTGAAGAAGCAGTGGGAGCCTTAAGCTCAACCGAAACGTGGCTTCTGAATACCGTCGATGGTGCGAAGGAAGCCGGACATGTCCTCGAATCCGTCGAGTGGGGCGCGACGCTCTTTGGCTGGGAGGAAGCGTCTGGAATGGTAGCTAGATTAGTTGGATTCTGTAAGGACTACGCTAGCTTTAGGAAGGTACTATAGTAACCAAAGCAACTAGACTCACTTGATGAACTCCAACTCGGTGTTGCGTGCGCGTTGAGCGGCGGCTGGCGACAGCTCGCTTTCGAACGCGGCAAGACGCGGCTCCGAGTAGGCTTCGACGCACGAGATGGCGGCGATGAGAGCGATGGCGGCGATGATGATGAGAAGACGCATTTTGTCAAAGGGGGACCCTGGAAATGGGGAAGATGTTAGGGAGGAAGGAAGGAGGGGTACGGTAGAAGGTGGAGAAGGTTAAGGAGGGACTACGGTAGGTACGATAGGTTAAGGTAGGCACTAATAATCTCAGGTAGGTTCTATAACACCAGATAAGTACTACAGAAAGTACTACGGTAGGTAGTATGACTTAAGGTAGATAAAATGATTAGAGGAAGGTACTACGGTAGATAATGTGACATAAGATGGGTACTAAGACTTAAGGAATGTACTACGGTAGGTACAATGGCTAGAAGAATGTAGTACGATAGATAATGTGACTTACGGTAGGTACAATGACTAGAGGCAGGTACTACGGTAGGTAATAAGACTAAAGATAGTTGCTAGGGTTGGTACTAAGACTTAAGATAGGTACAATGACTAGAGACAGGTACTACGGTAGTTAGTATGGCTTAAGATAGGCACTAAGGCTTCAGGTGGGTACTACGGTATTTAGTATGTCTTAAGGTAGATACAATGACTAGAGGCAGGTACTACGGTAGATAATGTGAGTTAAGAGAGGTCTTAAGGCTTCAAATAGATACTACGGTAGTTAGTAAGACTTGGGGTAGGTACAATGACTAGGTGAAGGTAGTACGGTAGGTACTAGGGCTTAAGGAAGGTACTACGGTACTTAGTATGGCTTTAGATAGGTACAATGACTAGAGACAGGTACTACGGTAGGTACTAGGGCTTAAGGTAGGTACTAAGAGTTTGGGTAGATACAATGACTAGAGGCAGGTACTACGGTAGTTAGTATGACTTCAGGTAGGTACAATGACAAGAGACAGGTCCTACGGTAGGTACTTTGGCTTCCAGAAGCCACTATAAGCTTAAATAGACCCTATAACACTAACTAAGTACTACGGTAGGTACCTTAGGTAGTAACTAAGACTTCAGATAGATACATCCCTAGGTGCTATGACTACAGTAGGACTCAAGTAGGCAAGTTCGACTATACTAAGCTTAACCTAGCAAGCCCTAGAACCTTAATCTAAGCTAAGCCAGGACTTGAGCTCAACGAAACCTTTTAAGGCTCGGTGCTCCAAGAACCTCAACTTCCCTTGGAGCTCAACGAAACCCTAGGGCTCGGAGCTCCAAAAAGAACTCAAAACGAAACCCTTTCCAAAAGGCTCGGAGTTCTCAGGAATGAAGTTTCCCGATTTCTCCCTATTGGTATCAACTGCTTTTATACTATTGAATAGACTCCACCCCCCATCTACGCAATCCAGGAAACGATTAGGAGGCGGAGCCTGTCGAGAGCAGGAATGTCGCAAATCTCAATCAACGAGAAGCCAAGGAGTGACAGGAGAGAAGGTAATTGTTGGGGGTTGAGGAGGGTTAAATGGGTGTAGTGAGGGAAGGAATAACATTTCAGGAAAAGTGGAGGTGGACGGGATGTCTTGGAAGAGAAATCGAGATGAATAGGGGGCAGTGAGGTCATAGCTAAGGATGGATTTGTTTTTTGGGGGGGACCGATTTGGCCATGGATGACGATATTAGGAAATATGGTGACTAGTGGGACAAGGGAATTGGCACACGGATAGGGGATGATGTGGAAATCGAAAAAAAAATTTTTAATGGTGTGGTTAGCCTATTTTAAAGGTACAGGAAGGTTAGCAGAGGCTTACCATGAGAAATTATGTCATAAGTACCTACAATGCTGTTGAAATAGTTTAGAAGCTAGATTAAGGGATAGAGGCTTTCTGACTAGGCTACCTGGTCCCAACGGGGTACCTGAAGGAGGTCCCAATTTTTTTTTAATACTTTTGGACATTTGAAACAGCTTTTTTTCAGTTTTGGGACAGTTAAAGCATTCTAGAAGAGTATTTTTACGTTTTTTGGATTTTTTGAAATTTTCAGACTTTTTCAGATTTTTCCAATTTTTTCAGATTTTTTAAAATTAGCTTCCAAATGACCATAAGCTATTTTCAGATACGTAGAACAACCGGAAATTATTATTATTATTTTTTTTTTTTTTGAAATTTCAGGATACAAAGACTATTTTCAGTTAGTAGCTAATCTACTAGAACAGCAAGCTTCTGTCTAAGAAATCAAAACTTCAAATCCTCATATCTCGGTCCCCTTGAAAGCTATCAAAAAGTGGCTAACTAATGAATTATAGATCTTAATAAGGGCTACAAATTGTTAGTTGACCACTTTTCTATAGCTCTTACAGTAACCGAGATATAAGGGTTTGAAATTTAGGCCTAGAAGAATTAGCGCGCTTTCTTTAAACTACCGTATCTCGGCTCCCAGTACAGCTATCAAAAAATGACCAACTAACAAAATATAACCCTTATCTTTCTCTACATTTCACTAGTTGATCATTTCCCTCTAGCTCCCCTAGGAACCGAGTTAAAGCCCAAAGCCCTTCTATTAGGGGACCCTACAGTAACCCAACTTGATTTCTTGAACTTTTCTTATCACATTCGTCATAGCATTTCCACTAAAAGCCTTTTTTTCTATATTTTTTAATCAATTCCATACCAAGAAAATCCAATTAATTTTTACCTTTTTTCTGGTAGATATCGCGTGTTACTCGGTTCCAGTCGGGTAACCGGAACCTGATATGAACTATGCTCTTGGTTTAAAGGATCTAAGATTACTGTAGCTAATCGGATTTGGCACGGATTACGGTAGCTAACCTGAAACCCTCGTAAATCTACACAAACCCTAAAAATGACAAGTTAAACTTCCCCCAACTTCCAAGAAACCGTAATACAACCTATTGTCTATTAATAACTTAATTGATGCTTATCTACCATTTTCGATCTGAAAAGTGAAACGTGTGACCATCCCGCCCCCTTCTCTAGATCAAAAAAAGATAAGCCTCAATATAAGTACTGTAGAGGTCAACCCCCAAAAACCCAAACAATGGACGACGCCACTGAACAAACCCTTCTCGAGCGTATGGACATTTGGGGTTTCGAGGAAAACCAGTTTCGATTGAAGAGACGATCAAGGGATGATATGGTGGTGCCCCCGTTACGTCCACGGTCTATGTGCTCGAGATGTCAGATTGGGTGTCCAACGGATGGGGCACGGTTATGGCACCAGTTTGTGCATGAGAAGGCGTATGATGGGTTTTTGGATGGGAAGACTTATCTGGATATGGCGCCTTTTGATTTTGTGAGTCTTCAACTCGGTTCCTAGGGGAGATACGGGAAAATGGTCAACTAGTGAATTGTAGAGGATGATGAGGGCTATATTTTGTTAGTTGATGGTTTTCTGATAGCTGTACTCGGAGCCGAGATACGGTAGTTTAAAGATAGCGCTCTAGTTCTTCTAGGCCTAAACTTCAACCGCTTATATATCGGTTACTGTAAGAGCTATCAAAAAGTGGTCAACCAACAATTTGTAGCCCTTATTAAAACCAATATTTCATTAGTTAACCACTTTTTGGTAACTCTACCAGGGACCGAGATACAGCAGTTTGAAATAAGGACTATGGTTTTGATAATTAATTTTTTGGGCTGATGATTTCAAAGTATCCTATCTCGGTTACTGTAAGAGCTATCAAGAAATGGTCAACTAACAATTTGTAGCCCTTGTTAAGCTCTACAAATCTCTAGTTGACCACTTTTTGATAGCTGTACTGGGAGCCGAGATACAAGAGTTTGAAATAAGGACTGTGGTTTTGATAGATATCGCCTATTTTTGGGGGTTTTTTGGATTGCTGATTTCAAAGCCTCATATCTCGGTTACTGTAAGAGCTATCAAAAAACCATCAACTAAAAAAATATAGCCCTTGTTAAGTTCTACAAGTCCCTAGTTAATCACTTTTTCCTAGCTCTCAAGGGAATCGAGATATGAGGCTTTGAAGTTTAGCCTTAGTTCAGACAATTATCGGATCCTAGGCCACTAACCTAAGTTGCAGTACTACCCCTGTCCCAACCCTTCTTGCCATATGAAATTCGAGGATCTAATCGACGCCAAATTCCACTACATGATGGATCACAAATGTCTCCAATTATACTGCTGTGGAGAACGACATCATTCCTATGGAGACGCCCTCCAACATATCATGGTGATGCATGGATTTGAGTGGCCAAAGAAGGACCATGCTATGGGCAATGTTAGTTAGGGATACGGTACCTACAGTACCCTTCAAAAGTTTTGACCATTTTTAGCGGTCTGAAACTCGGAGTTCAGGTTTCCGATCACTCTGAGAATTTTGAAGGGTACTGTAGCTTATCTAGCCTAGAAATAATTGCAGCTTCAACCCTACTATGTCTGCTTGTGCTGCCGCAAATCCTGGCCCACGCGCCAAGAATACAACGCACATCTTCAAGGAAAAACCGACAAGTGTCCGGATCCGGTGTGTAAATCGTTTTTCAGTGATAATGAGGCTTGTTTAAGACATTTTTTTGAGGTTCATTATGTAAGTTTAGGCCTTGAGCTTTTTAGAAAAAATGTTTTTAAAGAAGCACTTAACCCTGGATACCCGACACATTCTGCTCAGCTACAAAGTATTTTTGAAGTATGAAACGATGCATAAGGAGAGGTGTCAGGTGAGTTGAAAGGCTATATCTCGGTTGCTAGAAGAGCTATCAAAAAAGTGTCAACCAATGAAATATAGCTTATAAAAAAAGCTATATTTTATTAGTTGATGACTTTTCGATAGCTCTAATGGGAGCCGAGATACAAGGGTTTGAAGTTTAGGACCAGAAAAACAGGGCGCGCTATCTTCAAACTACCGTATCTCGGCTCCCAGGAGAGCTATCAAAAAATGATCAACTAACAAAATATAGCCCTTATCACCCTCTACAATTCACTGATTAATCATTTTCCTGTATCTCCCCTAGGAACCGAGTTAAAGCCCAAAGCCCTTTTATTAGGGGCCCCTACAGTAACCCAACTTGATTTCTTGAACTTTTCTTATCACATTCGTCATAGAATTCTCACTAAAATCCTTTTTTTTCCCTATTTTTTAATCAATTCCATACCAAGAAAATCCAATTAATGTTTTCCTTTTTTTCTGGTAGATATCGCGTGTTACTCGGTTCCAGTCGGGTAACCGGAACCTGATAAGAACTATGATCTCGGTTTAAAGGATCTAGGGGTACTGTAGCTAAATGGATATTGGAATTTTGTTTGGGGTGCGGTAGCTGAAGCTGAAAAAGTGAATTTGAATAGAAAAAAATTAAGGAATCTTCGTAAATCTACACAAAGGGGGCCTAGTAGCCATATGCGCTCTATTCAAACTACCGTATCTCCGTTACTGTAAGAGCTATCAAAAAGTGGTCAACTAACAAAATATAGCCCTTATTATGAGCAATATTTCATTAGTTGATGACTTTTTGATAGCTGTAACAAGAGCCGAGATATAAGGGTTTGAAGTTTTGGACCAGTAGAATTAGCGAGCTAGCTTCAAGCTACCGTATCTCGGTTCCCGGTAAAGATATCAAAAAGTGGTCAACTAACAAAATATAGCCGTTATTTTAAGCAATATTTTGTTAGTTGATCATTTTTTGGTAGCTCTAACAGGAGCCGAGATATCCCCCTTTTCAGGGCACCTACAGTTGCTCCGCTTGTCACCGCCACTTCTACAACGACAAGAGGCTAGAAAAACATTTGAGCGAGGATGATTGTTTGAATATTCGGAAGGTATCAAAGGATTACTGTACCCAGGATTACTGTATCTATTCCAGACCTACAACCCAGTAATAGAATGCAAATGTGGACATCAATTCGTTTATTGCTTCCATCAACGTGATATTCTTCTTAGGCTTATTCCAATCCTTCGGGAGGCTTTGCAGCATATCGAAAGGGAGGCTCCGTACAGTAGGATGCCAGAGGATGTGGTAGGTTAGCTACAGTAATCCTAGCTTAGCCAAGGCTTAGCCAAGGCTTAGCCTAGCTTAGCCAAGGCTTATCCTAGCTTAGCCAAGGCTTAGCCTAGCTTAGCCTAGCTCAGCCAAGGCTTAGCCTAGCTTAGCCAAGGCTTAGCCTAGCTCAGCCAAGGCTTAGCCTAGCTTAGCCTAGCTTAGCCAAGGCTTAGCCTAGCTTAGCCTAGCTTAGCCTAGCTCAGCCAAGGCTTAGCCTAGCTCAGCCAAGGCTTAGCCTAGCTTAGCCTAGCTCAGCCAAGGCTTAGCCTAGCTTAGCCTAGCTACCGTAACCCTATCTCCCCCATATAATTCCAGATCAGCATCTACCGCTCAATTATTGGTGTCCTTGGAGATGTGAATACCCGGTTAATCCAAGAGAAATACACTAACTACCATAGGACATGCTCCTTGAAACACTCCTCATTCACTAAAATGCAAACCGCCCGGATTCTTCTTGGCGCCATCGAGTATTTTACTAGTATTATTTGAAATTCTTTTTTTTTCTGTTTTTCTTCTTGCTAATGAAATCTTTCTCATTTTCTCTCTCTCTCTCCTTTTTTTTGCTCCAAGACCCTCTCGTCGTCTCCGTCTCCTCTATCCACACACTATTTTCTCGGTGCTTCTCACATCTTCCTTTTCATTTTTTTCTTTTTTTTCCCTTGGCTCACCAGGAGTTTTTTCATCAATTTTTTAAAGATTTTTTTTTCTTTTTGCTGATTATTAAAACGGGATTTTTAGATGAGTTTTAACATAAAAATATTTTTTTTAACCCCTTAAAATAGGTTGGAGCCTTAAAATCCCGTTTTTACCGGGTAAACTTAGTCCAGACCCAGCTAATAGGTTTTCAATGGTCCCGGACCCATTTTTGACAGTTTTAGAGCTCCGGGACCCCTCTAAACCCCTGAAAGACAGGAAAGTTCGATAAATTGGTTTAAAAAAGGCTGTTGAGTCCTAAAATAACCGAAAATGAACTTAAAAATAGCTCCAGGACCCTCTAAATTAGTTTAAATAGCTTTTTTTGAAAAAACAAAAATAATTGCCATTAGTTGGACTCGAACCCTGGTACTCAGATTGGTAGCGGTTATCGAAAATCCCACTGAGCCATTTTTCTCACTTTTTTCAAAATGACTCAAAAACACCTTCAGAGGGGTTTTGGAAGGTCCCGAGCTCATTTTTCATAGTTTTAGAGCCCAAAAAACCCATTTCTTCCAACAAAAAACTGAAAAAACCAGGATTTTTGCCTAAAAACCTGGGAAATCTAGGTCCTGGAAGGCTCCCTGTAGATTAAAACATGTCCAAATAGTCCTCCCAGAAAAGCAAAAAAGAAATGACTTTAGCTGGAATTGAACCCTGATACCCAGATTGGTAGAGGTCATCGAAAATCCCACTGAGCCATCTTCCCACTTTTTTTGGAAATGCTCAAAACCTCTAAATTTCAGTGTTTCTAGGGGTTTTGGAAGGTCCCGAGCTGATTTTTCATAGATTTAGACCCCAAAAACCACTTTTTCCGCCAGAAAATGTCAAAAATAGTCAAAATCCTCTATGAAAAAGCTCAAAAACCCAAATTCCAGTATTTTAAAATAGTCCTCTGCATTCTTCTTAAAAGCAAAAAAGAATTACCATTTGTTGGACTCGAACCCGTGGGCTTCGGAATGTTAGAGGTCATCGAAAATCCCACTGAGCCATTTTTCCACTTTTTTTGAAAAAGCTCAAAATCACCGGATTTTGGGGGTTTTAGAGGTTTTGAAGGGTCCCGAGCTGATTTTTCATAGTTTTAGAGCATAAAAACCTGTTTTTACCCTATTTTTCAGGGTTTTTAGCCAATTTTCCTGTTTTTCAAAGTTAAAAATAGGTTTTCAATGGTCCCAAATCCATTTTTAAAGCAATTTCAGGGTCGCTAAATCATTCTAAACCCCTTTTTTAATCCGATATGTGCCTTTAAACCTGTAAATAAAAAAAAACAATTTTTCCAGGAAAAAAATGTGTGAAGACAATATAATCTGGCGTGACAACACAATCCGTGTCACCGGTATCGTCTTCTCCATGATCCTTGTCTCCCTGTATTTCGTAAGCTTTTCCCTGGGTGCCCTTCTAATAAAACTCCCTTTTCAGATATATCTCTGCCTCGTCGGCATCGCCCGTAAACGTCGTCTATTCACTGCCAACGCCCCCGCATTCGATTCCGATGATGAAAATATTGAAATTCTTCGAAAAACTTCGGAACTTCCTGATTTGACACCACCACCGGCTTATGAAGTACTCCAAGAGCCGCCACCGCCTAGTTATAATTCTGTGGTGGTGGTTAATGGATAAATAATGAATAAATGATGGAAAATTACTATTTTAAGTGGTTTTTGGGGGTTTTTGAGTTAAAAATAGGGTAAAAGTCATATTTTTCGAGGTTTTTAGCTTGAAAAAGGAGTTTTGAAGGCCAAAAATCCCTATTTTTTTCGTTTTGGAATCGGTTTTTTTTTAATCTAAAAATTTTAATTTCCAGCCAATTTTATATCAAAAATCGTATTTTTGAAGTATTCCCGCCTAAAACAAAAGGATTTACACCAAAAAAGTCCGAAAAAATACGATTTTCAGCTTATAAACCCCTATTTCAGCTTGAAAAATGGGTTTTTAAAAGATACAAATAATAATTTCCAGTGATTTTTTTTTGAGTAAAATCCTATTTTTTTGGGTATAAAAACCAAGATTAAAATGAAAAATTGCATGAAAAATCTCATTTTAAGGTTAAAAATGTAAAAAATATGGGTTTTTGAGCTGAAAATGACTGAAAATCATGATTTTTCACTTCGAAATCGGTTTTTTCACCTAAAAATCATAATTTTCAGTTTTTTTTAGCTTGAAAAATGAGTTTTGAAGCCTAAAAATCCGATTTTCCAGTGATTTTTCGAGTACAGATCGTATTTTTAAAGCATTTAAACCTAAAAATAGAAGTTCAATCAGAAAAAAGTAAGGAAAATGTAATTTTAAGCTTTAAAAATGCGGAAAAATTGATTTTTAGGTCAAAAAACCGATTTTTACTAGAAAAAATTGTATTTTTAAACCTAAAAATGGCTAAATACCAATTTTTCGTTGAAAATTTGAATTTTTAAGTTTAAAATACCGATTTTAGAGCTAAAAATAGGATTTTCAAGCTTAAAAAACCTATTTTAAACCCTTTTTTGATAAATTTCAGTTCAAAAAACCTGTTTAACATGTAAAAAAGCGTTTAAAAAGTGATATTTTTTGGCTTTCCGATGATCATAATTATTAAAAATATTATGATTTTTCAAAAAATGGTGAGATCTATATCAAAAATGACAAAAAAAAGATTAAATAAACTGTCTGATCGTCTCCGTCTCCGGTTTTCTCACAATCTTTTGTCCAAGCATGAAAGGCGGAATTCCTTGACTTCCGGGCGACGGTTTAACCCTCTGCGGCTTTTTTTGTCCTGATGATGGTCCAATTGATGGGGGTGGTCTTTGATAAGCTTTCTGCATCTTTTGCTTCTCCATAATCGCTTTTTTGTGTTGAATAGCGATTTCTCTCGTTAATGGATGGAGTTCTCTTGGTACAGGGATACTAAATGTCAGTCGAATCGATGCCACTTCGATAATTGAGCCATCTAAATCAAAAAAATATGAAAAAATCCCAATTTCTAATGAAAAATTACGTTTCAATGAGGTTGAGACCATTTGCGGAAGGGGTTTACTATCCACAAAAATCACTCGTTGTCCAATATTTTTGATTTTGAATTTGTCATCGATTACATGGGTGATTAGGGCTTGTTGACGGGAAACCTGAAAGAATATGGGTTTTAAGACTATTTTTGTTGTATTTTAAGCCAAAAATATGGGCTTTACGGTTATTTTTATTCGGAAAACGGTGATTTTGACCGATTTTTACATAATATCAGCTATTTTAGGCGGAAAAATGTGGGTTTAGGCTAGATTCAGCTCATTTGAAGCTTTTTATATTTTTACTGTATTTTAAACAAGAAAAAACAGATTTTGTACGCTTTTTTCAATATTTTCAGCTATTTTTAGACAAAAATAGAATTTTTATGGTATTTTGACCCAGAAAACACTGATTTTGACTCATTTTTTCAAATTTTCAGTAAAAAATACTGGGTTTTACTAAAACCGTTTTAGGGAAACTTCGACCAAAATATAGGCTTTAAACCATTTTTAGTCTATTTTCATCGTTTTTAGCACAAAAATGCTGATTTTGACTCATTTTTAAGTGCATTTTTAGCCAAAACACAAGTTTTAGGTCATTTTTTGTCCAATTTTGAACAAAAATACAGGGTTTAGGACCTATTTTCTGGATTTTTGGCTATTTTCAGTCCTTTTTAAGCCAAAAATAGGGGTTTCCGCTACTTTCAGTATATTGTATGCCAGAAATGAGTTTTTAAAGGGTTCTGAGCCAAAATATAGGGGTTTTGTGCCATTTTCAACCGTTTTCAGTGATTTTTTCTGTACTTTCAACTTTTTAAACCAAAAATGTGGTTTTACGACATTTTTAGGCTATTTTAGTTCAGAAAATGGTTTTTGAGCCAGTTTTTGGTCTAATTCAAGTTAAAATTCTGTTTTTGAGAAATTTTCGACTGTTTTCGGGCTATTTCAGGTCGAAAAATGGGTTTTTGAGTCATTTTTGAGCTAGAAAATAGGATTTTCGGCTATTTTTATTCGAAAAATACAGTTTTTGACGTTTTTTTCTATGATTTTAGCCATTTTAAGCCGAAAACAAGTCAATTTCAACTATTTTGAAGATTTTAAACCACCAAAACACCCACCTTAGCCGCCGGTCCCTCCTTGGACAAATCAATATCAACTTGTTCATTCAACGACGATCTTCCCATCACAACCATTGTTCCAGTCATTGCAAATTGAAGGAATCGGCCGTGTATCATTGCTATCGCATTATCAGGCACACTGGCGTTCGTTTGGAATTGAGATTGAATGCCACGGAGGCTTGGATACCGAGATATTGTGTGATAGCGGGAGCGGCATTCTCTGGAAATCGAAATTTAGTCGAATTGGAGTAAAAACGAGGGTTTTAGGCTAATTTTGGTGGTTTTTTGAGCAAAAATAGGTTTTTTTTCGAGCCAAAGATCGATTTTTAGCCAATTTCGTATCAAAACATGGGGTTTTGAGCTATTTTTAGTCTATTTTTAGCCAGAAATGAGGTTTTTTAGGCATTTTTGGGCTAATTTAACTTGGAAATTAGGCTTTTTGAGCCAGACTTATCTCATTCTCAGATATTTTGAGCTCAAAAAAAGTGGTTTTAGGCCTATTTTAGTCTTAAGATGAGCAAAAATAGGCTTCTGAGCTTTTGTCCTTTTCGAGCTTAAAAATACTGATTTTGACTTATTTTTGTCAGATGGGCCAAAAATAAGGGTTTCAGACAATTTTAGTCTACTTTCAACTATTTTTAGTCTGTTTCAAACCAAAAACAGGGTTTTCCGCTAGTTTCAGCCTTTTTTATGCTAAAAATGAGGTTTTTGGAAATTTTTAGTGTTCTTTAACTGGAAAAATTGGTTTTAAGACAGTTTTGAGCTATTTTTAACCCAAAAAACAGGGTTTTCAGCCCAAAAAATGGTTTTTGACTCAAAAAACTCACTGTAACGGTCTCATCAAATCAAAATCCATGGCATAACCATTAGTAGGGTTCTCGAAATCCTGAAACGTATATGGATGACTCGTTCTCTCTCGATAACTCTTAATCCTCCGAAAATGATCAGAAATGACTTGTGGATTTCTAGAAGGATGAAATGACTTCTTATTCTGCTCTAGAATCGTCTTAAAATGCTCGAATTTCAGTGAAGTGTGACTATCCTCTCCTTTTTGCCCTTTTATCACTTTTTCCGCATTCTCCATCAAACATTTCTCCTCTTCTCGAGTGAACGGGGTCCTTGATTCAATGTGAATCCTTTGAAGAGCCGTCATTCTCATGATTCTGGCCCTGGCTTCAGCTGAGAGCCTCTCGTCATACTGTAACTGACAATATCTCTCTTCTAAATCGGCTCTGGAGAATTTCCGGCTAAACGGGAGGCTGTTATGAATGAAATGGAGGCATGAGACGTGGGAAACGGCGGTGATAAGTGCGTAATCATCGGCGGCGGTCCAGATCTTCATTGGATCCGATTCAGTGACAGATGGCCCTCTTTCAGAAGTCTGGGGAACGGATCCGGTTGGAATGGTGGTTGGAGCATCGATTTCTTTCTCTTCTTCGACATATCCCATTGGACTTTGGCTATTGAACGATCTTCCATCATCGGATATATCCAAAACGGTGGAAGTGCTCGGTTGGGGGTCCTAAAATAAAGAAAAATTAGTTTTTTCTCTTTTTTAAAGGATTTTTTACCTCTAATTTCTCTAATTTCAGCTTTTTCGCGGTTTCCAAGGTGTTGGGGCGCTCTGGATAGCTGAAAACCCCTATTAAAAAATTTTTTTCGCAAAAAAAACCCACTCCACAGATTCTGTCAATCTCCTTTTTCTCGAATCCAAAATAGAGCTTTTTCTGTTATAACAAATCGGAATTCCCGATTTACAATTGATCGACGCCACTTCATTGATAGTCGAGTCGAGTTTATCGCCCATCTGCCAACAAAAATCAATATTTTTGGTGTTATTTTAACGAGAATTTTACAAAGAATTCGAAAAAAACCCAATTTCCCCCTTGATTTTCAACAAATTCCCATGAGAAACGTCAAAAAAGCCGATTAAAAAACGTGAAATAAACGAGAAAAGGAGCAAGCGCGCTCTATTGACACGCTGGCAGCTTGCCAACTGCTACCGTACCCCACAAACCTGCATTCCATCAACCGCCCATCGAGGGGAGCCGCCTTACTGCAGCGCCGGTTTTACTTTTGCTTTTGGAATTTCTTTTTCCGAGCAGACCCGTCGAAGATGTTCGCCAAACGTGTCGTCACAGCTCTTAACACCGCCGTCAAGGTTAGTTTCATTGAAATCTGCGCGAAATTTGACGCAAAAACGGGGATTTTAGGCTCGAAATTAATTTTTTTTTCGTACTGTAAATTTTCAGATAATTAGTTTCAGCTTTTCTCATGGCTAATTAGCCAATTAATTTGGTTAATTTGCAAGGAAAAGCTTGAAATTATCGATTTTTCTCAGCATAATTCTAATATTTCGTTTTTTCAGGTCCAAAATGCCGGAATCGCCACCACCGCTCGCGGTATGGCTGCTTCTGGATCCGAGGTCTCCAAGATTCTCGAGGAGAGAATTCTCGGAACCGAGACTGGAATCAATCTTGAGGAGACCGGAAAGGTAACATTTTTCTTGAAAACTTTCCCCCATTATTCCTGATTTTCTAGGTCCTCTCCATCGGAGACGGTATCGCTCGTGTCTACGGATTGAAGAACATCCAGGCCGAAGAAATGGTTGAGTTCGATTCTGGAATCAAGGGAATGGCCATGAACTTGGACGTTGACAATGTCGGAGTTGTCGTTTTCGGTAACGATAAGGTCATCAGAGAGGGAGACATCGTCAAGCGTACCGGAGCTATCGTCGACGTTCCAGTCGGAGATGGACTTCTCGGACGTGTCGTTGACGCTCTCGGAAACCCAATCGACGGAAAGGGACCAATCAACTCTGCCAAGAGATCCCGTGTCGAAGTTAAGGCCCCAGGAATTATTCCACGTTTGTCTGTCCGCGAACCTATGCTTACTGGAGTTAAGGCTGTCGATTCCCTCGTACCAATTGGACGTGGACAACGTGAATTGATCATTGGAGATCGTCAAACCGGGTATGTAACGTTAACACTGTATTCTTTTAATAAATTTTCGTTTTTAGAAAGACCGCTATCGCTATTGACACCATCATCAACCAAAAGCGTTTCAACGACGCCGGAGACGACAAGAAGAAGCTTTTCTGCATCTACGTCGCCGTCGGACAGAAGAGATCCACCGTCGCTCAAATCGTCAAGCGTCTTACCGATGCCGGAGCCATGGACTACACCATCGTCGTCTCTGCTACCGCTTCTGACGCCGCTCCACTTCAATTCTTGGCTCCATACTCTGGATGCGCTATGGGAGAATTCTTCCGTGACAACGGAAAGCACGCTCTTATCATCTTCGACGATTTGTCCAAGCAAGCCGTCGCTTACCGTCAAATGTCTCTTCTTCTCCGTCGTCCACCAGGTCGTGAGGCTTACCCAGGAGATGTCTTCTACCTTCACTCCCGTCTTCTCGAACGTGCCGCCAAGATGAACAACACCCTTGGAGGAGGATCCCTCACCGCTCTTCCAGTCATTGAGACTCAAGCCGGAGATGTGTCTGCTTACATTCCAACCAACGTCATTTCCATCACTGACGGACAAATCTTCTTGGAGACTGAGCTTTTCTACAAGGGAGTCCGACCAGCTATTAATGTCGGTCTTTCTGTATCCCGTGTAGGATCTGCTGCCCAGACCAAGGCCATGAAGCAAGTCGCCGGATCCATGAAGCTCGAGTTGGCTCAGTACCGTGAGGTCGCTGCTTTCGCCCAATTCGGATCTGATCTCGATGCTGCCACCCAGCAGCTTTTGAACAGAGGAGTCCGTCTTACCGAGCTCCTCAAGCAAGGACAATACGTGCCAATGGGAATTGAAGAGCAAGTATGTTTAAAAATCAGCAAAAATTGTTCAAATACTCAATGTTTTGTTTACAGGTCGGAGTAATCTACGCTGGAGTCAAGGGATACCTCGACAAGGTTGACCCATCCGCCATTACCAAGTTCGAGAAAGAATTCTTGGCCCATCTCCGTTCATCTCAACAAGCTCTCCTCAAGACCATCCGCGAAGAAGGACAAATCTCTCCACAAACCGATGCTCAACTTAAGGACGTTGTCACCAACTTCTTGGCTACCTTCAAACCATAAGGCACCATTTAAGGCGTAACTCTATGTGTAGAATTGTTGTTTTATGTTTTTGCTGAGCACCTATTTTAGTTCCGAAATAAAGAATAATTATGAAAAAAAAGGTGGCGTTTTTTGAATTTTTTTCTATTTGGATTGTGTTTTTGTATTGTTTTCCCCCCATCCCTTTCCAAAAATCCCCCCAACTTTCTTTTTTTCCTGCTGACTCGAGCGATAAATAAAAACCTCCCGTCCTGAATCATATCTTTCTTTTTCTTTTACTTTTCAGAGATGATAATAAAATTCAATTCCCTAGTCGGAATATCATCACTTTCCCCTCTTCCTCCCTTGTAGTCCGCCCGGTGTGACGATCCAAAGTCCGCAAACACCGTGACGCAAAACTGCACTACGTACTTTTTCATTGTCTCGGGAATTTACAGGTAATTCTCTTGAAATGTCTCATCAAGAACAACAAGAACAGGAGATCGAGGCTCTCGAAGCGATTTATTCTGAGGAAGAAATCCACGTGGAATCCAGGGAATATCCGAATATCGAATTGAGCATCGATCTCAAATCTAATCAGGTTTTTCTTGTTTTTTTATTTTTTCTGGATTTTGGAGTGGTTTTTTAGCTGTTTTCCTTGATTTTTCTCGTAAAAAACGGTGGTTTTTGCAGTATGAAGATCCGACGGACGACGATTTCGATGTGACACTTGGAATCGAGTTTCCCGAGAAATATCCGGATGAAGTAAGGGAAATTGACGACTTTTAGCTGTTTTTTTTGTCTAAAAGCCGCTGAAATCAACGAAAAATACGAAAAAATGACTGTAAAACTGGTTTTTTAAGTGGAAAATTGTGTTTTTCATGATTTTCAAGCCTGAAAACGCTGAAAAATAGTATTCTCTAGCTTAAAATGTCTATTTTTCACTCCTGAAAACCGTAAACCTCCTCAAATCAAAAAATGGGGCTTTTAGCTTGTTTTTGGCCAAAAAACGATGAAAAATGACGAATAATGCGGAGAAACAGCTAAAAACTTGGATTTTTCAGTCAAAAATCACTATTTTCTGATACTTTTCATGATTTTTAAGCCGGAAAGCGCCGAAAAATGCTATTTTCCAGCTTAAGAACCTCATTTTTCACTCCTGAAAGCCGGAAACCTCCTCAAATCGAAAAACGATGGTTTTAGCTTACATTTGGCCGAAAAAACGACGAAAAATGTCGGAAAATTTGAAAAAATAGCTAAAAACTTGGATTTTTGACTGAAAAATCACTATTTTTCGGTATTTTTGACAATTTTCATGCAAATTTCATCGTTTTTTGGCAAAAAATCGGTAAATAAATGCTATTTTCCGGCTTAAAAACCTCATTTTCCACTCCTGGACACTCAAAACCTTTTTAAATGAAAAAATAAGGTTTTAGACAGGGTTTCATAGAAAAATAGGTGAAAATTAATAAAAAATGACTGAAAACGTGGTTTTTTCATTGAAAAATCCCTATTTTTCGATATTTTTCATGATTTTTTATACGAATTTCATCGTTTTTTTTTTAGCAAAAAATCAGTGGAAAACCTCTTTTTTCACTCTTAATCGCCTAAAATGTCTTCTAATCGAAAAACGGTGTATTTGACTGGTTTTCGTCGAAAAATATCAAAAATCAATGAAAAACGACTGAAAACATGTTTTTTTCATTGAAAAATCACTATTTTTCGATATTTTCATGATTTTAATATGAATTTCGACATTTTTTCGCGAAAATTCAGTGAAAAGCCCCTATTTTTTACCCATGACGCCCTGAAGCCGCCCAATTCGGAAAATACAGTTTTACACTGACTTTCATCGAAAAAACTAAGAAAATCAACGAAAACTCCGAATAAAAGCTAAAATTCTTCATTTTCAACGCTTCCAGATCCCGATCATAACCCTATCCGGAATCGAGGACGCCTTCACCTCGGAACGAATCGCTGAATCGATTGAAAAACTGAAATCAGTGGCAGAAGAGAATCTGGGAATGGTGATGGTATTTGCCATTGTTTCAGCACTTCAAGATGAAATTGGAGAATTGGTTGAGGTTAAGAAGAAGGCAAAAGAGGAGAAAGTGGAGATTGAGAAGGAGAAGAAGGAGGCTGAGAGTCGGAAGAAGTTTGAGGGTGAGAATAGGCTTTTACAGTGGAAAAACGGCTAAAACTCCTTGAAAACTCGATTTTTGGGGATTTTTAGTGCTTTTTCAAGCTTAAAATCGATATTTTCAATTTAAAATGGTGATTTTAAGCCCAAAACCCAACAAAAAAGCCATAATTTCATTGAAAAAGTCGATTTTTACCATTTTTATACACATTTCCAGCTCAAAATTGTATTTTTTGCTGAAAAACGGAAAAAATTGACTGAAAACTCGATGTTTCTCATCTTTTTTAACCAATTTTATCGTATTTTCAACATAGAATCAGTATTTCTGGCTCAAAATCCCAGTTGTAGACCGAAAAAAAAGTTTTTATATTAAAAATGACCAAATTTTGTGGAAAACTCCGATTTTTAGCAATTTTAGGGCTTTTTTGAGCTAAAAACCAGCATTTTTTGGCTTGAAATCCTAATTTTAGACCAAAAATGAGGGTTTTCACAGCAAAAAAAGCCAATTTCAGTTTAAAACCTCAATTTTAAACAATTTTAGCGCTTTTTTGAGCTAAAAATCGTATTTTTTCAAGAAAAATTGCTTTTTTACAACAAAAACTCGACTTTACAGCTATTTTCCACCAATTTTCATTCCACTAATCTATTTTCCAGGTACAATAGTAACTCCGGACTCATTCCGCGCATGGAAAGAGAAATTCGATGCGGAGAAAAAAGCGGAAATTGATGCGGCTGAAAAAGAGCGGCTGGCTTCGTTGGCGGGTCGATTAACAGGACGACAACTATTCTTGAGAGATGCCACGTTGAATTTGTCGGATGTGACATTGATTGGAGCACAGGATGAAGTCGAAATTGATGAGAGTCTTTTTGATAATGAGGTGAAAATTTTATTATTTTTTCTCAAACATGTGCAAAAAAGGGGTTTTCCAGCCGAAAATGCAGTTTTTATTGAGAAAAAAACTATTTTTAGCTTCTAAAGAGCTTGAAATGACTAATTTTGCCCCTTAAACCATTGAAAACCAATTTTCCAGCTGAAAACTCTCTTTTTGACTCAAAATTGGTCATTTTTAGTCTAGAAAATTGTATTTTTCGCTTGAAAATGGGCTAAAATAGCTAATTTTGACCTCGAAAACACTAAAAATGCACAATTGGGGTTTTCTAGTTAAAACCCACTTTTCATGCTAAAAACTCACTTTTCCAGGTTAAAATAGCCATTTTCTATATTAAAAACCTTACTTTTCACTTAAAAATTACCTAAAAATCACTAAAAATTTGAAAAATATGGTTTTCTAGGTAAAAACTCACTTTTTCATGCAAATAATTACTTTTTTGATGGAAAATAGCTGTTTTCTAAGGTAAAAAATGAAAGTTGAAAAGGGCCTAAAATGGCTAATTTTAACCCCGAAAACAACTAAAAATGTTAAAAACATAGTTTTCTATGTAAAAACTCTTTTATTCATGCAAAAAATCACTTTTTAAGCTGAAAATCGCTATTTTCTGAGTGAAGAACCCTATTTTTTCGCTTAAAATTAACTTAAAATGACTAATTTGACCCCAAAACCACTAATATTTGGAAAAATAGGTTTTTATAGATAAAAACTCACTTTTTCATGCTAAAATTCACTTTTTTGATATAAAATAGCTGTTTTCCATGTTAAAAATTTTACTTTTCACTTAAAAATAATCCAAATCCCTCTAATTTGACCCCAAAACCACTAAAATTTCGAAAAATGACCAATTCTAGCTAAATCTTCACTTTTTCACGGTAAAAATCACTTTTGTAAGGGAAAATAGCAATTTTCTATATCAAAAACTCCATTTTTCACCTAAAAATGATCCAATTTCCCGTAATTTAACCCCAAAACCACTAAAATTTCGAAAAATGACCATTTCTATTTTTCAATTTAAATCAGCCCAAACCTTCAAAAATCCCCATTTTTACAGGAACTCGAAGGTCTCGATATGGATTCGGATGAGGATGATGAGGAGTAGATTTCCCTTTTTTTTTCTTTGATTTTTATTAATTTATAGTCATTTTTTGCTCGTTTTTCTTTGTTTTCTCATCGTTTTTCTTCCCATTTTTTTTACTTTTTTTTTTGTATTTTTATGGGTCGTTTTGCCTTGTTTCTCTCCCATTTTCTCTCCCGTTTTTCATCCGCCCACCCCCGAAATTTCCATATTTTTATTGTTGAATTTTTCGAATTGATTTGATATAAAAATCGTTGACTTTTTATTGATTAACCCCATTTTTTTCTGTTATTTTTAATGGATTTTTGCTGTTTCAAATCAGCTTTTTAAATACCTTTTTTATCTTTTTTATCTCTTTTTTTATTGAGTTTTTATCGATAATTTTTGAATCTTTAATCAGAAATGTTCATGATGACTCATCACTGTTTTCCTTCCCCTTTCCTCTTTTGGTTTGAACATTTTCATTTCTAAATTTGGAGAACGGAATGAGTCACATAGTTAGATTGGAGTTTTGAAACTAAAAAGTCGAAAAATCGGATTTTTTTTTCAATTTTTTTTGTTAATTTTGATCAAAAAATCAGTTTTTAAAGACTATAATTGCATTTTTCAATGAAAAAGACCTTCTTCTTCTATTTTTGTTAATTTTGAAGAAAAATACGGTTTTTATCGTCTAAAATTGGTTTTTTCGATAAAAATGACAATTTTTTGGTTAGGTTTACAGAAAAACTCAGTTTTTATCGACTGAAACTGGATTTTTTTCGACCAAATTATGTGTTTTTCTTCAATTTTTTGTTAATTTTAAGAAGAAACCCACTTTTTAGAGTCGAAATTGGATTTTTCGATAAAAAATAGATGTTTTTCTTCAATTTGTGGTTAATTTAGAGCAGAAATTCAGTTTTTTGAGTCGATAATTGGTTTTTCTATAAAAATAACAAGTTTTTCTGTCATTTTTCGATATTTCCAAGCAAAAACTTGATTTTTATCGACTAAAATAGGTGTTTCTCCTGAAAATAACAGTTTTTCTATCATTTTTTCGATATTTTCAATCTTCAATTAGAATTTAGAGCTTAGAATTGAAGCCTAATTTTCTGTATTTTAAGTTATTTTTGCCGCTTTTTCCTGATAAAAATAGTATTTTCCTAGATTTCTACCATTTCCCGGCCAAAAAACCTGATTTTCATCGTATAAAATTCGTATTTTCCATTAAAAACCTTTTTTTCGAATGAAAATTCAATTTTTAGCTGGAAAAGTTTTCCAGGAAAACTCTATATTTCTTCGAAAATCTAGAATTCTGGGTCATTTTAAAGCTAATTTTGCCTTTTTCTTACCTAAAAACCCTCCAACATTGGCTAAAATTTCTCTGGAAATCTTCCAAAAAATGGCTTTCAAAACCATGAAAATAGGTCCAAGAATCAGTATTTCACGAGGTTTTTCCCATGATTTCTCCAAAAATTCCTTCAATTTTCACGTGATCCCTATATTTTTTTCCATTTTCTCTTACCAATGATCATCATTTTTGCTTTTTTTTTTACTAAAAAAATTTTCAAATTTTCAGCGATCATCACCGAAACGACTCTTTCTCTCATTCTCTTCCTCAATTTTGCCTCTCAATTTGAGGACCGCTCATAGTAAGCTCCTCCCCCTTCTCCCCCTATTATAAGAGCACCCAATGTTCTAGATGTCCTACAACGGGTACCATCACAATCATCATCCACCATCGACACTTCAAGTCAAATCGAAATTTGATTCGGAATGGCGTCGATTCTCGATTCCATTGAATAACGGTGGAAATGTCTCGTATGATGGGTTTAGAAGGTTAGTCTGGGGATGAAAAAGGTCGAAAAATGGGGTTTTTGAGCTAAAAATATGGGAAAATGAAGTTTTTAAGCCTGGAAACGCCATTTTAAAGCTAAAAATGGACTTTTTGAGCTAAAAATGTGGAAAAAAGGTCAATTTTGACCAATTTCAGTTCAAAAAACCCCAATTTTCTAGCTAAAAATACCAAAAATAGGCTTTCTATGCCTAAAAAAGCAATTTTAAAGTTAAAAATACTGGTTTTAAGGCTGAGAATGCCGAAAAATAAAAATTTAATGTCAAAAACCCTATTTGCAAGCAAAAAATCCGATTTTTAAGCCTAAAAGTGCGGAAAGTCAATATTTAAAGACTCAAGAAGGTGATTATCGTGATTTTTGAGATCAAAATGGCTAAACAACCTAATTTGAACACTTCTAGATGAATGTCAGATCTAAAACCCCATTTTTACAGCTAAAAATACCAAAAAATGAGAATTTCGGGTGAAAAATCAGTTTTGAAAGAAAAAATGGCAATTTTTCATACAAAAAATTCGAAAAAATAAGGATTCTAAGCCTTAAAAATCATAAAAATGAATAAAAATGGCCCGAAAAATAAAAAAAAAAAGAAAAAATGGGGTTTTTATGCCAAAAAATGCTGGAAAAAAACTGTTTTGAGCCTTAAAACCCATATTTTAACCATTTTTTGATGAATTTTAGGTCAAAAAGTCAATTTTTAAGCGAAAAATGGGTTTGTAAGACCTAAAATACTGAAAAATTATGTTTTTTCTCGATTTTTTAACTAAAAATCACGAAAATCAGTGGTTTTGAGCTGAAAAATCCTGAAAACTCCATTTTAAGCCTATTTTAAGTCATGGCCGAGCTTTTCCTAGGCCACCAAAAACCCAAATTTTCAGCCTCGTCGAAAAGCTCCATCACCTGGAAAGTGTCCAATTCACCCTCTGCTACAACTCAGTCAGTGGAGACCTCCTCCCTATTACCAATGATGACGTAAGCCTTTCCCCCTGCCCTTCTAATAAAGGATTTCCATTTAGAATCTCCGAAAATCGTTTGAATCCGCCCGCCCACTCCTCCGCCTTCTCATCCAGCGACGCGGTGAATCATGGGAAGAAAAATACGGATACGGAACGGATTCCGACAAAAAATGGAAAGGAATCGCCTCGTTGATGGCACAAAAACCACCGAAACGAAGCTATTCGATCTCGAATCCTGAGGATTTTCGACAAGTTTCGGCCATTATTGATGTGGATATTGTGCCGGAAGCACATCGGAGAGTTCGACTTTGCAAGCATGGACAGGAGAGACCATTGGGATTCTATATTCGGTAGGCTGCCCTTTTAATAGGGGTTTTCTTATAATAAAGGGGCTAAGTTAGAGGGTGCTCTTATAATAGAGGAAGAAATTGAGATAGCATGCCCTTATAATAGGGGTGCCCTTATAATAGAGGTGCCCTTCTGATAGAGTCATCTTGTCATAAAATGTCCAGGTTAGGGGGTGCCCTTGTAATAGGGTTTATAAAGGATCCTGGTTAGGGGGTGCCCTTAAAATAGGGGTTTCAAAGAATCCAGGTTACTGGGTGCCCTTGTAATAGGGTTATTTTGAAATAGAGGTGCTCTTCTAATAGAGGTTTTTAAAAATCCTGATTACTGGGTGCCCTTAATTAAGATAGGGTGCCCTTATAATATGGGCTATAAATGGACCTGGGTAGGGGTTCCCTTATAATAGGGGTCTAGGTTAGGTGCCATTATAATAGGGGTTTTAATGAATTCTGACTAAGGGTGCCCTTGTAATATAGGTCTTAAAGGATCCTGATTAGGGGTGCCCTTATAATAGGTCCTATAAAAGGACTTTGTTAGGGGTGCCCTTATAATAGGGGTTTAAAGGATCTTGGTTACTGGGTGCCCTTGTAATAGGAGTCTAGGTTAGGTGCCCTTATAATAGGGGTTTTAAGGGATCCTGGTTACTGGATGTTCTTATAATAGGGACCTAGGTTAGGTGCCCTTTTAATAGAGGTTTTAAGGCATCGAATGAGTGCTCTTATAATAGAGGTATTTAAGAATCCTGGCTATGGGGTGCCCTTATAATAGAGGTGCCCTTCTAATAAAGCTGATTCCCTTTTTCCAGAGATGGTACCTCTGTCCGTGTAACCGAACGAGGAGTGATCAAAGTCTCGGGAATCTTCATCTCCCGTCTTGTCGACGGAGGATTAGCTGAATCCACGGGACTACTTGGTGTCAATGATGAAGTTTGTTTGAATTTTTTTTAAATCTGAATTTCGATTATCTTCGGAAATTTGCAGGTTCTGGAAGTGAATGGAATCGAGGTACTCGGAAAAACGCTGGATCAAGTGACAGATATGATGGTTGCAAATGCACATAATTTGATTATTACTGGTAACTTTTTTTTTTCTGACAAACAGAAAAAAAATGAGAAAGTTGAAAAAAAAAATAGGGCTGAAACCCCGAAAAATCTGGTTTTTGGTCTTAAAAATCGTGGTTTTTCACAGTTTTTAGACCAAAAATCACTATTTTCCGCTTAAAATAGGGTTTTTTTTACTTAAAATTCAGTTTTTCTGATTTTTGAGATTAAAAATCGGTTTTTAAAGCTAAAAATCACAATTTTTGGCCTTTATAGCCTAAAAATTGGATCTAACAGTGCTTTTTTGACTAAAAATGGTTCCTATACCTAAAAATAGGATTTTAGAACAAAAACTAGGATTTTAAGCCTCAAAAACCCAATTTTAGGCAGTCAAATGCCGAAAAATGGGATTTTTAGGTCAAAAAACCAATTTTTAAGCAGAAAAATGAGATTTTCAGGCTAAAAAATAGTGGAAAATCACGATTTTTCAGCTAAAAATATCGAAAAATGGAGTTTTTAGCCTGAAAGTCCTATTTGAACAATTCTAGGTCTAAAACCGATTTTTCAATCAATTCTAGGTCAAAAAACCAATTTGAAAGCAGAAAAATGGGATTTTTAGGCTTAAAAACCTATTTCTAGCTAAATTTTCAATAATTTTAGGTCAAAACCACCTTTTTTAGCCTATTTTTAGCGAAAAACTATATAAAATTCCAAAAACCTTTCCCTTTTTGCAGTAAAACCGGCAAATCAACGAAACACGCTATCCCGTGGACCATCACAACAAGGAACTCCAAATCCAAGTGATACAGTATCTTCAACTGGAATGAATAATTCCAGTGGAATATCGAGACCAATGAAAATGAATGGAAGTTCAGATGGAAGTTATCATCCAAAACAACATGATCCAAATGATTCCGATTCTGGAGATGAGGAACGATAATTTGGAGGGGATTTTGGGGGAGCAAATGGATGGGGAAAAGGCTAAAAATGGCTGAAAATCCATTTTTGAGCAAATTTGAGTGAAAATAGACAGAAAAGAGTCCAAAAATATGCTAAAAGCTCATTTTTGAGTTAATTTTTAGCATTTTTCCACTTAAATTAGGTTGAAATTAGGCTAAAAACCGGTTTTTTAATGGTTTTAAGCCTATTTTATGTATATTTTACCTATTTTTGAATGAAAATCAACTGGAAATGGACTAAAATTCATTTGTATCAATTTTGGCTGAAAATGGATCAAATTATGCTGAAAATCTGGTTTTTAGTTGGGTTTTTGGCCATTTTCAGCTGATTTTTTCTCTATTTTTAGTTGAAAATGAGCTAAAAATTGAATTTTTATCATTTTTGCCTGAAAATGGACCAAATTGGGCTGAAAATCCGGCTTTTTTTAGTAATTTTTCGACCATTTTCAGTTGATTTTACCTATTTTTGGCTGAAAATTGACTAGGAATTGACTAAAATCCATTTTTATGAATTTTTGACTGAAAATGGATCAAATTATGCTGAAAATCCCGGTTTTAGTGGGTTTTTCGGCCATTTTCAGCTTATTTTACCTGTCTTTGGCTGAAATATGGCTGAAAATAGGCTTAAAAACAGCTTTTTTCGGTGGATTTTTAGCCGATTTTTAGTAAATTTTCACCTGATTTTCCCTTTTTTTTACTGAAATTTGACCTTTTTTCACGAAATTTGACTGAAAATGGGTTGTTTTACTGGATTTTTAGCCGATTTCTAGCCATTTTCCTCCAATTTCTCCCTCTTTTTCCTCCATTTTTTTTCTTTTTTCCCCTTTTTTCTCTCCTTAAAAATGAACCAAATGGATGTGTTTGTGTGTCTATTTTGATATAATTATATATATATTTTTATTCCTCCACATCCACATCCCTTTATATATATAAATATATATATAATTTATTTATTTTCCCCCTTTTTCTCTCTCATTTTCTCCCTCATTCATAATCAAATTTTTCCATCTTTTTTCTGGCTACTTTTCACTTTTTTCATCGTTTTTCCCATCACTTTTCACCCCTAAATGTGCCTTTTTTGTTATATAGGCCACGCCCCTTTTCTTATAAGCCACGCCCCTTTTTAACCCCAAAGCCACCATTTCAAGAACCAAAAAGTGTCCTTTTTTCTCTCTATACGTGATAATATGTGATTTTTACCTTTTTTTTTGTCCCGCCCACACCATAATGCTCACCATTTTGAAGATACAGTACTCACTGACCCCATTTTTTTTCAAATCAAAAAATATTTACACTCTAAATTATGGATTTTTACGAAGAAGCAGCAATAAATATTATTTATTTTCAGTTTTTGCTATGAAAAATGGACTCGGGACCCTTAAAAACCCCTAAAAACGTCGAAATTTGAGGTTTTTGAACATTTTCAAAAAAAGTTGGAAAAATGGCTCAGTGCGATTTTCGATGACCGCTACCAATCTAGGTACCAAGGTTCGAGTCCAACTAGGAACCATTATTTTTGGTTTTTCTGGAAGCCCTAGCTGAGCCTGTTTTTAGCTTCTAGAACCTAGTTTTCTGACATTTTTTGGCTCTAAAATTTGGTTTTTTGACCTGGATTTGAGAAAATAGTGGTTTAGGAGCTCTGAAACTATGAAAAATGAGTCCGGACCCTTGAAAACCCCTAGAAAACTTAAAATTCGGTGTTTTTGACCATTAAAAAAAAGTTGGAAAAATGGCTCAGTGGGATTATCGATAACCCTTACCAATCTAGGTACCAGGGTTCGAGTCCATCTAGTGTTATGTATTTTTTGTTTTTCTATTTCAGCATGGCCACAAATTTTGAGCCTTGCTAGACTGCTGTAACCCGGTTTTCCTTAAAATTTGGGTCAAAAATAGCTATTTTTAACTGGAACTATGGTTTTTGGGTTCTGAAACTACCAAAAACTTACTCGGGACCCTCTAAAACCTATAAAAACCGTATAATTCGGGGTTTTTTAACGTTTTGAAAAAAAGTGAGAAAATGGCTCAGTGGGATTATCGATAACCCTTGCCAATCTAGGTACCAGGGTTCGAATCCAACTAGTGACGATTCTTTTTTGCTTTTTCCCAGGACCTTGTGGCACTTTCTAGGACCCTCGCGGACCCTTTTTAGATAGTTTTTCAAAAAAAAAAATTTAAAAAAATTTTTTTTATCCCGGTGGTCCCAACTTTTTCCCTAAATTATTACACACTCTCACACCCTCTCCTGGCCCCGCTCTCGACACATGTCAGTCAGTTTGTCAAAATTTGCAACACGTCGCTCGTAAACACAGGAAATAAGAGGAAAAGGAGAACACTCACAAATCCCTTCTCTCTCATTTTCTCTCTCTCTCTCTCTCTCTCTCACTTTCTTTCTTTCCATATCTTTTTTCACTGTGTGTGTGTGTGGGGACCACTAGTGGTCCCCCACATATATATATACTGGAGAAGTGGGTTCTCATAAATTTTTGAGGAGGAGGAGACAGAGGACCCAGACACTTTTCTTAGTATTCTCCTTCTCCTAGCACTTTTGTTTTAGTTCTTCTTTTCTTTTTTTTTTTTGGGTTTTTTCCTTTTTTTTCGGTTATCCTAGGATTTTCACCTCGAAATCGGGTTTTAGGTGGTCTGAAACTATCAAAAATGAGCTCGGGACCCTTGAAAACCCCTAAAATACTTAAAATCCGGCGTTTTTGAGCATTTTCAAAAAAAAGGGAAAAATGGCTCAGTGGGATTTTCGATCATCTCTACCAATCTGAGTACTAGGGTTCGGATCCAACTAGTGGCGATTCTTTTTGGTTTTTTTAGTTGAGCCATCCACAAGATTTCTAGGTTTTTTTGACCAACAGGAACATGTTTTTTGAGATTTTTGCCTATAAATCATGATTTTTTGGCCTGAAAACTACGGAAAACTTGGTCCCAGATCCTTAAAACTATGAAAAATGAGCTCAGAACCTTCTAAAACCCCTAAAAGCCTTGAACTTTAGGGTTTTTGAGCATTTCAAAAAAAGTTGCAAAAATGGCTCAGTGGAAAAATCCATGACCTCTACCAATCTAGGTACCAGGGTTCGAATCCAACTAATTTCCATTATTTTTTGCTTTTTCCCAGGACCCCGTAGCACCTTCTTGGGGCCCTCGGGGACCCTTTTTAAATGGTTTTTCTGAAAACTGACCCCAGAAAAGATGAGGGATAGGAGATGTATAAAGTCAATTGGCACCCTCTCTCTCTCTCTCTCTCTCTCTCTCTCTCTCTCTCTCTCTCTCTCTCTCTCTCTTTCTTCAAGACGCCAAGCCGTCGAAAAAGTGTACAATGAGATGGGGGAGAGAAAGAAGACTCCAGAGCCCGAGGGGTTCGAAATCGATGTGCACTTCCTTCGACTGTCTGCGTCTCTTCGAATTACACACTATCTCGTCGCTAAGCTTTTTTGGCAGAAGGAGTCGCTCCCTTCAAAACCACATAAGGCAGTCTATCTAAACCACTTTTTCCGATGAGCAAGACTCCCGGGGAAAAAGGGAGACGATGAGAGAGAAAGTGAGAGAGAAGGAGAGAGAGAGAGAGAGAGAGAGAGAGAGAGAGAGAGAGAGAGAGAAGCTGTCGAAATGGCTATGCTTGACCTAGTTTTCATTGTTTTAGGGACTTGACTTGACTTGTACTTTTTTGGGTTTTTGGTTTTTCTGTTTTTGGCACATGTGCCATTTTTAGGGGCTTGAAAATAGGAAAAATGAGCTCGAGATCCTTGAAAACCCCCGGAAACTTAAAAAATTTGGGTTTTTGAGCATTTCTGAAAAAAAAAAAGTCAAAAATGGCGCAGCGGGATTTTTGATGTCCGCTAGGAATCTGGGAACCAGGGTTCGAATCCAAGTAGTGGTAGATGTTTTTGGTTTTTCTATTATAGTATGATCCCAAATTTTGAGTCTTGTTAGGCTACTGGAACCCGGGTTTTCGAGGAATTTAGGTCGAAAATAGCTATTTTTAGGTCAAAAATTCACAAAAATCGACTTGAAAGTGCCGAAATCGTGCTCGGGACCCTCTAAAACCCCTAGAAACCTTAAAATTCGGTGTCTTTGAGCATTTCTGAAAAAAAGTGAAAAAATGGCTCAGTGGGATTTTCGATGACCCCTACTAATTTGGGTACCAGGGTTCAAATCCAACTATCGCTGTTTCTTTTTTGCTTTTTTGCATCTATCCGGAACTTCAATTTGGAGACCATTAGAACCAAAATTAACCGGTTTTTCATTAAATTTTCATGTAAAAACCTTATTTTCAGCCTAAAAACCACTGGAAACCACTCTAAAACAATCAAAAATGACTCCAAGACCTTTGAAAACCCCTAGAAAACTCAAAATTCGTTGTTTTTGAGCATTTCCAAAAAAAGTGAAAAATTGGCTCAGTGGGATTTTCGATGACCCCTACCAATCTAGGTACCAGGGTTCAAACCCAACTATGGCCGATTCTTTTTTGCTTTTCCCAGGGACCCCCCCTACACCTTATTTAAATTCTCGGGGACCCTCTAGAACCTATTTTTCCCAATTTTTTTCAAAATTTATATACCCTCTTCTAACAAAAACAAAAGGGGGGTAAACAAGTTGTCTTCTCCCTTTTCTTCTCCTTCTTTTACAATCCGAAAAAAGATTCATAGTCTGAGAAAAAGAAGAAGGGAAAAGAGAAGACAGAGGCTCGTTTTTAGTCACCCCCCGCCGCCCATTTTTCCCATTTTTCTGCTTTTGGAGACCCCCGGCCGCCTTCCCCATTTAATGGATTTGTTTGCATTTCGTTTCTGTGTGTGTTTGCACTAAACATCGCCTTTTCAATATATATATACTGGTGCCATTTTTGACCTATTTTGGAAATTCTTTGAAAACCCGGTTTTTGGCTCTAGTAAGACACCGGAACACATATTGGGACCAGTGAAATCCAATCCAATAAAGGTACTTGACCCCGGGACCCTTTTGACAGAAACCAATACCCCTTTTTCCTTGGTTTTACTCATTTTAGGTGCCTTACGGACGTTTTCTAGGGGATTAGAATATGTAAAAATGGTCCCTAGAAAAAGCAAAAAAGAAGTGACACTACTTGGATTCGAACCCTGGTACCTAGATTGGTAGCGGTCATCGAAAATCCCACTGTACCATTTTTTCACTTTTTTTGAAAACGTCAAAAACACCGAATTTTGAGGTTTTCGTAGGTTTTAGAGGGTCCTGAGCCAGTTTTTCAAGGTTTTAGGGCTCTCGGACCAACTTTTCTCAAGGTTGGAGCAAAAAAATCCGAGCATTTGGTCGAAAACTGCCAGGAACCTGGGTTCCAGGTCGACCCCGACGCTAAAACACGGTCAGTCGGCTCAAGCAGAAATGCAAAAAAGAATTAGCACTAGCTGGACTTGAACCCTGGTTCTCAGATTGGTAGGGGTCATCGAAAATCCCACTGAGCCATTTTTCCAACTTTTTTTGAAAATACTCAAAATCACCGAATTTTAAGTTTTCTAGGTCTTTCCAAAGGTCCCTGGCTTAGTTTTAGTTGTTTTAGACCCAAAAAACCAAGAATAGGGTCGATTTTCGCGAATTTTAAGGCCAAAACTTCAGTTTTTCCCGTTTAAAACAGGTTCTATAGGTTCAAAATTATACGTGCTAGCTTAATTTAAAAAGCAAAAAACATATGCCATTAGTTGGATTCGAACCCTGGTATCTAGATTGGTAGAGGGTTATCGAAAATCCCACTGAGCCATTTTTTCACTTTTGTTTTTCGGAATACTCAAAAACTCCGAATTTTTACGCTTTCGAGGGTTTAAGAGGGTCCCGGACTCGTTTTTGACATTTTCAAACCCTCTAAACCTAGATTTCTTAGTCAAACCCCATAAAATTCGGGTTAATTGAAACGGAAACCAATTCTTCGCTAATCGCCCATCTTTCTCGCGCAGGGCAGTTAATAAAGATGTTCCGCCCGTAAGTCGTCTCCCTTTTCATCTCTAAATCTCTCCACTCTCTCTTGTATACACTGTATCTCTTAGTAATCTCTAAAACGTTTTGTGGCATTGGAAGAGGGAAAGACACGTATCCCTTTTCGTATTCAATACGTTTTTCCAGTTTTTGTAATTTTTTTTTATTATGAGCAATTTATTTTAAATCGTAAAAAATGGATTTTAAATGTCAAAATCCAGTTTTTCCCCGTCAAAATCATTTCTAAGGGTTGCAAATGGCATTCCTAACATCAATTTGAAAAGCAAAAAAGAATCGGCGATAGTTGGACTCGAACTCTGGTACCCAGATTGATAGCGGTCATCAAAAATCCCACTGAGCCAATTTCCCACTTTTTTTTTCAAAATGCTCAAAAACACCAAATTTTTAGATTTGTAAGGGGTTTCAAGGGTCCTGAAGCAGTTTTTGGTGGTTTTAGACCCCTTTAGCCTCATATTAAAAGCGAAAAACTTGATTTTTGGCACAAAATTCTCAAAAAACCATGTTCCAGATTATCCCAAAAGCTTAAAAAACTTGAAGAAACTCAATCTGAAAAGCAAAAAAGAATTGCTACTAGCTGGACTCGAACACTGGTACCTAGATTGGTATTGCCCATCGAAAATCCCACTGAGCCATTTTTGCGTTTTTTTGAAAATTGCTCAAAAACCCCAATTTTTAAGGTTTTCATGGGTTTTCAAGGGTCCCTGACTCATTTTTGTTAGTTTTAACCCCGGAAATGACTTTTTATGGGGCGAATTTCAAATTTTATGTCAATAACTATTTTCCTTATCTATCATATAAAACCACCTACTTTTTTCTATGTTTAATCATTCATTTCCACCCATTAATCACCATTTTTTCAGAAAAAATGCCACTTGGAAAGTTGGACCTAGTCGAAGAAGAGTACATCGCCGAAAGTGGCGATCACACGCCGGAAGCCTCCAGGCCTGTAGATAATGGGGATACTGTAGTTGGTAGGGACTCTCTAAACCTAAAGCTTAGCGAAATAAATAAATTCAGAAAACACAAACGGTCACTCAAATGGCGAACTAAAATCGAGGAAAAATGAGCCCAGGGTGCCGGATATGCAGTTGGGAAGTGAGTTTTTATAGTGGGAAAGTGCTAAAAATGGGCGCGACGTGGTCCCAAACCCTTGGAAACCGAATAATCGGTTTTTGGAAAATTTTGAAAAAAAAAGTGGGAAAATGGCTCAGTGGGATTTTCGATGACCCCTACCAATCTATATACCAGGGTTCGAATCCAACTAGTGTCAATTCTTTCTTGCTTTTTAGATTGAGCTAGCTGACCGTGTTTTTAGCATTGGGGACCACCTGGAACCCGGTTTTCTGGAAGTTTTCGACCAAAAACTCGGATTTTTTTTTGCTCCAATCCTGCGAATAATTCGTCCTAGAGCACTAAAACCTTGAAAAACTGCCTTGGGACCCTCTGAAACGCCTAAAAACTTCAAAATCCGGTGTCAGCGGATTTTTTGTTTTTGGCACATGTGCCATTTCTAGCTAATTCCCTTATAAAATGTCATTTCCGGGCTCTAAAACCATCAAAAAAGAGCCCGGGACCCTTGAAATCTCTTAAAAACTAAAAAATTTGGTGTTTTTGAGCATTTTGAAAAAAAATGGGAAAATGGCTGAGTGGGATTTTCGATGAATTGCTACCAATCTGGGTACCAGGGTTCAAATCCAACTAATGGCAAGTCTTTTTTGTTTTTTAGATTATGCTAGGAAATACCATTTTCAGCCTTTAGAACCAGTTTCAATTTAAAAAATAAAAAATAAAACCGTCGGTTTAGAAAAAAAATAATTTTTTCCATTTAGAATGCCGATACGTGAGGCTACATGACAACGTTAACTACGTAGCTGCAGCCTTAATTCTAAGGAACCAAGGCGATGATACAGAGGTACCGTACCACCTACAGTACCCCCTAATAACCCATTTTTTCTAGGTTCTCCTAATCCAAGAGGCCAAAAAGAGTTGTCGCGGGAAATGGTATATGCCGGCGGGACGAGTGGAGGCTGGCGAATTGATAGAGGAAGCAGTGGTCCGAGAAGTCAAAGAAGAGACCGGTTATAGTTGTGACGTCATCGAGTTATTGTCACTTCAGGTTCAAGGGTCCGGATGGTATCGATACGCGTTTTTCTGTCAGATTACAGGTGAGAAAGGGTCGAAAATGAACTGGGGACCCTCGAAAACCCCAAAAAACTTCAAAAATCGATAATTTTGAGCATTTTCAAAAAAATGAGAAAATGGCTCAGTGGGATTTTCGATGACCTCTACTGATCTAGGTACCAGGGTTCGGATCCAACAGTGTCAGATATTTTTTGCTTTTTAAATTAACCTAGCAGATGCCATTTTGACCCCTTAGAACCAGTTTTGAATGGTAAAAACTGAAGTTTGGCCTATAAATTCGCGAAAATCGAAACTATTCATGGTTTTTTGGGTCTAAAACTACTAAAACTGAGCCGGGACCCTCTAAAACCCCCAGAAACGTTAAAAATCGGTGTTTTTGAGCATTTTCAAAAAAAGTGAGAAAATGGCTCAGTGGGATTTTCAATAACCCCTAGCAATCTGAGTTCCAGGGTTCGAATCCAACTAATGACCAATCTTTTAAGTTTTTTTTTTGATAACTACTGAAATATTTTTGAAGCCTCCAAATTTGCTAATTCTTGGTTTTTATTTCACTTTTGCTGAAAATGCCTATTTCTTGCACCGGAAACTTGAAAAAAACATTCTAAAACCATCAAAAACTGGTTTGGGACCCTCTAAAACCCCCCAGAAACATTGAAATCAGGTGTTTTTGAGCATTTTGACAAAAAAGTGAAAAAATGGCTCAATGGGATTTTCCATGAATTTCCTATGGATCAAAACCTCCCAGGTTCGAGTCCACCCGGTGCCAAATCATTTTTGCTTTTTCCCCTAACCCTAATCCATCCTTCCTAAGCCTCAGAACCCATTTTAAAAGAAAAAAAAATTCCAGGAGGCGACCTAAAAACGACGCCAGATCAAGAGTCATTGGCAGCTGAGTGGTACAATATCAAAGATATCAAAGCTAACAAAATTCAATTGAGGTATACTGTAGTTTTTATTCTTAGCAAGTCCCTAATCTTTCAGAGGTCGCGACTTCATCCGGCTCATCGACGAAGCCGTCACCTACCGTAGTCACGGACCCATCGCTTCGATTCCACGTGTTCTTCCGATAAATGAAAATGTCGCTGGATTATTTTTGGAGTTTATGATTGTAAAACACTCTCGAGATGGGCTAAGAACAGAGGTGTTGGTCCATAAATCGATTAAGGATGAGTCATTTCTCCTGGAAGAAGAACAACCGTTTCCCACAGTGGAATTCGGATTTGAGTACTTTTTTGCAATGGTTGTCTCGAAATGTTATCGGGTAGGTCTGAATTTTTTAGTTTTTGGCACATGTGCCATTTCTAGCTAATTTCCCTTTAAAAAGTCATTTCCGTGCTTTAAAACTATCAAAAATGAACTCGGGACCCACTAAAACCCCCAAAAAGCTTAAAATTCGGTGTTTTTGGCTATTTTGAAAAAAAGTTGAAAAAATGGCTCAGTGGGATTTTCCACGACCTCTACCAATCTGAGTACCATGGTTCAAATCCAACTAATGGTAATTCTTTTTTGCTTTTTCGCTTGAACTATAAGGGACTATTTTCGACTTCGGGGGCCTCCTGAAACCTATTTTTTCGACTAGTTTTTGACGAAAAACACGGTTTTTGGATCCTGAAATGTGAAAAAATATGGTTTTAGAGCCTTGAAACCACTAAAAATGAGCCCGGGAATCTTGAAAACCCTTATAAGGTATAAAATTTCATGTTTTTGAGCATTTTCAAAAAAAAGTGAAAAAATGGCTCAGTGGGATTTTCGATGACCCCTACCAATCTAGGTACCGTGGTTCAAATCCAACCAATCACTAATATTTTTGGTTTTTCATTTAGAAGCCTGTCCCAAAGCTGGGGACCATCAGAACTCAATATTTATTCAGAAACCAAATCAGGACCCTCTAAACCCCCTAAATTGGTGTTTTTGAGCACTTTTCAAAAAAAGTGAAAAAATGGCTCAATGGGATTTTCCAAGACCTCTACCAATCTGGGTACCAGGGTTCAAATCTAACTAGTGTCAAATCTTTTTTACTTTTTTCCAGGACCCTGTGACACCTTCTTGAACCCTCGGGGACCCTTTTCTAGATGGTTTTTGGCAAACCTCTCAAAATTTTTTACATTTTCTTCACCTTTTAATTCCAGCATCTCCTCGAAGAAGGCGCCAACGTAGTCTTCACTCCTTCCCACGTCACCCGAATAAAATGTCATCCGAAGCCAATGGAAAGCTTAGCTCATGGAGTATCTGTTAGAGTATACTGTCAACATAAACAATCAGCGACTAAGGCTATAATCAGGAGCCCTAGGTAAGGATTACTGTAGCCAAGGGGTACTGTAGCTAAGAATATTGTAGGTACCATTGGATAACCGTCGAATCGCCGGAGACTCGTCAACGATTTCATATGGATCAGAAGCAATTCCGACCGACGCTTCATATGCTTTAATACGCTTTTTTTGAAAAATTGATTTTGAATAAAAAATGTTTTTTTTTCATGGGATTACAGTAAACTAGGGTAGCGGGGAGTTTGAGCCCAATTATCTCGGTTCCGGTGAAAGCTATCAAAAAATGGGCAACTAATGAAATATTGCTCATAGTAAGGGCTACATTTTGTTAGTTGACCACTTTTTGATAGCTCTTACAGTAACCGAGATATAAGCGTTTGAAAATGTAAACTGAAGCAACACGCTAAATTACAGCCAAAACAGCAGGATAACTTTAAGTGGTCGTATCTCAACTAGAATAGACGATATCAAAAAATGGTTAACTAATGAAATATTGCTCATAATAAGTACTATAAAATGTTAGTTAAACACTTTTTTGTAGCAGTAACAGGAGCCGAGATATAAGCGTTTGAAAATTTCAACTAAGTCGGCACGCTAGATCAATGAAAAAAAGTAGGTTAACTTTAAACCCTTATATCTCTGCTCCCCTTAGAGGTATCAAAAAATGGTTAACAAACAAAATGTAGCCCTTATCACAACCAATATTTCATTAGTTACTCACTTTTTGGTATCTCTAACCCGAGCCGAGATATAACCCTTTGAAGTCGCATCTAACTCCACCACTTTTCAACCCCCTTATCTCCAAGATCTCCCAATGCATCTGCGCTCTGCTAGACTATGCGACGCGGTCGCGTCGCGGTTTCAGTCTAGCCATCTGCTACTAGCCCCAGAAGGGACACTATAAGTCATTCAACATCGTTTGTGGTGTCCTCACTCAGACGGTCCCTTCCTCTCCTCTTCTTGTATTCTAAACGTCTAAATCGATTTCTTGCAGCCTAAAAATGGATTCAATGACACCTTCTCAGCAAAGAAAAATGCAAGAATATATGGTAAGTCTTTAGAAATTTTTTTTTCAAAAAATTATTTTTTTCATCTAGAACAGGAGGGTTTCGAGGCTTGAGTATAGGTAAAATGAGCTCGGGACCCTTGAAAACCCCCGGAAACCTTAAATTCGGGTGTTTTTGAGAATTATTCGAAAAAGTGAAAAAATGGCTCAGTGGGATTTTCAATGACCCCTACCAACCTGGGTACCAGGGTTCGAATCCAACTAGTGGCAGGTGTTTTTAGTTTTTCGTTCTTAGCATGGTGCCAAATTTTGAGCCTTGGCAGACAGCTGGAACCCGTGTTTTCGTGGAATTTAGATCAAATTTATTATTTTTGGATAGGAAAATGGTGGAAATTCTCTGTGTAAGTGCCAAAATCGTGCTCGGGACTTTCTAAAACCCCTAGAAACCTTAATATCCGGTGTTTTTGAGCATTTTTCAAAAAAAGTGAAAAAATGGCTCAGTGGGATTTTCAATGACCCCTACCAATCTAGGTACCAGGGTTCGAATCCAACTAGTGCCAATTCTTTTTTTGCATTTCTGCTTGAGCTAGCTGACCCTATTTTTAGCGTCAGGGACGATTTGGAACCCAGATTTCGGGCAGTTTTCGACCAAAAACTAGGTTTTTTTGCTCCAACCTTGAGAAAAGTTGGTCCCAGAGCCCTAAAACCTTGAAAAACTGGCTCAGGACCCTCTCAAACCCTTGAAAACTTTAAAATCCGGTGTTTTTGAGCATTTTTTCAAAAAAGTGAAAAAATGGCTCAGTGGGATTTTCAATGCCCCCTACCAATCTGGGTACCAGGGTTCGAATCCAACTATCGCAAATTCTTTTTTGCTTTTTCCAGGGACCCTCTACACCTTCTTTAAACCCTCGGGGACCGTCTAAAACTTATCTTTTTTTCAAGTTTTGCTTTCCAGGAAGCAACAGGCACCACCAACGCGATAACAGCGCTCACCATGCTCTCAGCGAGCAGTTGGAATTTCGAGGATGCCATCACTGCTCATGTTATGTTGAAGACCGAAGAAGATGAAATGGATGATGATGAGGATTACATGGATTTTGATGTGCCTCTACCATCTCCAAGCTCCGCCCTTTTCCCCGAAGAGCTCGGGGATATCCCAAGTGCTCTTAGCCAATTCTCAACGGAATTTTCAAGAAGATACCCTTCCAATCTTCAATTTCACACTGAAAGTTTAGCTAAGGCTCTGGAACATAGTCAAGCCACTTCTAAGCCTCTCTTATTGTTTCTTACCCATGAAAAAAGTGTGGCGATGAATATATTCTGTAAAAAAGTGATGACTAACGAGGATTTAGTTGAGATTATCCACGAGAACTACACACTATTCCCATGGGATGTCACAGAAATCCAAAATGTTAACCATTTAGTCTCATACTTCAATAGCAATGGCCTAGAACTCCATCAAGATATCTATCGGTTAGCTTTCAATATGACAGAACGATTCCCCCTATTGATCCCTTTCACCGAGAGATCTATGACCTGTCAATCGTTTCAAAGTGCTGAGGAGATCATCGCTATCCTTTTTAACACTGCCCAGGACCATAGGTCAATTGAATTCAAGAAAAGGGAAAATGAGGAGAGATCTAAGCTAATGAAACAGCAAAATGAGGAATTTATGGCGTCTCTTGCCCAGGATTTGGAGAAAGCTAAGCTGAAATTGGATAAGGAGGAGGAGGAGAGAGAGAAAGTTAGAAAAGAGGAGCTAGCTAGAGAGAAAGAAGAGAATAGGAGACGGCAAGTTGCCGAACTCTTGCCGACAGAGCCACTTGATTCTGAAGACACACTTCACATCAAATTCAGACTTCCCGAGGGGGAGCAGGTAAGCCGTAGCCTAAGCACCTTCAAATCACTAATTTTTCATTTTTACAGGTCCTCCGTCGATTCCGAAAATCTGAAACCATCGAAACCCTCATCAATTTTCTATCATCCATCGGCTTCGAAGCTCACAAACACAAATTCTTTAATTCGAACTTCCCAAGACAGAATATCATTGAGAATTTCCATTTTGAAGCGACGTTCGGGGAGACGAGATGGCCGAGAAGAGAGCAGATTTTTGTGGAGGAGATTTGAAGTGTTTTTTTTTTTTGAAAATTTTTGATTTTTTGTTGCATCTTGAAATGAGTAATAAATGGAGTTTTAATAAATAATCTTTTTTTTTTTAATATTCGTTTAAAAAATGGAAAAAAGGGCGGAACCTATTTTCCCAAGAAAGGGGCGGGACTTGAATTAATCAGTAAAATCGCTTTTTTTTTCAAAATAAGGATTTTGCTTAAATTTGGTCTGAAAAGGGGCGGAGCTTCAGCAAGCCTAAAAGGGGCGGGGCATAAATTAAGCGGAAGGTTACGGTAATTATTACATCTCGGATTTTTGGAAAAAAGGGGCGTGGCTTGACCAAAAAGGGACGGGGCTTAATTTCTTAAAAAAAGTTGAATTTTTAAAAAAAAATTCCAAAAAATTTGAAAATTCGAAATGAAAAAAAAAAGAAAAAAGGGGCGGAGCTTAATTAGTGAAAAAATAGGGAAATTGAGGAAAATGGGCGGAGCTTGATTCCTCCTAAAAAGTTACGTTTTTGAAAAAAAAAATATTAAAAAATCGGAAATTTTCAGAAAACTGGAAAAGTGGGCGGAGCCTAATTTAACCCTCAAAAGTGTGCGGAGCCTAATTCAGACGAAAAAAGGGGCGGAGCTTAATTCCTTCAATAAAGTTAACTTTTGAAAAAATCCGATAATTAAAAAAAGTGAAAAAAGGGGCGGAGCCTAGTTTAGCCCTCAAAAGTGGGCGGAGCCTAATTCAGACCCTAAATCGGGCGGTGCTTAACCTCTTCAAAAAAGTTCAGTTTTCGAAAAAAAATTCCAAAAAACCAAAATTCAAAAAAAAAAATGAAAAAAGAGGCGGAGCCTAAATCAAAATTTTAAAACTATTTTTTTTTCAAAAATCTAGCTGTAATTACAGTGATCCATATAATAATAATTCGAGAAAAAAATTAAAATTGAAAATTTGAAAAAAAAATCCTAGACCCACTTTTCAACACCTCATTCTAGAATAGATCAAAATCGCAAAAGCAAAAAAAAGATTGATTTTTTTCCAATTTTTCCATCATCGTCATCCTTATCTTTCTTAGCTACAGTACCCTTTCCTAGCTAACCATTAGCTACAAAAATGTCAAACCCCATCAACTCATTTCCATTGCTTCGTCTTCCACACCTCGTCAGCAATATGATCGTTCAACAATTCAATTTGGTTGAGACGTAAGTTGTTCCCTTTTTTAGAAGTGCACCTCTATTAGAAGTGCACCCAAAAATAGCATTTTAAGAATAGTATACCTTTATTATAAGTGCACCCTTCTCCTAATAGTACTGCCCCCCTAAAAGAGCTTAAAATTCCAGAATCCAGTTGTCGCTGCGCTCCCACCGCTATCTCTCCCTTCTCCGCATCTACAAACGTCGTGAAGGAACCATCAAATTTCGATTCGCTCCAATCCCATCCATTACAGTAACCTCCAACACTGGCTACATCTTCATTACCATCGATTCAGAAGGAACTCGCCCTGCCACTATAATAAAGGTCCAAGGGGAGAGAGTAGAGACGGAGACACATCGTCTAAATGAGTCAGCGACTATTGTGATTAGAAGCTCCGAGAGATTAAGGATGATGGAGAAAATGATAAGCCATTTGGGGGGGTTTATGGTCCCGAATGGGGTTAGTGTCTACTATAACCTGGAGAAAGACATCCGTGAATCGTTGGTTTGGCGGCAATTCAAAAAATTCTCGAACTTCGAATCCAAGCGCTCTCTTTCGATGGAAGAGATGATTTTTGTGATGAGCAAGCAATTCAGGGATACTGTAGATTTGGTGGGCGGAGTCGGGATCCTAGAGAAATGGGTTAATGGAGAATTGGAGATTTTGACGAAGAAAGTGACATTTCGAGGAAAAATGGAGGAGAAGAAGTTTCTGGATTACTGTGACGGATTAGGGGGAGTCGAGTCAGAGTAAGGATTACTGTAGTTGGGGATTACTGTAGCTTGAGTTATTTTCAGGGAACAAGAGGATGTGAAGATTATTGGGATAGTCATGAGAGATATCACCAATGTCGAAGGCAAACGGGCTACGGTAGCCATGGTGCCGGATGATAAGATTTTTGTGGTGTTTTGGTGATAATTTTTGAATAAAGTTTTTGAGATTTTGAAGGAATTATTGGTTTTTTAAGGGATTTTGATTTCAGATTCGGGTTCCTTGGGGTTTTTTACCCATAACCCCAATTTTCTAGGCGGATAGCTCTCATTCGGTGTTTGCGTACTTTTCCAACTACAGTAACCCGAAAAATTGAAAAATTAGGTAGCGACTCGGAGAAAATTGATTTCGACTCAGAATTTCACGGGGATTAAGAATATGGACTCAGATTTTGACTAGCCTAATTTTCAAGCAGGTTTTTTCCACTTTTTCAAAAAAAATTTCTCAGAAACTAGGTTTTCTATAGCTTTTACAGAATTTTCATGCAATTTCACTATCAGATTTGGGTTCCTCGTGGTTTTTACCCCTATCAGCAACTTTCTAGGCGGCTAGCTTGCATTCGGTGTTTGCGTACTTTTCCAACTACAGTAACCCGAAAAATTCAAAAATTAGCTAGAGACTCGGAGAAAAGTGGTTTCGACTCAGAATTTCATGCTGATTTCGAATCTGAACTCAGATTTCATCTAGCTAGAATTTCAAGCAGGTTTTTTCAATTTTTTCGATTTTTTTTTTCTCTCAGAAAATAGGGTTTCTATAGCTTTTACAGAGTTTCCCAGCAATTTCATTATCAGCTTTGAATTCCTTATGGTTTTTTACCCCTATCCCTAAATTTCTAGGCGATTAGCTCGTATTCGGTGTTTGCGTACTTTCCAAACTACAGTAACCCGGAAAAATTCAAAAAATAGCTAGAGACCCAGAGAAAATTGATTTCGACTCAGAATTTTATGGGGATTACGAATTTTGACTCAGATTTCGGCTAGCTAAATTTTCAGAACCATTTTCCTTCGTTATTAGTGTTTGCGTACTTTTCCATCTACAGTAACCCGGGGAATTCAAAATAAAAACGTGGAAACCCTTTCCTAACCGTTCTAAATTCCACTTTTAACTATTTTTCAATCATTTCCTCGATTAAAATGTCTCTGAATACCAGTCGCCGATCCAATGAGTTAGTCCACCCACCTACTGTAATCCCCAAGCCATTTCCAGAGAGCCGACAGTAATATTCCGTCTGAACAATGGGTTTCTCATTAAAATGAGCCACAGTATCCTTCGAGGCTACAGTATCAAATTTCAGGTGAGTAATATTTCAAAATTGCGTTTTTGTTAAGCCACGCCCCTTTTTCAGTCTAGCGATGAGCCGATATCCATGGTGATGTTTGATGCTTCTAGTGTTAAACAAGTGGTCGATTGGATGTATACGAAAAATTTAATAGTGACTTCGGATAATTATCTTCATTTTTATATGATTGCTCAGTTTATTGAGTCACCTACGCTATCAAATTATCTTCTTGAAAAAGTATCAGCCGATCCAGAAATGGCGATTAGAATTTTGAATCGTCTGGCTAAGAAGTATATAAAGGTAAGGCTTTTCAAAGGGCTATATCTCTGTTCCCTTGAGAGCTATCAAAAAGTGGTCAACTAATGAAATGTAGCCCTTATTATAGGCAATATTTTGTTAGTTGACCACTTTTTGATAGCTTTTATGGGAACCGAGATATAAGCATTTGAAGATGCGCACCTCACACCCCACCAAAAAAGGTGTTTCCCTATTTCTGACTCTTATATCTCGGCTCCCCTTAGAGCTACTAAAAAATGATCAACTAGTGAAATATAACCCTTAACAAGAGCAATATTTCACTAGTTGATCATTTTTTGCTATCTCTCAAACCCAACGAGTTATCCCCAATTTCAGGAATACAAACCCCAAAAAACATTTGCACCCTACCTAACCCTCTGTCAAGTTTCCAATGAAGTTTTGGATTTTTTGGTGGAGGTTTTCAGTTTGGTGGCTCCAAAATTAGCCATTGATCAAGTCAAAAAACTCAATATCGAATCGATTTTCGCGTTGATGGTGGCTAGATTACCGGTGGACAAAAAGGCGTCGTTGGTGTTTCTAGCTGTTGATTGGTAGGTTTTTGAGGCATTTTGATGTCAGATTCGGGTTCCTTGGGGCTTTTTACCCCTAAACCCAATTTCCTACACGGCTAGCTCGTATTCGGTGTTTGCGTACTTTCCAAACTACAGTAACCCGGGAAAATTCAAAAATTAGCTAGAGACTCAGAGAAAAATGATTTCGACTCAGAATTTCACGATGATCTCGAATTTAACACTCATTTTTTTTTATTTTTCAGGATAGCGCTCTTCAAACCGTCTAGAAACACGGTCTACGCTATTCTTCAAAGTCTGTACATCACCAATTGTCAGAAAATGTTTAACCTGAGAGATATTCGGATTCATATGATTCTGGTAAGTCCTAATCAATAAAAAATATCCAAAAATCCCTTTAGTTCCTCACAAAACTCTACTCGACCTCCTCAAAATTCGTGATTTATCAAAATGGATACTCGGAACTAATTGAGCCATCAAATCAGGAAATCCAGGCCCAATCTCTTGAATTCTCCACGTTCAATGACCCGAATAATGTGGAATTGAGTCAGGAAATGAGGTAATTTGAGTCCAGATTCGAAATCATCGTAAAATTCTGAGTAGAAATAATTTTTCTCCGAGTCTCTAGCTAATTTTTGAATTTTTCGGGTTACTGTAGTTGGAAAAGTACGCAAACACCGAATAAGAGCTAGCCACCCAGAAATTCAAGGATAAGGGTAAAAAACCATGAGGAACACGAATCTGATAACGAAATTTCTCGAAAACTCAGCGAAAGCTATAATGAAGCTAGTTTCGGAAAAAAGATTCGAAAAAATCCAAAAAAAACTGACTTTAAAAGTTCAACTAGCCAAAATTGGAGTTCAATTTCGTAATCCCCATAAAATTCTGAGTCGAAATCATTTCTCTCCGAGTCTCTAGCTAATTTTTGAATTTTTCGGTTTACTGTTGTTGGAAAAGTACGCAAACACCGAATACGAGCTTTTGACCTAGAAATTTAGGGTTAGGGGTAAAAAACCATGAGGAACCCAAATCTGACATCAAAATCCCTCTATACCTTTCAGCTCAGCTAGAATCCCAGTGATCTACAAGCCCATTAAACGAGATATTCAAAGACGACCGGTTTATTGGGTCTATCAACCAAGAGGAAATGTGCAAGTGGAGCCAGCTAGTCAAAAGGGAACTCCGGTGAATTATCAAGGGAAAATGTATGAATATTATGAGAGTCGAGGTAAGTATTGAATAGAATCTGTGAAGGCAACAAAGAAATTTTTAGTTTTCGTTTCGACCATCATCACTAAAACTTGCTTCTTATCATATGGAATGGATAAAATGAACTTGGAGTGAACTATTTGGAATTATAACTGGAATAAAGTAATATGGTACCCTTGGAAAAACGGTCATAACTCGCTTAGTTTAAAAGCTATCACAAAGTAATCAACTAATAAAAAATAGCTCATAACAATGGCTATATTTTATTAGTTAGCCACTTTTTGATATCTCTTAAGACAAAAGAGTTATGGGATATTTAAGCTCCCTTTCAAATGCTCCCTACACTCCCCTCCTCCACCCCTTTTTCGCCGCTCTCACACTTTCATCTAGCCCCCCGCCGACCTAGTTCTCCCGCCCACCGGTAGCCTACCATTCGCATGTGGCGCTCTACCTGTGTCTCCGTTGTGGTCTAGTGGTTAGGATTTATGGCTCTCACCCATAAGGCCGGGGTTCGATTCCCCGCAACGGAATATCTTTTTTGTTTTTCATCTAGATTTCCGTTTTATGTTTAGCTTTTGATCTGTCGATGTCTACCACTGACATATTCGTCGAGTGACCAAAAAGAAGATCAAATAACGTCATTCCCGTTTTTGTCTTCTTTCTTCCACATTGATGATGACCATTCGGTTGTGTGTACAAAGGAAGAAAAAAGAGGAGGAACTTTCGATTTCAATACACTAATCGACCTCTTCCAATAGACGTTTTCATATTGTTACCGTCTCATTTTGATACTATTTTTATTGCTTTTTATATTTTTTTTGGTTAGTAATGCAGAATGTGGAAGGTTACTATCAATTGAAACAATTCGGAATATTTTTCTTGGGAGTGGCTGTTGGTGTTTTTGTTACGGTAAGAGTGGCTAGTAGAAATTTTTTTCAGAGTGTTTTTCCCAAATTTGGCTAGAATTTGATTTTTATGAGTCGGGACCATCATAACCGTGATCAGGGCGTCAAGACGGTTTAGAAAAGTATAAACAAGGCTAGATTCTGAAAACTTCGATTTTTGGCACATGTGCCGGCCAAAAAAGGCCAAAATCGACCTTTTCAGAACCAAGGTTTTGTTTATACTTTTCTGAACCGTCTTGTCGAGCTGAATTCGAATATTGACACTAGAATTCGAAAAACTTTAAATCCGTCATTTTTCCCTGGTTTTTTTGTGGTCAAAAACGTTTTTCACTAAATTTTAAGTCGAAATTTGATTTTCATGAGTCGGGACTATTATATTTGTGATCAGGGCGTCCAGACGGTTCAGGAAAGTATAAACAAGCCTAGGTTCTGAAAACTTCGATTTTTGGCACATGTGCCGGCCAAAAAGGCTAAAACCAAGTTTTTCAAAACCTAGGCTTGTTTATACTTTTCTGAACCGTCTTGATGCCCTGATCATGAATATGATAGTCCCGGACCGTGAAAATGTGATTTTGACCATTTTTCGAATTTTTCGATTTTTCAAAGAAACGATTTTTTTGAAAAATGGGAAAAATCGATTTCATATCCAAAGCGACTATCTTAATTGTAATCAGCTCGCCGAAACGGTTCAGAAAAGTATAAACAAGGCTAGGTTCTGAAAACTTCGATTTTCGGCACTGTGCCGGCCAAATAAGACCAAAAATGACTTTTTCAAAACCTAGCCTTGTTAATACTTTTCTGAACCGTCTTGGCGCGCTGATCACGAAAAAAATGGTCCCGAACGTCAAAAATCAAGTTTGTAGGAAATTTCAGCAAAAATAAGTAAAATTGTTCACAATTTCCAGATAATCCTCTTCTTCTACGGCTGTTTCAAATCCTCCACCCCTCGACCAAGGGACCCTGAATCCAACTCATCATCATCAGAATCTCAACCACCTCCACCATCATATTCCTCCCTAAAATTCGACAGAAAACCGTGTAAATGTTGTCGAATTATTTCATGTAAAAATTTGTTCAAAAAATAAAAATGCCATTTCTCTGCACTCTCTTATCTCTCGTCATCTCGGGGGTGTCTCCCGAGACGTTTTTCATACATTTTTGAGCAGTCTATTTTTTGGTCCCTTTTACGAGTTTTGGGACCAGTTCTACTCCAAAAACAAGCTAGGAATGGGTGGTGGTAGTGCCCTTCTAATAAATTCGAATCGAAGAGGTGGTGGTTCCGAGTTTGGGTGTGATGGTTGGTTTTGTGATGTGTTGGATGGAGCAATGATGTTATTAGTGGTTATGGTGAGTTTTTTTTTGTTTTTTTTTAAGGCTTTTTGGACCGAAAAACTTGGAAAACTTAGTTTTTACGGATCGGGACAATGATATTCGTGATCAGGGCTTCAAGACGGTTCAGAAAAGTATAAACAAGGCTAGGTTCTGAAAAAGTCGATTTTGGCCTTTTTTGGCCGGCACATACGCCGAAAATCGACTTTTTCAAAACCAGGTTTTGTTTATACTTTTCTGAACCGTCTCGACGCCGTGATCACAAATTACCACATTAGAATTCATGGAACTCAAAATCAACCGTTTTTGACTACTTTTTTTGGTCAAAAAACTATTTTTCGCCGATATTAGGTCAAAACTTGATTCTTGGAGTTCGCGATCATGATATTCTTAATCAGGGCGCCAAGACGGTCCAGAAAAGTATAAACAAGCCTAGGTTCTGAAAAAGTCAATTTTCGGCACATGTGCCGGCCAAAAACGGCCAAAAATGACTTTTTCAAAACCTAGGCTTGTTTATACTTTTCTGAATCGTCTTGACGCCCTGATCACGAAAAACATGGTCCCAAACCTTGAAAATCAAATTCCAACCATCAAATCCCCAGATAATCGCCACCGCAATCATCGGTTGCCTCAAATCTTGTTTCCATCGAAACCAAAAACGTCACCATCAACAACAAGAAGAGGAACCAAAGAGTGTTTCCGAATCTTCCGAAGCTCCGCCCCCTCCTCCTGTTTCAATAATCATGGAAAATCCCCCTGGCTACACTGAAAACGATTCGCTGAACATGCCTCCGGCATACTGTAGTTTAAGGTAGGCTCCGCCCATTTCTACCGTAATCTATGATGAAAAATGGTTTCAGATTTGAAGAAGGAGTCCAAATATAATAGTTTATTGATTTTTTTTTCGGATTTTTAAAAATTTTTTTGGAAATTTTTTTTTCATAAAAAATATTTTTTTCAAAATTAATAAAAAAAATATTTAAAATAAGAATTATTCAAAAATAGTCGATATATAAAAAATATGTGTTGAGCTCAAGAAAAATTAATACAAAAAAATCAGGCTTTTACCCGGTTGCACTGGGAAATACACTACAAGTCTACATAGAGGGATTACGGTAAGTACTTAAAATGGCAAAATATAGCTGGAGGAATGTTTTGATGAGGATTAGAGACTACAAACTACAAAAAATAAGAAATTGGGGACCTAGATCCGAACGGCTGCCGCGTCGTCACTATCGTCGGTGGCTGAGGAGGAGTACTCGTCGATTCGTTGGTGGATGATCGCTTGAGGGTTCTGGAAAAGTTGGGAATTAGGGAATGGGACAATGAAATTCGGAATGGCGGCGCTGAGAGCTTCAAAATGAGTATAATCATGACTAGGTTTGGAAAAAAAATTTTTTTTTTTTGGGTTTTGGGCTCGCGGAGCCCATGCTAACTTCTTCAAACCAAAGTTTTAGGACTCGGGACCACGAAATTCGTGATCAGGGCGTCAAGACGGTTCAGAAATGTATAAACAAGGCTAGGTTCGGAAAAAGTCATTTTTAGTCACATTTGCCGGCCAAAAAAGGCCAAAATTGAGTTTTTCAAAAACCAGGCTTGTTTATACTTTTCTGAACCGCATTGACACGCTGATTACGAATTTCCACATCAGAGTTCGTAAAACTCAAAACTGACCGTTTTTGACTGTTTTTCCGGGGGTCAAAAACCTTTTTTCCATCTAAATCGGTTAAAATCGCATTTTCTCCGGTCGGGACTATCATATTCGTAATCAGGACGCCAAGACGCTTCAAAAAAGTATAAACAAGCCTAGGTTTTGAAAAAGTCGATTTTCAGGCACATTTGCCGGCCAAAAACGCTTTAAAATCGAATTTTTCAAAACCTATCCTTGTTTATACTTTTCTGAACCGCCTTGACGCCCTGATCACGAATTTCATGGTCCCGCATCGTGAAATTGCGATTTGAAGGAGATAGCACGGGCTCTGCGAGCCGAAAATCCAAAAAACTCAAAGTTCTCCAAACCTAGCCTTGTTTATACTTTTCTGAATCGTCTTGGCAAGCTGAGTTCAAAAAAACGACTCACCGATGAAGTCCTTCGATGGGTCTTAATACTATGTTTAACCGCTTGGACCCTCCTCTCATTATCACTCAACCCATCGGATCTCGTTGCTCCAATCTCCAAACTTCTCTCCAAAGAACTCATCATAGTACTCTGCGATGTATCAATTCGATATCTTAATTCCTCTGATTCCATTGAAGTATTCAAATGATTATTTCCATTTCCCTCGTCTTCCGATGACTCCACATCAGCATCATCTGCTCTGGATCTTCTCGAATCCATTGAAGACGTTAGATCAACCTCATTAGCATTTTCCTCCTCCGGGTTACTGTAGACATGACAAGGATTACTGTAGGTGGTGATAGGGGAGGAGTAAATGGGGTTAAGAGTCATTTCAACGTCATCAGCTTCTCCAATCGATTTCAGAGCTTCATCATAAGAAGTGGATTCTGGAATTTGAGGTTCTTCGTAATCCTGGACCTCCAAATCATTATCATAAGGAGTCGGGGACCGTCCACGTGTCGACATAGCCACAGCGATCGACTTAGCTCGGGGAGCCCTTCCATGATTACAAGAACAGACGTCTTCCAGTTGATGAGGTGGATTACGAGATGGATAAGAGGAACGGTTGAGTTTGGAACTGCTGCGAGCTGAAAAACAAGGGCTAATTAGTCTTAGCAAAGAAAAACTAGTGTTTAGTGTGAAAAAGAGGGGGAAATTGTGAATAATTAAACTTATTTTTGGTGAAATCTGCTCGAAAATTGATTTTCAGATTCCAGGACCATTTTCATCGTAATCAGCTCGTTAAGACGGTTCAGAAAAGTATAAACAAGGCTAGATTCCGAAAAAGTTGGTTTTTGACCTTTTTTGGCCGGCATATGTGACCAAAATTGACTTTTTCAGAACCTAGCCTTGTTTATACTTTTCTAACCGTCTTAACGCCCTGATTACGAATATGATGGCCCGCGATAGTAAAGCTCGAAATTAACTGTTTTTGACTAAATTTTAGGTGGTCAAAAAATCATTTTGATGGAAAGTTGGCCAAAATCGAGTTTTTGTAGATCGGGACTATCATATTCGTAATCAGGGCGCCAAGACGGTTTAGCAAACTATAAACAAGGCTAGGTTCTGAAAAAGTCAATTTTTGGCACATGTGCCGACCAAAAAAAGGTCAAAAGCGAATTTTACCAAACCAGTGCTTCTTTATACTTTTCTGAACCGTCTCAGCGTGCTGATTCCGAATATCCATATGCGAGTTCGTAAAACTCAAAATTAGCCGTTTTTGACTAAATTTCGGGTGGCCAAAAAACTATTGTTTCCGAAAAATAGGCCAAAACCAGATTTTTGTGGTTTGGGACTATCATATTCGTAATCAGGGCATCAAGGCGGTTCAGAAAAGTATAAACAAGCCCTGGTTTTGAAAAAGTCGATTTTAGGCCTTTTTTGGCCGGCACATGTGCCGAAAACCAAGTTTTTCAAAACCTGGGCTTGTTTATACTTTTCCGAAACGTCTTGACGCCCTGATCACAAATATGATGGTCCCAAACCTTGAAATCTAAATTCCGACTAAAAAGGGTCATGCAAATAAAAAAAACTAAAAAAAGGAGCTAAAAAGGTAAAAGAAAAGAAAAGAGCATGCACATACGAGAGGAGTAATTGACCAGACCATGTGGAACACGTGACGGGCTGTCTCGTGTAAAATAAATCGGCTTATTAGCAACCGAAGACGAAACTCGACGTCGAGAAGCGATCCTTCCATCCGACCACCGCCCATCTCCATTACGGTAGAGGGTCTGAGCCATTGTGACATGTTGTCCGCCTCCGTTTATAGCCATTGAACTGGCGCCAGCACTCCACATTCCGGAATCCTGGGAGATTCCGGAGCCACGCGCTGGGGACCCACGGGTTGTCTCCCAGTAGGAGGAGGAGTGACGGAGGTTGTCGTTTCGCAGGATTTCTGGAATAATTTTGAGTTTTAGGGGTCGGGAGTGTGATATTTGGATTCAGGGCGTCAAGACGATTCAGAAAAGTATAAACAAGCCCTGTTTTTGGAAAATCCGATTTTGGCCTTTTTTGGCCGGCACATGTGCCGAAAATTGACTTTTTCAAAACCCAGGCTTGTTTATACTTTTCTAAACCGTATCAACGCCCTGAATTCGAATATTGACATGGGAACTCGAAAAACTCAAATTTAGCTGCATTTTGGTGTAATTTGTTATGGTTAAAATAGGTGTTTCGCCATAAAACCGGTCAAAATAGAATTTTAATGAAACGGGACCAAGATATTCGTAATCAGCGCGTTAAGCCGGTTTAGAAAAATATAAACAAGCCTGGGTTCTGAAAAAGTCATTTTTCGGCTTTTTTGGCCGGCACAGTGCCGAAAATTGACTTGTTCAGAACCTAGGCTTGTTTATACTTTTCTGAACCGTATCAACGCCCTGAAACCGAATATGATGTTCAAATGTAGTGAAAACTCGATTTGGACCTATTTTCGATCGGTTTTTCACCTCAAAAAGTATATTTTTCAGTCAAATTTCCGATTTTTTCGAATTTTTTCGAGTTGGGATGGTCATATCCAGAATAAGGCGGTTCAGAAAAGTATAAACAAGTATAGGTTCTAAAAAAGTCGATTTTCGGCACATGTGCCGGCCAGAAAAGTCTAAAATCGACTTTTTCAGAACCTAGGCTTGTTTATACTTTTCTGAACCGTCTTGACGCCCTGATTACGAACTTCGCTATCCCGAGATCTAATTTTTCTATTTTAGCTATTAAGACGTTGCTCAAACCAAAGAAACTCACTTTGCGGCGCTCCCTCGCTCCTTCTTGTCTGCTGTCCGGCACTGCTTCGGCACGAAGATTGTCTCGAAAATGGTGAACTTTGTTGTCCAGAAGAAGAACTAGTATTCGAATTACGGTAAGGGCTTCCACGACATGGACCTTTTTCCAAGCCATCATCATCCGACGACATGTAATCATATCCCTCATTAGGATAACAATTCCCACGGATTGGTGGACGTTGAGCCATAGCTCTGGGACTATTCTGGATATGCCATTGCTCTCTTTCAGCTAAATCCCTCTCCCATTCCGCTAGCTCATGTTCCTTGAGTTTGAGTTCGGAAAAGCATCCTTGAAGTTTGTCGTACATTTTGTTGGTCCGCTTCAGCTTCGCTTCGTACATATGACGGATGTCCTGTAACTTGGTTCTTAGTAGAGATAGGGGGAAATGGTTAACTAAAGAAATATAGGATTTGATAAGGGCTATATTTTGCTAGTTGACCACTTTTTGGTAGCTCTCACCACAGCTGAGATAAACGCATTTAAAGTTGCAACACCTCTACAGACAGTCTGCGTCTCTTCAAACACCTATATCTCGGCTGTGGTTAGAGATATCAAAAAGTGGTTAACTAATGAATTATAGCTTTTAATAAGGGCTACATTTTGTTAGTTAATCACTTTTTGATAGCTCTTAAGACAACGGAGATACAGAGGTTTCAAGATACAAGCTGGAAGACGCAGTTTGTCTAACTGTCTGCACCTCTTATTTTTCAAACCTCTATGTCTCGGCTGTGGTTAGAGATATCAAAAAACTGTCAACTGATGAAATATTGCTTATAATTAGGGCTACAATTTGTTAGTTGATCACTTTTTGTAGCTCCAGCCACAGCTGAGATAAGCGCGTTTGAAGTTGCACCCCCCCCCCCCCCCCTCCCCCCTTCATAGATTGTCTGCGTCTCTTCAAACCCCTCTATCTCGGTTCCCCTTACAGCTATCAAAAAGTGATCAACTAACAAAATATAGCCCTTATCCTAAGCAACAATTCATCAATTAACACTTTTTCCCTATCTCTCACCCCAAGCAAGTTACACCAACCTTAATATGATTCAACTGCTCATGTCGCTTCCTCTGAATCTCCTCCTCCATGGCAAACGCACTCTTTGGCCCACCATGATCCTTGGTTACGGTAGACGGGTACTGTATCGATTTAGCAAACTCCCTATAAGAATCCCATGCCTCTTGCCATTCTTCTTCAGTTTTTTCGAAAAGTTCCGGTTTGAAGATCTCCCAGTGTTGACGGATGTGGGAGAATGAGGGACGGTTACGGCCTTTTTGTGATAGACATTGTTTGATGAGAAGGACGAGGCCACGTGGTGCGTCTTCTGGCATTGGGAGGGAGAGAATGCTGGAACAAATGGGGAGGGTTAGGAGGTAAGATCGGGAAATGCGTCAAGAAAGCGTCAGGGATCGAAAAAAGCGCCAGAGATCCAGAAAAGCGTCAGGAAAAGCTTCAAGGATCCAGAAAAGCGCTAAGGATCCAGAAACGCGCCAAGAAACGAGAAAAGCGTCAAGGATCGAGAAAAGCGTCAGGATCCAGAAAGCGTCAACGCACCGGAAATGCGCCAGCAGCTAACTTTCCTAGAAATTGATTGTTTTACGTGTTTTGAAGATAACTAGCCCTTTTCTAGCCACTTGGCGCGTTTTTAGTGCATTGGCGCAATTTTGGTGACTTGACGCATTTTCGGTTTTTTCAAAATTTTGAGATTTTTTGAGACAATTTTGAGTCCCAACTATAGTTTAGGCTCCCTGACGCATTCCTAGTGCATTGGCGCATTTCCGGTGCCTTGGCGCATTTTCGGTTTTTTCAAAATTTTGACAGTATTCTGGTCAATTTTGAGTCCCAACTATATTTTGGAGTGCCTTGACGCGTTTCTCGTTCCTGACGCATTTCTGGTGCCTTGACGCATTTTCGGTTTTTTTCCATTTTGAGGATATTTTGACCCAATTTTGACGCTTTTTTCGATTTCCGGCGTTTTTCTCGATCCTTGACGCATTTTCCGTGCAACTTACTTGGTTCCAACTCCAAAAATAATTGCCATCTGCGCGATATTCGCATAAGGAGTCTCCCGAGTCAACATCTCCCATAAAACCACTCCAAATGAATAGACATCCACTTTCTCATTGCAAGGCTCCTTTTTGATCATTTCTGGGGCCATCCAGCTACAAAATTTATTTTTTTTTTTGGGACCATTGACCAGGGGGTATTTACCTAACAGTTCCACAAAATGACATCATAGTACTATCGGTTTTTTTCTGCATATGAGAAGTGCCAAAGTCGCAGATTTTAATGGAGTCCTCATTGGAGATAAGGATATTTGGGGATTTCAAATCTCGATGGATAACTTTATTCTGATGAAGATAATGCATCCCATCGGCGATTTCTTTGACCCATTGAGAAAATAATTCTCTTGTTATAGTATTCTTTGTCTTTAATACAGTACACAACTGCCCTTTTGAACAGTACTCCATCACAATACAATAACATGGACTCTTGGAGCAAACACCCAAAAATTCGATGATATTTTGATGGCGAAGATGTCTTAAATGCTTGATTTCGGTTTCCTTAAGCTCCTTGACTTTTTTGACGGCTACAGTACGATTTTCGAATTGGCCTCTGAATACGGCGCCTTGGGATCCTGAGCCGAGCCATTCTAATTCGGAAATTGCGTCGAAGGGGATTTCCCATTCATCGTCTTCCGATTTTTTGCTGGAAAATGGTAAAATGAAGATTTATAACATTGCAAAAGAGATTCAGGAGGTCAGGAGCTTCAATTTAATATTAATTTTGCCTATTTTACCGGGTTATTAGCATATTCTCATGTTTGAGAAGCTATAACTCGATTCCTAGACTAGCTAGAAGAAAAGTGTCAACTAATGAAATATTGTGGATGTCAAGGGCTATATTTTGTTAGTTGACCACTTTTTTGTAGCTATTACAGTAGCAGAGATACAAGGGTTTAAAGTTAGAGACCCTCCAACCCTCCTTTGACCTGGTCAAAAAGGGTACTCTACTTGAAACGCTTATAACTAGGTTCCTAGCAAAGCTACCAAAAAGAAGTTAACTAATGAAATATTGTCCATAATAAGAGCTATATTTTGTTAGTTGACTACTTTTTGTTAGCTCTCACCCCAGCCGAGATCCAAGCGTTTCAAGTTGCGCGCCCCGAACGCACATGCGCGATCTACACAATATCTGCGTCTCTCTTCAAACTCCTCTATCTCGGTTCCCCTTATAGATGTCAAAAAATGGTCAACTAACAAAATGTAGCCCTTTTCAAGCCCAATATTTCATTAGTTGAATATTTTTCCCTATCTCTCACCCCAACCGAGATACACCCCAACCAACAAAACTCACATTTCAGCTGGCGGCTTCCCTCCAAAATATCCCAAAACCGGTCGGAAGCAGGAGAACAGCCCCTCACGAATCTGACCAAATCCATCGGCGTAGAAATTGTTTAAGCTGGGTTTTGAAGCGTTTCCGCTCGCCGCAATCATCTTGTTCTCGTCAGTGTTTCCTGGAAAAATCGAGTTATTAAAGGTTCCCCTGCAATATAGTGGCACCTATTTTTTGAGCGCTTATAACTCGGTTGGGGGTTAAGATAGAGAAAAGTGGTCAACTAACAAAATGTGCAGTTTTTTATGCTGAGCAACTTCCTAGTTGACCACTTTTCCCTATCTCTCACCGTAACAAAGTTACAGTCATTTTACTAACCCTAACCTTTAAAAAAATCAAATCTTCCACTAGAAAAATTGTATAAAACAATGCAAAAAAGAGACGTAAGATGGTTTTTCGCGGAATCGATCTACAGTCGGTGCGTCGAGAGATAAGAGATAGTGTATGAGATTGAGAGAGTGCAGAGAAACAAAGAAAAATGACGTTTCACGGGAGAAGGAGGACGACTTGGGGAGGGGGAAACAAGCAGAAAGGAAGAAGAAAAGACAATTTGTACTTTTTGTTGGGAGAGAAAAAAAGAGAGAAAGGTGGTTGTTTGCGGTGGAGGAAGTTTGATGCGTTATGGGGAACGGGAAAAGCGCCAAGGCACCAGAAATGCGCCAAGGCACCAGAAATACGCCAAGGGACTAAAAAATCGTCAAAAGAACTGAGAATGATCCTAAAATATCGAAAAACCTTTTAAAAGTTACTCGCACTAGAAATGCGCCAAGTATCCAGAAATGCGTCAAGGCACTAGAAAAGCGCCAGCACCTAATTTTGCTTGAAATTGATTGTTTCAAGTGTTTTGAAGTTAATTAGCGCTTTTCTAGCTACTTGGCGCATTTTTGATGCCTTGACGCATTTTTGGTGCGTTGACGCATTTTTGGTGCCTTGACGTATTTTCGGTTTTTTCAAAATTTCGAGAGTTTTCTACTCAATTTTGATTACCAATGATAGTTTGTGCTCCTTGGCGCATTTTTAGTGCATCAGCGCGTTTTTCGTGCCTTGACGCATTTTTGGTGCCTTGACGCATTTTCGGTTTTTTCTTAATTTTGATAGTTTTCTGATCCGTTTTGGGTCACAACTATAGATTAGGCTTCCTGGCGCTTTTCTGGTGCCTTGACGCATTATTGGTGCTTTGGCGCATTTTTGGTGCCTTGACGCATTTTCGGTTTTTTCAAAATTTCGCACTTCCCGATCTCACCTTCTTTCTTCCCAAACTCGGCGTTCGCCAGCTCCCGATGCTGTATCGGCGTGTTCGGCGCACTCTGCGTCACCAACTCGGAACCATCCGATGATAGAACCACCGTCGAAAAATCGGATGTGGATGGGACGGCGCCCGGTGTGGCCACCTGGATTAGTGATGGATCTTCTGAAAGAATTAATTATTAATTGATATAACCATCAAAAAAATCAGAAGACGGGTACAAAAGTCATGTGTCTAACCGTCTGCGTCTCTTCAAAATGAGTCATTTTGGGAAAAGTGGCGCCACCGCCGAAACTATGACCCCCCGAATGCCAAGGAAATGTTTGTTGACAAATAGGAAGTTGGCTTAGCCCCTTATAGCTAAGCCAGGCAAAAAAAATATTTCAAAAAAAAAATTTAAAAATATTGTGCAATTTTCCAGTTAGAAATGACAAATTCTGTCCTTAAAAAAATGATAAGACCTGCAAAAATGAGGGAGTTGTGGTCAGCGTCACATGGTCTATTATATATTGTAGGGCGAGCAAAAAAATTGGTGATAAGGAACTGGTGCCAAGTTACCTAAAATTAACCTAGGTTCTATAGGACCTAGCTATTTGAATTTGCCAAGCCGAGACGATTCAGAAAAGTATAAACAAGGGTAGGTTTTGAAAAAGTCGATTTCCGGCACTGTGCCGGCCAAAAATAGCGAAAATTGACTTTTTCAGAACCCAGGCTTGTTTATACTTTTCTGAACCGTCTTGACGCCCTGATCACGAATACCATGGTCCCATTTCGTAAAAATTCGATTTTGGTGGTTTTTAGGGGAAAAAAAATGTTTTTTGACTACCACAAACCCCATAAAAATAGGTTAATTATGGGTTTTTCGATTTATTTTGTTCATATTTGGGTTCAGGGCGTCAAGAGCTTTAAAAATAGTATAAACACGCCTGGGTTCCGAGAAAGTGGTTTTTTGGGATTTTTAGGGCACATGTGCCGAAAATCGAAGTTTTCAGAACCTAGGCTTGTTTATACTTTTCTGAACCGTCTTGACGCCCTGATCACGAATATTATGGTCCCGTTTCTTAAAAATTCGATTTCTATGGTTTTTAGGGCAAAAAACCTATTTTGACACCAAAAATCCCATCAAAATCCAACTAAGTTTGAGTTTTAGGAGTTCCCATGTCCATATTCGAATTCAGAGTGCCAAGACGGTTCAGAAATGTATAAACAAGCCTAGATTCTGAAAAAGTCGATTTTCGGCACATGTGCCGGCCAAAAAAGCCGAAAAATGAATTTATCAGAACCTAGTCTTGTTTATACTTTTCTGAACCGTCTTGACTCCCTGATTACAAATATCATAGTCCGCAAGTGTAAAACTTTGATTTAAGGGTGTTGGAGCCAGCTCCGAGAGCACAAAAACCAACATTTTCAAATCTGGTCATAATCACACTCCTTTTGAAGCTCCTTCCAAGCCAAATCCACCTATCCCCATTCAAAAACTCCTTTCTCAACTTAAACTCCTTGCTACCTCCAAAAAAGAAATTTCGTAACTGCTCTTTGTGCTCTCTCCCTCCCCTTTGAGCTACTCTTTCTGACTCAGACCCGCTTTCCAATGGACAACAGCTCACAAGCGGGTCCCTGATGACGTCAAAGGAGCATGTATGGAGGGAGAGAGGGAGAGAGAGAGAGAGAGAGAGGCACCAAAAATAGAATGGCCATTCTGAGCAAGGCTAGAGGGAGAGAGATAGAGGGGGGAGACGCAGACAGGTAGAGAAAAAAGATGGGAATTTAATTATTTTTTGTTTATCGGGGGGGGGGGGGGGGGGGGGTTTTAGGGTTTTTAGGTTCGAAAAAAATAAAAAATGGTGGGAAAATGGTTTAGGCTTAGTTTTTCGGCTTAGGCTTAAAATATGGGCTTAGAAATCAGGATTTTCAAAAATAGGCTCAGAAGCCAAGAATAGGCTCAAAAATCTGAATAAAGTAGTCTGGCTTAGGCTTAGATGGCTTAGGCTTGAAATCTAGGCTTTGAAAAAAAATTAGTCTTAGTTTTTTTTAGCTAGGAGCTTCCTGGCTTAGGTTTAGAATTCAGGCTTAGAAATCACTTAAACCAATAATAGCTTTTTGAAATTGGCTGAGCTTTTTTAGGAATAGATTAAAAGGTCAGGCTTAGCTTTTTTGGATCTGGCTTAAAAATCACTTAGGCTCAGGCGCAGGCTTCGCCTGCGCCATTTAGGATGAGGTTAGCTTTTTGAATTAAGCTGAGCTTTCTAGCCTAGATTTAGCTTAGATTACGCCTAGATTAAAGAGGTCAGGCTTAACTTTTTTAGAGCTTAGGCTTAAAAATTACTTAGGTTTAGTTTTTTGAATTAGGGTTACTTTTTCAGTATAGATTTAGATTTTTTAGCTTAGATTTAGCCTAGATTAAGCCTAGAAAGAAAGTCAGGCTTAGCTTTTTTAGCTTGGCGTTTTTGTCTCAGACTTAGATCCTAGGCTAACTTTTCGACGATTATTTTCGAAACTAACCCCCTCTTATCACCACCAACTACTCCCCCGTCCACTCCAAAAATCTATTTTCCTCCGACAGAGGGAAAAAACCGTCCAAAAAGTGTTGTGTGTACACTCCTTCTTCCCCTCGTCTCCGCAAAAAGTTCCACGTGGCTTACGCGACGTCGATTTGGGCCCCCTACTTCTTGGAGGTGAGAGAGAGAGAGAGAGAGAGAGAGAGAGAGAGAGAGAGAGAGAAAGAAAGAAAATAAGATAGCTTACCTGATGTTGGTGTGACCAAGTCGAGAGTGGTTAACATCGTTGTAGATGTCATTTTTGTTTATATCTGAAAAACTCAATTTTTTTTAAATCGCTGTAACTTGGCTAGGAGTGGAGGTATCAAAAAATGGTCAACTAACAAAATGTAGAGTTTTTTACGCTGAGCAATTCACTAGTTGATCATTTTTTGGTATCTTCAAAATGAAGCGAGTTATAAGCGTCAGAAGTTGAAGATAAAGAAAAACCAATGTATCTCAGTTACCATTAGTGCTATCAAAAAACTGTCAACTAATAAAATGTGTAGTTTTTTATGCTGAACAAAGTAAAAATATCCATTTTTTGATATCTCTAATGGTAACTGAAAAATAAGACTTTTTCAAAAAAAAAGTGATGCAAAAAGTATGTCATCTGTATGTGTTTTCGGTCGATGTACATACATCGCCGCAGTCTTCGGCGGCGATTTAGAAAAATCGAGGACGAATCAATTCAGAATGGGGTGGTGATGACGTGATGCGAATGGAGAGAGAGAGAGAGAGAGAGAGAGAGAGAGAGAGAGAGAGAGAGAGAGAGAGAGAGAGAGAGAGAGTGAGAGAGAGAGAGTGAGAGAGAGAGAAAAAGGAAGATGAGCGGTATGTGTTGAAGTGGAAAATGGGGTGAAGAAAATGAGGAATGAGGAGGAGAAGAAAAGGGAGATGGGTAAATTGATGGGCCCAAGGGCAATAGTCCCAACCATTGGACCTTAAATAGGAGAAAAAGCGTTAAAAATGGGTGCAATGACTAAGGTACCGTATTCTCAGCAACATGGTCCCATATCGCACAGGACCTTGGCCTCAAGTTTTTTTTGGATCCTGGACCCTTATCTACAGACAATGGTCCCAAGTGGTCTACTCGTCAGGTAAGCCTTGGGAGCTTAGCTCGAAAAAAGCTATGAAAAGGACCCTAAATCCTGGCCCTCCTGGTCCCAAGGCCAATGGTCCCACTAAGGGTTTCTCTGCGCTCTCTTACTCTCTCACTGTCCCAAGCTACCTATGGGATCTCGAAAAACACTAAGAACAGGTTCTCTAGCTTCTCTGCGCTCTCTCACTCTCTCATTCCCTCACTACCTAAGTTTCAGTGAACCATGACCCTTACCTCATCTAGAAATTGGGACCCAATAAGAGACCAAGGGTCCGGGACCCTCCCCAACAAAACCACCTGATCTCTTCTCCTTTTTTCCCCCGGTGCCAGGCTCCCCATCTCCAAGGCAAAGCGTTCATGCGTGCGCCCCCGGGTTGCCATGCTACGTAGTCCAACCAAAAGAGCCCCCCTCTCTCAACAACACAAACACATCTCTTTCAAAAAAAAAGGCTTCTTGAAGGCATAAAAAATAAGGGAAAAAGGAGAAGAAGAAATTGGAGGAAAACGACCGGAAAAATGAATGGTAGAGACTCTCTACTAGAAAGAAAAAAGGGAATAAAAAAGGGGAAAAAGGAGGTAGGATAATTGTGGGGGTGGGGGGAGAAAGGTGAGGGTGGAAAATTAGAGATCAAGGTAGGGGGGCTAAATCGGCTAAGAGCGGGACAAGGTATGGTCCCAAGTGGGCTAGGCTTAGATAGGCTAGGCTTAGATTGAGTCGGACTGTCTTAGATCATTGTGGGTTAAGTCATGAAGCTGGGCTTGGTCCCATCTAGCTCCAGCCTCAGAATGGCTAGGTAGGCTTAGATTACCTAATCTTAGATAGACTAGGCTTAGATTGGCTAGGTTGGCTTAGATCGTTAAGGGTTAAGTCAGGAAGATAGATGGGCTAGGTTCAGGTTCGCTAGGCTTAGATTGGCTAGGCTTAAGTTGACTAGGCTCAAACTGTCCAGAACCTAAGCTAGGTAGATGTACATGGTCCCAAGTGGCTTAGGCCAGCCTTACGATCTCAGCTAGGCTGGTAGACTAGGCCCGACTTAGGTAACTGGGATTAGGACTACAGTATGACCTAGCTAGCTCACCTAGGCTTAGCTAACTGACTCTCTAGGCTTAAACCCTTATACCTTGGCTTAACCAGCTTCTAACCACAGTCCTAGCTAAGCTTAGTCGACCCTAGCCACTCCTTTTATACATCTCCTAAGCCATACCCCTAGATCAAAACTCAGAATCGTCATGAGCAGCAAACGGATAACCTCACACCTCGCCCAGGAATAATAGTGAACCCGATAATTGCTGAAGAACGAAGAGCCACTACGTCAGAGTGTGTGCGTCACGAAATGAAATTGGGGTGAGACGGAAAAAAGGAGATAGAAATAGTAACTAGAGGCTATTTTCAGATGGGGCGAGTTTTCCAGGAGATGTAACTCCCTTCAAAATAGATTATATTTCTAGATAAGTAGTGAGTTGTGTAGATCTCATCGAGAGCTATCGATTGGACCCCTAGATCCTCTAAAAATCTCGATTTTGAAGAAAGTTATAGCCCGGCCCGTTTCGGCCCGTTTCAGCTCGACAGGAGGAAAAGTCCCCTTTCTCTGCGCTCTCTCGCTCTCTCCCTATCTAACTATCAAGCTAAGCCTTCTCAAAAGGGACCAGTAAATTGAAAAAAACATCTCTAGCTTCTCTGCACTCTCTCTATCATTACCTGCGCTTCAAATTGTGAAAAGAATCCGTGTGGCGTCCGTGTGTCATACAAATTGATGAGTAATTCAAATAGTAGAGAGAGAGAGAGAGAGAAAAAGAGAGAAAATGTTCTTCTTTTCTCTCAATTGCGACACAACTTTTATATACGCTCTCTTTCTCTGTCTCACAAATAACAAACAGGTGATCGAAGGAGGGGAGAGAGAGGAGAGGAATAGAGAAAAAGAGAGGGGGTGAACGTGGCATGGAAGGGTTATCAGTGGTAGGTGAAGGAGGTTCTGAAGTAGCGCGCTAGGTTTAGCTGGGCTTAGCTAGCAGGTTAGGGAAGCCCCTGAAGTTGCTAGGGTTTTGAAGTGGCTTAGTTAGCCAATGCTAAGGTTTTTGAAGTTGCGTTTAGCTGCTTTTGAAGTAGCTTACACTTAGCTAGAAGTTGCTGAGAATAGTTTTGCTCCTTGTGAAGTTGCTAGCAGTGAAGTTGCGCATCTTTTTGAAGTTGCTTACAATTTTTGAAGTTTCGTACTATTTTTGAAGTTACTTACTAGCTTAGCAAGCTAAACTAAGATAAATAACAGGTAGAGCGTAGTCTGAAGTTGCGCCTATATTTGAAGTTGCTTAGCTTGGTATTTCTGAAGTTGCGAGTTTTTCTGAAGTTGCTTACGGCTAGCTAGCAAGCTCTGAAGTAGCGTACCACCTTCTAGATTATTTTGAAGTTGCTTATAGTGCTTAACAAGCTTAGCAAGACAAATTGAAGTTGCTTACAATCAGCTAGTTCCCTCTGAAGCTGCTTACAACCCTAATCTAGCTAATTTAGCACTTCCTAGCCCATCTAGCTCCACTTTAACTGTTCAAAAAGCGCTAACACTAGGCTAACCCTTACTAAGCCTCCCGGGCTCCCCATAACCCGATTTTTCTCATTTTTTCACGATAAAACCACCCATTTTCCACCTAATTCACCAAAAAACCCCCAATTTTACCTCTACTTTCCCTAAAAAAAACGCTAAAAAATGCCCTAGTAAGCTATAAACTCCCCAAAAACCATTGAAAACAAGAGAAGCAAGAAAAAAAGGTCCCGGAGAACAACAAGCGACACCAAAATGACCAATGTGTCTTCCAGAAGACGTCGTTTCGCGACAAGATGAGAAAAAAAGGGAGACGCTAAAGAAAGAGAGAGAGAGAAAAAGAGAAAGAAGTGAGGCCTCCGGCGCCCTCCCAAGTCACCCCCATGTCTGCGTCTCCCTAAATTGCATACTCTCTCTTTGTTTCTCTGCGTCTACATGTTTCCAAAGTTTTACATTCCACAACTTCCTCACCGAAATGTGAAATGAAGAAACGCTTTTTACCGTGTGGTGACGAGATAGTGTGGGGAGGGGAGAGACGGAGAGAAATAGGGGGACAGCTAGATAAACAGGTCAGAAATGGCATCGGAAGTTGAGATTTGCAGAACGGGAGCGGATTTTAAAAAGGTTTAGGCAGTTAGGCTTGGTCCTAGCTAACCTAGTTAAGCTAAGCTAGTGGTCCCAGGTCAGAGCCTTTTTTTAAAGGAGTTAGGCTTAAAATAGCTAAGCTAAGCTAGTGGTGTCTTAAAAAAGGAAAAAGCTATAAAAACGGGGCTATAAAATGGAACAAGATTTCTTGTGTATTCTTGGTTTAGCACGTAATTAGGGGAGAAGCTAGTAGGGAAACTAGAAGGGGTTAAAAAGCAAAAAAATTTTTTTTTAACCGACGGTCTAAAAAACGGGATCACTAGGGAAACTATACAGTAACCCAGAATTAGGACCACCACATGAAGAATTTACTACAGTAGTCTCTAGATGAAAACTTCGGTACTTTCCGGTACCATCCCCTTCTTTGTCCTTGTCCCCCAGCCTTCTTCTCAGCTGACGGAGATAGATGATATCTAATGGTTTCCGAAAAACTATTCAAACAGGTTCTTCTTCAAGAAAACGAAAAGAAAAAGTATTACGAAATCAGTGTCAAAAAGAAGAGAAGTTCAAAAGTGATAATCTGAATGTGAAAAAAGAGATTAAGGGGAGGTTGACCAGGGGGATTATTTATTTCCTTTATTTGAAGGGTTATAATTCGGTTCGGAGTGGAGGTATCAAAAAACTATCAACTAACAAAATGTAGAGTTTTTTATGATGAGCAATTCATTAGTTGACCATTTTTTGGTATCTTGAATTTTAAGCGAGTTATAGCCCTTATAAGAGTATCAAGTTATTTTTCTCTGTGTCTCTCACTGCGTTAAAAGGGAGTGCTAACTTTAAAGGAGCCTAACTCAGTTATCTTTGACGCTATCAAAAAACTGTCAACTAATAAATTGTTCATCATAAAAAACTACACATTTCATTAGTTGACCACTTTTTGATACTTCCCCCCTCCACAGAGATACTATCAATCAAAGATTGATATCTCGGTTCAGGGGGGAGATATAAAAAAATGGTCAACTAATGAAATGTGTAGTTTTTTATGATGAACAATTTATTAGTTGACAGTTTTTTGATAGCTTTGATGGCAATTGAGATATAGTGGGGTAAAGAAAGGGATCAAAAAAACAGATTTCAAAGCGGATTTTTGGGGCTCAACGGATTTTTTTTGAGAGGATAAGACTATAAAAAAGTGGATTATGGGATTTTATATTAAAAAACAGCTCTAAGACTACAATATTCTGGTTTTTAGTCAAAATTTACAGAAAAAATCGGAAAATATATACAGAAGTCAAAAAAAAAAAGGAAAAGCTAGATTTAGGAGTAGAGTGTTCTAGCTAAATACAGTAATCTAGGTAACTACAGTAATACAGAGAGCTACCGTAATCTGGATTAGATACAGTAACCTAGAAAACTACCGTAACCATTGATATTCCGTTTTTTGGAAGTTTATAGATTTTATGGAATTTAAGCATCTTTTTTCAAAATAAGGTTAGTACAGTAACCGAAGACAGTAAGACAAGTAAGCTATTACTGTAGGATAAGTACAGTAATCTAGAAAACTACAGTAATCCAGTATTATCAAAAATTTTTATTTTTATGGTATTTATGATTCTTTAGCATCTTTCTCTCAAAATTAAGTTACTACAGTAACCTAGCACAATAAGACACTTAAACTAGCACAGTAGGATAAGTACAGTAATCTAGATAACTACCGTAATCCAGATATTTTGAACATTTTTAATTTATATGATATCTATGGTTCTTTAAGCACAAAAATATATAATTCCAAATTCATAAAATCCAAAAAATCCCATAAAAACTCCTCTAATCCTCTCTTTATATCAATTTCAAATCCTAATTTCTGATCCTCCCACACCTTATATCTCTTAATCCCCCATCCTTCTCCCCTTTAATCTCCCTTTTCCAAAAAATAAAAAAATAATATTTGTTCTCAAACCGCGCTCAAATCAATCACAAACAATCCCAATACTTCCCACGATTTTCAGTAATCCTCATTTTTTATCCACTTATCATCAACAGAAAATAAAAAAAAATTTCGCAATAAGAAAAAAGCTCATAGTCGCTTGACACTCCCCTGACTAAATGTGTAAAGAATTCTGAGAATTGGAGGAGCAAAAGGGAGAGAAAATGAGGGAGAAGGGGGGAGAACAACTGTTATCAAAAGACTGGAGATAAGTGACATGATGGAAATGAGTCAGAATTTGCAGAAATTTTGAAGTAAATAAGTAATTTGTCCATGGGGAATTTGAATTTTGATATCTAAAAAATGAGGGTTTTTTAAATTGCTATATCTCGGTTTAGGGTGGAGATATCAAAAAGCGGTCAACTAACAAAATGTAGAGCTTTTTTTGCTTAACAAATCATCAATTGACCACTTTTTGGTATCTTAACTTTAAAACGAGTTACAAGCGTTTAAAGTCATTACGAGACAGGCAGAGAGGGAGAGGGCGCAGAAAGCCAGACTCTCTAGCCTTCTTTGCGTCTCTCACTGAAAACCGGGTTATCTAGACTTCTAGCAAGGGATATGGGAAAAAATCAGTAAGATTTTCCCTTTTTTTTTTGGCCGATCGTTTTTTTAGTCGGTTGTTTTTTAAAATATCTCTACTGTGAGCATAGATAGACTGCTGCTACAATATGGTTACCTTGAAACCCCTAAATCTCTGGATCTAGCAGAGCTATCAAAAAGTTGTCAACTAACAAAATGTAGCCCTTAATATGGACAATATTTCTTTAGTTGACCACTTTTTGATAGCTTTCACGGTAACCGAGTTATACGCATTTGAAGTTGCGTCAGAACTCAGCTATCTATTTTTTTGGCGGTCAACTTCAAACGCTTATATCTCAGCTATGGTTAGAGCTAGAAAAAAGTTGTCAACTAACAAAATATAGCTCTTACTGTGAGCAATATTTCATTAGTTAACCACTTTTTGATAGCTATCACGGTAACCGAGTTATAAGCGTTTGAAGTTGCGCTTGATACGCAGACAGTGTAGCTCCCTCCTTTTTTGGCACGCAACTTCAAACGCTTATACCTCAGCTATCGTTAAAGCTAGAAAAAAGTGATTAACTAACAAAATATAGCACTTATTATGGGCAACATTTTATTAGTTGACAACTTTTTCCGAATTTTTTTGGGAGCCGAGATATAGCCATTCTAAAGTGTAATAGTCTTGAAATCCCTATTTTTTGCTATTTTAGCTATTACCCTTTTCAAAACCAATTACATTTTAAAACATGTGCTTTTTTTACGTCGCCAAAAGTCCAGAAACCCTAACGTTTCTCTCCAGTTTCGGAAACCCTACTAATCCCTGATCCCATGACAACCAATCCGGTCTCTCTCCCCTCTCTAAACAATATAATTAGAGACCTCTTGCCACCTGCCCTATCTCATTTCCGGCTGCTCTTCTACCTCCCCTTTTTCTATTCCGTTACCTCTATATTTATTCATAAATATAAATACATATAAATATCATGGTCCTAATTCTATGCTTTCTAATAAATGCATGGAGAAGGCTCAAGGAGCTGTTCCTTAGAAAACCCCGGTTTCTTGCACTACCATCTCCAGAGGCTATTATTGAAGAGTCACCTATTCCATTACCTGTAGCTACTATGGTCCCGGAGCTAATGGAGCCTAAGGATGGTCCCATCCTTGAAATGAAGGATGAATCAATTCCTTTTATTCCATTCCCGATTTATGATGTGCCAATGGAGGCAAAAAGAATTATATTGAGAAATATGATACCGGCTGATATGTGAGTTTTCCTTAATTTTATTTTTGGCTATTATTGGCCACCAAGAAAGGTGTTTTTGCCTATTTTTTTCTGAAAAACTAAGTTTTATTCTTTTTTGGCTATTATTGGCCACCAAAACTAATATTTCTGCCCAATGTTATTTTTTTGAAACCCGCCGGGTTGGTATTTTCCGGTTTAGGGCATTTTTTGGTTGTTTTTTGGCCACCAAGAAAGGTGTTTTTGCCCAATTTTTCTGAAAATCTAAGTTTTGTCCCTTTTCGGCTATTATTGGCCACCAAAACCATTATTTTTGCCCAATGTTTTTTTTTTGAAACCCGTCGGGTTTGGATTTTCCGGTTTTCGCCTTTTTGTTGTTTTTTGGCCACCAAGATGGTCAATTTAGCACGATTTCCAATGAATAACAAGTTTTTAGTCGATTTAGCATTATTTTGAACTTTTTTAGCTTCCGGCAATTTTCTCATTTTTGCCCACCAAATTTGCCATTTTTGCCCAATTGCCAAAATCCCTTTTTTAGTCAATTTTTATCATTTTTACTGATTTTCTAGCTCATTTTCAGTAATTATTACGTTTTTGGTAGTTTATTGGCCACCAAAAAGGACAATTTTGCCCAGATTTCTTCCAGTGTAATCTAGATTGATTTTGGCCTTTTTTGAGAGTTTTTGGCCACCAAAACCGGTTATTTTGCCCTAAAAATAACATTTTCCGTCAATTAGGATGATTTTGAAATTTTTTGTTTCCTGGCAATTTTGTAATTTTTGCCCACCAAAACATTCATTTTTGCCCAATTTCTTACAAACTTAATTTTTCAAATTTTAATGGTATTTCAGTCCCTCTAGCCTAATTCTAGTAGTTTTTTCCCACTTTTTTGGCCACCAAATTCGGTTATTTTGCCCAAAAATCATTTTCGATCCTTTTGAGCTATTTTTGGCCACCAAAAACAGTTATTTTGCCCACCAACATGACCCGAAATCTTTTTTTTTTAAATTCCAGAATCCACCTCTCCCTCTACTACAAACGCTTCAAAAAAGACCTGGACTCCATCAAAATCAATGCTCTCAACCTATCCTGGCACCTAGACGCCGCGACTTCCCTTTCCCTGCGATTAGACTTCGAAGACGATCAAATCGTGATATTTTACCTGTGTCCAAATGAAGAATGGCGGTTCCGGGTGAATAGAAATACTTGTGGGAAGCTAGATCGATTTTATATAAAGACGAAGTCACTGAGGGATACTGTAGCTTATCTATCATGTCATTTATTGGAATTTATCAATTTTAAGAATTGTGATTTCTTTTCGAATTATGTCGATATTTCGGATATGGACATCCTTAACCACCCTTTAAAATTCTCCATTTTCCATTTCAACATTTTCGATGATTCCTGGAAATTCTACCTGGACAACGTGGACACTTCCCTAATGATTATCAATGGAAACATTCAACAAGCCCCTCAACACTCTATCAAATCCCCCCATATCCAGATATCTCTTCCACACCTTAATCCAACCTACTTCAACTTATTCCACCCCTTAACCTGCCTTATCATCCGATTAAAAGTTGCTAAGCCATCCGAGGAAGTGATAAATCAATTTTTGAAGATTTGGGAGGCTGGTGGCCTAGAAAATCTGGAATTTTTATCTTTGGAGAGGGATAACAAGGAGAGGAAGGTGGAATTGGATCAGCAATTGGTTTTTGATGGGGTGGAGGCGAGGATGACGAGGTTCAGGTGAGTTAGAGGGAGAGAGAGCGCAGAGAAGGTAGAGACAGATTTTAGTATTGCAGGCAGTTAGCTAGAGAGGGTGAGAGAGTAAGAGAGCGCAGAGAAGCAGGGCCCTCCCTTAACCCGGGCCGAAACGGGCCGCGCTATAACTCCCTTCAAAATCAAGATTTCTAGACGATCCAGGGGTGAAAATGAAAGCTCTCGACGAGATCTACACAATGCACTACCCACTGAGTCGGGACCGAGTTATGAGCCTTTGAATAGCACAACAAATATTTTCATTTTTCTAAGACCTATAACTTTTTTCAAACGCAATGATATAGTCCAGTAGCTAGTTCATTGTGTAGATCTCATCGAGAGCTATCATTTTCACCCCTCGATCGTCTAGAAATATCGATTTAGAAGAAAGTTATAGCGCGGCCCGTTTCGGCCCGCCGGGCCGCGAGCGCAGAGAAAAAATCAATCTAGCTTCTCTACGCTCTCTCTCCCCCTCTCTATCTATCTCCTAATCTGCCAAACTCTTCCAGGCACCAAGTAACCACCCCCTCCCCATACTTCACCATCTGGGACACCCGCACCGGCCAGGAGTACCATGAAAACCCGGCTTTTGACATCCAACGAGTCAGCGATGGTCGATGGGCTACAGTAATCTTCAATCCGGACGGGATTCATTTTTTGGTTTGGCACCCGAAATATCTCAGGGAACAGGATGATGAGGATAGCGATTTTGAGTTTTTGTAGGTACCTTTTTTTGTTAGTTACCTCTAATAGAAGGGCACCTAGTTAGGTCCCTTGATTTTTTTGATTGTATTAACTACACTCTATCTAAATCCCTTTTGATACATAAACTTTTTATCTCCTGTGTTTGTGTGTGACCGATCGACCATCGACTATTTCCAGTTTATTAAGGGAATTCCTCGAGAGATGGAAAGAGAGAGAGAGAGAGAGAGAGAGAGAGAGAGAGAGAGAGAGAGAGAGAGAGAGAGAGAGAGAGAGAAAGAGAGAGAGAGAGAGAGAGAGAGAGAGAGAGAGAGAGAAAGATAATAAAATTGTTATGGTTTTTTCCGTTTTTAGTGATCTCTAGGCACAGGGAATTCCCTGTCACCCCATTTTTCTGATAGGAACTGGATCGGAAGTGGTTGCATGATACGAAGTGAAACGGAAGGAATTCGTGGGTGCAGGGGTACCCAGGGGTAGCTGAACTAGCGTGCAAGGACGCTAAGTCGTTAGCTTTGTCCTTAGCTTTGTCTTTTCCTTTGTTCTTAGCTTTGACCTTAACTTTGTCTTTTGCTTTGTCCTTATCTTTTTTCCAAGTCTTTGTCCTAGTCATTGTCCTAGGTTTTGTCCTTAGCCTTGTCCTTAGCCTTGTCCTTAGCTTTGTCCTTAGCTTTGTCCTTAGCTTTGTCCTACTCTTTGTCCTTAGCTTTGTCCTAGACATTTTCCTGAACTTTGTCCTTAGCTTTGTCCTTTTCTTTGTCCTTAGCTTTGTCCTTAGCTTTGTCCTTAGCTTTGTCCTTAGCTTTTTGCTGTCCTTTGCTTCATTTTTGTCCTAGTCTTTGTCCTAGTCTTTGTCCTTAGTTTTGTCCTTAGCTTTGTCCTTATCATTGTCTTTACCTTTGTCCTTAGCTTTGTCCCTTCCTTTGTCCTTTGCTTTGCCCTAGTATTTGTCCTTAGCTTTGTTGTTAGCTCTGTCCTAATCTTTGTCCTTAGCTCTGTCTTGATTGTTGTACTTTTGCTTGTTCTAACGATTATTTTTAGGGCTGCCCTGTTCTTTGCCCCATTCTTTGTCCTTAGCTAAGTCCTTAGCTTTGCCCTTAGCTTTGTCCTTAACTTTCAACCCCTTCCTAGTCCCCCAAACTACAGTACCCCTCTTTAAAGAAAAATAAGGTTTGTGCCTTTCTCTATTTTCTCCAATACTACTCCAAAATCATGCCACAAGGTACACATGACCCCATTCACCCCCATTTTTCTCAATTTCTTATCATTTTTATGTTATAACCAGTTCCAAAGATGAATTCCCAGTGTGACAGGTGATACGGGGAATTCCCCTTAAATTTTTTATTATTTTACAGTTTTCGTCGTTACACACATTGGCGAGGTGAGAGAATGGAACTTGTCAATGAAATTTTGATAAGAATCAGGTGATTTGGAAAGAAAACAGTGTTACAAACTATATGTTCCTTTAAGGAAGGAGTACTGTAGTTTGGTGGGGAATTAGGACAAAGCTAAGGGCAAAGACTAGGACAAAGCTAAGGACAAAGACTAGGACAAAGCTAAGGACAAAGACTAGGACAAAGATAAGGACATAGCTAATGACAACGCTAAGGACAAAGCTAAGGACAAAGCTAAGGACAACGCTAACAACTACGACAATGACAGTAGTCCCGATTACAGCTGCTTCTCTTACAGTACTCCTTATAGTAACTTTAACATAGAAAAGGGTTGAAAGCTATTCAAAAGCCCCTAAGATTTCGTTTTTTTTCCTACATTGTTACCTAGATTCCAGACAGAATCTTCTCGAAGAATTGAAAATATGTACCCCTTCCCAACACGTGCCAGCTCTAAAACCCCCCTTCCAGAAGAGAACCCTCCAACTACATTTTGGCCGCGGAAGAGGAAAATTCGGATCAGAATAATACAATGCAAATCCAATGTACCGAGGACAGTTTTTTCAATCTGCTTACGTAAACTGTGTACCCAATCGGTCTAGTTTTCCAGGAGAGAGAGAGAGAGGGAGGAAGAGAGCACATGGTTGAGGCTAGTTCACGTGAATATTGGTTTATTGGTTTCCGGGAAGGAGTACTGTAGCTTGATAGTATGCTGTATTTGCAAGGAGTACTATTCTAGGATTACTGTAGCTATAATAGCTAGTCAGTACTATTTTAAGGGTAACTACTAAAATGCTCTAGCTGTCCTAAAAGTTATGTAAGGACTACTGTATGTATATAGTATATATGTAAGTATAGGACTGTAGCTATAGGGACTGCTGTTCTAGGATTACTGTAACTACTGAGGATCTGTTGTTTTTGGACTACTGTAAGAACTGTAGTTCTAAGATTAAGGACTACTGTAGTTGGTCCCTAGACTACCCTCCATTCTTGTCCAAAAGAACTACACACCAAATAAACAAAATGTGACAAATCTCATTGCACTTTACTCGTAACTCCTTAATTGACCCCCCCCCCCCCCCCTCACCCCTTCTTTCTTACCGAATGAACTTTGAGACAAGTGTGTTTATTGAATGACAAACACACTTTCAGACCAAAAAATTCACGTGATATTCTCTCTATGTTTACACTAGATACACCTTTTTGGTGACAATCAGCTGATGACGTAGTGCTAAAGTGAACGCTTGAACTTTGTGGATTGTCATTGGATTGGATTAAGAAGAGATTCTAGAATTTTCTAAAATTAGCTAAAAATAGAGGTTAGAATGGTCTAGAATGATGTATAGGCTTGGTAAAGCTGCTATAACTCGGCTCTCATGAGAGCTAGGAAAAAGTTGTCAACTAATGAAATATTGCTTGTAAAAAGGGCTATATTTTGTTTGTTGGTCACTTTTCAGTAGCTCTAACCGAAACAGAGATATATGGGTTTGAAGTAAAGAAGCTAGGAGTCGCAGGGTATCTAACTGTCTGCGCCTTCTCCTCTTAAACTGTTTATAACTTGGTTCCTAGTAGAGCTTTCAAAAAGTAGTTAATTAACAAAATATTCCTTATAAAAAGAACTAAATTTTCTTAGTTGACAACTTTTTTCTAGCTCTAACCATAGCTGAGATATGAGGATCGGAAGTTAAAGGCCCGGGGACACAGGCACACTATCTGTCTGCGCCTCTTTCCCTTCCATTGTCTCTATCTCGATTTCTAGTAAAGCTATCAAAAAAGTGTCAACTAATAAAATATAGCCCTTAATATGAGCAATTTTTCATTAGTCGACAACTTTTCTGTATCTCTATCCCTAACTAAGTTGTACCGATTCGAAAAATTCACTTTTTCAAAAACCCCCTATTTTCAACCCCTTGTAAGAAATACCGTTCCCAAACCCCTCTATACCATACCAAAAATAAAAGTCACATCACACTTCCCATAGTTTTCCCAAAAATGTCGTCATTTGACACTTCCCTGTTTTATTTCCGCCACCATCGACCACAATAAGACAATTTTTCACGTCAAAGTTCATCCCTTTCCTATCGTAGCCACTTAAAATAGATGGTGACCAGTGCCGAAAATAGAATCTATAATAAGAAAAAAAAAATTCCTTTTGTTCTTATCTATCTGGAAATTATTTTTAGATAGCATCTACTGCCTTGAAACCGGAAATATTAGTGGAGGAAAAAGGTCATGAGTTTATGAAAAAGTTTAAAAAAAATGAAAAAATTGGTTGGGCAAGGTGCCGAGATCTTGCCGGATTGTTGAGAGATTACTGTAAGTTAGCTAGAGGTCCTGAGAGCTTGAATAGCCTAGCTACTCCAGTCTGTCACTTTGTCCAAGCTAAGCCAAGCTCCTTATTCTATTAGATAGGCTATCTTTGTCCAAACCTATTTTCCAATTCCGGCAACTTGCCCACCCTTGCCCAAGTCTTGCCTAAGTCTTGCCCAAATCGAAATTGTTGTTGCAATCACTACAACATTGCTAAACCAGATTGTATCTAGTCATAGACAAGACTATAGTACCATCTAGTGATTTATGATAGTACTAAAAAAAAATTTTTTTTATTTTGGACAAAATTTTTTATTTGGAGGAAATTAAGTTTTTTCCGTAAGGTTTTAATAGCTACAGTAATCTCTAGGACTAAGCTACAGTAATCCCTAGGGTCTTATGGTAGCTAGAAAGGCTTTTAGCGATGTTAGTAGTAGATTGCTAGGGAATGATAGTACTAAAAAGTAGAAATTATTCAAAAATTCTGAAAACAGCTACAGTACCGTTCCAAGCCATTTACAGTACCCCCTAAACCTCCCTACCGTACTCCCTCCCCAATTAATCACCCCTTCCCTCAATTTCTAAAAGTCACACATTGTTTTTAGTTCACATTCTCCCCCTCATTTTCCTGTTCCAAAACCATTTTTCTTAGCCACGTGACCCCCGCCCCCTAATTTTAGTATTTTGATCTCAAAGACTATTTCTGTCAAAAAAAAATAGTGTGGGAGTCAAACAAGCTGAATAAAGGTTGTCAACGGAAACACAGGAGTGCAAATATAGAGAATGTTCTCGATTTTATTTTTTGCAACCTTTTTTTTTGCTCGAATAGGAATTATTTACGAGCTAGGAAGTACGCCTTCTCTTCTAGAATTTTCTTTTTTTGTTGATGGGAGAGTTCGAGATGATGATTTTTAGACCGGGAAGCTAAAAAAACAAGGAAGTGGCTTATTGAGGCCTAATTAAGCCCATTTTACAGATCAATTAGTTAAATTTTGAGTTTTTTCAGAAAAAATAGGTTCCAAAAATATGGACTTTTACCAGAGAAATCGAGGTATCTGGCTCCAAAAACCTGAAAACCTAGCAAACCCATTATCAGATTCGGATTCAGGGCGGTTTTCCGGTTCAGAAAAGTATAATCATGACCTATTTTGGAGCAACTTCAATTTTGACCTATCTATGCGCCTTTAAAGTATATTAAAGTTCTTTAAGGCCCATAGAACTAACTCAATTTTGATCAGATCGCCCTGAAACTATGTTAGCTAGATTCAGGGTGTCGAGAGCTTTAAAATGAGTATAATCTTGACCTATTTTGGAGCAATTTCATTTCTGACATATCTACGCGCCAAATCGTCGTGGGACCCTATTTTCGAAAAAAATTAAACCCAGGCATGATTATACTTTTCTGAAAGCTCTCAATGCCCCGATTTCGAGTTTCTAGGTCCCGGGGACTAGTTTCGATTTTCTAGGCCAGAAGGCTTATCTATCCTGGGGAATGAAAACAGCCCCCAGCGCCTTAAGTTTGATTTCATGCTTCGGGACCTTGTTATTTGGATTCAGGGCGTCGAGAGCTTCAAAATGAGTATAATCATGACCTATTTTGGAGCAACTTTATTTTTGGCCCCCTAGTAAGGACCCAATTTCCAGAAAAATTTAAACCTAGGCATGATTATTCTTTCCTGAAAGCTCTTGTCTGCCCAAATCCGAACTTCTTAGTCCCGTGGCCTAATTTTGAGTTCCTCTACCACCAGTCCTTGTAATTTTCAATATTCTCAAAAATAAAACTTTTTTTAAACAATGAAATATTTATTATTATGAATAGTTATCAGGTGTGAATGGTACCCGAGACAACAAAAACTCTATCCCGAGGTATCGCAAAAAAAATTCGAATCGATGGTACAAAAGGAATGACAAAGAGGGTAATTTCAACAAAGAGGGAGTATGTACATGGATTAGCCTCAATAAAAGCTTAATGTCGGCGAGTATGGCAATGTGAAATATGGAGGAATTCCTGTTGAGTCAAACGAATCTCCAAATCATCGAACACATTGAAAAACAGAATTCCAACTCCATCAAGATTACGGGAGACCTGGGAGTGCGCGATCTCCGCTCCATTCTCCATGGTACAAACCACAAATTTCCAGATTCCATGACCACATCCATTTTGGATTGGAGTGAAGACTTGCGAGATTTCTGCGGATGATGGGGAGAAATGGAGGACACCTTGTTCACCGGTGGGCACCTCGATTCTCACGAAGAACGCTTGTTTGGTGTTGACTGAGGAGCAGTTGATTTCGATCTGGAAAAAGTTTCAATGCGGGTTTTGCTAAGAATGAATAGGATAGTTTGAATCAGGGCGTTTAGAGCTTTCAGAAAAGTATAAACAAGCCTAGGTTTCAAAATTTTTTCAAATCTGACCCGACGGTTTATTTTTTCAAAACCGGCCGGCTAAAAGGGTGCTCACGGCCTAGAATCCTAAAACTAGACCACGGTACCTGGTTATTTGGTTTCAGGACGTTGAGAGCTTTCAGAAAAGTATAAACAAGACTAGGTTAAATTTTTCTGAAATTCGGTCCTCACTAGGGGGTCAAAAATAAAATTACTCCAAAATAGGTCAAAATTATACTCATTTTGAAGGTCTTGACACCCTGAATCCGAAAAACAAGGTTTCAAACCATGAAATTAAGTTTTAAGGTCACGGGGTCTATTTTACCGGCATTTTCGAAAATAAGCTTATGGCCTAGGAACCCAAAATTAGGCCAATTGGGTCGCAGGACCTAGAAATTCGGATTCGGGGCGTTGAGAGCTTTCAGAAAAGTATAAACAAGCCTAGGTTAAAATTTTTTGATTTTCGGGTCCCGCCACGATTTGGCGCGTAAAAAGGTCAAAATTAAAAATTCTCCAAACTAGCCCATGTTTATACTTTTCTGAAAGCTCTCAACGCCCCCAATTTGAAAAAAAATGGTCCCAACCTCTCGGGACCAGTTTTAATTACTAACCTGCGCTGCATCAGCCAAACAAGTCTCCTGAAGTTGCGACAACTTGTGCGATAGGTTGGATGAGTTGCGGCGAAGAGATCCGCGCAGTCCGCTGATGTTGTTTTCAATCTAGAAATAAAAAAAAAGTTAGAATACTTTAGAAATTTTTTTTTTAATTCTTACCTTCGGGTTATACTCGCTTTGGCACGACGAGGACGATGCGGCGAAGCATCCGTTGCCAAAATCGTTGTTGGTTGGCTTAGACACGACGAACATTTTTTTTCTTTCTGGAAAAAATCAAAAAAATAATTTTTTTTTATTTTAAAGGGGCGTGGTTAACGAAGCTTTAAAGGCACATAGTCAAATTTCAAAAAAAGTAAAAAAACCCGGAAGCCAAAAAAAAACCAGCCTCCTCGGACGCCAACAAAAATACAGAATGAGTTCCCCTTCGGCTAGCTAGGGCGCCGCCTCTTCCCCTTCCCTCTAGGCTCCGCCCACTTTTTCTCTCACACCCTATCTCTCTCTTACTAGAGCGCGAGGCAAGTAGAAACGCAGACGGGTAGAGACACGTGGCATTGAAAATGTGTTGAAATAAATTTTAGGGGCTCATCGACCATAGCTCAGGATTATAGGGGCGCAGAAAATGTTCTGGAAGAGAAATGTTTTTCGAAATTTTTTCGTGAGAGAGCTGAAACTAGTAAACCTTTGGTTGTTGGTTCGCTATGTTGATGATGTGATGCATCAAGGATTCTAGAAGTGATTCACTGTGGAGATGGTCAGCAGCTAAGGGATCATAGACTGGGTAATGAGGGGGGACCATGGCTAGGCTAGGCTAGGCTAGGCACGATCTTGGCACGGGGTTCCTACGATGAATTTGTATCACTTAAGTACCCCCTAAACTCTCCTTTTTTTTCATGACGCAAATCCGAAATTGTCGTCAAAATTGAAATACACCTGTTGGGGTTAAGTCATTGACGAAAGCATAAATGACAAGAGGATTGGAGAGGATTTTTAGATTTAGATTTCAGAAAAAAAATCTAGAAAATTCTAGAAAATTCTAGATTTTTCTAGTCAAAATAAGTCAAAAATGGCTCAGTGGCCTAGAAACTCAAAACTAGGCCACCGGACCTGGTTATTCGGATTCAGGTTGAGAGCTTTCAGAAAAGTATAATCATGACTAGGTTTCATTTTTTCTTGAAATTGGGTCTTACCACGATTTGGCGCGTAAATAGGTCAAAAATGAAATCGCTCTAAAATAGGTCATGATTATACTCATTTTGAAGCTCTTGACGCCCTTAATCCGAAAAACAAGGTCCCAAGTCATGAAATCAAATTTAAGGGGCTGTTTTCACTCTCCATGCTAGATAAGCCTTCTGGCCTAGAAACCCAAAACTAGCCTGCGGGACCGAGAAATTCGGATTCAGGGCGTTGAGAGCTTTCAGAAAAGTATAATCATGCATGGGTTCAATTTTTTCGAAAAATTGGTCATACCACGACTTTAAAGGCGCAAAGATAGTTCAAAAATGAAGTTACTCCAAAAAAGGAATTCGAAAAACATGGTCCCAAAGCCTTGGGACCAAAACTCGAATTTTCAAAAAAAAAAAGGTCCTACCCAAAAATATTAAAACCGCGGGTTTAATCTAAAAAAAAAGGTTAAAGACTCAAACTAGCTAAGAAAACTGGTTTTTCTAGGCTTTTGGTTCCCCAGAAGCCCAGATCTTCCCAGCACCTTAGTTCCAGTGAACCCCCTTACCAGGAAGCTCGAGAAAAAATCATTTACCAAGAAAAAGCCGGAAGTTACATAGAAAAAAGGGAATGGCGGTATGTGTAGAGGAAAAAAATATAAACAAGAGCAAAAAAACATGGATCTCTGGAATAGCTCGACAGCTAGAGGAGATGAGAAGCTAGAGGGAGGAAGGGGGTCCCCGCTTCACATGCAAACGCACATGTTTACTTCCCCCCGCCGCTAGCTGGCTAACAACCCCCCTCCGTGCCAAATTTGTTCCGTGTTCTGTTTTTTTTTTCGCTACTAACTAATGAGGATGACTAACTCGTCGGGTTTGAAAAAAAACCCGGCGGGTTAAAATCAAATAATTCAAGAAAAGAAGGAAAAATCAAATGATTTCGTAAAAAGAGGGCAGATGACCAGTGGCGCGTGTTATGTCACCAGAGAACACGAGAGCACATGTGCCGAAGACATTGTAGTCATTGGGGGGAAAACTGTAAATATCAATAAATACAGACGAGGTCTTTGAGTTTTTGTGTCTTAGGGTACTCTAGGGGATCTGGGAAACTTAAAACTGGACCTTGGGACCTGGAAATTCGAGAATGTGGAGTCCTGAGTTTTCAAAAAAGTATAAACAAGCCTAGGTTTAAATTTTTTCTGGAAATTGGGTGCTTACTAGGGGGTCAAAAATAAAAATTTTCCAAAATAGGTCAACATTATACTCATTTTGAAGTTCTTGACACCCTGAAACCAAAAAACAAGGTTTCAAAGCATGAAACCAAGTTTAAAGGCCCCCTGGGGCATTTTAAAATATTTTTATCTAGTTTAAAATAGACCTTTGGCCTAGAAACCCTAAAACTAGGCCACGGGACCTAGAAATTCGGACTCGCGGCGTTGCGAGCTTCCAGAAAAGTATAACCATGCCTAGGTTTCAATTTTTCTGGAAATTGGGTCTTACCCCGACTTTAAAGGCGCAGAGGTAGGTCAAAAATGGAATTGCTCCAAAATAGGCCATGATTACACTTTTCTGAACCGGAAAAACGCCTTGAATTCGAATATCATGGTCCCAATCCTTGAAATTGAAGATAGGGACATTTTCCCAAATGCCCACTAGCCTAAAAACCCAAAAAATCCATTTTTTTTTAATTCCATGAAAATTATGGTTTTCCGAACCAGAAAATCACCCCGAATACGATTCTGATGGTCCCAGGGCTTAAATTTTCCATTTTACGAGTATTGGACTAGGTAGGCTTAAGGCTTAAGAAAAAACAATTTTTAGTATGAAAACACTCTCTCCCTAGTACATTGTTGTAAACTGTAAACACTGAACACTTAAGAAGGACGACTAGTTCCAAAAAAATGATACGAAAAGTGTACGTTCCGCTATTTTTCCCGAGGAAGACGTCAATAATCATATAGTCCTTGGAATATAGGACGCCTGCACTTTTGTTATTTTGAAAATTAGGGATGCCTTGTGAACTAGTGCTATGTTCTAGGGGCCTAGTCTAGGGACCATTCTAGGAAAAAGAACAACAAAAATGACGTGGGGGAGGCTTGCTCATAATAAATGGGGATATTTTTATTTTTAGACCGGCGGTCTAAAATCTAAATAATTTAGGCCGACGGTCTAAAATTTCTCATTCCCTTACTCCTGTGCTAAGAGATGCTCATAATAAATATAAATATTTTTCTATAGCAAGGGGGTTATTAATTTCCTCATGATACCCAATGCTTAGCCTGGGAAGGTCTAAGGAAAAAGTTAACAACATGACGCAAAATTTCCTCATTGCAAAGAACAAAAAACAAAAAGAAAAGAAGAAGATTGATAAGAAAGTAGTATAGTGTAATATTATTTTTTTTTGTTGAACGAGAGAAAGAGAAAAGACATTTCTCTTATCTTCTTCTTCCTCCCGGAAAGAGACGGAAATAGCACTTTTTATTGTTTTTCTTGTCATTGAAATTGAAGTTTAAATCTAGAGAAGTTTCTATAAAAATGGGTTTTGCAAAAATGGCGGTTTTGGTGGGCGAGAGTGGGCAAAAATTGCAAAAAAGCGGAAATTGGCTAGAAATGGAAAAATGACCAAAATTAATTTTTTTGAATTTGGGCAAAAATAGCTAGTTTTGGTGGGCAAAAATTGCAAAAACAACTGAAATTGCCGAAATCGGCTAAAAATGAGAAAAATGGCTTTTCAGCAAACTTGACCAAAGTTAGGGGGATTTGGTGGGCAAGAGTGGGCAAAATAGTACATTTCTTCAGAAATTTCTAAACTTTCTAGAACCACCAAAAATGAGTTTTTAGCTAATTTTGGGCGAACTAGCTAGTCTTGGTGGGCAAAAAGTAGGCAAAAAATGAAAAATTAGCCAAAAAATCAAGAATTTCAAAAATTCTAAAAATCCCAAAATTCTCAAATAACCATGAAAACTGATTAAATCTACCCTAAAATCACGACAAATTTGAAAAATAAAGCTTTAAAATCGCTTTAAAAACCCACCAAAAACCACCGTTTTGGTCACCAAAAAGTCTGCAAAATTGACCAAAAAAAGTGGAATTGGTCAAACTTCATTGATCAACATACAAGGTTTCTCTTAACCTTTTTTCGGATGACAAAAACCTATTCGTCTAAATTGTAGTCTTCCCTCAGCAGAGAAGACTACAAAAAACACTTGATTCATTGCATTTGTTTTGTTTTTTTTTCTTTGAATTCACTCCTCTAGACTCTTCTAAGCCAAAAATAATAATAAGACACCAATCAAGAAAAAAACAAAACAAAGGAAATTAGTGGAACACAACAAGATCAATCGTCATTTTGTTTAGCAAACAAACAAAAATCGTCTAGATGGCTAAGGGTAGTGGAGACGCAGACGGCAAAAGGGAAACTTTCCGCAGATGCCTGCCATTGAATTAAAAATCATACATCACACCTCAACGAAAGTGTTTACTACAAAGTTCACATTGGATTAGAAATTCGAGGGAACAATTTAGTAGGCGATTTTAGGGGGTCAGAGTGGAAAATTTTGAAAACCAAAGGAAACTGATATCAGAATCGTGTTCAGGGCGTATTTCTGGTTCAGAAAAGTAAAATCTTGGCCTATTTTGGATCAACTTCATTTTTGACCTACCTATGCGCCTTTAAAGTACTTTCGAACCCCTAGAACTAGCTCAATTTGGATCGGAGCACCTCGAAACTATGTTAGCTAGATTAAGGACGTTGAGAGCTTCAAATTGAGTATAATCTTGACCTATTTTGGAGTAACTTCATTTCTGACCTACTTATGCGCCTTTAAAGTCGGGGTAAGACCTAATTTCAAGAAAAAATTAAACCCAGGCATAATTATACTTTTCTAAAAGCTCTCAACGCCCCGAATCCGAATTTCCAGCTCTCGTGGCCTAGCTTTGAGTTTCTAGGCCAGAAGGCTTATCTAGCCTGGAGAGTAGGAATATATAATAGAAAAAGGTCCCGAGAGCCTAAAACTCTATTTTAGGCTTCGGGACCTTGTTTTTCGGATCCAGGGCGTTTAAAGCTTCAAAATGAGTATAATCTTGACCTATTTTGGAGCAACTTCATTTTTGACCTACCTATGCGCCTTTAAAGTCGGGGTAAGACCCAATTTCAAGAAAAAATTTAAAACCTAGGCATAATTATACTTTTCTGAGAGCTCTCAACGCCCCAAACCTGAATTTCCAGGCCTCGTGGCCTAGTTTCCGGTTTCTAGGCCACGAGCTAAAATTTTTTTTTTTCGAAAAAAAACCCGTCTATCATCAATAATTCTCCCCCTCAGGAAGTACAAAACGATTTTCGAAAAACAAGAAAAAGGCGCATTTCGAAAGATGCTATTTGTGTCTCCGTGTCCTTCAAAGCGTTCATTTCACTGAGTGACACACAAGGCTAGACGACGAGAGTCAGTGGTGGGTGCCGGCGGAAGAGAAAAGGGGGGGGGGGGTGAGTGGTACAGTGGGGTACGTGCCCTTGTGTGCCCCCCGGCACTCATGGCACTAACACTTTTTATTTACGGCGGCTAAGGGGGACATGTATTTTTGAGGGATGTTTTGGTCAGCTTGAGGGTGCAAGGACAGGCTAAGGGGAGCTAAGGCTGAGGGGTCTTTTTTCTGAAATTTTTTCTACTCTAAAAATTCAAAAATCTAGAAAAATCTATTTCCGGATTCAAAAATCATAATGTACACAGGCACACACAAGCGATCATGTACATATTTTTCATCCTGACAAAAAAATACTGTCTACCAATGTTGGTTGAAAACAGCGTTAGGAAGCTTAGTCTTTGGTGTCTACCCTGTTTAGGGAAGTTTTTTTTATTTGGGGAATTTCGGATTTTAAAATGACATAGCGGTTTTGCAGAGACTGTGCAACTTCAAATTTAGACCATGCGACACGAAAATTCGGATTCAGGGCGATGAGAGCTTTCAGAAAAGTATAATCATGCCTGGGTTTAAAGTTTTATTGAAATTGGGTCCTTACTATGGGGTCAAAAATGAAGTTGTTCCGAAATATGTCAAGATTATACTCATTTTGAAGACCTAGACGCCCTGAATCCGAATAACAAGGTCCCAAATCATGAAATCGAATTTAAGGCGCTGGGGGCTGTTTTCACTCCCCAGGCTAGATAAGCCTTCTGGCCTAGAAACCCAAAACCAGGCCACGGACCTGGAAATTCGGATTCAGGGCGTTGAGAGCTTTCAAAAAAGAATAATCATGCCTGGTTTTAAAATTTTTTGGAAATCGGGTCCCGCCACGATTTTAAAGGTCAAAATTGAAATCGCTCCAAAATAGGTCATGATTATACTCATTTTAAAGCTCTCGACGCCCTGATTCTAGCTAACATAGTTTCAGGGCCACCTGATCAAAATTTAGTCCCCTTAGCTGTCCTAAAAAACTTTAAAGGCGCATAGGTAGGCCAAAATTCAACATTTTCGAAAGTATGTCATGATTATACTTTTCTGAACCGGAAAAATGCCCTGAATTCGAAAAAAGTGGTCCCGAAGTATGAAATTGAGTTTAGGGAACAATTTCAAAAAAATTCCCATAGCCCTAAAAACCGAAATTCTTAAATTTTTGTAATTTTTAAATTCCACTGAAATTATGATTTTCCGAACCAGAAAATTGCTCTGAAAACGATTAGAATGGTCCCATGGCTCGATTTCTAAGATTTCGGAGGCTACCGCTTGAAATTCAAGGATAACTAGGAGTTTGAAAAAAATCTTTTTTTTTTTTGAAATTTTATTTCTTCCTGTCTTATCTTTTTTTCTAGATTCCTGAAATTGTTTCCAGTCTCATCACCAGTCAATAAAAATTTTTAATATCCAATTTTATTTTCATTTGTTCCTTTTGGTTCTCTGATGTCTTCTTCACTCCCAATCAAACTCCGGAAAACGAGAAGAAAACGAACAAAGCACGCATTTTTCTTATCATCATCTCTTTTTGTAATGTTTGTGTGTAAAGAATTGGTGAGTTCAGAGTATATCACAGAGAACGAGGAGAAAAAAAAAAAGAATTTTGCAGAACAAAAAATGTGGGAAAGTATGTAAATAGCTAGGGGGTGGGTTACTGTAGTTCTCATGATCGTTCAAATTCAATTTTTTGGGAAAACTACTATGAATTTTCATGTTTTTCACACTGTTTTTTCTTATTTCTACAGAAAAGAGCTCCAAAAATAAAAAAGAAGATAAGTGATTTTAAGTAGCTAGCTTACAACGCTTATAACTCGCTTCCTATCAGAGATACCAAAAAGTGGTCAACTAACAAAATGTGTAGTTTTTTATGCTGGACAATTCATTAGTCGACAACTTTTTGATAGCTTTAAAGGCTAGGGAGTTATAAGCGTTTGAAGTTGCGTGCTAAATTCGCCGTCCGGAAAAACGTTGTTTTTCAGTACTAATCTTCAAATAGGTATATCTCAGCAACTAGTGAAGCTATCAAAAAGTAATCAACTAACAAAATGTGTAGTTTTTTATGCTGAACAATTCCTTAGTTGACCACTTTTTCATAGCTTCAAGGATAACTGAGATAGCAGCGTTTAAAGTAGACTACTGAAAAACAAACTAGAAACTGAAATAAGGGAAAATTAAGCAATAGGAAATAAATAGAAAAAAGGAAGAAGAAGTAAAACTAAAATGAATAATTATGAGACTATTCTACAGTACTCTTATATACCATTCAAAAAGGGGGCGGAGTCAATATGGCTCCGCCCCTTTTTTGGTGGGAAGATGTCAAGAAAAGATTTTATCGCCTTATCTATCAAAAATGGTATCTAAATGTGCAGATTTGGTTGTTTTAATGTGAATATTTTACATTTGATATCTGAAGATTTTTTGATTTCAGAGAAAGATAAAAATGGATATTATAGTACTGCATGCAATTCAATTAGAGGTTTCACTTTTTTTTTTGGAGTTGCTAACTTAAAACGTCTATAACTCAGTTATCCTTAAAGCTAACAAAAAGTGGTTAACTAATAAATTATTCAGCATAAAAAGCTACACATTTTGTTAGTTGATCACTTTTTCCTAGCGCTTTCCACAACGAAGATAAGCGCGTTGAAGTTGCGCACTCCCTAGTTTCTTCAAACTCCTATATCTCGCTTGCTTTTACAGCTATCAAAAAATAATTAATTAACAAAGTATTCAGCTTGAAAAACTGCACATTTTGTTAGTTGACCACTTTTTGATAGCTTCACTCCTAGCTTAGTTATAGGCGTTTTAAGCTAGCTACATAAAACCGCCACCCTTCTTCGTCAGACACATAGATTTCTTTATTTTTTGTTAGTTGAATCTCTCAAACTTTATTGTATTGTGGACCAAATAAATATTTTATTATATCCCAAATTATTTTTTAAAAACATCATGACAAAGCGGACAAAAATTAAATCTTGCGATTTCTTGTTGATGAGCATGATGATGACATCGTTTACACATCCAGAAGCTGGTCTCGAAGATTGGTTCGCCAGATGCCACGCAGATTGGGAACTGAAAGTTCAAAAATGAAAAAACAAAAAGAAATACCCCAGGAGGGATTGAACCTTGGTACCTAGATTGGTAAGGGTGATTGAAAATCTCACTGAGCCATTTTTTCACTTTTTTGAAAATGATCAAAATCATCGAAATTTCGAAATTTCCTTGGTTTTCAGGGGTTTTAGAGGGTCCCGGGCTCATTTTTAGGGTCCCCGACCCTTAATCGCTCACCTTCGTCCCACATTTCATGCACTGTGTATCATAACGACTCATTTCGAAATCACAAGCAGTACAATGATTTTTGGTAGATGGTGGATTGACAGGGGGGTTTCTAAAACAAAAAATATTAATAAAAAAATTTCAATTAATTATTTATTACTTAGCAAAAAGCTGAAAAGAGAGATCTTTCATTTCCTCCCTCTCTGCCTCCGTAAACCCTTCATAAGTCTCTAATTTCATCATGGCTCTTGAACAAATCCGGAATTGTCCTGAATTAGCTGCAGCTAGAGCAATCATTTGATAAACTTCCGCTGGATCCAGGTAGTCTTCGTAGTCGGCGAGGATTAGGGAGGTTTGGAGGGCGGCTTCGATGCGGCCTGGAAAAAGGGTAATAAGTCGGTGGGGCGTAACTCTTGGGGAAAAGTTGCAACTAATGAAATGTAGAGCTTGTTAAGCTGATCAAATTGTTAGTTGACCATTTTTTGATAGCTGTTAAGGGAAGTGAGATATAAGGGTTTTAGTGGAGGGTGCAGACATTCTCCTTTCAAAAACTTTAAAGGGACATATCTCAGTTCTCGTTAGAGATATTAAAAAATGGTTAACTAACAAAATGTTGAGCATTTTAAGCTTAACAATTTGTTAGTTGATAACTTTTTGCTATCTTTCTTAGTTTTGAAGATACAGCCCATTTTCATAGTTTTTTTTTAAAAAAAAACTTTAATTTTAAAAAAATCAGAAAAAAAACTCAAAGCGAGTTTTTAATATTTGGGCTTTGTATCCAAAGATGTAAACAAGATCTTGTTATTTTTTAAAATCATCTTATTTTCAGTATGATTATAATTTATAGTTAGAGCTAGTGTGCCCATTCTAGCATTTCTTTTGAAGCCAAAAGGCGAAAACATGGAGTTTGAAAAAATCGTTCTTAACGTGCCTAAGCTTGCCGTAAACGTGCTAAAAAGGCAAATTCATATTTGATCTATAATCCCAAGCAGATAACAAGAAATGTGGCCGATTTTTGTTATTCCCTGCTCAAATGGCTACGTATGTTCTATTGACGTCATCATCTGAAATCTCTTCTAATCTCAGATTTTCCTCTTTTTGCAAACAATTTTTGTGTCTAGTCAGAATTGGAATTCCAAAAATAAGATTAGTAGACATATATAGAGTGTCTAGTTTGAATGTTAATAGAATATTCTCGTGAGCCCTTTGATCTCTCTAGAAATCTCTCATATGTACTCATTGACTCTTTTCGTTCTCTCATTTATTTCGTTTCCTTCAGAGCGAGCTATGGAGTTGCAAAGACCGCAAAAGTGTGAGATTTGTTATCGCGATTCGAACTTATTCAATTATGGTGTGAGTTATGTTTTAAGTGCCGGAAACGTGCCGAAAACGTGTCATAAGTTGAAAAGGCTATAATTCCAGTTTAAATCAATATTTTTAAACGACTAAAAAGTGGAAATGATAGCTCTTGACGAGCTTTACACGATGATGTAAGTGCCGAATGATATAATTAGGTTTTAAGCAAGTTACAAGCCTTAAAAGGCTCATAACTTTCTCCACAATTTATTTCAAAATTCAGTAAATAGTTCATTGTATAGATCTCATCAAAAGCTATCATTTTCCCCCCTTGCTCGTCTAAAAATATTGATTTTAAGCTGAGTTATAGCCTTTTTCATTTTCAGCTCGTTTTTGGAATAGAAATGGGCCGAAAAGACTCAAAAACATTCTGAAACCGTGCCGAAAACATGCCAAAATTAGCGCTGCGTCAAATGAACGCCAAACCCCTGCCAAAAAACTGAAAATTGTAAAAAAAATGGAAAAAGGACCAAAAAGTGCCACAAATGTGCCGAAAAAACTCTTCTAGGCCATAACTCCCTTTAAAATCGATTTTTTTAAACGATCAAGGAGTGAAAATGATAGCTCTCGATGAGATCTACACAATGGGCTAATTATCAATCAATTTGGTTGAGTTTGAAAAGAGTTATAGGTCTAAAAAGTTACTGGACTTTGAAAATACAGCCAAATTTGTCATTTTTCTACTTTAGCAGCCCATAACTCCCTTCAAACTTATTTTTTAAGCGGATGATTAGTCCATTCTGTAGATCTCATTAAAAGCTATCATTTCCACCCCTTGATCGTCTAAAAATATCGATTTTAAGCGGAAATGTAGCCTTTTTCATTTTCATTGATGTTTTGGCACATTTTCCCCTATTTTTGACCTTTTTCCGGATATTTCTTCCCAGGCACACTTTCGGCACACCAATTTTTAAAAAAATGTATACTTGAAGGCACAATGCTGCAATGCGTGCAAAATGTTCTTCCGCCGAGTGATCTCCCTCAAAACCCCACTAAAATCATGTGAATCAAGAGACGAGTGCTTTGACAACCCGACCGAGACAACCGAATGTCGAATCTGTCGATTTCAAAAGTGTATCACAGCTGGAATGATTCAAAATCAAGAGAAACTTCAACTACCATCAGTTCTCCAATTACTATCTCAACTCGAGTTTCATAAACGGAATATGTTGGAAGTGTGTCAGCCGCGAAGGGATTATACATATGAAGAGGTGATGGATGTGAATTCAGTTGAATTAGTGATGAAGAATCATCAATTCGGCTCGTCGGAATGGGAAGAAATGACACAAATTGCGACGGTTGACTTTTTGAAGCAACTCAATTTCACTCGCATTTTTACATCATCGGATTTGAAGGCGTTTCTTAAAGGCGCGTATCTTAACTGTGCGCTTCTCTCAACTGCATTTCATTATTACTCATTGAAATCCGGAATTATCTCGTTTCCGGGTGGATTCGATGTTTGTCCGAAGGAGATGGGTATTGTCACTAGCTTAAATCCGAAGTTCGAAATTGGCATTAAATCGCGGTTGATTGGGAGGTTGGCCGAACTTCAGGTGACTAGGGAAGAGTTTCTGCTGACCAATATGATATTTATTTGTAATCCAGGTGAGCAAATTATTAGTTGGGAGGGTGCCGGAAAGCCGGAAAAAAGGTCGAAAATAGGGGAAAACGTGCCGAAAGCGCGGCAAAAATTAAAATGACTATAACTCCCTTTAAAATCGATATTTTTAAACGATCAAGGAATGAAAATTATAGCTTACGATGAAATCTACACAATGAACTAGCTACTGGGCTATGTTATTGAGTTTAAAGAAAGTTATATGACTTAGAAAACCACAATTTCTTTTTCTTGATGTTTGAAGGCTCATAACTCGGTCCAAACTTGTTTTCAAGTCATCATGAATAGTTCATTGTGTAGATCTCGTCGAGCGCTTTCATTTTCACCCCTAGATCGTCTGGAAATATTGATTTTGAAGGAAGTTATAGGCCGGCCCGTTTCAGCCCGTTTCCGCTCACCGGAGATTAGGCCCCTGCTCCCCTCACTAACTCTGGCTACTTGTCAATTACTTTGTAGTTTGAAATTAGGTTTCAAGCGAGTTATGCGCCTTTAAACCGGCTAATTTTGAAACTTGATCTAAATTTCTAGGTCTGCCTACTTTAAAGGGCTATAACTCTTCCCAAACTCAACCAAATTGACTGAAAACTAGTCCGTTGTGTAGGTCTCATCAAAAGCTATCATTTTCACTCCTTGATCGTTTAAAAATATTGATTTAAACTGGAATTATAGCCTTTTCAACTTATGACACGTTTTCGGCACGTTTCCGGCAGTTTTGACGCTAGCGATTTGCGTAGTTGACAAGGTTTTGGCACATTTCTCACTTCACTAAGGGATTTAAAACTTTTTCACTTTCGGCACGCTTTCGGCACGCTCCAGGATCATTTTTACTATAAAAATTTCAAATTCAAATATTTTGGCACGTTTACGGCACCTTTACACCAACTTGACTTCACTCTTTCATCTTCCTACCAATAACATCAACTTTCAGTCGTACCAAACATATCGAAAACCGGTTGTCTCCTGCTATCCGTCTACCAACAAATCTACAGTAACCTCCTCTTGAAACACTGCCAATTGACAAACCCCCGTAATGCCCCATCCCGTTTTACCGATCTACTCTCGTTATCTCATATCGTTGCAAAGACAAAAGGAGATATTACTACGACAGTGTTATTGCTGAATTTGTATCAACCGAATATGAAATGGAAGGATATTGTGAGAAGTGCAATCGACTATTTGTTGAAGAATTGAACGAGAAATATAAATTTTTTGAATTTCAAAAAAAAAATTTTTTTTTGTTAATTTGAAGCAATATATCTCTAAAACTAAGAGAGATAGCAAAAAGTTGTCAACTAACAAAGTATAGCTTTTGTTACAAGCTATATTTCATTAGTTGACCATTTTTTGATATCTCTCAAAATAACCGAGTTATAGCTGTTTTAACAACACAGCTATATTCTCAAAGCTACCAGTGCCTCTAGCTCCACCCAACTTCCAAAAGCCATTTCTCCCTTGTCTTAAGAGCTATCAAAAAGTGGTCAACTAACAAAATATAGCTCTTGTTACAAGCTATATTATATTAGTTGACCATTTCCCGCTATCTCCAAAAATAACCGACTTACTACTAAAAAAGTGTTTCAATGCCAACATCATGAAATGAAAAGCTTCCGCTCCTCTCCAAGTGTTCTCCAGGATTCTTATTTGATCAACTGTGAGGCCAAGTTCGTCGTCTGGAGTGTCTTCTGGGTGCATCTAGAAATTTTTTTTCGGAAGGCTTAAAGACTTAGCTAGGCTTACATCTCTCCGACTAGCATATTTACTTGATGATCTATGACTCTCCACCAGAATCGCTGCTAAGACATAGCATTCTTTTAGATCAGCAATCGGCTTCATTTTTTCTCTTCTATCATTTGCAATCTAAAAACTTCCCCTATTATAAGGGCAATTCCCCCTAAGGTACCTCAAAAGCAATCTTAGCCGCATCCAGAAACCTCCCAGCTCTCATATACAATCCAAGAGCGCTCACCGACTTCTCATCACTAATCCCTTTCATATCCTCAGCGTATTTTTCCATAAAAACATCCACAATTTTTAAATGATTTCCATCTGCGATGGAATGAGCTTTTTGCCAGTGGTTAAGCTCTATGCAAATGTCCAGCGCTTTCTGGGGTTGTCTTCGTTTGATATAGCAGTCGACGGCTGGGTCGCAGAAGCCATAGGAGGCGAAGGTGTCGCCAAGGAGCTGGAAATGGGAGATAGGAGAGGGAGAGAGTGCAGAGAAGCGAGAGAGACTAGATTTATATCTAAGGGAGTTAGAGAGCGCAGAGAAGCTAGACAACTAGCAATTAAGAGAGCGCAGAGAAGCTAGGCAAGCTAGGGAGATAAGGAGAGCGCAGAAAAGCTAGGGAAATAGAGAACCAAGAGGCTAAGAGAGCGCAGAGAAGCTAGAGAGACTAGATTCATATCTGAGAGAGTTGGAGAGCGCAGAGAAGCTAGAAACACTCACATCCAACCAAACATTATCCGGAGCCAAATTCCTCGCCAAAACCTCCAAATCCCCAAACTTCTCCGCCTTAACCATACAATCAATCTGCATTCCAGTGTCACCACACTTATCAAAACTCTTCATCGCCTCCTCCCATTCTAAATTCTCATATTGATTCTCTGCAATTTCTCTCCACGCTTCTTTCTTCGCTTCCTCATCGCCATCCCCTTTGATTAGCTCGAAAACCGGGACGTACTCGCTGATCTTTTTGTACATGTCAACGGCGAGGTCTCTGGAAAAAGAAGGGATGGGTGCCGGAAGTGTGCCAGGAGCTTTCCGAGGTATAGACTAGTAACTAGCTAAAAAACGAGTAGAGACGTGCCGAAAAAGTGCCGAAATCGTGCCAAAAACGAAAATGGCTATAATTTCCTTTGGAATCGATATTTTTAGGCGATCAAGAAGTGAAAATGATAGCTCTTGATGAGATCTACACAATGATCTAGACAATGTTTTTGGCTCAAGAAAATGAGTTTGAAGAGAGTTATGCGCCTTTAAACCGGCTAATTTCAAAATTTGACCTAAATTTCAAGGTCCAGTAACTTTCTAGACCTGTAACTCTTCTCAAACTCAACCAAATTGACTGATAACTAGTTGTGTAGATCTCATCAAAAGCTATCATTTTCACTCCTTGATCGTCTAAAAATATCGATTTTAAGCTGAGTTATAGCCTTTTTTCAATTTTGGCACGGTTTCGGCACATTTCTGACCTTTTTTGGTCAAACTAAGGGGGCTAAAGTTTTTTTGTTTTTGGCACGATTTCGGCACACTTTGGGCACTCTTCCTGCCTATTTTTACTATAAAAATCTAAAATTCAAGGTTAATTCCAGGTCTAGGCACATTTTCGGCACCCATTTTTTTTTTCATCGAAAAATAGTGTCCGGGACGCTTCCGGCACCCTCAGGACTCACTTCCTATCACACAACAAAAAAGTGTCCTTCGCCTCATCCAACTGCTCCCCAAACGCCAAAATCTCCGCATTTTTCAATTCCATTAACGGAATCTGACTAATCTGTCTAACGAATTGAATTCCCGAGTAGTCCTGAAGCTTAACAAAAGCGTATTCAGCATGATCGAATCGATGTTTCGACACTGCCCATTTGGCTATCATTGTCCACAACTCGGCATGGGGACTCTTCTCAGCGTACTCAATCGCATCTTCGATCTTAGAATTATTCAAAAGATTGACTAATTCCAGTTTAGCTTTTATCATAATCTCCTGAACAACGTTCTTCGATGGATTCTGTGGTGTCAAAAGAATACTGTTCATGTTAACCGTTCGAACCACGAGATCCTTGAACGACCCGATTTCTCCACTGACATTTTGTTGTTCTGTTAATCCGGTCCCATCGTAAATTGTAATATTATTCTTGTTTTTGAAAACGAGCATATTGCTATCATCCTGATCCCATTCGTATCCCCAAACCTCTTTTTTATCGCTGAAGAATGTTTGTTGGAGTTCTTCTCCGATAAAATCGTAGATAGTCAAGGAGCATGGGAGATCTGCAAATTTTTGAGTTGGGAAGGTGCCGTAAAGGTGCCGGAATGGTGCCAAACGCGAGCTGAAAATGTGCCAGACACCTAGAATCAAAGTTGTCAAAGGTGTGCCAAAAATGTGCTGAAAATGTGCCAAAAACTCGCTGAAAATGAAAATGGCTATAACTCAGCTTAAAATCAATATTTTTAGACGATCAAGGAGTGTTTTCTTAATCCAGTAACTTTCTAAACCTTTAACTCCTTTCAAACTCAACCAAATTTACTGTTAACTAGTCCATTGTGTAGATCTCATCAAGAGCTATCATTTTCACTCCTTGATCGTCTAAAAATATCGATTTTAAGCAGAGATATGGTCAAAAATGGTTTTGGCACGGTTTCGGCAACTTTTCGGCACTTTTCAAGGCTATTTTTCATTTTATTAATTTTTAGTGTCTTGGCATGCTCCCGGCACACTTCTCGCACCAAAATAAACAAAAACTCACGATTCTGATCCATCTTAATCACTGCTAACCGAGAAAAATCACAATTCAGCTTCATTGTCTCTACCAACGGGGTTACTGGGTATTTATGAGTGATTATTCCATCTGCTAGGTTAACACGATAAATTCCACCGTTTTTTAGAGCCATGAGGAAGTAAGTGTCACCGATGCAGATGGCACAGATATGGCCACCGATCTGGAAACGTTATTTGAGGGGGTACCGAATTAGGAATAGTTATCATGGGCTAAAAGTTGTTGGAGTGGATTAAGAATAGCCTAAACTTCATTTTTGTAGTTGACCACTTTTTTCGGGAACCAATTTTAAGCGATTTATAGCCTCTACCACTTTAAATGACGCTTTTTCTCTGTGCCCTCCACAAAAACCCTTATATCTTCGTTCCCTTTACAGGTATCAAAAAACGGTTAACTAATCAAATATTGGTAATTATAAGAGCTATATTTTGTTAGTTAACCATTTTTTGATAGCTCTTAAACTAGAAGAGTTACAGCCATTTTAAATTGCACCTGTTTAAAAACATCCTCTCTCTCTCTCTGTACCCTCCACTAAAACCCTTATATCTTCGTTCCCTTTACAGGTATCAAAAAATTGTCAACTAATGAAATATTCAGTTTTAAATTTTGCACATTTTTGTAGTTGATCACTTTTTTTGAGAATCATTTCTAAGCGACTTATAAGCCATGCAAAACCACCTTTCTTAATTAAGGCTTACCTGTCTCCTGGATCCAAAATCCACCTTCCTTTGCTGCTCTTCCAGCGTATACTTCTCTGACTCTGGCTTCCCTGGAGCGGCTCCCTCGATGAACACATTCATTTTAGGGATAACAAAGTGCCAAATGAAGTATTGTGTCTCGCTGGCGGCAACGGCGCAAGAGTCGTTGACACATAAGAATTTCGGGGTGACTTCTATTACAATGTAGTCGAGAGTCGTGCCAATGCAATTGGAGAGTTCGCAGATGAACTGGAATTTTTTTTTTTTTTTTTTTTTTGAAATTATTTTTGGGCCGGGTCAGCAGAAGGGAGGAGGAAAAGACTTACTTTTCCAGTTAAGACAATGGATCGTTCGATGCTATCAGCCTGAAAAAAGATATAGCGTTAAAAATAGGCTGAAAATGTGTCGGGATGGTGCCGGGAGGGTGCCTAAACCGTGCCAAAATCAAAAATTACTATAACTTCTTTTGAAGCCAAAATCAAGTTGAAAACGTGCCAAAACTTAGTATAACTATAACTTCCTTTAAATTTGAGCATTTTTGACGATCTAGGAGTGAAAATGATAGCTTTTGATGAGATCTACACAATGGACTAGATATTAGTCAATTTGGTTGAGTTTGGAGCGAGTTATAGCCCTTTGAAAAGACGGGATGTAGAAATTAAAGCAAAAATTAAGAGTTTCCTACTTTAGAAGCTTATAACTCGCTTCAAAATCAACCAAATTGTTTGATAACTCGTTCATTGTGTAGATCTCAGCAAAAGCTATCATTTTCACTCCTTGATCATCTAAAAATATCAATTTTGACGCTAGTTAGAGCCCTGTCAAGCTATATAAGTGTTTTTACTCACTTCCTTTGTTTTAGGGTAACGGCACGATTTGGGCACGTTTTAGGCTTATTTTAAACCCATTTTCAACTCATTTCCAAAAAAAATGATTCTAGCCCGGCACATTTTCGGCACATTGCCTAAATGAAAGAATCTTACCTGTATATTAGCAAAATCGGTATCCGGTGACTGCTTGATCTAAAAAAACTATTATTGCCTAAACTCATCCTTCCGAGACCTACCGTACTCTCCTCATGCCTCCTTGCCACCACACAATGAGTTTTATAAAAAGCGATATTCTCGAAATATCTGATATAAGCCTCTTTTCTCTCCTCAGTCTTATAATCAAAGTACATCAGAGAATACAAGAACATTTCCTCTCTTTGAAAAGCGTAGATTATCGTGTTTTCAATGAGTCCCCATTTGAATTCGGGACGGACGTTGGCGATGAGAAGGCTGTTGTCGGAGGAGATGGCCATGCGGAAGCCGCTGGCGTCCCAGCTGATCCCGGTGAACGAGGCGTCTATCTGTTTGCAGTAGCCAAGGATCTGTAAGAAGGTTTGTATCTCGGTTAGGGTAACTGCTACTAAACAATGGTTAACTACAAAAATGTTAAGCATAAAAAACTGAGCATTTTGTTAGTTAACCACTTTTTGATAGCTTTAACGAGAGCCGAGATATAGACGCAGTCCTCTATTATCTGCGGCTGGACGCCACTTCAAACGCTCATAACTCCCTAGCCGTTGATGTCACAAAAAAGTTGTCAACTACAAAAATGTTAAGCATAAAAAACTAGACATTTTGTTTGTTGACTACTGTTTGATAGCTCTAACAAGAACAGAGATATAGACGCAGACAGTAAGCCGCTCTAGCCTCCTCCATTCTCTGCGGCTCGACTCAACTTCAAACGCTCAAAACTCCCTAGCCGTTGAAGTTTAAAAAAAGTTGTTAACTAATAAATTATTTAGCATAGAAAGTTACACATTTTGTTAGTTGACCATTTTTGATAGCTTCACTAATTGCTGAGATATACTCATTTGAAGATAAGCGCCAGAAAACGACGTTTTTCCGGACAGCCAATTTAGGACGCAACTTCAAACGCTCATAACTCCCTAGTCGTTGAAGCTATCAAAAAGTTGTCAACTAATCAGTTGTTCAGCATAAAAAACTACACATTTTCTCAATTGACCATATTTTGATAGCTCTTACCCCAAAAGAGTTATAGCCGTTTGAAAAGACATCCCGACTTGAACGCTTACCCTGCGCAACTTCAAACGCTCATAACTCAGTTCCCCTTATAGCTATCAAAAAACTATCAACTAACAAAATACTCACCTTTTTATTCTCTACATTTCCCTAGTTAACAATTCTCCCCTATCTCCACTCCCCCCAAAGTTACAAAGCCCCCAAAAACCCCACCTGTCCATAAGCGGAAATCAAATAAACAAGCGATCTCCTTGAGTTCTCCTTATCCGATTCCGTCCCACAAATCGCAAGGAACGCGCCGTTCGGCGACCATTTTCCACCGGTGATCTTCATTTTTAAACGGACCACAATGGAATCTAAAATTGGTTACTGTAGTGTTGACCAAGATAAAATGGTACCTGGATCATTGATATTCCTCATCAATTGAAGCACTCCTCTTGAATAAGCCACCACAAATCTCGGTCTATCCGTCGGCACCGGTTGGTTAGGCTCTGGATTCTTTTCTATTTCAATCGTCTCTCGGATCGGCTGTCGTTTCGGATAGTTATTGAAAATCGCTGTTCCATGAACCTCTTTCTCTTTTTCTGCTTCTTTAGCTTTCATTTTGGTGGCTTGTTCCATCACAGCTTTGGATTTTCGAATGGGACTCCAGTAGGACATGAATACGATCTCTTCGCGGTGGTCTCCTAAAGAGTACTGTACTTTAGGATGGGCTGAGAGGTTAACCTACTGCTCCGAGCCAAAGCTTGCTCCAAGTCGACATTTTCCAGGCATGGAAGGTCCAGGTCCAGCTGAAACTTATTTAGTTAGGGGTACTGTAGCCAAGAAAACCCACCACATGATTCCCCTCCTTATCCACAGCAAACACTTTCCCTTCAGTCGTCCCAAATATAATCATATCATCAACGGGGGACCATGTACAGGTTTCTAGCTCCGCCCCCAGATCCTTATTCCAGACACGACTCCCGTCTTGGGTTCCGACTATGACGTCACCATCGGCATAGGCAATGACGATGAGATTACCATCCATACTCCAACCGATCCCAACTACTGCGCTCTTGTTTCTAAATGAGGGGTTAGTTTTGAGGGAGCGGCACGGTGCCGGGGTTGTTGGAGTGGATTAAGGACATCAAATGACATTTTTGCAGTTGACCTTTTTTTTGGAAAATTAATTTTAAGGGTAGTCTTAAGGCGTTGAAAGTTGCTTTATTTAAAACGCTATTATCTTAGTTCTTATAAGAGATATCAAAAAGTGCTCAACTAATGAAATTTTGCTCATAATAAGGGCTATATTTTGTTAGTTGACCACTTTTTGATAGCTCTTACAGTAACCGAGATATAGACGCAGACAGTCTGGCCTCAATTTTTCTCTGCATTTTAACTTCAGACGGTCATAACTCAGTTCCCCTTACAGCTACCGAAAAGTTGCCAACTAACAAAATATTGCTCATAATAAGGGCTACATTTTCTTAGTTGACCACTTTTTGATAGCTCTCACCACAGCCGAGTTATAGGCCCTTGAAAATTGGTTATTTATTTGACTGGAGCTAGTCAATTTATGGTTTTGGTGAGGCTAAGCGATTTTGTAGTTTGTAGTCTTAACCTCATCAAATAATTATTGAAACTTTGCTGCTGCTGCCAGTCAAAATTTTGGTGAGGCTAAGACTACAAACTACAAAATCGCTTAGCCTCACCAAATTTTAAATTCTGCTGTTAGCAGAACTAGTGTATTTTTAAAAACGCTCTTATCTCAGTTCCCATAAGAGATATCAAAAAGTTGTCAACTAATGAAATATTGCTCATAATAAGAGCTATATTTTCTTAGTTGACTACTTTTTGATAGCTCTCACCACAGCCGAGTTATGGGCTCTTGAAAATTTCTCATTTCAGTAACAACACTTAAAAAGTGAACACTTGTCATTTCTATTTTCAAGGAACTCCCCCTAATATAGTGGCACCCCTTTGAAACCCAGGTATACCTATTATTAACCATTTCCTCACACCATTGCTCGTTAACCGCTCCCCAAACAATGATCAACCCAGAAGCATCGCTAGTTGTGAGTTTTTGAAAGTTCTCGTTCCAAGCGGCGTGTAGTACGGTACCTGGAAGGATTATCCATATGACAAGGATTACGGTAGCTAGTCCTCAGAGGGATTACGGTAGTTAAACTTCTTAACTACCGTACCCCCTCTCAATCCTATGGTAGCTAAACTCACTGCTATGCCCATCCAACGCCTGATTCACCACCAACGCGTTCTTCACAAAAATCAGCTTGCTATCCGTTGGATCCAACCCGATCCGAACCACTTTCAACGTGCCAACCCCTCCGCCACACGCGATAAAATTCGCGTTGAGATTCCATTCGACGAATTTTAGTTGGGAGTGCTCACCCATATTGAACTATAATACAAGCTATTGATGCCTAGCTAAGCTACAGTAATACCCACCTTTCTTGTGATATGCAAACTCATTTTATTGATCGTTTTCTCGTTGAAATTCGCCATGGTATTCAGATTCAGTTGACGCGCCATCTTTTATCGATAATCTTAGCCGACGCTTCTCGGCTCGCTATTACCATGGTAACTCGTCAACAAGGTGTAATTAGTGCTCTTGGGACCTTTGGGCGGGGCTTAGCAAGTTCGCTCTACTGGACTGGTGGGGGGAAGGGGGCCTCTTCGGCTATCCTAAACAGTTATATTAATTACGGAGGGTGCGAGAGAAACAAAGCGGCCAGGTCACCCCCTCTCTCTCTCCGGGAGGGCAAGGCTCGATCAACAATCGATAAATAATGTTCCGGTTACTGCATCTACCATTGGTCCCAATCAAGGAGGTTATGGAGATGATGGATGCTTCTGAATTGTAAGTTTTGAAAAGGTTACTGTACTTTTTTGTTTTGTTTAGACTCAGCTTATCCAGTTGCAATGGGAAATTGCGCGCAATGGCGGAGAGTACGCCACAGGTCAAATCGTTTTTTTATTTGTCGTTTGAACAGAAGTGGGCGATGAATTGTGCGGATATGTGAGTGGAAATTTTTCTTGTTGAAAATTGAGTTTTTTTCTGAAAATCACTTTAAAAAAATAGAAAAATAGTGGGTTTCGCGGGGTTTTAGTGGATTTTCTCGAAAACTAAAAGAGCAATTGATCTGAAAATTTTTTTAGGTGTTGAGAAAGACTTTTTGAATAAGTAGAAAAATTTTTAAGTCGATTGGAATCCTTTAACCTAGTTAAAAATTGAATTTTTCCTGGAAATCGCTAAAAATACAAGTTTTCCGGGGTTTTTAGTGGAATTTCTCTGAAATTTATGAACCGATTGATCTGAAATTTTGCTTGGATATTTTCAGAAGCTTTATTAGTACGTAAAAAAAATTTCAAGATGATCAGAATACTGTAAGTCGGATAAAAATTGGAATTTTTCGAGGTATCCTTGATAGTAGCTGTAATTGACGACTTAAAAATGGAATTTTTCTGTAACTAAAAGGCCAATCGATCTGAAATTTTGTTTGGATATACTAAAAGACCCTGTTGATAAATGAAAAAAAATTTCAAGACGATTGGAAACCTTTAACCTAGTCAAAAAATTAATTTTTTCCTGGAAATCGCTAAAAATTCGGAGTTTTCGAAGGTTTTAGTGGATTTTCTCGAAAACTAAAAATCCAATTGGTCTGAAATTTTTACCAGATAATCAGGAAACTTTTATTTACATGCCCAAAAAATTTCAAGTCGATCAGAATACTGTAAGCCGGTTAAAAATTGAATTTTTCCTGAAAAACGCTGAAAACACCTGATTTCCTATGTTTTTTGTGGAATTCCTCGAAAACTAAAACACCGATTAGGCTGAAATTTTGCTGGGATCTACCTAGAAATTTTGGTGGTTAGTAGAAAAAATTTCAAGTCGATTGTTAACATTTAACCTAGCTAAAAATTGGTTTTTCTCGAAAATTACCTGAAAAATAGTATTTTTGAGGGTTTTTGCAGATTTTCTCTGGAATTTATGAATCGATTGGTCTGAAATTTTGTTCCAGCATACCTATAAATCCTGTTAATACGCCCAAAAAATTTTAAGTCAATCCGAATTCTCTAACCCAGTCAAAATCTATATTTTTGTCAGAAATTAGTGAGAAACAGCGTTTTTCGAAGGGTTTTTGGAATTTCTCTAAAACTAAAAGACGGATTGGCCTGAAATATTGTCTTGATATATCTTAAGACCTTGTTAACACACCCAAAAATTTTCAAATCGATCCGAATCCTCTAACCCCCTTAACAAATACAGTTTCCCCAAAAAACATCGAAAAGTACCTTTTCCTAGCAGATTTTGTGGATTTTCTCTAAAACTAAAAACCGGATTGGCTTGAAATTTTGTCTAAATATAATTCAAAACATTGTTAACATAAGTAAAAAAATTTCAAATTGATCTGAATCCTCTAACCCCCTTAACAAATTCAGTTTCTCCAAGAAATCCATGAAAATCCATGGAAACCCCGAATTTTCCAGTATAACTGCCATTTCCCTTCATCCAAATTTCCCTTCAACTTTAAAAAAAAAAACCCCAACTTCCAGATTCCAACTCCTCCATCTCCACTCGGACTACTCTAAATTCCTCCGCGTCAACCCCATCTTTTTCAACGTCTCCATAGGATCAAGGCTAGGGATTGAGATCCGTCTCAAAGATGATCGTGTTTTGAAATGGTTGATTTATTCTGAATTCATTGGTGACGTGGAGAAGAACCATGGGAAGCTGTATTTTATCAAAATAGAAGAGGTCATGGTCCCTGGGATTCTTAAAGAGAAAGGAGAGCTGGTTACCTTCTGGAATGATCGATTGGAAGGTTTCAAGACGATTCTAGGATATCTCATCAGAAAATTCAGAATTAGAGTTGACTCCCTAACCATCGAAAAAGGAAATCACCAAGAATTCTCAATGGAACTAAAATCAATAATCAATTTCATTAACTACCGTCAGAATTGTTATGGAAATGTGAAAATCGATGAGAGGCGTGGCTTGCTCACCCTAAAAGATCTCGATTTCCTCAATAAAAACGTCACTGCCTTCTCGAAATTCTCCCGATTAGGAGAAAGAACCATTGAAAGTGTACCGGAGAGGGTTATCGAGGCTAAGCATCTGCTCATTAGCTATGCTTACTGGTTCCGGTTAGATCATCTGCAAATGACTAATTGTGTTTTTGTGAATATTGTCAATACTTGTATTGATAATCAGGATATGAGTGATTTGGTAAAACATTGGATTTTCGGGAGGTTTCCCAGGCTGAGACATATCAAAATTAAAGGGAGGGATGTCAAGATAGGGAGGATTTTGGAGCCAAGTATCAGGAGATTTGGGTATATAAGGAATGCTTATTATAAATTGTAAGCTTAAAAAATCAGTAATAATTTTTTTTAATTAAGAAAAAAATTTTTTCAGAGAAAACGAGGAACAAGTCCATATTGGAGTGGGCGTCGTCATCCGACCCAATGACCAAGCTGCTACAGTAATCTACCCACGAAATCGGCTCAAAAGACTGAAAACTTTCGAAATGGTAGTTTGGCCCGACTTCGATGGCTTTAACTACGACAGAAATGCGGTTTTTTTGATTTGAGCTAACGCGCTCTATTGATAATTCACTTTATTTAGGGTATAACTTTGTTTAGAGAAGAGATAGGGGGAAATGGTCAACTAGGAAAATGGAGAGAATTTCAAGGGGAATATTTTGTTAGTTGACCATTTTTTGATAGGATTGATGGCAAGGGAGTTATAGGAGGTTTTGTGTGATTGGGTTAATTTAGATTACGGTAGTTGGGGTTTTTCAGTTTTTCAGTTTTTTTCAGTTTTTTTTTTGGTTTTTTAAGGTGGAAAGTGTCATTTTTATTGTATTTTAAGAGCTAGTCTGGTGTAGAATATCCTTTTTTGGAAATTTTTTTGTGATTCCTGTGTAATATGATTTTTTTTTTGAATTCGGTCTGTATTTTTCAATTTTTCTTGGATAATAATAATAAATTATTTTAATTTAATTTTTTTCAAACTGAAAATCTCTTTTTTAGCCGAAAAAAACGCTCTTCAAATCGCGATTTTAAACTTTTTTTCAAAAATAAAAAATTTTATTTAAAGATTACGGTATTTTTAAAGGGACATATCAGATTTGGTCATCGGGTCTCACCACGAAAATCAAAATCACCTTTTTTTCTTTTTTTTTCAAACTTTTTTCTCCAAATTCCACCTGTCCCACGCCAATTCCCTCTCCCCCAATTAATCCCTCCAAGGTCTTTATGTTCCCTTCCTCCTCCTCAAAAAACGGCGAGAGAGCAGGCAAAACAAAGAGACGCAGACAGGCAAAGACGGGTGCCCCCAGTAGCCGATATCCATCTCTGCGTGCACTCATTTATCGAATTTCTCCGTTTTTCACCGCTTTTAAAATGTCTTTTTTTGCAGAATTTCACTCAACAAATGCCACGTGGAATTTGAAATTAGAAATTGAATTTTTTCGAAAAAAAAATTTGAAAAATGGCCACTTCCGCCCTTTTCGTCCTCGATTTAAAGGGGAAAGTAAGAGAATTCCGGGTAAAAAACCGCTGAAAATCACGAATTTTAGACAATAATTTCAAGAAATTATCGCGGTGACATCGATATGTCCGCAATCGACAAATTCATAAGTCTACTCATGGAAAAGGAGGAGGAGGGCTCAGCGGCGCCCGTTTTAACGCATCAAGACACGAATTTTGTGTTTATCAAACACACCAATATTTATTGTGAGTAAAGATCGATAAAATTAGTTGAAATTGGCTGAAAAAATCTGAAAAATCTGGAAAAAAAGGATTTTTCTATTAAAAATGACCAAAACCCCCTGAAAACCTCATTTTTTCGCGAAAAACTTGAAAAAACCCAATTTTCCAGCCTAAAAACCCAATTTTCTCTCAATTTTCAACGAAAAAAACTCATTTTCTAACGATTTTCCCCAAAAAATCATTCAAAAAACGATATATTTCGATGGAGCACATATTCAAATATTTCAAAAATTGCTATCTATTATTGCGTCATCAAACTGATTTTTTTGGTTAAAATTGGCTAAAATCAGGGTTTTAGGTGCATTTTTAAGGGGAAAATCATGTTTTTCAGTGAAAAATTAAGAAAATTTCAGGCAAAAAGTCAATTTTCAGGGTTTTTGGGTAAAAAACCTCGATTTGTCTAATTTTTTCAAACAAACCCCCGGTTTTCGACTATTCTTCGTCAAGAAGACGATTAAAATGCCCTTTTTTACCTAAAAGCAGACTTTTCCATGAAAAATTTGAAACATCATAGTTTTTAATGAAAAATCCAACATTTTTAGTGTAAAACCTTTGTTTTCGCTATTTTTCTCCAATTTTCCCCAATTTCTCTCTATTTTTTTCAGTGGTGGCAGCATGTCGTTCGAATGTCAATGTCACAATGATCCTCTCATTTCTCTATAAATGTGTCGAAGTATTCTCTGAATATTTCAAAGATGTCGAGGAGGAATCGATTAGAGATAATTTTGTCGTCATTTATGAATTACTCGATGAAATGATGGATTTCGGATTTCCCCAAACGACTGAGAGTCGGATTTTGCAGGAGTGAGTGAGAAAAATATGCTGAAATCGTGTTTTTCAAGCCGAAAATTAATAAAATAAGTCATTTTGTGTCAAAAACCCCATTTTTCAAGTGGAAATCGGCGTTTTTTGAGTCGAAATAGGTTATTTTGAGTCAAAAACCCATAATTTCAACTAAAAATGATGTTCTTATCTGTAAAAATAGTAATATCTAATAAAAATTGCATTTTTATCAGAAAATAATTAGTTCTTTATAGAAAAAAGTGATTTTCAAAATGAAAATAGTGTTTTCATTGAATAAAACCTGTTTTTTCAGCTGAAAATGGGATTTTGACCCAAAAACGTCGTTTTTACCCATAAAATTCGTATTTTCGTTGAAAAAATAGAATTTTTGGACAGAAATATTGTGTTTTCAGCGAAAAAACCCAATTTTAGCTGGAAAAAACTGGATTTTTCACATAAAGCTGAATATTCGATTCAAAAATCGAATTTTACAGGTTAAAAACCCATTTTTCCGGTCAAAATCTCGATTTTACAGCTAAAAATGCAGTTTTACCACAAAAAACCAATATTTTCATTCGAAAATTAGATTTTCAGAGCAAAAACGTCAATTATCAGGTGAAAAACTGATTTTTCCATCCAAAACCGCATTTTGAGGCTAAAATGCAGTTTTTGCCTTTGAAAACCCATATTTTCATTCAATAATTAGATTTTTCGAGCAAAAATTGGGATTTTTGTGTAAAAAATCCATTTTTCAGCTAAAAAAAAACCATTTTTCCAGCCAAAATCTCGATTTTCACAGCTAAAATACAGTTTTTTACCCTAAAAAAGCCCATATTTTCATTCAAAAAAAGGGATTTCTAGATGAAAAACCGATTTTTCCGGGTGAAAACTGGTTTTTTCGGCTTAAAATTTGTTTTTCATCCAAAAAATCCTAATTTTCATCTTATTTCACCCCAAAACCCCTCCAATTTTCCAGATATATAACACAAGAAGGTCAAAAACTCGTCTCCGCCCCTCGTCCACCAATGGCAGTGACAAACGCCGTTTCGTGGCGATCCGAAGGGATAAAATATAGGAAAAACGAGGTATTTTTGGATGTAATTGAAAGTGTGAATATGTTGGCAAGTGCAAATGGAACTGTTCTTCAATCGGAAATTGTTGGAAGTGTCAAAATGCGTGTCTATTTAACCGGAATGCCTGAGCTACGACTCGGATTGAATGATAAAGTATTGTTTGAGGGAAGCGGCCGTGAGTTGAGAATCCTAGGCCACGCCCCTTGAAATTGTTCTTCCAGGTGGAAAAAGCAAGTCAGTTGAACTGGAAGACGTGAAATTCCATCAATGTGTGAGACTCTCTCGATTCGATACAGATCGAACTATCTCGTTCATTCCACCGGATGGAGCATTCGAATTAATGAGCTATCGATTGACGACAGTGGTCAAACCGTTGATTTGGATTGAAACGAGTATTGAGAGACATAGTCATTCAAGGGTTTCTTTTATTATTAAGGTGAGGAGGTTTTTGGGGGAAAAGTTGAAAAAAAGGCGATTTTTGGAGCGAAAAAACGGATTTTAGAGCTAAAAATAGGCTAAAAACCGATTTTTGAATAGAAAAAGTGGAATTTAGAGCTAAAATTTAGCTTAAAATCGGTTAAAAATGGCATTTTTCGCCTCAATTTGTGAGAAATGTTGGAAAAAACGCTGAAAATTGATTTTTGAATTGAAAAAAACGGATTTTAGAGCTAAAAATCGGTTTAAATCTGTTGAAAATTGAATTTTTGACCTGAAAAATTGATAAAAGTGGAAAAAAACTGAAAATTGATTTTTATGTTGAAAACACGTATTTTTAAGCTGAAAATCGGTATAAAATGGGACTTTTTGACCAGAAAAGGCGAAAAACATCGAAAAAATACTGAAAATTGATTTTTGGACCGGAAATTCCGATATTAGAGCAGAAATTAAAGTAGAAATAGATTTAAAATGTGAAAAAAAAATGAAGAAGTGCTGAAAAATCGATTTTCGAACTGAAAAAACGGAATTTATAGCGAAAAATAGGCAAAAATCCGTCCTAAGGTTTAAGTGTTGGAATTCTCATTCTTCAGCTATTTTTAACTTAAAAATTAAAATTTTTGACTCAAAATTGCCATTTTTCAGTCATTTTCGACCTAAAAATTGGTTTTTATGTCGAAAAATTATGGTTTTCAGCTATTTTAATCGAAAAATAATGCTTTAGATTCAAAAAAGTTCAAAAACCAGCTTTTTTGAATTATTAAGCAAAATTAGGAGCTGAAAAATGCCAGTTTTCGGTCAATTTCAGCGCTTTTAGCCTAAAAATGAGTTTTTTTAACCTTTTTCAACTATTTTAAACTGAAAAACCACCTATTTGCAGGCGAAATCTCAATTCAAACGACGCTCCACTGCCAACAACGTGGAAATCATCATCCCGGTCCCATCCGACGCCGATTCTCCGAAATTCAAAACTAGTATTGGATCAGTGAAATATACTCCAGAACAGAGTGCATTCGTATGGACAATTAAGAATTTCCCAGGTGGAAAAGAATATTTATTGACCGCCCATCTATCACTTCCATCAGTGATGAGTGAGGAATCAGAGGGACGACCGCCGATTAAAGTCAAATTCGAGATTCCATATTTTACTACTTCTGGGATTCAGGTGAGTTGGGGTTTCGAAGGGGGAAAAACTCGATTGTAGGGCTGAAAACAGTACGAAAAGTCTATTTTTGGCCTAAAACCCGAATTTTTGTGCCAAAAACTTATATTTTTAAAGAAAAACCCCTCTTTCGGCCAAAAACCCGTATTTCATACAGAAAACTCGATATTTTGGGCCAAAATCTATATTTTTACATCAAAAATAGCCAAAAAAATTCATTTTTCCGAAAAACCCCATAATTTAGGTCAAAATCCCGCATTTATTCCATGCCAAAACCCATATTTTAGGTTAAAAATTCCATTTTTTAGGCCCGAAATCCCTATTTTCCTGCCAAAAACACCTATTTTTAACCCAAAAATCGATATTTTTTTTAGAGAAAAAACCATTTTTAACCCAAAAATCGATATTTTTTAGAGAAAAAACCCTTTTTTCTCTTGAAATCCATATTTTTAGGCCAAAAAACTTAATTTTTGACTTAAAATAACCAAAAGTTGTATATATTTAGTGCCAAAATCCCATATTTTTAGGCCAAAAACCCATATTTTCAGGTCCAAAAACCCCTATGTTTAAGTGAAAAAACCGCTTTTTTTGGTAAAACCTCAAACTTTTGGTTTTTTCTCAGCCCAAAATTTCTATTTTTTGGCTTAAAAACGGCCAAAAACCCATATTTTTAGGCCAAAAACCTATATTTATAGGCTAGAAAACCCATTTTTACGTCAAAAATAGCCTAAAATCCTCATTTTTGGCTTAAAAATCCCCATTTCCCTTTATAAAAACCTATTTTTTCAGGTCCGCTACCTAAAAATCATCGAAAAAAGTGGCTACCAGGCGCTTCCCTGGGTTCGTTACATCACTCAAAACGGCGAATACGAGATGAGAATGAAGTGATCCCCCGGAAATAATTTATTTTTTTGTTTTACTTGTATTTAATCGTATTTTAATTATTTTTTTAATTGCCGGGAAACCTAGGCCACGGCCCGGATTTCTAGGCCATTTTGAAATTCCAGCTGTTTGAGCAGAACACAGCGAAAAACGAAACAACACATGTTGTGCTTTTCGCCAGATTTTTTAATGCTCTTTTTCTCCGATTGACCCGATTTTCTCGGATTTTTCTATTGATTTCTGATTTTTGCCCTTTTTTTTGCTTTTTTCTCCCGATTTTCATGCGCATAATATTGGATATATTCCACGTGTCTCTTTGCTCTTTTCGTCGATCCTCACAACATTTTTTCCGATTTTCTTCTAAAAAATCTCGTAAAATCAAATAAAATAAAGAAGTTCAATCAAAAATCGATTTTATTCAATAAAAGGTCAAAACCTCACAATATTTTGAATTTTTTCACCGAAAAAAACCAAGAAAAACGGCTGAAATTCAGCTGAAAATGCTGCCGATCGCTCGAATTTTCGGGCGACGCAATTTTCAATTGTGTGCATTTTCGCGTCAATACACCACACTTGACGACAATTTGCGGACCGGAGCGAAAAATGATTTTGAGGAGGCGAATCGGTTGATGGAGCGAATTGTGGAGGATTTGAAAGTGATTTTAAGAAAGAATTAAAGAAAAAATTCAAAAAATTCAGAAAACCGGCTTCCAATTCGTCATACCCGGCCGCGACTCGTTCGCTCGCCAAGAATCCGCACAACTATTTGAAAAACTCGTTAAAAACGGTAACCCCCTCTATTTCATGGCCTAGAAATCCCCTCTTCCAGGTGTCAAATCGGAATTTTTATTGGATGCGAACACGAAAAACGCGTCGTTGTTTCGCACGATCGTCTCGCAGCCTGTCGTCTCTTTTGAGGTACTGTAGCTGAGAAAAAAGGGGAGGAGAAGGAGAGAAAAGAAGGAGAAGATGATATTGTTACAAAAACGATGATGATTTGCAGGTCATTGAGACGCTTGTCAACGTTGGATATGTCACTTTTGAGGATGCCATTCGGCTGGTGGCATTGTAAGTTTTCAAAGGGGGGGGACTAGTTTTTGCATTGGTGGCCTAGAAACCCCACAGTTAGGCCATCTTGGGTTTCTAGGCCATCAAATCTAGCTTTAAAGCTAGCTGGCCGAGGCTTGGTTTCCTAGGCCAGTACCCTATTTTTTTCCGATTTTTTCCGTTTTTCACCGTTTTTTTCCACTTTTTAGCTTAGCATGGCCTAGTTTTCCCCTCGGCGGACTAGTTTTCCCTTTCTAGGCCACCAAAAACATCAATTTCCCCTTACAAAATTAGCTGCCATTTCCCCAATCTTCATCGCAAAAAAAATGACCTTGCCGGACGAAAAGAACGCCCGAAAAAGTGTCAAAAATGGGCGGAAATTTTTTTTTTGATAAATCATTTTCTCTCTCATTTTCTCTCTCTCTCTCTCTCTTTCTCATTTCACACCTTTTAAAAGAGAGATGATGAGAGAGAAGGGGTTTCACTTTCAAGGAGATACACCCAAATCATCTTCATTTTTTGATTTTTTTTTGGTTTTTGCTTATAAAATTGTGTATGGCCTAGGAATTTCTAGGCCACAGGGACGTTTTTGATGTTTCGCGGCCTAGTTTAGGGTTTCTAGGCCAGCAAATCTAGCTTTTAGCTGTCCAAAACGTCGGAAAATTTTTTTTTGGTGGCCTATGTTTGGTTTCCTAGGTCAACGGGACATTTTTGATGTTTCGCGGCCTAGATTTGGGTTTCTAGGCCATTCAGCCATTTTTGAAGTTAGATGACCGAGTTTTGGTTTTCTAGGCCACCGGGACATGTTTGATGTTTCGCGGCCTAGTTTAGGGTTCCTAGGCCATTCAGCTATTTTTGAAGTTTACTGGCCGAGTTCCATATTTCTAAGCCACCAAACCTAGCTTGCTGGCCTAGTTTAGGGTTTCTAGGCCACTAAACCTAGCTAGACGGCCTAGAAACCTATTCCTATCCATTCCTAGGCCACCATCCCATTCTTCCAGATTCCCCACCGACCTCCTCCAACACGGCGCCACCAACATCACCAAAAACATCGAGGCCCTTTCGGCAACGGGCATCTCAACCCCCAGATCAATTGCCTCGGCAATCAAGAGATGCCCACCATTGCTTTTTGCCCGAGATCCACAGGAAATGCAGAGATTAGCCCATGAAATTGGAGGGTTCTTTTCGAAGCGGCAGGTATGGACTGGGAAAAGCTAGGCCAAGGGAGGGAAAGTTAGGCCAGGGGACAGCTGAAAATAGAAAAGGCTCTCCAGGGGGACTAGGAAAAGCTAGGCCAGCTAAAAATAGCTTTTATAAGGAAATTAATGGAAAAAAAAACTAAAAAAAAACGAGATTATAGCTTCTAAAGGTTAATCCTAATGGATATTTTCCCAAAGGTTTCCTTGCTAATCCCCTTAAAAATAGCTATTTTCACTCATTCAGGCCGCCCATCTCATCTCCAGATGCCCCCAAATCCTCTTGAAGCCCATTGACGAAATCGAGGAGAAATACGAATATATTTTCTATCAGGTTTGCCCAATTTTCGATGGCCTAGAACCACAAAACTAGTCCCCCTCTATTTATTATAGATGGGAATTGAGTCAGAAGACGTGGCCGAGTGTATTGGATGGATTGATGAGCTTTCTTTCGAGGATATCGTCGATCGACATCGATTCCTCCTGGCGACCGGGAAATTTGCCACGCCGGACCCAAAGAGGCCACAAATCAGGGCGGAAAATCCGAAATTGCAGAGGATTTTGGATAGTGGAGAGGAGGATTTCGCGGTGAATGTGAGTTGATGGCCTAGGATACGATAGCTAGGCCGTGATTTTAAAAATGTCATTTTAGCGGTTTTTTGAAGGGTTTTCATCGAAAAAATGGGTTTTAAAACCTATTTTATCGTGATTTTATCGATTTTTGGGCCAAAATAGCTTAAAAACTGATTTTTGGACTGAAAAACCCCGATTTAGAGCTGAAAATAGGTTTTTCTGACCTGAAATTGCTCAAAAATCGATTCAAAATTGGTTTTTAGCCCTGAAAACTCCCTTTTTTCGTATTTTTGATCAAAAACTTATAAAAATATGATTTTTCACAATTTTTGACCTAAAAATCCAATTTTTCCGGGTTTTTAGCATTAAAATAGGTTTTCTGACCTAAAATACTCATTTTTCTGCAATTTTCAGCTTAAAAATTGAATTTTAAAGGCAAAAAATCAGGGTTTTCAGTACTTTTTTGGTAAAACGCTTTAAAAAAAGATTTATCCCCCTAAAATAGGATTTTTGAGGTTTTTAATCGAAAAAAAGTGATTTGAACAGCTATTTTATCACAGAAAATCGATAAAATCATCGAAAAATAGCGTTAAAATCAGATTTTTCGATGAAAAATGAGCAAAAATGGCATTTTTAAGTGAAAAAATCACCATATGGCCGAGTTTGTCGGATTCTAGGCCACAAAAACTTTGGGGGCGGCCATATTTTCAAAAAAAAATTTGAATTTTTTCCAGGTCGCCCGTGTCACCATGGAAGAATGGGTGGTGTTCAAAGCGTTGAGAGTGAAGGAGACACTAAATGAGAAAAAGGTTGGAAGAGGTTGAGTGGCCTAGAATCCCCTGATTTGGGATCTTAGGCCCTCTAAAAAAAAATTTAATTTTTGTTTTCTTGTTTAGGAACGAAAATTCGATCGAGTGAAGCCGTCGAAACGGAAGGCCTACGAGCGTCGACACAAAGAGCGACAAGAGCTCGGCGAGCACGTTTTTGATGTTTCCGCAGCGGGAAATTGAGTTTTTTTGGACGGATTTTTTTTTGGGTTTTCTGTTTTTTCTTGTTAAAATCGTTATTTTCTTGATTTTTTAGTTCAAAAATCGGACTTTGGTTGAAATTTTACCTGTTTTCACTTTGAAAAACATGATTTTTTCCGATTTTTTTTTGTTATTTTCGTTAAAATTCTTGTTAAAAATTACCATTTTCCTTCTTTTTTTTGGATTTTCACTTCAAAATTTGTTTTTTTTTTTTTCGATTTTTTGTTTGAAAAATAGGTTTTTTGCCATATTTTTTTCACAATTTTTCTCCAATTTTCTTGATTTTTTCTAAAATTTTCTCCCTATTTTTGTTAAATTTCTTGTTAAAAATCACTAATTTCCTTGATTTTTTCCTCAAAAAAAACTGATTTTTTACGTGTTTTTTACCCCAAAACCCGTTTTTTAGCCTATTTTCATGATTTTTTCACTATTTTTCCCCTTATTTTCATTATTTTTCTCAATTTTTATCTTGTTAAAAATTCACCATTTTTCCTTGAAAATTCGATTTTTTAAACTGGGTTTTTCACCCTGATTATCCTTATTTTCATCCTATTTTCATCTTTTTTTCTTCAATCTTCCCCTCCAAAACCTCCTATTTTCAGACACATAATGATATAACAAGAAGAACCTGCATAATTTTGGCATAATTTGATTCGATTTTCCATGTAAAAAGTAAAAAAAAAGTGAGTTTTTAGCCCTAAAATCAACTGTTTTAAGGGTTTTTTGCCAATTTTTATCTCAAAAACCCCCTAATTGAAGTTTTTTTTTCAGAAATGTTCACCTATCCGAATGATGAGATGCCGACTACTGTAATTCGTACTAACCCGAACAGCTACGCGTTTAATGAGATCACTATTCCATGGATTGAGGAATTGGTGATGAATCAGCAGCAAATGGAAGAGGTTGGTGGCCTAGAAATGGAGGAAATTGGGAAAGTTAGGCCAGGGAAGAAGGAAGCTAGGCCGTGGAAGGGGGAAGCTCGGCTATGGAAGAGGAAAGCTAGGCCGGGAAGATTAGTCCAGGAAAGAGTAAATCAAACCCATGGAAGGAAAAACTAGTCCCCAGATAGAAAGCTAGGCCATGAAAGGGAAAATTAGTCCGTAGAGTTAAAACTTGTCCATAGAGAAAACTAGTCCACCAAGCTAAAAACTAGGTCACAAATGGAAAAACTGGGCCATGTAAGAAAAAACTAGTACACAGCTATAAAGCTAGGCCACGGACAGAATTACTAGCAGTTAAAAACCTAGTCCTCGGCCGGAAAACCTAGGTCATGAATGAAAAAACTAGGCTATTGATGGTAAAACTGGTCCGCAGATAGAACGCTAGGCCATGGAAGGGAAAACTCGTCCATGGATGAAAAAACTAGTCCATCGGTTAAAAACTAGGCCACGTCCAAAAAAAATTAGGCCACCGGTTTAAAACTAGTCCATAGCCTAAACCTAGCCCCTAACCATAAAACTAGGCCACGGATGAAAAACCTAGTCCTCGGCCGGAAAACCTAGTCCATGAATGGAAAAACTAGTCCATGGATGAAAAACTAGGCCACGTCCAAAAAAAACTAGGCCATCGGTTAAAAACTAGTCCATAGCCTAAACCTAGTCCATAGTCCAGGAAGATAAAACTAGGCCACGGATGAAAAACCTAGTCCATGGGTGGTTAAACTAGTCCGCAATGAAAATGCTAGGCAATAAATGAAAAACTAGGCCACCTAGTCCCCTTCTAGACCCCCCATACCTTCCTCTCCCTAGCTTTCTAACCAAACTTTGACCCCTTTTCCTCTTCGTAAGCCTCTCTTTTTCCCCTCTACATATATTCACAACTTTTTTTTCGAATCCCTCCAAAAAAATTGCTCTCCTTTTTTTTTGGACCCTTCGTTCTCCTCCTCCTTTTTCCTCTTTTTTGCTCTTTTTTTGCTCAATAAGAAACATTGTGTGAGCACACACAGAAAAAAGAACCCTTTTTTCGCTTTTTTTGCGTCCTTTTTCCCCCTTTTTTCTCGCTTTTTTCCTCTTTTTTTGCATTTTTTTGCACAAAGAAGGATTCTGAAGATGACAACGGACCGCCCATCTCTTTTTTTTCATCGGATTTTTCTTCCCGGAAATCCCGGGAAGTTGGTAGCTACAGTAATCTTCGCCCCGTAAATCCACACTTTTGATCTATCGAATTCTCCTCAGCGTCACGTCGTCCAGGAGTCCCTCCAAAAAATGGAGCAAAAAAAAAAAGAAACTCGCCACTTCCTTTCTGACATTTCTCGGAATAAAAAACCCCATATGAAGAGACGCAGAGAAAGCCGAAAAAGAGCAAAAAACGCTCGGCGCGGGGCTCCGCGCCCCCCGTCTCGCCCTGAAAAAGGCTCTCGCCCTTGGCACGGAGGCATTTCTGGGGGAGAAGATGGGCGGCCTGGCGTTTTTTTTCGGGAGCCCTTGAAAAGAGCTCTTTTTTGTGTCCTCTTGAGGAAGTGGCTCTAATGAGAGATGACGTCTTTTTTGACGTAGGTACCGTAGTCCCTGGAGTCAGTGAGGCTTAGCTGGCTACAGTAGTCCTAGCTAATTTCTTGGCTAAGCTCTAGACTACTGTAGCTTGGTCTTGAAAGCTAGCGCTCTCCAACCTTTTAGAGCGCTCAATTGGCTTTTCCTGACTAGGTGGTATAGATTACTGTAGCTTCTAGAAGCTTCTTCCGACCTCTTTGAGACGGGCTAGCCTAGCTACAGTACCCAGAAGACATTTCCTGACCAGGTGGTCTCCTGCCACTCCTCTAGCTTAGTTGTCCATGTTTTAATCGAAAAAAAAAATCATAGAAGGGGATATAAGCCCCGGCTATCCGATTTCCTGTGTGGCTCCTCCTTCCGTTCTGCTTTCTTCTTTTCAAGAGGATTCATTTCCCCTTTCATTGGCCTTGTCTGGGAGATCTAGCTGTTTCAGAATTGAATTCTCATTCCATTCACTGGAATAGAGATTCTCGAAGCTTTCTGACTAGTCTAGAAGATTCAGAATTCTCAATGATTTTTTGATCTTCGCTGTTCTTTTGATTTATATGCGGCTTATGTGGTTAGCAACGCGGAGCAAACTACAGCTAGTCGGGGGACTACGGTAGCTAGGGCCTTTTAAAGACGGACTCTACTAGCTAGCCTGGTTACTGTAGTCTTGCTTAGCTGTGCCTTAGTGAAATTACAGTAATACTACAGTAATTATGCTAGAGTATAGCTAAGCAATACTATAGTAACCAAGCTGATAGGCTGAACAATCTGCTATTGAGGTTTCTGTATTACGGTATCTTGATTACTGTAGTCTCAGCGATTCTCTAGAAGGATTAGATTAGCTTGGAGCTCTCTGGATTACGGTAGCTAGTCTGCTAGCTAGCTAGGTTACTGTAGCCTAGCTCAGCTCTTCTGGAGCTTCCCTCGATCTTCGAGCTCTATAAGTCACTATAAATAGATCGACAGCAATTATCTCCTCTCTTCCTCCTCCTCCTTTGAATTCATAGAAAAATGACGAATTTCTCGAAGCGAATGGCCTAGAAACTGCCCCTAGGCCATGTCGACTCTAGTCAAGTCACATTCCGCCCGAGTTGAAACCCTATTATCAGTTGAACACCTGCCCTTTTTCAGAATTCGTCTGAAAGTCATAATTTGAACGAATTTTCAATTTTTCATGCCTGAAGAAAGCGTATAATTTGATTTTGTCATTTGGGTTTTGAGGGGGAAGAATGAGCAAGGTGAAGGGGGGTACTGTAGCAAGGAAGGTCAAGGTTACTGTAACTAGAGTAGCCAGCAGGATTACTGTAGTTAGGAAGGACCAAGCTTACTGTAGCTGGTCTATTTAGTAGAGCTGCGGTAGCTAACCTAGATAGTTATTCTAGGTAGAAGGGCTACTGTAGTTAGGAAGGATCTCAAGCTTACTGTAGTTAGTCTACCTAGCTGGATTACTGTAGCTGCAGTACCCTGGATCTAGGCCTAGCTAGCAGAGGGCTACTGTACTTTCCTGCAATCTATCTGATATGAATTACGTCATCGCCAATCAAGCTACCGTAATCCTATGAAGTTTATGACAAATGCAAATCGAGTTTTTTCCCCATTTTTTTCTCCTTTTTTCTCCTATTTTCCTCCTCCCCGATCAACCGGAAGATTTTTATGTGTTTCTTCTCTGTGTGTGGCAACGCATATAATAAAAAATCCACACAGTTTTTCATTTTATTCGTTTTGCAACGAAAAAGTGAGAATTCCATGGTTTTTTGCTGGGTTTTTGTGGTTTTTGTGGTGCCGAAGGGGTGCCGGAAGCGTGCCAGAGATGAACCTATTTTCTATTTAAAAAAAAAGGCGGGACGTTTTTGGCATGGTTCAGTGAAATTCCAGTTTCCTGTCGGTTTTTGAAGGAAATCCGTTTTTTTTTCCGTTTTCCGCTAGGTTTCCGTTTTCCGATAAGTTTCCGTCTTCCGTTTCTCATCGATTACCATCGGAATTCCGCCTTCCTCATTCTCCCTCCATTTCACCTCCCTTTTTAATCAGTCGCAGGGTTTTTTCCCTTCATTTTCAATTTCTCTCTCTCTCTCTCTCTCTCTCTCTCTCTCTCTCTCTCTCTCTCTCATCAAATTGATAACACCCATGGCGAAGAAAAAAAAAACCCCTCGGGGCGGGGAGGTGATAACACTGCGTTCTTCTTATTCTCCCGAAAAAAAAAATATATGACCTAACGAAATATATACTTTTCAAAGCGACATTTTTCGACCCTTTTTACCTCTTTTATAAGGGCATATCTAGACTTCCAGACACCCCATCATGACGTCATCACCTAGATCACGCAGAATTTTCATATATAGATTTTCAGCCAAAAAACCTGAAAATGTCTATAATTTTGCATCTAAACGAACACCTGACATTTTGAAAAATTTTTGATTAAATTTCAAAAAATTATAGGTATCGAAAAAGGGGGCGGAGCCTATTTTAGGGTATAAAAACCCCATTTTTTGACTATTTTGGGTCGAAAACACGAAAAAAGAGTTCACGTGGAAATTCGAAAAAACGTGAATTTTTTTTCAGACGCCTGACCCCCAAAAAATGGACGGCTCTACGAGACCGAATGGGCGGCTCCCAGATCGTTTTTTTCGCATTTTTTTTCCGATTTTTTTTTCAATTTTGCTCATTTTTATCGACTTTCCAGCAGCACCCGGCGGCTCCCCTCGAAATGTCATCGGAATCACCCCCAAAATCGCCGGAAGTGGTCAAATCGGATAATCGATCGATACGAGAGGCGTTGATGAGCACCTCGACGGGGAATACTACGAGGAATTTGAAGAATGAGTTGGTCACGCCCCCTCCGCAGCAACAGCAGATGAGGAGACAAGAGTTTTCGCCGATGGGATTTGATGGTAAGAGGGGATTTATGGGGTGGATTTACGGGGTTTTTGTGTAGATTTACGGGACTTCTGGGTAGATTTACGGGCTTGGATTACGGTAGAAAGGTTTATTGATCAGTGTAGATTTACGGAACTTTTGGACAGTTTTAATATATTTTTTTGTCTATTTACGGTGGTTTTTCGGTAAATTTACTAGAATCTTGGTGTAGATTTACGAAGGTTATGTGTAGATTTACTGGGCTCTATGTGTAGATTTACTAGCAGTTTGGTGTAGATTTACGGGCTTGGATTACGGTAGAAAGGGGGAGAGTTATTGTAGATTTACGGGACTTTTCGGTAGTTTTTCTTTTTTTTTGTCTATTCACGGTGGTTTTTTGTAGATTTACGGATGGATTATGTGGATTTACGGGGTATATTTACGAAGGTTATGTGTAGATTTACGGGAATTTCGGGTAGATTTAATATATTCTTTTGTCTAATTACGGTGGTTTTTTGGTAAATTTACTAGCATTTTAGTGTGGATTTACGAGTTTTTGTGTGGATTTACGGAGTAGAATTAAGTGAACTTAGGTGTAGATTTACGGGACTTTCGGGTAGATTTACGAGATTTTGTGTAGATTTACGTTAGAATTACGGTAGAAAGGGCGATGGGTTATGGTAGATTTACGGAGCTTTTAGATATTTTTAAACTTTTTTTTGTAATTTTACTAGCATTTTAGTGTAGATTTACGAAGGTTATGTGTAGATTTACGGGGTAGATTTACGGTGGACCCCTCCTTTTTTCTGATCTACAGTAATCTCTGTCTCTCTTTTTTCTATTTTTAATCGCTTCCAATTCCGTTTTTTTGGCATTTTTCTATTTTTGCAAGGATTACGGTACCTAGGACACGCCCCTTCCCGAGATTACTTTAGCTACAGTAATCCGCTCTCCTCAATTCCTCAATGTGAACTTCTGACCCCGTTTTTGGAAAACTATAGAATGGAAAAGACGTCTTCTTCTTCTTAAACGAGAATATATGTATGTATATATGAAGGAAAGAGAGAGAGAGAGAGAGAGAGAGAGAGAGAGAGAGAGAGAGAGAGAGAAGGAGTGTTCCCCCTCGTCCCCCCAGCGCCCCCTCCTCTCCTCCTCATCCAGCAGCAGCCCGGGGGGTCGTTCCTCCGTCCTCCTGTGTGTTCAAAGACTGTCTGCGTCTCGCTATTTCCCACACTCTCTCTCGTGGCCACACAGCGACGCGGCGGCCGCCGCCAAGTCCTCGTTTTTTTGCGTTTCTGTTGCGCGCAGCATTTTTTTTTCGATTTTCTGATTTGGCGTGTGAAAAATGATAGATAAGGAAAAAAGGGGGCGGGGCTTGTCGTTTTACGGGGTAGATTTACGGGAATTTGAAAAAATGTATTTTTTTTTTTCGTTTCCATTCAATTTTTTACCCCTTTTCTTCTAGAACAATAGCCATTTCTTGTTCCGTGTTTCATTCCCATTTTTCCACATTTTTCTTCCAGAATTTCCTCTATTCCAGGTATCACATCAGACGGCGGTCTATCGGCTCTATCGGTCGTCGGCACCATGATGATGAAGCATGAGGCTGCAGGTGGTGCCGGAGGACAACAGCAACAACCGGGATTTGGAGATTTTGATTATATGAATATGATGCAACCGATTCAGTTGGGTAGGTGTGCCGGAAACGTGCTGAGATTAAAAAAAAATTGCTAAAAGTGTGCTAAAAACGTGCCAAAAATCAGCCGAAAAAGTGCTAAAAACGTGCCAGAAATGAGCCGAAAAAGTTCTAAAAAACGTGCCAAAAATGTGCCGAGAGTAGGCTAAAAATGTGCCAGAAATGGGCTGAAAAAGTGCTAAAAATGTGCTAAAAACGTGCCAGAAATGTGCCGAAAAAGTGCCAGAAATGTATCAAAAAAGTGCCAGAAATGTGCCAAAACTGTGCCTAAAAAGTGCCAAAACTGTGCCTAAAAAGTGCTAAACATGTGCCTAAAAAGTGCCGAAAAAGTGCCGTCCTATACTTCTCTCAATCTTGAGCTATCTAACTGATCAAAAAGTGAAAATGATAGCTTTCGACGAGATCTACACAATGAACAAGTTTTCGAAGGATTTGGTTGAGTCTAGATGGAGTTATGGTCGTTTTAAGCCATCTAACTCGGTCTAGACTTACCCAAAACGTTCGAAACCTAGCCCGTTGTTTAGATCTCGTCAAAAGCTATCATCTTCGTTTTTTGATCGTCTAGATAGCTTGATTTTGAAGAGAGTTTAGATTTTGGCACATTTTCGGCAGCTCAAAAGAAGTTATAGCCTGGAACTGTTCTGGCACGCTTTCGGCACACACTAACTCCACCTATTTCAGCAGCAATTGGCCGTCACTCATCCCATGGCTCAGAACGTCACCTATCCACGGAAAGTGCGATAACACAACCACCGGCTCCAATTCCTTCCACCAAAAGGTCTAGATCCACTCACGATGGACTAATGAAATGTCAATTCTGCCCGAAAAAGGTGGATAGTGAGGCATCGGTAAGGATTTTTCCATTTTTATCCGGAATCCATGATCCATCTGAAATTTCAGCTGGAACGACACCAAGTGGAATGTCGAATGATCCGCCCACACGAGTGTGATCGATGTTTGAAGCGATTCAAAGCGCGTGGAGGACTTCAGCAACATATGCGGATCCATAACAATGATAAAGCGTATTCCTGTCAATTCTGTACGAAAACATTCACCCAGAAGAGTCATCTGGATCAACATGAACGAATTCATACGGGAATGAAACCGTTTATGTGCTCGTTTTGTGGAAGAGCGTTCCGGCAGAGATCCCAACAGATTGGACATGAATCCACGCATTTAACCCATTTTTCGTCGTCCTCGCAGACGCCTGCTGGAGGACAGACGACGCCGTCGTCGTCGTCTTCTACGTCGTCAGGGTCTTCTGGGGAGAAGAATGATAGTAAGCTGATTAGAATGATTTTTTCACTAAATTAGGCATAAAATCCTTTTTTTTTAGCTTAAAAATGGGGGTTTTTCGTGTAAAAAAGCGTTTTCTTACTTAAAATTCAGATTTTTAAGCTTTAAAATAGGTCTTTGGCCCGAAATTCACATTTTTAGCTTTAAAAGTGGTTTTTTGACCTGAAATTCAGATTTTTCGGCACTGTTTGACTGGAAAATGGGTTTTAGAGGCTAAAACTAACCCAAATACCCCAAAACATTTTAAAAGTCCTGGGTTACTGTAGTTTATGAAGTGGAGCATTTTTAGACATTTTTCATCTAAAATAGTTCAAAAACAGGCTAAAAATCACATTTTTGGCTTTTTTTTTGGCGTAAAAATATGGTTTTCAGGTCTAAAAATCAGATTTTCCAACATTTTTTGTCATTTTCTAAGCTCAAAATCATTTTTTAGCTTTAAAATACGATTTTCTCGCGTAAAATGGTTGAAAAATACGATTCTAGACCTCAAAATCAGGTTTTTCGAGCATTTTTAGGTCAAAATATTGTTTTTAGGCCTAAAAATCACCTTTTTCCCTCATTTTTCGAATGGGAATCCAATTCCTACATAAAAATCTAGATTTCAGCTTGAAAATGGTGTTTCAGGCTTAAAAAGTGAATTTGCCAGCTTAAAAAAAAGGATTTTGATCTCTGAAAATTGCTTTTTTTGGCTATGAATTTCATTTCTAGCCTTAAAAATCACTTTTTATGTCTAAAAACCCCATTTTCAGGCTAAAAAAGGGGTTTTACGTGTAAAATTAGACTTCTAGGGCTAAAAATTGACATTTTCCGGCTTAAAATGGGTACTGACACTTAAAAATCACATTTTTAGGCTTAAAAATGGGATTTTACACCTAAATATCAATCTTTAGGCTTAAAATCCGATTTCTAATGCTTAAACTCACCTTTTTCTTCACTTTTCGCTTAAAAATCCCCTATTTTTCCAGGTTCCCAAATGCTGCTCCACCCGACTCCGCCCACCCCATCCCCCGAACAACAATTGAATATGGCGGCGGCGATGATGCAAATGCAACACCACGCCGCCCGTCAACACCATGAAATTTCGTCTCTTCTGGGATTACACGAATTCCAGAATATTCATGGAACCACTGGGAATCATCAATTCGGACAATCGACTGCCGAGGCGACGGCCAGCGGAATGCGAATGCTCAGTCATATTGCTTCTTGACTTTTTCGAATTTTTTTTTTGAATTACCGCCATTTTTCTCTTTTTTCCGTCATTTTTACCCATTTTTTCTGTCTTTTTTCCCCGTTTTTCCGTCCAAAAAATCACATCGCTAGCCTAGTTTTTTTTCCCTTTTTTCCCAATATTTTCCAAAAAATTCTCTAATCGCATTTATTCAAATTCCCGCCAAAACAAAATATTATTTATTGATTTTTTTCCCTAAAATTCCCCCCAGGTCTAACCTATTTTTCCCCGGTTTCAAGATTAGTATTTTCACCCCGATTTTCCCAAAAAATGTGCCAATTTCCCCCTCCTAGAATTCCCCTTAATTCACCCGGTCCAACCTATTTCTTTTCGTTTTTTCGAAATTTTTTTGAAAATTTCTTTCGCTCTCAATTTTTTTTTTGCGTCTAACGTAAATGAAATCCTTTTGATTTTATTACATTAGAGAGGTTAAACCCTTTTTCCAAAAAAAAAAAATAGCTTCAAGAAGAAAAAAGAGAGAAAAATCACAGACGGTAGGTTCAAGTAAAATGGAAACGAAAAGTTATGCACGAGTAAAAAAAGCGAAAAAAAAGTGAGAAAAAAAAATAAATAAAATCTTATATTTCAGATATAATTCAAGAGTGCGAGATGATCATCCAGCTGACGATGAAATAGAAAAGGAAGACCGGATAAATGACCAGGAGGCGTTTTTTGTCCGGTTGGCATCCTGCCAGGAATCCCATTGAGGCTGGAAGACGATTTTTAGATCAATTTTCAGCTTTTTCCCCAGTTAAATCGATTTTTTCAGCTTTTTTGCCTATTTTAACATATTTTTAGCATTTTTCTTCGAAAAAAGTCATTGTTTTATCGTATTTTCAAAGATTTTCCTTTAAAAAAATGCCAATTTTCCTTTTTTATCGATTTTTAGACCTATTTTCAGCTTTTTGCCTAATTTAATCGATTTTTCTAAGGAATTTTTGACTTTTTTGTCGAAAAAATCAATTTTTTCCGTAGAAAAACCCAATTTTGGCCATATTTTCAAGGATTTCCTTTTTAAAAAAGTCAATTTTCCTTTTTTTACGAATTTTTAGGTCAATTTTCAGATTTTTCCCATATTTCAACATATTTTTAGCATTATTCATCAAAAAAATCCAATTTTTCCCATATTTTTTCAAATTTTCCTTTAAAAAAAGCCAATTTTCATTCAAAATTCCCCCAATTCCCTTACCATAAGTCGACCAAACGAATCCGATCGACGTGATCAAAAGACGCAGAGGAAAAGCGATTCCATGGAGGAAGAGGGAGCAGAGAACCGCAGCGACGAATGGTGGCAGGAGACAATAACCAATTACACATAGAGATTGGAAGAATGAGCTGAAAACAGGGGAAATTTTGCTGAAAACCCGATATTTATCAAAAAATCCCTGAAAAACTACTAAAAATTGACTAAAAACCCAAAAAATTACTCAAATTTCAACAATTTTGGCTAAAAATCATTGAAAAATGACCGAAATTTCAGAAAAAAATTGCTAGAAATCAATGAAAACGCTTACATATTCCCTCCCAACAACTTAATATTCGCTGTCACAATAACCGATCCGAAGAATGTGATTGTGAAGACTTGAGTGAACTGGGGTGCCGATTCTGTGCCACCATTGTGTTGGAGAAGCCTGAAATATGAAATTTTTAGAGGTTTTAGGGTTTTAAGGGAAAAAGATGAATTTTAAAGTGGAATTTGGGATTATTAGGGGAAAATACGATTCTGGTCGAAAAAAGTGGTTTTTCAAGGATTTTGAGCCGGAAAAAACGAAAATTTCACCGATTTTAGTTGAAAAATCGGATATTTGAGTGATTTTTTCAGGGGTTTTCAATTAAAAAATTCACTTTTTGATGAAAAAGAGCGAATTCAGGTTAAAAATAGCAAATTTCATCGAAAATTCCAACAAAAATATAGTTTTTTCCCGGTATTTTTGAGGAATTTAGTGAGTTTTTAGGGGTTTTTGCTCTAGAAAATTCTATTTTTCATGTTTTTTAAATCGAGTGTTTAGGGTGAAAATAGTGATTTTAAGTCGAATTTTGGTTTGAAACAGTTGATTTTCAGCATTTTCGGGCCGTTTTTAGTGAAAAAACGGTGATTTCAGTGGAAAAATCGGATTTTTAGTGATTTTCTCAGTTTTTTTTTTCAAAAATGATGGATTTTATGGTGAAAACCGCAATTTCGAGCATTTCCAGACCAAAAAACATCCATTTCACCCTATTTCCACCCTCAAAACCCGCCCACATTGAAAAAATACGATCTTTAGTGGATTTTAAAGGTTTTTTCAGAAAAAAATGCAATTTCTTGACAAAAATAGAGTTTTTAGGCGTAAAATAGTTAATTTACTTGGGATTTCGGTTTAAAATATGGTAATTTTAAGCATTTTTGGCTAATTTTCAGGAAAAAATGTTGATTTCAGTGGGAGAATCGGATTTTTTCACTGAAAAAATTTAATTTTTTGATGAAAAAATCGAGTTTTTCCGGTGAAAACAGCGATTTTTAGCAGTTTTTAATGATTTCCAGACCTAAAAATAGCCATTTTCCCCTTATTTCACCTCAAAAACCTCTAAATTCAGAAAAAACTTACAGTGCCAATCCAACACAAATAAAAAGTGGTCCCCAGAGATCCCAATCTCTCAATAATTGCTGTTTATCCCCGTGTGGCAAGATGACGTGACTGAATTTCGCGCCAACCGTGATGACGTCACGCTTCTAGAATTATTGTTTTTTAATTCTTCTGAAAATGGAAAAATCCCTAACCACAGTATCCCAAACGGGCTCTTCCAATGTGTCAAATTCAGCGTCCAAATCCACTTCTTGCATTGGACCTCTTCGATTTGAAGAGCTTTTTGGGGCACTCATTCCAGCGATATTTCCACTTAAATTCGCCGTTTGTTCAGCCGCCATTTCACGTTCTAGCTGGAAAAAATGAGGGGGTTTTCAGGGGAAAATATCGATTTTGAAGAGGAAATATTGGTTTTAGGCCATTTTTAGGGGAAAAACAGTGAAAAAACTGGTTTTTGAAGCTATTTTTATCATAAAATTCAACCAAAAAGTCTAAAATTAGGGTTTTTGAAAAAAAAAACATTTTAATGAAATTTTTGAGCAAAGTATTGGTTTTAGTCCAAAAATTACAGATTTTAGCCTGGAAAATATGATTTTAGGGCGAAAAAAGCAAAAAAAAAAAAGAAGTTTTACCATCCAAAACCTCCTTTTTGAGCTATTTTTATCACAAAATTTATGAAATTTGAACCAAAATGGGGTTTTTTGGGGATTTTTTTTTGAAAAATATGAATTTTAGTCTCGAGAACCATGATTTTCGGCTTTGAAATGCGAAAAAGCCTGTTTTTAACAGCAAAAACCGCCTTTTTAAGCTATTTTTATCATGAAATTCATCAAATTCAACCGAAATTGGTTTTTTGGCGAAATAAATTTTTTTAAAGTTTTTTTTTGAAAATTATGGATTTTAGCCTGGAAAACCATGATTTTTGGCTTTTTAAAAAAAAATTTTTTTTTTCAGAAAAATATGTATTTTAGTCTAAAAAAACCATGATTTCTAGATTTAAAAAGAGAAAAATCCTGTTTTTACCACCAAAAATCAGTTTTAAAATCTATTTTTATCATAAAATTCACTAAATTTAGCCCAAATTGGGTTTTTTTTTTTGGGGGAAAAACTATTTTTTCTCGAAAATATGGATTTTAGGCTGAAAAAAGTGAAAAAAAACCGGTTTTTAACTGGGAAAGTAGTTTTTAAAATCTATTTTTATCATAAAATTCACTAAATTTAACCCAAATTGGTTTTTTTTTTTCGGGAGAAAATTTTTTTTTTCGAAAAATATGAATTTTAGTCTGGAAAACCATGATTTTCGGCTTCAAAAAGCGAAAACCCCTGTTTTTTCCAACAAAAATCGCTTTTTTAAGCTTATTTTAACCCAAAAACCTCGTCAATCTTGCTCGAAGCTCCCGTGGCGAAAATCTCCACTTTCGACTTTGTACCGCCCATTTTTTGTTGACAATAATTTTCAGAAAATGAAGAAAATCACGTTTTTTTCTCTCTTTTTTTCAATTTTTTTATTCAATTCCAACGTGACTCACCATGTCAATGTCGACAGAGGCGTTGCCAAAGGAATTCATGTCTTCCTGGGGTTTTTGATGAATTTCGGGAAACGAAATAATTTTGAATTCGTTCTGAAAGCTATTCTGAATTGAAATTGTGAAAAAAATAATAAAAAATAAGGGAAAAATGAGCAAAACTCGTGAAATGTATTGATTTCGATGTGGAAATACGTGGACAACGACACTCCGAAATTCCGCTGGCGGAGGGGAGAAAAAAAAACGATTTGAAACGGAAATTCGTGTTTTAAGAAGGGAAAATGATGAAAAAATACAGAAAAACACTGGAAAAAGGGCCTGAAATATAAAAAATGTACCAAAAACAGAGAAATCCTGATAAAAATCAATAAACGTCTGGAAAAATCATTTTTTTCAGCTGAAAAATAGAAAAACTTTAAAATTTTTGATGAAAATACTTTTTTCTACGGGATTCAATATATTTTCAGTAAAAAATTGTCTACCCTTCTCCCCCCAACTTGACCAACCTGACTCTTATCGGTCAAAACGGTCATTTCAATTTTATTGTCTCACCCTTTTTATTCTTCTACTGCGCTAAGTACTGTTTTATGTATATTAATTTTACCGGTTATGAGCAATAAATCAAATTCAAAAACCTAGTTTTCCAGCGAAAATAAAATGAAATCAACTAAAAAATAAAAAACAACGATGCTCCGAAATTCCGCTCTTCTTCACAGTTGAAATTTCGCTTTTTCAAGCATTTTCTTTCAAAATTCCAGGTTTTTCCTACTAAAACTATTTTAAAATCACATTTTCTACTGATTTTCAATAAAAATCCCCCGAAAATCCCATTAAAACTCGATTTTCCCTTCAAAAAACAAGAAAATAAACAAACAACGATACTCCGCAATCCCGCTTGCCACCAACGCGCGAAATCTCTCATTTTGAATTTTTCCAGCTTTAATTTCCCGATTTTCAGCAAAAAAACCATGTTTTTCGGCGGTGGAACTCTCAAAAATATTGCAAGTAACGATAATCGAACGGCGCGCACCAAAATTGGCTTGAATCGACAGAGTATAAAGGTGAAATTTGCCAAAAAAGGGAATTTTTAAAAAAAATTGCATTTTTCTCCAGAATGTCCCCTCAAAATCCGTGGAACTCCCTGGCTACCTTCAACTATATCAAACACCACCTGGCGACGATATTTCTCTCATGGAATTCGACGAAATCGCGATGGAACGGCTGAAATTGTTGAAGAATTTCGAAAATTGCAAGGATAGTCATGCGATGCACACCGACGATTTTAAATCGAAATTGAGAAAGGCTTGTGATGATGTGAAGTTGATTAGTAAGGTTTTTAAGGTTTTTCAAGGGAGGAAAATCGATAAATTTCAGTTTTCCCCGACCAAAAACCACTGAATCAAGAGGAAACGGCTGAACTCTGGCGTCGCGACAATATCGGTCATTTCATTCTTCGTCTAGCCTTCTGTCGTACCCCGGAAAACCAAAAATGGCTAATTCAAATCGAAGCGGATCTTCTTCGATTCCGTCTTCGGCACGAAAAGGAACATGTTCTCGATCCCGCTCTGACCTCCATGAACCTCGATATTCATAAGCTAACTCCAGGAGAAGTCCGCGAAATGGAAGAGGATCTTTATAACGCTACTCTCTGCCTGAGCCATGAAATGCGAGAAAAGAAATTCTATCGGGTGGATTTTCTCGATGCAATTGAGCTGATTCGACGGGGATCCGTTCATTTGAAGAAAGGATTCGCTTATTTTCCATATGACGACCTGGTGACGATTTTGGTGTCGAAAATGAGAGTGGGGATGATGGCGGCGATGGCGCGCGCCTTTAAACACCTTGCAATTCTCGAGGAAGAAGGACGTCTCCTCCCCCGTCTTGCTCTCCTCTCCAACAACGCTTACAGTGGAAAAGAGTACAATGGAGAGCAGGGAGATGGATCCATCATTATAACTCGTCACATGATCGATAAACTCGTCGTCCGATCATTCGCTCCTTGTATGAAACAAATGCACAAGCATTTGAGAATAAATCACCATTTAAAATACGGAGCTCGCCGTCAATACGGTCTATTTCTCAAGGGAATCGGCTTGTCTTTGGACGAAGCCTTGGCTATGATGCGTGACGAGTTCACCAAGAAAATCACATCGGATAAGTTCGATAAAGAATACGGATATAATATTCGGTATATGTATGGGAAGGAGGGGAGACGGGTGGCGCAGACGGCGATGAGTTGTGCAACGATTATTCTGAGGAATCCGCCGTCGGCTGTGGATTGTCATGGATGCCCGTTTCGGCATTCGGAGATTCCATTGTTACGGCAAAAGTTGTCCAGTGAAAGTGTGTTGAAGAGGGAGCAAGTGGAGAGGATCACTGAACTAGCCGAAAATAATCAATACGACAAAGCCTGCACTCGCTACTTTGAATTCACTCATCATTTGGAAGAAGGTGGACTCGGAAGCTTGATCACTCATCCAAATCAGTTTTATGAGGAGTCGCAGAAGGTATTTCTGGCCCCGAAATTCAAAACTATGAGTTTTTTTTTCAGATAATTGCGCAACGAATCGCGGCGAAACAAGAAGCACAGGGAGTGAAGAAGGAGGAGCCAATGGAGACTTGATTTTTTTTGGATTTTTTCGATTTTTTGAAAGAAAAATTGGTTTTTACTTGTATAATTTTAACATTTTCTCACTTTTCCTCACATTTTTAATCGATTTTAAAAACCATTTTCTTGAAAAATTTAATTTTTTTACTTTTTCTCACTGAATTCGAGTTACCCTGATATAAATTGTAAGATGATTTAATTATTTTTTTTTGAATTCTCCTTTTTTGAATAATTTATCGGCTGAAACCATGACAATCTTTTTTTTGCTCAATTCTCCTTCTTTTTCTCTGAAATTTTTGTTAAAATTGAAAAAAAAAAGTTCAGACGCGTCGCGTGTCGCGTCGCGGTTCTTTCAGAAAAAGCTCGGAAATTCAATTTTTCAAGGAAAAATGGATTTTTTTCGGGTTTTTTGATGAAAAAAAGAGAAAATAATGAGTTTTTTAACAGAAAATTAATTTCAGAATTCTAGAAAAAAGAAAAAATTTGAAAAAAATTGAAATTTCTGGTCAAAATCTGGATTTTTTCCATTGAAAATAGGGAATTTCAAGTCTAAAATATCGATTTTTAAGCTGGAAAAATAGGTTTTTTCTTGGAAATCTAGTTTTTTTCGAATTTTCAGTCAAAAAATCAAATTTTCAGTGGAAAATAAGTTTTCTATAGAATTCTAGACTATTTTTCAATATTTTTGGCAAGAAAAACCTCCAGAAATTGATATTTTTTCATTAAACTCGAGTTTTTTAAAAAATTTTCTATTTAAAATACATAAAAATTTTAAAAAATCGGACTTTTCTAAAAAAAAACCTAATTTTCAATGAATTTCCCTCTTTTCGCATTTAAGAAACTGACTGCAAATTTCTAAAATTTTAGGCCTAAAAATCAGGCTAAAATCCTATTTTCATCCAGAAATTCCAGGTTTTTTTCGATTTTCCTCTACAATTTTCTCCTTTTTTCTCTATTCCTCCTCCTCTCTCTCTCTCCGTATATTCCACTCCAGTAGATTCCGAAATTCCGAATTCTAGAAGAGGAATCTGATGAATTTTCTGATAATCGTATCGCAGTTCAAAGCCCAACATAATAATAAATATCATACTTGTTTTCCCCGTTCTCCTCCCTCTCTCACCCAGAGAGACGCAGAGACGCGTGTCTCGCGTCTCTTCACCCTCACCCACTCTCTCGCCTTCTCCTTTCACTCTCTCCGTCTCTCACTCTCTCTCTCTCTCTCTCTCTCTCTCTCTGTCTCTCTCTCTTTTCTCAACCAAACACTCGTTTTCCACGGGCCTTTTTTCTTCAACTAACCTCCTAAAATTCACAGATTTTCCACGTTTTCTGGGGGTTTAGGGTACCAATGATGGGTGCAATAGTATTAGGGGGTGGGGATTAGGGTAATTCAATGGAAATTAAGGGAATTTTGGGGGGAGTTGGATCCTGGATATGGTGATCCTAGGGGGGCCTACTGTATAGTTTAAGAATGGGAGGTTTAGATGGGGAATAGGGTTTTGGGGGAGTTTTTGTGATTTTTTGAGAATCGAAAATTCTAGAAAATCGAACTAAATTTTTTTAAAATTTGAATTTGATATATAGCGCAAAAATGAAAAAAATTAGGGTAAGCAATATTTTAAAAATCGACGAAAAACCGCCATTTTTAGTTCAAAAATCCTTTTTTTTTTAATCGAAAATTAATTTTGATTTGATGACTATGCAATCGCGCTCCATTACACTTTTTAATTAATTTCGTCTTTTTTGGCTTTTTTTGACTGGATTTCAGTGATTTTTTCATCAAAAAATTATTTAGCTTTAAAAAACATTTTTTCGAAAAAAAAACTTTCTTTTTCTGTTAAAAATCGGGTTTTTTCAGGGTAAAAATGACCTTTTTTGCTAGAAATTGTCTGTTTTTCAATGATAATGATGCAAATATGCTCCATTGAACTCCTTTTTTGTTATTTCCGTTTTCTATGAATTTAACGATTTTTAGAGCTGAAAATAGGGATTTTAGCTTAAAATTAACTGTTTTTTTTTAAATGATAATGCAATCTCGCTCCACCGAACTTTTCCCATTCTTCCTCTTTTTTTGTAGCTATTTAAAACTTTTTTTCCAAATTTTGGCTTTAAAATAGGCCAAAATTACCCGTTTTCTTATCAATAATGCAATCTCGCTCCACTGAACCTTTTCTATTTTTCCTCTTTTTTTTTAACTATTTAAAACCACATTTTTCTACATTTTTAACCATTTTTAGATCTTAAATTAAGGTTTTTAGCGTGAAATTAACCGTTTTCTTTGTGATAATGCAATCTCGCTCCACAGCACTTTCCTACTTTTACTCATTTTTTGAGCTTTTTAAAATCAATTTTTTGTTTTAAAAATGACGGTTTTTAGCCCAAAATTCAGAAGTTTTCCCCTATTTTTAACTTTTATTGAACTAATGATGCAAATTTGCTCCACCGAACTTTTTCCATTTTTCCATTTTTTTAGCTATTTTAAATCATATTTTCCTTTTTTAGGCGATTTTTAGAGCTAAAAATAGGGGGTTTTAGCCCAAAATTAATTTTTTTTGATTAATGATGCAATCTCGCTCCACTGCACTTTCCCATTTTTCCTATTTTTTTAGCTTTTTAAAATCATATTTTCCTATTTTTAAATCGATTTTTAGAGCTAAAATTAAGGTTTTTAGCGTGAAATTAACCGTTTTCCTTGTGATGATGCAATCTCGCTCCACCGAAATTTTCCATTTTCCAGAATGCGTTCCCGTCGTTCGGACTCCTCATCCTCCCCCACTAAACCCCTTCTCATCCCCCCAGTTTCCAATGACGACGACACAGAAGACGCTCCAAATCTGGAGGCGGAACTTGAGGATTCCGAAGAAATGAATCGAACTCCAGAAGAGAATAAGAATCCGAAGAAGTCATCTCCAATGAAAATGGTATTGAGAGCTTGCTCATTCTCTCCACCACCAGCTCTTTCCCCAGCTTATTCGATTCAAGGGGAGGTTAAGGAAGAGGAGGAGGAGATTGAATTGAAGATGGAGGTGGATAGTGATCACCAGGTGACGACGGCTAAGAAAATGGAACAGCCGAAACCGAAGCAGAAAATGAAGTATAAGGTAAGCTGTTGGCGCTTTTTTGGTGTATCGAGAAATGCGTCAAGGATCCAAAAAAGCGCTAATTATCGAGAATTGCGTCAAGGATCCGAAAAAGCGTCAGGGATCCAAAAAAGCGTCAAGTATCAAGAAAGACATCAGGGATCAGAAAAGGCGCTAATTATCGAGAAATGCGTCAAGGGTCGAGAAAAGCGTCAAGTATCCGAAAAAGCGTCAGGGATCGAGAAAAGCGTCAAGTATCCGAAAAAGCGTCAAGGATCGAAAAAAAAACGCCAAAACTTTAATTTTGGGCACTTTTTGGTCCTTGACGCTTTTTTCACTCCTTGACGCTTCTCCGGATCCCTGACGCATTTCTCGATCCTTGACGCATTTCTCGATCCTTGACGCTTTTCTCGGTCCTTGACGCTTTTTTCGATCCCTGACGCGTTTCTCGATCTTTGACGCCTTTCTTGATCTTTGACGCATTTATCGATCCCTGACGCTTTTCTCGATCCTTTGCGCTTTTTTCGATCCTTGACGCATTTCTCGATCCTTGGCGCTTTTCTAGATACTTGACGCTTTTCTAGATACTTGACGCTTTTCTGGATCCATGGCGCTTTTTTGGATCCTTTGCGCTTTTCCGGATCCCTGACGCTTTTTTCGATCCTTGACGCTTTTCTTGATCCCTGACGTTTTTCTAGCGCCTTGACGCTTTTATCGATCCTTGGCGCTTTTCTCGATCCTTGGCGCATTTCTCGATCCTTGACGTCTTTCTCGATTCTTGACGCTTTTCTCGATTCTTGACGTATTTATAGTGTCTTGATGCTTTTCTCGATCCTTGACGCTTTTCTTGATCCTTTGCGCTTTTTTCGATACTTGGCGCTTTTCTCGATCCACCCCGAAACCCAACTAATCCTTCATTTTCAGAAAAGAGTGGAAAAAGAGAAGGATGCGGTGCCATTCCTGGATCCAAACGCTCCAAAACGAAATCGATCCGCCTATGTTCACTTCATTATGTAAGCCACGCCCCCTTTTTTTCAAATTGCTCATCCTAAAATCTTCCAGACACCGTCGCTCGTCCTATTCGAAAGCAGTGATGTCACAGAGAGATATCAACATAGCATTAGCAGCAGATTGGCAGAAATTGACAGCAGAAGAGAGAATTCCATTTCAGAAGAAAGCGGAAGTGGAGAAAGAGAAGTATTTGGAATTGATGGAAGAGTATAAGAAGACGGATTCACATCGAGAGTTTCAGAGTGAGTTTTTGGGAAAAAGATCAAGAAATGCGCCAAGGATCGAAAAAAGCGTCAAGGATCGAGAAAAGCGTCAAGGATCGAGAAATGCGTCAAGGATCGAGAAAAGCGTCAAGGATCGAGAAATGCGTCAAGGATCGAGAAAGGCGTCAAGTATCGAGAAATGCGTCAAGAATCGCGAAAAGCGCCAAGGATCGAGAAAAGCGTCAATAATCAAAAAAAGCGCCAAGGATCGAGAAAAGCGTCAAGGCACTAGAAATGCGCCGAATTCGAAAAAAAAATCGTCAAAACTCTAATTTTGAACCCTTGACGCTTTTCTCGATCCCTGACGCATTCCTTGATCCTTGACGCTTTTCTGGATACTTGACGCATTTCTGGATCCCTGATTCTTGTCTCGATCCTTGTCGCTTTTCCTGGTCCCTGGCGCTTTTCACGATACTTGGCGCACTTTTCGATCCTTGGCGTTTTTCTTAATCCTTGACGCATTTTTCGATCCTTGACGCTTTTCTGGATACTTGGCGCACTTTTTGATCCTTGACGCGTTTCTGGATACTTGACGCTTTTCCTGATCCTTGAGCGACCCCTGACGCTTTTCTCAGTCCTTGACGCTTTTCTCGATCCCTGACGCTTTTCTGGATACTTGGCGCACTTTTCGATCCTTGACGCTTTTCCGGATCCCTAGCTCTTTTTTCGATCCCTGACGCATTTCTCGATCTCTGGCGCTTTTCTCAATCCTTGACGCACTTTTCGATATTTTCCATTTTCAGAAGCCCGTTCCAAATTCCTAACCTCCCAAGCCAGCTCCTCCACCTCCACCTCCTCATCCAACAAAAAACGCAAACGAAAGCACGACAACTCCTCGGATGAAGACGAACCCATCCAAATGGCCTTCCCAAAAACCAACGTCTTCTGTCCACTTCTCCAGAATCCACCGTATGCCACGTCATCCTCTCTACAGTATTCCGGACCAATTTTCACACCGGAATTCATGAGCTACAATAAGACGCGGGATTCGTATCGTAGACAATTGGCAGTGGAGAGATCAAATGTGGAACATGAATTGGAGGCGTTACATCAATATGATATGGATGTTAGAATTCAGAAGCGTTAGTTTTTGAAATTTTGGAATTTTCTATACATATTTTTTGGAAATTTAGAGCTAGAACGAGTACGTGGAATTGACGAGAAAATCGAGGAGACAATGGAAAAGATGAGCGTGGTGTTTGGTGGAATAGCAGTGGCTAAGGGTAGGCGTGGCCTAGAAATCCAAAAAAAAAAAAGTTAGGCCATCATTTTAGATCATTTGGAATCACTGGATGAGTTGACAGCTTGGCTACAATCGGTCACCCGTTTGGGACAAGCGAATCATATGAAAAAGGCGGTGAAGGAGGCGGTGAATAAGAATGCTAAGATTATCATTGCCATAAGGAAATAATTATCTTTTTTTCTTTTTTAAAATGGTTTCTAACGACAAATGCGCTCTACTGGACTCTGTTAGAGCGAACTTGCTCATTCTTCTCTTCTTTCCTTGATCTTGTGTATCATTTTTCTTACGGTTTTTTTTCTCAATTTTTTTTTTTACATTTTATATTTTTTTCCTATGTTTTATATATAAATTTTTGACCAAGAAAAGAATGGATTTTACATAAAAGTCAAAAGAATTAATAACTGGAATCATTGAAACAAGTTAGCCAAGTGAAGAGTTTTTTTGGAAATTGATCAACTTAAAATGGTTATATCTAGGTTTCTATTAGAGATAGCAAGAAATGGTCAACTAAGGAATTGCTCAGCATAAAAAACTATACATTTTGTTAGTTGACCACTTTTTGATAGCTCTAACCATAACGGAGATAATAGCGTTTTAGCGGAAGCGTTAATATTGACAGCGCCATCTTTAGGTATGGCCAACTTTAAACGCTTATATCTCGGTTAGGGTAACTGCTGCCAAAAAATGGTCAACTAACAAAATATTCAGCTTGAAAAACTACACATTTTGTTAGTTGACCACTTCCTTCTATCGCGCACCACAATGAAGATAAGCGCGTTTGAAGTTGCGCACTCCCTAGTTTCTTCAAACCCCTGTATCTCGCTTGCTTTTAAAGCTATCAAAAAATGATCAACTAACAAAATATGTAGCTTTTTATGCTGAACAATTCATTAGTTGACAACTTTTTCCTAGCTTCAAAGATAACTGAGTTAGAAGCGTTTTAAGTTAGCAGCTCCAAAAAAAAAGTGAAACCTCTAATTGAATTGCATGCAGTACTATAATATCCATTTTTATCTTTCAATAAAATCAAATAATCTTCAGATAACAAATGTAACATTTTCACATTAAAACAAAGAAATCTGCACATTTAGGTACCATATTTCATAGACATCTCCACACCGAAAAGGGGCGGAGCTAGGGTTGCTCAAGGGGGCGGAGCCATGTTGACTCCGCCCCTTTCGAATGGTATATGAGATTACTGTAGATAGTCTTATAATTATTCATTTTTAGTTTTACTTCTTCTGTTTCTCTTGATTTACTTTTTCCTACTCTGGAGAAACGCAGATAGTTGGGGGATCTTCTTCAAATTGTCATACCTCGCTTGCCATTAGAGATATCAAAAAGTGGTCAACTAACAAAATGTTAAGATTTTTATGCTGAGTATTTTGTTAGTTGATGACTTTTTGACAGCTTTAAAAGCAAGCGAGATATAGGAGTTTAAAGAAACTAGGGAGTGCGCAACTTCAAACGCGCATATCTCCGTTGTGGTGCGCGATAGAAAAAAGTGGTCAACTAATAAAATGTAGAGCTTTTTAAGCTAAATAATTTGTTGGTTGATGGCTTTTTGATAGCTGTAAAAACAAGCGAGATACAGGGGTTTGAAGAGTCGCAGCTTTCTAGGAAATGCGCCACTTCAAACGCGCTTATCTCCGTTGTGGTAATCGCTAGAAAAAAGATGTCAACTAACAAAATGTGCAGTTTTTTATGCTAAATATTTTGTTAGTTGATCATTTTTTGATAGCTTTTAAAGCAAGCGAGATATAAGGATTTTAAAATTTATTACAACAAAAATTCCAAAAAAAAAAAATCACAGTATAATCATTCGAAATTCATAATAATCAAGTGTCAACTTCGCCTCTTTTCCATCAAATCTTTGAATTTTTCGAATAGTTTCAGGCAGAAAAATATCATCCAATGGAAATCCTTGCATAAATCCCTGAAGAATTCGTCCCCATTCCAGCTCGCGATTCGTAAAAACATGAATTTTCTTTAGGAACGGAAGACCATCGCTCATCCATTTCTCGATATAAGTTCTGATATGACAAGATCCAAGTTGAGACTGTCTTAATATAATTTCTTCACATTCTATTCGCAAAAGATCTTCAATCCGGAACCATCCAGATTGCACCAGATCCAGTTTCTTCATGTTAAGCCTGGTGATTGTTAAGGGGAATTTCGTGTTAAGGGTTAACTGATCCTTGCATTGTATCTTATCCAAGATAAAATTAAAGCTCTTGTTAGAAGTTTTCCCATCTATTCTTATATCAGCTAAGCTTCCTGAGAACAGTGAGGCTAGCTCATTCTCATTTCCTTCTTCTGGATTAATAAATCTCAAGGAGCTCACTTTCAATCCAAAGAAATCTAGAAGCCTCCCGGTAACCAGTTTAACCATCTCAACCGAATCCATCTTAGCAACTCTCGTCGTCATCGGCTCATTTCTATATTCCTCAAAATAAACTGGAATATTGCCCAATGAATAACTCGAGATTTTGGGTAGGGATCCTAGTTTAATTGTTGCTGTAACTGTTCGAAAATTGGGTCCTTTGAATTCAATTATAAATTCTGAATCGCTGGTTACAGTGAGTTTGACCATGCTTTTCAAATCGTCTGGTTTGGATACGTAGTTGAGATGGGATAATCTGGAAAAGTGGTTTTTGAGGGGTTTAAAAGGGAGATAGGGGGAAATGGTCAATTAGTGTTTTGTTAAGCTAGAAAAGTTAAATATTTTGTTAGTTGACAGTTTTTTGATATCTCTAATGAGAACCGAGATATAGCCCTTTAAAGTAAAAATGTCTGCACCCTTCACTAAATCCCTTATATCTCGCTTCCCCTAACAGGTATCAAAAAATGGTCAACTAACAAAATACTCAGCTGAACAAGCTCTACATTTTATTAGTTAACCACTTTTTGATAGCTCTTCAATTAAAAGAGTTATAGCCATTTTAAGCTGCTCAACTACGACCTCCACTAAAACCCTTAGATGGGATAATCTGGAAAAGTGGTTTTTGAGGGGTTTAGAGGGTCAATTAGAGATATGTTAAGCTTTAAAAGGAGCATATTTTGTTAGTTGATCACTTTTTGATAGCTCTACTGGTAGCCGAGATATGAGGGTTTGAAGTTGGGAGCTAGGAGACGCAGAGTATTTAGCTGTCTGCGCCCCTAACTTTTCAAACGTCTATAACTCGCCTCCCCGTAGAGCTATCAAAAAAAGGCCAACTAATGAAATATAGCTTAAAATAAGAGCTATATTTTATTAGTTGACAACTTTTTAATAGCTTTTTAATTAGAAGAGTTATAGCCATTTTAAGCTGCACAACCAATACCGGGACTTCTCTGCACCCTCCAATAAACCCCCTCTATCTCGCTTCCCCTAACAGCTATTAAAAAATGGTCAACTAACAAATTGTTCTGCTTAACAAGCTCTACATTTTATTAGTTGACCACTTCCCGCTATCTTTTAAACTAAGCTAGTTACAGCTAAAATAACTCACAACTGAAATGCATTCCAATGCCGTCTCGCTCTCCTCTCGAAATCCACAATTTCTTGAAACGAAGGCAATTTTCTAATTGAAGTGACCAAAATTCTGGTTCTTTTACTGCATGAGACAAGGCTGGATCTAAAAAAAACTTAAAAATTGGTCCTAAAACTGGAAATATGTGGCTTACAGCTCCTCAACCTCCAATTGATTGAATATTTCTTTGAAGACGAGAGATGGAAGATGAAATAAAGGGAAACCCATCGTTGTTGGTGTGTCAGTGGGCTAATGAATGAAGGAGAATGTAAGAGAGAACAGGTTGACCCCTTAGCCCCCAGAGATATGATGCGAGATAGGTCATCTAGGTACCCCTTCAAAAAACACTGTGTATCTCGGTGAGGATTAGAGATACAGAGAAGTGGTCAACTAAGAAAATGTGTGATTTTGTATGCTGAACAGTTCACTAGTTGACCATTTTTTGGTACCAGTTAGGGGAAGAGAGATATAAGGGTTTTAAAGGAGGGAGCAGAGAAAAAAGTGTGTGAATTGGTCGTGCGGCTTAAAGTGACTATAACTCTCTTAATTGAAGAGCTATCAAAAAGTTATCAACTAACAAAATATAGCCCTTATTTCGAGCAATATTTCATTAGTTAACAATTTTTTGATATCTCTAATAGCAACCGAGTTATAGACATTTGAAACATCCTAGCTCCCAAATTCAAATGCTCATATCTTGGCTACCATCAGAGCTATCAAAAAGTGGTCAATTAACAAAATATAGCTCTTATCCTGATTAACATTTCATTAGTTAACAACATTCCCCTATCTCCCCTAGGAACCGAGATATATCCATTTTTTATATGATTTTATCAAAATTTATTCAAAATAGCAAAAAAAATATTCACAAAAAAAGGAAAAATTTAAAAATAATATTTATCCATAATAAACATTCGAAATGTTCGTTTTTTCGATGCATTCGGGTAGAGGATACACGCAACACGACCATCGGCACGGATGATTTTCAAATTATCGGCGTCTTTGGCGCATACTTCGTAGTGGGGTCTGAAAAATGGGGGTTTTATTATAAGGGCACCCCTATTAAAAGAACACCAATGATCCTGCAACCCCTAATATAAGGGCACTCATCCCCGGGGACCACCTTTTACTCAAACCCCTTTATTCCATGTTAGTTAAGAAGGACCCTGTATTAGAAGGGCCTCCCCTATCTAGGAACCTTTATTATAAGGGCACCCTTTTCTAGGAACCTTTATTATAAGAGCACCCCCTAATATAAGGGCACTTATCCCCGGGACCCCTTAAAACGCCCAATAGGTACTGTCGCTCTGCTAAAAGAGTCCCGTTTCAGGAACCTTTATTATAAGAGCCCCCCTTTTATTAGGGCACCCCTAAAATAAGGGCACCTCTAATACAAGGGCACCTCTAATACAAGGGCACCTCTAATACAAGGGCACCTCTATTAGAAGAGCACCCAGGACCCTGTAATATAAGAGCACCCCCTAATATAAGGACACTGATCCCCAGGTCCGCCTGTAACTCAAAACCTTTTAATCCGTGTTAGTTAAGAAGGACCCTGTATTAGAAGGGCACCCCTAATATAAGGGCACCCCTTACTAGGGTCCTTTATTATAAGGGCACCCCTGATATAGGGGCACCTCTATTATAAGGGCACTCCCTATTATAAGGGCACTCCCTATTATAAGGGCACCCCTTTCTATGAATCATATACTAGAGCATCATAGACTCTTATACTAGAGCATCATAGACTATGATGCTCTAGTATAAGAGCACCCCCTAATATAAGGGCATCCATCACCAGGGCCGCGTAATAGTTAAGTTCCCTCTGATAAAAAGGGACCGTCCCTGTCCCAGGAACCTTTATTATAAGGGCACCCCTATTATAAGGGCAAGCTAAGGGCACCCCTATTAGAATGGCACCCTTATCTAGGAACCTTTATTATAAGGGCACCCCCTAACATAAGGGCATCTATCATAGGGACACCCTAACAAGCCTAGTAGGTACGGTCCCTCTGTTAAAAGGGTCCCCGTTCCAGGGGCCTTTATTATACGGGCACCCCTAATATAAGGGCATGCTAAATATAAGGGCGCCCCTAATATAAGGGCACCCCCTAATATAAGGGCATCTATCATAGGGACCCCTAACACGCCCAATAGGTACCGTCGCTCTGCCTAAAAAGTTCCCGTTTCAGAAACCTTTATTATAAGGGCGCCCCTTACTAGGACCCTCTAATACAAGGGCACCTCCCTATTATAAGGGCATACCTATCCTTCCTCGGATACTCATTTTGACACTCTCTCAACGCATTAAAAATCCGTTTCACATCAAAATCATCGGTCATTTCGATCAATAAATTTCTCAAATTCTCATTAGTTTTTCCAATAATCCATTGCCAAATATACTCTTTTAAATCGATATTTGTGAGAGATGAGTTATATAATCGAATAATTTCTGATTCTGTCTGTAGAAGATTGTCGAGGCTAAACCAGTGAGCGTCATGGATTGTAAGGGAGTTGGCTGAGATTTGAAGATTAGCATAGAAAAATGAGGAATCCATGGGGACATCTAGGTCCATTGATCTAATCACATGGATATTGCTTAGAATAAAATGGAATTCTTTGTTGGATAGATATTGATTCGAGATATGAAGGGATTTCGTGAATCTCACAAATTTCAAAATCCTTCTTAACAATCGATAATCCACGTGTCGATCAATCGATAATCGATCCAAGTCCAGTCGAAGGGTCTCTTTGAAAAAATTGAACAAAGTCTGGAATCCATCAAAACTACTCTTCCAATAAGTCTTAGTCATTCTTGTTATATCCATTGATCCCTTCACAGTCCTCATATGAAAATTCACCACGTTTCCATCGTCCACGTGGATTAAAAATGTCGATTTCGAGTGTGCCATTCTATTAGGGGTTTTGATGAAGACACAGAAAACGAGTTTGGAGGAGAGGTTTAGAGATAGGGAGACTTGACGATGGAATTGGGGAGCTGGGGTGTCGAGGCGGAGGTGTTGGATTCTGGAATTATTTTGGGAGGGTTACTGTAGTTTTTGTAGTTTTTTTAGTCTAAGCCTCACCACTTAGCCTCACCAAAAAAAGAAAAAGTTCAAAATAATCGGTTTTTTTTGCAGTTTTCTTAGTTTTTGGTGAGGCTAAGAGAATGTGTAGTTTTTGTAGTCTAAGCCTCACCAAAAACTTTTTAAAAAATTTGAAATTGTCGTTTTTTTTTAGTTTTTTCAATATTCTTAGTTTTTGGTGAGGCTATGGGAATTTGTAGGGTTTGGTGAGGCTTAGACTACAAACTACAAATTCCCTCAGCCTCACCAAAATAAACTGCAAATTATTTCCAGCATTTTAGTCAAAAAACCACTCAAAAACCTCTAAAACGAAGGAAGTTACGAGAATTTTAAGTTTTTGGTGAGGCTAAGAGACTACAAACTACAAGTTTTGCTTAGCCTCACCAAAATTTCAAATGCTTGTAATTTTGTCAATTTTGAACGGATTTTGATGGTTTTTGGACGAAAAAATCATACTTTTCCTGAATTTTCATTTTGATAAGGGTAAGAAAATTTGTATTTTGTAGCCATAACCTCACCAAAAACTGAAATGGATTGAAAAACTGATGAGGCTTAGACTACAAACTACAAAAACTCGGAATTTTCGGGATTTTTGTTTTGGTGAGGCTAAGGGAATTTGTAGTTTGTAGTCTAAGCCTCACCAAAATTTCAAAATCATCGGTTTTTTTTAGTTTTTGCAGTCTTAGTCCAACTCACAATTCCATGACACTCATCTCCTCATCACACATCACCTCATCGAACGACTCGACCTTCCCGGTCGACTTAATCTTCAGACGCATCTGCTCACTACATGTCGCCAATCTGACACTGCAAAAAATTTATTTTACCATTATTTTGGTTCAAAAAATAAAGGAAAAAAGGAAAAAAAAATTACATTTCAAAAAGTTCCAAGTGATTAAGAATAGCTTTTACGGAGTCGGTGTGAAGTTGAAGAATTGGAATAGATGACATTTTTAGGAGAGTTTTGGCACAGAATTTGTAGAGGTACAGGAAGATAGGAGAAAAAGGGAATTGGAAAAAAGGGGAGAAAAAATCGATATTTTTCGTGAGGGTGAAGGGGAAAATTGATCTCGCTAGGTTGGTGGGAAAAAGGAGGGAAGTGGTGGGTCTAGAAACATACTTAGTAAGGGATAATGACCAATTCTAGCTTTTTAGATAGCTTAAGATATCCAGATGCTTTTATAAAATAGTTAGCTATTTTTTGCATGCTTTAAAACGTACCTGTAACAAATTACAGATAATTTCATCAATGCCAATCGATTTCACAATGGAAAGTTTAAAAAACAACAGTATCATTATTAGTATCTTGATGAATGCTAGGTTTTAGGCAGCTTATAATTATCTGGTGCTTATACAAAGTAGCTAGTTGGTTTTAGCATGTTTTAAAAAGTATCTAGAAAAATTTTCAGATAATTTCATCGATGCAAAATGGATTAATTTTGTAAAGTCTACATTACTACAGTTTCATTATCGGGTTCTAGGTGAATGCTGGTTTTCAGGTTGGTTAGGATTATACGATACTTATAGAACGTAGTTAGCTATTTTCAGTTTGTCTTGAAGCTTAGCTGTAACGATTTTCAGAAAATTGCATCAATGCAAAATGGATTTACTATAAAAAGTCTACATTACTACAGTATCATTATTAGTGACTTGATGAATGGTGGTTTTCAGGTAACTTAGGATTATCGTTTGCTTCTAGAAAGTAGCTATACATTTTAAGCATGTCTTAATACATAGCTGATAAAAATTTCAGACAATTTCATCGATGCAAAATGGATTTACTACAAAAAGTCTACATTACTACAGTATCATTATTAGTATCTTGATCAATGGTGGTTCTAAGGTAGTTTACGATATTCAGATGATTTCAGAAAGTTGTTTATTCTTTTAGGCATTTCTTAAAACATACCTAATAGAAATTTCAGACAATTTCATCGATGCAAAATGAATTTACCCAGGAAAGACTACATTACTACAGTATCACTATAAGGGCCTAGGTTAATGGTGATTCTAAGGTAGCTTAAGAAATTCAGATATTCTAGAAAGTAGTTGGTTATTTTTAGCTTGTCTTAAAGACTTTCAGCGGAATATCTGAAATAACAAACAATACTATTATGTAAACTGGAAACCTGCTAGTTTTTAGGTACCTTCCGAGTGCGCGGGACTTCTATAATGCAAGTAAATATTTTTAGCCTATTTCAATTGATATCTGAAACTATTCCGTATCTGCATTCTCCCCTTGATACTACTCCGAGGTCAATCGTTTGCCTGCTATTCAAAGACCCACCGTCACCGGAGCTCGTCTTATCAGTTATAAGGAGAGCACACACATAATTGCTGATAACTCTTTTTTTTTTCTCTTCTATAGATTTTTTCCATGTCATCATAATCATCGCCACGTTTATTATAGTGTTCTTTGAGGATTTTTTTTTGCTTTTTGTCAAATCCCAAGTGCTTTTTTGGCTGATCCGAAGTACAAAGTCTCTGTTTTTGACCTAACAATTTTAAATGTGGTTTTTCTTTTTTCTTGAGTTACGTCATGCGATTATGAATTTTTTTCCTGAAAAAAAAGTTTCTTTTTTCATTTTTTTGGAAATTTTTTCTCTACTTTGTTTAAAACGTTTTAACAGACGCAGACAGCGAGCTCTGTTTCCTATGTTGTATCTTTAAAAGCGCATATCTCGGTTCCCATGAGGGCTATCAAAAAGTGGTCAACTAACAAAATATAGCCCTTATTACAGGCTATATTTCATTAGTCAATCACTTTTTGATATCTCTAACCGGACTCGAGTTATAAGCGTTAGAAGTTGGTACCCGCCACCGGTTAAGGATAAGAGGGGGTAGCTAGCTCTCATTACTAAATCTCCTTATTCAATTTCCCCCAGAATACCTACTATATAATTAGTGCCCCCTTTTGGGTCCCCGGTATCTAATTAATCATCTACCACATTACCTTCTTCCCCTTTTTCCATCGGTTAGGCTTCTCAGGTAGTAAAAGCAATAAGAAGGGGGGAGCAGATGGGATATTTCTTGTGACAGATTTATGGGATGTGGTGATGGGAAATGGGGTGGAAGTCTAGATGGCCTAGAAATCCAAGGTTTAGGTTGTCAGGGAAAGTTAGGCCATGGTAAAATTAGGCCAAGAGAAGTTAGGCCATGTGAAAACAATTTTGACTCCCTAAATATGCCCTAGCTAGGAAAGTTAGGAAATTTAAATCTGCCCTTGCCCCTTAAAATGGCCTACTTTGTTATCCTAGGCCATCAAAAACTAGGCCACCATCGAAAAGAAAACTAGGCTATGATCCATTACCTTCCCCCCCCCCCCCCCCCCCTCTCGTCTATCCCATTTACAACCGGATAAATGAAAATGTTTACCATTTCCCCCGTTTCCGGATTAATATTGGCAGGTGCAGAATTGGCTTGTTTTCGAGATTTGCACATTTAGATTAATTTTGCAATGGAGAAGGAGCGAGGATTAGCTAGCTTTCTTAGATATTTAGAGTTCGAGGTTTCTTGGTTTCTTTGGTAACTTAACTTTGATAGGGTATATCTCGTTTCCTAAAAGAGATAGAGAAAAGTTGTCAACTAACAAAATGTAGTTTCAAATAAGGGCTTTATTTCATTCTCGGGTCTTCTCGCCAAGTCTGGGACAAACTTTGGGCGTTATACAAGTCTTGGCCAAGTCTCTGACAAGTCTGGGACAAAGGTTGAGTGGTCCACAAGTCTAGGACAAGGATTCCACAAGACTTGGCCAAACTTTGGCAGCATTCATGCGTCGCGCGCAATATTTCGCCTTTTTCCAAGTCTTGTACAAGGCTGCCACAAGTCTTGACCAAACTTTGGGAAGTCGACAAGTCTTGTACGGAGCTGCCACAAGTCTTCACCAAAGTTTGACAGCTTCACAAGTCTTGGCCAAACTTTATTATTGATTTTTTAATTCAAATAACAGGAGCAATTTTCTGTCTTAATTCTTTCATTTTTCTCTTATTTCTCCTTTTTTTGTTCTAATTTGGCGATACTATTTATTTTTTTTGAAGCTTACAAAATTACGATCAGAAGGATTGATATTTTTCAGATAAAAACCGTTCAACAACGGATCGTTAAAGAAAGTTTCGGAGAAATTTGTTTTCAATGTTGAGGTAAGAACTGGAAATCACTTTTCAATAAAAATATTTTTTTAGAAATGCTGTGATAACTGACTACGAGTTTTCAACACGGACTTCTTCTCAATGGCTCAATGGTATTACGGAATGAATGGTCGAATTTGAAGCAGCTGACAACAATATTTTCAAGTGGAGCCGTAAAAAAAGAAAAATTCAGGTAATATTTTTGTGAAAACTGAACAGTTTAATAATTTTTACTTTTCAGAATCACATAACTTCAAAAAATCCTCTCAAAATCACCGATGAACATCGTCAGTCCATCAGTCAATTCTCATCGAATTATTCGATTTAATTTTTTACGTAAAATTTTTATATTTTTTCACATTCTATTGTAATTTTGTTTGTTTTTTTAAAATAAATTAAAATATAATTCGATTTCACCAATAAAACAAAAATGGGGGGAGGAAAAACGAAATGCGCGACCTACAAGTTTTGCCACAAGTCTTGGCCACGTTTACCCACAAGTCTTGGCCAGAGAGGGACTAAGACTTGTGGGAGGTTTGTGCAAGACTTGGCGAGAAGACCCGAGTTAGTTGACCACTTTTTGATAGCTCCCACCAGAACCGAGATATAAGCAGATACGCAGACAGCTATGCGTCTCCTAGTTTGCAACTTTAAAGGCGCATATCTAGGTTATGGTAAGAGTTATCAGAAAATGGTCAACTGACGAAATATAGCTCTTTTTACAGGCTATATTTTGTCAGTTGACCACTTTTTACAAGCTATAACAGGAATCGAGATAATCACTGTTAAAGTCAGGTAACTATAAGCAGCAGGCTAAATCTAGTGGGGGTCAGGGAAAAATACTGTATCTCAGGATCTTTCTATGCAAATGGCTCCAAACTGTCACTACTACCAACATTCTCCTTATCAGTTGACCCCTTTTTGTTTACCTAGTCTTTCTCTCTCTCTCTCTCTCTCTCTCTCTCTCTCTCTCTCTCTCTCTCTCTCTCCCTTTCTCTCTCTCTCTGTCTAGAACAATACCTCTTCCTTCCTTTCATTTCCATCTTTAGAAGAACACATCCCAACCTTTTTCTTCCTCCACTTCTCCCCCATTTTCTCTTTCATCTTGGCTAACGTATTTGCTCTTTTTGTCCCCCTTCTTTTTTTTCAATTGTAAGCCCATAGATCTGATGATAAAAGGGGGGAAAAGTGTCATAAAGCGTGTGCCTTTTTGTATTCACTCTCTCTTTGTATTTCATTTGTGTGGGCAAGTTTGGATAGCCAAAAGGCTGGGTTTGAACAATTTTAGCCTTTTTTTTGTTATTTTTTAAATTTAAAAGGTCAAAAATGGTTTTTTAAGGCACCAGAGCATTTTTTTTTTGAAAAGTTTAGTTTTTTTTTCGAGTACCTTAGCTATAGCTTTTAGACAGAAAAATAAGGTTTTTTGGTGAAAAATTATGATTTTTTCATGATTTTTTGAATTTTAAAGGTCAAAAATGGGGTTTTAAAGGCACCAGAGCACTATTTCTTCGAAAAATGCTTACTTTTTTTTGAAGATCATTAAACAGCTAATTATGCTATTTCAGTAGCTTAGCTATAGCTTTTAGACAGAAAAATTATGATTTTTTCATGATTTTTTGAGTTTTTCAAGGTCAAAAATGGTTTTTTAAGGGTACCAGAGCACTAGTTCTTCGAAAAAGTCTTGCTTTTTTTGAAGATCATTAAACAGCTACTTATACTATTTTAGTAGCTTAGCTATAGTTTTTAGATAAAAAATAAGGTTTTTTCATAATTTTTTGATTTTTTTTAAGGTCAAAATGCATATTTTTAGGTGTACTATACCTATTTTTGTTCAAGCTTTTCAATTTTTCTTCCTCATTATAATTATATTAGTTTTTCTATTTTAGTACCCTTGGCTAGCTAAAAAATGAGATTAGTCCAATTTTTTTGAACTTTTTAGATCAAAAACCAATTTTTTTTTCTTTCAAGCACAAATAACACCTGCTTCATAAATTTTTCGAAATTTTCTTTTTTTTTTCATTTTTTAAAATTATAAATAAAAAGATTAACATTGATATTATGTTTCCTTGACATATGATATATCTAGAAAAAAAAAATTTTTTTATTAAAAGATAAGATTAAATTTTAAGATTAGATATGGACGTAGATATACGTATAATCTGTGTAATTTGATTTCGCAACCAATTGTGATATTTTGGGGGAAAAATGCTAAAAGCTACAAAAAATCAAAAAATTGCTATTTTTCTCATGATTTACATTTTTAAAAACAGCATTTTCAGTCAAAAAATTGAAAAAAATTGAAAAAAAAAAATATTTTTTCGAAAAATATTTTTTAGGATTGTGACGTCATTCAGTATATGATAGAGGGTTTTTTTTTAAATTTCTCTAAAATGGGCGGAGCTTAATTTTCATTTTTCTTTATTTTTTTTTTGAAAATTTCATAAGACTAACACTTTTCTAGAACAATTTTGAAAAATTTCGAAAAATATTTTTTTTTCGAAATTTTTTAAAATTATTATTTCCCTAGAAAAAAACAGTTTTTTAAAAATTTTCAGTTTTGTGGGCGGAGCCTAATTTTCTTTTTTTTTCTTTTTTTTTCCCCAACAAATCCCAATTTCTTTAGTTTCCCTTTTCCTCCCCAATCTATTCTCCACTTGACCAGATTGACATGTGATATTAACAATCAATTGTGTACTTCATGTCACAATCCGTGGGATTATTATAAAATATCCAAGGGATTAACAAAACCATGCTGAAATATGTACATGCCCTCTCCACGCACTTTCCTCGATTTTCAGACACGTGACTCAGCTTTCCTTGATTTTCAGACAGATTACATGACAGCTAGATATGAAATTATAGGGTTGAGCTTTGGTGTACAAGGTATTTTTGATATATCTCGGTGGAGAAGGGAGATATCAAAAAAGTTGTCAACTAGTAAAATGTAGAGTTTTTTATGCTCTACAATTTGTTAGTTGACAGTTTTTTGATAGCTTTAACGGGAAGCGAGATATAAGAGGTTTAGAAAAACGCAGATATATCAAGCTTGTCTAACTTCAAACGCTTATATCTCGGTTGGTTTAAGAGCTATCAAAAATGGTCAACTAAGAAAATATGTAGTTTTTTATGCTGAACAATTTACTAGTTGACCATTTTTTGATATCTCTTAAATTCACTGAATTATGACAAAAATAAAATTGCAAAATTTTAAAAATTGTTTTTTTTTGCAATTTTTTCCCCATTTATTTAAAATTGAATAAGAAAATTATGTTGGTTTTTAGGTTTTTTTAGGATCAGATTGCGGTATTTTTACAGAAAATTTAAAGATTTTTAACAAAAAAATTCGAGTTTTCAAGAAAAATAGGTTTTTAAGGTTTTTTTTTATTTTTCACAAAAATCTCGATTTTCCAACACCAGATGTTCCATTTTTCTCGTCTTTCTCATCTCAAAAAAACGGCGATTTGTCTCTTTTTTCCTCCTCCTTCATCTAAATACGCGACCATTCATTTCAATGGCTGTTCTACTCTCCGCCTATTTATTCTTTCCTTTTTCCCCCTTCTCTCTCTCGCTTGCTCATAACAAATTGGTCGCGATTTTTATTCTTTTTTGCTTTTTCTAGAAAAAGAATTTCAGATTTATAAGGGGGAAATTTTTTTTTTAGCTGGAAACCTAGAAAATTTGAAAAAATCTTTGAAACCCCGGAAAATTTGGTCTCTTCCCACCGGAAAATACTAAAAACAAAAAACAAAAAATAAATACCACCAAAGGGTTCGAACCCGGGACCTTCTGAACCATAGTGATTTCATGGAAAATCCCACTGAGCCAATTTTACAATTTTTTTGAAAATGGCTAAAAAACTCGATTTTTCATGGTAAATATGAGTTTTCAAGGGTCCCGAGCTCATTTTTCATAGTTTCGGGGCCAAATCCTTTGAAAACTCGGTTTTTTCAGTCATTGGCCTTTGAAAAATGCTAAATTTCTCCAAAAATTAGTTCAAAATGGTTTTCCACTATCCCAGGACCCATCCCTAAAAAGCAAAAATCAATTGCCACTAAGTGGACTCGAACTCGGGTCCTTCGGAACCATAGCGGTTTCGTGGAAAATCCCACTGAGCCATTTTCTCAACTTTTTTGAAAATGGTCAAAAACTAGATTTTTCATGGTGAATGGGGGTTTTCAAGGGTCCCGAGCTCATTTTTCATAGTTTCGGGGCCAAAAAACCAAGAAAAAAACCTTTTTTCTCGATTTAGGCAACTTTTGACCCTAAAAATGCTAAATTTCCTCTAAAAATGGTTTTCTTTTTATCCCAGGAGTCAGTTCTAAAAAGCAAAAAAGAATTGCCACTAGGTGGACTCGAACACGTGGCCTTCGGAACCATAGCGATTTCATGGAAAATCCCACTGAGCCATTTTTTCAACTTTTTTGAAAAATGGCCAAAAACTCGATTTTTCATGGGAAATAGGGGTTTTCAAGTGTCCCAAGCTCATTTTCCATAGTTTCAGTGCCAAAAAACCAAGATTTCTGGGGGTAAAAGCTATTAGCAGTTGGCTATAGCCTTTTCCCATTTTCTCTGACAGTTGACTGACTCATCAAGCTCTCTCTCTCTCTCTCTCTCTCTCTCTCTCTCTCTCTCTCTCTCTCTCTCTCTCTCTCTCTCTTTTCCACACCGGCTGTTTAGAATTGAAGAAAAAGAAGAAGAAGAGAAACAGGGAATAAATGCTCTTTTTTCTCTCACCTGTCTACCCACTCTCCTCAATTCACACACTCTCTCATCCGTCTCCATTTTATTGCACTTTTCCCCTCCCTCCCCGTACTCTCTAACCTGTCTGTGGTCTCTTGAACGGTTAGAGATATCTCCTCTGATTAGGCCACGCCCCCTCTTTTTCCTCGGCCTCTATCCTACCAACTGACTCACACCGACACTTTCTCTCTCTCTCTCTCTCTCTCTCTCTCTCTGATTTTTTTGTTGGTTCCAGTTAGATCTAATAAACGGTTTTTAGTTTTGATTGGGGGAAAAGCTAATGATTTGTTTATTTATTAGGCCACGCCCACTTTTTTGGTGGGGTTGAATTTCAATATTGTTAGGGGGAAATAGAGAAAATTTGGTGGTTTATATGATTTTTATTGATTTTACTGACATTTTTGGACCTTTTAGGTTTAGCTAGTTTCTAAAAAAAATACAAAAATATAGGTTAGCTAGGCCACGCCCACTTTTCTTAGCAATATGTTGAAAAATTTTTTTTTTACTTTTTCTTGGTTTTTGGGAACATTTCATTTTTTGGTTTATTTTTTTTTGGATTTTGAGAAATTAGACCACGCCCCTTTTTAAGCCCCGCCCGCTTTTTGGAATTTCTTTTTGAAAAATAATTTTTTGGGATTTTTTTTTGAATTTTTGGAATATTTTTCATAGAATTTTGAGATATTGAGTTTTTTTTATGAAATTAGGCCACGCCCCTTTTTTCTAACCCACGCCCCCTTTCTAAGCAACGCCCCCTTTTTAGATTTTTTTTTTTGAATTTTTGATTTTTTATATTTTTTATATTTTTAGAACTTTTTTTGAAAATCACTTTTTATGAAAAATAGGCCCGCCCTCTTTTTAGGCCCCGCCCACTTTGCCGACCATTTTTTTTTTCAAATTTCGTAATTTTAATTTTCTTTTTTGAAAAAAAAAATTTTTTTTTGGTGTTTCAAAATTTTGAGTTTTTGTGAAAATTAAGCCACGCCCCTTTTTCAAGTTATCTAAGCCACGCCCATTTTATCAATTATTTTCCAAAAACTTGATTTTTTATTTTTTGATTTTTGGAAAAAATCTTTTTTTTTCAAAATTTCGCTATTTTTGAAATCGGGCTAATTTAGGCCACACCCCTTTTTGATTTTTTAAACAAAATTTTGAAATTTCCAAAAAAAATTAGCCACCCCTTTTTTACCCTAATCCAAGTTAGGTTGGCTCTCTCTTTTTCCAAAAGAAACTTTTTTGCTTTGTTTTTTCCTTTAGCTAGGCTCCGCCCACATTTTTGAAAAATTCCTTTTTTTCAGGATAAAAAAATGAACAGAATAATCGAAAAGCCAAAAAAGAAGAAGCCGGATTTCAAACAAAGTTTCCTAATGTACCGTCGACCCCCTCCACCACCACCAAAGTACACAGATGAGACAATGGATTGCACTCCTTATGATCACGTTCATTATCGGCCATTCTGTCAGACAATTCGACTAGCTAAGAGGAGGAAAGCGTGGCTTAGACCGAAATATGCACCAATGCCAATTGTTATGGAGAATTTGAGCATGTTTGAGTGGTTGCATCGGATTGGAGGTGGGGAAGAAAAAATGAAAAAAAAAATTTTTCTCAAAAAAATAAAATTGTTATATAGTTCGATAGAAAATTTAAAACTGAGTATTTTTGTCTCTTGAAACTTTTTTCTAGCTCTTCTCCTCCTCGAGTTATAGCTCCTTGAAGTTAGCGCGCCTCTAGCAAAGGGGGAGCGACCCTTTAGGAAGCTAGCGCTCTCTTCAACCCCTTATATCTCGCTTCCCCTAATAGCTATCAAAAAACTTTCAACTAACAAAATGTTCAGTTTTTCATGCTATACAATTTTGTAGTTGACCACTTTTTTCTAGCTCTCAGCCCCACTGAGATAAACCCATTTCAAAAAGCCATATCCCTAGATTTTCATTAAATCGCTGTAAACCAGCTAAACCTCCGGTCTAATTTACAATTCCCCTCCTCACTTTTTCGAGTCTTGTGACCCTTTTATATTGCTTTTTCCCCTTTTTCCAAATACGAAAAAAGTGATGTTTTGGTCTTGGGTGTCAGGGAAAACGAGGGGGGATAAGAAATTGATGGAAATTTGAAAAGGCAGGTGTTGAGATGGAAAAGTAGTTTATATTACTTTTATTGCTTTTTTTTAGAAGTTCTTTAATAGAAGGGCACTCTTAGGCCAGACTAGGCCCGGAAGTTTAGCTACAAGTTTTGGAAAAAATTTTTTTTAATTAGTAGCGACTTTTTTGTATATAGGATTTTAAAACTTATATAACTCTGCTATGGTGAGAGCTATCAAAAAGTGGTCAACTAACGAAATATAGCCCTTATTAAGAGCAATATTTCATTAGTTGACAACTTTTTGATAACTCTTACTATTACCGAGATATAGCAGTTCAAAATAGCAAGCTTAGAAACGCGGAGTAGCAGCTGACTTTTTGAGTACATTTTTCAAACCTTTATATCTCGATTACGGTAAGAGCTTCAGAAAACTTGTCAACTAACAAAATACCCAGTTTTTTATGCTGAGCAATTCACTAGTTGACAATTTTTTGCTAGCTCTAACCGCTACCGAGATATCTCCATTCCAAATCCTGCTATCCCTAGACTATTAGTTCCCGCTAAACCTATACATCTGTTTACTACCATCATTTCTACATCTGTTCTATTCCCTCTCCTTCATCATCTGGTCGTGTGACCCCGTTGGGATACAGGATGGCACCAACTATTACACATTTCTTGTTGGGGAACTCAGAGAAAGGAGGCCCCCGGCTGCCAGACACCTGACCCCCCCTTACTCGCATGAACATTAGGAAAGTGGGTTATGAGAGGTGCCCTTTTATTACAGAATTTTTTTTATAAGGAAATGGAATTTGGTACGGTTAAGACTAAAAAAAAGGCTAGCTGTGTCATTCAAATGCGGAATTTTAAGAGAATATATGAGTTTGCAACTTCAAATTGCTATATCTCGATTGTGGTTAGAGCTATCAAAAAGTGGTCAACTAACAAAATACAGCTTTTAATGGGGGCTATATTTTGTTAGTTGACCACTTCTTGATAGCTCTTACCGTAACTGAGAAATAAGAGTTTCAAAAATGTGCCCAAAAAGCCGGGATGTTCTTTGCTTCTTCAAGCTAGCTACTTCAAATTGCTATAACTCGGTTATGATAAGAGCTACAAAAAAGTGGTTTACTAAGAAAATATAGCTCCTATCAAGGGCAATATTTTGTTAGATAACTACTTTTTGTTAACTCTTACCGTAACCTAGATACAAGGGGTTAAAAAACGTTCTCAAAAAGCCGGAATGTTCTCTGCTTCTTCAAGATAGCTACTTCAAACTCCTATATCTTTGTTGTGGTAAGAGCTATAAAAAAGTTGTCAACTAACAAAATATAGCCCTTATTATAGGCAATATTTTACTAGTTCACAATTTTTTGATAGCTCTTACCGTAACCTAGATACAAGGGTTTAAAAAAACGTACTCAAAAAATAGCCTGCTTCTCTGCGTTTCCACGCTTTCAACTTCAAACCCCTATATCTCGATTGTGGTAATAGCAATCAAAAAATGGTCAACTAACAAAATGTAGCCCTCATTATAAGCCATATTTTATTAGTCAAGCACTTTTTGATAGCTCTCACCACAACCAAGTTATAGCACCTTGAAGTAGGACGCCGCTCCTAGTAGAGAGAGAGAGAGGGAAGCGCCGACGCTCATATCTCTCTGCGTCTCTCCCCCCACCAACACTATTTCCTTGCAGCCGACAAAACCATGCCTACCGAACACCTTCTCTTCCTTCTCACCAACGGTCTCTTCTATCAAAACGGTGGAAACGCGGCCATTGTCTTCAACAAGGACAACAAAACTGGGAAAAGTGCCACTAGTCGGATGGCAGCGGCATTCGGGAAGGCTGAAAAAAAGGAAGACGCTGCCAAGGAATGGGCGGAGGCTGAAAATGCTCCAAAAGTGAAATTTAATATCCCTGAAGATTTTATCAAGTACGGTGTCGGTCGATTCTTAAGGAGGATGGAGAATTCTGAGCCACCCATTGCCGAGTATTGTGATAATCGGTGTAAGAATGTTGAGGTTGTTACTTTGGATTAGGGCACGCCCCTTTTTAGGCCACGCCCCTTTTTAGGCCACGTCCCCTTTAGGCCACGCCCCTTTTTAGGCCACGTCCCCTTTAGGCCACGCCCTTTTTGTCTTTTTTTATAAACCCATTTTTGTTTAAGCCACGCCCCTTTTTCTAGGCCACGCCCTTTTTTCTAGGCCACGCCCCTTTTTACAGACAGTCATTCCGATTGAGATTATTTTTCCCATGGTTTTTTGTTTGTCTTGCCTCTCTTAGCAAGCCACGCCCCTTTTTTCTAGGCCACGCCCCTTTTTAGGCCCCGCCCCTTTTTAAGCCATGTCCCTTTTCCGTACACCCCTGTCTTACCACTTTTTCTAAAACTTACCATTTTTATTGGCCACGCCCCCTTTTGCTAGGCCACGCCCCTTTTTATACATATTTATTTTTAGAAATTATTTTTTGGCCCCGCCCCTTTTTTATTAGGCCACGCCCCCTTTCTTTAATAGTGAAATTGATTAAGGGTTCACCCTGTGACATTATTTTTTTTTTCGTTTCTTTCTGATTTTTTTTTGAATTCAAACATGATCATCACAATCATCAAACTCATGGTTTCTTTCTTCATTTCAATATTTTTTGTTTTTGATTCTTCTTACTGTGTTCTTCAATTTTTTTTCTAATTCTGTGACACCCTCTTTTTTGGTAATAAATCGTTCATTTGGAAGTTTTGAGTCTTGGGAATGTGATATTCGGATTCAGGGCGTCGAGACGGTTCCGAAAAGTATAATCATGACTAGGTTTAAATAACTTTGGTTTTGGGGTCCGGGGCACATGTGCCGGGGTCAAAAATTAAAAATGAAGGAACCTAGTCATGATTATATTCATTTTGAAGCTCTTGACGTCCTGAATCTGAATTTCCGCATTGGGTGGCTTAATTTTGAGTTTTGACTGGTAATTTCAATTTTGAGGCTTATTTTGGTGGTTAAAAGACCGGTAAATCAGTCAAAACTCAAAATTATGTCTTCAGACTAGTATAATCAGATTCAGGGCGTCAAGAGCTTCAAAATGAGTATAATCATGACTAGGTTCCGATAACTTTCGTTTTGACTCCCGGGGCACATGTGCCGAGCCCAAAAACTTTTTTTCAGAACCTAGTCATGATTATAGTCATGTTGAAGCTCTTGACGCCCTGAATCCGATTTTTCACATTTCGAGCCTTAATTTTGAGTTTTGACTGGATCTGGTTCAATTTAGGTCAGAATACTCGCTTTATTGAATTAAGAAAAATAACGAGTTCAAGAAGATCAATCATTCTCTGAAAAAAAAAACAATTTTTGAAGTATATTAATATCAACTAACTCTTAGCCGATTTCAATTTCTTCCTCGACGACTTGGCAGACTTCCTTGACAACACTTTTGGCGTTTTGGTAGGTGTTCTATTACTTTTAATCAGCTTCTCCGCGAATTGTATTTTCTTAGATCCAGTTTTCTCTTCTTTAGGCTTAGCAGGTGGTGGGGATGCTCTGAAATTCATTGGGGAGGCTTAGCTGGGGGAAAATGGTCCCAAAAAAGGGACCTACAGTACTGTTCAAAAGTTTATGTTGATTTTTGGCCATTTTGACCATTTGGGGGTTGGAGCTCGGCTCTCAAGTTTCCGATCACTCTGAAAATTTTTGGGGGTATAAAAAAAACCTAAATTAACAACTTTACATTCACAGAATTCTTTGAAAATCCCTAGTTTATCGGCTTTCTGAAACACATCATTTTTTCTTATTTTTTCAGTGCAAAAACGGCCAAAACCAGGTGTGTTTCAGAAAACTAAAAATAGCTGAAAAACTAGGAATTTTCAAAAAATTCTGTGAATGCAAAGTTGTTAATTTAGGTTTGTTTTATACCCACAAAAATTTTCAGAATGATCGGAACCATGAGAGCCGAGGCCCAAACGCTTTTTTCTATAAACTTTTGAGCAGTACTGTAACTGTTCCCAAAAAGGGACCATCATGGTCCCAAACCTACCCCGCTTTGCCCAATGGAACATTGATAATTTCCGTGTGTTGAGAATCGGATCGATCCGGTTTCATTTCTTTTGGGTCCTTCATTTTTCGGTTCGGCTTCCGCCCACGCAGGATTTTTATCGAGTCTTGCCTGCAATTATTCGTTTTTTCAATTTTTTTAGGACCATTTTTTTCTTGGGACCACCTAACCGCCTAAACATGGTCCCATACTCACATTTTACCATTCTTCTGACTTTTCTGACTATACTCACTCCTCCTCTCTTTTTCCGTCTCCTGTACCGATTGCTTCTGAGAACCAGACGTAGAATCATCCCGTCGAGGGCCGCGTTCTCTGAAATTCGATGGCCTAGAAACCCAAAGGCCATGTTACCTGGAAGAGGATGTTCTTTGAGCACACGACGAGATGATTAGTATAGTGATGAGTGGAAGAAGGAGCAAGTGTTCAATTAGACCGTTATCCCAGATAATGAGCATTTTTATTGAGAATATTTAGAGGAAGTTAAATTGGAAAATGAATTTTTGATGGGAAAAATGAAAAAAGAAATGATTAAAGGTTACGGGGACAACTTTTTTCAAAACTGAAAAAAAATTTTAAAAAATGAAGAAAAAAATTTTTTTTCGACTATTAATTTTTCAAACAGTCATAACTCCGCTGCCTTGAGAGCTATCAAAAAGTTATCTAACAAAATATAGCCCTTTTTATGATCTACATTTCATTAGTTAACCACTTTTTGATAGCTCTTTTGGGAACCAAGATATAAGCGGTTGAAAAGAAGGAAGTGCAAACAATTAGCTTTGCTTGCAACTTCCAACCTTCTTATCTCGGTTCTGGTAAGAGTTATCAAAAAGTCGTTAACTAACAAAATATAGCCCTTAACAAGTCCTTTATTTTGTTAGTTGACCACTTTTTGATATCTCTAAAACTAAGCAAGTTACAAGCGTTTGAAGTTTCCACTTTATCTACAACAACAATAAAACCCCAAAACAAGTAAAACCAATCCAAAGTTCCCTTCTCCCTCCTTCGCTTCTAAAATCCGCCGATACAAACAAGTCGTTATTCAAATCAATATCCTCCTCATTCTCTTCTTCAGCTTTTCTTCGTCGATACTCTTCATACTCATCATAATCATCATTTTCTTCTGTTCCATAGTCGTAGACAGGAGGGGGTGGTGGTGGGGCGGGTTTAGTGGTGGGCTTAGTAGCTAGCTTAGTAGGGGGCGTTGTAGTTAGCATTGTAGTGGTCATTGTAGTTGTCGTTGGTGTGGTTGTGGTAGTAGCTATTGTTGTAGTTGTGGCAGGGGTCGTTGTAGTAGCCTTAGTAGTTGTTGTTGCCTTCTTTGTTGTTGTAGTCTTGGTAGTAGCCTTAGTAGTTGTTGTTGCCTTCTTCGTTGTTGTAGTCTTAGTTGTAGTCTTAGTTGTAGTCTTAGTCGTAGCCTTTGTCGTCGTCGTTGTCTTTTCCTCAGGCTCATCCCCCCGACACACCCCAGCCAAATCACACAGATCCTTTTCGAAATACGAAGCCTGATACCCAATAAAAGTCGTCGATTTCCGATTAGAAAACGTCAATCCATAAACAGTCCATCTCCCATTATTCTCAGCAATCGTCACACCACCATAATCACCGTAACCCAAATCCGGGGTGTACTGTAGTTTTTGTTTGTCTTGTTGCATCACCTTAATCGATAGTTTTTAGTACTGTAACCAGGAAAAAAAGGATAATTACCTGAACTTTTCTATGGATCAACTTCATTTCCTTATCGACTATATAAGCATCATGAGTTGCATTTATTTGAAGCTCTTTACCATTTTCCGGGACACAAACCCAGGTTTTCAGTACATTCGCCTCGAGTTCTACTAGCATTGGTGCGAAAAACCGGTCATAATATCTCATGAGATTAGTATGGCAATAATCAATAATCCAGGCGCGGACTATCTTCACATATTGATTTTTGCAATTTTTTGGATTTTCTGGTGTGATGCAACGATTTCGGTACACAACTAACTTGCTAACCGCTTCTTTTGGTAGTTCCGCGTTGCTGAAATTAGAGAAAATGGGTTTTTGATGATAGATTTGGATTTCTGATAGCTGAATTAGTCTGGATATCTTTTTTCTAAGCTCCAAAGCCACTAGAGGCTGAGTTAGGGATTTTGGGTGCGTCGCGGCTTGCGTCGCGGTCGAGGTTTTCTATCTCAGCGCGCAGTGTCCCTAGCGCCGTGAAAATTAGAGAGCAGACTAAATCGACCACGCTGAATCCGAATTTAGCAATTCTAGACAATTTTGAAAATTTATATTTTTTTGAAAAAAATTATTTTTGAATTTATACCAAAAATAAGTCCAGATTTGGATTCCTCATAGCTGAATTAGTCGGGATAACTTTTTTCTAAGCTCTAGGGCCACTGGGGGCCGAGTTAGTGATTTTGGGGGCGTCGCGGCTCGCGTCGCGGTCAGGGCTGGCTAACTCGGCGCGCAGAGCTCCTTGCGCCCTAGAAAATAGGACATAGACTAAGTTAACCATGCTGAATCCGAATCTAACAATTTTAGATTATTTGAAAATTTGTATTTTTTTGGAAAAAAATTTATTTTTGAACTTAGACTAAAACAAAATTCAGATTTGAACTCCTCATAGCTTTTTTAGTCTGGATATCTTTTTTCTAAGCTCCAAAGCCACTTGGAGCGAAGTTAGCGATTTTGGGTGCGTCGCGGTTCGCGTCGCGGTCGGGATTTTCTATCTCAGCGCGCAGTGCCCCTTGCGTCCTGAAACTGCCGGATTAGACTAAATCGACCACGCTGAATCCGAATTTCACATTTTCAAAGCAAATTTGAAAAAAAAAACTCACGAACTCCCTCGTGGACAACTCAGTTTCAAAGTCACATTTCGATCATATTCAGCAACATTTCCAGGTCCCAAAATAATTTGAGACGATGTTAAATAGTGTCTTGGAGATATGACGGTTCCAATCATTAGTGTAGAAGAGGTGGTATTAATATACGATTTTTTCATCCAAAGTGGCCATTTCTGGTCGGAAATTTGAGTGGGATTAGTGGTTGAAAAGGCTGGAATTTTGAAAAATAATATAAATTTTTAGGTTAAGAAGGCTTACGTAATCTTGTAATTATCCCACAACCCTCTAATCTTTTCTTGTTCTCTTCTTTTGTTAGTTTATGGGCGATAGCTATCAGGGGTAGAAGTCCAATGATTATTGATTGAAATTTCATTTTTCTTGGAATTGATTCATTTTTGGGAACTGATTTTAAAAGGGAAAAAAATGAACAAAAAAACTAAAAAACAAGGGTCACGGGAATTTTTCAAAAAAAATTGTTTTTAATTTTTTTAAATATTGATTTTTCTAATAGCTATAACTCTATTATCTTAAAAGCTAGAAAAAAGTTGTTAACTAGTGAAATATTGCTCATAAAAAGGGCTACATTTTGTTAGTTGACAACTTTTTGATAGCTCTCACGGGCAGCGAGATAAAAAAGTTTGAAATTGTAAGAAACATTTTTACTTCAAACGTCTATATCTCGGTTGTGGTAAGAGCTATCAAAATTTTGTCAACTAACAAAATGTAGCCCTTATCAAAAGTCATAGTTCATTAGTTAACAACTTTTAGATAGCTCTCACCACAACCGAGATATCCCTACTCAATCCCTAGCTATCCAAAAATTTTTCTTTTTTTTTTCATTTTCCCGTGTACTATATTTTTTCCACATCTTCCTCTATTTTTTCATCCAAATCTCGGTTCAAATTATTTCTCTCTATTCCACCACCTTCAAATAATAAAAAAAATGAAACTCAAATCGATTATTACATGGATCATCGTTACCATTCTGATTAGCAATGGTTATTCCCAATCATTGTCGGAACAGGAGAATCAGATAGTGGCGGAGAAGTGTGGGAAGTGTAAGTTGACTTGTAGAATAGCTTAGTTTTTGAAAAATAACCGTGCCCAAAGCGTGCCGAGTTCGCTATTTTCCAATCTAGCTAGTTTAGAGCCTTCAAACTTGCTAACTTGGTCAGATATCTTTTTTGGACCCACACCCCAATCGCGGCGGGCCGAAAACGGGCCGGGCTATAACTCTATTTGAAATTGATATTTTTAAAGGATCAAGGAGTGAAAATGATAGCTCTCGATGAGATCTACACAATGAACTAGCTTTAGGAACTATTGGATGATTATGAACGAAGTTATATGGCTTAGAAAAGGGCCACCTATTTTAAGAGCTGATAACTTTGTTCAGACTTTACCTTTAGCTTTTGTAGCTAGTTCATTGTGTAGATCTCATCGAGAACTTTCATTTTCACTCCTTGATCCTTTAAAAATATCGATTTTGAAGGGAGTTATAGCAATTTTTCTTTTTTTTTCGTTTTCTTTTGGTTAAAGGGAGTTATAGCCTTGAACGTTTTTGGCACGTTTTCGGCACGTTTCCGGCACATTTCTAACCCAAGAAACCTTTCAGCTTCCGACGCCTTCCCCCCTTTATGGCTCCTCATCGCAAAAACCCCCTTCATCTCCACAACTGCCACCTTTATCTCACCTAGACATATCATCACATCATCCTCCCTTATATTCACGAATGAATTGAAATTTAGAGTGAACGGATTGGCAATTCAAGGATCTTGCTCGATTAATACCTAGTAAGTTAGGATGGATATCATTTCAAAAAAAAAAAAAATTTTTTTCTTACAGTGATGACGAAATCAATATAGATTATCTACCGGATTTTGAACTATGTAGAAACAAAGCTTGCATGCATTTCAAGCCAAAACGACTATTTCTCCCGAAATTTTGTGATCCAGAAAACAAGCAGTTTGGTTTTGAGTACTCTAGTCTCTTAATTGAAATTGAAAAAGCGCCAATTGATAGCTATATCTGTCTAAATGGAAAATACCAAAATCAGCCGATTCTTCATGAATGGTCTTATATTTCTAGTCGGGATGATATTGCGACCAGGCAGGTTACGGTAAGGGATACCAGAAAAATTTCGAAACAAAAAAATCGAAAATGCTCAGGTCTTGAATGCTAGTTCTCCATCTAAAATCGTGTTGTTAGATGAGTTCAGAACTGGAGAAAGCGGTGGAGTTTTGATAGATACTGTGGATGGAAAAGTGACATTGATTGGGTTGAAGACTATGAGTGAGTGAGGCTAAAAAGGCTTTGTAGTTTGTAGTCTTAGCCTCACCAAATTTTGTGAAAAGGTTTCGTGACTACAAAAACTACAAACTAGCTTAGCCTCACCAAAATGGCCGACCGCGGCAGCAAAATATCCGTAGTCAAAAAATAAGGATTGTTAAAACTCTTATATCTCGATTGTGGTAAGAGCTATCAAAAAGTTGTCAACTAACAAAATATTACCCATATTAAGAGCTATATTTTGTTAGTTGATCATTTTTTGATAGCTCTTATGTCAACTGAGTTACAGGACTTTTAAAATTGTTGATGGTAAAAAACGTTTTTTTCTAAGCTTTCCAAAACTTGGGTTGGTGAGGCTTAGCAAATTTGTAGTTTTTGTAGTCTCAGCCTCATCAAATTTTAATGGATCTTTTGGTGAAGCTAAGACTACAACAACTACAAATTCCCTTGGCCTCACCAAAATGGCCGACTGCAACCAAAAAGTGAGAGTTTTTAAAACTTCTATATCTCAGTCCCAGTAAGAGCTATCAAAAAGTGGTCAACTAACAAAATATTACCCATAATAAGTGCTTTATTTCATTAGTTCACTACTTTTTGATATCTCTCAAACCAAGCGAGTTATAAAAGTTTTAAAATCCAATATAAAAAGCGTTTTCCTAAGCTTCCCAAAACTTGGCTTGGTGAGGCTAAAAAGGCTTTGTAGTTTGTAGTCTTAGCCTCACCAAATTTTGTGAAAAGGTTTGGTGACTACAAAAACTACAAACTAGCTTAGCCTCACCAAAATGGCCGACCGCGGCAGCAAAATATCCGTAGTCAAAAAATAAGGATTGTTAAAACTCTTATATCTCGATTGTGGTAAGAGCTATCAAAAAGTTGTCAACTAACAAAATATTACCCATATTAAGAGCTATATTTTGTTAGTTGATCATTTTTTGATAGCTCTTATGTCAACTGAGTTACAGGACTTTTAAAATCGTTGATGGTAAAAAACGTTTTTTTCTAAGCTTTCCAAAACTTGGGTTGGTGAGGCTTAGCAAATTTGTAGTTTTTGTAGTCTTAGCCTCACCAACAAGCCTAGTATTTCAATTTTCAGATCAAATACAAGGCTACCCAAATACTTCATTCAAATTGGAATGGCTACGTGATAGTATCTGTTTTCTGATTGGACTTTGTGTCAAGACTGTGGAGACTACCACGGAAGCTACCACGGAATCCTCTACAGTACCCCCAACCCCTTCTACAACTACAGAAGCCCCTACAATTCATCCAACAACTACAGTAATCTCCACATCAACAGCAACACTTCCTTCTCTGACATCATCTGAACCAATAGTAGCTTCTACAGTAACCCAAGGATTCTACGACTATGATTTTCTTGATGACCCGGATTTCATGGATATAAGAATTAATTATAGGATTAGTAGTTCTAAAATGATAGATTTTTTCATTGTTTTTATTATGATGGTATTTTTGATGAAATAAAGATTATAAGCAACTTAAAACGCTTATAACTCAGTACCCGTTGGAGATGGGGGAAAAGTGTCAACTAATGAATTGTTTTTCAAGAAAAGGGCTATATTTTGTTAGTTGACAACTTTTTGATAGCTCTTACCACAACCGAGTTATAAGAGTTTCAAAAAATAGGTCTTCCTAAAAAGTTCCTAAAGAACGCGTAACTTCAAACGCTTATAACTCGGCGCTGGTTCAATATTATCAAAAACAATCAACTAACAAAATGTAGCCCTTTTTAAGAGCTATATTTCATTAGTTGATCATTTCTCTCTATCTCTGCGTCTAACCCAGTTACAATCATTTATTCTCCATTTTCTCCTTCCGACTAGCCTCCTCTCTTCTCTCATCATCTTCTCTAATCACTTTCATTAAATTAGGATCTCCGTTAGGTGAAGCACAAATCCCAGCTAATTCACAAATATCATCAAGAATAAAAGACATCCGTTTGAAGTATCTATGTTTCTCCTTGTCTACAGTAGTCCCTGGAATCCTTAATTTATGAGGGATGGTCTAAAAAAGGAAGGGTTACTTGATCCATCATAACCGAGAAGGATCCATCTGCCAACGGATTTTTGGAGAAGTGGACCACCAAGCTCTTCTATTGGCTCTTTGTCGAACATAGAAGTATATATGGAGTTATTGTATTCTTCTTCGATCTATAACCCTCTAGAGTTTAGTCTACGGGTTACTGTAACTAACCTTGACTTCAAAGTCAGCTGTTTTCCCAGAAGGATACAATCGATAGACATTAGCAGGCTCCCCGAGCTTAATTCTTTCATGGTAAAGGCAAGGAACTTTCACATTCAATTCCTCTTTGACTTCTACTAGCATTGGAGAAAAAGCATAGCTGAAAGCTATTTTGATGTTCTCAGTGCATATATGAAGGAAGAATGCTTTGATAGCAACTGGAGATTTGTAGTCTGGATCGTTGAATTTGTCGATTGGAGCGAATTGGAGAAGTGGGAGATATTCAGAAGGTACTTCCACGTTGCTAAATTAATAATGATTTTATGGAAGGATACAGTACCGTTCAAGACTATATATATATATATATATATATATATATATATATATATATATAGAAAAAGTGTTGCTGCCATTTTGGCCATTTTCAGGGGTCTGGAGCTCGGCTTTCAAGTTTCCGATCACTCTGAAAATTGTTGTGGGTATAAAACAAACCTAAATTAACAACTTTGCATTCACAGAATTTTTTGAAAATTCCTAGTTTTTTAGCTATGATTTTTTCAAGGTTTTCAGTGGAAAAACGGGCAAAACCGGGGAAACGCCGAATAGCTGAAAAACTAGGAATTTTCAAAAAATTCTGTGAATACAAAGTTGTTAATTTAGGTTTGTTTTACACCCACAAGAATTTTCAGAGTGATCGGAAGCTTGAGAGCCGAGCTTCAGACCCCTGAAAATTGCCAAAATGGCCGAAAATCAACTGAAAAATACTTTTTTCTATAAACTTTTGAACGGTACTGTAGTTAAAAAATAATGTGTATCCTTACGTTTGATTAAGAGCACAATTCTGATCAAAAACCTCCCCTGAATGAATATATTTATATTTCTCCGTAAGCAAAGGCTTAGAAAACGTCAAAAAGTGTCTGTTGGAAATGGGAGTTGCCACAATCAATCGATTCCCTTTGTCATCTCTCAACGTCCAAATCCATGGTCCATTTCCAGTTCCACATGATTCAAGGCGATTCGCGTTTTCTTGGTTTGAAAGTTTTCCATGGATTGTGCTAACGGATAGCAAGATTGTTAAGAGGGAAAAGTGCATTTTGGAGAATTTTGAAATGAATTTTTTTTTTGAAAATTGATTTTTTTTAAGCTTAGCTACAGTAGCCAGATAGTTTTTCACGCAGAAAATCAAATAATTTGAGTTTTTTATAGATAAAAAATTTAAAAATTGAAATTTGTGATGTAAATGACTCAAAAATCGTCTAAATCAAAAATAAGCTGAAAAAAATTCCAAAATAAGGAATCAGCTCGTTAAGACGATTCAGAAAACTATAAACAAGCCTGGGTTTCGAAAAAGTCGATTTTTGGCGTTTCTGGGCCGGCACATGTGCCAAAAATTGACTTTTTCAGAACCCGGGCGTGTTTATACTTTTCTGAACCGTCTCAACGCCGTGAATTCGACTATAACTATCCCAGCTCAAAAAAGTTCGAAAAACTAGAAAATTTGTCTGAAAAATATAATTTTTCAATGTAAAACCACCAAAAAATAGGTCAAAATTTGATTTTCATCAGATTTAATCATTAGATTCCGATTCAGGGCACCGAGACGGTTCAGAAAAGTATAAACAAGCCTGGGTTCTGAAAAAGTCATTTTTGGCGTTTTTGGGTCGGCACATGTGCCAAAAAATGAGTTTCTGGGAACCCAGGCTTGTTTATACTTTTCTAAACCGTCTTGACGCCCTAATCACGAATTTCATGTCCCGAACTCCAAAAATCGGATTCTGACCAATTTTTGCGGAAAAAGTATGGACGACTAGAAATCTCAACAAAATCTAGCCAATTTTGAGTTTCAGAAACTCGGATATGGAAATTCGTAATTAGGGCTCCAAGACGGTTCAGAAAAGTATAAAAAAGCCTAGGTTCTGAAAAAGTTGGTTTTTGACCTTTATGGGTCGGCACATGTGCCAAAAAATGAGTTTGTGGGAACCCAGGCTTGTTTATACTTTTCTGAACCGTCTTGACACCCTGATTACGAATATCACACTCTTAGTAATCAGCTCGTCGAGAGCTTCAAAATGAGTATAGTCATGACTATTTTTAGATAGCTTTGGATAAGCTGAAATTCAAAAAAACTGGATTCATTGCGTTTTTCCATCTCGGCTGATCTCGCCAAGTCTGGGACAAACTTTGAGCGTTTTACAAGTCTAGGACAAGTCTCTGACAAGTTTGGGACAAAGGTTGGGGGGTCCACAAGTCTGGGACAAGGCTTCCACAAGACTTGGCCAAACTTTGGCAGCAGGCATGCGTCGCGCGCATGAAATCGCAAATTCCAAGTCTTTTACAAGGCTGCCACAAGTCTTGGCCAAACTTTAGGCACTTCACAAGTCTTGGCCAAACTTTATTATTGATTTTTATTCAAATGTCAGGAACGCTTTTCTGCTTTATTTTCAGCGATTTTTCTCTTATTTTTCACCATTTTATTTTATTTTAGCTACTTTATATAAAATTTCGTAAAATTACAACACTACAATCATTTTAATTTGTGTTTTTCAGAATACTGCCCACTGTTCACCGATTTGAATCAAAAATCGACTACAAATTAGCGTTTTTGAACTCTAAGTCCAGGTAATTTTTTTAAAAAACAACTATTTCTGTCACAAGACATATTTGAATAACGGAATTTATTAACAAATCGTTAATTTTTTTAAACAAAATTTCTTTCAGTCTTCTCAACTTGGCCAACCAATCTCAAAAGCACGAAAAATATAGGCAAACGAGAAGCGAGGATTATATCTCGTACTGGAAACAGTGGATCAAAAATTAATCTAAGGTATAAATTATGATAACTTCAGAAAAAAAATATGAAAATTTAAATTTTTACAGAGTCACCAAAATCCTTCAAAGGCAACCCATTATCCAACAACTACAAAAACAATCTCTCCGAAAACTTAATTTTTTAAATATTTTTTTTTTTTGAATATTTCTTCCGTTGTAATTCATTTTTTTTTAAATAAATGAATAGACTTTGAATTCCCATCGACAACAAGAAAAATCAACGAAAAGAAAAACCAATGCGACACGCGCGTTCTACAAGCCTTGGCCAAGTCTCCCACAAGGTTTGGCCAAGTCTCCCACAAGACTTGGCCAAGTCGCACCCAAGACTTGTGGCACGTTTGTCCCAGACTTGGCGAGATCAGCCGAGATGGGTTACGGTATTTTTTCTTTAAAAAAAAATAATGTTTTTAAACTTTGGTTTTCGGCACATGTGCCGGTTTTTCTAGTCTTTAATATTCTTCTGGCCAGGCTGAGCCTAGAAACTGCAAAAATATTAAAAACGTCAAAATCAGTTTTCTTCGTTAGCTTGACCTTAGCCCCCTGACCTTAGGGTCTAAACTCCACGTCATCAGTTCAATCCACTCCTCCCTTCCCCCCAAATCAAAATCATTGAGAAATTCAATCCCCTCTCCAAATACAAAAAACATGAAACTCGTGTTCATAATATTCTTGCTATCCGTTAGCACAATCCATGGAAAACTTTCAAACCAAGAAAACGCGAATCGCCTTGAATCATGTGGAACTGGAAATGGACCATGGATTTGGACGTTGAGAGATGACAAAGGGAATCGATTGATTGTGGCAACTCCCATTTCCAACAGACACTTTTTGACGTTTTCTAAGCCTTTGCTTACGGAGAAATATAAATATATACATTCAGGGGAGGTTTTTGATGGGAGTTGTGGGCATGGAGTGTGAGTTTTTTTAAAAAAGTTTAGCTACAGTACTGTCCATAATTCTATCCGTTTTTGGACTTTTCAGTTGAAAAAGTCAACTTTGGACCTCTGAAAAAGTGATCCAAAGTTGTCCGTCCTGTTTAAAATTTTTTTGGCGTTAGTTGACAACTTTTCGGTACGAATTCTCGCTGACGAGTTATCTTACGTTAAACAAAACACACACACACGCTTTTTTCGAGAATTAGCACTGGAAATGTGAAAATTTTGGGGTTGTGGTAAGTTGCGTGGGATGTCTCGTCAGCAAGAACTCGTACCGAAAAGTTGTCAACTACAAAAAAAACTTCTACAGTACCGTTCAAAAGTTTTTAGAAAAAAGTGTTGTTCAGTGGATTTTCGGTCATTTTGACCATTTTCAGGGGTCTGGAGCTCGGCTCTCAAGTCTCCGATCATTCTGAAAATTGTTGGGGGTATAAAACAAACCTAAATTAACAACTTTGCATTCACAGAATTTTTTAAAAATTCCTAGTTTTTTAGCTATGATTTTTTCAAGGTTTTCAGTGGAAAAACGGGCAAAACCGGGGAAACGCCGAATAGCTGAAAAACTAGGAATTTTCAAAAAATTCTGTGAATACAAAGTTGTTAATTTAGGTTTGTTTTACACCCACAAGAATTTTCAGAGTGATCGGAAGCTTGAGAGCCGAGCTTCAGACCCCTGAAAATTGCCAAAATGGCCGAAAATCAACTGAAAAATACTTTTTTCTATAAACTTTTGAACGGTACTGTAGTTAAAAAATAATGTGTATCCTTACGTTTGATTAAGAGCACAATTCTGATCAAAAACCTCCCCTGAATGAATATATTTATATTTCTCCGTAAGCAAAGGCTTAGAAAACGTCAAAAAGTGTCTGTTGGAAATGGGAGTTGCCACAATCAATCGATTCCCTTTGTCATCTCTCAACGTCCAAATCCATGGTCCATTTCCAGTTCCACATGATTCAAGGCGATTCGCGTTTTCTTGGTTTGAAAGTTTTCCATGGATTGTGCTAACGGATAGCAAGAATATTATGAACACGAGTTTCATGTTTTTTGTATTTGGAGAGGGGATTGAATTTCTCAATGATTTTGATTTGGGGGGAAGGGAGGAGTGGATTGAACTGATGACGTGGAGTTTAGACCCTAAGGTCAGGGGGCTAAGGTCAAGCTAACGAAGAAAACTGATTTTGACGTTTTTAATATTTTTGCAGTTTCTAGGCTCAGCCTGGCCAGAAGAATATTAAAGACTAGAAAAACCGGCACATGTGCCGAAAACCAAAGTTTAAAAACATTATTTTTTTTTAAAGAAAAAATACCGTAACCCATCTCGGCTGATCTCGCCAAGTCTGGGACAAACGTGCCACAAGTCTTGGGTGCGACTTGGCCAAGTCTTGTGGGAGACTTGGCCAAACCTTGTGGGAGACTTGGCCAAGGCTTGTAGAACGCGCGTGTCGCATTGGTTTTTCTTTTCGTTGATTTTTCTTGTTGTCGATGGGAATTCAAAGTCTATTCATTTATTTAAAAAAAAAATGAATTACAACGGAAGAAATATTCAAAAAAAAAATATTTAAATAATTAAGTTTTCTTGTAGTTGTTGGATAGTGGGTTGCCTTTGAAGGATTTTGGTGACTCTGTAAAAATTTAAATTTTCATATTTTTTTTCTGAAGTAATCATATTTTATACCTTAGATTAATTTTTGATCCACTGTTTCCAGTACGAGATATAATCCTCGCTTCTCGTTTGCCTATATTTTTCGTGCTTTTGAGATTGGTTGGCCAAGTTGAGAAGACTGAAAGAAATTTTGTTTAAAAAAATTAACGATTTGTTAATAAATTCCGTTATTCAAATATGTCTTGTGACAGAAATAGTTGTTTTTTAAAAAAATTACCTGGACTTAGAGTTCAAAAACGCTAATTTGTAGTCGATTTATGATTCAAATCGGTGAACAGTGGGCAGTATTCTGAAAAACACAAATTAAAATGATCGTAGTGTTGTAATTTTACGAAATTTTATATAGAGTAGCTGAAATGGAATAAAATGGTGAAAAATAAGAGAAAAATCGCTGAAAATAAAGCAGAAAAGCGTTCCTGACATTTGAATAAAAATCAATAATAAAGTTTGGCCAAGACTTGTGGCAGCCTTGTAAAAGACTTGGAATTTGCGATTTCATGCGCGCGACGCATGCCTGCTGCCAAAGTTTGGCCAAGTCTTGTGGAAGCCTTGTCCCAGACTTGTGGACCCCCCAACCTTTGTCCCAAACTTGTCAGAGACTTGTCCTAGACTTGTAAAACGCTCAAAGTTTGTCCCAGACTTGGCGAGATCAGCCGAGTAAGCGGCGTTTTCTGAAACACACCGGTTTTTCCACGTTTTCAGTGCAAAAACGGCTAAAACAGGCCAAAAACGGGTATGTTTCAGAAATCCAAAATAACTGAAAAACTAGTAATTTTCAAAAAATTCTGTGAATGCAAAGCTGTTAATTTAGGTTTGTTTTATAGCCCCAAAAATTTTCAGAGTGATCGGAAACATGAGATCCGAGCTCCAGCTGCCTGAAAATGGCAAAAATGACGGAAAATCAAAACACTTTTTCTATAAACTTTTGAACGGTACTGTAACCTATAATATTCCATTAATAATTTAGGAATGCGGAAGTGCCCTCTGAATATCTTCCACTTCTCAAATTCGCTCCAATCGACAAGTTTAACGATCCAGACTACGAATCTCCAGTTGCTATCAAAGCATTCTTCGTTCATATATGCACTGAGGACATCAAAACAGCTTTCAACTATGCGTTTTCTCCAATGCTAGTAGAAGTCAAAGAGGAATTGAATCTGAAATTTCCTTGCCTCTACAATGGAAAAATCGACGTTGGAACATCGGCTCGCACTTCTCGTTTGTATCCATTTGCTAAAAATGATGAGTATGACGTAGAAGTAAGTTTTTTTGCTATTTTTAAGACTGTTTTTCTCTGGGACCACTATAAAAAACTTAGCACAATTCAGATAAAACTGCAATTTGACAATTCGGTGGGCACTAATTTTGCAAATGAGCCTGATGACGAAAATGGTGGTTCGCTCTTTCAAAAGTCTGGTGATAGATGGTCACTACTAGCTGTCAGTGGAGCAAGTAAGCCCCCCTTTAAAAGATTTCACTAATTTTTTATATTTTCAGATATTGACTATGCTAATTATACCGATGTAAGATACTACACACGCCTTTCCCTTCTTCTCGATGATATTTGTGAATTGAGTGGAGTATGTGCTACAGCTAATGCTTCTCCGGAACCAGAAAAGATTGTGAAGGTGGAGGAGAAGAAAAAAGAGGAGAAGAAGGAGGAGAATGGGAAAAATATGAATGGAATTGAACTTGTTTTTGTAATTGTCTTGGTTTACTTGTGGAAATAAATTATTGAGAGGGATTTTTCAAAGCGCAATTTTTTATTAGTTAACCACTTTGTGATAACTCCACTAGGAACCGAGATATTAGCTGTTGGAAAAGAGGAGGCGCAAGTTTCCTAACTTGCAACTTCTAGCCATTGTATCTCGGTTACTGTAAGAGCTATCAAAAAGTTGATAACTAATGAAATGTAGCTCTTGTTATAACCATTTTTTGATACCTCTTTTCCCAACTTTAGATATCTATCCTCGAAGTGATAAGCCATACTACCCAAACCTTGAAGCTCCTATTTCAATCCCTTTTTTCAGGTACTTTTGCTCTCTTCTTCGATCATTTTCCTATATTTTTCAGACAATAAAAAGTTAATTGTTTTCGAAAAATAGTCAAATAAATTTTATTATTATTTTTCAAAAATATGAAAAAGTCAAAAATACAAAAAATCGTATAGTGGCCAATAGCGAGAGAGCTGGGGACCGTAAATGAGAAAATCGAGAAAAACAAAAATTTTATTTTTTGGGACCATTTTTTCTAGAACTCAAAATTTCATAATCTAAGAAATCGTACAGTTGTTATTGTCAATTACTAATTGAATTAGTCCCGACTGTCTAGACATTGACTTTTCTTGTTTTTCTCATCAAAATCGTATAGTCGAGGGCTAAGCCCCGCCCCTTTCAAACAGGGGCTCATTTCAGTGGAGCGCGCTTTTTTCGGTTTTTTTTTTGCACCATCGATTTTTTTTTCCATTTTTTTAAAAAACCATATTTTTAAACCATTAAATCATTTTTCCAGCAGCAATGTTTGGCTTGGCGAACGTCTATCAAAACGTGGCTTTGAAGAGTGCTTTGATCACCTCCAACGATCTCGGAAAGGATTTGTTCAATGAAATCCGGCGAAAAGCGTTGAAGGAGATCCAGGCAAAGAAAGTGGACAAGATTGAGAACGTCTGTAAGTTACCTTCTAGCCAACCTATAAGGATTACTGTACCTGAAATTTGCAGACAATATGCACCCAGTCAAAGTAAGCCGATCGGAAGATAATCCTAGCGGACTGACCAACGCTACACTTATTGAATGGAAGAACATTAAGCAGAATTATATAATCATGCAGGAAATGAGTGATCGAGATGCTCATATCTATTGGCAAATGATATTCGAGCAGAAATGTCCGGTTATCATAATGCTGAATAATAGTAACAAGACAACTCATGATTTTATTCCTGATGATCCGGAACGAGTTTTGAAATTTGAGGATTTTGAGATCAGTTGTAATTATATCAAAGATACTTCACTTTATTATAAGCGATTGATCATTATCACTAGATTTGATGGGCATATTCATTTGGTCGAGTACTTTCAATTCCGTCATTGGGGAAATTATTCGCCAAAGATTGAGGAATTCGTCGAGTTTCATCATTTCTTGATTGGTTAGTTTTTTGGTGAGGCTAAGACTACAAAAACTACAAACTTTCAGAAAACAAGCACCTAAAGTCCTACACCACCAACCGAAACCTGGCATGTCCAGTCATCATGAGCCCATCTGGAATCGGAAGAGCCGGAACCCTCGTCATCTCGGATATCTTCATCCGAATGCTCAAAAAACACATCTGCTGGGGATACTGTATCGAGCAACTGGTTCTGAAATTGTGTCGCAAGAGATTCGACGCAATTCAATTTGCCTATGAGATCAACAATATCTACACTCATCTCTATCGTATTTTGGAATATCGAGGAGTCAAGCGACACATTGCAAATGATATGTTTGATTTCGCAGAGTCCATGTCAAGGATTCGCAATTCTCCTGGAGTGATCAGTCTGTTTATGACGGAATGTCAATGGGCTCCATGGGTGCATCGTTATATTTATTATCATTGGAAAAGGAACAATGCGAGAATAACCGATGAACAACAGATGGGTCTACTGAGAACGACTAGAATGCAAGAGCTCAGACTTGAGTACACCTATGACGAATGTTAATCTTTTATAACTCAGCTGTCAGTAGAGATAGGAAAAAATGGTCAACTAATGAAATGTAGCACTTGATTCACTGATCATTTTGTTAGTTGACCACTTCTTTGTAAGTCTACTGGCAGCCGAGTTATAAGGGGTTAAATACGGGTCCCTATTTTAAATATGTACATATTGTCACCAAAAAAAAAACCCAAAAAAATTAAAAAATCCTTAAAAATCTTCACAAAAAAACTAAAAAATTTTTTAAAAATCCAAAAAAATGTTTCTTTCATTGTTTTTTATTTATTTTTTTTCTGTTTATTGTTGTTATTATGAAACAATAAATGTTTGTTACGGGTAATACACTGTTTTTCTTAATTTCAGATATGCGCCTTTAATAACTATGTCTAAGATAGCATAACTAGTTTATTCAAAAAAAAAAATCCCAAAAAAATCAAGTACTAATCGTAGTGCTTCTCACTGACGAACTCTTCACAGAAATAACCGAGCAAACCGGGGAGTGGGAGCATGGAGTCATGGAAGACGGAAGTTCCGATTTAGACGATTCTTCGATGGGACGACTTGGCGGCGGGGGAATTGGTTCCGGATGGTAATCGATTCCGCTAAGCTTAATCAAAGCGGCGGCACAGAAAACTTGAATTCCGATGAAGAAGGCGATGAAGAATGAGATGAAGAGGGTTATGAGGATTCCTTGTCCTTAAAAACCGTATTTTCTTATATCCAGAAGTACTTAAGACCACTTACCCATAGTCATCCCATTAAAAGTGTCCGTATAAAAAACCCATCCAAAAATCCAAAACAATTGCACCAAAATCGCGCCGATCTATAATATTAAACAATTTTTTTCCCCTGTAAATAAGATCCCTACCGTAATAAAGGCGAAAATTGAGTAGAGAAGTCTCGAATTGATAACCAACAAAAACTGAATGACAACCGCGTTGAGAAGGATCCCAACGATAAGCTCATTGCTGCCAGGGCTCGCTTCCACGAACAAACCGACGCCGATGGCGATGCAGGTGAAGAAGAGTGCTACCGAGTGGAGGAATGCCTTGGATTACGGTATTTTTGGTTATTTCGATGTCTACTTACCCCAACAGAAGCTCGGAAAATGAATGGTTGGTTACGGTTGGCTGCCATCGTATTGATTTTGGCTTCGTATTGATTTTCGTTTTTTTTTTCTCATCGAGGGTGCCCTTTTGATAGAGGGCAAGGGGTCAGTGGAGGTTTAAGGGCAGGTTGGGGGTACTAAAGGTTACTAGAGGAAAACGTGGTTGAGCTTAGGCTAGAGACGCAGACAAGGTTAGAGTGTTTGACTGTCTGCACTCTCTTTAGCGTCTTCACCTAAATTGACTGCTTCGCGATTTTGAAGGGTTATATCTCGGTTCCTGTAAGAGCTATCAAAAAATTGTCAACTAATGAAATATTTATCATTATAAGGGCTATATTTTGTTAGTTGATCACAAAAATTAGTTTATTTTACCAGGTCAACAACATTCTCTCACAAGGATTCGGAAAATATCTAGACGTATACATGTACTCTGGTATCGTTGAACAATTCGCCGGAATCTTTTTATACACAAATTCCAGCTTTTCCGTGACCTTCTTTGCCAAGTCAAGTGTATAAGTTCCAGGTAACCTTCTCTCCGATATAGTCTCATTCTGCGCCCAATCATTCCCCGATACTCGATGCAACACATCTTTATAATGTCTAGAAGATTCTGGGTTACTGTAGATTACTGTAGTACGGGGGTACCTGAAGACAATTTGCTCTGGATCCATTTGGACAGACTTCCACCCCGGTTCCAAGGCTATAGCATTGTGTATTGACATAATTCCAATCTGGAAGAACTTTCAATGGCCTGGAAACCCTCATCTAGTCCCTCCTACCTTATCTGGCCTAATAATAGCCTTGGACGCATCGAAAGTCGGTTCAGCTGTCCTAACATATTTCCTTGAAAACAGTTCCTTTGCAACCTCATCGCTTCCATTATACCTATCAGGAGTGTCCCCATTCTTAATCACTTTAAGATGGGGCATTTGAATCTCCCCGATATTTTCTGTCTCCAGGGCATTCAGAATCTCTACAAGAGTTTTATTCTGAGGAGTGTGGATCCTTTCATCGATATCTATGAAAGCAGTCCACTTTGAATGATATTTACTTCTCATGTGACAATCCTGAAAGGCTACAGGTAAGGCTACAGATGAGGGACCAGGCTACCTGTATCTCGATTAATTGCCAAGCATAAAAAGGTCTTTCGTACTTCTCTTGCAATGTCTTCACTTCTGCATCACCGCTACTAAATAACCTCTATTATAAGAGCACCTTCCATCCAACTCACTTTACATACTCATCCAAAATCCTTCTATCATAATCTGTGATATTTCCGATATGAAAATAGAAAAATGTGGCACCTTCCATTTTATGATGCTCGATGAATTCCGCAATTTGAATCCATTTTGGTTCTTGACCGTAGAAAGCGGCAACGCAAATTGATAGGGTGTGAATTGGTTCTGTAATTTGGTTGGGAGCGGAGATAGGGGGAAATGGTTAACTAAAGAAGTATAGAGGGTGTTATGGTGAGCAGTTTTGTAGTTGAAAATTTTTTGATAGCTTTGACGGGAACGGAGTTATGAGCGATTGAAGTTAGGGGGAGAGCGCAGAGAAAGCAGATTGTTTTTGGTACCGAACATCAATGGCTTATATCTCAGCTACCATTAGAGCTATCAAAAAGTGGTCAACTAATGAAATATAGCTTATAATAAGAGCTACATTTTGTTAATTGATCATTTTTTGATATCTCTAACTCTAGCTGAGTTACGCGCGCTTGAAGTAAAAAGGCGTTAAAAAGGCATTTCTCTGCGTCTCTTTTTTCAATGCCGCATATCTCGGTTACGGTAAGAGCTATCAAAAAACTGTCAACTAACAAAATATGCAAAATTTTAAGCTGAGCAATTCACCAGTTGACCATTTTTCTCTATCTCCAATTCCACCTAAGATATACCCAATTTTCCAAACTACACTTCTTCCTCCCTCCCCTCGCCTCAAATTTTCAACAAATCATTCTATTTTAGAACCTAATCTCATTTTTTCCCCTTCACCTACCTATCAAGTTTTTTGTATTCATCCGAAACAAAAAAGCAGGTCAGAATGAAATGCACCCGTTTTCCGTCCATGTATGTATTTTGGATGAAGGAAGGAAATTTCGGGTAGACAGTTTTGGGTACATCGGATAGATGGTTATCATGAGAGGAAGGAGGAAGTGAATTGTCTAAATTGTCTAGAGGGTTTAAAGGAAACGTAGTAATGGTTTTAGAGGGGTTTCTCTGCACTCTCTTTCTCTCTCTTTCTCTCTCTTATGAGCTTTGAACAGAGCTAGCTCGGCGGAGAGTGGAGATCGTAAAAAAACGGTCAACTGGTAAACTGTTCAGCATAAAATTCTCTATATTTTGTTAGTTGACAACTTTTTAATATCTCTAACGAGAAGCGAGATAGAAGAGTTTGAAATTTGAAGGAGAGAGCGCAGAGAAGCTAGAGTGCCTCTTCCTCTCTCCAACTTCAAACGCTCATATCTCAGCAATCTTTAGAGCTATCAAAAAGTGATCAACTAACAAAATGTGCAGTTTTTTATGCTGAGCAACTCATCAGTTGACAACTTTTTCCTAAACCTCCTCGTTTTTGAGATATACCATTTTTAGCAGGTACATAATTTAAATTGCTTCTTTCCTACACGTCACTTCAAAACCACTATCTCCCTAGAATGATCTCTCAACCTGACTTTTGTTCCCACGCAAATTGATACGATCTCTAACGTTTTCAACATTTTTGCAACATCGCAACAATCTATCGCGGAATTCAGTGTTTTTGACTAGACAAGGTGGATTTTCCTTTATAACTTGGTTGGGAAGTGGTCAACTAATGAAAAGTGTAAAATTTTATGATAAGCAATTTGTTAGTTGATGGTTTTTTGATAGCTCTAATGACAGAGGAGATATAAGCGTTAGAAGTTAGAAGTATATGATAGGAGATTGGAGAGCACAGAGAAGCTAGACAAATAAAGCTTATTTTTTTTTAGAAAGTCTCTTTAAGGACTAAATCAAGATAGACAATTCTCTTCAAGGCATCCCAAAATCCATTCAATTTAAAAAAAAACCAAAAAAAGTATCCCCGATTACAATCTAATTTTATATGAAATGCAATGAAGGAATATGACGGAAGATCAAGAGTTTAGTGAAAAATGAGACGAAGAAATAGAAAAAAAAAGAATTTCGGAGATGTTTTTGGCAGAAATAATATGAAAGCGATGAATTTTATATGTAAAGATCAACTGAGGTGGACTATGGTTTTAAAATCGGTGTAATTTTGTTAGCATAAGAGATAGAGGAAAGTGGTCAATTGGCAACTTGTTCAGCTTAAAATTGTCTACATTTTATTAGTTAACAGCTTTTTGATAGCTTTAGCCATAGCTGAGATATGATCCTTTGAAGTTATAGACGGGGAGAGACACTCTGGCTTCTCTGCACTCTCCTCACTCTCTTCAAACTTCAAACGCCCATATCTCAGTTATCTTTAGAAAAATCAAAAAACTATCAACTAACAAAATAAGGAGCATTTTAAGCTGAGAAATTCACTAATAGATCATTTTCCCGTATCTCCACTCCCAATAAAGATAACTCACTTTCAAAAACCCTATACTTCAATCTCATCGGAGTTGGTACCGTATCCCCCATTTCCCTTGTAACAGACACAAAATCGGCTCCAATCCGTCTTGGACAATTTACAACAGACTCTGGGAACACAATTCCTTGCCATTCTGTCCCTGGCAGCTCTTTTCGATTACAATCGAAGTACCGACAGTAGACAGATTCCTTGACCATTGATTGGGAGTTAATAGTGATTGAAATGTATTTGGGGTAGACATACGCGCCGATAAGAGATAGCTGAGTGTAGTTTTGACTGTTCTGAAAGTTTCTATTATTTTTAGAGTTTCTGAATCAAGAAAATTACCTCCCTAGACAAATCCAGAGCTATCCATAGCCTTCTTGACATGGAACTCCAGAAAGAGGTTGTTATAGAATGAGTGTCTACGTGGTTCCAATCAGGGATATAACACTGGTTATTGGGAGCAGAAAGGGAGAGAGCGGAACGATAGAAACCTGGAAATTTATGGGAAAATAATATTTTCAAAGTAGACCGTTTTTAAACAAGTATAACTTTTTTAAAATTGAAGATAACAAAAAATGGTAAATTGGAAAGTTGTTCAGCTTAAAATGCTCTACATTTTGTTAGTTGACTGTTTTTTGATATCTCTGAAGATAGCTGAGATATAGGCATTTGAAGTTGCGGAGAGAGGCACTCTAGCTTCTCTGCACTCTCCCGCTTCTTTTTTAACAGCTTATATCTTGCTTCTGGTTAGAGATATCAAGAAACTGCCAACTAACAAATTATTCAGCTTAAAAAAACTCTACATTTCGTTAGTTGATAACTATTCCGTATCTCTATCAGAAACTAAGATACTAGCCCTTGAACATAAGGGTAGACGCTCTAACTTCTCTGCGCTCTCCTCTACGAACTTCAACCGCTTATATCTCGCTTCTGGTTAGAGATATCAAAAAACCATCAACTAACAAAATACTCAGCTTAACATTCTCTACATTTCCCTAACTAACCATTTTTCCCTATCTCCTCTCCTAACAAAGTTACACCCTTCTGAACTCACCTTCATTACTCAAAAACACAAGATACGCGAAACAAAGTAGCAAAGTAATCAACAAACAGATCCGAAAACCTCGTTGCATTTCGATTCGTGAAAAAGTGAAACTCCAGAAGACGAGTGGAATGGAAAAGGGGAAGAGGAGGGAAAAGAGACGGATCAGATATGGGAACTTTTGATCCAGTCACAAACGTCCACTTTTTGTCGTGAATTCGTAAAATCAAGCTACACGCATCAGACCAGAACTCGGATCATTTTCAGTTTTATTTTATTATTCAAGATGACTGGAGACTGGTTTTGTCGAGTAGTGGGGTATTGTAGCTAGGATTACTGTAGCTTATCTATAGGTTACTGTAGTAAACTTTTCAATGGTATCTTAAACTTTCAGTTACTGTAGCTTATTCTAGTTTAACATTCTAGTTACAGTACCCTTAACTACAGTAATCTGGGATGAACACTTTTCTAGGCGCTGCACACTTATTTTAGGTACATTATTCATTTTTACTAAGGTAGTTTTGGATTACGGTAGCCCTTGGCGTACGGTACCACAGAGATTACTGTATTCTTCATTCTTTTTCCGGTTCTTTCCCTGCCGCTCTTCTAATCCACCTGCTCTTCTATTACAGGGCCACATTCCTCCCCCTACAGTACCCCTCCCATAAAAATTGCCATCCAAATCAATATTCCGGTTCTTCCTTCCTAAGCCCCCCTCTGATCCCGCCCCCAAAAAATCTGCCGTCGAACTCATTCGGTTAGCTATGCGTCGTTCTTGTAAGCTTTTATTAGCCGCTTTATTGACCGTTACGGGTATTAATTTATTTCGGTTTTGGTGTTCGGTAAGTTGTAGTTTGTAGTCTAAGCCTCACCAAACGGAACTACTCATCAACAAGGCCTAGGCAACTTTGTTGAGGCTAACCACAGCTTGTAGTTTGTAGTCTAAGCCTCACCAATTCCCAGGAAGACTACAAAGACTGGATCGAAGCCGAGCAAGACGAGATCGACCTGAAATCAGTGTTCAAACGATTTAGCACTAATCACGTGTTCAATCAATGGCACACATGCATCTCAGAGAATCTTCTATGGATAGACGACGCCGAAAAGGCACAGTAACCCATGAACTACAACCGTAATCTGGGGATTTTCAGTTTTGGGACGATTTTATGATTGCTAGTCAAAGGTGTGATCTTCGTGCCAATGTTCAACAAATCGGGATAGTGACTTTGAAAAATTATGATGAAAAAAAGCATGTGATATTTCCGAAAATCTATAATTTCGGGTCACATAACCTATTTTCAATTGGGATTGGGAGAGATATCCAGGCAGAGAGGCAGTTTAAAAGGGTAAGCTTTTTGGCTTGAAATGGTCATTTTTAAGTTATAAATTCGATTTTTAGGCTTAAAATTACCTAATTAGGACTAAATCCAGTTAAAATTGCCTTAAAATGTAAAATTCCCAGTCATTTTTAAGCTGGAAACCGGTTTTAGGCTTAAAAACAACTAGCTACAGTTCAAAATCCCTTCAAACTCAGTTTTTCCAGAAAATGAAAAAACTAGGATACAACGTGACATTCTATGGAGCTGATCCTGTTAGCTACATTAATGACGATTTATATTCCCAAATTGGCACCTATTTTCCATTGGCAATTGGGGCGCAAAGTGGGATTTCTAGTGCTATGGTCATGATTGAAGGTTGGTGGCTTTTAGGCTCTATAACTCGGTTTGCTTGAGAGCTAGGAAAAAGTTGTCAACTAATGGAATGTAGATTTTGATAAGAGCTATATTTTGTTAGTTGAAAACTTTTTGATAGCTCTAATGGGAACTGTGATATAAAAATTTTTAAAATTCACAAAATTATATTTTCCGAAAAAAAATTTTTTGTCTAAATTTCAAAACTGGTATAACTCCGTTCCCTTAAGAACTATCAAAAACGTGTCAACTAATAAAATGTAGCCTTTATTATGGAAAACATTTCATTAGTTGACCACTTTTTGATAGCTCTAATGGGAACTGAGTTATGAACCCTAGAACTTTCAGATGGAGGATATCGCCCGAAAAGTATGATTCACGTGGATATCCTGTACTTTTTCAAAAATCTCTTGAATGTTACAGTAAGCATAGCTACCCATAATTTTAAGAAAATTATTAAAATCCTAGAAAATTGACAATCTATGGTTTGACGCGGAAGGCGCTGAATTTGGCAAGGACTTCTTTGATATCTTCTATAAAAATGGAAGATTTGATCAGAATTCCATTGATTTGTGTCAGGTTAACATCGAAGTAAGTTGTACCGTACCCCCGTCTTCTAAGCTAAGCTTTATTTCAGATCCATAAACATCAAGACTATCCTGAACGGAAAAATGAGTTTATGGCCTTTGTAAAAAGGTTAATCGAGGAGAAGCGATTCGGGATTTTCGGAGGAGATCAGTATATTCATAATCGAATGTTTTTGTTTAATTTTGAGAGTAGATATTGTATTCGGAAGTATTTGAATAAATTTGCTTAGTTTTTTTTGTATTGGTGGTTTGGTGAGGCTTAGGAGAGTTTGTAGTTTGTAGTCTAAGCCTCAGCAAATGAAGAGAGCGGTCAAAATCAGTAGGACAGGTTTGGTGAGGCTAAGCAGCTCGTGTAGTTTGTAGTCTTAGCCTCACCAAAGAATCAGCCGTCAGGGGACGCAGGGGTTTTTGGTGAGGCTAACCGCCTTTGTAGTTTGTACCCTAAGCCTCACTAAATGGATGCAGCCAACAAAATGATCTAAATGTTTCAGTGAGGCTAATTTTTTTGTAGTTTGTAGTCTTAGCCTCACCATTTTTTTTCTTTGTCTTGTCTATTCTTTTCCGTGGTCAACTTTATTGAATATTCTCCCAAGATTACAACATAATTTGTAATAAGATGTCATAAAAAATACAAATTAATATTAAGAAGAATAAATCAATAAATAGATGATGGTACAAAGAGAAAAAGAGAGAGAGAGAGAGAGAGAGAGAGAGAGAGAGAGAGAGAGAGAGACCTGTCAAAAACCGAGTCGGGTTGAGTCAACCACGGAAAAAAAAGAAAAAAAATCAAAAAATTTTGATGTTATCAAAGAGCTTTGACTCGGTTTTTGACAGCTTTTCAAAATGGGTTACTGTACCAAGCACTACAGTAACCCAGATTACGGTAGCTATTTTGCTAATTTGAATGAAATAGCTACCGTAATCCAAGCTAGCAAAAGCAGGTGGGACTAGTTTCTAGCAGGAAAAAGCGATATAATGGCACATGTGCCATTCTAAAAAAGCAAAAGCGATTTATTTTTTTATTTTTTTTTAAATTTTTTGTTTCCCATATTAACGATGAGCAAGCCCCAGCTAGTTCATCTCCTCATCCTCCCCCATTAGAAGGGCAGTGTAATCCGGTGGGCTCTGAGCCTTCGCCTCTTCCTCCTTCTTCTGATAGCTCATTGGCTTCTCGAAGATCTTATCAATATTGGATCCCTTAACCAATCCCGGATGATAAATACACGCGTATTTTCCCTTTCTCTTCTGTGGAGTATAGTCATACCACATCTCCATAGCCTTCTGAATTGGCTTGAGTTGAATCGGTGGACTGTACCAATCTGCTTCGGATTGAAGACGCAAGTAAATGCAGATTCCCGCGACATAGCGTCGACCATCACGGAGATTGTACCAGGTGACCTGTAAGAGAGTGAGAGAGTGCAGAGAAGCTAGAACTAACCTGTGCACGATCAGTGATCATTTGGTAGGTCAAAAAGCTCTCGAAAGCGCGGCCTTCGTGTGGCTTGAAATCCTGGAACTCGCTTCCACAAGTGAACCCATCACGGGCGACCCATAGAGAGCACAAGTTGCTCGGGATGTCAACACCGTGTCCCGGAAAGTTGTGGTTAAGGAATTTGAAGCAGAAGTTGAGATCCTCGGATTTGCAATATTGTTCTTCGCCTTGACCGCAGAGGAATGTGAATTTGGGATGGTTGATTTGGTTGAATTGTTTGAGCTTTCTTTGGGCACCGTAGCGACGGATTTTTGAGAAACGGGCGGTGCGGAGGATGTGGTGGGCCCAGCGGGAGAGCTGGAAGGAGAGGAGAGTGGGTTAGAGGGTAATGAGGAGGGCAATGATAAGGGGAAAGACAGGGACAACGGTTAGGACAAAGGCTACGCCAAAGCTAAGGACGAATACAAGAACAAAGAGTAAGACAAAAATATGGACAAAATCTTGATCAAACCAGCTAGAAAGAAGACTTAGACAACAAAAGAGACAGAGACAAAGACAAGGGCAATGACAAGGACAAAGCTTAGGACAACGGCTAGGTCAACGACTAGGACAAAGTCTGGGACAACAACCAGGACAAAGCTAAGTACAAAAACCAAGGCAAAGCCTAGGGCAATGGCTAGGTCAACGGCTAGGGCAAAGACTAGAACAAAGATTAGGACAAAGACAAAGAAAAAAATCTGGACAAAATCCTGAACAAAACCTAGGACTATGCGAAAAAAAAGTCAACCACAAAACCCTAGACCAATTCCCCTACACTCACCATGACTCCACAAAAGAAGCAGAAGACGAAAAAGCCAAAGCTCCCGTAAGTAAACGGATTCAGCTGTTCCATAATCCACGACATCAGTGACTTTTGTTGTTCAACGACGACAATCGGTAGTAGTTCAGACATGTGGTTTACCCTGGAAGGCTTAGAAAATTATAAGAGAGTCTACGCTAAACAGCGCTAGCAGAACTTTAAAAAAGTGGAGAGCTCAAAAAAAGAGAGCTCCCGATCAGCCGTCGGAGCTCTAAAATGAGAAAATGCAAAATCGGGCGGCTCCTCCTCACTCCAAAAACGGCAGAATGCCGAAATAGCGTGTCTAATCGAGAGAGTCTAGAGAAAAGGGGCGTGTCTCTCTTTCGGCGCCCACATACAATTAGATGGGAGACGCGTTAACGGGCACACAGTGGAATGAAGGAGATCAGAATATATTTTGTGGCGAGAGGAAATTGAGCAGAAAAAAAAGAACATTTTTTTGGTTAGCGGCGGCCCGAAAAAAAGGGGAAAGGAAATTGGGCAGTTTTGCAGAGGGAAAGAAAGACAATGCGATGAAAAGGGAAGCTAATTCCAGGACGAATTCCAGCATGATGTGATACAGGGTGATGTTATAATAGGGGGCATTTAGATTTGGAAGTTATTATGTTTCGGGGATAGGTAATCGGTTCCTGATTTGCTAACAAAAAAAAAAAAGAAAACATGAACTATTGCTTAACCTTTCCGATGTACTAGCTGAAGCGCTTGCAACTAATCTTGGCACGCCACTTAAGCTAAGCCTTTAGCTACAACTACATGTACCCCGACCAATGCTAGAATATGATTAAGTTATCCTGTCTAGAATAAGATCTATAGAAGATCTCGAAACTCTTCTTTTCTTTTGTAACACCCTGTTCAGGCTTAGTCCTAAAAATAAAACAAGACATGTCTACATAGAATAACCATAGATACCATGATGTTCTCTCAAGTGGATCTTCTCTTTTTTTTAATGTGTTTTCCTTCTTTTTTGTATGTTTGAATTTGTGAATGTTTGATCTTGAAAATGAATTATGAAAAATAGAGATTCTGGAAAGTTCTAGAAAATGGTTATGGTACAATATACAATAAGGGTTAAAGAACAACACTGTTACACGCTTTAGCTAAGTTCGAATTTGAATACGGTCGGAGGAAGCTCAGCTGCTTATAAGCCAAACTACTACACTACAGTATGCGTTAAAAAATTATTTCATGTAAAATATAAAAAAACGATGGAAAACTGCTCTAAACCACTAGGTTAGTCAATCTATACAAAAAAAATGAATTGTGTCATAATTTCTCAAGTTCATTTGAAAATAATCAAAGACAGTAGGACCTAAGCTGCTGGAAATCTGTTTTTCAAATCTCAAACATTCTTCTGTTTTTCGTTTGAAAACAAATATGAGTAAGAGACGAAATATTAGTAGCAAACAGTCTTATGTTTAAATGTCGAATAACAAATTATCACTGAAAAATATGTAATCACTAGAGATGTGTCTGATTTGAAATTGACAACAAAAACCAAGATATCTTAAGCTCATGGTTAGTTAAAAAAAATATACGGGCTTATATGTATGTTGTTTATCATTGTAACAAATAAATAATACTTCGATAAGTCCATAATATCAAATTTGTACTGGAATTGCGAAATGGGATCTTCCGACAAACTATTTGTAGTTTTCCTATAATTTGTAGATTATAATATTTTCAGCTGCAATTTCAGTTTTTTTGCAATTTCCAAATTACATGAACCTTATTAACAAAACCCCCAATTAAGACTTATTTTTAAAAATTTATTCCAAGTACCTAACCTATATATTGCATGACATGTATGCACCCTCTCATTACCAAATATCAATCCTTTTTATAACTTTCCAAGAATTTAACTTTTTTCTTTTTTTTTCATTTTGAAATCCAAAAAATCAAAAAGAAGAAAAAACACATTAAAAAAGAGAAGATCCACTTAAGAGAACGTCATGGTATCTATGGTTATTCTATGTAGACATGTCTTGTTTTATTTTTAGGACTTGATACGTGAATGTGAGAATTTCCACAGGGACTTGGAGGGATTCTTAGAATTATGGAAAATAAGCATTATTTAGTAGATGTGAAAAGTATGGGAAATAAGAGAGACTATGACAATAATCAGGTTACAGGGAAGAGCAAATCAAATATTATATTTTGAAAAGAAAAAAGCGCTGTCGTGTGTAATACTTTCCAGATAAAAAATAAGATTGAAAACTGATGCTACCGTAATCTCAAGTATTCCGAAAAATCCTCCTAAATGTGCGTGTGTTGGCTTCTAGGTCAGTCCAAAGTATTTCCGATAACTTACCCTTATCTAGGGACTACAACGAAAATTTGATGTGACATGAAGGAAGAGCTATTATTTCTCGCTACAACAATTACAGCTGAAGAATGTTCTAGATAAAAATTTCCCGATTTTTTTTTGGATTGACATTTAGAACTTTCTGAGTATATATATATATATATATAACCTTTTCAGGCAACATACAACATTTGGAAATGCAAAAAATATTATACCAACTTCAAAAAGAAGTACTTTGAAAAATCAATTTAGCAGCAAAACCAGACATATCAATGATTTGAAAAGGGGAGGGGAGACATTGAAAAGAAAGTAATGAATCATGAGAGATAATTTCTTTCAATTTATCATTGTTTTAATGGGGTAGCTGTCAAGATACGGAACACATTGATAGATAAAAAAATAGAAAAGAGAAGAAGAAGAAGAAGTTTTGGTCAATGATAGACTGGTTTAGGTAGATAGCTAAGCAGTATGCCTGGGTTTTCAGGTTGTAAATGGATTTATGATGATCACCATAAGGAACAGGGAGATGCAAAGATTCAAGGTAAATTTCCATTTATCATAGTTATTTTTCAAAAGTAAATTGTATCTTGTCCTATTTTTTTTTCATTTTAACCCATATGTTTATTGCTTTGTCCAGTTTTGCTCATTTTTCATCACACCCCATTTTGCAACAATGTCTACAGTATACCTCCCATTACAAAAGCTTACATAGACCTGAAGATTTCTAAAAAGAAACTTTTTCTTCATTTTCAAATCCAAAAAAAAAAAAAAAGAAAAACACATAAAAAAGAGAAGATCCACTTAAGAGAACGTCATGGTAGCTATGGTAATTCTATGTAGACATGCCTTGTTTTTTTATTTTGGGACTAGATACATACGTGAATGTTATTTTATAGGGGGACTCGGAGGGAACCTTGGAATCTGAATAAGAAAATTAATAAGTAAGGGACAAGGAAAGCATAGCCGATAATAGATAATAATTGAAAAAAAGTCAAGACTGCTCTTCGGAGTATTCGACGTCGATATACAAATTCTGGAAGTTTACCGTAAAACCTCTATTAGAATTGCACCTCTTTCATAACTGCTCTAAGACAACATCATTGAAATACTCTCTCTAATAGTATTGCCCCTCAAACAGACATTGAAAAAAATTATTGTATGCAATTCCAATAGAAGCTAACTGGTATATCCTCCAAATATAGATGCATTGGATACAATAGGCTAGCTTAGGAACCTGCTGATTCAGTATGATATGGTTTAAAAGTCGAAATTCGGGTTCTTCAACTTCCTGTTTCATTTTCAGATTCCCTCAGCCTCAGAACCCCAGACAGTCTCCACCACTATATGTTATTCTCTTCAAAATCTCCCTCCATATTACTTTTTTCATGCCATCATCTTCCTTGTTGTTGTTTACAGATTTCAACGGCGTCGTACTGTCACCGAGATAGTACACAGGATCGAGAGAGCGCAGAGAAATGAAGCTCAGACTGTCTAATTGTTATTGAGAAGAGACGAAAAGAAGTGAATATAAAAAAGATGAAAGGGACTCACTTCTTCATTTTTTCGTGTCATTTTTTTTCGTATTACTTTTTTTGGTATTCTATAAAACTATTGAATTTCTAGGTAATCATTATGAAATCATTCCGTAAATCAATCCGCCGTACCGCGCAAAGTCTCAAGATCTTCAAGAAACCGGAACGCGATCCAACTCCACCACCACCAAAACCATCCGCTTTGGCTATCGCCCCGCACCGTATCCTTATCACGGGAGGGGCTGGACATGTTGCTAAGCAACTTGTCAAAAAGCTCGAGGAAGATGCTAGAGATATCTTGCATCGTGAGGTGTCCCTTTGGATGCATTGGGATTTGAAGCATAACCAGAAACCATTGCTCTCCCCATCTTCTTTCAAACGGAAGGAGCGACAGCTGATGGTGTTGATTGATCAGGAGGTGGAGAAGTTGTTGAGGACAAGAATTCAGATTGTGTTGGTGGATGTGTTTGATATGGAGCATAGTTCCATTGATAATCATATCACTTTGGTTAAAGGATCGTTTACCAATGAGAGAAAGATGAAGACTGCCTTGGATCGTATTGAAACTGTTTATCATCTTGCGGCAGTGGGAATGACTGGACGTTTTGCGGTAAGTGTGCCAGTAGCGTGCCGTTTTCAGTTTCAAGAGTTTCAAACAATCAGGAGGGGAAATGATAGCTATGGATGAGATCTAGACATCGTCCCCGTTTCAAACTTGTTGGCCAAGTTATATGATTTAAAACACCCCCATTTCTGCTCACAGTGAACCAACAACTTTCTAAGCTAGATCATCTTGTAGATCTTGTCATGAGCTATCATTTTCACTCCTTGATCTTCTGAAAATATCGATTTCAAAGGGAGTTATCCCCCGGCCCGTTTTCAGCCCGCACCCAAATCGCGGCGGGCCCAAAACGGGCCGGGCTTTAACTCCGTTTGATATCATTATTTTCAGACGATCAAGAGGTGAAAATGATAGCTTTTGATGAGATCTACACAATGGGCTGGCTTTGGGACTTATTGGATAATTTTGAACGAAGTTATATGGCTTAGAAAGGAACTGCCTGGTTTAAGAGCTCATAACTTTGTTCATAGTGGACCAGCAGGTTCTTAAGCTAGTACATTGTGTAGATCTCATTGAAAGCTATCATTTTCACTCCTTGACCATCCAAAATTATCGATTTGAAAAGGAGTTATCCCCCGGCCCGTTTTCGGCCCGCTGACAATCAACTAACCAAAAAAATTTCCAGCGTGACCGCAAAGCATGCTTGGCTATCAACTCAGTCGGCACCATGAACTTCCTCAGCTGGTGCAAAATCCAAGGAGTCGAACGCTTCATATACGTCTCTTCCATTGGCACCATCTTCACTGGTGACCCATTGGAAAATGCGGAGGAGGTCGACGATGAGTACCCCGAGAAGTTCTATAACTATTACTGCGAATCGAAGAGTCATGCGGAACGAATTGTCAGAAAGGCTTCTTGTGTGGAGATGAAGACGATTATTATTCGTTTCAATGGGATCTATGGTCCCGGAGAGAAACGGGTTACTGAGAGAGTTGTGGTATGTAATACTGCTAGAGGGACTCTAGACTATAGAAGACTAAGGATATTTCAGGGATTCATGAAGAGTGGATGGTGGATTGCTACCTGTAAGCCAGGAGGAAAAGAAGCGAAAACTCAATTGTCGTCTGTGAGCAATTGTGTTCAAGGACTGGTTAAGGCGGATGAGGCGCTTAGATTTGCGGATGCCAAGCCGGGAAGGGTAGGTTTAGGCTGGCGGGCCGAAAACGGGCCAAGTCATAACTACCTTTGAAAATGAGATTTTTAAAAGATCAAGCAGTGAAAATGATAGCTCTAGACGAGATCTAGAAAATGAACTAGCTTTCGAATCAGTTGGTTAAGTCTGGACCGAGCTAGAGGGCTTAAAATGGACTAAACTGCTCACTCGGCTACAATATGCTATGTAACTTCGTTCATACTTTGCCAACAGCTTTTCAAACTAGTCCATCGTGTAGATCTTATCAAAAGCTATTATTTTCACCCCTTGATTGTCAGAAAATCCTAATTTAAAAGAGAGTTGCGCCCCGGCCCGTTTTCTGCCCGCCTCTAAATTGCGGCGGGCCCAAAACGGGCCGGGCCATAACTCCCTTCAAAACCGATATTTTTTGACGATCAAGAAGTGAAAATTATAGCCCTTGATGAGCTTTACACAATGGACTAACTTAGAAAGCTGTTGATTGATTATGAACAAAGTTATGAGCTCGTAACTTAGACAGACCTTTTCTATGCAATATAAAGTTCATATTCAACCAACGGCTTTCTAAGCTAGTTTATCGTGTAGATCTCATCCAAAGCTATCATTTTCAATCCTTGATTGCCTGAAAATCCCAACAGCAAAGAAAGTTAACCACCTCTTACTCCAGGTCTACCACATCGTTGACTCCCAACCAATCGGCACCTTCTCCTTCTGGACTCCTCTTAACAACGCCTTCGGTTTCTCGGAGCCCTTCCTGACTATTCACCCCTGGCTTCTTCGTATTCTTGCATGGAGTTGTGAGATTCTCGCGTTCATTTTCCGTTTCGATCCGTTTTTGAGTGTCCTTGAAGTGGATTTATTGTGTGTTACGACCACTTTCAGTTTGGATAGAGCCAGAAGGGAATTGCATTATAACCCGGAGCCGTGTCCAATGGATCAGGTTAGTTGGCCTAGGATAAGCTCGGCCACTGCGCCTTTAAACTTTTAGCAACGTTTTAGAGTGTTAGAGTTTAAAGGCGCACATGGGCGTGGTTAACGGAAGCCAGTATAAATGAATAATTTCAGATCGTGGATCTGTACTCTGGCCAAGTCAAGAAAAAGGATCTCCATGGCAATCCGACTTCTGAATTTACGGATCAATGGAAGGCATTCCTCGACCGCCGCACCAAGATCATCTACTACTCCTCATTAATGGCAATCATTGCACTCCTCATCGTATCCTGCTACGGAGCCAAGGAGATTTTCTCGCTCCTCAAATTTTATTTTATGGAGTTCATTTCATACTTTTAAAGCTATTTTAACGCCCTCTTAACTCAACTTTTAAAGAAAAAAAAATCGAAAAAAAAATAAAAAAATTTTCTTTAGATTCCTATCCCAGGTCCACTTTTACCTGTCTTGAAATTCCAGCCAACATTCAATTTAACCCTTTTATTTCTTTTCTTTCTGCATGATTTTTCCTTTTTTCCTGTTTTTTACTGCTTTTATTGTGATTTTTCCGCTTTTTTTAATTAATAAAAATTGATTTTGGCAAATTTTGAAGGTATCACAGTTTGAAACCCTTATAACTCAGTTTAGAGCAAAGATATCAAAAAATTGTCAACTAATGAAATATTGCTCATAATAATGGCTACATTTTGTTAGATGACAGCTTTTCAATATCTCTCATCACAACGGAGATATTCAAGAATTTGTGAACCTCATTTTTTCGTACCTGGAAATTTCTGTGCATTTCGCCGTGACGGTGTTTGCACAAAATGCATCAATTGCGCGTCAGTTAATTATTTTTTGCCATTTTTTGCCATTTTTCCCCATTTTTAAAGCAAATTTTCCGTTTTTCAGTTCAAAAATGCTCACTAAAGCAAGTGCGGTGCGGTTTCTCTCAAATTCCGCTCAAAAATCTAGGAAAAAGGTGAGAAAATCGTCTAAAAATGATATTTAAAGGAAAAGTAATTTTCCAGGTAGATTGCGCAGTCTACGGGTGCGGTTTATCGGCTTCTGGAGCTCTGGCGATTCCGAAATTGATCCAAGGAGCCTCAAATTGTAAGAAAATTCATTATTTTCCAATTTTTATGCATGAAAAATTCTAAAAACCACAACTTTTCCAGCTGATGACGTCACATCGAGCGAAATGGAATATCCAAAACGAATTCCGTTTTTTAACACAAAAAGTATCAAATTTATCAGTTCCGGATTCGGATTCTCACTTTTTGCCTCGGAAAATCGGTTATACGGGGCAGGAATCAACAATCGGTAATTGAAGCCAACATTGGTGAGGCTTAGACCACAAACTACACTTTTCTTAAGCCTCACCAAACAAAAAACCTCATTTCAAAATCAAATTTAGCTTCCAGATTGGTGGCCAATTGACGGATTCGTCGAAATTCCAGGATTATTATATTTCGGCGAAGAAAATCAATATTCCAGACGGGGAAATTCTGGAAATTTCGTCTGGAAGAGCTCATTCCTTGATTCGGACCACTTCGGGAGTTTATGCAATTGGAGATAATAATTTTGGACAATGTGGAAGGGATCCGGCGGTTTCAGAGTATATTGTGGGCAGTGAAGGTGAGGCTAAGACTACAAACTACAAAACAGCCTCACCAAAATAACTTCGGAGGGTTTTGGTGAGGCTAAGGCTACAAACTACAAACTCTGTTAGCCTCAGCAAACCTGCTTCCGGGGGGCCTTGGTGAGGCTTACTCTGTAGTTTGTAGCGTTAGCCTCAACAAACTTCGCCTGCTTTGGGAATTTCGGTGAGGCGTAGACTACAAAAACTACAACTTTTCTTAGCCTCACCAAAACCATTTTTATTTATTTTTTATTCAATTTTTTCAAAAAAAAAATATTTTCAGAATCCCCTCTTCTCCCCTTGAACCTTCCCAACCCGATCATCTCAATCCACTGCTCCCTGGACACGTCATTCCTCGTCGATTCCACCGGACAAGTCTTCTCTTTCGGCTTAAACGAAGACGGACAATGCGGAAATGAGGAATATGGAATTCAATGGACGCCACAAAAAGTGAAGGGAGATGTTGAGGGAGTGGAGATTCAGAAGGTCACCGGGAGCACGGATACGATTATGGCAACGAGTAGGGATGGAGAGGTTTTTGTGTGGGGACAGACGGAATATGGTCAGGCGGCTGGAGCCACGGATGAGATTCAGGTAAAAATAGAAAAAAAGCGAGAAAAAATGGGGAAAATCGGTTGAAAATAGGAAATACGTTTTGGTGAGGCTTAGCGAAAACTCTAGTTTGTAGTCTTAGCCTCACCAAAACCAGGGGCCTAGTTTGTTGAAACTTAGCTTCACTTGTAGTTTGTAGTCTGAGCCGCACCAAAGCTAGGTAGCAGGGGGTTTGGTGAGGCTAAGCGAAAAGTGTAGTTTGTAGTCTACGCCTCACCAAAAGTAGCGCGCCGCGGTTGTTGAGGCTAAGCTACCACTGTAGTTTGTAGTCTAAGCCTCATCAAGACAATTTGCAACTCTTGCTGAGACCAACCCATTATTATAGTTTGTAGCCTTAACCTCATCAATTCCAGCTCAACACATCTCGTCACCTAAACCTTGCCTCATCCACTGGCTCCATTTCTTCAATTGACACCACCCAATCATCCGTAATTGCTCAGAATACACGTGGAGAAGTGTTCGTTTGGGGTGTTGGAGTACTCGGAATGGGCCCCGAAGCGGAAGTTTTGAAAAGGCCTGTCAAAATGGATCAGCCACTTTTCGATGGGAAGAAGGTACAAACTACAGTTTTCGCTTAGCCTCACCAAAAAGAATTCAGGTTGTTTCGATTTCTGCTGGAAATAGTTGTATGTCGGCTATCAATGAATCCGGAAGATTGTTCATTTGGGGAGAAAATCGATATTCAAGTCTTGGATTAGGACACTCGAAGCGGCAGTTATTCCCGTATCAATTGTTCCTTCCGGGAGATGTGAAGAAGGCGGCATTGGGACCAGATCATTCCTTGTTTTTGGTTAATTAGATTATTTTTTTCCTTTTTGAGGGATTTTTCCATTTTATAGAAGTTATCTTTGTGAATTTTAAAGTTTATACCGGGTTTTTTCTATGATTTCAGTGATTTTTTCCTTTTTTTTTCTATTTTTAAGTTTTTTCTTTCTTGATGTACTTTTCCCTTTCTTGACTTTTTGCTAATTAGTCCGCCTAATTGAATTATTTTTTCTTGCACTTTTTTCATGTATTAGCTAGATTTTCGGTTATTTTTGTTGTTTTTTTTCTTGAAAAATTTGGAATTGAATTATTTTTATTTTTTTTCTGATTTTTGTAGTTTTTCTGATTTTTTTTCCAGCGTTTTTATCGCTTTTTATCGATATTTTTCTTTCTTTTTCAGACTTTTTGAGCCAAAATTGTAGTTTGTAGGCTGAGCCTCACTAAAAATTGAATTTTTTTCGATAATCAAAAATCAAATATTGGAACATGTGATGGCTTCAGCTGATAAGGAAAAAAAAACCTTTTTCTATTTTTTTGAGCCAATTTTCAGTTTTTCGTTAAAAATTGATTTTGGTGAGGCTAAGACTACAAACTACAATATTTTCTTAGCCTCACCAAATGTTTACCCAACTTTTGGTGAGGCTAACCAACATTGTAGTCTTTGTGTCCTTCGCCTCACCAAAATGATAATGCTTCCCCGATATTTTGGTGAGGCTTAGACTACAAACTACAATATTTTCTTAGCCTCACCAAAAAATTTTTCTTTTCCTTCTTCGAAAATTCCCATTTTTCTTGCAGAATGGTGGTGAAAGCAGCTGGCCTCGTAATCTATCGGAAGCTTGCCGGCCGTATCGAATTCCTTCTCCTCCAGGCATCCTATCCACCGTATCACTGGACTCCACCAAAAGGACACGTGGATCCCGGAGAGGACGAATGGAAGGCGGCGATTCGAGAGACGAAAGAAGAAGCGAACATCGCGAAAGAGCAGCTGACAATTCACGAGGATTGCCACGAAACGCTTTTCTATGAGGCTTGTGTAGTTTGTAGTCTACGCCTCACCAATTGTTTTTTCCAGGCTAAGGGAAAACCAAAATCCGTCAAATATTGGCTGGCGCTTCTCAATAATCCAGATGACGTGTCCCTATCGCATGAGCATCAGAATTGGAAATGGTGTGAGCTGGAAGATGCTATCAAGATCGCTGATTACGCTGAAATGGGCAACTTGCTCCGCAAATTCGCCGGATGGCTGGCTAATCATTAAATGTTCTATTTTTTTTTTTGGAAATTACAATTTACATTAATTTATATGAAATCACAGGGAGAAGTAGACATTTTTTGAGGGGTGCAATTAAAAAAAAATTAATTATCAAGTACAAGCCATTTTTGAGTGATAAACTGAGAGCTGGCGTCTCCAATTGGCTCACGGATCCGGATTTTCGCCGAGAGAAGACCACCAACAGCTTTTCGACCGTCCTAAAAATATAACATTAAGATTTTATAGTTTGTAGTCTAAGCCTCTCACCTTCAACGGAAGGGACTCCTCCATTTCAGCGCAATTCTCCAGTTTATCCAATTTCCATTCACAAGTCCCAAGTAGCTTATCACTTCTCATAAATCCTCCCTTTTGATAAACCTCGAATTTCAGTCCTCCCCTTTTGAAAGCCCTTTGCAATTTGCTATTTCTAGATCTTCCCGATCCAATTGATAACATTATTGATTCCTGGAAATGCGGTGACGTGTTTCCAGCGATCAATTTCGTTTTTCCGGTTTGTGGTTGATCGGAGACCACTGGTGGGAAGATATATTTCACGAAGAGGTTAGCGTGATGGATTTCGTATCCGGATGGGAGGGGGACATCTCTGAAATTGATAGTGAGGCTTAGACTACAAACTACACAAACCTGCACGAAATAACCGTCAGCTCGATCACGTCTTCAGCCAAATCTGGGAACAAGTCAGCCGATGGGATTTGCCTCGTCTCATAATGGAATTTCGGCAGATTCAATCCACGTTTTGCCACCTCTCTAACCAAAAGAAGATCCTGCTTGGCCACTTTTCCCCATCCTTCGAATAACTTCACTTTTCCAACATCCCCTAATCTTGTGAATCTCATTTGATTACTCTCCGCAGAGCGTACTTGCTCTATCAACGTCTTCTCCAGTAACGCCAATCTCTCTCCTCTATTCTCGACACCAGTGGAAGAGGACGCCGCGGCCGCATGAATTCTAGGCTCCAGAGTTGTCGAAGCAGTTTGGGATTGCGGTGGGATAGGCGTATTTTTGATGTTAACCGGGAGCCCCGATTGTGCCGCCTGGATCATTTTATCGAATCCTTTCATCTCGATCAAATATTTCTTCGCTGTTTCCACATCTCCCCTAGACTTCGCCTGTAAAAACCTCTATTATAAGGGCACCCAAATAACAATAGCTTACATGAATAGCAGCCTGCTTAAACTGCGCCTGTCGCTCCAACAAAAACTCCAATTGCGCCGAATTCCTGCTTTTTCCCTCGACTCCACTGGGAGCCAGCGGTCCCACTTGTGGAGGTGGTTTATGAGCTCGGGGAGCTGCTCCGGAAGTCTGCGGTGGTAATGGAGCCATATCGGGGAGAGTGGGTAGCTCGGCGATATTCACTGGCGTCCCTTTTTTCGCGTCTTTGATCGCATCAGCATATTGACCCGCTAGCCGGGCGTTCATCCTTTCTTTTCGCTCATTTCCCTCGGATTTCGCTTTTTGAGCCATTTGTTGATATCTCGATTGGCGTTGTTCCAGGGCTCCGATGAATGTTAGAGGTCCTCCCGATGGAGCCTGTGGGGGCGGAGCCTGAGGAGTCTGAGGGGGCAGGGCTTGAGCAGCTGATGGCTTACGGTACGGTGGAGGGGAAGGCGGTACCTCATTCATATCCATTTCATCTGCTGAACACTCGTTGAGCGCTGCTATAGCCTAGAAATTTGGAATTTGATTTTTTTTTCTTAACTTTGTAGTTTGTAGTCATTACCTGATCAAAAGCCTTGGCCATTCCGACTGATTCTTTGGCTGAATCCTTATCTCCAGCTGCAATTGCCGCTTTCCCATTTGCCACGTGGAGATTTCGACGGTGTTGAAGGATACGGTAGATGGAGGCTTTCTTTGGATCGCTTGGTTCCTTTGATTGAATAGAGGGCGTCGTCGATTTCACCGAAGGCGTCGCCGATGATTTTCTCTGTGGAATTGGGGGCGGGGCGTCGGTGGGCGTGGCTTGAGCAGCTTGTCGAATGGGCGGAGCTGGCGGGTGATGAGCTGGTTGAGCGGTGGGAACTGGTGGTGGAAGAGGCTCGGAAGAGAAGTTTGGTGGAGCCACCGGGATTTCGGATTCGTCGATTTTCTTGCCTTTTTCCACTGCCCGGATGAGTTCGACGAGTTTGTCGACGGCTCTTTTGTATCTGGAATTTCAAATTTGGAAAAAAAAACTGGTGAGCCTAAGGAATAAAGTGTAGTTTGTAGTCTAAGCCTCATCAAACTGGAAGATGGATTTGGTGAGGTTAAGGGAAACTTGTAGTTTGTAGTCTAAGCCTCACCAAAACGAATTGTGCTCACAGCTAAGCTTTTGGTGAGGCTAAGGAAAAACTCTAGTTTGTAGTCTAAGCCTCACCTTCTCGCCTTCGCGCTCTCATTTCCCTGCTCCGCCGCTTTCTGAGCTTTCACGTAATAAGCATGAAGTTGTCGTAAATGATTGAGTTGTGAGTTATCATTTCCGAGTTGAGCTGGAGCCGGAGCACTGGGAGCCGGACCCGATGGTCCTGAAGGAGCCACTGGCGCCGTTCTAACAGGAACGGGCGGTTCCTTTTTCACTGGCGATCCTCCAACCAGTCCATGCAATTCATTCAACAACTCCTCATCCATCTCAATCTCATCATCATCTCCTCCACCATCATTATCTGCTAGAGCTGCTGCGAGAAGACGTGAATCCACTCCGGGCACTTCTTGTTGAGCAGGTTTCGGGCGACGTGTTCCAGCGGGAGGTGGCGCGCGTCCGGTGGCTGGCGGCGCCGGTCTGGAATCGATTTTTCGATAATTTTTTGATTTTTAAGTGGGATTACCTGGCTCTCGTCTCCCCGTTAACCTCTGCTTGTATCGCGGCCAACTCGGCGAGCAGCTCGGCGTCCTCCTCCAGGTTTCCGTACACCGCGTTTTCCATTTCGTTGAAATTCATTTTCTGGAATGAGAATATTTTTTAAAAAATAAAAAATTTAAAAAAAGAAGAAAAAAATATATGAAAACCGTTGAATACAGTTCAATTTTTCGAAAAAAAAGGAAAAAAATAGAAAAAAAAATTCATTAACAATAAAAAATCGACAAAAATCAATTCCTCGCTCCTTCCAACTCCTCCTCCCCGATTCCAAATTCCTTCAGAAGCCTCTTTCTATCAATAATCGGTTGCTCAGGCTCCCCGAGTCCAAGAATCACCTCTTTATTCTCTTGACACTCATCGGTAAGCTGTCGGACACAGAAGATCGCGTAGTTTCGCTGAAATCATTTTTGGTGAGGCTAAGACTACAAACTACAATCATAGCTTAGCCTCAACAATCGGCTTTGTTAACGTTGGTGAGGCTAAAACTATAAAGACTACAGTTTCTTAGCCTCAGCAAGACCGCCTGATGCTTTGATTTTTTTGGTGAGGCTAAGACTACAAAAACCACAAAGTCGCTTAGCCTCACCAAACTTCTAATCGAAAAAGAATGGTTTGGTGAGGCTAAGACTACAAACTACACTTTTCTCTTAGCCTCAACAATCTTCTCTAATAACTTTGGTGAGGCTAACGACTACAAAAACTACACTAACCATTGCGTAGCTCTCCATAAAGTAGGCGGGGCGTCTTGAAGTACATTGAAGGACCGACAGTAATCCCTGCCGCCCGTTTTGCAACGTGGCAAGCTTGTTAGCCGGGGATAACCCACAAAGATTGCTAATCGCTTTCAGACAATTCAATTTCAGCTCTCCGATACGTGGCAAGCCAATGACGTCATCAATTTTCTGATATTGCTCTAATATAGTTTTAGCCAATTCGGATAAAGATTCAGAAGATTCAATCCGTTGAATTCTAGATGGAGGCGGTTGTTTCGGTCGATCCGTATATTTTCTCTGTGTCTCTTCGTATCTCTTCTCTTCCTCGATTTTCAACCGAAGATTCTCGAATTTCGGATCTTCTGGCAGTTCTGGAAGCTTCTCAAGCTGACGCCAATCCGAGAAGAGAGATTCTGCGTGAAGAATCTGAAAATAGGAGGCTACAAACTACAGTAATCCTTAGCCTCACCGTATCCAGAACATCAACCACTGCATTTATCGCCGTCGCTTTTTCGTTGAGATGTGACGTCATCTCGGTGTTCGTGCACATTTCGCCTGGATTACGGTAGGATACGGTAGTTAATCCAATAAAACTCACCTATTAATTCCACGAGAAAATTCAACATTTCAATGGTTTTTCGTCGCTTTTCCTCCATCGATTTCGGCTCTTTTTTCACTTTAGCCACCAGAAAAGCACCGTAATCTACCGTAATCAGTTCGATAAGATTCAGAATGAAAAGTAGGTTGTTTGAATGGATTTTTAGATTCTTTTGCTCCAAAATGACTCGAACAACGTCCAAAACTTCACAGAAGGATTCAGAAGACATTTCTGCGTAGCATGAAGATAGGAAACCGTAATCCTTCTCTAGCAAAGTCGAAAAATACGCTAGAATAGACGACGTCACTTTAGAATCCCCGGTTTTCTTCACAACACGCTCCAGAAGATGAGAATATCTAGGAGATTTTTGGAATTCAAGATAGGTTGATTCTGAAGTCTTGACAAGGATTAGAAGACACTCAAGGTCAAATGAAGAAGTGGCAAGAATAGTTTCCAGAAGTTCCACTGATTCTGATGGGATCTTCGAGGCGAATGGAGGGGATCTTTGGATCAGATTGAGGAGGAGGCGAATAGCACGACGGGCTTTTATGAGAGATTCTGGAGATTCAGAAGACGTGGATTGGAGATAGTTGGCGAAAGTGATGGAGAGAAGAGTTCGATGGATTTGGGGAGCGTCCTGGAATGAAAGGTTTTTTTGTGAGGCTAACACTACAAAAACTACAAAATTGCTTAGCCTCAGCAGACTGGGTGTATTTTTTGGTGTGACCTAGACTACAAACTACACCTCTCGCTTAGCCTCACCAATGTTCCAATAGAATATGTTTTCATTTGGTGAGGCTCAGGCTACAAACTACACTTTTCGATTAGCCTCACCAAAACTCAAATTGACTCATTTTCAACCAATTTTTCCAATTTCTACCTCCAAAAACTTCTCCAAAATCGCCTGACTCGATTCCTCTAACCCCACTCTTTCCATCGCTTTGAACAGTGTTTCTGATGAGATTTCAACTGGAAAAACACGGGTTTTCGGTCAAAAATCTGGATTTTTACCTCCATAATCAATTTCTCCATTGAATTCTTGAGTTTTTCCCAGTTCCACTAGATCCTCGAACAAATCATCCATTTTTTCTGGAAAATTCTGTTTTTTTAAATGATAAAATCCTTTGAAAAAAATCAGGGAAAATGGAAAAAAAAATAGAAGAAAAAAGGTCAAAAACCTTGAGAAATCGGGAAAAATTCAATTTAAAAAAGTAAAAATATATATTGTGACCGAAAAAAGCGTTCAAAACATCCAAAAAAAATGCTCTAAAATAAAGCAAAAATGGCAAAAAATGAATGACGTGGAATGAGGATCAAATGGGCGGGAAAAGCTCAGTATAGTACAAAAATTAGATCAAAATTCTACAGAAAAAGCGGTTAGAATAGGGGAAAGCTTAGAAAATACAATTTTCTTCAAAAAATTTAGCATTTCTTTTCAATTATTCTTTCGGGAAACATTGAATTCTCAAAAAACCAATCAGCCGAGGTGTCTCCAAGCATTTCAGATTTTTCAGAATTTGTGAGACGATCCATGATGGCGGTTACGGTAGGAATGATTCTAGATGAGTGTTTTCCAATGGATAGAAGACGGATTGGGAGTTTTTGAAGGAGGATATTGAGGCAGGAGGAGTTGGAAGAGGTCCAGGAGATCATTGTGCAGCGCTGGAAATTTTTAGGGTTGGGTTACTGTAGGATTACTGTAGCTCAGTGGCGAATACCTTTTCGCATTGCTTAACTCCATCAATCACTTTTCCCAGTTGTTGAATCAGCTTACAAAGCGCTTCTTCCTCCTTCGTCAATGATCCCATGGATCTGAAAATGAGGTTAAGAAAATTGTAGTTTGTAGTCTAAGCCTCACCTCTCTACAGTAGTATCCTGTTTTTTGACATTCTGAAGACATTTCCACATGGAATCCTCCATCAACACGATCCACATCACCAAATTCTCGGGTTTTTGGAAGCAATTCTGCAGAATTTTCTCATTTTGCGAGAACAAATTGATCGTCATTTGGACTAAATCTCGGCTTGATTTTTCCATAGATTTTTCAGGATTTTCTGTGGTTTCCAAGAGTTTTCTGGTGTTATAGGTGTGCTCCAGGATTACTCTAGTCATAATCTTCATAAATTCTAAGGTAGTGTGCTCTGCGAGCCCAAGGAGGCGTGTCGCAAGTAAAACAGGTCCTCTGGATCCCGAAAGTGCATTTTTGATGTCTTGAGAGCCAAGGGAAGCTTCAAGGAAGGATCCAACCGAGGAAATGGCTTCTGCCACGTATCCATCGAGCTTTTGGAGCTCCTTATTCTCTTTTTTCTCTTTTTTCGACGATTTCGAGTGAGTTGATCGATGAGCAGCTGTTTTAAGGCATGTAGCGAGGATATCAAGGAGAGCTGATAGCTGGGGAGCCTTGGAAGCTTGATTTTCAGAATTCAGATTCAGAATCAGCTCTAGAACCTTATCCATTAGCTTCAGAAGATCCGCTTTGAAAATCACGCTATAAGCCACCCTTGGATCCTTTAAAAATACACAAAACGCGTGGCAAACTCGAATACAAAGACGGAGAGACGCTCCATTTTTCGTCCAATCAAGGAGGATATCCAGCATCTTCTGAGGACCTTGAATCGCACAGAATTGATCTATATTCAAGCTAGAAGCGGATTCCGGGGTCTTCTGATCGGATTCCACGGCTGAGACGAGATCCGAAAGGACTTTTTCCAGGTTTTCTTGCATTTTTTCATCGATTTGCGGGGATTTCGATAGGGAGGAGGGGGAGGAGAGCTTCTCGATGGCCAGGTTGAATTCTCTGACGTATTTAGTGCGATTCCTTGGGGAGGAGAGGGGTCCAGGAAGGGATTCCGAAAATTGTCTGAAAAAAATAGGATTTGAGGGGGAAAATTTAGAAAAAAAACTTACAATTTCTCTAAAATCTCTCTTGCCTTCATCATCTTCTCCTCTTTTTTATCCTTATCCTCTTCAGAATCCTTGATAATCGCTTCCTTGAATACACTAAACAAATGCCTCTTTAATTCCTCCGTTTGACTTCCAGAAGTCAACATTTTCGCTTGATTCTGATGCTCTTTGGAGCAGACAACATGGGCGACTGCTTCGAGATCCGAATGGATTACTGTAGAATGACAAAGAGTGCATTCTCGAGGTTCTGAAGGGGCGGAGCTTGGCCAGATGTAGGGAGGAGTCAATGGTTCCTCTGATTCAGAGATCAGGGAATTCAGATAAAGGAGCATGTCATCTGGAGTGTTCGGATTCGGAATCCCATTTTTCATACTTCTCTTGATCTTCTGCTCATTCAACATTCGAATTTTCTCTTGTCTCGCCTCGGCAGCTTGTACTCTTCTTGCCGTTGCCGCCGCCTCTTGCTCCCGTTTCTTCTGAGCCTTTTCCTCATGCTTCCTGGCTCTTTCATCAGCCAATTGCTTCTGTTTCTCTTCCACAGACGCGTCTTTTGCGAGTAGCTCGTATCGTTTACTGTCTTCTTGTAAAGTCGCGATGAATTTCACTTCCATTACTCGCTGATCGTCATCTTTGGCTCGTCGAATCACTTCCATGATGTTTTTGTCGCGATTGTCGGAGGCTCTTTGCATACGGGCTTCGAGAAGTTGTCGTTTTCGTTCTGGAAATTAAAAAATGGTTTGGTGAGGCTAAGACTACAAACTACACATTTTTGTCAGCCTCGACAAGCCCTCTCAGGCCGATGGCGTTGATTTTGGTGAGGCTTAGGCTACAAACTACAACATTTGTAAGCCTCAACAAACCGTTTGGCTATGGGACTAGTGTAGTTTGTAGTGTAAGCCTCAACAAAACTCGGTCGTTCGATATATTAAGGTTTTGATGAGGCTAAGAAAATTTTGTAGTTTGTAGTCTTAGCCTCATCAAACGCTCCAAAATCGAATCCTTTGATGAGGCTTAGACTACAAACTACACTTCTAGCTTAGCCTCACCAATCTCCAAAATAAAAATCTCACCTTTCAACGCTTCCTGCTTGGCTCGAACCTCCTCCACCCTACTCGTCAACTCCTTCAACTTCATCGCCTTTGCATCCTGCAACTGTTGTCTCAACTCCTCCGCATGCTTCTGCTTCATCTCATGCCTCTTCCCAAAATCATCATCATCCTTTTGACACCTTCTTCTCGATGGACTCAACATTTTCTCGTGTCTTTCGACGGGAGTTCCTGGCTCATGAACATTATTCATCTTCTGATGATATTGAGCAACCGATTCTTGCTCCATGAGCTCCGACCAAGCCAAAGAACGAATCTCCTCGAAAACCTTGAAGAAATTCTCCATCTCCTCTTGTTTCTTCTGATTCTTTTCCTGTTTCTCCTCCTTCTTTTGATTCTTTTTCAGATGCTCTCTCTCCAGAATATCCGCTTCCATCTCTACTTGTCTCTCCAATTCCGCATCGATTTCCATTGATTCCGCTTGCTTTATTTCCAATTTCAGTGAGTTTTCTTCAAGGGCAAGGGATTCTTCCTCTTCCGTCATTTCTCTCCATTCATCATCTTTCTCAATATCTTCCGGGACCTGTACATAGCCGAAAAGGGATCCTTGAGGTTGAGAAATGGAGCTGGAAGGGGTTGGATCCGCTGGAACGTCATCAGAATTCTCTGAAGCCGGGTTAGCCGATTCTTCGTTTATAGATTGAAGTTCTGCGTTGGAGCATGTTGATGGAGTTTCCTATAAAATACTGAGTGAGGCTAAGACTACAAACTACACATTTTTGTTAGCCTCAACGAAATTGGAGGAAAACTCACTTTTCCACTGCGTCTCGATCCAATTTTCTGCTGATTAAACGCCTCCACACTCTTCCTAACTGCCTGAGGATCAGCGAAAGTGAATCCACATTGACTTCCACTCCTCCCTATTATCTTCTCTTTCTTCTGCTTTTGCCTCAATTTCTCCACGAGCACCTGTTGATTCTTTTCCCATAACAGCTGTCGACTATAAGCCATTTTAGCCATTGAAGCACGGGTTTGAGGAAGATCCATTGCGGATTTGGGGCAGGTTAGAGTCCTAGTTGGAGGTCCTCTTCGATAAGAAGTGCTTGATAGCCTCTCATAAACGTTTAGGGGCTCCGCATTCTCCAATTTCAAATCTTTCTCCATTTCTTTTTCGACAGAAAATTCTCGATCATATTCTGAAACTGTCGTGCTAGACGTGGATTTTCTCCTTCGATTCGTCACGACCTTCCAGCCATCATCTGCTTGATTATTGGATACTGCGACAGCTGCCACTGCTGCAGCCGCTGTTATTCTAGCATAAGTTAGAGTGGATTTCGAGGAGGATGAAGGTTGAAAGGGCTGAAAAAAGGATTTGGTGAGGCTTAGACTACAAACTAAAATTAAAAAAAAAATACTTCTGTTGGTTTTCCTGTGGATGGCGCTGCGTTTTTGACGGCTTCTGCGATGATAGTGGATATAGGAACAGCTGGATTCGGAGAAGACATGGATTTCCGGACTTCCCAAGCAACGGAAGGTCGTTTAAGGGTCTCCTGCTGGGGATTATTCTCATCTTGATCCCATTGTTTCTCCACGTTGATCGTTTCAATAAGAGATTTGAAATCGTTTGAAGCGCTTTGAAGATAGAGCATTGCTTCTCGACATCCAGCCACTGATTGCTCACTTCTACACATCTCATACATTAAATCGATGTTGGTTCGAAGGTTTTCCACGTAGCCGGTCCATTGTCGAGCGCGTTTCTTTCTGAAATTAACAGGGATTTTATTTGAATAGTTGCGAAATCCTCACCGATTCTTCTTTTTCTTTGAAGACCTGCTGACAATCGACTCGGCTTTTTCTCGATCAATTGTGGTCATTTTACTGGAATTTTAAGTTTTTTCGGTGGTTTTTCAACCATTAAAACAGATATAAATGCAAAAAATCAGAAAAATCGATGAAAAAAAAAAGTTTGCATTGAAAATCATGAGGTTTTATTTTTATTTTTCCCCGAGAAGCACGCCAATGATCTGGAAAAACGCAAAAAATTCTCTGCGTCTCCGTTCTCTAATGCGTGTCCGTAGAGCGCGTTTGCTTTTTTCAATAAATTTTTCACGGCCCGGCAAATGATACCTGGCCGAGAAAATCAGTGACTCGGCCATGGTTTTTCGCTTCACCACGGTCTCCCACAGAAGTAAAAAATGCCGGCCGCCACTCTTTTTCTCTCGCACCCTCCTCTCTCTCGCCACTACTGCGGCGGCAGCCTGAGTTGAAGACAGGACAGTTTCTTCAGTAAAAATGAATAGAAAAAAGACTTTCTCGTTATTTTTTTTCAATAAAAATAAGGAATCGATTACCTCGATGTTTTTTATTGAAAAAAAGAAATTAATTGATAATAAAAGAATGAAATAACACACATATTGGAGTATAGCAACATATGAGTTGAAACCAAGTGACTGAAACCTGTATATCTCGGTTGTGAATAGAGGTATCAAAAATATGTCAACTAATGAAATGTTGTTCATAGTATACTGAACGTTTTGTTAGTTGACAACATTTTTCCATCTCCACTCAGAACCGAGTTATACGTCTCTAAAAGTAGCAGTATATTGAAGTCTTCATATCTCAGTTGCGAAACAAGGTATCAAAATGAAGTCAACTGATGAAATGTTGTCTTTGATATGCTTAATGTTTCATTAGTTGACAATAACTTTCTATCTCCACTCTGAAGCGAGATATACGTCTCTAAAAGTTGTTATATCGATGCCCGCGTTCCGTAAAGACAGTAGTATACAACGGCCATTGTATGTGTTGTTGAAAGTCCCATATCTCGTTTCCCTTCTATTGAATCAAAAAACGATCAACTAATGAATTCATCAGCATGGTATTGTCTACATTTCACTAGTTGACCACTTTTTGAAAGCTACATCCGCCACCGAGATATATACTGTAATACAACGTTACGCGGATGGGGTGTATTCAAATGCACATATCTCGGTTATACCAATAGATATCAAAAAGTGGTCAACTAGTGAAATGTAGACAATATCATGCTGATGAATTCATTACTTGATCGTTTTTTGATTCAATAGAAGGGAAACGAGATATGGGGCTTTCAACAACACATACAATAGCCGCTGTTTACGGAACGCAGCCATCGATATAACAACTTTTAGAGACGTATATCTCGCTTCAGAGTGGAGATAGAAAGTTATCGTCAACTAATGAAACATTAAGCATATTAAGGATAACATTTCATCAGTTGACTTCATTTTGATACCTTGTTTCGCAACTGAGATATGAAGACTTCAATATACTGCTACTTTTAGAGACGTATAACTCGGTTCTGAGTGGAGATGGAAAAATGTTGTCAACTAACAAAACGTTCAGTATACTATGAACAACATTTCATTAGTTGACATCTTTTTGATACCTCTATTCGCAACCGAGATATACATGCTTGGATATATAACATATCAAGAGGTTATACTGCCGTACTACAGTGAAGAGCAACCGGATTGAGCCGAAAATGAAACTGGGAAAACTGGAAATTATCTTTTCGAAGTAATCTAAAGGGGTTTGTGTTGATCATTTTCTATTTTCTTATGTTATTCTAAAACTACTTCGCTGTTTTCATTGCTAATTAGCCCTACTGGCCACAACTTATCATCATGATCATAAATTTCATCTTGAACGTATATGAACCATAGAGATATGAGAATTATATTTAGAAGAAACCTTCAGATCATATTTCATTCTAATCTTCTCGTTTTTACATAACAAACTCTTTGTCGAACATGGATTAGTTGCCAGTCCTCATGATTGTTGAACACAACTGTTGATGAATAGTGAATTTGTAGAAAAATGATGAAAAATTGTTCGATTTTTTTCTAAATTCTATAAAAAACTTTGTTTTGAATCTATCTGACTTCATAGAAAACGATAATAGTTACTAATAATGCCGATATACGCTATAAACTGATAAAGAAGTCCTTACTGTATGCATCATCGTGGGCGAAAAAATCTTAAAATTGAATAAACTTTCTCATTTCTCAACCAAATTGCTCGATCGACCTCTTAAAATGTTCGCAAAAAAAATTAGAACAAACTGTAGGAAACGGATTTTTGATTTTTGTCTTAGTTTTTTAGAAAAACAGCAAAAACCTCGAATTTTGGTGTTTTTTCAACTGAAAACGTTTTTTTGGATAAACTTTTTTATTTCTCAACGAAATCAGTCATTCGATATCTTAAAATTATCGTAATTTAATTATCTAGACACTCTTGGGAACAGATTTTTGATTTTTTGCCAAATACGGCCGTTTTTGCCACTTTTAGTACCGGATGCAAGCGCGCTCTACGGTCACGCGCGAGAGAGTACGAGACTATTTTTGTCTGCTACACTCTTTTCTCTCGCTTTTTTTTACTTCTGTGGGAGGCCGTGGCCGGGCCGTGTTTTTATTTTTTATTTTATTTTTTTTCCTTTTTTTATTGAAACCTGAAAGAGAAAGAGAAAAGCGAAATTAATTCGAAATTTCTGAATAAAAAATAATTAAAAACAATTTTTAATTTAAATATCCAAAAATTAAAAATACATTCTCTACTTAAGTTCGTTCTAAAGATAATTGCTCATCGATTTTCTTTTTTTCTCTAGAATAATTGTTTCCGGTTTAAAGATCACCACAAACCGGTTCTCTTCCTCTTCAGAATCCCCCAACAAAGATTAAAATCTCCGTCGACCTGCCGCGAAAAATCGGATTTACAATAAAAGGTGCGTGTCCCTTTTTTCTATCTAAATTTCTGTAAAAATGGAATATCACCTAATTGTAAGATTTTTCTATAATTAAATCTAATTTTAATTCCATTTTTTTTTATTTCAGAATCCAAGAATGCAGGTAAAAATCCATCCGAAAAACACTTTCACGATAATAATGGTGGTCGGCTTCGTTTACCTGGGATATTTGATATTTTTCGAGGTTTTTCCATCAATTTTAATTAGTTTTAATTAATTTTTAATTGCAGAGTGGAGATGGAATGCCAGAAATCGATGTAAATTTGAAAGATGTCATTAGTTATGCAGTTTTAGCAGTGGAAATGGGTGGTCATGCTGTAATGAAGGTTAATGAGGAGAAAAGTAAGATTTTTTATAAGAAAAACTGGAAAAAAAAACGAAAAATTAGCTTAAAATGCTGAGATTAAATTTTTAAAAATTAGTGAGGCTAAGAAAAAGATGTAGTTTGTAGTCTTAGCCTCATCAAATAAGAAAATAGCGTTTTTTAACCGAAAAAAAAACAATTTTCTCTTCAAAAAAGCACTAAAAACCAATTTTCAGATCTAAATGCTGCTGCAAAAGGCCTCACTGACGAAGGGAAAGAAGAGCTTTTAACAAGAGCTGATTTAATATCAAACTACATGATTTTGGATATTTTGCAAAGGTTTCCACAGTTGCAGGTACTATTTTATATCAAAAATTGCCTAAAATAAAAAAAAAATCGTCTTTTTAGATTGTTTCCGAAGAGAAAACCTCAGAATTCTCCGATCGAGAAGTGGAACCATATCGATCTGATAATTATGCAGTGTGGCAGAGTGTAAAGGAGATCCTCGATCAAATTCCGAATAGAAGACTCCAGCTTTCTGATGTCAGAATATTCGTGGATCCTCTAGATGCCACTCAGGAATTCACTGAAGGCCTGACGGAATATGTGACGGTTATGGCTTGTATCGTAGTGGATTCTGAGCCAATCTTCGGAGCAATCTACCGCCCATTCTACAATGAAACTGTCTTTGGGCTTCAAGGATTTGGAGTTGTTACTTCTGATGGAAAGAAAATTACTCCAGTAGATGAAGCTAAAACTGAGAAGAAGGTGGTTGTATCCAGAAGTCATGCTGGGAAAGTTAAGGAAGTCATCGAGAAGGTCTACGGAGATAAAATGATCATTGAGCCGGCTGGAGGAAGTGGTTATAAGACATTGAGACTGTTGAATGGAACTGCCGGTTTGTGGTGAGGCTTAGACTACAAACTACAATTTTCTCACTTTCAGAACTTTATCTGCATACAACAGCCATCAAAAAATGGGATACGTGCGCCGGCGACGCTATTCTAAGGACTATGGGCGGCGCAATGCTAGATTTGGAAGGAGAACCACTCAAATACTCGTCCAAGGATCCGATTTTGAATAAGAAGGGACTCCTCGGGACTGTTAGAAACCCATATACCTATTTTAGAAAGTTTCAAGGGATTCAGCTGTTGTAATCTTTTTTTTGTAATTTTGATAACTTATTTTCCATGTATTTAATTACGGGTTTTTCCTTGAATTTCATAATTTTATTTTTCAATTTTCTGTACATAAAGATAACTTTTTTCTTTCATTTTTATATTTTTTTTCGTTTTTTAAAACAGTTTTTGTCCCTGATGGTCAAGGATTATTTTTATTTTTTGAAGTAAAGGAAAAAAAGGAATTTCAGATTTTTCAGATGGATTTCGGGTCTCAAGGACTAACTATTGTGCCATTTACACCGTAAGTTTCATAAAAATAGGAATTTTTCATGGTTTTTTAGCTGAAAAAATGTATTTTTTTGGTGAAAAATGGGTTTTCAATCATTTTTCTTTGATTTTAACTGAAAAAAATCGATTTTTATTGATTTTTCAGTGAAGAAAAATTCGGAGTTTTAAAGCTATTTTAAGCGAAAAACTCATAAATTTCACTATTTTTCACTATTTTCAGCTACGAATGGCAATACGTTCGTCAATTATTCCGAAGTCGGCGACTGGAAGAAGTCAGAGAATGCGTCACCATTCTCGGCACGTGGATTTCCAGGTTTTACTGAAAAATCAACAAAAAAACTGCAATTTAACTGTTTCAGAACCGGTGACAACACTCCGGTAGCGATTTCTTGTAGCCATGTGCTTCTTCAGGCAGTTTATGCAGAATTGAAAGCGGAGGTGAGATTTTAAGGTTTTGGTGAGGCTAAGCGGTTTTGTAGTTTGTAGTGTTAGCCTCATCAAAGCGAGAGGAGCCTGAGGTAGGTTTGGTGAGGTTAAAATGTAGTTTGTAGCCTTAGCCTCACCAAACAGCGCCGCCTCCCCTTTTGTTGAGGCTAATCTTGTAGTTTGTAGTCTTAGCCTCACCAAACAACGCCTGGCGGTCTTATGGTGAGGCTAAACTGTAGTTTGTAGCCTTAGCCTCACGAAATAAGTCCACCCCTAGGTTTTGGTGAGGTTAAAATGTAGTTTGTAGCCTAAGCCTCACTAAACTGCCTTCTTTGATGAGGTTAATCTTGTAGTTTGTAGCCTAAGCCTCACCAAACAAAACAAAAATTATTCAAAAAATCATTTATTTTCAAGGGAATGTGCGAATCGGAACGATATCTGGCAATCGAGGATCTCCGCTCAAAACACGGATTCGCAATTGTCAGGTAATTGCGCTCTATTGAACATAAAAAAGCCTAACAAAACTGAACACAAATGGTGGCAATCAAAATAAGTGAGCAACTGGCTCCAACGAATACACATATGGCGACGAGAAGGGCGAATTGAGTGTAGTGAGCGGCGGGTGGCGCGGCGGACGAGGGTTCGAGGCCCGAGTCGATTAGAGCCTGGAATAGAGGTTTTTAAGAGTTCTCTATTAAAAGGGCACTCACCTGATCGCCATTACAAAACGGTGTGTCACACGCACAACGACTCATCCATTTACTTCCCAACGCCGACTGCTGACATGACATCTCCTCGACCTCATCGCCACATGTCTTATGAATTGTTCGACGATCTAGAGCACTTATATTAGGGGGTTTCGTAGTTTGCAGCGCTCACGTTTTGACGCCTTGCCAATGGGAAACTCACCGTCCGCCTTGTTCGCCGTCTCCATTTTAATGCAAACGACGCCCTCGCACTCGCCATCATTACACGTCCCTTGATCGGAATGGCAATCGTAGCAGGTGATCGCTAGGGATACTGTAGAACGGATTACGGTTAGAAAGTGGTAAATCGCTAAAGGGTCACCTTCTATATAGAGTAAAAAGACGAAGAATCGCAAGAATTGAGCGCCACGTCTTCTGGAGATCATCCCATGGCACCTGGAAATTTTCAAAGAATTCAGAATCCAAAATCTCCTGGAAAAAGTACAAACCTTCAGTTTCGAATATATCTAAAGAAATATGACTTTCTCCTTCAAAAAGCCGCACACACTTGACACGATAATAAGTAGTTTCGAGATGTGGAGCAAAAGAAGGTCGAGGTGTTTGATTGAATCTACATATATTTCGAAAGTTAGAAGAACTGAAGAGAGAGAGAGAAAGAGAGAGAGAGGAGACGTCTCCCCTAATCGGGACTAATGGAGGTGAAAAAGGGGAACCCAGGAGCCGTGGAAAACGATAAAATGATCGTAAAACACTTTTTTTGGGACAAGAAGGGAAGGATTCAACTAAAAAGAACTGAAAAGTACGAGGAATCTGAATGAAAATCCTTCTTTTTTCTTTCTCCCGGAGATATCAATCTATCACTTTTGCTCAATGAGCCGGGGAGCACATCATTATTATTATGAGAATGGGCTTGGAGGACCTCTAGCTTGCTCTAGAGAAAAAGAAGAGGAAAGAAGAAGAAGAAAAAAAGCTTGTTTCAAGGACCTAGTTGGCATAGAATAAGGGGGAAGAATAGACAGGATTTAGGAAGACAATAGAGGGCGAGAATTTTGGATTTAGGGCGGGGGAGAGAAGGGGGCTAGGTTGTGCCGAAAACGTGCCAGCTATCTTTGAATTCGTGGTTTCTGGATTGGCGCGGTTTCGGCACGTTTTCTAGACTAGATAGGTTTATCTAGCTCTTTCAGCACTGCTATATATGTTTTGGCACGGTTTCGGCCCACTTTTGGCAGGTTTTTAGACTCTAGCTTCATTTAAGTGATCTAGTAACTATATGAATTTTTGCACGCTTTCGGCACAATTATGGTTATAGCCTGGCACATTTTCGGCACGTTTTCTAGGCTCTAACTCTTCTAGCAACAATATGGATGTTGGCACACTCTCGGCACAGTTTTGGCACATTTTCTAGACTAGCTAGGCTCATCTAGTCATCTACGAACCACTATATTAAATGAGCTTCTTTTCTTTGAGTTTGGCACATTTTCGGCACATTTTCTAGGATAGCTGGGCTTATCTAACTCTTCTAGCAACTATGTTTATTTTGGCACGCTTTCGGCACGTTTTCTAGACTAGATCATCTACCAACTACTATATTTATTCAATTTTATATAATTTTTGCTCTCCCATAAGCTATAGCTCATCATAATTATTATCTCTTTGCAAAAAACGGAACGGAAGTGTTATTTGGAAATTTAAAAGAGAAAGAGGAAGAGAAAAGGGAAGATAATTGTTTTTAAGCCAAATAGAATATAAACGGATGAAAGAAGGCCCCCCCTCTTCATTCTCAGTCAATTAGTGCTTCCGCCTCTTTCGGTATCTCTTGACGGGGGCCGGCGGGTCCTCGAAAAGCGTGGGAACTCACCTCTTCTTCTGAAGGAAGGGGAAGAAGAAGACGTCGTCTCTTCTTTTAAAACGGGGGAATGCAACGGGTTTTGATTGAATTTGAATATATAAAGATGAACGTGTTTATTCAAATTTTGAATGGAAAAGAGAGAGAGAGAGAGAGAGAGAGAGAGAGAGAGAGAGAGAGAGAAGTATAAAGAAGCACAGAGAGCGAATTTCCAGATTTGTCAACTATATCAATGAAATGGGACAAACCGGCGCGATGCTTATGAATATGGTTTATGCGGTGGCGAAATTTGGGATTGAGAAGAAAATTGTGGATATTCGGCACGCGATCACTCATCAGACATGTCCGGATATTGGAGAGTTGAGATATGCCACGACGGTTTGTCTCGATTGGTTATGGGTGAGTTTGGGAAACAAAATGGAGGTTTTTGAGCGAAAATTGAGTGATTTTGGGTGATTTTGAACAAAAATGAGTTTTGGTGAGGCTAAGGGTACAAACTACAAAGTTGGCTTAGCCTCACCAAAAAAATCGACAAACGAGGCAGTTTAGTGAGGCGTAGGTTACAAACTACAAAGCTTGCTTAGCCTCACCAAAATTCGTCGCCAAAGGAAGCAGTTTGGTGAGGCTAAGGCTACAAACTACACTTTTTGCTATGAATCACCAAAGCTGCGAGAGAAATCAATTTTGGTGAGGCTAAAACTACAAACTACAAAAACCCCTTAGCCTCACCAAATAACGCAACTCTACCTAGAATGATACGGCTTAGACTACAAACTACACTTTCTGCTTAGCCTCACCAAACCTACCCATTTTCAGAAAAACTTCTGGCTCAGCGACGCACGAATCGCCCTGACTAGCGACAAAGCAGGCACCGCCCATCTCAAAAATCAATCCAACGATTTCAATATTCAACGGATCAGAGAACAACAATACGTATCATCCCTCCGCGCTTTCAACGCATGGAGAACCAAAAATCGTTCCCTATCGACAGAATTAGAATGGAGTGAAGTATCAGAAATCCACGTCATCAAACAACACATTCTAGATGATGCGACGGGATTCTTGACGTGTCTGATGAAAGATGGACACCTGATTCAAACGGAAACCCAATGGAAGCAAATGAAAATGCCACCGACGTCATCGGCAGAGGCTTGGATGGTCCCGGATGCGGTTCAGAGCTTTTGGGAGCCTCTGTTTCATATGATGTTTAGTATGAAGCTAGGGGCTGAGATTGTGATTGCTTTTATGTGGAGACTCAAGGAGAAAAAGTTGGCAAAGATTTCGAAAGATCAGATTAAGGCTTATGCCAGAATGATGATCACGCAGTTTGGTAGGTTTTTTAAAAAGGAAAATCTGAGGAAAATTGAGTAATTTTGAGCGAAATCAAGTTTTGGTGAAGCTTAGACTATAAACTACAAAGTTGGCTTAGCCTCACCAAACTTCAAATAACAACAACCTTGTTGAGGCTTAGACTACAAACTACACTACCCCTTAGCCTCACCAAACCTATTTTTTTCAGCTGATGCCGAGGTCTTCTCTCCGGATGAATGGGTCAGAATATTGGATCATATGATCCTGGTGGCTGGATGTTTTAGCAAGGATCTCATTGATATGTAGGTTTTTTTTTAATTTTGGATGAAAAAAAAAATCAATTTTCAGAGTGATGAGAAATTGTCCGAATCTGTCGCGCAAACGCCGAAATCAGATTCATCATATTCTTAGTATTTCCGGGATTCGACCCTCTATTTCTCCTAATGCCACGTCATCTGAAACTCCAACGTCATCGAATTCAGCTGACATTGCCACGTCAACAACCATATCATCGTCTTCAAAATCGAAAACAGTTCATACTGTGAATGATCTTCAGAAGCTTCTGAAATCCCAGACGCCGAAGAAAAAGAATAATGGGGATTCGATGGGAATGACGAAGAATAAGGAGACGGGAATTGAGAAGTGTGATTCTGGAGAATGGATTGATGTGCCTTTTGGGTAGGCTTATTTTTTTGAAAAATCTGAAAATTCGGAGTTTTTTGAGCTGAAGTGGGGTTTGGTGAGGCTTAGGACACAAACTACAGAGTTGGCTTAGCCTCACCAAAGCGTTACAGGTGGCAAAGCGAGGTTTGGTGAGGCTAAGACTACAAACTACGCTTTTTCTTAGCCTCACCAAAATTCAAATGATGCCTATTTTGATGAGGCTTAAGGCACAAACTACAAAATCGCCTCACCAAAATTATCATTCCAGAATGGCCCCTGGCCAACGAATCGAAACATTCACTGTCGTCATCGATGGATCTCCCGATGGATCCTGCCGAAAACGGAAGGCATTCGATGCGGCGATAACTTTGGATGATTAATTGCCTTTTTTTAACATAATTATTTTTTTTTGTTGAATTTATTATTGTTTTGTTTTCATTTTCCCCGTTGCAAGCCCTCTATGAATATGTTTTTATCATCCCACCTCCCCAGGAAAACGTCTTTGTGTACACACTTAGAACCCCCTTTTGTTCTACGAAGGCATACATGTAGGCTACAAACTACGAGTGAGTTTGATCTTTAGGATGTTTCATTTATTTTTCACGAGTTTTTAAAAATTTAGAAAAAAATCAACGAGTACATTGAATTAGTATCTGGAGTTTTTAGTTCCAGTGGCAGTTGTTCCAGAAGTGGTTGAAGCACTTGAATTTTCTACAGTAACCCCATCCATAACTAGACGAGCAGGATGTTTCTTCTTGTGAACGAACCATCCGATGGTTAAGCCGATGATAAAAGCTAAAATAGCTCCGCCGACAGTTGCAGCGATTGGGATGATCAGGTCTTCAGGAGGAGCTGTCGTGCAACGAAAGAGGAGGCCCATTTTTCAGTTGTCTTAAGATTTTTTCTTTAAGAGGCTATAACTCTGCGCAGGTTAGAGCTAGAAGAAAATTGTTAACTAATGAATTATTGCTCATGATAAGGGCTACATTTTATTAGTTGACAACTTTTTGATAGCTATCACTCTAGCTGAGATATAAGGGTTTGAAATCGGCACAGCGAAACGCAGGGTGTGACTGCGCTCTCTCTTTAAACACCTATATCTCGCTCATTTTGAAAGCTATCAAAAAACAATCAACTAACAAAATGTAGCCCTTATCAAGAGCTATATTTCACCAGTTGACAACTTTTTGATAGCTGTTACTGTTTCTGAGATATATGGGTTTGAAGATTAGCACTAAAAAATTCTAAGGAGACGCTCCGTATCTGCGCTCTTCCTTTAAACCCTTATATCTCGCTTATCTTTTGAGCTATCAAAAAGTTGTCAACTATGAAAATGTAGCCCTTATTAAGAGCTATATTTCATTAGTTGATCACTATTTGATAGCTGTTACTGTAGCTGAGATATGAGTGCACAAGTACTAGTTAGAATCCCACCACTCACCTTAACGTCGATTTCTTTCCCTTTTTCTTTGACCGGAGTAACTATCGGTTTTTTATTTCATTATTTTTTCTTCTGGTATTCAATGACCACCAAACTTAAACGGGACAGTTCAATAGGCTGGTCAGCTAGGCTGGCCAGTTCAAAGTTCAAAGGGTCAATCTGATATTGGAATTTCGGTAACTTTTTTTAAAATAAGTATATCTCGGTTATGGTCAGAGATATCAAAAAGTTGTCAACTAATGAAATATTCTTTGTAATAAGGGCTACATTTTGTTAGTTGATCACTTTTTGATATCTCTTACGGGAACTGAGATATGAGCATTTGAAGTTGCATATCCATTAAAAACAACAGAGTCTCATCTCTGCGTTTCTTGTAGAGTGCGCAATTGCATACAGTTTTTTCTTGGTTCCTAGCTAATTTTCAAACAAAAAAGACTATAAATTTCAATTTATTATCATTAAAATCAAACAAGTAGAGGGAAACTATCATTTTCCAGTAGTCCCGGTTTGAGTCGTTCCACTGGTACCAGTCACTTCTTTTGATCTACTTCCACCAGCCTTCTTCATCCGATTAGAAATTCTCTTCTTCCGTAAGAACCATCCAACCAAAACTCCAATCAACAAAGCCAAAATCGCCGAACCAACGCCTCCACCAATAAAATAGGTTGTGTGACTTTCGGGTGTCGTTTGGGAGCAAGCAACAAACCCTGAAAGCTTTTAATTCAGATTATTAGATCTTGAGAATTTTTACAAACTCATAGCAGAATTGACAAGACTTTGTGACATAGCAGCGATCAAACCGTCGTCGTTCATCCTGTCCGAAACGATACGTTGTGGTTTTTTTTCTGGATTTTTCCCTTTTAAAAACTCATTTAGTTCAGTTGGTCATGCTCCGGTCAGGATGGGCGGTGCAAAGGTTACTGTGTTTCTGGCTTTGGAGGTTTTTTTGAGAAAAAAAAATGTAAAATCAGTAATTTTTTAAATACTTTCGACCTAGTAACTCTAAAAATGATAACATTTCTTTGCGCCAAATTCAAAAGCTTATATCTCGGTTCCCATAAGAGCTAGAAAAAAGTTGTCAACTAATGAAATATTTGTCGTAATAAGGGCTATATTTTGTTAATTGACCACTTTTTTCTAGCTTTTACAGAAACGGAGATAAACATCTTTGAAGTGCGCAACCGGGCGACGCAAACGCAGGAAGCGCGTTTGAATACCGGCCAATTCAAACCCTCATATCTCTGTTCCCAAAAGAGCTATCAAAAAGTTGTCAACTAACAAAATATTGCCCACATAAAGAGCTACATTTTGTTAGTTGACTACTTTTTGATAGCTTCTACAGAAACTGAGATATACCTATTACAAGATTAAAACCTACCTAAATACGTACTTTTAAAGCCTACGTGCCAATTTCTTGAATATTTGACTTTTAGTCTTTAGTATCTCCTTGTTATCACCCTTTTTCTCCCTTCTCAATCCCCCTTGACTTGAAACACTAAGAAACACACACAAGAGCATTAATTCGTCAGTTTATTTGCTCCCTTGTCGCAAATAGAGATAGTCCGAGGAGATGGAGAGAGTGCAGAGAAACAGAGACAAACTAGATTTTTGTAAGGACATTTGGATTCATGGAAATAGGAGCGGCTGGCCTAGGAGGCAAAGTTAGGCTATTTCTCCTTTTTTTTTGGTTCATACTAAGTTTTAGCTTTTTTATAAAAAGGGGCGTCCCTGGTGTTTTGGTATTGTTCCTTAAAACGGTTATAACTTGCTTCTCGTGAAAGATAGCAAAAAATCGTCAACTAATGAAATTTTGCTTATGATAAGGGCTACATTTTGTTAGTTGACCATTTTTTGATAGCTCTTTTGGGAGCCGAGTTATAAGCGCTTGAAGTTGCACATGCTCTCGGCGGCAGTTTCTACCGAGTGGTCTGCAACTTTAAACGCTTATATCTCGGCTTCTGTAAGCGCTACAAAAAAGTTATTAACTAACAAAATGTAGCCCTTAATACAAGCAACATTTCATTAATTGACCACTTTTTGATAGCTCTTAAGGGAACCAAGATATAAGCGTTTAAAACTAAGACCGCAGAAATATCTTGTATTACGTCACTTCCAGATGACGTTTTGTACTAAAAACCACAAATTCTATGCCCAAAAACATTCTAAACAACATCCAAAACTATACAATAGTTACCTAGACGACCACTTAAACGTTCAATGAAACATTCATACGACACATTTTGTATACTCTATGATGACAATAGAAAAGGGGCGGAGCCTATTTGGGAGGTCTAGGACTAGTCTCATAGTCTGCTCATAATAGAAAGACCTTTAATATAAGGGCACTATTTTTTATTGATTTTTGAAAATTTTTTAAAAAGTTCGAATGTTTATTTAATGTAAAAGTGTGTAACTGAGGTATGAGCATTGACCATTGAACTTGTTTGTGTAGTTTGTGACGTGGAATCTTTTTTGCGAGAGCAGTGGCAAGGATTCGGCACACAAAACATAAAATTTGGAAGCAGAGAACACAAAAAATGGGGGTTTTGTAGTGAAGTTATAACTGATTAACTAGGTAAGATAGGTGAAGAAGGGGTCAATTTCAATTGGTTTACTTCGTGAAGGGTTAACTCAATTTAAGTTAGAGATAGGGAAAAAGTGTCAACTAGTAAAATGTGTAGTTTTTTATGCTGAGCAATTTCTCAGTTGGTCACTTCTTGATAGCGCTAATGGGAATGGAGATATAGTAGCTAGAAGTTAGGCATAGTTGAAAATAGTTATTGGCCTTATTGAAACGCTTATAACTTGCTTACTGTAAGAGATATCAAAAAACTGTCAACTGACAAAATATAGCACTTATTAAAAGCTATATTTCATTAGTAGAGCACTTTTTGATAACTCTACTAGGAACCGAGATATAGACGCCTTAAAGATTTGTCCAGAGACGGCGATTCCTTTCTGCGCTCTCTTCAAAGGGTCATATCTCGGCTCTCATAAAATTTTTAAAAAAGACGTCAACTAACAAAATATAGCACTTATTAAAAGCTATATTTCATTAGTTGACACTTTTTTCCTAGCTCTACTAGGAACCAAGATATACCGTATTGAAAAACCCCATCAAAATTTATCTGGGTAATTTTTTTCTAAATTTGATTCAAATCGATCTCCAGCTATCTTAAAGTGCATACCTCAGCCTTGAAACTATCTAAAGTGCCCTTTGCCCTTTTGATATTAGTCTAGTCTTGTTCTCCTCCTCCTCCTCCCTCTCTCTCTCTCTCTCTCTCTCTCTCTCTCTCTCTCTCTCTCTCTCTCTCTCTCTCTCTCTCTCCCTCTCTCTCTCTCTCTCTCTCTTCCTCAGGGTTGTCCTGTTTAGTGTTGGAGAAAGAAAAGGGGGGAAGTGCTCAAGAACTTTCTCTCTTGTAAAATCATTGTCGTTTTCTTCTTTCAAATATTTACCCTTCACATTTGCTCTTTCCCTCCAAAATCGACTGAATTTCGTTTTACAATTATTAACAACTTTTTACAGTTGGCGGGGGAATGTGTCAAGTGGTTTTTACGAGTTTTTTTTTTTGGATTTTGATCAAATTTTGGTATTTTTAGCTCTAAAAATAGTTAAATTACAGTAATCAATAAGTTTGAATTATTTGAAAAAAATTATTTTCCCAGATTAAAAAAAAAATTTTTCAACATTTTCTTGATTTTAGGACTTTAACTACCGTATTCTGTCATGCTAACCAACTTTTCTCCTCGAAACAACCCTTTAAAACTACTCTAAACCCCTCTAAAACTTATCTAAAAACTCCTAGCCCGTGTACTCCTCTCGGACAAGCAAAAATAAAAAATATTGTTTTTTATCTAGGTAAAATAAGGGAATGCCAACTTAAGAGTTCTAATTTTATCATTTTCCCTTTTGAAATCAAAATGATTGGACCAGAATACAATATAACGCATCCTGGGATCTACCGTACCTCAACTGCAAACCCATTTATACTTGTGAGTGGAATATCTCCTCTGGGAGGGGAGATAGGGAAAAATTGTTAATTAATGAAATATTGCTCTTAATAAGGGCTACAATTTGTTAGTTGACAACTTGTTTGTAGCTTTAACAGGAACTGAGTTACGACCGCTTGAAGTTGAGCCCCGAAAACTAAGTTATCGTTTCAAGTTAAACTTTATTGGCTTATAACTCAGTTCATGTCATAGCCACAAAAAAGTGCTTAACTAACAAAATATAGCTCTTAAAACGGGCTACATTTTTTCAGTTGACAACTTTTCTCTATCTCTGAAACCCACCGAGATACACCCCTTCAAAAAAATCTTGCAGGCCGGTCTAGTATACGAATCAATTCCGCATTGGGTGAGCCGATATGCACGTCTCCGACCCGACTACTCATTCCCTTCTTCAATGATCTCTGATTTCAAAAGTATGCTGAAAAAGCAGAATCTAAGCTAAAATCCTTCAATTTCCAGAAATTTCCCTGTCAAATTCCGAGTTATACACAGTTTTATTGCTAGCCGCGCTTTTCACACTTCTTCGGTATTACTTGCAGATTCGGTTGGAGGTGAGTCGATTATCTCGGTTCCGAGTAGAGATAGCTGAAAATAATTAATTAAAGAAATGTAGATAATGTTAAGATGAGCAATTTGTCAGTTGACGGTTTTTTGATAGCTATAACGGGAAGTGAGATACGGTAGTTTGAATATAAAAGTGCTATTTTTCTTCAATCGGCTATATCTCGGGAACTAGAAAAGCTATCAAAAAGTGGTCAACTAATGAAATATTGCTCATAATAAGGGCTATATTTTGTTAGTTGACAAGTTTTTCATAGCTCTTTTGGGAGCCGAGATATACCCACTTTTAAAACATCAACGTTTAAAAAATCCGCATCAGTTCAAGTTTTCTCAAGTTTAGCTTCCAAATCCAATATAAATTACAGTCGTGGACCCAACAACACAACATTTATCCTCGATTCGCTCACAAAGTTCCAGAATCCTTCTGGAAATTGACTTATTATGGAACAGTTTGGATATTTGCTTATTATTTTCATATGTGTGTCGAGTCCCATGATATTTTCAATGATCCATTGTCGATGTGGGTTGGTAAGTGGACAGTTTTGGTAGCTATTAGAATTGAAATTCGAAAATAAAATAAAAGAAAAAGAAAATTGACTTTTGGTGGAGTCGAACTTGACTGGCTGGATCAACAGACAAGCGCGCTACCGGTTGCGCCAAAATAGCGGCTGACTGCAAAGCGACCTAGGGCGTAAATAAAAGAAATGAATCTGCCGCACTTCAAATAGGGGTAAATTTCCAGAATGGGAATCCGGTGAACGACCAAAAATGCATTGGCAAGTTCAAATAATCTACGCCGTTCAATCTGCCTTCTATATTCACTCGATTTACGCCACCCTTTTTATGGATTTATGGAGAAAAGACTCATGGCTCATGTTCGTCCATCATTTCGTCGCTTTGGGACTCCTTTTCCTTTCTTATGTTGATAAGTAAGTGTTGTAGAGGCTAAAGAAAAGTTGTAGTTTGTAGTCTAAGCCTCACCAAATTCCAGTTTCACCCTTCCCGGCGTCCTAGTCCTCTTCCTCCACGACAATTCCGATGCCACTCTGGAAATCACAAAATTATCGTTTTATTTGAAAAAACGGACAAATGGACAATATTACAAATCATATTTTTTGATGGGAAACGCTGCTTTTATCCTTTTCGCGATTATCTGGGTTATATTCCGTTTGTATTGGTATACATGCAAGTTACTCTATGCAACTATCTACGGAGCGGTTTACTTGGGACCACAGGACGCACCATTCTTCCCGTTACTCGGGGCAATGTTGCTGATTATTTTTGGAATGAATGTTTATTGGTTTAATGTGAGTTTTAGGGTTTTTTATGGGGATAGGGATCTTAAAACAGGGATAACTTGGTTGTGGTTAGAGATAGCGGGAAATGATCAACTAATGAAATATTGCTCATAAAAAGGGCTATATTTTGTTAGTTGATAGTTTTTTGATAGCTTTTACCACAGCCGAGATATGACGGCTTGAAATAGGGGACGCAAAAGCGCATGCGCTTTTTTTCAAACCACCGTAACTCGTTTGTTGTTAGAGCTAGAGAAAAGTTTTCAACTAAGAAAATGTAGAGAATTTTAAGCTGAATAACTTTGCAGTTGACTATTTTTTGATAACTTCACTGGTTAAAGAGATATGCCAATTTAAAAGGGGTGACCTCGAAAAAATAATTTATCTTTTTTTCAATTTGCTATAACTAGCTTCCCGCAATAGCTATCAAAAAGTTGTCAACTAACAAAATGTAGCCCTTACCATAAGCTACATTTCTTCAGTTAGCCACTTTTTTCTATCTCCCCTCCCAACAAGTTACACCCCTTAAACCATTACACACTTCCAGTTCATCGCCCGAATGATATGGCGTGTCGCCCTCACTGGAGAGGATCCAGAAGACAATCGTGAATGGGACACCACTGCAGTCAGTGGTCTAAACCAACAAAAATTGGATGAATTGGCAACAGAAAAATGTCATTTGAAACCGAAGAACGTGTAATTTATTGGTTTTTTTTGGATTGTTATAGAAAATTTAAGTTTTTATTCTAATTAACCGACACCCGGGGCTTTGCGGGCTTATAACTTGGTTGTCGTTGGAGATGGAGAAAAATTTCTAACTAATGAAATGTAGCTCTTAATAAGGGCTACATTTTCTTAGTCGACCACTTTTTTCTATCTCTAACCAACACTGAGTTATAGCCGTTCAAAAAAGGGTTCGGTATAATTAGAATAATAACGGAATATGTGTATTTATGATCGCTTTTTCTTTGTAGAATTCATTCGGAATTAATAAAGTAATTGAAAAAAATTATTAGGCACGGCACGGCACACTTATCAAAAAAAAAAGGAGAAAATTAAAAAATGTAAAAAAAAGAATGTAAGAATGATTAGCAATAATGAGCGGAGCCAACTAAGCTCCGCCCCTTATTATGAGCAATATGTGGAGAAAAAATGTTCCAACTTCACATTTTTATCTTTAAAATCTCAGATTAAATCTTAAAAATGGTACAAGATAATAATGTGGAGATCAAATATTTCAATTATGACCCGTTTTGGTATAATTGTTTCAAATCGTTATATCTCGGTTCCCATGAGTGCTACCAAAAAGTTGTCAACTAATGAAATATAGCTCTTATCTTAAGCTATATTTTATTAGTTGACAACTTCTTGATAACTCTTTTGGGAGCCGAGTTATAGACGTTTGAAGATTGCAGTTAACTAATTCTGCGGAAGCTAGTGTATCTGACTGTCTGCGCTCTCTGCGCTCCCTAAACTCCAGGCTTGTTAACAACCTCCTTTTTAAAAATTAAAAAAATTCAAAAATTCAAAAAAAAAAAAAGTGGGCGGAGCCTAAACGTGGTCCCATTCATATCTCCACGTAGCTCCTCCCCCCATCAATAAATTCAGTTCCAAAAATTTTTCTCTCAAAACAAATTTTTCAAAAAAATATGAAATCTCAAGCGATATTCATATTTATTTTATATCTAATCGTCGTTGATGGAGCCTCCAAAAGAAATGGCAAACTTAGTTATGAGGAGAACGTCAACCGTATGAGAGAATGTGGAAATGACACTGTTTGTGAGTTTTCTAAGGGGGTGCCCTTGTATTAAAGGGTATTTTTCTTGAAGATTGGTTTGCAAAGGGGAATATAGTTAGTGCGGCTACGAGAATATCTACGAGACATTTTTTAACATCGACGAAACTTGTGATGACTGGATTAACATTGAGTCACAATAACAGAATAGTGGATGAACAGTCATGCAAGGAAGGAGGGTAAGTATGCTCATAACTCAGTTGGGAGTAGAGATAGGGGACAATTGTTAACTAACAAAATGTAGCGCTTATTATAAGCTATATTTCATTAGTTGATGACTTTTTTCTAGCTCTCCTGGGAGCCGAGATATAGGTGTTTGAAGATTAGCGCAGATAGACGCGCTGACTTTCGGCGCTCTCTCTCCAAACCCTTATATCTCGCTTGCCTTTAGAGCTAGAAAAAAGTTGTCAACTAACAAAATATAGCTCTTATCTTAAGCTATATTTTATTAGTTAACAACTTTTTTATAGCTCTCATGAGAACCGAGATATGCCCTTTTGAATATTTGAACAGTGTCACAAATCTAGTGTCTGATTGTCTGCGCTCTCTCAACCTCTCTTACTTTCAGATTCATCACAATTCACAAAAGCTACCTCGGAAATCTCAGTGATATAACTGAGAAACCCCGCGATTTGAAAACTGTCAATGGATTTATTTTCTGTGATCTGGAAATGTGGAAAAAAGCCAAGAAAAGCTGCCCGTTGCCAATGATAATTGAGGTGGAAGATGAACCAAAGAAAAAGTTTGCATGTCTTCCTTCAAGTATTATTTTTTCAATTAATTAATAGCATTTTTAAAATTTTGAAATTCAGGTGGAACCAATGTGAAAAACAGAATGTTGAAAGCTTATTCTTTTGGAGACAAGAAGCCGTTCAATTATGATTTAAGGGTAGGTAGTCTGGGATTCTTTGAAGCAATATATCTCGGTTCCCAGAAGAGCTATCAAAAAGTTGTCAACTAATGAAATATTGCGCGTAAAAAGGGCTACATTTTTTTAGTTGACAACTTTTTTCTATCTCTAATACGAAGCGAGTTATAGCGGTTTGAAAGTTTAGGCGCCATCCTCTCCCCTACTTCAAATTGCTATATCTCGCTTCCTAAAAGAGCTATGAAAAAACGGTCAACTAACAAATTGTTGAGAATTTTAAGCTGAACAACTTCTTAATTAACCATTTTTTTCTATCTTCAAAACTAACCAAAATACTTTAGGCTCAAAGTTCCAACATCAACAAGCACAAGACCAAGAACAATTCACATATGTCACCCGGTGATCCTTTATTCAAATTCTCAGAGGGTAAGAAAGCAATTTTGGTTGGAATACTTTCATGCAGTAAGTTTTTTTTTTTTGAGTTTTTGATTCAAAATTTGTTTTACAGTAGAAAAAAATTCTGCCACTTTTCGAAACATTCAGTCGATTGATAAATGGATTTGTGATGCGACAGGGATCTGTAGGACAACTTCAGTATCATCTTCAGTTTCACAACCAAAACCACCACCACCACCATCACCAACACCTAAAAAATTAAATGAAGAAGAGAACAAAAAGCGAGTGAAATCATGTGGGAAGGAGTCAGTTTGTAAGTTTTTTTGGATACCCTTCTATTAGAAGTTCCTTTTTTTTTAGACTTTTTCACTTTGGGAAATCTGAATGTTTCTGCCACTTTAATATCACCGAGACATCTTCTAACTTCAACGGGTCTTATCACTGATCCAAAACATAGAAAATGGATTGGACAACAACTCGAAACTGCAGAATGTAAAAGTGCTGGGTAAGGAACTGGTTTTTGATTCATATTTCAGTTGCCACCAGAGGCTTTAGGAATTGGTCAACTGAGAAAATGTAGCCCTTATTAAGAGAAATATTTCATTAGTTGACCATTTTTTGATAGATCTGACGGAAACTGAGATATCAGCTTTTGAAAACGCATCATTAGAGAAACTTGATGAGCAACTTCAAAGGCTTATATCTACTTGGCCATTGGATATATTAACAAATTGTCAACTAATGAAATATTGCTCATAATAAGGGCTACATTTTATCTGTTGATAATTTTTTTGGATCTCTGATGGCCGCTAAGTTATTATACTTCTACGGAAAATCCAAACTTTCAGATATTTTGGACTTCCTTTAACCCGTCTTGCTAACGTAAAAATGAAGGAAACCATCAGAACTTGTGAAAAAGGAAACTGTACGGAAAAGACGACACAAAATATGAAAATTATCAAGGCGACCATCTTTTGTAGCTCGGGATCATGGAAAAATGGGAGCACTTGCCAATTACCGATGGTTGTGGAAGTTGATGTTAATATGGGCAATCAGTTCTCATGTCTTCCATCTAGTAAGGATTCCACGAATCATTTTGATAATTATATAAATTAATAAATTCAGAAAATATTGTGAAACAAAACGATCGACTTCTCTCATATGGATTTTATAAATATTTCATTTATAAACATCCTGTGAATGTGAGGATTTAGTTTTCTATTTATAAAAAAAAAACTTGCTCTATTTTAGATCCAAGAATCGAAACCCAATCACTTTCTTGTGCAAGAAAGAGCTTCTTTTCTGTGGCCAGGAAATTCAATATTTAAATATGAAGTCTATGATAAAAAGAATGTATCGATGTTTGTTGGTATATATTCGTGTTCTGGTAAGCTTTTTAACTTTTTTTGATATTTCCACTGCGAAGGAAGATGAATTAATAATTAGAAATATTTCAGATTCCCGAAACTCCAGCTTATTCATCGGCACCCAATTCATTAGCAAACCGCTTTGTAAATCGACTGGAATATGTGAAATAAAACCAAAAACCCTTCAAATTGCCCCAACAAATTTCACTTCTGAAACTCCGAAATCATCTTCTGTAACTCCTTCTTCTCGTCTTCCGGCTCCCATCCCTCCTCAGCCTCCAAGACCAAAAGCTCCAGAAGAAGAACCTCGAAAAGACGATCAATTGAATGTGGATGAGGAATATGAGGAGTTTTTGTTGAGGAGGAAGGGATGGGATGAGCCGGATGATTTCGATAATGATTTGTTTCGGAGCAAGGATTTCAAGACGGGATCTGGAAAGAAGATTGGATTTTGGATGATTTTTTTGGTTTTAGTATTGGTTTCATAAATTTTGTTTTGTGTTTCGAATATTTTTTCTGGGTTTCCGTAGTTCTATGTTCAAATCGGTATAACTCAGTTGCCAGAAGAGATAACAATAAATAATCAACTAATATCATTCTTATATATAAAACGCAAGTGGACTCTGCACGTTTGTTTGTAATTCCGCATTTTTTGTAGCCACAGGAAAAATTGAACCTTTGACCTTTTGGGCAGCGTGCAAGAACACTACCACCTTTGACAGACGTGCAAACGTGAACAACATGAAAATAGTTGTCGATATAAAAAACTATTTCTGACGTGAGGACTATTGAGTGGCGAAGCCACGAACAGTTAAGCCTACGGCCCCGCCGAAGGTGGGGAAGTAGGCTGGTCAACTAATAAAATGGAGCTCTTGTTACGAGCAGCATTTCATTAGTTGAAAACTTTTTTCTAGCTTTATGGTAACCGAGATATAAGCCCGCAAAGTCAGAAGGGGAAAATGGCACAGGGACGCAGGCCAACTATTCTCGCTAGGGCGGGCGCAACTTCAAACGCTGGTATCTCTGCAATGGTTAGAGATATCAAAAAATGGTCAACTAACAAAAAATTGCACAAAATATGGGCTATATTTTATTAGTTGACCACTTTTCTCTAGCTCAGCTAGAAATCGAGATATTTTGATAAATGTGAGATAAAAAAATATTTTTAAAAAATCAATTTATTAAACCATCATCCAACCAGCCATCAATAAAATAAATACAAATAGTTTCATTCTTTTACATCCAGATTTGAAATCTTTACTCCGATACAAATCATTATCAAAATCATCCGGCTCATCCCATCCCTTCCTCCGCTCCAGAAACTCCTCGTACTCTTTATCGACATCCAGTCGATCGTCTTTTCGAGGTTCTTCTGGAATCTTTGGAGCTTCTGGTGGTTTAGAAGTGACTGAAGCAGGGAGACTGGATGAAGAAGGATTCTCCGATGAATTAGTAGGATTGGTTTCAGATGAGGGGTCACGAGGGGTCAAGTTCTCCGCACAAATCCGAGTCGCATCACAAATCCATTGAGCAATTAATTGAACTTTACGGAAATAGGACCATTCGTCTTTTTTTGCTGCAAAAGAACAATTAAAAAATTTTTTTCAAATTAAGAATCTTACAACAAGTGAGTATTCCGACTAATTCAGGAATTTCATTATTATTTTTGATATAGATTAACGGGTCACCGGGGGATATTGATTTTTCGTATGTTGTTCTGTAGTTGTAGCTCGCTGATTCTAAGATCTGAAATTAGGAAATGGGATGAGCAATTTGAAGTTATTACTTTTAGTTTTTGTTCCTGCTGATCCTTGTTATTGTGAGTCAAAGAGAACAGCTCTTTGTTTTTCTTCACAATAGTCTCATCTGAAAATAAAAATTTAAGGAGGGCTATTCATTTTTTTTTAATTTCGAAAACTAACTTGTTGGAAGAGACGGAAAATTGAATCCGAGACTTTTATCAACTTCCATGATCATTGTTAGCGGGCAGTTATTTCGGATATTCTTCCACATGAGCGAGTTACAAAACACGTAGGCGTTTATCACATGCACTGACGGATCAATGCATTTATACTTGCATGGAAAATTGAGTAGAAAAATGTCAGTGAGAGCTTTTTTTTGGCACTTTTATGAATCTGAAATCTTTGTGATTTAGCAGGTTCAATAATTTTAACTCACCCTCCATTTCCACCACAACTGCTATTATCAACCGGCCCTAAATTGTTCACCCAACTAGTCTCGCCATCCTTCATCACTAGATTCGCCGATGTTAGAAAATGTACAGGGGATATTAGAGTGGCGGAAGACGAATGATATTCTGACTCAAACACAACTTAAAGATTTGTATTAAAAGGGCACCTTTAAGAACCTCTTACAGACATATTGCCTCATTTCTTGTTCAATCAAACCGCAGATCCCGGATGAAGCACACATTGACTTTTCAAATGACTGTATTTTGTTACTGTAGAAGATTTCGAGTCCCATTGCAATTAAAACATTTTTTTTGGTCAGTGGACCTTCTTTCCATGCAAAACCATCTAGGCCCAATGGTATCGATAAAAATAGAAATGAGTTGTTGATTGCAATTATCTTTAAAAAAATAGGTGAATTTTGAAAATTTTAATTCATAAATTAAAAAAAAAGCTTAAGGTAGCATTAGACGGGGGTTTCCTCTCTACTAATTCACTTAACCGAAAACCAATCAACTCGTCCTATTCATGGATAGTGGTAAATCCTGAAAGCTTGTCTTTTAAGCTTATAACTCGGTTCCTGTTAGATATTTTAAAAAACGGTCAACTAATGAAAAATTGCTCACAATTAGGGCTACATTTTGTTAGTTTACCACTTTTTTGATATCTCTAACTAGAACCGAGATACCGTAGATTGAAGAGAGAGCTCAGACAGTAAGCGACATTCTTCTATGCCAATCTTCAAAAGTGTATATCTCGGCTTCTGTTAGACCTATCAAAAAGTGGTTAACTAATGAAGTATTGGTCTTGATAGGAGCTACATTTTGTTAGTTGACAACTTTTTTATAGCTTTAAAGGGAGCCGAGATATGAGCGTTTCAAATTTTACATATTTCGAAATGCACGGTTGTTTTCGACTTACGATTCGGAAGACACAAGAATGATTTCTCATTCGATTTCTTATTCGATTTCACTTCTACTATCATTGGCCAAACATGCTTTTTCCACTTCGCAGTATCACATAATACAAATGCTGCAACAATTTTCTGTTCACCGATTTTTATGTTCTGCCTGATCACACTCGGAACGTTCAAATACCTTAACAAATTCAACTAATCAAATTTTCCTATGATAAATTACCCTTCTTTTCTCATTTGTATTTTTTCTCCACTTGTCCATGAACTATTATCCTTGATCACAAGGCTAGATGTCGTGAGAAGATATCGAGGCGAAATGAAAGTGGCAATAGATTTCACATTATCCGTTTCGATTAAAACTAGAAGCAACAAGTCAATCATCTCTTCTTTAAAAAAACGCTCACCATTTTTGTACGAGCCACACTCCTTCAATCGCTTCTCATTTACCTGCTTGCTGAGCCTTCCCGCATCGTTTTTAATGATTAGATTGAGGATTAATATGAATATCGCTTGAGATTTCATATTTTTTTATAAAATCGCCGGGAAAAATTTGAACTAAAATTGATAGCGATGAATGGAAAAAGGGAAATAGGGTAGACGTGGGAAAAGGTACACGTTTGCGAATTTGAATTTTTCGGTTTTTAGGCTCCGCCCAATTTTTAAGCACCGCCTTTGAATAGTTAGCTGAAAAAACGCTTGGAATTCTAAGAGAAAAAAAAATCAAAGAAGCGGAGTTTCGAGTTTTAGCTAAAATAAACGGCGCGCTCTCCTGGCGCAACTTGACGCAGCTTCAAACGCCTATAACTCGACTCTCTTGAGAGATACCAAGAAGTGGTCAACTAATGAAATATAGCTTATGATAAGGGCTATATTTTATTAGTTGACTACTTCTTGATAGCTCTTCTGAGTACTGAGATACAAGCATTTGAAGATTAGTTGTAAACAAAATCATAACTTAAACAGTTTATTATATTAAAATCAAGATAACTATTAAAACCAAAATCACCTTCTCCCTTCCAGATCCCGTCTTAAAATCCTTACTCCTGAATAAATCATTATCAAAATCATCCGGCTCATCCCATCCCTTCCTCCTCAACAAAAACTCCTCGTACTCCTTATCGACATCCAGTCGATCGTCTTTTCGAGGTTCTTCTGGTTTTGGAGGAGGGAGGGGGACCGGATGAGGAGTAGGATTTCCAGGGGGAACGGGAAGAGGAGAAGAAGACGCGGATGATTCTTCGGGAGCCGAGATAGAAGGAGGAGGTGACTTAGCACATATTCCAGTCGAGTCACAAATTGGTTTCGCCATCCATTTGGTATTGTAGAACCAACTTGCGTTTCGATCTGCAAATTCCATTTTTTAGATTGAAAAAAAATGTTTTTTTTTTAATTTCTTATATCTCAGCTTTCGTCAGAGATACAAAAAAGTGGTCAACTAACAAATTATAGCCCTTATTATAAGCAATATTTCATTAGTTAACACTTTTTTGTTAACTCCAACAACAGCCGAGATATAAGCGTTTTCTCAATAACCCAAATAAAAACCAATTCTTACCGAAACATGAACAGATTCCTGCAATTCCAGTTACAGTTTTCCCATTGCGATCCTCATTTTTTAAAATCACATCTCCCAGTTGCAAGAATCCCGGGTAATTTGTGATGATAAAATTGGTATTATTGGAATTGACCTGAAATAATTATTTCTAAATCTTTGGATAATGTTTCCTATTTACCTTTAGAATATCTTTTGAAGAAGCATGATCTGTGTTAGAAGACACTACCTTCAATTGATTCTCAGTCACATCAGACATTGGAAGACATGAATAGCTCTTTCCAAAGTTTTGATTAACTTCCACAATCATTGGTAATGCACATGAAGATATTAAATTCCAGCTATACGAATCACAGAGTATAACTGCGCTAGTCACTCGTAATGGTTCCAATTCCTGATTTGTCGATCCATCGCGTTTGGTTAGAAATGCATTTGTGAACCATGGAACCTTAATGTATCTGAAAAACGAGAATAAGTAGGTTGTTAGTATAGCTATCAAAAAATGGTCAATTAGTGGATTGTTCAGCATAAAAAATTACGCATCTTGTTAGTTGACCACTTTTTGATATCTATAAAATGAAGCGATTTGTAGCAGGATTTCCTATTCTTTACTTCAAATTTTTATATCTCAGTTCCCGGTAGAGCTATTAAAAAAGTGTCAACTGATGAAATGTAGCCCTTATTATGAGCAACATTTCATTAGTTGACAACTTTTTGATATCTCTCACGAAAACTGAGATATAACAATTTTAAGCTTGGAAGCATAAGGGCGTGAGGAGGGCGCAGACAATCAGACCCCCTAGCTTCTCTGCGTCTCTTACCCATATCTTTCACAAGCATTTTCATCGACAGCCTTCTTATTTTCCCTCCATAACGTTCCACCCATCACAAGCGACGATGAGGTCAGAAGATGTCGAGGTGATATGAATGTGGCCAATGAAATAAGCTGATTGCCATGCAGTAAATCTGAAACCCTCTAATAGAAGAGCACCGAAAATAAAACTCACAACTCGATTCCTTGCCACATTGATCTAATCTTTCTTGATTTTCCGACTTTGTTAGGGGTCCGAAATTGTTGGAAATTGGAGTCTGTGACCCAGTATTAGTTGAAGAAGGCACATATACTGGTAACTGGTTGACAGGTGTCAAGTTATCGGCGCAGATCCCCGTTGAGTCGCATAGTGCTTGTCCAATTAACTCTAATTTGTGGAAATAGATATACATCATACTTTCATATTTCTGTCGATTCGCGTACACTCCCAGTAATACTGCTTTTTGAGAATCTACGATTATCATAAGATGAGGTTCGACATCAAATATATGGTCTTCTGTTGCCAAATAATGATTTAAAACCAAAAACCTCTGAAAAATGTTTTTAGTCATGCTAGACGTAGAGACGCAGAGAAGGATAAAATGTCTGCGTCTCCTCTAAAGGACCGAGATGGAAGAAGAGAACGCAGGCAGGTTGCACACGTCAAACGCTCATATCTCGGCTCCCGTTAGAGGTATCAAAAAAGTGTCAACTAATGAAATATAGCCTATGACAAGAGCTATATTTTATTAGTTGACCACTTTTTGATAGCTATCATAGGAAACGAGATATTCCGGATTTTAAAAACTGTTTTAAAAAAATATAATTACCTGTACATAATATCCTTGCAGATAGTCTGCTGATGTGAAATATGAATATGATTTGATTGTATCAATTTTTTCATTAATTCCTTCTGAAATAAATTTCAACTAACAAAATTTGTTATGAAAACTTACCAGAAGGAAGACATGAATAAATGTCCAAATCTTTAGGAACTTCAACGACCATTGGTACCGGAAAACTCCAAAAAGTACCATCTCTACAAAATATATAGGCATCCACAATTTCCGAACCTATAGCCTCCTTCGGAACTTTAATATACCTGAAATTAAAAAAATATATAAATTAATTAATGTTAAGCTTATGGTACCCTTTGGGACAGTTATCATGCTTCACCTCCTCCTTATTATGAATCCAGAAGGCAGTTTTCGTTTTTATATTATGATTCATCACAACTCGCGATGATGTTATGAGATGTCTGGTGGAGACTTTGGTAGCCATTGCTGTAATACCATACATTGTCACTGCAGCTACTGTAAAACCCCTATTAGGACTGCCTGAGACATTGAAAATTGAAAGACTCACCAGAGTCTTCATTTCCACAATTTTTCAATCGAAGCTGATTCTCTACTGTCGTTAGCCTTCCGTCAGAATCCACTCCGATGAGGTAGAATATAAATATGAATATCAATTGATACTTCATATTTATATAAATTCGATGGGTTGGAAAATCTAAACTGATGTTGATTTTGCTGGGAGGGGGAGGAGGGGGGAAGCCACGTGGAATAGGATTAGGGTGACACGAGGATTTTCATTTTTTTTTGTCAGGTTTTTAAAAATTTTTAAAGTACAGCACGTTTGAATTTCGTGAATTTAAGAAAGCGGAATTTCGAGTTTCAGCTGAAATGAGCGGCGCGTCTTCAGGCATGGCGCAGCTTCAAACGCCTATATCTCAGCTGCCATTAGATATATCAAAAAGTTGTCAACTAACAAAATACTGGTCTAAATAAGGGCTATATTTCGTTAGTTGACAACTTTTTAGTAGCTCTAACGGAAGCGGAGTTATGAGCGTTTGAAGTTGCGCGCCGGTATACAGACGCGCTTCCTACATTTGCGTCGCACGGTTGCGCGCTTCAAAGCTGTCTATCTCCGTTTCTGTAAGAGCTAAAAAAAATGATCAACTAATGAAATATTTCTCATAAAAAGGGCTATATTTTGTTAGTTGATAAATTTTTGATAGCTTTTCTAGGAACTGAGATATACCGTTTTTAAACAAAACCTACTTTGAAGACATAGATGTTCCTTGCTAAAAAAAAAATCAAAATATTAAAATATCCATTTATTAAACCATCACCAAGACAACTATTAAAACCAAAATCACCTTCTCCCTTCCAGATCCCGTCTTAAAATCCTTACTCCGAAACAAATCATTATCAAAATCATCCGGCTCATCCCATCCCTTCCTCCGCTCCAGAAACTCCTCGTACTCCTTATCGACATCCAGTCGATCGTCTTTTCGAGGTTCTTCTGATTTTGGAGGAGGGATGGGAGCCGGAGATGGAGAAGGATTTCCAGGGGAACCAGGAAGAGGAGAAGGTGTCAGATTCTCCGCACATATTCCAGTCGTATCACATATCAATTGCTCGAAATACTTAATATTGACGTAATACATCACTTCCTTGTCTGCTGGTTTTTGTATTCCCATAAGAAATCCAACTAACACATGTCTTTGATTTTCATACTTGTAAATTGGGTCGCCAGCATTCATATAATCCTGGATTTCATTTGTGATAAAGTATAAGTCCGATTCTCCATCAACCTGAAAGAAAAGTTATGATCATTAATTTGTTTTTCTAGATTACCACGAAATCATGAAATTGTTTCTTATTGTCAAGCAATTGCAGATTATCCCCTTTCTTCACTTTTGTCACATCTAAAAATATAAAAATCAAATTAAATCAGGGATTTTTTAAAACTCACTATTCGGAAGGCATGTTATATTGTCTTTTGTAGCTATTGCCTCAATTATCATTGGTAATGGATTAGTCGACGCTTTATTCCACATGTATTCACTACAGAATATATAAGCATCGACAATTTTATAGGGGTGAATGAGAGACTCATCAAATAATTGCATCGTTGGCAATGCTTTTTGAGGTACTTTAATGTATCTGGAAGATATCACCTGTTTTAAACGCTTATATCTCAGTTCTCGTGGGAGCTAGGAGGAATTTGTCAACTAATAAAATATAGCCCTTGTTATTTTCAATATTTTATTAGTTGACCACTTTTTACCAGCTTTCACCGGGGCTGAGATATGAGCGTTTGAAGTTGCGCGCCTCACACTTTCTATTTTCAGGCGCTCATATCTCGGTTCCCATTAAAGCTACAAAAAAGTGGTCAACTAACAAAATATAGTCCTTAACATCAGCAACAATTCATTAGTTGACAACTTTCCTCTATCTCTTCTCTTAATCAAGCTACACCCTCTTTAACAAAAACCTACCCTCCATTCTTAACACAATAGCTTCCATCAATCGTTTCTCCATTATAAATACCACTATCTCCCGTTATGGAAACTGCTGCAGTTGTAAAAAAATGTCTAGATGAGATTCGGACAGCAAAGTTATGAATACCAGCCGAGTTGAGAGAATCTGAAAAAAAAACAACTTTCCCTAATAAAAGGGCACTTTGAACTCACTAAAATAAATGGTCTTTCCACATTCCTTTAATCTCTGCTTATTCTCTTCTTCAGTTAGTCTTCCAACAGAATTCTGAGATGCGGAATTGATAGCAGGAGGATTTGGAGGCGTAACAACCGAAGACTCCTTAGCAGGACATATCCCAGTCACCTCACAAAGGGTGTTGTTAAACGATTGAGTGGATTGGTAAAAGCTGCTTTTTTCCTTGCATGTAAACAATCCAATTAATACTTCTTTTTGGTTCTTGTCTGTTTTGAATAATGGAGCTCCAGCACTCATCCCATCTACAATTGCTGAAGAGTAATATGGGAGACCATTTCCATAAGTCTAAAAAAATATTTTTTTTCTACACAGTAATCTAGCTGATCGGCTTACAGTTAATTGTGCTTTATACATCTGATCTGAGTAGAACATAACATCAAGTTTTTCAGCCGCCAGGTTGATCGGTTCTGCAAGATTTCTTTTACCAAGAGGTTCATTATTTTTCAGACTCACTATTTGGGAGACACGCAGCTCTTTCATCGGTGCGGGTAACCTCAACAACCATTGGAAATGGATATCCGGCTTTCCAAACGTCAATATTGCACAATACATAAGCATTAAGAACAACTTGGCTAGATGGAGTTGATTCGCCTGTTATACTTTGTATTTCAACATGGGGAACTTGTATGGTTCTGCAAAACGAATTTTTTGATAGTGCGCAACTTCAAACGCTCATATCTCTGTTCCCATTAGAGCTAGCAGAAAGCTGTTAACTAATAAAATATAGCTCTTATCTTAAGCTATATTTCCTTAGTTAACACTTTTTTGATAGCTCTCACGGGAACTGAGTTATAAATTTTTGAAGTAGCGCAAAAAGAAACACATTTCTTCCCCACTTCAAGCGCTCCTATCTCGGCTGTCATAAAAGCTACGAAAAAGTGGTCAACTAACAAAATGTAGCCCTTATCAACAGCAATATTTCATTAATTGATCATTTCCTCCTATCTCCTTCCCAAACAGAGTTATATCAATTCGAAGTCTTACCGTCCACTTTCCGTGCATGCGTCTCCATCCGCAGGCCCACTATGAATCCACTTATTCCGATTCATCACAAGCACTGAAGATGTTAGGAAATGCCATTGCGAGATTCGGGTAGCAGGAGCAAGAACACCATTGTTTTTGAAATAACCTAAAAATCTGGATACCTCTTATAAAAGGGCACTAAACTCACTAATAGTTCGAGCCCCACAGCTCTTTAATCGATCCTCGTTCTCCGTTTTGGTTAGCTTTTTAGGTAACGGATTGTTAAGTGGAATATTCAAAGTTGGATCAGCACAAATTCCAGTCAAGTCACAAAGCCTTTCTTCGATCGCTTCTAAATTGAAGAAATAGGAAATCTTGCTCTGGTCTGAAAATCGCATATCCAAACTGCTCGTGTTAAAACGAATTTCTTACTTGTTAGAAATAATCCTACTAAAATCATTTTTTGTTGATCATCACGTGTAAATAAAGGATCTCCAAAAGCCAGGTCCTTCAATTCAGTTATTCCAATGAATCCGCCCGCAGAGCTGGCGACCTTTAAATTTAAAAAAAAGTTAGTAGAGAACACTGAGAATAGCTTACGATTGAATTCTGAGGCTTATTTTGTGGGGTTTGAGTCCACACTGGATGATTGACTTTCAAAGGTTTATCTGCTTTTGGAAGGCATGGGAAAGAAACTGGCAAAGATTGGTCAAACTCGACGATCACTGGTAGAGAACTGTAACCGGGGAATTTCCATTTCGAATTGCAGAAGATATATGCTTTGACAGCTTGTATATTGTAATAACCGTGCGAGAGTAATTGTAATACACCTTCGGGAACTTTCATAAATCTGAAAATCGATTTTCGTAAATGGAGATTAAGATAAACAAACCCTTGATTCTCACATTCTTCCTGATTTGGTGGTGGTTGAGATTTATCCTTCCATTCATTTTGAGAAATGAGAGCATTTGAAGATGTAATAAAGTGATTTTTCGAAACAAACGATGCGTACACTTGGTCAACTGTATTCCTTACTGAAAAAAAATTCAAAACCAGGGTCTAAACTAAGTAAAAACTCACAAGCCCCAGAATCCTTTCCACATTCTAGTAATCGATCCCTATTGGAATTTTCGTCCAGTTTGAGGAGATCAACGAATTCGATGAGGTAGAATATGAATATGAATATCAATTGATACTTCATATTTATATAAATACGATCGATTGGAAAAGCTAAACTGAATTTTTCCTGGGGGACTGGGGAGGAGGGGAAAGCCACGTGGAATAGGGTTAGGGTGTCACGAGTATTTTTATTTCATTTTTTTCATGTTTTTGAAATTTTTTAGAAGTAGGGCACGTTTGAATTACGTGAACTTAAGAAAGCGGAATTTCGAGTTTTAGCTAAAATCAGCGGTTCTCCTGGTGCAACAAAGAGCAACTTTAAACGCCTATAACTCGACTCTCGTCAGAGATATCAAAAAGTTGTCAACTAATGAAATATTGCTCATAAAAAGGGCTATATTTTGTTAGTTGACTATTTTTTGATAGCTCTTCGGGGAACTGAGATACAAGCATTTGAAGTTGCGTACAGCCGAAGCTCCAAGAAAGCTAGATTGTATGCGTCTCGTTGCATGACCAGAATGAATGCGCAACTTCAAACGTCTATATCTCGACTCCCATGAGAGCTACCAAAAAAGTGTTAACTGATGAAATATTGCCTATTATAAGGGATATATTTGGTTAGTTGACTATTTTTTCCTAGCTCTAATAAGAACTGAATAGGGAGTGCTTTGAACCGACCGTGGAGTTGGAGGCCAGGATATAAGTTTTTTGGTACATTAGACCGCGCTGGTTCCGAATCTGAAGTCAGAATTTGCTGCGGACTTCTCAGTTTCGAGATATTTCAGAAAAAGTTGATTTTCAGTACTAAATAGCTCAATCTTTCACCAATCATAAAACGCTTAAAACACGTTTTCTAAGCGTCATATTTCGTGGAATGGCTCCTATTGGTCACAGGAACATATTCAAAAAGTTTCGAGCAAAAAAATTTTTTTCGAAAAATCTCAGATTTTGGTGACCAAACCCATGGCGAAAAAATGGTCGAAAATTTTTTTTTTTGAAAAACTTCTCCAAACGTTCCGAAATCATCAGTGACATCAAAATGAGTTATTGGAGCGTTTTTAGCGTGATTTCAGCCATGTTCGAACCGAAATTTTAATCGAGAACCAATTTTTGTGTAAAAGTCTATCTACTTTAAACCCTGATTTGGGGGTCCAAAAATCCATCCGAGGAAAAAGGAAAAAACCTCAAAAAAGTATTTTTCCAAAAATTTCCTCTGAATGACATTGACCAATTCGCTAATGAAAACAGTGATTTAGCAGACCCATAGAAGTTCCAAAAAGTGTTATACGAACAACCAAAAAGATGTAAAAAAGAAAATCCAGAATAGGGACCGAACCCACACCCTTCGTTTATAACTCCTGAACGCTCACCACTCGGCCACCGAACCACAATTTTCAGGTCGAAAAGTGAGCGTTCAGGTGTCCGGTCGTTCTCGCGCGGTTGACAGTAGGAAATTAGTACTGGGACAGTAGAAATCAACGGGATTTGGTGCTGAAATTTCAGACCGAAATATCTCGATTCAGAGATGTCCGCAGCAGATTCTCTCAATTGATTTGGAAAGAGCGCAATTTAATTAACCGGATTGACAAATGTCATCTACCAACTCCACGGCCGCTTTACAACACTCCCTGTTGAGATACGCCGATTTAAACAAAACCTATTAAAAACAAAGCTGTTCTTTTCAAGAAAAAAAATCAAAATATTAAAAATCTCTTTATTAAACCATCAAAAAGACAATTATCAAAACCAAAATCACCTTCTCCCTTCCAGATCCCGTCTTAAAATCTTTACTCCTGAATAAATCATTATCGAAATCATCCGGCTCATCCCATCCCTTCCTCCGCTCCAGAAACTCCTCGTCAGAGTTGCGCGGAATTCCGTCTTCCGTCTTCCGTCTTCCGTCTTCCGGCGAAAAAACCTATTCCGTCTTCCGTCTTCCGTCTTCCGTTATTGAATTTTTGTTCCGTTTTCCGTCTTCCGTCTTCCGTTTCAAAAATTCATTCCGCCTTCCGTCTTCCGTCTTCCGTTCCGGGAAATTTCATTCCGACGACGAAAATGTTGTTTTTCAAATTCAAATTTCCGCCAATCGGAGCAATTGTTCATCTAATTTTTCCGTTTTTACATTATTACTGCCTTAAAAATTCATTAGAAAGTTCTATTTAGTAAATTTTATTCCGTCTTCCGGCGAAAAAATTCATTCCGTCTTCCGCCTTCCGTCTTCCGGTTTGAAAAATTTTGCTCCGTCTTCCGTCTTCCGTCTTCCGTTATTGAATTTTTGTTCCGTTTTCCGTCTTCCGTCTTCCGTTTTCAAAAATTTTCTATTCCGCGCAACTCTGCTCCTCGTACTCCTTATCGACATCCTGTCGATCGTCTTTTCGAGGTTCTTCTGGTTTTGGAGGAGGGAGGGGAGCCGGATGAGGAGAAGGATTTCCAGGGGGAATCGGAAGTGGAGAAGGTGTTTCCGTAGGAATCGTGGGTTGTCTAGTGGTCGTCATATTCTCTGCACATATTCCAGTCGAATCGCAAAGGCTTTGTTCAAATACCCGAGTACTGGTATAAACAGATCCTTTTGAATTACCTTCATCATCCACACCACTCATAATTCCAACTAACACTTTCTTATCATCAACCAGCTTGAATAATGGGTCACCGGCTACCATGTAGTCTTGGATTTCAATAGTAAAGAACGTGTCGTTTAATGAGGCAATGAGTTCCACATCATGCTCATATAGTGGTTTGTTGGGGTCATCAAATGAATAAGATAGTAGATTGTCCCTTCTGTTCACTTCGGTGGTATCTGAAAATCTCTATAATTTCCTCTTTTGTTGGTTTTTAAAAAAAAAACTATACCAGTTGGAAGACACGAAAAAGAATCAGTCAATTCAGGCGTCACTTCAACAACCATTGGAAGAGGATATTTTGTTAGATTTCTTTTTTCCACACAGAATATATAAGCATCCACAAAATCAACTGGTTCATTTCCTTGTCTATATTTCAGCATTGAAATTGGTGCATAGGGAACTTTTATATATCTGGAAAATCATTTTTTTATATAAGAAATTTCAAAATTTCATAAAGATTACCCTGATGAACAACCAAACTTCGATCCATCATGACTCCAATTATATCCGTTCATTACAAGACTTGCAGATGTTAAAAAGTGTCGAGAAGATATTCTAGTAGCAACAGCTTCCTTATTTCCGGAAAACCAAACTTAAAATTGGTTTTTTATAAGCCAATGCTTAGTTCCAACTCTACCAACTGTCTCCTTGCCACACGTCTTCAATCGTTGCTCATTCTCTTCTTTGCTCAGCTTGCCTTTCGGAGGCTTGCAAATTCCAACTGTTTCACAAAGTGCCTTCTCATACCAATTCATCATTAAATAGTAGGATAGGTTATGTGATTCTGAAAATGAAAATAATGGGATTATTGAAAAACTTTCTTCTCACCACAAGAAAGTGTTCCTGTTACCATTGACACAACGCCTCCGTTTCTTTGCAAACGTCTGTTTAACGGGTTTCCAACGTTTTGAAATTGTTTGATCGGGTTTGTAATTATGAAGGGAGGTTGCACCGCGCGAACCTTTAAAAAAACAGATTTTTTCGATATTTATAAATTCTTCGAGCTTACCTTTGCACCAATACGAAAATAACTGTTATTGATATATGAATAAATTCGCACGTCTTCATTTTCAACCGGTAAGTCGTGTTCACCTTGAGTACATCCAAAACTTTGGTAATCCTTACTCATCTCGATAACCATCGGAAGCGGGCAAAAACTTGCGGTCTTCCAAGACATCTCATCACAATAGACATATCCATCAATGACATTCACCTCGTCATAAGAAACTTTGCCAGTAATTGTCTTGAGAACTTCATCTGGCACTTTGATATGTTTTCGAGCGCAGGTACTGTTACTGACTACGGTATTGTTATGGATCCAGTTGCCATTGTGCATCACTAGAATGGAAGATGTTAGGGCATGACGAGAGGAGATAAATGTTCCAAGAGAACTATATTTGCTGCCTTTGAAGAGGTCTGAAAATAAGTTTTAGAATACAGAAGCTCTTTTTCAGGATAGCGCGCAACTTCAAATGCCCATATCTCAGTTCTCGTAAAAGTTATCAGAAAGTGGTCAACTAACAAAATATAGTCCTTAACATCAGCAATATTTTACTAGCTGATCGTTTTTTGATATCTCTAATGACAACTGAGATATAAGCACTTGAAGTTAGGGCTAGAAAATTTATACTGATTTTGTATGCGTTATTTTCAAACCCCTATATCTCTGTTCCTTTTATAGCTATCAAAAAATTGTAGCCCTTTGTACGCTTAAAAATTCTTTAGTTGACAACTTTTTGTTATCTCTTCTACCAAAAACCTTATAACAGTTTCAAGAAAACTTACGAACGGATTCCTGCCCACAAGTGGCGAATCGATTCAAATTTTCTTGAGGATTTAATCTTCCATGAGCGCTGATGAGGTAGAATATGAATATGAATATCGATTGATACTTCATATTTATATAAATTCGATGGGTTGGAAAAATTTGAACTGAAGTTGATTTTGCTGGGAGGGGGGAGGGAAGGCGTGGAATTCGGCTAGGACGACACGTAGAATATTTTCTATTTTTATTATTTTTTAATTATTATAATAAAAAAGGTGTTGATCACTTAATTACCGTAGCCTAGCCTTTTCATAATCCCCGTGGCATCCCACTCCAACTGGAAATTTTTAGTTTAACTTTTCAAACCCATCGTATTCATATAAATATGAAGTATCAATCGATATTCATATTTATTATCTATTATATCATTACCAAAGTCAATGCAGGTAAACTAACTGAAGAAGAGAATATTGATCGATTAAGCAAATGTGGCAGCACAATGCCCAATAAGCCATATTCTTCAATTAGTAAGTGCCCTTTTATTAGAGTTTTTCGAACAAAAACTTTCAGACATATTTTGGGTCGATGGAATAATATCAATTGCCAATATGCTATCCAATCGACACGCGTTAACATCGGATCGACTTGTGACGAATGGAACTCATTGGAGAAAAGGGGGAAAACCTATTAATAACGATTGTAGTCAAGGGTATTTTTTTTTAATTAACAAAAAAGTTTAAAATTAAAATTTCCAGATATATCAAGGTGCCCGAGGACAACTTACCATCGATCACATTCACCTACGGAAAGAAAATCTCTGAGGCGTATATTTTATGTGACTCTCACATAATACAGTATGACGATCAAGTTCCTGTGTCAATGATTGTTGAGCTCGATGGAATTATTCCTTATACTTATTTTTGTCTTCCACCTCGTGAGCCAATTTTTTAAAAAATTTAAAAAAAAAAGATTTTTTCTCTTTAGAAAACTACGACGTTGTTAAAAAAGAGATATTGAGTGTCATCTATCACAGTGGTCAATTTTACAATGCACCTTTGAAGGTAAACTCTACAATTCATCATTTTCATTTGTATCTATTCAGGTCACGGTGTCTGACCACTATTTGATCACCACAGAAGCCCCTTTCGATTCCGTAAGCTCTAAAGGGAATACATTAATGAAGAATGATACAGATGGTCGAGAGTTGTTGATTGGAATATATTCGATGAACGATAAGAAAATGTGGTTTTTTTTGAAAACTGGTATATTTGAAAAAGAAATATGTGATTTGACTGGAATTTGTAATGAGTATCTGATACCTGGACAACAACAGACTGTTGATATAAGATCTCCACGCCCACTCAATGTAACGGAGAATGAAGAGAGATGGAAGAAGTGTAATAAGAGCTTAGTTTGTAAGTTTTTCCTTGATGAGGCTAAGACTACAAAGGCTACAAACTCCCTTAGCCTCACCAAATTTTAATAGCATTTTGGTGAGGCCAATCAATTTTATAGTTTGTAGTGTTGACCTCACTAAACTTTAGAAGGACACTAGAGAAGTTTGGTGAGACTAAGCGAACTTGTAGTTTTTGTAGTCTTAGCCTCACCAAAACCAAGAGACGATTAATAAAGTTTGATGAGGCTAAAACTACAAAAACTACAATTTCGCTTAGCCTCACCAATTCCTCAAATTTCCAGACTTGCTCTCAAAAGTAAAAACTGTTACTGCCACTCGAATCTCATCTCGACATCTTCTAACATCTTCAAATCTGGTGATGAAAGAAAATTATAAATGGGTCGATAGTTCAGAATCATTCAATACCACTATATGCTCTCAGAATAATGAAACGTGAGCTATTATCTTTTTTCCATTTAAATTCATCCCATTTTCAGATACATCAAAGTTCCCGAAGAGTCATTGAACAACGTGAAATTCGTAACAGTCACAGGATCTTGCTCAGAAGAAAAAGAAGAAGAAAAAGAAAAATGTCAAGAAAATCCGAATGAAGAAATGAAAATTGTTGGCGCATATATCTATTGTGATCAGTATTGGTTCGTTAATGATATTCAGTTTATGCCAATGATTGTTGAAGTGGAATCAAAATCTCAGAGCGATTATTCGTGTCTATCCATTGGTAATTGTAGAAATAATTGAGGAATTAAGAAATTATAAATTTCAGATGCAAAAGAGGAAACTCACTTGAAAAATGGTGATATTGTACGATTGAGTTCTTATAAAAATCAATATATATGGAATCACAAATTGACAATTCAAGAATCGAAACCGCATATTAAAATCAATGAATCCAATTACCCTGGCCTAGAATTCTCTCACGGTGATCCACTTTTCAAATCAATCGTCTATCCTGATCAATCGATAAAATGGTATTTAGTCTGCCACCTTTTTTCCGAAAACATGGAAAGTATAGCGCGATTAAGTTTGTGGGCGGGGCTAAGATGAACAAAATGTGTCAAAAAAAGTGTCAAAAAAAAGTTTGAAGCTTAATAACTCGGTGATTTGTGAAGCTTTTTGGACGATTTTTTTTTCAATCGACGCAGAATCGTATCGAGAATTTGTGTTTTAAATTTGGTGGTGTTTTGATGTACCATCTCCGAGGGGTGACAGTTTTAGTAGGGGTCACTTCCGTTTTTGGGGGGTGCGCGGTCGGCGGCGAAAAGGGGTTTGCTTTGGAGGCCGTAACTCGGCCCAAACTTAATATTTTTGGACAATTTTTTTTTCATTCAATAGGGAATTGTATGGTGTATATTTTTTTTCGGTTTGTTCATTGAATTTCCCAAAAATAACAAAGTTATGCCCAAAAAAGTGAAGTGCGTTTTTTTAAATAAATCTCAAAACTTTCGGGCCCTGGCGCGGTCCCAGATTTGGAAAATCGATGGATACAAGGACATTTTTTTTGTAGAGAAAAAAAATCTGCGTCGATTGATATAAGTTTTAGCCAGGTTTTAGTGGAAAAATTTCTCAGGAGAGCCGAAAAACGAAAATTTAGTACTGAGGTTTTGGGTTTCCTTCGATTCCTGAAAAATTTTTCCACTAAAATTTTCTTGAAACTATATTCAAATATCTTCTATCATTGATACAAAAAGGAAAAAAAAGTTTCAGCCCGATCCGACCACTCCCCGCCGAGTTACAGTAATTTCGTGAAAAATCGTAAAATTAAAAAAATTATTTTTTTCATTTTTTGACTTTTTGCATGTTTCAAAACATGAATCGATAGAGTTTTCTCTCCTCTTTCTGAATATATAAGATTCAATATACTTTTCTTCCGAAATGAAGGCGCAAAAAGGCCGCAAAGTTTCTACAGCAACCTCTTCCCCCTTTTATGGTTGTGTGTGGGGGGAGAGGCTATATTAGTGGAAACAACCTCTTCCCAAAGGCAAATTATGATTTACAATCTAAAAATGTCATAAAGGAGCCTATTCGACCCGAACGAGCGAAGCGAGTGAGGGGAGAATAATCGATCAGAAATCGCTTCAATTAGATGGGATAAAATTTCTGTGTTAAAAGTGATAAAACTCGAGGAGAAAAGTTGGTTTAAGTGAGGCCCACTTTTTGTCCATTTTTGGCCATTTTTTGGACTTTATACCGCTTAACTTTTTGTGTTCCGGTGAATATTTCGGGCCAAATTTTTTTTTACAGATGCATATGGGTATGAACTAAATGTTCAGAAAATTTCAGACCGATTCCACGTTTCTAAGTCGAGTTATGAATTTTTTAAGAAAAAATTGGAAAAAAATGACTTTTTTTCAAAATTTTTTCTTTTTCTCATAACTCGGGATTGGAACATCGGATTGATCTGAATTTTCATTTCCGTACTAATGTTGACCTGCTGAATCCGTTTTTCTAATCAGATTCACGATTGGAACAACGGTTCGTCTCAAAATTTGAAAAAAAGTTGAAAAATTGGAAAATGTGCAGTTTTTCCTCCTTTTTTTCCGGAAGGTCTGGAGGACTTATTTTTGGTTTATATGGTGTAAAAACCAATTAGGTTTGTAGAGAAAAAAAATCTCTATCGAATGGTATAAGTTTCATCCAGGTTTTAGTGGAAAAATTTCTCAGGAGACCCGAAAAACGAAAATTTAGTACTGAGGTTTTGGGTTTTCTTCGATTCCTGAAAAATTTTTCCACTAAAATTTTCCTGAAACTATATTCAAATATCTTCTATCATTGATACAAAAAGGAAAAAAAAGTTTCAGCCCGATCCGACCACTCTCCGCCGAGTTACAGCATTTTCGTAAAAAATCAAAATTCGAAAAAAATAATTTTTTTCATTTTTCGACTTTTTTCATGTTTCAAGATATGAATCGATAGAATTTTTTCTCCTCTTTCTGAATATATAAGATTCAATATAGTTTTCTTCAGAAATGAAGGCGCAAAACGGCCGCAAAGTTTCTGCAGTAACGTCTTCCCCCTTTATGGCTGTGAGTAGGGAGGAAGGTTGTATTAGTGTTTACAATCTCTTTTAGAGGGTTATTAATGGTTTATTGCTCTGAAAATGTCATCAAGGAGCATGGAGATGAAGCTTTTCCTCAACTTAACCCGGGCCGGAGGCCCGGCAACTCTTTTATCTTATCACGAAGCCTATTCGACCCGAGCGAGCGAAGCGAGTGAGGGGAGAATAGGCGCAGCCGTGCTGAGTCCAGGCCGGAGGCCTGGCTACTACCTGCTCTATCACGAAGCCTATTCGACCCGAGCGAGCGAAGCGAGTGAGGGGAGAATAGGCGCAGCCGTGCTGAGTCCAGGCCGGAGGCCTGGCTACTACTTGCTCTTATCACGAAGCCTATTCGACCCGAGCGAGCGTAGCGAGTGAGGGGAGAATAGGCGCAGCCGTGCTGAGTCCAGGCCGGAGGCCTGGCTACTACTTGCTCTTATCACGAAGCCTATTCGACCCGAGCGAGCGTAGCGAGTGAGGGGAGAATAGGCGCAGCCGTGCTGAGTCCAGGCCGGAGGCCTGGCTACTACTTGCTCTTATCACGAAGCCTATTCGACCCGAGCGAGCGAAGCGAGTGAGGGGAGAATAGGCGCAGCCGTGCTGAGTCCAGGCCGGAGGCCTGGCTACTACTTGCTCTTATCACGAAGCCTATTCGACCCGAGCGAGCGTAGCGAGTGAGGGGAGAATAGGCGCAGCCGTGCTGAGTCCAGGCCGGAGGCCTGGCTACTACTTGCTCTTATCACGAAGCCTATTCGACCCGAGCGAGCGTAGCGAGTGAGGGGAGAATAGGCGCAGCCGTGCTGAGTCCAGGCCGGAGGCCTGGCTACTTCTCATGCCTTAGAGAGCCCGATGAAAAATACTTCCCAGAAGGCATGTATGAGATTAGAAAGACATAGGGTTGTAAAAGTGGTGCACATTGAACTATACCAATAATCGATACTTCCCAGGAGCACATTTTTCAAAAAAGACTCGGAGGGCACAGCCCAACCTTCCCAGGAGGAATTTTAATGTTTATGCTTCAAACTTAACCTAAAAAGCTCAAATTTTGTCCTACGAGTCTGATTTTTGACATGCAAGTCAGCCAACTAAACCGAGTCCGGACGCGGCTTTGTCGCGTCAGGCTACTGTGATTGGCCCGAGAAGCTTAACTCATAGCGAGGCAGAGCCTCGCTAGTCTGCCACCTTTTTTCCGAAAACATGGAAAGTATGAGCGAAAACATTTTGTGGGCGGGGCTAAGATGAACAAAATGTGTAATAAAAAACGTCAAAAAAAACTTTGGAGCTTAATAACTCGCTTATTTGTGAAGCTTTTTGGACGATTTTTTTTTCAATCGACGCAGAATCGTATCGGGAATAAAGGAATCAATTTTGGTGGTGTTTTGATGTACCATGTCCGAGGGGTGACAGTTTTAGTAGGGGTCACTTCCGTTTTTAGGGGGTGCGCGGTCGGCGGCGAAAAGGCCTTTGCTTGGGAGGCCGTAACTCGGCCCAAACTTAATATTTTTGGACAATTTTTTTTTCATTCAATAGGGAATTGTATGGTGTATATTTTTTTTTGGTTTGTTCATTGAATTTCCCAAAAATAACAAAGTTATGCCCAAAAAAGTGAAGTGCGTTTTTTAAATAAAACTCAAAACTTTCGGGCCCTGGCGCGGTCCCAGATTTGAAAAATCACTGGATACAAGAACATTTTTTTGTAGAGAAAAAAAATCTGCGTCGATTGATATAAGTTTTAGCCAGGTTTTAGTGGAAAAATTTCTCAGGAGAGCCGAAAAACGAAAATTTAGTACTGAGGTTTTCGGTTTCCTTCGATTCCTGAAAAATTTTTTCACTAAAATTTTCCTGAAACAATATTCAAATATCTTTTATCATTGATACGAAAAGGAAAAAAAAGTTTCAGCCCGATCTGACAACTCCCCGCCGAGTTACAGCAATTTCGTAAAAAATCGAAAAATTAAAAAAATTATTTTTCTCATTTTTCGACTTTTTGAATGTTTCAAAATATGAATCGATAGAGTTTTTTCTCCTCTTTCTGAATATATAAGATTCAATATACTTTTCTCGCGAATCGGGCCTCAAAACGGCCGCAAAGTTTCTGCAGTAACGTCTTCCCCCTTTTATGATTGTGTGTGGGGGGAGAGACTATATTAGTGAATACAACCTCTTCCCAAAGGCAAATTATGATTTACAATCTAAAAATGTCATAAAGGAGCCTATTCGACCCGAACGAGCGAAGCGAGTGAGGGGAGAATAGGCGTTTCTCATCCTTAACCCGGGCCGGAGGCCCGGCTACTCTTAATGCATTAAAAAGTAAACTATCCACAAAGTGAGCCTAACTAAACCCGGGCCGAAGGCCCGGCTACTCTGATTATCTTAATACCTACAAATTCTAAAGAAAGCTTAAAACTTATCTCGAAGCCTATTCGACCCGAACGAGCGGAGCGAGAGAGGGGAGAATAGGCGTTCCCAATGTTTAGCCCGGGCCGGAGGCCCGGCCTCTACTTGGCAAAGAAAGCTTAGCAACACCAGGCGTTTTTTTAAAACTAAACCCGGGCCGGAGGCCAGGCCACTCTTTCATGCGTTAAGTCTACAAAATATAAATTTACCTCGAAGCCTATTCGACCCGAACGAGCGAAGCGAGTGAGGGGAGAATAGGCGCACCCTGATGAGTCCGGGCCGGAGGCCCGGCTACTCCTTATGCCTTAGAGAGCCTGATATTAAATAAGCCGTAAACTTATTTCGAAGCCTATTCGACCCGAACGAGCAGAGCGAGTGAGGGGAGAATAGGCGTTTTCCCAACTGAGCCCGGGCCGGAGGCCCGGCTACTCTGATTATCTTGAAACCTACAAATCCTAAAGAATTATTAGATCTTAACTCGGAGCCTATTCGACCCGAGCGAGCGGAGCGAGTGAGGGGAGAATAGGCGCTTCTTATCCTGAACCCGGGCCGGAGGCCCGGCTACTACTTGATAGAGAAAGCTTAGCACCACGCACGCGGCATCGCCGCGTCTAGCTTTTGAACCCGTTAGGGTTCAAAAGCTAGTCGGAGTAGCGACAAATGAAAATTGGGATGGTGTTCAACACGCTTTTTACAATATCAACTCGATTGAGAAGTCGATATGTGAGACGACTGGAATATGTGCTAAGCCATCCCCCAAGTCCTCTTCTCCTCTTCCGGATCCCCCTGGAAATCCTTCTCCTCTTCCGGTCCCCCTCCCTCCTCTAAAACCAGAAGAACCTCGAAAAGACGATCGACTGGATGTCGATAAGGAATACGAGGAGTTTCTGGAGCGGAGGAAGGGATGGGATGAGCCGGATGATTTCGATAATGATTTATTCAGGAGTAAGGATTTTAAGACGGGATCTGGAAGGGAGACTGTGATTTTGATTTTACTAGTTGTATTGGTGATGGTTTAATAAATGGATTATTTGAATATTTTGACTTTTTTTTACTAGGAAAGAACAGCTGTTTTTTAAATTGGTTTTGTTTAAATCGACGTATCTCAGTTCCCAGCAGAGCTATCAAAAAAAAGTCAGCTAATGAAATATAGCCCTTATTACAAGCTAAAATTCATTAATTGACAACTTTTTAATAGCTCTAATGGAAACAGAGATATAAGCGTTTGAAGTCGCGCGCCGGTATTCAGACGCGCTTCCTGCATTTGCGTCACCCGGTTGCGCGCTTCAAAGCTGTTTATCTCAGTTTCTGTTAGAGCTATCAAGAAGTAGTCAACTAACAAAATATAGCCCTTATTATGAGCAATATTTCATCAGTTAACACTTTTTTGGTAGCTCTTATGGGAGTCGAGATATAGACGTTTGAAGTTGCGCATTCATTCTGGTCATGCAAAGAGACGCAAACGGTCTAGCTTTCTTGGAGCTTCGGCCGTACGCAAATTCAAATGCTTGTATTTCAGTTCCCCGGAGAGCTATCAAAAAGTGGTCAACTAACAAAATATAGCCCGTATCATAAGCAATATTTCATTAGTTGACAACTTTTTGATATTTCTCACGGGAGCCGAGTTATAGGTGTTTGAAGTTGCTCCATATTGCGCCAGGAGAGCGCGCCGCTGATTTTTTCTGCTTCCTTTCTCTTAAAATATGGAAAGTATGAGTTTTCCAAAAATGTCGCCCAAAAATCAATCGATAATGTCAAAAATTTTTGTCCCACGATTTTTGTCAAAATTTTTGTCAAAAATTTTTGTCCCATGATTTTGCCGTCTTATAACTCGGCTCAAACTGCATATTTTTTGATGCTCTTTTTTTTAATCGATCACGGATCGTATCAACATTTTCGTTTGAGAATTCTGTATTGATTGTGATAAAACTGGAGACGCTAAGTTGATTCCAGTGACATACACTTTTTTTCGCCCATTTTTCGTCATTGAAACTCGGAAAAAAAATACACGTTTTTTTGCGTGGTGAACTATGGAAGGGATGGGAAATCGTTTTAATGATTTTGTTTTCATTTTCTACTAAAAAACTTATTTCGAAGCCTATTCGACCCGAACGAGCGAAGCGAGTGAGGGGAGAATAGGCGCATCTGTGCTGAGTCCAGGCCGGAGGCCTGGCTACTCCTTGCTTTTATCACGAAGCCTATTCGACCCGAACGAGCGGAGCGAGTGAGGGGAGAATAGGCGGTTGCTGGGCCTCGAACCGGGCCGGAGGCCCGGCTACTCTTTTATCTTATCACGTAGCCTATTCGACCCGAACGAGCGGAGCGAGTGAGGGGAGAATAGGCGCATCTGTGCTGAGTCCAGGCCGGAGGCCTGGCTACTCCTTGCTTTTATCACGAAGCCTATTCGACCCGAGCGAGCGGAGCGAGTGAGGGGAGAATAGGCGGTTGCTGGGCCTCGAACCGGGCCGGAGGCCCGGCTACTCCTCTTGCCTTAGAGAGAATGTTTACGTTTCAAACTTGACCAAAAAAGCTCAAAGTTTGTCCTACAAGTCCGAATTTTGGCCCCCAAGTCAACCAACTAAACCGAGTCCGGGCGCGGCTTGGCCGCGTCAGGCTACTGTGACTGGCCCGAGAAGCTTAACACATAGCGAGGCAGAGCCTCGCTAGTCTGCTTCCTTTCTCTTAAAATATGGAAAGTATGAGTTTTCCAAAAATGTCGCCCAAAAATCAATCGATAATGTCAAAAATTTTTGTCCCACGATTTTTGTCAAAATTTTTTGTCCCATGATTTTGCCGTGTTATAACTCGGCTCAAACTGCATATTTTTTGATGCTCTTTTTTTTAATCGATCACAGATCGTATCAACATTTTCGTTTGAGATTTCTGTATTGATTGTGATAAAACTGGAGACGCTAAGTTGATTCCAGTGACATACACTTTTTTTCGCCCGTTTTTCGATAATAAAACTCGAAAAATAATACACGTTTTTTTGCGTGGTGAACTATGGAGGGGATGGGAAATCGTTTTAATGATTTTGTTTTCATTTTCTACTAAATAGTGCTCTCGAACGAGCGCAAAACTTATTTCGAAGCCTATTCGACCCGAACGAGCGAAGCGAGTGAGGGGAGAATAGGCGGTTGCTGGGCCTCGAACCGGGCCGGAGGCCCGGCTACTCTTTTATCTTATCACGTAGCCTATTCGACCCGAACGAGCGGAGCGAGTGAGGGGAGAATAGGCGCATCTGTGCTGAGTCCAGGCCGGAGGCCTGGCTACTCCTTGCTTTTATCACGAAGCCTATTCGACCCGAGCGAGCGGAGCGAGTGAGGGGAGAATAGGCGGTTGCTGGGCCTCGAACCGGGCCGGAGGCCCGGCTACTCCTCTTGCCTTAGAGAGAATGTTTACGTTTCAAACTTGACCAAAAAAGCTCAAAGTTTGTCCTACAAGTCCGAATTTTGGCCCCCAAGTCAACCAACTAAACCGAGTCCGGGCGCGGCTTGGCCGCGTCAGGCTACTGTGACTGGCCCGAGAAGCTTAACACATAGCGAGGCAGAGCCTCGCTAGTCTGCTTCCTTTCTCTTAAAATATGGAAAGTATGAGTTTTCCAAAAATGTCGCCCAAAAATCAATCGATAATGTCAAAAATTTTTGTCCCACGATTTTTGTCAAAATTTTTTGTCCCATGATTTTGCCGTGTTATAACTCGGCTCAAACTGCATATTTTTTGATGCTCTTTTTTTTAATCGATCACGGATCGTATCAACATTTTCGTTTGAGATTTCTGTGTTGATTGTGATAAAACTGGAGACGCTAAGTTGATTCCAGTGACATACACTTTTTTTCGCCCATTTTTCGCCATTGAAACTCGAAAAATAATACACGTTTTTTTGCGTGGTGAACTATGGAGGGGATGGGAAATCGTTTTAATGAGTTTGCTTTCATTTTCTACTAAATAGTGCTCTCGAACGAGCGGAGCGAGTGAGGGGAGAATAGGCGCATCTGTGCTGAGTCCAGGCCGGAGGCCTGGCTACTCCTTGCTTTTATCACGAAGCCTATTCGACCCGAGCGAGCGGAGCGAGTGAGGGGAGAATAGGCGCATCTGTGCTGAGTCCAGGCCGGAGGCCTGGCTACTCCTTGCTTTTATCACGAAGCCTATTCGACCCGAGCGAGCGGAGCGAGTGAGGGGAGAATAGGCGGTTGCTGGGCCTCGAACCGGGCCGGAGGCCCGGCTACTCCTCTTGCCTTAGAGAGAATGTTTACGTTTCAAACTTAACCTAAAAAGCTCAAAGTTTGGCCCGCAAGTCAGCCAACTGAACTGAGTCCGGACGCGGCTTAGCCGGCTTAGCCGCGTCAGGCTACTGTGACTGGCCCGAGAAGCCTGAAACAACAGCGAGGCAGAGCCTCGCTAGTCTAAAACTCGAAATTCCGCTTTCTTAAATTCACGTAATTCAATCGTGCCCTTTTTTCATAGCTCTAATGGGAACGGAGATATTCTTTACTTAAAAATTGGGAATTTTTTTTTTTGAAAAAAAATTTAAATTTCTGAATTGGGGCATATTTAATTCCCGTGACATAACCTAACCTTGAAACGTGGCTCCCCCCTCTCCATGATCCCCTCCTCCCCCTTGAAAAATTCAGTTCCAGTTTTTGTGACTTTTACATATAAATATGAAGTATCAATCGATATTCATATTTATTATCTATCACATCGTTGCGAATGTCAATGCCGGAATACTAACACCACAAGAGAATAATAATCGATTAAGCACATGTGGTCAAAAGCAATCTGCCAATCAACTTTTCTTTACTCGTGAGTGCCCTTTTATTGAAGGATTTTTTCAATATAAATTTTTTTATAGAATTGTTTTCGATTAACGGTATTTCATGGATGGCCAATATTCTATCCGATCGACATCTTTTAACTTCGGCAGGGCTTATGATGAGGAATGGATCGGAATGGAGAGATGGAGAGCGAATTGATAATAGAACTTGTATTAAGGGGTAAGTTTTTTAGGGCTTGTAACTCGGTTCCCATTAGAGTTATCCAAAAGTGGTCAACTAATGAAATATTAGTCATAGTAAGAGCTACATTTTGTTAATTGATAACTTTTTTGTAGCTCTTATGGGAACCGAGATATAAGCGTTTGAAGTTGCGCGGCCTAGAAAAACAGTGCGCGTCTCTCCTCGGTGACGCACCAATTCAAACGCTCATATCTCAGCTATGGTTAGAGCTATCAAAACGTGGTTAACTAAGAAAATGTAGCCCTTATTACAAGCTTTATTTCATTAGTTGACCACTTTTTGATAGCTCTAACAAAAAACGAGTTATAACCCTTATAACATTGTTAGTCGTCACAATATATTTCCAGATACATCGAAGTGCCTAAGAAGTATTTCAAAGCGATAACATTTTCTGGCGCACAGGCTAAGATTATTGAGGCCTATATTTTGTGTTACAAATATATGGTTAGGCATGTTTATAACGACCAATTTCCAATGATTGTTGAGATCGATCGAGCTATCAGTTCGAACTACCCATGCCTTCCGGATAGTAAGTTCTTTTTTGGTAATAACCTTATTTAAATTAAATAATTTTTGTAGACACCGAAATTAAGAAAGGTGATCAATATATTTGCTATCATTATAATAGACAGAAAAATGGCATTGATGAAGAGATATTAACTGTAAGCTCATATTTGAAATCAGATTTTTATTTTTTATTTTTTTTCAGAACAAATACAATTACACTTATTTCGTCATTACACAACATGACAATTCAAAAACTCTGCATTTTGGGTCGCCAATAACCAAGGAAGAGCCCGGCAAACCTCTTCAATTAGTAGCTACTTACTCATTTTCAAATAAGGAGTCAACCGAAGATGCTTTTCTGAAAACTCGGCTTTTTGAGGAATCGATATGTCGTTTGACTGGAATATGTTCTAAGCCTGAACTGACAGCACCTTTGTTTATACCTATGGATGAGACGACTGCATTGCAACCGGTGAAGAAAACTCCTAGACCGCTTAGTCCGGCGGAGGATGCAGAGAGAGTGAAGAAGTGTTCCAATGGCTTTGTTTGTGAGTTTTTAAAATTTTGGTGAGGCTAAGACTACAAACTACAAACTTCCTTTAGCCTCACCAAACTTTTAACGCAGTTAGCAGCGGTTTTTGGGGAGGTTTAGCAATATTGTAGTTTGTAGTTTTTGGCCTCGCCAAACTTTAGAACGCGCCTGAACAAGTTTTGATGAGGCTAACGGAATTTGTAGTTTTTGTAGCCTTAGCCTCACCAAAGTTTTAACGCAGCTAGCAGAGTTTTTAGTGAGGCTAAGGGAATTTGTAGTTTGTAGTCTTAGCCTCACCAAACATTAGGGAGTGTCGCCGATTAATTGATGAGGCTAAGACTACAAAAACTACAAATTCCCTTAGCCTCACCAAAGTTTTAAGGCAGAGCCTTTTGATGAGGCTAAGCCAATGCTGTAGTTTGTAGTCTTAGCCTCACCAAAACTTAGGGAACGCCGACGAATTATTGATGAGGCTAAGACTACAAAAACTACAAATTCCCTTAGCCTCACCAAATTCTCAAATTTCCAGACTTGCTCTCAAATAAAATAAATGCAACTGCCACTCGAATCTCATCTCGACATCTTCTAACATCTGCGAATCTAGTGATGAATGAAAATTATCGATGGTTCGATAGTCTGGAACCATTCGATGCCAGTATATGTCGTCAGAATAATAAAGGGTGAGTAATACCTTTATTCCCCCAAATCCAACCCATTTTCAGATACATCAAAGTTCCCGAAGAGTCATTGAGAAATGTGAGATTGATCTCAGCCACAAACAATTGCGTATTGACTCCAACAACCTGTCAACAAGTTCCAAACATAGACGTGAAAATCAATGGAGCCTATGTCTATTGTAATTCGAAATCGGTTGAGTATAAGGAGACGCTTCCAATGATTATAGAACTCGAATCGGATATTCAAGGCGATTATTCGTGTCTTTCCAATGGTAATTTTTAGAATAGGTTAAGAGATTAGAATTTCAAAAAATTCAGGATTAGTCAACGCGGTACATGATGTTGTGCATTCGATTTCCTATCAAAGCGGAACTAACAATTTTCTGTATCGCAACCTGACAATCCAATACGCTTCACCTTGGGCGTACTTTATCAATATCAATGGGAACAATTATGACCGTCTATTGTCTCCTGGTGACATACTTTTCAAGTCCAATCCTGATCAATCGTTAAAATGGGATTTGATTGGAGTAATGACAATTCGATTTACCAGTAATGATGGAAAGGAATACGCACGTTTTATCAATATCAATTCGATTGAGGAGGTTATCTGTTTATCGACTGGGATATGTGCGAAGCCACCTCCTCCTCCTATCCCGATTCCGAATCCTCCTAGTGAATCATCCACAAAGTCATCATCTGAATCCGCGTCTTCTTCACCTCCTCCGGTTCCCACTGAAACCCCTTCTTCTCTTCCGATTCCCCCTGGAAATCCTTCTCCTCTTCCGGTCCCCCTCCCTCCTCCGAAACCAGAAGAACCTCGAAAAGACGATCGACTGGATGTCGATAAGGAGTACGAGGAGTTTCTGGAGCGGAGGAAGGGATGGGATGATCCGGATGATTTCGATAATGATTTATTCAGGAGTAAAGATTTTAAGACGGGATCTGGAAGGGAGAAGGTGATTTTGGTTTTGATAATTGTCTTTTTGATGGTTTGATAAATGGATTTTGAATTACCGATTTTTGAAATTTTTTTGTTGAATACCAAAAAATGGGCGGGGCTTTTCATGGCTGGAAAGCGCATTTTAAAAAGCCAGTTGTTTAGTTACAGTACTACTTGTGTCAAGGCTTCCGTTAGCTACACCCTTTTACCCAACATACAGTAGCGGCCAATGAAATATCCCCTTTTGGTTTTTCATACATAACTTTGTGCTGAGAGAAGCAATCGGGTCAAAATTTTTTATACATGTTCCCGGCATGTATAATAAACTTTTTGCAAAGTTTAGTCGTGGTGCTGAGAAAAAAAAATTTTTTCGATTTTTTTTTCAATGTTCTCAATTTTCACCATTTTTTCAAAACTTTTTTGGAAGTTTAAGCTTCTTCGTTTTTGATGGTTTTCGATATTGTTTAACTTCGAGAGTTACGAGAACTAAAGGAATAGTAAATTTGACCCCCTAATCAGCAGTTTTTCTCTTTTTCTTCTCAAGAATTTTTCTAAGAAAATCACTTTTTTTCGAAAAAAAAACTAAACAGCATCGTATTGATTTTATAATTAGCAACATTTTCTCAATTTACCTCAATTCGCTAGCTGTTTTTTGAAAAAAGTTATAGCCGAAAAACAAAAAGGGGATATTTCATTGGCCGCTACTGTAGACCCATATCCCAGAACAGCACCACTCTATGACCCAGAGAACAAGATGCCTAACGTCTTATAGAAATTAAAAAAAAATCTTCATTGAACCATTACCAAAACCGTAACAATAAAAACCCAAATCAAGGTCTCCCTATCACTAGACGAATCTTCATCACTCTCAAAAAAGTAATCCGGTTCCTCATGAACATCCAAATGTTGGTGTTTCTCTACATAGTCTTCGTAGTCACCATAAACAATGTCTTCAATCGGTGCTTCAGGATTTTGAGGTTTATGGTGTGTGGTGGATACGGTAGCTGGTGTTGTTGTGATTAATGAAGTTGTAGTGAGTTCAGTCGTTGTAGTGGGTTCAGAAGGTTCAGTCGTCGTTAGTTGATTAGTTGTGGTGGCTTCAGGAGTAGAGGATGTTAATGAAATTGTAGTGGTGGAGCTAGATGTTGTCCAGGTGGATTCCGGAGTAGAAGACATGGTGCTGGATACGGTAGACGATGTAGCAGTAGTAGTTTTTGTAGCTAGTGGTAGCGTACTAATCTCAGTTGATGTCGCTATTGTCGAAGTAGCTTCAGAAGTCGTTACCATCGGGGTAGTCATTGTTGTTGTTATGACAGTAGTTCTGGCGCTGGTAGTCGGTACAGTAGTCCTTCCCACAGTAGTCTTTGCCTCTGACATCCCCACCAATTCCCATATCAACTTCTCAAATCGTCGAGTATCCCGATATCGGGATATGTTGTTAGAACCTAGAATTTCCTCTTTTTTCTTTCATTTTTTTTCCAAATGTATAGCTTACGACATGTAAGAATCCCCATTAAAAACGTCTGATTCTTCCCATCCAATTCCTCAGTTTTAATCAATGGATCCCCGAGATTCACGAACTTTTCATTGTCTTTGGTGAAATAGTTTCCAGTTTTTTCGGTGTTTTCAATCTGAAGGTAACTGGGTTTAAATCGGTATATCTCGGTTACTTTAGGAGTTATCAAAAAGTGGATAACTAAGAAAATGAAGCCCTTATTATGAGCAATATTTCATTAATTGACAGTTTTTTGATATCTCTACTAGGAGCCGAGATATAAGAGTTTGAAGAGAGAGCGCAGAAAGTTAGTGTGTTCTCTGCCCCTCAAACTTCAAACTACTATATCTCAGCTACCGTCGGTGGTATTAAAAAATGGTTAACTAACAAAATATAGCTCTAATTATAAGCAACATTTTGTTAGTTGACAGTTTTTTGATAGCTCTTACCGTAACCGAGATATAAGCGTTTGAAATTGCACACTAATCTAGATACGCAAAAACTACTTTTTAATGATGCGCAACTTCAAAAGCTCATATCTCAGCTATAGTTAGTGATATCAAAAAGTTGTCAGTTAATGAAATATAGCCCATAACAAGAGCAATATTTCATTAATTGACAGTTTTTTGATATCTCTACTAGGAACCGAGATATAAGCGTTTAAATAGAGAGCACAGAAAAACTTCTTGCTCTCTGCACATCAAACTTTAAACGCGCATATCTCAGCTGCCGTTGGTGCTATCAAAAAGTCATTAACTAACAAAATGTAGCCCTTAAAAGGAACAATATTTCATTAGTTAACCATTTTTTGATAGCTATTCTGGAAATCGAGATATAAGAGTTTGAAGAGAGAGCGCAGAAAAACATCGTGCTCTCTGCATCACAAACTTCAAACGTAGTTGACAACTTTTAGCTCCTACAGTAACCGAGTTATACCCATTTAAAGTTGCCTACCCCTGCTGCCGTTCTGATTCAAAAAATACAATACCTTGACTTTATGACTAAAAAAGTCCTCGACCATTGTATCACAATAAAACGATTTCATGACTTCTCCTTCTCGAATTACAGTACTCCCCGGTATACAAGAAGGCGTCGAATTCCACGTGGAATTCACTTCAACTAACATCAGTGGCTTACAATGATCTCTTCCCCAGATCTCTCTGTCACATAAAATATAAGCATTGGAGATGTTCAATGGCTCCCGAATACTTTCATATTTACATGCGGCACTGTGCCGGAAGCATTCTTCATGCATCACACTAAGTTTTATTAGATTTGTAGATTTTTCGGGGATTTCAAGGAATCTGAATTTTTTTTAATTTTTAAAGGGATTTTTCATTTATTTTTTTTAAATACCTATCACAATGCCTCTGATTAATCCCTGAATTCATCAAAAGACTAGAAGACGTCAAAAAATGTCTTGGCGATATCAAAGTCGCTATCGAAAGAACTTTACCATTTGCGAAAAGGTCTAAAAACAAAAAACCTCTAATAAAAGGGCAATAAAAACTCACAAATCGAATCCTTCCCACATTTTTCAGCTATATTAATTTGGATAATAATGAGATTGATTATGAATATAAATTGATACTTCATCATTGATTTAGACTAGAAATTTCGAACTAAATCTAATATTCTTTGGGGGGATGATGTGGATAAGATCACGTTTGGCCATTAAGAAAAAAAAATTATTTTTCAAATTTTAATTATTATTAGAACTCTGAATACTAATTATCACTAACAAATGAACACATTGGGGAGAAAATGAAAAAAAAAAATCTACACAAAAAAGCAAGATTCTCAATAGAGCACGCTTGCCTACATAGACCCATAGGAACATGAATAGAGTTATGACAAATAAACAAATGAAAGACTAGGTGACGAAAAAAACATCTAAATCATAGAAAAAAGAGGTTCTACATCAAAAAAAAATCAAGGTTTTCTAGTAGTCTTGGTATACATCAACACATAAGCTCTCTGCTTTGAAATCAATGAATTATCAACTGCTTTCACTATTGTATCGTCAAATTGATACCATTTCTGACCTCCTCGTCTGCCGAATGCGATATAGTGTCCTGATGAGCATCTGAAACAGAAAAAATTGAGTTTTAGGGCTCAAAACTGTTGAAAAGATGATAGGAAAGTGGTTTTTTCGCGTTTTTCGGGTCTTTTTCCCTAGAAAATAGTCAAAAATAGATATAAACTTAGATGAAAAAAAAATCAATTCAGAAAAAAAGGTGCTGTGCTCATAGAAAAGAAGGTGCTCATTTCACAATCACAGAATAATAGAAGTCGATTAAGGCATAGGGGAAACTTACGCCAACACTTCTGTGAACATTTTAGACAATAATCTATTAATCAATGGGAAAGGAGTTATTTTCAAGTCAAGACTCATTTCAAAATCTGTTGGTGATGATCTGAAAATGAGAATCCTGAGAAATACACCCCATGCCCTTCTATTAGGAGCCCTTCTATTTGAGGCTTACCCGTATCCAATATGGACAATTATCGATTGAAGTTCGTAGGTACACGGTGGCTCGTCGCTGTCCTGTAAGAGAAGCTTATTAAGAATATTGTAGTTTGTAGTCCCTACCTCTGTCAAAAAGTCGTCAACTGATAATCCGGAAATTGGGAAATCTATCAATGCATCGATTTTTCCGGCTCCGTTCTCCCTAAATCGCTTGAAATTGAGACACAAGACCTCGGGCAACTTCTTAATGAACATTTGCTTCGAACTCGTCTGTTTCGTCTTGCATTTCGCACAATCTGGCTTATCCGATTTCTCCAAAAGCTCCTTCTCAAAAAATAGATCCAGACAATCGGATAACCGGATTCGTGGTTTTGATATCCTCGGAATGATCAACGATAAATCCATGAACTCATCCATTTTATTACTACAATTTCCACAAGTCTGACAGACGACACTACTCTGTAAAACTCCTTCGAAATACTTTGAGATCGGCGTGATTTTATCGTCGGGCATTTCGGGTAAATGTCGACATTTCCTCATTTCTGTGTGCAATTGATCCAGGAGATATCTCAGGAATTCATGGGAGTCGTGTTGTCGAAATCCTCGGAATCTTGGGCAAATGGAGACGAAGGCCTCGCGGAATTCATGGGGAGACGTCGGATCACGGTAGTTCCGGGCTGACATTGATATCAATAGTTTACGGTATTCGTCTGTCAGGTAGCAATTTCCATTTTTTGTCTTTTCGTCTTCAATGTAGTCTTCAAGGGATGGAAGGGACATCAAGTATTCCCGGAATTCAGTTATGCTTCTGGAAAAAGGATTCGTGAGGCTAAGCGAATATTGTAGTTTGTAGCCGCTTAGCCTCACTAACATAGCTTTTCAATTTGGTGAGGCTAAGCGATTATTGTAGTTTGTAGCCCATTAACCTCATCAAAAATTCAAAAACTCACGCTAAAGCCTGCAACACCGCATTCATAAAGCACGTATTCCCCAAATTCCTCAATCCACGTGGCCGAAACGAGATCTCCGTTGACGACGATGACGTGGCGACTCCATTGGAGCCATTCGTATTAGAAGACGTGCAATCAATAATGACGGCGCCTTGAAACGGCGTATCAAACATCGGACTGACTTTTCCCTTCTTTCCACGCCGCTTCTTCGACCCTTTTTTCTCCGGTGCCACGTGCAAATTTTGGGCGAACGAGGAGGAGACTTTTGTGAGACCGCTGGAAAAATATATATTTGAATGAAGAGAAAAAAGGAAGAGAAAAGGGGGAAATTGCGATGGAAACGGGTAGCTAATGAGTGGTTTCCAACATATAATCTTTGGGGAATTTTGAATTTTTTCTAGTCGTAAACAATGACGAAAATGGGCGAAAGAGAGCGATTTTCAGTCAATTTCAGATGAAATAAAATAATTTTAATACTTACGGTGAAGTCTGTGCATTGATAGTCGGCCCTTCTCCTCCTTCCATGACTTCTTCCCGATCAAAAAGGAGTTTCAGCGATTTCAGCACACTATACAACGAGGGTTCAAAGTCCAGAGACACTTCATCATCACAAGTATAGCAGTAAAGCTCAAAAGTGATACAATCTATCACAACTGGGTGGCGTGTCTCTTCGAAATGCTCAACGGCGTGACCCGAATCGTTTCTTCCGCATAGAATTCGTCCGCATGTCAGACACATTAATGATTTATTGCAGTTATCACACTCGTCGCAAAAAGTCTTGAATTTTTCTTGATTTCTGAAAAAAAATTTCATTAAATTTAAATTCAAATAAAATGCTCACTTTGATGGCTTCCCGCTGTTCGAATTCCCTTCCAAAAACAAATCATTCGCCTCCATATCTTGCTTTTTCCGGAACATCTCTTTTGGAACCCGTTCGACACATTCTTCTGCTTTAATATGTGCACAAAGCATCTGAAAAATTGGTAAATTATCAGTTTCTAGTAAAAATTGCGGAATTCGGTCAGTTTTTTAGGTAGAAGAAAGTTTCGCCACTTAATTTGCTGGGAAAACGACAGAAAACAAGGAAAACAAGAAAAAATTGTGAAAATTCGAAGAAAATCCGCAAGTTGAGAGCGAAAATCGGAAAAGTTGGAAAAAAATAAATCCATGCGGAAGAGAGAGTGTATGTGGATTAGAGACGGCAGACGCGAAAGGAAGAGGAAACTACGGTAGAGAAGCGGGTCTCGCCGCGACCGCATGTGCCTTTAAACTGGGCTGCAGGAGTGGCCTAAAATAATTTCACTGCGTTTCATTATTTTTTATCACCTTTTCGCCTAAAATCCTTGAATCTTTTCCGAATTTTTTAAATATTTATGCTGAAAATTTGAATTTTCGTGCTAAATTCAGCATATTCTTCGGAAAATTCATGCGAAATAACTTGTTTTTGGTCTTTTCTTTTTTTAAAGCTATTTTCTCTTCTTCCCACTAAACTATTTTGATTTCAGGTAATAATATTTGAGCGATGAGACTTAACTTCGCCTACCCATCCACCGGACTCCAAAAGTCCTTCGAAGTCGATGAGGAGAAGAAACTACGCGTCTTCTTCGAGAAGCGCATGTCCCAAGAGGTCGCCATCGACTCTCTCGGAGACGAATGGAAGGTTAGTGAGCCACCGAAAACACAGAGCGAAGCGATGTTCTGTGTCAAATTCCTCATTGTTACACATGCTTTTTCTCTGAAATGGCTGTGAAGATACATTGAGAGTCCACTTTAGATCATTTGAACTGAATATCGGCTCTTCTAATCGAGCGTTTTTAGGGATACGTCGTCAGAATCGGAGGAGGAAACGACAAGCAAGGATTCCCAATGAAGCAAGGAGTTCTCACCAACGGACGTGTCCGTCTTCTCTTAAAGAAGGGACAATCCTGCTACCGTGAGCGTAAGAACGGAGAGCGCAAGAGAAAGTCCGTCCGCGGATGCATCGTTGACGCCAACATGTCCGCTCTTTCCCTCATCATCGTCAAGAAGGGAGATGCTGAGATCGAAGGACTCACCGACTCTGTTCTTCCACGCAAGCTCGGACCAAAGAGAGCCTCCAAGATCCGCAAGCTCTTCAACTTGACCAAGCACGACGATGTCACCAAGTACGTCATCACCCACGAGAAGACCTTCCCAGATGGTTAGTTTCATTCAGTCACTTGTATAAATTTTTATTTTCTGTTTTTCAGGAGTTGTCAAGACCATTGCTCCAAAGATCCAACGTCTCATCACTCCAGCCCGTATCGCCAGAAAGAAGTACCTCCTCCGCCAAAAGCGCAACCAAAAGGAGAAGGTCCGTGAGGAGGCCGCCGCCTACCACAAGCTTCTCGCTAAGTATTCCAAGGAGGAGCACGATGCCAAGATCGCCCGCAGACGCTCTTCGGCTTCCCACCACTCCGAGACTGAGGTCAAGAAGACCGGAAAGAAGTAAACACATGTTTTTGTTGTTTTATTCAAAATAAACTGTTGTTAAAGTATCAAAGCTGTCTTGTAGTTAATTTTGGGAGTAGTTTATGAATGAAATAACCGATTTATTTTACAAATACAAATATAATCAGAAAGATAATAGATCAAAATTTTGGTAGAAGTATTTAGTTTCTTCAAAAAAATGATAATAAGTTATGCTGTGACAGACACAGAAACACTGGTAAAATGGGACAAAAATGAGTATCTGGGAGCCAGAAAGAACCATCGAATAGAATAAAAACAAAATAATTGAACAATAAGTGAATATCCTAATTTGTCTATGCCACTTCCATACTCGGAGCCTCTGTATCCTCTTTCGCTTTCTTCGCTTCCGGCTCTTCCGATGCCTCATCCTCATCCACTTTTCTTTTCCTCGCCTCCTCTTTCTTCTTCTTCTCTTCCTCATCAATACGAGCAATTTCGAATTGATCTCCCTTCAAATGATCCGCTGATCTTATGAACAATTTCATCTCTAAATCTTGTGAAAAATCATCACAATTCAGAATCGATCCATTGTTTATCGATAGATCCACGAGCTTCTTCGGAAGAGCCTCGTCTGCATCTCCATCCGAACTGATCACCACATTGAACGAATTTCCATCGATGACATCCGGTGATTTCATTTGTAATCCTTGAATCAAAACCTTCTCTTTCAATCCTAAAACTGTCATTTCTTTTGGATTCACGTAGATATACACTCGATGAGAGGCCGAGCAAATGTAGCAATTGGGATTTGGTGGATATGGAAGATCATCCATGAACATCTTTCCACGCACATTCGGATTCTCTCGGATAAACGAGCATTTCGCGTCTCCCTCGAATCCACTTATCATCTTCACCGCCTCCGTCACAATCATTCCGGCGACCATTGCATTTGTGGAAGCGATTGCTGGGATGATATTTCCCGCCATTGCCTGAAAAATGATTGGTGAGGCTTAACAAAGACTGTAGTTTGTACCTTAATTTCAAAAAGAGATTTCGTTTGAATCGAGAAGATATGAGCTCGGATATTAGCGCAAGCCGCCACAAATGACATGATAACTGGATGATCTTTTTCGAATGACAATGGATTCTCGCTCTGCTTCAATTCCACCAAAAGTTCCTTCATACAATCGGCGAAAACCGTTGCACACGTGGCCATACTCCATAAATCCGTTGATTTCTGTTGAGCAGCATGAAGAGAAAGAGCGTCTCCCATTGTCAATGCTGTGGCAAATGATAAAGATGTCGGCTGTTTTCTTTCTCTCCATAAATGTGCCATTTTCTTCAGATATTCAATATCCTGGACGAAAAGTTTGTCGAATATCTTCTCTGCATTGTATTCAACAGTTTCAGCCCATTGCCGGGTGCCAACTGGTTTTGGGGCGTCTGCGACTTCGGCTTCTTTCTCTTCTTCGCTTGGCTCCTCGTTCGGATGTTCTGTATCCTCGGCTTTCATGTCTGGAGAGACGTCATCATCGATATCGACTTCGCCGAAGAGTTGGCTGAAAGAAGCGGTTTTGGTGAGGTTAAGAGATTTTTGTAGTTTGTAGTGTTAGCCTCATCAAGGCAAGAGATGGATTTGGTGAGGCTAAGGGCACAAACTACAAGGAATTTTTAGCGTCACCACCTCAGCTTTTTTGGTGAGGCTAAGAAATTCCGTAGTTTGCAGTTTTCGCCTCACCAAAAAAAGAGGCCGCTATTGGAATTGGTGAGGCTAAGAGCACAAACTACACAGCGTTCTTAGCCTCAGCAAATCACGACCGCTTCATTTGGTGAGGCTAGGAACACAAACTACAAGAAAACTTAGCCTCACCAAAACTTTCCAAGCCTTTTTGGTGAGGCTAAGAGAGTTTTGTAGTTTGTAGTGTTAGTCTCACCAAGCAGAAGCGCGTGCGGATAGCTTTGATGAGGCTAAGGCTACAAACTACACGACATCCTTAGCCTCACCAAACCTTCCCCCGCCTTTTTGGTGAGGCTAAGACTACAAACTACACAAAAACTCACTTAAAAACGTGTTTCGACCAGACAGTACAATGAATATGTTCACTTGGAGTGTTTCTAATGGTACAACCGGGGAAAGTGACCTGTTTTGGCTTCTCCTGACACTCATAACACTCTGTTTTCCCGCGCATAATGATCTGAAACATGAAAATTTGAATTTTTCTGGAAAAATATCTTCAAATCCTACCAAAACTTGTCCAAAATACCCGGCAGATCCGGATTCAATCAACGGACGGTCCGCCGCGAAGCACATTCGATTCACATGATTACGGGCGGCCTTATTATCCAACGCGTTCATCACAATATCGAATTGTTTGAAAAAGTCGAGACCGAATTTCGGTTCGAAAATACTGTCATGATCGAACGTCAAATTGATCGACGGATTGAATTGTTTGACGACTTTTGTGGCGATTTCGGCTTTCGAACTGGAGACGTGCTCTTTTCGGAACAGGAATTGACGGTTTAGGTTTGAAATGTCGATTGTGTCGAGATCGATCTGAAATTGACAGAATTAAGGGGATTTTTGATGATTTTAGGCTTACCACATGGACATTTTTGAAGCCAGTCGCCGCCAAGTTTTTTAGAAGCTCACACCCAATTCCACCGGCTCCAATCACCTGAAAAATTAATTTTTAGCCTTGAAATCCAAGAAAATCGACTTTGAAATGCTTTGAAACCCTGAAAATTACGATTTTGACGAGCTTTATCCTGAAATAGGACATATCTCTATTTTATGGGGAATTTAGCCTAAAAAACTATTTTTATTGAATAAAAAACGTACCAAAACCTTCACCGTTTCAATTTTCGGATATTCGTCCTTCCAAGATGGCATTCTGTGACGGCTTGGCTGAAAATTAATTTTTTCCAACGAGTTTTAGCTTTTTTATCTGATAAATTGCGAGTTTTTTCACGATAGAAGCAAGAAATTAGGGGAGAAAATCGAAAATCCTGTGAAAAACTAAAAAAAAATAGCGAAAAGTGCCTAAAATCAATGAAAAAAGAATCCCTAATGTATCCCGCGCAACGGGTAGATCAAAAAAAATTTCGAGAAGCTTTTCGAGAATTTGTTAATTTTCGGCTCGAAAATAAGTTTTTCTAGACTTTTTAGGCTTAGAAATGAATTTTTCAGTATTTTTTATCTAATATTATTCGAAAAAACTTGGAAAAGCTGAAATTCTACCCAAGAAAAAATGATTTTTCGAAATTGGGCCAAAAAATAAATATGTGCAATTTCGCGTCGCGGTGTTTGCAGAATTTCTACCGTAGTCAGTCACAACTTTTTTTCAATTATTTTTTCTCCATTTTTCTTCAATTTTCTTCCATTTCAATAGCTTTTCCTTGCGATTTTCTTTTTAAGTACGATTTTAAATCATTTTATTAATTTTTTTTTACAAAATATTCAATAGTTTGACGAAAAAAAGTGTTAAATCCTAAGGAAGGGTGCAAAGGGGGTGAGGAACATAATAAAAAAGGCGCGTGGTTGGTCAAAAAGCACTTTTCAAAAAGAATGAGGACACGAAATGGGAAACTAATCTGGGTAAAAAATGAATTGGAAGAAAAAAAAGAAAAAAAAATTGATTATTTCAAGATGATTGGACTGGTACTGGTACGGGGCTTGTGCACGGCGAGGCGGGGCTTTCGTCGACCGCATCAATATCTTTCCGACACATTGGACACTTTTTGTTGATTTCGAGCCATTTTGTGATGCAATTCGGGTGGAAAAGATGTTCGCATCGCAGTTTTAGTGTGTCCTGTAATAATTATAGGATTAAGATGAATTTAGCTTCAAATTGCTCACCTCTCCATCCTCGAACTCATTCAAACACACTGTACACGTATCTTCTTCCTCTTTCTTTGCATATTTCACCAGGGTAGTGTGAGTAGCCACCTGATGCTTTGTCGCCGCAATTGGCATATCAATATCCAGCGTGTTGATGATCAATTGTCTCTGATCGAAAATCACACGATCCATATAATCAATGTAAGCCTGGTTTTGATTACGGTTTAAGCCAGCGACATAATCATTGCTATTGATTTGCTGAAACAAAAAATAATATTAAAATGTCCTCCGAACCTTTAAACTTACATAATTAAGATTAAACAGGGCGTGCATAGTGCTTGGCGAAGGATACGGGAACGACGCTGGTCTAATCGCCACTGGCACATGAAGAGTTGGAGGCTGAGGAGCCGGTTGAGGTAGCTGGGCAGTCAGTAAAGGACAGACTAGAGCCGGTGGTGCAGCAGGGATTTGAGTGAGTTGTTGAGCGTAAGCATTGAATTGATGTCCCCAAAATGGATTATAACTGAGCGGATTGCCGTGAAGCATTGCTCCCGGGGCTATAGTTGGTGACACCGCATTCGGTCCGGTTGGCGGGGGCATTGGCACGTTGTTCATGTATTGATTAAAGAATTGAGTTGTGCTATGAGGGCATCTGGTCTCACAGTCGCTCTGCGGTACCAGACCATTGATCTGTTGGAGTTGACCGGCCTCCATAATCCTCATGGTTTCTTGTTGAACACGTCGCATTCGCCGGAATCGATGAGCCATTTGACTCTCACGCTCTCGGAGTCGAGATCTGAAGACTCGACGACGTTCATCTTGAGTTGAAGAAGTGGAGGGGCTATCCGAAGATCCAGGCTCGTCCCCAGTTGGATCAGGAGATGGTGATGTGTTGCATCCAATGGATTCTGTGGTCACTTCATGTGATGGTGTATCCTGTAATCATTCTTTATCTTCGGAGGATTAATAAGGATTCTCGAGAAATTGAGATAATCTCTTTTAAAGGGAATTGGACTTAAAGGTCTTCTAATGACTACTATCTCAATTCCCCCTGGAGTAATTTCGAAAAACCATTTCAAAACGACCTTCCGATGGGGAAACCGTCTCTTCCCTTCCCACCATAAACCCCTCCAACCACTCTCCGCAATTTTCGTTTCCAACGTCTGCCTTTTTCCCACTTCAACCAGCCAGACGATTCTAATCGCTATGTGTCTGTGTGTGTGTGTGTGGGGTAGAGAAGAAGGATGAATGGGAGAGATGGGGGAGAAAAAGAAGAAAAATGATGAAATCGGGGAAGGGAAAAGACCGCTTTTCTTCTTCTTATTCTGTTTCTTCCCTTAGAACAGCTGTTCAACAGGCTTTTTTGGGGAGAAGAGAAGAATTTTGATTAGAAAATATCAATTCCATGACTCAGAATTCATCACGAAAGAGAGAGAGAGAGAGAGAGAGAGGGAGAGAGCCCGTGATCCCTCTAATCCTAATCCCTTCGACTGCGTCAATGGTTTTTTGGTAGTTTTTGGCCTTGGTCACCAAAATTCTTACCCGAACTCGAACACGTTTCGGCATCGACACGGACTCCTCGCCGAGCAATTCATATTCTTCGTCGGCACCCGTCTGCTGGCCAATACTCCGTCTTGGGTACATTGCCTCGTCGCGTTGACGTTTACGAGCCTGCGCCTGCGCTACCGTATTCATAATCGAGGCAAGCGTGGGATTATCTGAGCCGGGGGTTCGTGGCACCATCTGAATCGAATCATGAAATGATATCAACTACTAAATAAGCGATGACTCACCCGTGTGCCAGAACTTCCGGGTGATTGGTTGGGACTATGATCATAACGATGTGTTTGTAGTTGTGGATTCATACAAAATCTTCGACCCGATCCGAGTGTATGAACCCGCTGGGTACCGTGGAACTCAATTTGGGGCGCCGATGTCGCTTGGGCGGTTGGTGGAGGCTCGACGAGAAGCGGCATCGGTGCGGAAGAGTTCATCTCCAAGTTTTCTGAAATTGAGGTGATTGGTTGGGGAAAGTTATCAAGAAGAAGGGATACGGTAGTTTTAATGAGTTGTTATCAGTGTATTGTTCTTTGGTCTCGGCTCTACAGTAATCTAGGCCACCATCTAATCTTTCTTAGTAGCTATTAGGACTACTGTAGATGACTAATCCATCATCATAATATTCTAGATATAATCCTTATTAACCCCAATGAAAAATAATAAAATAACGGGGAAAAATGAAACAGTTCTCTCGTTATCGCCTTTTATTCGATGCCAACCCAATTCTGACCATGACATACATAAAAATTGTATAGGGGAAAAATCGATGAATGGGTTTTGGTAACCAGTTCTACATATAATATGATAAGAACTTCTCGGTTATCAGTGAAAAGAACGGTAATCTTCTAGTCTTAAAGGAAAGGAAGAATCGATTGGGTCTTGTGACTGCATCGATTTGTGTTTGATTGCTTTGACTATTTTGTGGGAGAGAGAATGAGAGAGAGAGAGAGAAAGAGGAAGAGTCAACATAACCGGTTAATTGGGGACTTTATATACTTTTAGAAAAATTAAAATTTAAAAATTCAAAAAAAAAGAAGAAGAATTCTATAATTGCTAAAATAGACCCTCCACAGACTACACCCCCTTTCCCCCCAACAGGCCAATGTGTATCTGGGGAAAACGCTGTGTGTGTGTGTGTGTGTGGAAGGGAGAAGGGGAGGCAAATCGACGCGGGGCGTCGTGTGCGAAGACTCGTCTAACCGTCTCCACTCCACACACTCTCCACCATTCTCTCTCGATTCCCTATCGTTTCCACGGGCATCTAGGCAAGCAGGAGGAGGAGGAGAAAGTATTGATTGACACATAGAGAGAGACTCTGCGCTTCCTCACTCTTTCTTCAACAAAGCTGAGCACACACACACACGGAGCACAAAGAGAGAGAGGGAGAAAGAGAGAGAGAGAAGGAAGGGCCAAAGAGAGTACAACTTCTTCTTCTTCTTCTCCGGACCTTTTTCGGTGTCGAATCGGGGAGAAATATGGCGACGACGTCTGCCTTCAAGTGGCCATGGCAATACGATTTTCCGCCCTTTTTCACGTGAGTCTTTCAATGTTTTTTTGGCTTTTTTTTTTGGTTGGTAATCGACTGATAAGTGATGCTAACGATATAAATTTGGAAGGGGGAGAAAAAGAAGGAGAAGGGATGACGTCGATGGGAAATGGGGAATAAGGAAGATTGGGAAGCCGTTGGAAGAAGTTGAAAGGATTACGGTAGTCTCAAGGATTAGGGTGGCCTAGGATCCGAATCCGATAAGCTCGGTCATGTGCCTTTAAGCTTTTTTTGGAGTTTTTTCTATAAAAAATGCTGTTTTTTTCCATTTTTCAAACGAACAAATGCTTCAAAATCAATTTTTTTCGATTAAAAGCATTAAAAAACCGAATATGGCTTATAAATGGTGGCCGAACTCGGATCCTAGGCCAATGACGAATCTAACAAATCCAAAAAAACCAGCTTGAATGACTCACAAGAAGCCTGAATTCGTGACATTTCCCGGAAAAATATTCACCTGCCCTTCCTCAAGCGAAAAACGCGTTATTTCAGAATTCAAAAGTCGCTCAACACAAAAGACAAACAATTGGAGGCGTGGGCGCGACTCGTCATCGATTACGCCCAACACAACAAGATCTATTCGTTGGATATTGCCGAGGCGACCACCTCGGAGCTCTTCAATAATCAGAAACTCAATCGTGAGTCATTTTAAAGGGGGAAAAGCTTAATTTTGAAGGAAAATATTGATTAAAATAGTAAAAATGCATAATTTATACTGAAAAATGAGTAAAAGTCCCCCAAAAACCCCCATATTCCAGGTCGTTTATCAACGGATGGCGTCAACACGGTCCTTCAATATTTGGAGCAAAAAAGTGGGTGCTTTTTCGTTTTTCACGTGAATTTTTTTTCTGGCCGCCGGTTACCCACCCTCACACAAATATTTACAATTGAAAAGAAAAAGAGAAGACCACCAAACATTAGAGAAAAAGCTTTTATTGATTTTTTAGCGAAAAAGTTTTTTTTTTTTGAAAAAAAAAACCTTACTCGACATGAGAGGGATGACAAACTATGTTCTTTTTTGAAGAGATTGTGAAATTTGAGGAATTTCGGAATTTTTATGAGGAATTTGGTGAGGCTAAGGAGTTGTGTAGTTTTTGTAGTCTTAGCCTCAACAAAATTAAAGGGAAAAGTCGTTTTGGTGAGGCTAAGGGCACAAAAACTACAATTAGCCTCACCAATGGTCGCCTACAGCCGTTTTCTATTGGTGAGGCTAAGCGGTTTGTAGTTGCTGTAGTCTTAGCCTCACCAAAAACCAAAATGAGGTGCCGCTTTGGTGAGGCTTAGAATACAAAAACTACAACTAGCCTCACCAAAACCAACGATTACCAGACTTTACGATTCTGTAGTTTTTGTGCCCTTAACCTCACCAAAACCCTATTCCAGAACTCATCGAATTCACCGATAATGGCCGTACCCGTTTCCACATCTTCTGGCGTCGTCCCGACGTCTGGGCCAACATGATTTATCAATGGGCGGTCGAAAACGCGTTTCTGAATACCCCGTTAACACTCTACGAGATTACTCATGGTGATGATACTACTAATGAATGTGAGTCGGAAATTTGAAAAAAAAAGAGAGCTTCCTTCCGGTGAAAAGGAATGAATTTCTCATGAAAAACTCAGAATTTTAAATGATTATTTTTTCAGCATTCCACAATCTGGAACGTGAGATTCTGATGAAGGCGTTGACGTGTCTAGAGGAGCAACGACGTGCGCAATTGATGAATATTGGTGGTGATAATGAAGGTGTCAAATTCGTCTAATTTTTTCTCTTTTTTTCTGTAGATTTTTTTATTTATTGAATCCAGTATGAAGCTTGCCATTTCTCTTTTTTTGTCATTTTCTCCCCTATTTATCCCCGTTCTTTTATCGATTTCTACCTTTTACTAGGTTTTTAGATGATATTCAGAATTCAGAATTCCAGATCCCCCTTTAAAAAATGGCATTGGAGCCATCATTCATGGAATATGAGGAACGAATCAAGGAAGGAGACACCGTCATCGTCTATGTCACATTTGGACAAATGGTGCCGACGGTTGTGAAGCGGGGGCAGACGTTGATGATGAAATATGGAGCATTAAGACATGAATTTATTATTGGAAAGAAGTATGGATCATAGAAATTGGGGGGAAAACGAAAAAAAAAAATCAAAATTCCATATTTTTCAGTCACATTGACCTGAAAATCATTTTTTAAAAATTGGGAAATTAGTTTTTTTGCTCAATTTTTGTCAAAAATTATATATTTTTCCTGTCAAATTGACTTGAAAATCATTCGAGTTTTTGCAGTTTTTGCTCGATTTTTGACTGAAATTCTATATTTTTCAGTCAAATTGATTTGAAAATTGTCAAAAAATTAAAAAACGGTTATTGTTGAGTTTTCGCATTTTTTGCCCGATTTTTGACTGAAATTATATATTTTTTCAGTCAAAATTGACCTAAAAAGTTCATTTTCCATTTCAAGACTTTTTTCCTAACAAAAAAACATTTTTCCGAATTTTTAACCGATTCTCAACGAATATTCGACATTTTTCTCAAAAAAATTGGGCAAAATCAGATTTTCGTATCAATCTTCTCATAAAAAAACTTTTTTAGAATTATGAACTGAAAATCCATATATTTCAAGCCAAAATAACCTAAAAAACGAATTTTACAAGCTGAATTCCAATTCGAAATCTATTTTTCAAATTTAATTCAGTTTCTGCTAGACTTTTTTCCCTTCAAAACAACCCCTAAAACCCATTCTCCAACTAAATTTCCAGATGGGGTCAACGTCTCTCCGCTACCGCCGGCTATGTCTATATTCTCCGTCCAACTTCCGATCTTTGGACCCGCTCCCTTCCCCGTCGGACACAAATCCTTTACACTGCTGATTGCGCCGAGATTCTATCGTTATTGGACGCGAAACCCGGATCCGTAAGAGCCATTTTCTCATCAAGAAAATCATAATTTTATTCCTAGGTGATCTGTGAATCGGGTACCGGAAGTGGCTCCCTTTCTCATGCCATAGCACTAACTATTGCTCCAAATGGACATCTTTACACACATGATATTGATGAGACGAGGACGAGTAAAGTTCTCGAAGAGTTCAAGGTACAAACTACAAACTACAAACTACAAAACTCCACCGGGTTTTTCAGCTTCACGGCCTCTCCACCGTCACCACGGCCGTCGTCCGTAACGTGTGCACTTCTGGATTCCACGTGGAAAACTCGGCCGACGGCGTCTTCCTTGACGTCCCCGCACCATGGGAAGCGATTCCATTCGCCGCAAAATCAATCTCAAAGACACGTGGCGGTCGTCTCGTCTCGTTCAGTCCGTGTCTCGAACAAGTGCAAAGAGCGTGTCTCGCAATGGCTTCAGCTGGATTTGTGTCAATTGAGACGATTGAATTGGTGCCGGAACAGAAGAAAATTGTCGGGCAACATAGGCAGACGTTGGAGGAATTTGAGAGTTTAGGGGATGCTTATCCGAAGGAGAGGAAGCGGAATAATGATGGAGAAGTCAAAGAAAAGTGCGTTTTTGAGTGTAGTTTGTAGTTTTAGCCTCACCGAAATCTTCTTTTGGTGAGGCTAAGGAAAGTTGTAGTTTTTGTAGTCTTAGCCTCACTAGCCGATTCTCAGTCTCAGGGATGTTCGGAATGGCCTTTTTCGGAATTTTCGGAATTTCGGAATATTCCGGTTTTCAAAAATTCGGAATTTCGGAATTTCGGAATATTCCGGTTTTCAAAAGTTCGGAATTTCGGAATATTCGGAATTCGATCCATCGGACTGCTTTTTAGATATAAATCATACTTCCCCATTACGAAATCTCGAAAATTAGTGGAAAATTGACAAAAAGATTTCGAAAACGAAAAAAACAAAGTTAACGGTAATTCCGCTTTGACATACTGTAGTCCAAGAAGCTCTAATTCCAAAAAAAAAAGCTTTGAAAATATTTCGTTTCGGAATTTCATTCCGAAAAAAAAAATTCGGAAATATTCCGATCAGAACTTCATTCCGAAAAAATCTTTCGGAATTATTCCGACCGGAATTTCATTCCGAATTTTTTACTCGGAATTATTCCGGTCGGAATTTCATTCCGAAAATGGTCGGAATTTTCGAAATTCCGAATTCCGTTCCGAACATCCCTGCTCAGTCTGACGAGGTTTTGGTGAGGCTAAGACTACAATAACTACACATTTCCCTAGCCTCACCATAAAGTTCGACTAGCTGCGTTAAAAATTTGGTGAGGCTAAGAAAAAGTGTAGTTTTCGTAGTCTTAGCCTCACCAATGCACACCGACCTTTCTAGGCTTTTGTGAGGCTTAGGCTACAAAAACTACGATTTCCTTAGCCTCACCAAAATGTTTATGACGACTTTGGTGAGGCTAACTGATTTTTTATAGTTTGTAGTCTACGCCTCACCAAAAACCTCCCTCCGACTGTGTAGAGGCTAACCATTTTTGTAGTTTTTGTCTTTAGCCTCACCACATTCGGAATCTGGGATTTGGTGAGGCTAAGACTACAAACTACAACTTCCCTTAGCCTCACCAAAATCCCAAAACCCCTTCAAAATTTAAATTTTCAGCACTTCTCGCGTCTCCACTGCCATCGTCTTTCCGTATTCTCAACCAACTCATACTGGATATCTGACTCATGCTACACTCCTCCCTGTTCCAGAATAATCATTTTTTGTTTTCAACCTTGTTAATTTTTAAAATATCTTGTTGATTTTGAAATTTTCCAAAAAAAATTGTTGAAGTATTTAGAAAAGATCAAAATTTAAAGTATGTCAAAAAATGGGAAGGAAGCAGAATAAAATCGGGGGAATTTTGCAATTTTTGAAGGGAGGAAAATAGGGGGAAAAATCGAGAATCATAGAAAAAACCAAAAAAAGAAGATTTATTTCGCAAGAGCGGCACGACGTTTATTGACACCATAGTTGACGATATGTGACATGTTCACTTCGGTCGTCGTGATCTGATCCTTCACATAATCCAATTCGGTGGTCAACTCGTTCACCACCTTCTGAATTGATTCACGATTCTTTTGAAGCATAGTTTTAGCTGATTCCAAATCGTATTCGACCATTACATTGGCTCCGAGCCATATTGAGACCTTTAAATTGAGCAAAAATGATTATTTTCTTCAAAAAATCAATAAAAATCTACCATTTCCGGTTTTGGAACCGTCGCCTTGGTATAAACATCATCGGAAAGCAGAAAAGTGGTCTCAAACGACTCATTGGCCGCCCGTTTCGCGATCAACGTGTCAATAATGCTCAAACTGTTCTCGAATTCCGGAATCTTCTCAGCCATTCTCGTCTTCTGGGCGAGCATACTCGACTCGACGTACTTGTATTTTCCGTATTTCTCACGGAGGACGACTTCGGCTTCCTCCACCGAGAGCTTCTCTTTTGTGAGCCATGATTCGACGTCTTCCTGGAAAAAACGGAATTTTGAGGGGGATTTTGAGAAATAAAGATCAGGAAATGTGGGTCTGGAGCTTTGAAGCAGCCGGAAATGAATTCGAAGCCAAGATTTTCGGATTTATAGCTAAAATTCTTTTGAAAAATCCGATTTTAGTAAAATTTTCTCGGTTTTTTAATAAAATTTCCACAATTTTGGAGTTGAAACTGCTATTAAACAGTGATTTTTGAATTTAATCGAGGAGAAAGATCAAACATTTGAAAAATAGGATTTTTCACTGAAAACCCCTGAAATTTATTCAAAAACTATGATTTTTTAAGTATTTTTCCCCTATTTATAAAGTTTTAACAGCATTTTCATCATTAAAATCAACTTTAACCTTCATTTTCCAACTCCTCAAGCTCTTTTTTCACCAAAAACCATTTTTCTAGGAAGTCACCATTTTAAACGAAAATTACTCACAATAAGTTCACTCTTGGGTACTCCACGTGCCGATTGACTTTCTGACATGATTCTTCTGCCGGGAAATACTCGAAAATCCGATAAAAAACGAGAAAAACCAAGAAAAATGAGCCGATCTAGAAAATTCGACTTGACGCGTTTTCGGATATCAGGAAATGCGTCAACCCATTGGCTTGACGCGTTTGACGATCTCAGCGAGATAGTGTGGAAGATGAAGAGACGCAGACATTACTTACAAGTTAATTTTGAAAAATGCAAAATTTCAAGTTTTGCCAAACAAAAAATGAACAAATATTGAATTTTAAGCCGAATCAAAATCAAATAAAGCCCGGATTCTCGAGTAGTGGACTGTATCGATGGCGGAAAATGAAAGAAATCGGATATCGGGGAGCTACACGCGGTATGAGAGAGAAAAAGAGAGAGAACTTCAAGTGGAGCTGCGGAAAGAGCGCCGCTTTTGAGCTTTTGAGCATCTCGGCCGAATTCATTGTGTATCGCTTTTTAGGTCTCAATACAGATTTCCGGGAGCAACAGAAAACACAATTGATACAGTTTTCTCCTATTTTTTTGGCTTTTTTGTGGATTTTTCTGATTTTTTCGGCTTTCAGGCCGAAATTTGTTGATTTCAAGTGTTAAAATCGTTTTAAAATGCTTTAAAACCCTCTAAAACCTATATTTATCGCTTAAAAATGATTTTTTTTTCGAAAAAATGAAAAAAAAAGTTTTTTCGAAATTTCCTACAGTAACCCCTGTATTTCGCTGCGAGACTCAATGAAACCTAGCTAGTTGCATTCAGCTCGTCGAGAGCTTTCAAATGAGTATAATATTGGCTAGGTTTGGAAAAAAAAATTTTTTTGGCACATGTGCCCATATACTCATTTTGAAGCTTTTTTAAAGCCCTATTCGAATCTAAAACTAGTTTTTTTTTTCTAGACTTCATTCAAAATTTATAGCCTTTTTTATTTTCAGCTGCCTTCTCTAAACTTCCAAAAAAACTTCGAGCTCTTCCAGAAAAAATGACGTTTCCCCCTATTTAAAAAGTGCATAAACTTATTAAAAATTCCACCCTTTTTTCTCTTTTTTTAGATGCGTCACATCCAAAAAATACTCAAAAAACTAGGAGAAGGGCGGTCTGAAAATAGGCGAGTCCCCAGAGAAGAAGATAGATTTTTTCTCTCCTTTTTTTCATTTATTTCGGTTTGTCTTGACTAGTATTGTTTTTAGTTAGGCCAGAATATGCGCCTTTAATCAGGGCTACTGTAGTTGGAAATTTTATTTTTTTTTCCTTTTGTTAATCTATCTTAAATCCAGGGTACTGTAGCTTAGAGTAGCCTAGTAACTTCGAAATTAGCCCCCTTCGAAAAAGTGTCTATTGGCACGGTGCCAACCTATAATTAAGTTCCCCAAGGTCTTTTTCGTGTCCCCTTCCTAGTCAAAAACCAAAAAGTGTCCACCTTACTAATCCCCTTCTTCCCTCCCCCTTTGAATCTAATTCTAAATCTAAGCAAGTCCTTTTTGATTGATTAAAAAGTGAGACAAGTTTATTATTATGAAAATAAGAAAAAAAAAGAAGTAAAGTTTATATTTATCTAAATCCGCTAATGAAAAACAAAAAAAAGTATATAAATCAAGTAAAGTTGATGTCATTTCTAGCTTTTCTCTTTTTCTTAAACGCTATTTTTTTACTGGTGTAGAGGATTTGGTGAGGCTAAGGAATACTTGTAGTTTGTAGTGGCTTAGCCTCATCAAAGTTAGCAGCTTTTTGTCTTTGCTTAGCCTCACCAAACCTTGTAGTTTGTAGTCTACGCCTCACCGTCCTTCTTTTCGACAGGAATAAAGATGAGGGTTTTGGTGAGGCTAAGGAATTCTTGTAGTTTGTAGTTTAAGCCTCACCAAAACTAGTTTCCTGTTTGCAGAGGCTAACCATTTTTGTAGTTTGTAGTATTAGCCTCACTATTCTTCTTGCCGACAGGAACGAGAAAGATGTTTTTGGTGAGGCTAAGGAGAGATTGTAGTTTGTAGTCTAGGCCTCGCCAAAGTTAGCTGCGTTTTGTCTTTGCTTAGCCTCACCAAACCTTGTAGTTTGTAGTCTTAGCCTCACCATTATTTTCTTTCAAAAAACTCTTAAATGAGGTTGTTTGCTGAGGCTAAGGAACACTTGTAGTTTGTAGTCTACGCCTCATCAAAGTTGCCCACTCTCCTTGAAATTCAGCTTAGCCTCACCAAACTTTGTAGTTCGTAGTCTTAGCCTCAACATTCTTCTTGCCGACAGGCCTTTCAATGAGGGTTTTGGTGAGGCTAAGGAACACTTGTAGTTTGTAGTCTCAGCCTCCCCAAACCAACCCCCGACCACTCGATTTCTTGGTGAGGCTAAGCGACTACAAACCACAAGTATTCTTAAGCCTCACCAAAACCCTTGTAGTTTGTAGTTTAAGCCTCTCCACTCTTCTCTCCGTCTGTCTCAGTGATCATACCTTATGATAAAAACAACTTCTGTTTCGAAATACTTCCCCTCGTGCTATTCTAAGCATTCACCCCCTACGTCAATCTACCAGACTAAGCCAAAAAAAAGCTAATAATAAAAAAAGTTAGGCTCCGCCCATGTTTGTTGTTGTTTTGGGTTTTTGGTCCTGGTCAAATTAATGACCCTCTCCGTGGTTATATAGTGACTTTGTTTTTGAATATTCCCCCTCTTCCTCAGTTTTATTTGGCTCTTCCCTACTATATAAGATTTACCCCCAGAAAACTTCTAGAAACTTTTTTTTTCTCTGAAAATGATATCATAGGCCACGCCCACTTTTTTCCCCCTCTTGGTCACTGATCCGTTACAACCCAATTTGTTTTAGATGTAGGTAGACTCAATCCCATTGGGAGGGAGTCATGTGTTTTTTTCACCTTTTCTTGGTAAAGGGGAATGTGGGTGGAGATTTGGAATAGGGGGAAAATGGGCTTAGAACGCTAGAAAAATGAGATTTTAGTGTTTTTGAGCATTTCCAAAAAAAGTCGAAAAATGGCTCAGTGGGATTTTGGATGACCCTTACCAATCTGAGTAGCCGGGTTCGAATCCAACTAGTGATAGATATTTTTGGTTTTTTACCAAAAACCTGCTCCCAAAATTGGAATACTCTAGAATAAGCGGAACCTAGTTTTTCCTATTATTTTTGCTGAATTTCCTTATCTAGGGCCCTTAAAACTTCAAAAAAACTGAGCTAAAACCACTGAAAACCGGTCCAGGACCTTCTAAAACACCTGTAAACTTCAAAATCCGGTGTTTTTAAGCATTTTCAAAAAACTGGGAAAAATGGCTCAGTGGGACTTTCAATGACCTCTACCAATCTGAGGACCAGGGTTCAATACCAACTAGTGATAGATATTTTTGGTTTTTTTATTAAAAACCTGTCCTCAAAGTTTTACCCCTTTTGAACAAGTGGAACCTAGTTTATCCTATTATTTTTGCTGAATTTCCTTATCTAGAGCCCTTAAAACTCCAAAAAACTACCCTAAAACCATTAAAAACTAGCTCAGGACCCTCTAAAACCGCTGAAAACTTCAAACCCCGTTATTTTTAGGATTTTCAAAAAACTTGAAAAAATGGCTCAGTGGGATTTTCAACAAGCCCTACCAATCTAGGTACCAGGGTTCAATTCCACCTCGTCTCAAATCTTTTTTGCACTTTATTTCCTAGCTTTTAGTACTATTCCCATCAGGTCAAACATCATTTTCTATAGAAAAAATGACTTTTTTCTTCATATTTCCAGTGGGAGAATGGGATCCAATAACATTTTCTCGAACAATAGAGAGGAGAGTCTCGTAAACTCGACCAACCGGAATCAATTCTATTTTTTTCCTTGGCTAAGAAAATTGGAAATTTTTTGGATTTTTTGATGACGTCACCTTACTAATACTTAATTTACATATGTCCAATTTTCTTTATTTTATTCTGAGCAATCCATCTTGTTTGCAGCACCAAAAAATGCGACGAATGACTCTTTTTCTAACGACAATTTTCGCCATTTCTCTCATTTTTCATACAGTTGATGCCCGTTTCGAACGAGTCGGATTTGTGAGGTAACCCTAAAAAATGAGGAATTAAAAATTAATTTAAAAAAAAATTAAGTGATCCGGTGAAGCTGCTACTTCAGGACAGCTATTCTTCGCTGAAGAATCGAATGTATAGTCAGAAGTTGGCCGGATGGAAGAAGCCAAGCACTTTTAGACAGGTAATATAATAAGGGGAAAGTGAACTTGAAAGTGTTAAAAATGAACTCAGGACCCTTGAAATCCCCTAAAAACTTAAAAATCCGGTGTTTTTGAGAATTTTGAAAAAAAGTGAGAATGTGGCTCAGTGGGGATTTCAACGAAAAGCTAGTAATCTGAGGACCAGGGTTCGAGTCCAACTAGTGTCTAATATTTTTGGTTTCTTATTTTGAACTAGTGGATAAATTTTGGACCGTCAGAAATGAGTGGAACCTAGTTTTTTCTTTAAATTTTCATAATTTCACCTTTTTTGGTTCTAAAACCTCCAGAAAATCGCGCTAAAACTAAGGAAAACTAGCTCAGGGCCCTCGAAACCCCCCTAAAGTTTCAAAATCCGGTGTTTTTGATAATTTTCAAAAAAAGTGGTCAAATAGCTCAGAGGAGATTTCAATGACAACTTAGTAATCTGATAACCAGGGTTCGAGTCTAACCAGTGTCTAATATTTTTGTTTTCTTATTTTAAGCTAGTGGATGAAGTTTGGTCCCTTAAAAATGAGTAGAACCTAGTTTTTTCTTTAAAGTTTCATAATTTTACCTTTTTTGGCTCTCAAAACTCCAGAAAATCGCGCTAAAACTATTGAAAACTACCTCAGGACCCTCATAAACCCTATAAAACTTTAAAATCCGGTGTTTTTGAGCATTTCCAAAAAAAGTGAGAAAATGGCTCAGTGGATAATTCCATGACCCCTACCAAACTAGATACCAGGGTTCAAACCCACCTAGCACCAAATCATTTTTACTTTTCCCCCAGACCTCCCTAAGCTATTCGGGACCCCCTGAACCTTCTAATTTTCCAGATCCGAAAACGCAAATACACCGCCTTCCCTCCAACCTTCTACAGCAGTTTTGATATCGGTGCAATCCCGTTTAACAGTCGTCGAAGTGTTCTTCTACCTTACAATGATTTGCTTTTTTCTGGTAAAAAGTGAGAAATCAAAGGAGAAGAGGAGGAGAAGAAAACAAGCCATTTCTGTATTAATAAATATGAAAAATCGGTGATATATAATATATATATTGTGGAGACGATTAAATAAATAAATTTTTTGAAAAAAAAATAATTTTTTTATTATTAATTTGTTCATAATTATTATTACCATATTAACATCTACTGACTCATCTTCTTTCTATAAGACGGAAACAAGAATCCCAAAAGAGTATCCACTTTCTCCGGAAGGTCATCTTCCGATTCTTCCGTCTTAATAACCTCTGGAGTAGTTGTTTCTGGAACTTTCTCTGTTCCAGAAGTGATATCCTCAATTGATGACGTCATATCCTCCGAGATCCCATTGTCTTGTTCGATTTTGATGACTGGGAGTTCTTCTTCGTTTTGGAGGAGTTGTTCGGAAACATCGACTAGTTGTTCTTCTTCTTTTGGTCTGAAAATGGGGAGGATTAGGGGTTGGTTGTCTTGTGCTGAGGCTTGGTAATGCTTTGGTCACCTTTGTCCACCATGTGGTAGACTTTGGTGAGCTTTGGCCACCTTTGTGGTAATCTTGTGGAAACCCTAGGTAACCTTTGTTGCCATCTTTGTACAACTTATGGGTCACCTTTGTACAACTTGTGGTACACAGTTGTCCACCATGTGGTAGACTCTGTTGAGCTTTGGCTACCTTTGTACAACTTGTGGGGCACCTTTGTACAACTTATGGGGCACCTTTGTACAACTTGCGGTATACCTTTGTTGTATTTGACTACCGCTTTGTCTGCCTTTGTCTAGCTTTGTAAATGCCTGTGGTAGCCTTTGACTAGTGGTTGTGGTCAACCTTGGTAATGCTTTGGTCACCTTGTGGTAACCTTTGGTAACCTTTGTTGCCCCTTTTGTACAGCTTGTGGTAAACCTTGGTAGCTTTTGTCCACCTTTGTCGGATTCTTTGTGCACCTCTTTCTGTGCCTTTGACCCCTTTTGCGTGGTTTTTGACTACTTCTTTGGCCATCTTTGTCTTAACCTTTGCCCCGCTTTGTAGCAATCTTGTGGTCACCTTTGGTAGACCTTTGGTAACCTTGGTTGCCTTCTTTGTACAGCTTGTGGTAAATCTTGGTAGCTTTTGTCCACCTTTGTGACCATCTTTAGCTACCTCTTTCTCTGCATTTGGCCCGCATTTGCGAAGTCTTTGACTACTTATTTGGCCATCTTTGACTTAACCTTTGCCCGTCTTTGTATCAATCTTGTGGCAACCTTTGTCTTCCTCTTTGTCCACCTTTCTCCCAACCAAAAACAAGAACAAAACTCACTGTGTCGTCGAACATTCAATTTGGAAGATGACGTCACTAGATTTACATGCTCCACTTCTCCACATAAACCAATCACTTTGACGGCGTTCCACACCAACGCCCACGCCCGGAGAGCAGATTAAGGAGTCGGATGTCTGGAAGGAGTTTGGTAGGGGTGCCCTTATAAAAGGGGTGCCCTAATATGAGGGGTGCCCTTATAAAAGAGGTGCCCTTATATAGGAGGTGCCCTTATATAAGGGCTTAAAGGCCTACCTTCAATATAGTGGCATCGTTAAATCGTTGACATTGGAGAGGGCAGAGTTCAATGGATTCTTGCTTATCTCCATCGAAGTGCTGCAAACTTTTAGGTTAGAAGATACAAACTACAAACTACAAAGACTACAAACTACAAACTACAAACTCACCATAAAACAACCATTATCATTGATCGCCGATAACTCACCAAACCTCAGCATACACTCGGATTTCGAAGATCTTGAGGATTGACGAGTACAAGCATATTCACGAGACTCAACTGAAAATGGATTACTGTAACTAACTTTTAGAAACTTTTTTTGTAGTTTGTAGCCACTAAGCCTCACCAATATCCTCCGCTCTCAATCCAGTCAAGAAAATAGCCGTAGCGATAACTAGAAGCATTTCGAGGGACTTGAAATGAGGATAATGAAAAGGACATTATCCAGTTTAAAGGGAAGGCGGTATCTTAGTCATCTGACCTCATTTCTCTGAAGGCTTTTCCTTATCTGTTTCATTGCGTTTTTTTCTGGCTTGGAACCGGTTTCTCGAGGGGGGAAAGGGGAGGTTAGGGAGTTTTTTGGTGGGGGAAAACGAGATAAGGGGAACTGGTTTTTTCCTTCTTTCTGGAATATTGAAGTTGGTATAAGGGTATTTCTGGTTTTTTTTTGATTGGGAAAAATGGAAAAATGAAAAAAAAGAGAAAAAAAAGTGGATTTTGAAGTTTTTAGCCTCAACAAAAAATATGAATTTCCTTTAAATTGGTATATCTCAGTTAGGAATAGAGCTAACAAAAAGTGGTCAACTAACAAAATATAGCCCTTATCACGAGCAATATTTCATTAGTTGACCACTTTTTGATAGCTCTCATGGGAGCCGAGGTATTACAGTTTGAAGTTGTGCCTAAATAAATTCATTTTTTTAGGCGGAAATTTTAAATAGCGATAACTCTGCAATCATTGGAGATAAAAAAAAGTTGTCAACTAACAAAATGTAGCCCCTATAACGGGCAATATTTCATTAGTTGATCACTTTTTGATAGCTCTAATAGGAGCCGAGATATGAAAGTTTGAAGTTGCGCCCAAAAAATTCAAATCTATTGTCAGTTACTTTTTCAAGCGGCCATAACTCAGCACTCATTGAAGATAGAAAAAAGTTGTCAACTAATGAAATGTAGCCCTTTTAATGATAAATATTTTATTAGTTGATCACTTTTCGATATCTTCAGTCCTAACTGAGATATACCGATTAGAAAAATAGCTTCCTCAAAATGACTTAATTTTCATCCGGAACTCAAAAACTCGTGGAAAAAACTATTTCTGTGGGTTATTAATGTCAAAGACCCTTCGAAAACATGAAAACCAAAAAAACAAAAACATCTGCCACTACCTGGACTCGAACCCTGGTACTCAGATTGGTAGAAAAATCCCACTGCGCCATTTGGACGTCTTCTTAAAAATTGCTCAAAAACCGGATTTTTCAGGGTTTTCGACTATTTTAAACTCATTTTTGATTATTTCACGTTGTAAACGTGGCCTACAAAATTTTCTGGACCACATTTTTTCTTTTATAGTTCAATTCAATCAAATTCAATGATTTTCCATAATTTTTTTAAACTATGAAATTTCAATCAATTTTCATAGTTTTATCTCTTCTTCTCTGCACTCTCCTCGTCTCTGAACCTCTCACCGAAGCCCAGGACCAATATCTTTCGGAGACATGTGGCCGAAATCTAGCCGATTGGTATTGGATACCAGAACATTCTCGACCTGATCAAAAAGAAGTATATTCGGCGGCAATTCAAATCTCGTCAAGACACTTTTTAACGTCAGCTAACGCTTTGTTTTATCCTACTATGGCATGGAGATCGACAAGGAAGAATTTAACTGGGGATTGTGAACCTGGGTCTCTGTGAGTCAAAGGGTCCCCAAATTAGTGAAAATCGGGTCAGGGACCATTGAAAAACCCATGAAATTTAAAAATTTGGGATTTTTTAGCATTTTCAAAAAAAGTGGTCAAATGGCTCAGTGGGAATTTCAAGGACCAGCTAGTAATCTGAGGACCCGGGTTCGAGCCCAACTAGTGAATAATATTTTTGGTTTTTATTTTGAGCTAGTGGACCAAGTTTGATCCGTCAGAAATGAGTGGAACCTAGTTTTTTCTTTAAAATTTTCTGATTTTTCCTATTTTTGGTTCTAAAAACTCCAGAAAATCGCCCTAAAACTATTGAAAATCGGTCCAGGACCTTCCAAAACTCTGAAAACTTTCAAAAAACGGTGTTTTTGAGAATTTTGAAAAAAAGTGGTCAAATAGCTCAGTGGAGATTTCCATGACTAGCTAGTAATCTGAGGACCCGGGTTCGAGTCCAACTAGTGCCAAATGTTTTTGTTTTTTGTTTTTTCTATATTTTAAGCCCAAAATTCCAGAAACTACAAAATTCCCGACAACGAGTTGCAATTTTTAAAATTGAAAAGAGCTAAATGTTTCAAAGACCCTTCATTCTGCTATCTGGATCGACAAATCAAAAGTGCTTATCTCTTAAAAATGTGTGAACCAAGCACCAAAAACAAATTCCTCGAAAATTTCACCCCGTTGCTCATTGAAATATCTGGGAATATTGGCTCATCATTTCCATGTTTACCTCATAAGGATATCGACTTTAAGAAAGGAGAAGATGTCGTTATGATTGATACTGGCTCGGATGGAACTGAACTGAATTTACAGGTAATCCTTACCTCTAATAGTATTGCATGCAATTTTAATAGAGGTAATAGAGATCAAAAGTTTAGATTATAGAAAAACAGGGTTTCAGTTGATTTTCGGTCATTTTGGCCATTTTCAGGAGCTTTCAAGTTTCCGATCATTCTGAAAATTATTGGGGGTATGAAACAAACCTAAATGAACAACTTTGCATTCACAGAATTTTTTGAAAATTTCTAGATTTTCAGCTATTTCGCGTTTTCTGAAGAACACCTTTTTTCGACAGGTCAAAAACAAAAACTAAGAGCAAAATGGGATTTTTCCGTTTGAAATCATGATTTTTGAGCTAAAAAAATAGCCGGAAACTGAATTTTTCGCTAAAAACTCTATTTTAAGCCAGTTTTAGAACGTTTTCAGGTCCAAAACCCAATTTTTAAGCTTTTTTCAGTCTTAAAACTCTGTTTTAAGCTATTTTATCACAAAAAATCGAAGAAAACCGCATTTTTAATGTCTAAATTGACAATTTTCCTAGTTTTTCAGCTATTAGGCGAGTTCTGAAACACACCTGTTATTTCACGTTTTCAGTGCAAACAAGTCAAAAACGGGTCAAAAGGAGTATGCTTCAGAAAATGCCGAATAGCTGAAAAACTAGGAATTTTCAGAAAATTATGTGAACGCGAAATTGTTAATTTAGGTTTGTTTTATACCCCCAAAAATTTTCAGAATGATCGTAAACTTGAGAGCCGAGCTCCAGACCCCTGAAAATAGTTTTTGTATATAGGTACTGTAGATAATATTTTGTATCTATTAACTGAAAAGGCTTAGATTATGACTCCGCCCACGCTTTTAATTAGTATAAACAATTTTTTCAAAAAATACCTTCTCCCAGATCTCCACGGAATACATGGATGTCATCACCACAACCAAATTTGAATACAATCGTAATCAACAGATAGGAAGACCTTTGATTAAGACATATGGCGATGTTAAGACAATAATTGGGACTAGTGTTTATGGTAAGTGTTTTTGGTGAGGCTAAGAGAGATTGTAGTTTGTAGTCTTAGCCTCTCTTTACTAACTTTTAGTTTCCAGCATCCAGCAAGTTCTTAAATTTGAAATGGTTCCGAACGGATTTGTGCTCATTGGCTGGAATTTGTAAAACCAAGGAACCAATTATTAATTCCTTACCTATTACGACTACAGTATCCACGATCATAAAACCCGTGGCTAACGCCCCCGTGGCTCCTACAGTACCTACCGCACCACCTGGGACCAAAAAAGGACCTAGCTCATCTTCAATGGCACCAAGTCCATCTTTGGACCCGAATCCACAATTCGATTTCGAATTACCAACGGATCCAAATGAAAATGAGGATTATTTTTTTGATAAACGATATTTTAAGGATGTCGAGGAACCGTATGGAGTTGAATTAGGGAATTCTGGAGGATACTGTAATATGTGGATTTTGATAATGGTTGGGTTGGTTTTTTGGTGGAATAAATGATTTTGAAATTTGATTTATTTTAGTTTAGTGAGCCAAGGCCGGCACATGTGCCCCGGGACCCTAAAATTCAAAGTTAAGGGAACCTAGTCATGATTATACTTTTCTAGAAGCTCTCGATGAGCTGAATCTGAAAAAACTAGTTTCAAGGGGTATGGGCTGAAAATGACTGGATTACGGTAACTTGCATTTTTCTGAAAATTGGATTTTATGAGATTTTTTTTCCGGTTAGACTGTATTTCTGAATCTCAAATTCTTAATTTCGAGTTTTTTAAAACAAAAAATTACCCGTATAAACGCTTTATTTTGGTTAAAAAAAGAAATAAAGCATAACTATCAATACAAATTTTTTTGGATTTTTCGAAATTTTTAAATTTTTTTTGGTGTTTTTTTCCAATAAATATCATATCTCAGTTGCCATTAGAGATATTAAAAAATGGTCAACTAATGAAATGTTGCTCATAATAAGAGCTACATTTTTTAGTTGACAACTTTTTGATAGCTCTTTTGGCAACTGAGTTATGGGGCATTTTATGACAATTAAAATCAAGAAATCAAGATAAAGTGTATAAAAAGATAGGGAAAATTAAAATTGGGTCATCTTGATGCCCTGTGGCTTCTCCATTGGCTCGTTCTTTGGCTCATCCTTTGTCTCCTCCTTTGTCTCTTCCTTAGCCTCCCCCTCCACAACCGCCGCCATAATCCTCTTCTCCACCATCGCCTTCCTCTTCCTCTCCTTCTCCAAATTCCCAACAAACCAATTCACTCTCCATTGCCACGGAGCCCATGCATTCGGAGTCATAAACTGTTTAATACTTCTAGTAGTCGGCAGAATCATCACACTCTTCCCATACTCCAACAAATCCATTCTCAACTGCCGAAACTTCTCTTCCTTCTTCTCCATCAAACACATCGAATGAGTGTAGATCAATTTGATTTCAGTGAACGATTGAAACATTTCCGGTCTCTTCTTCATCAATTTGATCGCCATTTGTTCGATGCAAAAGTCATCCTTGACATTTTCAATGGCCATACGGTAAATCACATCGGCGAGGATCAAGGCACCGGCTCTTCCGGTGCCAGGTGGAGAGATGATAAGGGGGCAGGAAGTGGTGGGGGTAAAGGAGAGGAGTGGGTTCTCACATGGTTCCGCATCAGTTTTCAAGTCGTTGTTATCTGGAAAAAAAAGATAGTGGGAAGAGTGTAGAGAAGCGCGAAAGGGAGAGAGCGCAGAGAAACAGGATCGCTGCCTGCAACCTGGCTGAAGCGGGCCAAAATGGGCCGCGCTATAACTCCCTTCAAAATCGATATTTTTGAACGATCAATAGGTGAAAATGATAGCCCTAAATGAGACCTACAAAATGCACTAGCTACCGAGTCATATCGTTGAGCTTTAAGAAAGTTATAGGCCTTAAACTAGCCTAACCTAGTTTGAATTGGGTAGCTTTTTTAATTGGCTATAACTTCTTTCAAACTTGGCCATATGACTAAAAATCTAGTCCATCGTGTAGATCTCGTCAAGCTCTTTCATTTTCACTTCTTGATCGTTTAAAAATATCGATTCCGGAGGGAGTTTAAGCGCGGCCCGTTTCGGCCCGTTCCCTCCTGTTTGGGGGCCGCTCTGCTTCTCTGCGCGATCTCTCTCTCTCTCTCTCTCCTCGCTTTTCTCTGCACTCTCTCTCTATGAGTTCCAAAAAACCTACCAATCAAAAACTGATGAAAATCGCCGAACAATGGTTCCGGCGGAATCCCGTACAATTTCCATGACCGAAATTGATAGTAGACAAAGCAATGAGGCTCCTCCTCAACCTTCGAATCCCGATTCTTCAAAGTCATGTGTCGACAGAAATAGCTCGGCTGGACATCCTCGGAATCACAAGTGATCTCATAACTTCCAAACTTCAATGGTTTATCAATCTCCGGGAATCCAAATGGTTCCTGTTGACCGTTAAGCATAATGATAGTTGGTGTCTTTTGCTCATAGATCATTTGCCAATGGATAGTTGCATCTATTTGAGTCATCGTTTGAAGGACCATATAGTTCTGATTGATCTTTGGGTACTCCAAAATGAAGGCGTTGGTGGTGCCATTCGCATGAAAACGGGTTGGTTGAACCATGACGGGAATCGGTCTTTCTGGAAGAACTTTTTTTAATTGGGGTGTTTTTCTAGGCCACCTACCATTATCCCTTAGCATTCCTCTTTGCTTATTGGTCTGTTTCTCAATCTCACCGAACAGACAAGTCCAGAAACTGTTGGCTTCGACGAGCCCACTTTTAAGGGCTAGCTTACGGAAGATAGTTTCCAATGGTGACATTTTCTGAAATTTTTTTGATTTTTTGGGTGGATTAACGATTGTAACAGGAAAAAAGGCGTGGACGGTCTCTGAAAAAAACAATCTGACTGTCATCGACTAAGCCACGGAAAGGGGCGGGGCTTAAAGAGGATTAAAAATCTTCGACTATACGATTTTAAGCAAAAAATAAGGGGCCTTAAAAACAAGAAAATTAAAAAGACAGTGTGGCCGAGACATTTACGGGGACTAACTCAATTAGAATAACCATGTGACAATAACAATATTGTACGATTCTTAGAATAGGGGTCAGAACCTAGAAAAAAGGTCCAAAAATGAAAAATGGCTTAGAAATGGTCTAAGAGCTTTGAAACCCTAAAAAATAAGTTCAGAATGCTTGAAAACCCCTTAAAACATCGAAAACCGGTTATTTCGAGAATTTTAAAGAAAAGTGATCAAATGGCGCAGTGGGATTTTTCCCACCAATCTGATGCCCCGGGTTCGAGTCCACCTAGTGACAGATATTTTTGCTTTTTGTAATTGATGTTTTTCATACAGTTTTGACCTAGAAATTAGTCATAATTCATAAGTAACTGGGTAACTAAGCCAATTAGCGCGTAATTATTGCGTTTATTAATCCTAAGTAGTTCCGTGCGTTTTACTAATTACCAATTATCGAATAAAACTGTACCAGAAAGTTTTGGGACCGTCTTTTTTAAAAACCTATTTTGGATTAGCCCAGTTTAAAGGCGCATACCTGAAATTAAGAAAAACAGTGTGTTACCCGTAACAAACATTTATTGTTTCATAATAACAACAATAAACAGACAAAAAATAAATATAAAACAATGAAAGAAACATTTTTTTTTTTTGAATTTTTTAGATTTTTTAGTTTTTTTGTGAAGATTTTTGGGGATTTTTTAATTTTTTTGGGGTTTTTTTTTGGTGACAATATGTACATATTTGAAATAGGGACCCGTATTTAACCCTTTATAACTCGGCTGCCGGTAGAGATACAAAAAAATGGTTAACTAACAAAATGATCAGTTTATCAAGAGCTACATTTAAGTAGTTGACCATTTTTTCCTATCTCTACTGGCAGCCGAGTTATAAGAGATCAATAGTCATCGTAGGTGTACTCAATTCTGAGTCCTTGTACATTAGTCGTTCTCAGTTGAGCCATCTGTTGTTCATCGGCTTTTCTTGCATTGTTCCTTTTCCAATGGTAATACGCCAGTTTGTAAGCCCATGGAGCCCATCGACTTTCCGTCATGAATCGACTGGTGACTGCAGGAGATTTGACGATCTTTGGCATTGACTCTGCATAATCAAACATATCATTTCCGAGGTGTCGATTCATTCCTCGATATTCCAGAATACGGTAGAGATGAGTGTAGATGTTATTGATCTCATAGGCAAATTGAATTGCGTCGAATCTCTTGCGACACAATTTCAGAACCAGTTGCTCGACACAGTATCCCCACCAGATGTTTTTTTGGAGCATTCGGATGAAGATATCCGAGATGACGAGGGTTCCGGCTCTTCCGATTCCAGTTGGGCTCATGATTACTGGACATGCCAGGTTTTGGTCGGTGGTAGTGGAATCCAGGTGCTTGTTTTCTGAAAGTTTGTAGTTTTTGTAGTCTTAGCCTCACCAAAAGACTTACCAATCAAGAAATGATGAAACTCGACGAATTCCTCAATCTTTGGCGAATAATTTCCCCAATAACGGAATTGAAAATACTCGACCAAATGAATATGTTCATCAGCTCTAGTGATAGTGATCAATCGCTTATAATAAAGCGGAGTATCATTGATCAGATCACAACTGATCTCAAAATCCCCAAATTTCAAAACTCGTTCCGGATCATCAGGAATAAAATCATGAGTTGTCTTGTTACTATTATTCAGCATTATGATAACCGGACATTTCTGTTCGAATATCATTTGCCAATAGATATGAGCATCTCGATCACTCATTTCCTGCATGATAATATAATTCTGTTTGATGTTCTTCCATTCAATAAGTGTAGCGTTGGTCAGTCCGCTAGGATTATCTTCCGATCGAGTTACTTTGACTGGGTGCATATTGTCTGCAAATTGAAGGTACAGTAATCCTTATAGGTTGGCTAGAAGGTAACTTACAGACGTTCTCAATCTTGTCCACTTTCTTTGCCTGGATCTCCTTCAACGCTTTTCGCCGGATTTCATTGAACAAATCCTTTCCGAGATCGTTGGAGGTGATCAAAGCACTCTTCAAAGCCACGTTTTGATAGACGTTCCCCAAGCCAAACATTGCTGCTGAAAAAATGATTTAATGGTTTAAAAATACGATTTTTGAAATATGGAAAAAAATCGATGGTACAAAAAAAAACCGAAAAAAAAGCGCGCTCTACTGAAATGAGCTCCTGTTTGAAAGGGGCGGGGCTTAGCTCTCGACTATACGATTTTGATGAGAAAAACAAGAAAAGTCAATGTCTAGACAGTCGGGACTAATTCAATTAGTAATTGACAATAACAACTGTACGATTTTTTAGATTATGAAATCTTGAGATCTAGAAAAAATGGTCCCAAAAAATAAAATTTTTGTTTTTCTCGATTTCCACATTTACGGTCCCCCCTCTCTCGCTATTGGCCACTATACGATTTTTTGTATTTTTGACTTTTTCATATTTTTGAAAATAATAAAAATCGTCATTTTTCGAAAACAATTAACTTGTTATTGTCTAGAAAAATATAGAAGAAAATGATCGAAGAAGAAAGTTGGAAGGATCTGAAAGAAAGGGATTGAAATGGGAGCTTCAAGGTTTGGCTAGTTTGGCTTATCACTTCGAGGCAGGATATCTCGGTTGGGAAGAGAGGTATCAAAAAATGGTTAACTAATAAAATATAGGGCTTGTTAAGAGCTATATTTTGTTAGTTGACAATTTTTTGATAGCTTTTACCGTAACCGAGGTATCAGAGCTTGAAGTTGCAAGCTAAGAGATGCAAATCTTTATCCGTTTATAACTCGGTCAGCATGAGAGCTATCAAAAAGTGGCTAACTATTGAAATATAGCCCTTGTTAAAAACTACATTTTACTAGTTGACATCTTTTTGATAGCTCTTACAGTAACCGAGATATACCCCGATAACTAATTTTAAAAAGTAAGCCTAACCAAAAAAAACTACCGTAATAAAGTTCACGTGCCCTTTGAACTAACCCAATCACCTTAACCTCTCCCCAAGGTCAATTTTTTCCCTTCCTTCCACGAAACCCCAACAAAAAATTCATTGTGGAACTTCAATTCCCTCGAAAAAACCAATGCGGCTAATAATACTGCTATCCGTTAGTGCAATTGTTCACTCGAAACTCAGCACCGACGAGAATCAGAAGCGAGTGGACACTTGTGGACAAGGAAATGGACCATGGATGTGGGCGTTCACTAATTTGAATGGAACAAGAATCTCTTCGGCCACTCCGATTTCTTCCAAACATTTCATCTCGTTTGCCAACCCATTGTTCAATCTGAACCTCCAATGGGCACATAATCTACAGACGTTTGATGGCAATTGTGGATCTGGAATAAAGTAGGATCTATTGTTTTTCTGTAAATAAAGAAACTGTTTCAGACACGTAGATGTCCCTTCTGATGCTCTCTCCGAGCTAAGATTCGCTCCAATCAATAAATTCCAAGATCTCAACTACAAGTCACCGAAAGCGGTCAGTGCGTACTTTCCACAGTTTTGTGCGGATACTATGAAGAACCAAATGGAGTATGGCTATTTTCCGATTATTGTAGAAGTTGAGAATGAGTTGAATGTCGATGTACCATGTCTTTTCGATGATGCGCTTTCTACTGGCGATTCAGCTACATATTACCGATTGAATTCGTTGGGAAGATCCAAGTCCTATAATCTTAAGGTTAGTTGGATTACGGTAGTCTTCAACTAATCAATGATTACAGTTAAACGCAGTATTTCCTAACACGGTGCATACTACAATATTTGAAAAGGACTCAAATGGTGATGTCGGCGGTCAACTTCTCCAACAATTTGGTACCACATGGTCATTAATTGGAATAAATGCCTACTGTAAGTTTATCTCTGAATAACAAAACTGCGATGGATTTTCAGACCTTCTCAGCCTTGATGAAAAGAATGGCTTCTTCTTTACAACAACTTGGCTACTAGACGGTGCTTGTGGTAAGATGGGAATATGTGAGGTTCCAGTCTCTAAAGGAGTTGTGGAGGCTAATAAGGCAAAGTTACCGAAACCAGGAGATGGAAAGAAGAAAGAAGGAAAGAAAGAGAGAGGAGGAGAGAAAAGTAAAGAGGAAGATGGAAATGGAAAGAAGATGATCAGGGTTGAACTTGTCATCGTATTTGTACTTGCTTTCTTGTGGAAATAAATGGAAGATTTTTGAAACTTGTTTATCTCAGTTTGGAATAGAGATAGAAAAAAGTTGTCAACTAATAAAATGTAGCCCTTATTATAAGCTACATTTTGTTAGTTGACCACTTTTTGATATCTTCAACGACCATTGAGTTATGAGCGTTTGAAGTTGGGAACCAATTCTGGTTAGTGGATGAAGCGCGGCCTGTCACTTCAAACGATCGTATCTCGGTTTAGGTTAGAGTTATCAAAAAGTGGTCAACTAATGAAATGTAGCTCTTGATAAACTGATCATTTTGTTAGTTGACCACTTTTTTGTATCTCTACTGGCAGCCGAGTTATCATCTAAAAAAAACCAAAAAAAAAATAAAAAAATCCCCAAAAATCTTCACAAAAAAACTTAAAAAATTTTAAAAAATCCAAAAAAATGTTTCTTTCATTGTTTTATATTTATTTTTTGTCTGTTTATTGTTGTTATTATGAAACAATAAATGTTTGTTACGGGTAACACACTATTTTTCTTAATTTCAGGTATGCGCCTTTAAACTGTGCTAATTCAAAATGGGTTTTTTAAAAAAGACGTTTCCAAAACTTTCTGGTACAGTTTTATTCGATAATTGGTAATTAGTAAAACGCACGGAACTACTTAGGATTAATAAACGCAATAATTACGCGCTAATTGGCTTAGTTACCCAGCTTCTTATGAATTTCGACTAATTTCTAGGTCAAAACTGTATAAACACTCCACCTCTCGTACACTCTCTCGCTCGATGACTAATCATGAGGAATGTAAATAGTGTAAACTCGCTCCACCGCACATGATTCTTTTTGTTGTTTGTTGAGACCTTCATGTGTTATTCTTTATTTTTATTCTTCTAATATTCTTATGGCTCCTTGTGTATAGGTGGCCTTTACTGATTTTTTCGAAATATTATTTTAAAATGATGCTTTTTTTGAGGTGTATTTACAATGTAAGTTGTTTTGGTATCTCAAAACTTCAAAGGAACAGACTCGATTTTGTGATTATTAACTTCCAGGGGAATTTCGAAATTTTGGTTTTTGGCGGGAATTCAAAAAAAATTTAAAAAACTTTTAAAAAAAATTAAATTTTTTTTTTTAATTAATGATTTTCAGCTCGGACATCTGCGAATTCGACTACATCCATCGTTCCGACCTAACGGATGGCTCAATTAAAATCAATAATATTGGCCTTCATGGATCAACGCAGTGGATAGTGTACTACAGGAATAAAACTTTGGCTGAAGGCAATTCATCAATATATGATTGGAAGCGTTGAGAATTCGGAAAACCATTCGGAGGCTCTTTTTGAAATATCAACGCGAGAGTGGCCTGTTGTAACGGCTTGGAATCCAATCAAAGCGTAAGTTTTTCTGATTATTCGAGATAATTATATATTTTTTTCTAGCTACGAATACGATCCGAAGAAAGAAGTGAAGCCGTTCCCAATATCTCTGTGGGATCCCAAAGATGGGTTAGTTTACTTATTAGCGAAGTCCAAAAATAATTAATTTTTCCAGATTGCCCTATTGTTCGAAAAAAGAAAAAAAAAAGATGAGACCTAATTGTAAGGATGAAAAACCAAGGTAAACCGAAAAAGAAATCTGTTCTAAATGAAATAAATCATTTCAGGGATCCAAGAAAAACGGTATGCTCATGCCACATGGGACACCAAGAGAGGGTAAGAGTTTGTATTACTGTAATAAAATTCAACGACTTGTTTTGTAGGAACACTTTGAAATCATGGAACATCAACCTTCTTGGCTTCTACAGTTTTTTCCTTTCCTCTAAATGTTCGAACCTACCCCCATATGTTAAATTCTACCCCTTCTTTGCCTCTCGATCACCTTTCCAATATGATACCATTCTGTCTCCTTTCTTACTCTGCTAGTAGTCATATCTCTGGCTAACCCCTTAACTTATCCATTTCCCCCTACATTTTCTCTTTCCTCGGTTCATTTTTTGCACTATTTAATAAATTTAAAAATATTAGAAAAATATTAATTAAACACCTGTAACCATTTTCTTTTAAATTTTTCCTTCCTTCCAGAAAGTTGGCTGTCTTAACCTATCCATGGAGGGGAGGGATTGAATTTTTTTCAATTATTTGGATTTAGGGGGAGGGATGGATTAAACTTATGTCGTGGATGGTCAAGAGATTGAGGTTAAGTTAGCGTCGTGAAAAATTAGATTTTGACGTTTTGTGAGAGTTTAAAACGCTTATAACTCGGGAACCGAAATAGCTAGAAAAAAGTTGTTAACTGGTGAAATGTAGATCTTAATAAGGGCTATATTTTATTAGTTGACAATTTTTTTCAATTTCCAGCCGTAACCGAGTTATAAACGTTTGAAGTAGTGCTAAATTTGCAACATTTTGATAAATTCGATATGAGCCAGCTAAGGTTTTTATGAAACCATCAAAAATACCATCATAATAAAAACAATTAAAAAATCTGTCGTTTTAGAACTACTAATCCTATAATTAATTCTTATATCCATAAAATCCGGGTCATCAAGAAGATCATAGTCGTAGAATCCTTGGGTTACTGTAGAAGCTTCTCTTGGTGCAGATGATGTCAGAGAAGGAAGTGTAGCAGTTGATGTGGGGATTACTGTAGTTGTTGGGAGGGTTGTAGGGGCTTCTGTGGTAGTAGAAGGTGCTGGAGGTACTGTAGAGGATTCCGTGGTAGCTTCCGTGGTAACTTCCGTTGTAGTCTCCACCGCCTTGACACAAAGCCCAATCAGAGAACAGATACTATCAAGAAGCCATTCCAATTTGAATGAAGTGTTTGGGTAGCCTTGTATTTGATCTGAAAATTGAAATTCTATGCTTGTTGGTGAGGCTAAGAATACAAAAACTACAAATTTTCTTAGCCTCCCCAAGCCTAGTTTTGGGAAGCTTAGGAAAATGCGTTTTTTAAGTTTTTAAATTTTAAGAATTTCATAACTCAGTTGACATAAAAGTTATCAAAAAGTGGTCAACTAATAAATTATAGCTATTAATAAGGGCTACATTTTGTTAGTTGATCACTTTTGTATAGCTATTACCACAACCGAGATATAAGACTTTTAAAACTCATCATTTTTTGACTACAAATATTTTTCGGCCGCGGTCGACCATTTTGGTGAGGCTAAGGGGATTTGTAGTCTTTGTAGTTTTAGCCTCACTAATATCTCTTTACTCACTCATCGTCTTGACCCCTATCAATGTCACTTTTCCATCCACAGTATCAATCAGAATTCCACCGCCTTCCGAACTCCTAAACTCATCAAACAACACGATTTTCGATGGAGAACTAGCATTCAAAACCTGAACTTTTTTTTATATTTTTTTCGAATTTGTTTTTGGTATCACTTACCATAACCTGCCGCTCATTCCCAAAATCATTCCGACTAGAAATATAAACCCATTCATGAAGAATCGGCTGATTTTCGAATTTTCCATTTAAGCAAATATAATTATCGGTTAGAGTAGTTTCAAGTTCAATTATCATCGGCGAGTACTCCCAACCAAACTGTTTTTCCACTTCTGGCTCACAAAATTTCGGGAGCAATACTCTTTTCGGTATCATCGGGCTAATGAAACCAGGTCGGTTTAATTTAATATTCGGTAAATATTTAAGATCGATTTCTTGGTCTCTGAAAATAGAAAATTTTTTTGAAAAATTGGAGAAAAAAAACTTACAAACTGTTAGCTATACAATTCCTTTGAATTGGTGATCCATCAATTCGATATTTTAAGTCGTTCGTTAAAATAAGGGAGGATGACGTGATGATATGGTTAGCAGAGATTACGGTAGCAGTTGTGCTAGCAAAAGGGGATTTGGCAATGAAGAGCCATGGAGGAGGGAAATCAGTGAAAGCTAAAATTGGATTTTATTGTGCCGAAATAGTGCCGAAACCATGCCAAAAATATTATGAGCTGTATCTCCCTTCAAACTTAAGCTTTTGAGGAGTTGTAAGCTCTAAACTAGCAGAATTAGGAAGCTTAATTGTTCTCGGCACACTTTCGGCACCCCTACTAAGCTACAAACTTACGTTTCCCGCATTCTAGTTTCTGATTAACCAGTTCCGACACTGATTGTGTTAATCCATTGCTAACGATGATCAATGTTATAATCGATTTGAGTTTCATTTTTTTTATTCAAAAGAGGAGGGAATGAATTGAATTTTAAAAAAAATTGGAAAAAAAGTAGAGTGAGGCTACGAAAAATAAAGATTGGGAACACGAGAATAATTGTGAAAACAGGAAATAAGGAATAGTTGGGGTTTGAGCACGGATATCTCATCGAGAGTTGGTCCTATCAAAAAGTGGTCAACTAACAAAATGTAGCTCTTAACACGGGCTATTTTTCATTAGTTGACCATTTTCCGAATAACTCATTTTGAACCGAGATATAAACGTTAGAAATTGCGCATTCATTCTGGGCATGCAAAGAGGAGCACGGCTTTCTTGGCGCTCTGGTTGTACGCAACTTCAAACTCTTATATCTCGGCCCCCATGAAAGCTATCAAAAAGTGGTCAACTAACAAATAGTAGTTCTTTTTACGAGCAATTTTTATTAGTTGACCATTTTTTGATAGCTCTTTTCCCAACCGAGATATCCAGCCTCGAAGTGATAAGTCATACTAGCCAAACCTTAAAGCTCCCATTTCAATCCCTTTCTTTCAGATCCATCCAACTTTCTTCTTCGATCATTTTCCTATATTTTTCAGACAATAACAAGTTAATTGTTTTCGAAAAATGTCGAATAAATTTTATTATTTTCCAAAATATGAAAAAGTTAAAAATACAAAAAATCGTATAGTGGCCAATAGCGAGAGAGCTGGGGACCGTAAATGAGAAATCGAGAAAAACAAAAATTTTATTTTTTGGGACCATTTTTTCTAGAACTCAAAATTTCATAATCTAAGAAATCGTACAGTTGTTATTGTCAATTACTAATTGAATTAGTCCCGACTGTCTAGACATTGACTTTTCTTGTTTTTCTCATTTTTTCTAGGTCCCAAGATTCCATAATCTATATATATTATTATAAGCAATGTTTTATTAGTTGACCACTTTTTTCTAGCTTTTAAGGGAACTGAGTTACAGCTGTTTGAAAATCAAACATTTAAAAAAAAATGAAAAAAAAAAAAATTTTTTTGAATTTTTTTTGTTAATTTTTTATTATTCAAAAATGTATTAGAGGAGAAAAATGACAGTTGATTCTAAGGACAAATTATTCTACGGAAAAATCGAAAAAATTCATGTCATAAGGATGTAGCATCTCTAGCCCTCCTCTACGGTAAAATCGCTTCGGGACGCATTCCACAAACATATCCCTTCATTTCAGTTATCTCACCAGTCAGCGTATACATTCCGCATCTAAAAAGCTCTTTATGTTTCCTCCAAATAAAAAAAAACATACGGAAAGTCATCCAACCCTGCTCCACCATCTCGATTCACTCTGTACCCAACACAATTACTCGGACCGACATCTGTTAACCTGACGTCTGGCTTGTTATCGTAACCCCATTGATACCAGTCAGTAGTAGAGAGAAGTGGGTCAGTGATGTTAAATGCCTGAAGTTGAAATCTTATTTTTTTTAAATCCAGATGTCCAAGATACCCTTGTTCTTTGGCATTCCGGACCAGTTTGATTCGCGTATAAGCAATTAACCGTTCTTATTCCATTAATCCAGTACCCATCATATTTATATTTGCTTGTAGTATTGTACAAAGGCACAGTGATGTCTAAACGACCCAATTTTCTTTCAAAATCGTTAAACTCCACCTCTAATATAAATAATCTCTTCTTCGGAGTCAAAACCCGATAAGTCACTTCCATTGAATTTTAAATGACATCTAGAAGAAGAACGACCCACAGAAACCTTAAAAAACTGTCTTTTTAAAATCAATCTAGCTATGAAAATAGAACACACAGTCATACACCACAATCCAAGTCTTCTCGAGAATAACTTGAAGTTGGGAGGACAAGAATACAGGGGGATTGTTGTGAATTCCCAGGTATCATTTTTAGCAGTGATTGTGTAGTTAAGGGTCTGATTTTGAAGTTGGTAGGTGCCATACATGGAGTTTCCATCGTAATTAAGGGAGCAAGTGGTGTCAGCGATCATCTGAGTTCGATTGAGGATAGCAGGGCTTATCAATTTATTACACTAGCTAAGCCGAGTTAGCTGAGCTATCTAACTAGCGAGGTTTATCTTAACAAACCATAAGCTGCCCAGTCAAGCCAGTAAGTTAGCTAGCTAAATTAGCTAAGCCAAGCTAGCTGAGCCAAGCCTACTAAACTAGTGCTTTCTAATCTAGATAGGGCTACCTTAACAGCTATAAACTCGCTAAGCTAGCTAACTTGACTTACTAAGCTGACTAAGCAAATCTAGTTCAAGCTAACTAAGCTATTTAACTAACGAGGCCTACCTTAACAGCCATAAGCTTCCCTGAATAAGCCTCCAACTTCTTCAGCTCCAAAAGCCTCCCAATCATGAAAAGATGACATCCTTGCTCATTTGAATGTGCAGCTACACATGTCACATTCTCATAACACAAACCAACACAACTATTCCAATCCATCTCCATTTTTATCATATCCGTATAGTTTTGAGGCTCTCCGTTGAATATTACCATTTTAAATTGGTCCTATTAAACTACAGTAGATGGGATTTGCTTTAGGATGTCTTACCAATATGGAATTTTTCAATAAGGAACAAAAAATCAATAGAAAAGATGTCTTCATTATTTGAAAAAATTTATGAGGAAAAAAGAGCAAAACATGAAAAGAATAGTGGAAAATGATGGAAGAATGAATCCATGGTAACATCGTAGAATGAAAAGGAATTAATAATGTTACGCGGAACGAGAGCCATAGACCATACTACATTCCAAGACCAATCTATCAACCCCTTCAAGGCAGAAGTGCATCTGGACTAATCCCACAAACGTATCCTTTCATTTCAATCTCATCAGCTCTCGAAGTATACAATGAGCATCTTAAATACTATAAATTATGTTTAGATTGTAAACAAAGCCACCCTAAGTCGTCGATCCCTCCTCCTCCATCACTAGACACCCTGTATCCAATGCATGCACTGGCTCCAATTCCACGAACGAATTTTGCGTCAGGTTGGCCATCACTCCATTGGTACCAGTCAGTAGTTGAGAGAAGTGGATCAGTGATATTGAATGCCTGGAATCCTTAAATTCAGATATATCTAGATGCCTTTCCTACCTTAGTTCCCTGACATTCCGGTCCAGTTTGATTCGCATACATACAGTTTTCAGTTCTCATTCCATTGATCCAGTATCCATCGTATTTTATTGTACTCGAGGAGTTGTAGAGAGGCATAGTAGTATCCCTAACGTAATCAACCTCCTCTTGTGAATCTAAGCCCGATAAAATACTTCCATTGAACACCCGATGACACGCAGAGTGGACCCGTCCTATAGATATCTTTAAAAAGGAACAGCTCATATTTTAAGCGTGTATAAACAAGTTACCGTCATACACCACATTCCACGTGGTCTAAAGAAAGTTTTGAATGGTTGAGGACAAGAATAAAGGGGAGTTGTGGAAAATTCCCAAGTGTCATTTTTAGCAGTGATTGTGTAGTTAAGGGTCTGATTTTGAAGTTGGTAGGTGCCATACATGGAGTTTCCATCGTAATTAAGGGAACATGTAGTGTCAGATATCATCTGAATTTGGTTGAGGATAGCAGGGCTTAGCTAAGCTATCTAACTAGCGAGGCCTACCTTAACAGCCATAAGCTTTCCTGAATAAGCCTCCAACTTCTTCAATTCTAAAAGCCGCCCAATCTTAAAAAGATGACATCCTTTCTCATTTGAATGTGCAGCTACACATGTCACATTCTCATAACACAAACCAACACAACTATTCCAATCCATCTCCATTTTTATCATATCCGTATAGTTTTGAGGCTCTCCGTTGAAAATCACCATTTTAAATTGGTCCTGTATACAATAGAAGCTATCCTATTTTCTTTTTTAAGCAAGGCTTACCGCTATGGAAACTGTAAATAATAAAAAAACAAGGAATAAGGAACATCATCATGTTTTTATGATTTTTGGAGTGGAATGAGAAAGAAGTGAGAAGAACAAAACATGAAAAGGATGAATCCATGGTAACATCGCGGAGGGAATAATAAGATTGAGGTGTTTGGTAAGGGACCAAGCTACGCTTAGCTGGAGCACACACAAAAGATTCTTTGATAATCAGAGATCCACTTGTGATCGCCTTAGCTATAATTGTAGAAAGTAGGCGTGGCTAAGTTTGTTGATATAGCTTAGCACCGACTAGGTAACGCTAATTATATTGATTAAAGCTACAAACTACAATTCTCCTTAGCCTCACCAAAAGCCTCTCTAGACTCGATTAGTCTCAAGAGATCATGAATACAATTTTTTCTACGACCTCATTTCCCTGGTCCCGATTAATGAGTCTAGTCTAATCCCTCGCGCCAGGTTTTTCATTTCCCCGAAATTTCATTTTTTATCCACATTTCATTTAGATGACATGAAGACGGCTTCTCACTTTCTGGCACAATTTTTCTTGTTCCAAATTGCTCAGGCTGTGGTAAGCCTCCCTCTACCACGCCCCTTCAATTCGATGTTTTAGGACCAATTTAAAATGGTAATCTTCAATGGAGAGCCTCAAAACTATACGGATATGATAAAAATGGAGAAGGATTGGAATAGTTGTGTTGGTTTGTGTTATGAGAATGTGACATGTGTAGCTGCACATTCAAATGAGCAAGGATGTCATCTTTTCATGATTGGGAGGCTTTTCGAGGTTAAGAAGGTTGATGGATACTCGGGGAATGTTGTTGCAGTAAAGGTAAGATAGTTAGCTTAGCCAAGGCTTAGCCTAGCTTAGCCAAGGCTTAGCCAAGGCTTAGCCAAGGCTTAGCCAAGGCTTAGCCAAGGCTTAGCCAAGGCTTAGCCTAGCTTAGCCTAGCTTAGCCTAGCTCAGCTAGCAATTCCAGATGCTCTCTTCAACAACTTGCTCCAAAACCTCCACCGGAAATTCCATGTTTGGCCACTACCAACTCGAAAATCTCTATCAAAACTATACAATCACTGTTAACAATGATACCTGGCAATTCTCCACAACTCCCCTTTATTCTTGTCCTCCAAACTTCAAGTTGTTCTTTAGACCGCTAGGAATGTGGTGTATCGGGGTGAGCTAAGCTTTTCCTACTAAGAAAAATCTACCTTATCAGGTAATCCTATTCCATGGCACCCATGAATCAAGCTCTTTTCACTGTCAATCTAACTATCAAGGTGTCTTATCCGGTTTCGAGACTCTCGAAGAGATCCGTTATGCTATAGACACAGCCGTCCCATTATTCCAGAAAAATTCAAGTTTTAAGTGGGATGGCTACTGGGTGAACGGAGTGCGATACGGTAGTTGTATGTATAAGAATCAAACTGGAGCAGGATGTGCGGGGAGCAAGGTAGTTGCTAGTGTACTCCTCACGGACAAGTCAAATTTTAGGCCTTTAACATCAGCGACCCCTTACTCAGCAACACTGACTGGTATGTCTGGGGATACGACAGCCAGCCTAATGGGATGACTGATAATCTTGGAACGAGTAACTGTATAGTCAATCGGATAGATAGAAACGATGGAGCTGGGATGGATGATCTACCGTAATCCATCTAGCTTTAACCTAAACTCTAAAAAAAGCCATTGATTACAGATGTGATATTCTAGAGAAACCTGGGATCGTGACGATGAGAGGTTATGTGTGTGGTATGCCCCCGGAGAGCTCCTAGACCTTTTCTCATCGGAAAATAAAATGCATTTCCTCATTGTCGGACCTTCCGAAATCATTTTTTCTTGTCGTCATGGCAATAAAGTCTTCCTTTTACACACATTTCTCGATTCTTCTTTAGAATTCAAAAATGAAAATTTCTTTCTCCTTATTTTTCTTTTTATTCTGTTTCCTATCAATCACAGATACCTTGGTAAGTGACCGCGACGAGACCGCAACGCCCTCCTTTTTTAGGACCCCCAAAAAATGGTGATCATCTATGGGGAACCATTTTCATACTCCAACTCTCAGTTGCTTAGTATTAATGACTGGAATGCTTGCGTGGGTTACTGTTACACTGAAACAAGATGTGTTGCTGTTCATAAGGATGATCTGGTCCCAGGATGCAAGGTTTTCAATATAGGAGAGATTATGGAGATCAAGAAACTGGGTCCTTATTCAGGGAGGCTTATGGCGGTGAAGGTAAGCATAATTTTCATGAGTAAAAACTGTTAAAAATGAACTGAGGACCTTCTGAAACCGCGGAACACTGTTTTTTGGTCATTTTGGAGCACTTTTCAAAAAAAGTGTCCGGATGGCCTAGTGGGATTTATCATGATTTTCTACCAGGAAATAAGGCTCGGGTTCAATCCCTCGAGTGGTTTTCCTTTTTTGCTTTTTGTTTTCTTTTAGAAACTGTAGTTTTGAACAGTTCTGACCAATTTTCCCCCATAAATTCGATTAATTTTCCTCATAAAACCTTAAAATCGGCTATTTAGACTCATAAATCGGACCTAAAAGTGCTAAAAATGAGCTCAGGACCCTTGGAAACCCCTAGAAACCTTTTTCTAGCGATTTCAAACAACTTTAGAAAAATTAGGAATTGCAACGACTAGTACAGTCTTTTCTACAAAACACCTTAAAATGGGCTATTTAGACTCAGAAATCGAACCTAAAAACACTATAAATGAGCTCAGGACCCTCGGAAACCCCTAGAAATTCAATTTCGAGTGATTTTGAGCATTTTTCAAAAAAAGTGTCCAAATGGCCAAGTGGGGATTTTCATGTCCTGCTACCGGGAAATAGGGGTCAAGTTCAATCCCTCCAGTGGGTTTTCTTTTTTGTTTTTTATTTTCTTCTATAATTAGCCTTCTTGGACCATTTTAAGCTACTCTCAACCCTTAGCTCCCTATTTTCAGATGATATCCAACTCAACCTGCTCCCCAAATTCCTCCGGCAATTCCATGTTCAACCGAATCCAAACCAATTCTACTTATCAAAACTACACAATCACAGAAATCGACGATATTTGGCAGTTTACCACGTCACCCTTTTTTTCTTGTCCGGACACCTTCCGACTGGTTTTCAGACCGCTTGGCTTGTGGTGTATGGGGGTAGGCTTAGCTTAGACTCCAAAAACCTTGCAAAATATCTTTTAAATAATTGTAGATCGTTCTAAAAACCAGTGCCTCCGGAATAAGCCAAGTGGAAGCGGTCGAGAAATGTGCCGCTGATTATAATGGGATTCTAAGTGGTTTTGAGACTACTGAAGAGAAGCTTTGGGTTGTCGGTAAGGGTTACTGTAGCTAATGGGTTACTGTACAAAGTTTATAGATATTACAAAAGGCTACTTAGCCTCTTCAAGCTACCCCACTCATGGTTACTGGGTAAACGGGGCCAGGAAGGCCAGCTGTATGTACCAAAACCAAATTGGAGCGGTTTGTGCTGGTTCTAAGGTTTGTAAGACTTCCGGACATCTGGGTGAACCGATTTTTTCAAAATTTAGGCATTTACCTTCACCGATCCGACTATGTCAATGACAAATGCTTATGTTTGGGGCTTAGACAGTCAACCTGATGGAATGACTAATAACTTGGGAACGAGCAATTGTATAGCTTATCGAATTAAGGATAATAATGGTTATGGAATGGATGATCGACCGTAAGTGTTAATTCTAGACTTAAAAATCGATAAATTTTTGAATTTTCAGATGTAACACGGTGGCAAACCCTGGGACAGTCTTCTACAATGGTTTTCTATGTGGATTAAGGCCTAATGAGACTTGATAGAAACATAAATAAGTTTATTCAATAAATAATACGAGTTACTAGAATTCCATGTCTTCTTCCTCTTCACAATAAGATTTCCACGCAAAAAATTGGAAAGATTTCAATTTAAGGAGATAAGAAGCGCTGTATTGATCGGTTTTGATGTCGTAGGCGTCGTCTAGCACGATTTTGCAGGTGTCGTCTCTGGAATTAATGAAAATAGGTTCCATATTCAAATTCAGGGCGACGAGAGCTTTCAAATGGGTATAATCATGGCTAGGTTTGGATTACTTTAGATTTTCGACCCGGCACATGTGCCCTATGATCCAAAAACTGAAGTTGAGCCAACCTAGTCATGATTATATTCATTTTAAAGCTCTCACCGCCCTGAATTCGAATATACACTTTCGGTAGCTTAATTTTGACTTTTGACAGCAAATTTCAATTTTTAGCCTATTTTCAGGAGTATTACTTGCTTAAAAAGGCTTATACCGTAAATACTGTAATAGAACAGCATGCTCTTCTATTGTTCGGGAGGGGTCTAGGGGTGCTGTTGTATTACAGGTGCTGTTCTATTAGAGGGTGATGTTCTATTTTTCAAGTCAACTATCCCAAGAAAAATAAATTTTTCTAAAAAAAAACTACCACTTCCAAACAACAAAAAAAAAACAAAAAGTTCAACAAAAGTCAATTAAAAATCAAGAGATGCGTCTCTGTAGTCAGCCACTTCGGCAAATCTTCGTTCTATTACGAGTTTCTTCTGGAAAATCAAAACTGCCGAGTGACACTTTTTTTTTTACTTCTCAGTGAATATTTGGGTGATGTTGTATTAGAGAGTGCTGTTCTATTAGAGGGTGCTGTTCTATTTTTCAAAAGGTGTCTAGGGGTGCTGTTATATTACAGGTGCTGTTCTATTACAGGTGCTGTTATATTACAGTTTTTACGGTAAGCCAGTCTAGGCAGCTCTGGTTTAGCTACAGTAACCGAAAACCAAAATTTCATTATTTTTCATCATTTCTTACTCATAATTCTTCATTTCCTCATTTTTCGGTTTCTCTGATCTCTTAACCCCATCCAAGTACATTTGAAGTTCTTCCTTCTCAGCTATTCTCAAAGGTCTTCTAAATTTCAAGCTAAGCCGTTTAAGATCCGCTTTCTGTCCGTTTTTCCATAACTCGAGGAATTCAATGATGTCTCTGACAACTGGACTGTATCCATGGATTTCAATGATTTGGTTGTCGAATGAGAGAAATTGTTCGGAACGGATGTCATGGGCATCGGCAATACGGACATGGGTTATTGTGTCGTTCTGAAATGAAATAGTTCAATTTGAGGGGGGAAATTAGATTGTTTGGCTTAGCCTAAATTCCTAAGCCTTTGGATTTAGGACCCAGTTACAGTACCGTTGAAAAGTTTATAGAAAAAAGTATTTTCGGTCATTTTGACCATTTTCAGGGATCTGGTGCTCGGATCTCAAGCTTCCGATCACTCTGAAAAATTTTGTGGGTATAAAACAAACCTAAATTAATAACTTTGCTTTCACAGAATTTGTTGAAAATTCCTAGTTTTTCAGCTATGCGGAGTTCCCCGGTTTTGCCCGTTTTTACATTGAAAACGTGAAAAACAGGTGTGTTTCAGAAAACGCCGAATAGCTGAAAAACTAGGGATTTTCAAAAAATTCTGTGAATGCAAAGTTGTTAATTTAGGTTTGTTTTATACCCACAAACATTTTCAGAGTGATTGGAAACTTAAGGGCCGAGCTCCAGACTCCTGAAAATGGCCAAAATGGCCGAAAAACTTTTTTCTATAAACTTTAGAACGGTACTGTAGGTCCCAGTTACCTTTTTCTAAAATTGAATCCAAATCTGATCCCAAATTCGTATTCAGCTTAGTAATAACGTTAAAATAGGTAAAATTACAATTTGGTAAATTCCAATTTCGGCTTAACCCCAGCTTATCCCGGCTTAAGCCATCCTAGTCCACCAAAATGAGTATAACCCAAAATAGGTCATGATTATACTCATTGAAAAGCTCTCAGTGAGAGGAATACGAATCTAGATTTTAATTTAGGATTAGACTACATCTAGGCTAAATCCGTATGAGCCAGAATACAATTTTAGGGTCTTAGATTTAAATTTAATTTCAGAACCAATTACAAATTCGTATATAGCACGATAATACTTTTGAAATGAGTATAATCCGGTAAAAATCCAATTTACCCTTTGATTATCTCGAGGCTTGATCTAAACTGAGCTTAATGGAAGGATTACCGTAGTTTAAAGGCGCATAGACCTTCCGAAAAATCATTTTTCATGTAAAAACCAATTTAGGCGCCAAAATGAGCCTAATCCAAAATAGGTCATGATTATACTAATTTCAAAGCTCTTGGCTAGCTAAATACAACTCTAATTTCCAATTCAAGTCAATCTTACCATGGAAATATCCCCAATTCGACTAAGCTTTCCCATATTCACTTTCTTAACCTCCTTCAAATTCTTCATCAACAAATACCAATATCCCTCGTTCATATCCTTCAAAACTGTCAATTCCTGAAGTCTTTGGAACCCTTCAGAAACACTTAAATGAGTCAAAATCTCATCTGGAGTCTTATCCGGGATCAGGATATAAACATGATTCACGAATTGTGGGAATATTTCAAAAAGTCGGTTAAGGATCGTCGCAACAGCTAATGAGACATCGTCCGTGTAGATTTCAAGGAACTCATCGGCGATTTCTCTATAAACTACAGTAGTCCATGGCTTAGATTGAAGTTCTTACCTCCCATAAAACTGATTGTCATCTATTTCAAATAACGGCTCATACCACTCATTTCTCTTCGGCTTTATATCGATTTCCATGGCTGTAATTAAACATTACACTCTAACGAAACTTAAGCTAACTTAAGCTAAGCTTACCCTGTATATGAGGCTTCTCGATATAGTCCTCCTTTAATCCAGAATATCCTTGCTCGCCAACCAGAACTTTCAGATAAACTGAATTCCTTTTTTTCTTGATAACAATGTCGGTCACCCCCATGTCAAGTCTCTTGATACGGTATTCCATTAAGTCGTCTTCAAGGGCCATGGTGAATCTGGAACGAGTAATCTTCCGATGAGCTAAGGCTAAAAACCAATTCTAATTTCTTATTAAACTCGTCAACCCCCTTTAGATAAGTGTAAACAAGTGGGCGATGCCCGCGGTTTTTTGTCCGTATGTTCGCATAAAAAAAATAATTTCTTACGTGAGAACTATTGAGGCCCCTCCACAGGCGGGGAATCAAGCTGGTTTTAAATAAAAATAAACTTACAATCTTCTCGGCTCAAAATACGGATCAAGAATTTCATGAGAACTCTCACAGTATTCGCAACTCATTTTTTTATTCCTGAAAAATTCTAGTTAGCAAAAATAAAATTAGAAAAATGGAAGAGAAGAGAATAACATTATAAATCTTGACTAGTATCCCATGGTGTCTTGGCTCCGCCCCTTATCTAGGCCACGCCCCTTTGGCAGCCAATTACTGGTCAGGCTATCTGATCTGAGGGGCTGGATTAGAATAGAAGATTCCAAAACCACAAAATTATTGAAGAAAACAAAAGAAAAAAGCCACAAAATGATTGAGCCTGGGACCTATTTCATGGCAGTTCATGGATAACTCCGCTAGGCTATCCGGCCACTTTTTTGTAAAAAAAAATCGCCAAAGCTAAAAGTTCCTTGGGGTTTTAAAGGATTCTAAGTTCATTTTTGACACTTTCTAATGAAGAAGGCCACCCTGTGACTAAGAACAGATATGAAAACGGAGATAAAAAAGGTTTTTCTTTTTCTCGCCATCAAGGTCAGCTGAACTGGGTGGTCTCTTTTTGATTTAATAGAAAAAGAGAGAAAAGGGGAGAATAAGGGGAGGGGATAGCTTTAAAGCGACTAATAAGGGAATATGAAAGAGTAGAGGAAAAGGACCTACGTCACAGGAAACCCGGGGGTCAGATGAAGACAATGCGTGCAATTGATAGAATAAAATTAATTAAGGGAGCATAAGAGATGAGGAAAATTGCATGTTTTCTGTGGGAATATATAGTGGAAAATTATTATGTTTTCATGGATAACAAGTGTCAACAATGGGGACCCTCACAAGGGGCCATCAAAAACCTTTTCCAGTAACGAGATATGGGGATCTTGCCATAGAAACTCATAAACCGATCCATCAAGTTATTATTTTTCTAGATCATCACAAAAAGATTTACCGATTGTCACCTCGTACCCTTTTATTATATGATCGTTATCCAAAAAAAGGGTGTCCCATATATAGGGTAAATAGATGCTTATCTAAACTTTTATGTGGATTTCTAGACACTGCGGTTGATGAAAAAAAATGTTAAGACTCGATGAACGAGTTTTTAAGAAGTTCCATAGCAGTTCGAAATTAACATTTATTGCAAAAAATTAAAGAAAATTAATTCCAAAGGCACTTGAGAGCCACAACCAGGATTCCAGTAGTCAAGGAAACCAATCCGGATGACTTGAACACGCCTTCCCTGAAATCCTTAGTTACAGTAGCCCATCCAAAACCATTTCAGGTTACAGTATCACATATAGCTAACCCACCAATTATTCTCATTCTGAAAATGGATACGCTTTCGGATGAGTCTCATCGCTTCCTGATTCTGATCCTGATCATTTTGATCACATTGTCTCATCCACTTGGTCAGAAAACTCAAATCCTGGGATCCAGCGTCGAAAGCCAAGGGGAGTCCAAGGACAGCCACATACCGATCTTTCATACAGATTTGGAGAGTCTCCGTTAGCTAGAATTCCAGGATTTTAAGATTTTTAGGGAAAAATTAAGAATTGGCTTACCTTGCAATCCAAATGAAAATGTGATGAGCAAATGAAATTGTAGTATCTTAAATTCAATTGTTGCTCAGTGATACCATGAAGTCCAAGAGATGGTTCCGCTGCCGACGCCTTCGAAATTGCCTTCATCGCTGGCGGAATAGCCTCCCCTGTGACGTCATGAGCAATAATCTGTCCTTGAGCGGACACTTGATCCGGAATACTAGGGGGCTCCACCGGCCCTGGAGCTGGAGCTGGCTCCGTAACATTCTCCTGGGCAGAGGCCACGTGGAAAAGGAAAAGGAAGGAAGCAAGGAGGAGAAGGTGCTTCATGATATTGAAACGAATGAATGAATAAGAAAGGGAGAAAAAAGGGGAGAAGTTTCCCATCTCGATTCCCCGGGAATATCAATTTTATGATCGTAAACCGCGGGGAAAAGCGGGGGAACATCAAAAGAGTCAAAATCGGGAGGAGATGGGAAAGGAGAAATCGGTGACTCAATGGTTTTTGATCGTTTTGGTGAATTGGGACACGTGGATGATGATACCTTATTCTAGAGGAGGAGAGAGAAAGAGAGAGCGCAGAGAAACAAAAGTCATCTCCTGCTACAGTAGTACACGTTTTTCAAACGTGAATAACTCGGGAACTAGAAGAGCTAAAAAAAAGTAATTAACTAATGAAATATAGCCCTTTTTAAGAGCAATATTTCTTTAGTTGACAACTTTTTGATAGCTTCACTCCTAACTGAGATATAGGGGTTTAAAGACGCAATCATTTGTCAGCTTCACACTTTCGAAGAGAGTGCGCCCTATTTTCAAAGGCATATAACTCGAGAACTAGAAAAGTTAGAAAAAAGTGGTTAACTAATGAAATATTTCTTGTGATAAGCGCTATAATTTGTTAGTTGACAATTTTCTCATAGCTCTTATGGCAACTGAGATATAGTGGTTTAAAGATCGGGTAAAACTGCGCAGAGACGCTCTAGCTTTCTCTGTGTCTCCCAGGAAAACTCCCATATCTCGCTTGTCTTAGGAGCTAGAAAAAAGTTGTTAATTAACAAATTGTAGCCCTTCCTTCAATAATTGTTTCACTAGTTGACAACTTTTTTGTATCTCTATTGCTAACTGAGATATAAGAATTTAAAGATGCAAAGTTTGCGCCCTTCTTTCAAAGGCGGGTAACTCGGGAATCATAAGAGCTAGAAAAAAGTTGTCAACTAACGAAATATAGCCCTTATTATGATCAACATTTCACTAGTTGACAACTTTTTTGTATCTCTATTGCTAACTGAGATATAAGGGTTTAAAGATTCAATATTTTTTCGGCGCGCCACTCTCGATGGGATTGCATCTCATTTGGAATGCGTATCTCTGAAAAGCTTAAATATCTCAGAAAAAATGGTTAACTATCAAGGCCCTTTCTATTAGCCCTAATTAAGATATTAAGCCTGAACTTGCTCCAAGGACCAGTGACCAGAGCTCGGTGACCAGAGCAAAGGTCATTCGAAAATTTGTATAAATGGATGAGGCGTTAAGAAGAATCGAACACTGTTTCCACGCGGTGAAATGGAGTGGTTCGTGAGTTTTTCCATATCTGATTATCAATTAGAATGAAGTTTTTCAGAAGCGTAATATAGTCAAACCACTCGTGAAAGAAGTCTTCGAACCCGTTGCGGAAGGAGTTGCGGACACTGTGAATGATCTCGGGGCAGGTTTTAGAGCCCTTTTCTTCCCTGGTTCACCACGACCGCCTCCGGTTAGCACGTCAACACAATCGACGTCGACGGCGACATCCACGACGTCGACAACTACAACGACGACACAAGCAACGACTACCGACGTGTCTGATGAAACTGTCATTATCACCGGCGTCGTTTTTCTTGTTATCTTGATTTGTTGTATAGCTACTTGTATCTATGTAAGTCGGAGGAGGAAGAAGAAGAAAGCTTTGGAAGCAGCTTCGATGGATTCGGATGCGGAGAAGGGAAGTGGAACATATGGGGATTCGGCTGGTGCTGATAGTGGGACAACTGCTCAAACAACTGTTACGGGGGAAACGAAGAAGGGAAAGAAAACAATGAGTGGTGATACTTCTGATGTGGGAAGTGGGACAACGACTCAAACTACTGTTACTAAGGAAGATAAGAAGAAGAAAAAGAAAAAAGGAAAGAAAACAATGACGGGATTAGATTCGACTGGTGGAAGTGGGACTGGTACTCAAACGGGGGAGTCTAAAGAGGGAAAGAAGAAGAAAAAGAAGAAGAAGAAGAAGACGGGGACCACGTGATTACTTATTTTTTTAATAAATTACTTGTTTCGTTATTTAAATGAAGATTTTTTTTTCAATGTTCGTCTTTGAATTTTCAGGTAATTTTTCCGGTGTAAAATTGATGAACTCCTAAAAGTCAAAAATAATACAGTATGCTATGACTGGAAATTTTCTAGGTTTGTTGTTACAGTACCGTCCAATAAGATACAGTACCGTTCAAAAGTTTGTAGAAAAAAGTATTTTTCAGTTGATTTTCGGCCATTTTGGCCATTTTCAAGGGTCTGGAGCTCGGATCTTAAGTTTCCGATCACTCTGAAAATGTTTGGGGCTATAAAACAAGCCTAAATTAACAACTTTGCATTCACAGAATTTTTTGAAAGTTCCTAGTTTTTTTTTAGCTATTTCCCTAGTTCTGAAGCACAGTTTTTTTTCCACGTTTTCAGTGCAAAAACGGGCCAATGCCTCAGAAACCGCCAAATAGCTGAAAAACTAGGAATTTTCAAAAAATTTTGTAAATACAAAGTTGTTAATCTAGGTTTGTTTTACACCCTCAAAATTTTTTGGAGTGATCGGAAACTTGAGAGTCGAGCTCCAGAAGCCTGAACATTGCTAAAATCAACTGAAAATACAGTATTTGTATATCTTATTGGACGGTATTGTATATGAATTTGGATTATCTAACTCTTCTACAAAGTTGTTTACTATTTTTAGCATATCTTTACCCCTATTTTGGACAATTTTCATACAATTTTATCGATTAATAAATTATTTACTTCAAATGTCATATTTACTCCAATTTGTATTAGTGTTTTGTTGTATTGCATATTTTTGAGTAGTTTAGGATTGTCATGCGCTTCAAAAAACTTGGTACCTATTTTTAGCATGGCTTAAACTATAGCTGAGAGAATTTCCAGGTAGTTTGACTGATCCAAAATGAATCAAACCCTAGAAATCTAAAATACTACTGTATGTTATGAATAGAAATTGTCAAGGTTCGTTTTTATGTGAATTCGGATTATCAAACCCTTCTACAAAGTTGTTTAGTATTTTCAGCATGTCTTAAAGCGTACTTTAAAAAATTTTCAGTCAATTCCATCGATGTAAATTAGAATAACTCCTAAAAGTCTAAACTGTTAAAGACTAACTCCATTTTTTCCAGATCCAAAAAAAAGCTCATCCCACTAACTTTTCATAGCTCGGATGCCCTTCAAAATCCCCAATTCACCCTAGCCTCGCTCTACTCCGAAGTTCGAAGTCCAAACCACCAATAACCGGAGCACAGGTCAACCATATCAGTATAAAAGGGACAATTTAGCCCCCTAAGAAAATTAATTCCACGAAAATGGCTTTCGTAGTAAGTTATCAAATTCAAACTCAACCAATCGATATGGGTTTCAGTTCGGATTCATCAAATCGGTCATCGTGGATCCGTTGATCGCTTTGGTCACTCCTCCAGCACCACCTCCACCAATTCCACCGCCAACAACTGCTCCGCCGCCAGGGACTTCGCCGGCGACACCGGCTCCACCGCCAACGACAACAGAAGCGTCGATGATGATGACCTATCTTTTCGTGATGGCTTTTGTCTTTTTTATGATGTGTTGTTCGGCAGCCGCCGGGTTCTTCTACATGAACAAGAAGAAGAATGATCAACAAGGCGGGCAAGCGGGTCCAGGTGGAAATACTGATTCGACTGATATGGAATCGGGGACTACTGGAACTTCTATGATGTCGGGGACCACTGGAACGTCGGGGACTAGTGGTGGGACGTCTGCAATGAGTTCTACTGGTGGGACTAGAACGAAAGGTGGGAAGAGGAAGAAGGGGAAGAGGACGAGAAAATCGACGGCTTCGACGATGTGATTCCTTTTGGATTACTTGTTACACAACTAATAATAAACTTGATTTGTTCCTATTTCAGAAATTTATTATTATTATTTTTTTGAAACCTGAATAGAATTGACATCAGGGCGCGGGCTCCCCCTCTCTTTATTACCCTCCGCGTCTGACCTAATTTGCGCGCGCGTGGCCATATACGGACCGTATGGCGTCCACATACATTTCCTATTTCGTCCACGCGCCGTCCGTATATCGTCCATAACGGACCCATCGCCGTTTACCTGTGTACCCGGTTACCACCTTGACCGCTGAACTGTAGAGATAGAGCAGGCAGGTTCAACTCCACTCCTCTCATTTCATTTTTGCTTTTCCCTCGCATCATTTTTATTCATTCTAAAAGTATCAGGAGCACAAACTCCTCGACTCTAACCAACAATTTCCCAAGCCCTATAATTTGCTTCCTCAAGAAAGAAAACAATTTCAGCTTCAGCTCTCCTCGAGACAATTTCCAAAACGATGCCAATTTTCGTCAACTTTCCCTAGCTTTTCTTTCAAATCCCATGACTCCTTTTCCAAAATCCGATTGTGCCAATTATCTCTTCTTTTTCGTTTTTTTTTGTTTTTCTGGGACTTTTGTTTTATTGCTCAGGCCTAGAAACCTAGGCCACGGCCATCTAGTTTAGATGCAAATTCCTTGCCAAATCTCGTTTCCCTTGGCTTGCTCGCCCTAAAAACGAAAAAAAAAATGAAGTGGATCTGCACTTTTTTTTATTTTCTTGTCGTCTTCTCTTCCCCTTTTTTGGCCTTTTTTAATGTCAGCTGGCCCTTCTTCTTCACTCATTGTTCCCCAAGGGGAATGAACATTTTTGATGGATAGCATTGGATTTCGAAAGCGAGGAAATTCTAGAAAAAACATACGTCTCACTAGGGAGGTTTTTTGGGAAAGTGGTTCGGAATTTTCTGGAAATTGGTGGGATTATAAAAAACGGGTTTTCTAATGTCCCCACAAAATTTGAAGGGTTAAGACCTAGAAATAAGCGAAAATTTTAATTACTAACTTTTAGCATTACCTGATCCACTTACCAGCTCACCCTCTCTCTAATCACCACCCTGCCGGTAGTCGTCGATAGCGCGCGGATGGTCGAGTGGTTAACGTGTTTCATTGTCAATCTGAAGCATTTTGGTTCAACCCCACACCTTCCCATTTCCTTTTTTTTCTTTTTTTGCTTTCCCCAAAAACCCCCTACAGTACCGCCGGTGTTCTCTGTCCCTTGCTAAACCCAATAGTATCAATTTCCAGTTTGACGTCACAAAATGTGTGAAACCTTGGGATTCGATATCCCCCCTATACCATAGATGACGTTTGGAAGGGGAAAAGAAAAGGAAGTGAAATTCTTTTTTTAAAGAAAAAAAAGAAGAGAAAAGGATGGGCTGTCCCTAGACATCCGGGTCACATCATCCGAAAAAGATTTTTTTTTCTGGGGGAAGAAAAAAAACTGAAGAAAATATATGAGTCACGTCCCATTCGGGACTGAGCAATAGATTTTTAAAGCGGGAGCAATAAGTCGAAGGGATAGCTACAGTAACCCGATCCGAGATAGTTTCACTAAAACTACCGTAATCCGATCTTGGATCCAGTACCCACCTACCGTACCCCTTCTTTAAAGGCGCATCCCCAAAACCACGAGATTTCCCAAAAGAGCCAAAAAACCAAATTTTGTTGTATCCAAACGTATAATTTAGTTCTCCGTCTTCTTCTTTTTTCTTCTTTCACCACTTCAATTTTTGGCGTTTCTCACGCGGTTCGCTTTTTTTGTGTTGGTTCCTTGTTCGTGGGCTTGAATTGAAAATTGAAGTGAGTCATACGGTAGTCAGAAGAAAAGTAGTTAGGCCAGGGAAAAGTTAGGCCATGGGAAGCTAGGTAATATCTAGCTAATGCAGGTAGAGAAACCTAGGCCATAAGAAGTTGAGCTAGAGAATCCTAGGCCACATCCAGCTACGCCAGGGAAACCTAGTCTAAGGAAACCAAGACCAAGGAAAGCTAGGCCATGGGTTCCTCGTCCATGAGTACTTAGGCCATGGAAAGTTAGGCCTAAGCCATGTCATCCGAACACCTTCTCCTTCCCAATTCCACCCCCTTTCCCTTCATTTTTTCCAAAAAATGACGTCTCTCCGGTTGCCCTTAGCATCATCTTCTCCCCTTTATTCTCCCCCACACACACACATATCCATTCCCCCCAAACCGCTCATATTGTCTTCTTCTTTTCTTCTTCTTCTTCTTCAAAATTTTTTCAAAAAAAAAGAAGAAGAAGAAAAATAAAAGAAGACGTCAAAGCAGATGTGAGAGGAAGCGAGAGCCGCCAGAATTTGATTTCGCCTCCGCCTTTCCTCCTTTCCAAGGCCACGCCCACTTTTTTCTTTTCCTTTCCACAAAAGTTTTTTGTGTTGAAGGAGAAGAGATGCTCCCATACAACTCCCCTAGGAGATTCCTCCGAAGCAATACACTCTTCCCCGTTGTTTTTTGTCTTTTTTCACGGAGGAGACGGATTTTGAGGAGGGGATGGGGAGGTAGGCTTAGCTAGGCTTGCTCAGTTAAGCTAGGCTAGCTAATAGTCTAGTAGTGATAGCTGAATCATTCTAAGGTTGTTAGTAAGGTACCTAGATAGTTGTTAAGGTAGTTAAGCTAGATATAGGGAAGTTAGGCCAAATCTAGGTGGCCTAGGCCACGGCTAGAATAGCTAGGCCATAGTTGAGGGAGCTAGATGGTCCTAAAATACTTAATTAGTAATGAAAAACAAGGTAACAAAGTTATTCTAAAAATCTAGATTTTAACCCTGACTTCCTATTTTTCGGGCATATATCTTCCTGTTACAGTAGCGCACCGTAAAGACGATATATCTCAGCTCGTGTTATAGCTATAAAAAAGTTGTTAACTAAAGAAATATAGCCCTTATCAAGTGCTACATTTCATTAATTGACTACTTTTTGATAGCTATTTTAGGAATCGAGATATAGCGCTTTGAAATTATGCCAAAAAAAGAAACCACTTTTTTTTACATTTTTAGTTGGAAATTTCAAACTCATATATCTCAGCTCCTGTTGTAGTTATTAAAAAGTTGTTAACTAACAAAATATAGTCCTTATTATGAGCAATATTTCATTAGTTGATACTTTTTCTCTATCTCTAACGAGAGCCGAGATATAGTGCTTTGAAGTTATGCCAAAAAAACAAAAATGGTATTTTCACATTTTTAGTTGAAAATTTGAAATTCATATATCTCGGTTGTGGTAAAAGCTGTCAAAAAATGGTCAACTAATAAAATATACCCCTTAATACAAGCTACATTTCAATAGTTAACAGCTTTTTGCTATCTATAACAGGAGCCGAGATACACTAGCTCAAAAAGCTAGCACCTAGCTTCTCTTCATAATTTCTCAGATTCCCAGGACTACGTGAGTTTCCTCTCGTTTCAATTACTTCTTTCTCTCCCCCTCATCTTCTGTTTTTGTTCTTCTTCTTAAAAGAGAAAAAAGAATATATGCTCCTTGGCTGAGTGTGTGTGAAAAGTGACCCAACACCACTAATTTTCTTCTTCCTCTTCTTCTTCCCACACCTACTCTCCACACTCAATGACAACATTCTTGTTTTTTTTTGTCTTAAAAATTAAAATTGATTGATTTAGGTAATTTAAGCCTGGAATTTCAGATTAGACTTATTTGGGGCTAGTATAACCTATTTTGAAGCTTAGTAAGCCGTTGGAACCCTTTTTTAGCCCTTTTAAAAGGCCTTAGCTAGGCTTAGATTTGCCCACCCCAAATAACTTCCAACTTCCCCAATCCTTGTAGCCGAGGTGCCCCTCTAATTCAGTGATCAATGGCCGCTAGACCACTGAAAAACCGAGGGATGGGTAGAGATTAGGTTAGCGACGTAAATGAGTATTTTTAGAAAAAATGTGTTTTTTTTTTCGATTAAATAAGATGGAAGAGGGGGAGCTAGGCCAACAATAGCTATAGCATGAAAAGCTAGACTATAGAAAGTTAAGGCAAATATAGCTAGGCCATGATAACCTAGGCCACAGTTAGCTGATCTTAAAAATTCTAGGCCACGAAATCCTAGGCCACCCAAAACTAGGCCATCCCTAAAACCTAGACCCCCTATCCTAAATAATGACGTATAGCTATGCCACCCCCTCAAAAAAAGATTCCCCTTATCAAAAATTCAAATCTCACTCCCTCTCATGCTTCTTTTTTCAACCTTATTTGTGAACTTTCTCTCTCTCTCTCTCCCTCTCTCTCTCTCTCTCTCTCCCTCTCTCTCTCTCTCTCTCTCTCTCTCTCTCTCTCTCTCTCTCTCTCTCTCTCTCTCTCTCTCTCTCTCTCTCTCTCGTCTATTTTCTCCCTCACCACAAAATGTAGTCCTTTCCGAAAGTTCATCGATAGACTCACTTTTCTTGGGAATCCCACGTCATTTTGTGTATCCCTTTGGTGAGGCTAAGTAAAGCCTGTAGTTTGTAGTCTAAGCCTCACCAAATTGTGAACGGCTTGCTGTGAGTTTGGTGAGGCTAGGCTAGCATTGTAGTTTGTGCGCGCTTAGCCTCACATAACATCGGGGGAGCTAGCGGTAGGGTTTGGTGAGGTCAGTGTAGTTTGTAGTCTAAGCCTCACCAAACCTTCAAACGACCTGGTCGTTTGGTGAGGCTAACGTTTTTGTAGTTTATAGTCTAAGCCTCACCAAAACAAACCATTTTCAGCTTTTAAAAAATCTTAAAAATTCCATTTCTTGGCCTCCCCAAAAAAACATGGAAACTGGAGAGAAGGTCGTGGGAATATCATTTTTTGATGAAATCCGATTCCCCTTTTTTTGCTATTCCTTGAAAAGAGCAGTCTCTCACATACATCAAGAAGAGGGAGAAGATGAGAGAGAAAGAGAGAATAGGACACTAATTGAATACGTGTTTTTTTTTGGGATTCATTTTTGCTTCTTTTTCTTTTTCTTTTTCTCTTTTTTATGATGAGCATCGATTTTGGGTTTTGAGGCACTTTTTGATCTTCTGACCCCTTTCAAAATGGAAAATTCTCGTTTTAATAGGTAACCCACTGGGCAAATTGAAATTACGTCAAAAAAGCCTCTAACCATCTGTTCTCGTCGTCGTCAAACATGTGTCACGAGCCCCCCTCTGTTCAAGCTTTACTTAACTTAACTGTGTCTCTTTTTCACACACAACACGGTGAAAATTCCAAAAGCAAACAAGAATTTTTGTTCAATGAAGGGTTTTCGAAACTCTATTTTTTTGGGTTTTTTAAGACTGGAAATCTATTGGGAATGCTTTTTGAGAAAAGCAAAAAGGATTTTTCGAAAAATTTAGCCTAAAAATATTGAACCAGTGAGCCTTTGAACAAAAAGCGAGCGCGTTCCCAGGTAGGCCACCCGGGCATCAGTTGTCGTAGTCGACGAGGCCCTAGATCTGGTCGGCGCTATCTTCCCTGCTTAATGACTATTTTTCTGACTAATTTTTTAAAAAATGACTATTTTTCTTCTTTCAACCTATAATTTCCTTCTTTTCCTTTGATTTCTGACCATTTTTTTCATCAAAATTCTAAGTTATTCTGACTCATGGAATTTGAATAAAAAATAAGGGGGTGTAGACGAGGACGACTACAAAATCTTGTTTTTCTCTATCTCAGCTATATAAAATTTATGATTTGAACACTCAAAAATCGGTTTAAAATGAGTTTATAAGCCTTTTAAAACTACAAGTTTCGTTAGAAATCTGATATTCAATATAGTTCATAAGCCTGGTGATATCGACTGGAAATCCATGGTTTCCAGGCTTAAAATGGCTGAAAAATTTAGAATTTTGAATGAAAAAATTCTTAGGGACCATTAATTTATAGTTTGGCTTAATTTTTTTGAAAAATGTTTTTTTGAAAATTTTCAAAAAATGTTTTTTTTTTTTCAATTTTTTCCCCATCCTTAGCATTCCATCTTCCCCAAAAAACCCCGAAAAAAGTTCGCCAAAAAGTCATCTCTTTCAGAATTATTCATTCAAAAAAACCTCAGCTTTCTAAGCCTCCGAAAAAGGAGGCGAGAGAGTGTGAGAAACGAGGAGACGCAGAGAAATCGTCTCTGCTTTTTGGTGCTTTTTTAAAGGGATACTGGAGAGAAAGAAGGAACTGGGAAGAGGGATTTATAGGATTTTAAGATTATATTTTTTTGACTGAAAAAATAGGTTTTTGAAATCTTTTTTTTTGTGTATTTTAGCATGAAAAATGGCCTAGAATTACCTTAAATGGCCTGACTTTTTCAAAAAATTCAATTCCAAAAAACATTGTTTTTTGAAAATTTTAAATTCCCGCGTGATCATACCCTAATTTTTTTTTAAATTTTTCCTTTTTTGAATCCCAGAAATCCCCAATTTCAATTCTCGATTTTTCTCAACTAACCCTCTCTACTAACATCTCTACTAACCCCTCTAATAAAAGGTCAGTTATCTCCATGGCCTAACTTTCCCCGGTCTAGCTTCCTCTTCCAGTATGTCTCTCTTGTTTGTCCGGATGTCCTTTAGTTACAAATTTCATCTGAATTTCTCCAGGATCATGACGTCATCGGCCTCTCCGAACAACGGTGTGAAGCTTATCATTTTCGATAAGGATGGAACTCTTTTGGATTTTAATAAAATGTGGATGCCGTATGCTATGACTACAGTAAGATTGTGAGTTTTTTTGTGGGAAGGGCTAAGTTAAGTTAGAACGGGTTTGGAGAGGCTAAGACTACAAACTACAAAATTGTCTCACCAAGATTAAAAGCAGTGTGATGAGGCTAAGACTACAAAGTACAAGATCAGGTTAGCCTCACCAAAAGCGCCGCCTCATACTTGGGGTACTAAACGCTTGGTGAGGCTTAGACTACAAACTACACCTCTCTCTTAGCCTCACCAAACGCGCCGCCTCATACTTGGGGTACTAAACGCTTGGTGAGGCTTAGACTACAAACTACACATCTCCCTTAGCCTCACCAAAACCTCATTATTTCCAGATTGGAAGCGGCCACAAATCTCCGCGTCGGACCGGCAATCTACAAAACTTTGGGTGTGGATCCAGTTGCTGGAAAGGTAACCAAAAACCACTGTTTTCTCCTGAATGGGTCCCTGGGGAAATCCCATCAATCTTGCTAGCTTCCAAAGAAAAAATGATGTAATTTTTTTGTTTCAAAAAAAAAAAGAGGTTTCAGGTTTCAATGGGAGCACTTGCTGAGAAGACGTTGACCGGAATTCGGGAGGACATCTCGTTGACTCTTCAGGTATACAGACCACAAACTACAAAAATGGGTTAAGCAACTTCAAAATTATCGAAAAATGTTCAAAATTATCGAAAAATGTGAAAAAGAGTTTTGGTGAGGCTAAGACTACAAACTACAAAGCTTCCTTAGCCTCAATAAACAGAGGAACGTTTTTAGACTTGTTATGAATTTGGTGAGGCTAACTGACTACAAACTACAAGATTGCCTAGCCTCACCAAACCATAAAATTATCAAAAAATGGGCAAAAGAGGTTTGGTGAGGCTTAGACTACAAACTACAAACCTTCCTTAACCTCACCAAAAACAGGGTAAGGGTTCCTGGTATTCTGGTGAGGCTTACACTACAACCTACACGGATTCCTTAACCTCACCAAACCCGACAGCTAGCCCTCTAGACTACTTGATGAGGCTAAGAGACTACAAACTAAAAAATTGCAGACATTCGGAATAGCACAAGTCGAAGCAGACGCCATCGCCCATGGATGTGTCCTAGAAGCATCGCCAGGAGAAATGTGGCCAGTCTGTGATATGCCCGCACTTTTCAACACTCTGAAATCCATGGGAATCAAGATTGCTGTTTGTACGGCTGACTCGAGGTTAGTAGAGGGACTAACTTTTTTTGGATGGCCTAGTTTTTTTTTTCATGACCTAACTTTTTCAACTCATGGCCTAGCTTTTCAAACTCATGGCCTAGCTTTTCCAACTCATGGCCTAATTTTCTATTTCAGAACGGCCACCATCGATCAAATGAACAAGATGAATGTGGTCCACCTGATTGACGTGATCATCTGCGGAAATGATGTTGGCATCGTGCCAAAACCATCGCCACACTGCGCCATCCAAATTTGCAAACGATTGAATGTCGAGTTGAAGGTAAGTGCGCTCCAGTGAGAAGTGGCTTGGCGGGAATTCAATTTTTTTTTTGAAAACCTAGTTTAGCGCTTTTTAATTTTTTTTTTGAAACTATCGATTTGGTGGGAATTCAAATTTTTTCTGAAAACAGAATTTTTTTTAATTTTGCGAAAAGTATCAATAGAGCGCATTTTCCAGGAGACTCTTATGGTGGGCGATACGATTGCCGACTTGAAAATGGGCAAAGTGGCGGGGCTACGGGCCAGTGTGGCTGTGATGACTGGGGTGGGAACACGCGAAACGTTGGCACAGTATTCGGATTATTTCGTGAGTTTTTTTTTGAAAGGGGTGGTCTGGCGGGAATTCAAAATTTTCAAGAAACTTTTTTTTGAAAAATTAGGTATGGAAATGCGCTCTACTGGACTTTTATCGAAAATAGTGAAAATGCGCTCTACTGTACTTTTGGCGCCGAAATAAAGTTTCTCTGATCTACTTGAAAAAGTTGATTTTTGTAAGCTCAGAAAGTGCGCTCTACTGGACTAAAAATGATTTTATCGCGAAATTCATTATTTTCGATTTTTGTATGCAATCGCGCCCTACTAGACTTTCGATCTACTGTCAAATTCAAACGTTTTGACTTACCCTATGCAATCGCGCCCTACTGTACTCTTGGCGCCATCTCATTATTTTTTTACAGTTGGAAGACATCAGTGAACTCCCCCATCTAATCACAAAAACGATGACGGAGGATACGAAACGCGGATGAGCAACCTAATCCCTTCTCAAATAAAATGAGCAATGTTTTTCCTTGGCTTTGGTTCACTTTGTAAATAGTTTTTGTCTGTCTTCTCTAATTCTCTCTCACTCTCTCTCTCCCTTTTTTCTTCAATTTATTGATCCATTTGATCTCATCGATTCAGTCGGATCTCTTCTTTTTTCTTTCCAATTTTTTTTTGGAAAAAACTTTGAAATGAGCAATAATTCTGTGTAGTCGTGTGTGTCTGAACTCTCTGAAAAAAACCTGTAGAAATTCTAAAAATAAAAATATTTTTATCATTTCAAAAATATGGAGCAGTAAAGTCTGGGCGGAGGAGTTTTAAAACCGGTATTGTGGGTGGGAATTTAAATTAATGAAAAATATTTTTTTATTTATTGTAAAACTTCTTGTTGATGTATTGAATCGATTTCTGCACATCCAGGACGACCATTCCGATGAGGGTGTAGGTGGGTTCGTCGACAGAGTCGGCTTTCAGGAGATCCTAGAAAAATAGGGTTGGTGAGGCTTTGAATACAAACTACATGATCTCCTTAGCCTCACCAAAAACCTGAATCAATCTTAAATGGACTAAAATAGTTTGGTGAGGCTTAGACTACAAACTACAAAATTGCCTCACCGAAATCAAAACCTGTTTTTTTTTTGCCTTTGGTGAGGCTAAACAAAAGTTGTAGTTTGTAGTCTACGCCTCACCAAAAGCCTCACTGATTATTCGAGTTTGGTGAGGCTGAGACTACAAAGTACAATCCTAGGTTAGCCTCACCAAAACCTCAATTTATTGGAAAATGAGGAAAAACTAAAAAAATCGTTTTAGTGAGGCTAAGACTACAAACTACACTATTTAACTCACTTGAAAATGCAACATGGCATTGCCGACCGGGTTTTTTCCATCCACCAAAACCAACGAAAAAACACCTCTCTCATCAGTTGACGCAATTTCAACACTCAATTTGGAGATTCTTTTTGGTGTCTGATATCCGGCAATCTCTTTGATTACCCCTTTTCGGAATAGTTTCTCCGCTGAACTTTTGTAGCTCTTAATCTGGTCGAGTGAGGCACGTTCTTTTTGGATTTTTCCGGCTTCTTTGGTGTTGGGGCGGAACGAGAGACGTCGGGAGGTTCGGGAGAGGTTCTGGAAGATCAAGGATATTTGGTGGCGGGTCGAAAACGGGCGGGACTATAACTCCCTTTAAAATCGATATTTTTGGACGATCAAGGAATGAAAATGATAGCTCTTGATGAGATCTATATGATGGACTAGTTTTCCGAAAAGTTGGATTAGTTTGAACAGAGTTAAGCAGCTTACAGTAGCCTAATCAGCATTTTTAGACTTTTTTTTGTACCTGATTATGGTAAGCCGGCTAACTCTGTCCAAACTGAACCAATATCTTCGAAACCTAGTCCATTAAATAGATCTCATCAAAAGCTATCATTTTCACTCCTAGATCGTCTAAAAATATCGATTTGAAAGGGAGTTATGACCCGGCCCGTTTTCGGCCCGTTTCATCCCACCCACGCCAAAAGTACCTGCAGGCAAGTATCCAAATATTCCTCATATCTAGCAAACTTCTCATTGAGCTCTTCTCTCTGCTCCACCAACTTTCTTCTCGTCGCCGCAATACTCTTTTTCTGTTCTTGCCTCTCCCTTTGACGCCGTTCATGAAGCCTTATATCATTAGCAATATCTGTTACGATAGATTGATACGCATCCGAATGACTAGTCCTTCCATCCTCTTCCAGCTGTTCTAAATCATTTTTGAGCTCTGTTTGAATCGTTTTGAGCTCCGGGGTGACCTAAAAATCCAAATTTAGATACCATACAGCCACTAATTACCTTTTCGTCTAATCAGATATATCTCGGTTCACATTCAGAATTTTGAAAAGTTGTCAACAAGTGAATTGCTCAACATAAAACGAGCTACATTTTGTTAGTTGACCACTTTTTCCTAGCTATTTCAGTTCTCGAGTTACGCGCGTTTGAAGAAACCAGCCTGCAGCAAATATAGTACATCTTCAAACTTTCATAACTCCGTTCTTTTAATAGGTATCATTCTTATATATAAAACGCAAGTGGACTCTGCACGTTTGTTTGTAATTCCGCAAATCTGGGAGAAAGAGAAAGAAATTCCAATTGATTTTGCCACAAGCAAAACTCGAACCACCGTCGTTTGTGTGGCACACAGACACGCAACCGAGGAGGCCACGGGAAACAGTTTGGTGTTGTTGGTAAAGGAGATGAAATACACGTGAATTGGAAGCGTCATAATTTTTTCCCACGTTTCCCGTACATCAAGATAGAAATTTTCATTTTTTAGATCATAAGTCTATTCAAAAATTGACAAAAAAAAGCACATTTTAAAAAATTAACTTAAACCGAACTTGGAAAATTTCGGGCCGGCCCGCGTGCTGCCCGGACTGCGCCCGGCTCACGGGCCGGGCCGGGCAGATGAAAAATTCCTCCTGCCCAGCCCGGCCCGGTCAACCCGGTCGCTTCTCATTATCAAATTTTGATATATCAGAATTAGAATTTCCGCCAGTGAATTGGTTTGGACAAAAGAAGAAGTTCTGACAAACACATTTCCAATACACCCGAGCCAAACTGATTGCTTTTAATGTCTAAATACCCCATCCAAAGTTCAACATTTTGTAGTTTTGTCTTTAACCTGCTTCTTCCGGGCAGATTCGGGCTGTCCGGGCTGCCCGCGGGCCGGGCAGGCGAAAATTGGACAATCTGCCCGGCCCAGCCCGGCCCGCCCAGGCCGTTCCAAGTATGACTTAAGATTTTTTGACTAAGACCGCTTTTTTTTCGTTTTGTTATAATTTTTTGGAAATTAATGGAAATGGAGGATAAAAAGTGAGTAAGTTACTGTAAGACGATCAACTTCTGAACTTCTTAATCCATATTTTTAAAAAGAAAGTGAACCATGTGAGGATGCTCTACTTCTTCCAAGAATCTCCAAAACGAACCAGAATCATCTTATGGACGAGTTCGAGAAGGCGGAAGCTCGAAGAGCTAAGGACCGAGGAAGAAAAAGGCAAAAAAGTAAACAGAGACAGACGTCGATTGGTGGAAGCATTGCGAAGACGTCAAGGGGAAGAAGATATGACAGAAGAAAAGCTTCTCAAAAGAAAGAAAGAAGCATATCGTATCCGTGAAATGAGAGAAAATGAGTCAGGCGAACAAACCATTTTTGGATGGAGCAAAGATGTTGAAAGATGGAACTCTAATTTTCAGAAAATGGCAGAACAAGAAAAAGAAGCTCGACTGAAATGAAGAGCAGAGAGAAGAGTGCTTTTGGATGCACGAAAAGCTCAACAGGTGATGCTCGCCGGAATCAGGAATTCGTGCAAGTTCAAAACCGAATGGATGGCGATGAGAAGTAAATTACAGTAATCCGAATTTCAGATATTCTACTCACTAGATGAAATAATGTATGGATGATCGCAACACGAAAGTGATCACTCCAGAATTTCTTCATTCGATCCTGACATCTTCTCTCCCTCCACACAAGTTGAAGTTAAAAATAGGATCCGTTGTCATGCTTTTCCGAAACTTAGATGTCACCTCAGGACTATGCAATGGAACAAGGCTTACTATCCTGGAAATGGGAAGAAGAACATTGAAGCGCAAGTTCTCGATTGGAAGTCATAAAGAAGAAACAGTGTTAATACCAAGAATCGCATGTTACGACGACAAAAATTTGGCTTCCAAGCTCTGGCGAACCCAGTTCCCGGTTCGTTTGGCATTTGCAATGTCCATAAACAAGTCACAAGGACAGTCGTTTTCGAGGATTGGCCTGTGGTTCACGGAAGGACTTTTTGTGAAGTCGACTCAACCAGCTCTTCTCAATGTCGTTTATTAAGAAGTATCTTAGATATTGTATTTTTTAATTGGACTCTAATAAAGTTGTTGTTTTATAATGAATCGAAATTTCGAATACTTGACTATTATTTTTTTTGTGACTTAGTTCAGGAGAAAGCCGGAGGCCAAGTCTAAAGGGGCGGCGGAGCCGCCTGCTTTAGACTTGTCAAAAAATAATCAACTAACAAAATGTAGTCCTTAAAATTACTCACATTTCATTAGTTGACCATTTTCTACATAACTCATTGCAAACCAAGATAAACCCCTTCAAAGTCAGGCTTACCTTTTCCTGCGCTATCAACTGCTTTACATTGGTACCCTCCACTCCTTCTAACAACAGCTCCACGACTTGTTTCTTAGCGCGGGTGAACAGATGAGCTTGGGTGCCATCAGGCAACATTTCATTAGGGGATGGATGCAATTGAAGCATAACCACCCCATCAGAAGTCGCCACGTCATCAATAGAGTCAATGAGATGGATGAGTTGATCTTCTGTTCCTTCGGAGATATCTCTTTTATGTTTTCTTAGACACTCGATTACAGTTTGGAGGTGTTTATCGATTAGAGATAGTGTTGGTTTATGGAACGGATCGAATTGGGTAAACTCGTTCATCGAGTAAACCTCATCCAACGCCACATTCCTCACGTTTCGATTTATGTAGTCACTAAATAAAAAAATTAAAAATTAGAATTAAAAATTGTACTCCTCTCGGACAAGAGCTAATCCCAAACTCACATAAACTTTTTATGAATATTATGAACATTCGCATTCAACAACGATAAAAACCACATTTTATTGGCGTATCCCTTATTCGCCACAGCGTTCTCGGTGAAACTGATGATGGCTTCAAGGCGGTGGGTGGCGTCGTCGGTGATGGATTTGCCAAGAGCGCGGAAGAGACTTCGAGGCGAGGTTAGGTGATGGCTGACGAAAACCTGGAAAGGTGTAGTTTGTAGTTTTTGTTTTAAGCTTCAAAAAAAGAATTTTGAAAATTGGTCAGTTTGGTGAGGCTAAGAAAACTTGTAGTTTTTGTAGTCTAAGCCTCACCAAAACATTTATTTTTGGCATTTTCTTTGTATTCAGGTTTTGGTGAGGCTAAGAGGCTTTGTAGTTTTTGTAGTCTTAGCCTCACCAATTTCGTTGAAACAGCAGGGAGAGGTTTGGTGAGGCTTAGACTACAAACTACATATTTTTCTTAGCCTCACCAATAAAACCAAAGCTCGGTCACCACTTTTGGTGAGGCTAGGAAAAGTTGTTGTTTTTGTAGTCTTAGCCTCACCAAAGCTTGTTTTGACTGTTTATGGGCTCTAAAGTTTTGGTGAGGCTTAGACTACAAACTACAATTTTTGCTTAGCCTCACCAAAACATTTTCATCGAATGGGGCACTTTTGGTGAGGCTAATTCATTTTTGTAGTTTGTAGTCTTAGCCTCACTGAGCTCAAAAAATCAGTAAGGCTTTTGTTGAGGCTTAGACTACAAACTACAATTTTTTCTTAGCCTCACTAAAATAATTTCACCGGCGGCTGAACTTTTGTTGAGGCTAAATCAGGTTTGTAGTTTGTAGTCTTAGCCTCACCAATTTCGTTGAAACCGTAGAGAGAGGTTTGGTGAGGCTGAGACTACAAACTACAACTTCAGCTTAGCCTCACCAAAACCAAAATCTGGTTTCTAGCGAATTTTAACAATTTAAACAAAATTTTAAGACTAAAACCTACCTTAAACGCAAACATTGACACAGTCTGATCAATCTGCATAGCCGTGGCAGCTGGGAACTGATGACGAAGAGCAGTTTCCAAGTATGACGTCATATAGACACAACTCTTGGGCAATTTGAAATTCTCAAAAATCGCATCCATAAACCGCTCGCTCCACTTGGCCAAAAACGATATAGAATCGCTTAGAATATGGGATACGGTAGTGTCTTGAAGTGCTTTTTCAACAGATTCCACACTTCTCCCATACAAATTCTGATATAAATCCATTGGGCTTAGATGAAACGTTTTGACACGGGATTCTTCGTCAATGAAGTTAGTGAGCTCTTCGATTATCGATTGACATGGATCCGAGAGAATATTATCGAAAGTGGAGAGTTTGACAGTGTCCGCTGTGGCTTGCATGAAATAATTCGAGTGGAAATCTTCGATGAGCCGCAGTTGAGCAATATTTCTGCCGAGGAGTTCGCAGAGAAGTCGGACCAACAGGAATTGTTCTCTGTTATCACTGAGGAACCCGAATATTGGGGAAACCACGTCGGTCATGAATTCGATGCGGTTTTCTCGGAGGTCTGAAAAAAATTTGAAAAAATAAAATTATTTTTAGTCCCGGGGACCTAGCTAGTTGGATTCAGCTCGACGAGCCCGTCAAAATGAGTATAATCATGAATAGGTTTGCTCCATTTTGAAAAATTCTACAAAAACTACAGTAATCCTGGTTAAAGGCGCATATCAAACTCCAAAAATCAAAATCGAGCAAACCTAGTCATGATTATACTCATTTGAAAGCTCTCGACGAGCTGAACACTATTCCAGACTTAGTTTTTAGTTGAAGGTCGAAAATATTTTTTGGTCCGGAATTCTGTGCGGTCAATTTTAAGCCTTGAAACCTTTATATTCGAATTCAGCTCGCCGAGCCGGTCAAAATGAGTATAATCATGAATAGGTTTGCTCCATTTTGAAAAAATCCACAAAAACTACAGTAATCCAGGTTTAAAGGCGCATGGTTCATCTCAAAGTTCAAATTTGAGCTAACCTAGTCAATATTATACTCATTCGAAAGCTCTAGACGAGCTGATCATGAATCTAAACTTAGTTTTGAGTTTAGGCTTAATTTAGGCCCCGCCCCCTTGAGAAAAATGAGGCAAAACCAAAATAGGTCAATATTATACTCATTTTGAAGCTTAAGATACTCACTTTCAATCAAATTGGCCAAATAATTCGGTTTCGTCTGCAAATAATACAAAAGTTGCTCCAACGACTCCACCGACGATTTCTCCCTTTGTTTCTTATTCGAATTCTCGGATTCCGCTGCGAAATCCTCTGCCGACACCACAGTTTTATCACGATGAGCAATTACTTCCTTTAAAAATTCAGGCTACAAACTACACAATTCCAGGTAAGGCTTACCTGCAAATTGAGTCGATTTTTGATGAGGAGTCCGATTTTTTCATCCATTTCTTGTAAATTTTTGTCTAATTGACGATTGGAAGCCATTAGTCGGGAGACCTCGGTTTTGGACTCAGCCACTTCTAGGTCATCCGAAAAATCGACTTCTCCACGTGGCAATTGGTTAACGAATTTGCGGACCAGGGAGAGAGAGGGGGTGGTGGTGGTCTCTGAAATAAAAATATGGTGAGGCTAAGGAAATAGTGTAGTTTGTAGTCTGAGCCTCACTAAACAACCTCGGAGCTAAGTTCAAGGGTTTGGTGAGGCTAAGCCGAAAATGTAGTTTCTAGTCTTAATCTCACCAAAGATCCGCCCGACTTTTTTAAAGATTCAGGGTTTGATGAGGCTTAGCTATTTTTGTAGTTTGTAGTCTAAACCTCACCAAACACATTCAAACTCAAAAGGAGGTTTTGGTGAGGCTAAGCCAGAATTTGTAGTTTGTAGGCTTAGTCTCACCGAATCTCAATCTGTCTTTTTGAAAAATTCAGGTTTTGGTGAGGCTAAGCTAGGCTTGTAGTTTGTAGCCTAAGCCTCACCAAGACCCCTTTTTGAAAAATCAAGGTTTTGGTGAGGCTAAGGAAATAGTGTAGTTTGTAGTCTAAGCCTCCCCAAAAACTAAAAACTCACTCAACAATTCCAAATCCTTCCTATTCCGATAAACCTTATAATGCGACTGAATCTTCATCGCCGCCTCATCCTGCTCCTTTTTAAGCTCCGCCTCCTTCGCCGCCTTCTTCTTCCCCAAATATTTTCTCAACGCATTCTGTGATTTGACGATTTCTTGCTCTTTTTCTTTGTAATAATCATCGAAATGTTTGTTTTCCGATGTGATCAATGGGAGGAGAGATGGTCCCCATCTCAAAAAAGTCGGGTGAAGTGGGGATTTCGGGGAGGTGGAATGGGGGTCCTCGGAGGGTCCAGTGTAGACATAAATGGTCCCTAGGGGGAATTCATGGTCCAACCAGCCTTCTGGAGGGGTTCCGAGGGACTGTAACTCATCAAAAAGCTTCTTAGAATACCAATGAATCAACTCCTCCCTGAATTCTGGCTTAGACTTCAATGCCCGGGATTTCAGTGCCTTCTGAATCTCTCTTTCCGATCCTCTAGCCTTGTTAATCCTGACTACAGTATCCGCCAACTCCAATGCTTCCTTCACTTCTTCATTAGTCTCCTTCACCATTTTCTGGACTTCCTCTAGACTTCCTGGCTTCTTCTGACTCAATCTCTTCGAATAGAACTCCAGGTTTTGTTCCACATAGAATTCCAATGATATTGTCTTCAGAATCTGCTCCACCGACTCAGAATCCTCTCTTTGGACAGCTCCATTTAGCTCCAAAATCTGACGACGCTCCGGGGAGATGCTAGAATACTCTCGGACAATTTCAGCGAGTTGCTCTTGGAGCAAAAAGCCTTCTGGAACTTGCTCATACTCTTTTTTGAGTCTGGTAGAATATAGTCTAGCATTTTGCTTCTCCAAGTCATCTTGAAGATCCAGATGTGGATTCTGAAGGGATTTCAAGACGTCTTCCGATGAGCCGTGCTCTACTGCTATCTTTACTTCGACAAGGGCATTGGCTTTGTGGATAACATCTCTGACGTCATCTGGATTCTGAAGATTAGATTTTCGAAGCAAGTCGATATAGAGGGAGGTGGCGAATTGACGGACATCCTCGATTTGAAGAAGATCAAGGATATGGATCAAGTTGGAATGATCGGAATTGGAGAGGAGGGTCTCGAGTTGCTCCATGGCGGATTTATCTGAAAGGAAGTGTTTTTGTAGGGGCTAAAAGTGTGCCGGAAGCGTGCTCAAACAGCGAGAAAAAATAGAAAGTAATTTGAACTAAAAGCGCGCTAAAAAGGGCCGAAAACGTGCCAAACCAAATTTAGGTCATAACCTTCATCAAAATCCATTATTTTAAACGATCAAGGAGTGAAAATAATAGCTCTCGATGAGATCTTCGCAATGAACTAGTTTTTGAAAAGTTTGGTTCAGTTGGGACCAAGTTAGGCGGCTTACAATTGGCAGGCACATTCTAAATACGCCGGTTGGGCTACTGTGAGCCGCCTAACTTTGTCCAAACTGAACCGAACTTTTCAAAAACTTGTCCATTGCGTAGATCTCATCGAGAGCTATCACTTCTGTCCTAGATCGTCTAGATAGCTTTAATTCAAAAGGAGTTATGGGCCGGCAGGTACTTTTGCTGGAGGCGGGCCGAAACGGGCCGGGCCATAAAATCCTTCAAAACTATAATTTTGGACGATCAAGGAGTGAAAATGAAAGCTCTCGATGAGATCTACATGATGGGCCAGTTTTTGAAGAGTGTGGTTCAGTTTGAGTAGAGTTAGGCGGGTTATAATAGGCATGCACAGTCTAAAACCGTCGGTTGGGTTACTGTAAGCCGACTAACTTAGTCCATACCAATCCAATTGACTCGAAAACCAGTTCATTGTGTAGATCTCATCGAGAGCTATCATTTTCACTCCTAGATCGTCTAGATAGCTTTAATTTAATGAGAGTTATGGGCCGGCCCGTTTCGGCCCACCAAAGTAAGTTTTCGGCACACTTCCCCCCAAAACACAAAAAAAAACTCACTATTCTCCGAATTAATGACACTTTGCACGTAGACCTTGGTAAACGGCTCCTCCCCTGTCAACCCATTCAAATAATTCTCGGCCATCGACTCCTCCACATAGTCTATCGAAGCGGGCGCCGATTTCAACACTTCCAAAACCTTCTCCACATTTTTCTCCTCTACAGCTGTCTTCAGAGCTTCCATAGCAAAAGCTTGGGCGTTAGCATCATTTTTCCGATCGGAGAGCATATTTCCGACATCTCCGAATTCCGGGAGTTTGGAATCTTTTAGGTTTTCCTTAGCTGCTCCTAACTCGGTGACTGAGAACTTTGCTTGACCTGCGAGGTTTCTCATTGCAGGAGCTTTTCGTTGTCGATGGAGAAGGGTGGCTAGGGCGAATAGGCAGAAGACTGTCTTCATATTTCTGCCTTCGAAGACATCAGCCGTTTCTGGGATGAAGATCTGAAAATATTATTTTTAGAAAAAGATTAGGAGTTACTGTAGAAAAGCGCAGACTACTGCAATACCTATTTAAACCGATTTAAAGGCGCATGATTACTGTAGTTTTGGTGGCCGAGATTTTCTTCGGCCACCAAGCCCCCCAGACTACCGTAATCCCCATTAAATCATACCTCGGGAAGCCGAACACTCTCCATTGCCCTCCTCCACTGCATAATATTATCCGAGTGACGATACACTGGCACCGACTCATTCTGCTTATATTTCTCCTGTTTGATATCAAAAATCCCCTTTTCTGGAACAATTTCCGGGGCAAATGAGTGACCAAGACGGGCTAGAAGAACCCCGTTTCGAAGGTTTTCTTCAAGTTCTGTGATTGAGGCGATTGAGTCGTCTTTTAGACATTCGGAGAGCCATCTGGAACGGGGAATGGGTTAAGGGAGGTACTGTAAGTACAGTAATCTTATAGTAATCTTAGCTTAGGGGTCAAACATGAAAAAAAAGTTGAAATGCGATTAAAAAAAGGAAATGGTGAGGCTAAATCAATTTTATAGTTTGTAGTCTCTTAGCCTCACCAAAACTCCGCTACGTTTCTGGTGAGGCTAAGTGACTACAAACTACAAAAAAGCTTAGCCTCACCAAAACTTCATATCTTTCCTAACTGCGGTCTGTGGTGAGGCTAAGAGTTTTTTTGTAGTTTGTAGTCACTTAGCCTCACCAAAATTAACCTAGTTTTCTGGTGAGGATAAGCCACTAAAAACTACTAAATTGATTTAGCCTCACCAAACCTTCATCCAGTGTCTAATTTCGATAAAACTCAGTTTTGGTGAGGCTAAGAAAAAGTCTAGTTTGTAGTCGCTTAGCCTCACCAAACTTTCTACCTATTTGGTGAGGCTCCCCCCCCCCCCCCCCATTACAAACTACATTTCAAAAAACTCACGTTCTAACTTCCTCACATCTACACAAGTATTCATAAGCCACTCGATTCAATCGTCTCTCATCTACATCCTCCACATTTTCCGATGGTGACGGTAAGGAAGTTCCGTTTTGTTGATGATGGTGTTGGTCTGTTTCCATAGTTTTTTTCTGGAATTAAAAGTGAAATCGGGAGGAGGGAAAACGAAAAAAAACACGTGGAAAAGAAAAGGTTCACGTAGAAAAGGTGAGGCTAAAAGACTACAAACTACAAGGCGAGCTTAGCCTCACCAAAAACCTCTTTGAGCTTGGTGAGGCTAAGACTACAAACTACACGGGGGATCTTAGCCTCACCAAAATCTTGTCAAGTCGAGCTTGATGAGGCAAAGACTACAAACTACACGCTTAGCCTCACCAGCGTCTTCAATTTCACCACTTTAGTTTTAAAGAGCGAGAGATCGAGAGACGCAGACACATACCTAACCGAAATCAAATGATACGGAAAATGGGTGTTTAAGTCGTTGTTGGAAAAGGTAATTGGCAGGAAACTGAACACATTTTCCTCTCTTTTTTTGGAGGAGAGAGGGTCACGTGTGTGTGTGTTGATTTTTTGAAGGACATTAATCTAGACATATGGGGTTATTCATGTCATGAAAAAAATGTTTTTTAAACATAGTTGACCTTATTCATGACTGTAGAAAAATGTAAAACAATACACGCGTTTTTTCTATTTTTTCCCCATTTTTTGTATTTTTTTTACATTTTTTTCCTTTTTTTTACATGCGCGTTTGGTAGAAAAATGCGGAAAAAAGGGGGAAAGTGCACAGTTCCCCCTTTTTCGTATCACCTTCCCCCTTTTTTCCGCATTTTTCTACCAAACGCGCATGTAAAAAAAGGAAAAAAAATGTAAAAAAATACAAAAAGTGGGGAAAAAATAGAAAAAACGCGTGTATTGTTTTACATTTTTCTACAGTCATGAATAAGGTCAACTATGTTTAAAAAACATTTTTTTCATGACATGAATAACCCCAATATCTGTTTTGGCAGGTGGCCAACTTTTTTTTTGGTGAGGGGGGAAAATTTGAAAAAATAAATAAATTGGAGGACTAATATTTCGAATAGTTGGAAAACTAGGCCAAGCTTTAGTAGAGGTTCTAGGTAGTTTTAGATAGTTAAGTAATTTTTGGTTATGGCCTAGTTTTTCATGGCCTAGGAATTATGATGGCCTAGTTTAAGGTGGCCTAGAAAAACCAAAAAAACTAGGCCATTCAAGAACAAAAGAATTAGGTGGCCTAGAATTTCAGCTAGGCCATGGATAAGATATAGCGGAGCTTAAACCAAATTAGCTTGCGGCCTAACTTTCCATGGCCTAGAAATGAAAATGGCCTAACTTTTCCATGGCCTAGAAAAACTTTGAAAAACTCATGGCCTAACTTTCCCCATTTTTCTAGGCCATTTTTCACAAGATTTCCAGGCCAACCTCCACTAATCCCCTTAACCTTCCCGCTACCCTTTTGCGTCTAAACTCCACCACGGGAACCAAAAAAAAAAGGAAAAACGGAAATCTTTAGACACAAAATTGCGACACACGAAAAAATGATAGTTAGCCGTTGTGTCCATAGTGGTCTCTCTCTCTTTCTCCCTCTTTTTCTCTCTCTACTAGAGAGGTAGCAGACGGAGAGAAGACTAAGTAGACGACTGAATTAGAAAATGGAGAATGAGAAGAAGAAGAAGAAGGGGGAGATGATATGAGAGAAGTGGTCAAAGAAGTTTCTCATTTCTCTTTTTGGGGAAAATGGGGGCTCAAATTAGCTCGTATCTTGGTTTGGAAATGCTAAAAGCGAGGGACTAGAATTCAAAAAAAAAGTTTTTTTAGGCCAGACTTAACCTTCGATAACAAGATTGGGAAAAATAGAAAATTTCAGTTCCCAAGTTGACACAGCTGCCTCCCCCCAACTAAAATCAATTTTCTAACAACACTCACATTCCACCTCCCCTTCCCGATAAGAGCCCTGGAGGTTACACTTGGCAACTATCATTATTATTATAGTTGTGTATTTTTTGATAAGAAAATAAGTTTTTAGAGTCTCGATTTTATTTCCTAGGACGTCATGCTCTCACAGGAAAAAAAAACGGAAAAAAAATGGTTTGGGGAAGGCGGAAATTATTCATTAGCAGGGTGGACGATTTTGAAAGTGGTATAACTCGATTGAGAGGAGCGCTAGAAGAAAGTTGTCAACTAACAAAATGTAGCTCTTATTATAAGAAACATTTCATTAGTTGACAACTTTTTGATAGCTCTTCTGGGAACCGAGATATAGCCGGTTTAAGTTGGAAGTAGGGTAAAAAAAATTTTTCCCCAGGAAAACCCCTATATCTCGCTTGCCATTAGAGATATCAAAAAATGGTCAACTAACAAAATGTAGCCCTTGTTTTAAGCTATATTTCATTAGTTAACACTTTTTTGATATCTCTTCCCTGAACCGAGATATAGCAATTTGAAAAATCATCATTTTTTCGAAATAGACAATTTTCGAATTTTTTCGATTTCTGACCGAAAAATCAATGAAAACCGAAATTAAATTTCCAATATGACTCCCAAAATATTCAATTACCCTCCATTTTAGATTTCTCATGGATTTCAATAAATAAGAAGATGAAGAAGGGGTGTCAAATGCTTGTTGACCACCTGTCTCAAAACAAACATTCTCTCCCACCACTAATTGGTTTTTAAAGAGGAATAAATATACCCGATTAGGTGTAGAAGGCAAAATAATAAGAGATTTAGGGGTTGAAAAGGGGGAATTTTGGTGGAAAAAATTTTTTTTTTTAATTAATTATTATTTTTAATGAAATCTAGGTTTGGAAACATAAATTTAACGAAAAAAAACTGAAAAAATTGGTTTAAAATACCTAATTTTTGAAAAAAATTGTCCGAGAGGACTACAATTTTCCATTAAAAAAATATTTTAACCAAGCTTTTCCCTATAAAACCAAAATTAACTTTGTCAATCTAGTAGTAGTAAATACGTACAAATAATTATTTTTTTGACTACCGAAAACAAAAAATCTCTATTTTTTCTCCGCCTTCCCACTAATGAAGCCTCCTTTCTCCCCTTTTTTCTCTCTCTATTTTCCAGGTGTCAATAACAACAAAACTGACTTTGAGCATAAAATAATTGTATATAGTTTTTGGTTAGTCTCACTCAAAAAAGGAAAATGATTGAATTTTTCTTTCCGAGAAAAAAAAGAAAAAAAGAATGAAAAATGGTGAATAGCGACAGATGCATGACACCTGGATACCAAGAGACATTTGATGAAAAGAATGGAAAAAAGAAAAAAAAAGGGAAAAAAGTTTTGGTGAGGCTAAACGATTTTGTAGTTTGTAGTTGCTTAGCCTCACCAAAAGTCTTCGACAAGGAAGTAGAGGATTGGTGAGGCTAAGCAACTACAAACTACAAGACACCCTTAGCCTCATCGTAACAAAAAAAGTGAAAATTGAATGACGTTGTTTGGTGAGGCTTAGTAACTACAAACTACAAAAATCGCTAAGCCTCACCAAAATCAAAAAATTCCAAATGAAAAGTCAATCTAAAGTAAGAAATAGTACTTTTCCATTCGATTCTTCTTCTTCTTTCAGTTGGAGGTGCATCATCATAGTGCAAACAAACACAAAAGCAACATTACAGGTCTCTCTCTCTCTCTCTCTCTCTCTCTCTCTCTCTCTCTCTCTCTCTCTCTCTCTTTTTTTTTTACCTCAATGCTTTAACAAAAAAGAAGCAAATATTAAGATGCAAAATATCGAATTTCTTCTTTTTCTTAATTTCTATGAATTAGAAGTAAGAAGCTTATTTTTCAAAATTTAAATAATAAAGGAATGTTAAGGAAACTGGGTTAAAGTAGAAGGGGGTATTTGAGCGGGTATAACTCAGTTAGGAATAAAGATAGAAAAAAGTTGTCAACTAATGAATTGTAGGTCTTGACAAGGGCTACATTTTGTTAGTTGACAACTTTTTTCTAGCTTCAACCGGCACCGAGATATAAGGGTTTGAAGTAACACTCCGCCTGCAACAGAGAGGCTGCCGGTGTCTTGCTCAAATTAAAACGTTTATATCTCGGTTCCTGTAAAAGCAATCAAAAAGTTGTCAACTAACGAAATAAAGCCCTTGATAAGAGCAATATTTCACTAATTGAAAAGTTTTTGATAGCTCTTACTGAAACTGAGATATCGCGCTTTAAAAAACGGGTAGGGAATTGAAATGGGCTCTAGGTATTAGAAACGATTTTCAAATGATTTGGAGCAATTTTAAAGATACAATTCAAGAGGAAAAGTTGCTTAAAATTGAAAAATAAACACGATAAAGCTAGATTTGAAGAAAAAAAAAACAATTTTTTTTGAAAAAAAATCCGAAATTTCAAAAAATTTAAATTTGCTAATTTTCCAAATCTTGCAGAAATTTCATCAAAACACTATTCTAAAAAGCTTATACTCAGACTAGACCTCCTTCAACTACATTAAGATTTCCACATGAGAGATGATCCCATAGGATGAGCCCCGGAGCCCTCCCTCCCCAAAGGACTTGTGGGGTGTTCCCTCTTCTCGTAATAAATGAAATGAAATAAATTCTTCTTCTTCTTTTGACAATATTCTCCTTCAGAAGAAGAAGAAGAAGAGACAGAAAAGCCAATAGAGCGGAGAAAAGAGCGGGGAAGAAGGACTCATTTCAAATGCAAACCCACTTTACGCCTATTTCTATGTTTCAATTTTCTTTTTTCACCGAATGAGAAAAGAAAAATGAGTAGTTGATTGAAAAATGAGATTTTTTTTTTCGCTATGAATTTCTGATTTTTTGACAATTGAGTAATCTCCAGTAATCTTTCTTTTGAGCAGCGCGCTTCTCTATTGCCTATCACCCATAACTAATTTTGGGTGGATGGCGCAACCGGTAAAGCTCTCACTTTTCGTTCCGATCAGTGGCAAGTTCAACTTTTCTGCGAGCGAGTCTTTTTTTACTTTTCCCAGAAAAACATTTTTAAACCAAAAACCTCACATTGAACACCAAAACCAAGAAAAGTTCGCCAAAAAAATGGTAAAAACCGATTTTAGTGCGATTTCGACTAAAAGCTGAATTGCAAACATTTTTGCGGTGACTATGATGATGAAAAGAGCGTTGTCGGGATTGGAGAGAAAGAGAAAGAATGGTTTATAAACAATTTTTCTTCGCGAGAGGAAAAAAAAACGAAAAACGAAGAATGTTCTGGAAAAAAAATAATTTTTGGTGAGGCTAAGCGATCTTCGTAGTTTGTAGCCTTAGCCTCACCAAAAAAAATGCCGGCGAGAGGAGTTTGGTGAGGTTAACCGAAAATTGTAGTTTGTAGCGTTAGCCTCACCAAATAAAGACTGGTGAGGCTGAGCGATCTTTGTAGTTTGTAGTCTTAGCCTCACCAAAACGGGAAGAGCGATGAAGAATTTTGGTGAGGACTAACCTTCACTTGTAGTTTGTGTGCTTAGCCTCACCCGAATCCGTTGAGGCTAATCAATATAGTTTGTAGTGTTAGCCTCACCGAAACTCGAAAAACCGGAATTGCAGAGAAATTCTTCTTTATTCTACACTTACACAACGTATCAAACAATATTGGAAACAATTAGGGTGAGCTTAAAGGGGGGCGAGAAAAAGATCAAGGGGATGAGAAAAAGTGAAAACGGGGCTGATAAATTACTATAAATACCGAAAAAGGGGGAGAAATTCACAATATAGGAAAGCAAGTATCATCAGTAAAAGATATGAGATGGTTAGAAAAAAAAAGAGATGACGTGGAATCCTTAGAAGTTCCATGGACTATCCGGGTCAGTATTCTCGGCACCATTCGAATCGGCGACTTGCTCATCCGAGAAGAATTCGGTGATGATACGGTAGGCCTGAGTGTAGACAGCCTCCGATTGTGACTCTTGAAGACGTTCCAAAGCATCCAATCCACCCAATTCCTCGACTTGCTCATGAAGTACATCCATTTGATTCGGATAACTATTCTGAATGGTGACCATGACAGTGTAGAGGGTCTCCAGGGTGTTGTTCAACATGTCCGTGTTGGTTTGATTCAACGCGGCCACCAAAGCCGGCACACAGTTATTCTCGACCATCGCGGCGATTTGACGGGAAGTTCCGCCTTGAGCGAGGTTGGAGAGTGCCCACGAGGCCTCGAATTGGCATTTGTGATCTCCGGATTTGAGGACGTTGATGAGGACTGGAAGGAGGTTGGCATCGAGAACCGCTTGGATTTGCTTCTGTGTGCCCGCGATGATGTTGGAGAGAAGCCAGCAGCACTCCTTGACAATGCTAGTCGATCGGGTCTTTTCCATCAATGGGAGAATCTCGTTGAGAACTCCCAAATCGATGACGGCTTGAGTCAACGAATCGTTTCCGGTTGCCACGTTGCCAAGGGTACGGAGAGCCGGGGCAACGAGGTTTTCAGGTTCACGGAAGAGAGCGACGACGTGTGGAAGGACTCCGGACTCACGAGCCAACTCGATTTGCTCATCGGGTCCGTCGGTGAGGTAGGAGACTGCCCAGCAAGCGTCTTGACGGACTTGACGATCCGGATGCTGAAATAAGTCGGGTGAGGCTTAGGCTACAAACTACGATTTTCAACAACTCACTTGAACAAGCCGAACAAGTCCTCTAGCAAGAATACGAAGAACGTCCAACGGCGCGTGTGGATTCTTATGACGACACATATTGGAGAACGCCCACGCGACAGTACGAACATGCGAATCGGTCATCATATCGAGCCGCTTCATCAACATCATCAACGCGTCGATTCCGTGGCACTTGATGACGTAGTCGCGGAGTTGCGCAGAGTCTCCGGCGATGTTTGCGACGGCCCACAACGCTTGTTCGGATATCTGAGAGCTCTCGTGAAGGGAGAGGGTGACGAGCGGAGCGGTGGCACCGGCTTCCACGGCGGCGATTGTTTGGGCGGTGGTTCCCGAGACGATGTTGGTGAGAGCCCACGCGGCCTCGTATTGGACGCGTTCGTTCTGGGAAATAGCAGATTTTAGAGGGAATTTTCCCGAATTCAGGTGATACCTTGACACTGAGAGCCTGAACCAAGGCATGAAGAAGTCCGGATTGAATGACCTCGTCAATTGGTGGATTCTTGGTCTTGGAGAGCGATTTGCGAAGCGATTCGAAGCAACGAACCATATCCTCCTCGGACGGGTTATTCGACAGAATACTCTTCACCTCGTCGTTCGAAAGACGAGTGGAGACGTGCGACGTCTTCGGTTGCTCCTCGTTCTCGGACTCGGAGACGAGCTCGTCGTCCTCTTCGACGTCGGTGATGTTACGACGCTTCATCATCAAGTCGGCGCCCTTTTGCTTGCGAATTTCGACACTGCATTCGGTACGGCGGCGGCGGAGCTCCTGGAAGGAAAATATGTATAGAAAACAGGGAATTCTATAAAATCCCGCTTACCTCATGCTTGGTGTTATTCTTATATTGTTGGCTACGTCCACCTTCCTCTTTTCCCTCGTCAGCAACGTCGCGTGCCACGTTTGTATCGGTCAGAGTCATTTTAACGGCTGAAAATCAATATTTTATGAACAAATTTAGAGAAAACGCCAATAAAATAAGGATTTTTGGTTGCGAAATCTTGTTATTCACGAGAGCGTTTCGAAAATATGCGAAAGGGAAAGGCTTGGGGAGTAAACAACATTAGTGGAGAGGGGAAAGCAATGAAATGGAAAATAATTAAAAAATAATGGTTTTAGAGCATTTTGATTGATTTTTTGAGGCTTTCTAGCTCAAAATTCGAGAAAATTACGATAAAATGACCCTAAAAGGCTGAAAATTTGTCTAAATGCAGGGGAAATCTTGGAAAAAATTTTAAAATAGGAGACCATGAAAAATACACGCTTTTACAGTGATTTCCTTGATAAAATCTACTGAAATCGAAAAATAATGACAATTTGAGAGAGAAAACCAGAAAAGTGAGCGATTTTGGCAAAAGAATGACAAAATTATCGCGCCAGAACCGCCTAAATTTTCTCGAAACTTGCCACTTCGCGCCTCTTTTCAAATTTCGAATCGAGAAACGCGTCAGGAAAGTGAAGGCGCAAAACTTGATATCGGCGGGAATTTAAATTTAAATAATTTTCTTTTTGATTTTTTAGGAGAATTTCTCGTTTTTTTTCCAGCTTTTTAGATATAAAAATCAATAAATTTATTTCAAAAAACAATAAATCATTTATTCTTGCAAGCCGTCACATTCTTCGCCGATTTCAGAGAGCAAACAATTTTCTGGAAGTTTTTAGTCGCTTCGAAGCTTCGCACCCCATTTATTTTTATCCATGGCAACACAATAGAGTCGTTATGAGGGAATGGTTCATCCAGAAGCAATTTCTCGCCTTCTTCCGATTGATAACACATCTCAATTCTGTAATTTTCTTCAATGACCTAGAAAACCAATTCCTCGGCCACCAACCGTTTTTTAAGATTTTGGTCCCCGGTTAGACAAGCTAATCCGTCTTCCACTTTCTTTTTTCCTTGAACACAAGTCAATACTTTCAAAAATGGCATGGGGGTGGTGTCATTCTTCATGTATTTCTTCGCACAACATTGAATTTTGTTTAGCTGACATTCAAGCCACCCATTTTCACATGTGGCACTGAAAAAATGATTTAATTTGTCTAGCAAATGCGCTCCATTGATAAAATTGATCACAATTATGTTTAACCCCCTTAAAACTGTTAGAATTTTCAATGAGTCGCCTACCAGACTTTGACCGAGGATATCTCGATTCCCAGTAGAGCTAGAAAAAAGTTGTTAACTAATGAAATATTGCCCTTAAAAAGAGCAACATTTTATTAGTTGACAGTTTTTTGATAGCTTTTACCATAACCGAGATATAAAAGTTTTTCTAGAAGAAGGCCTGTCTCTGTGCTGTTCGCCCATGTTCAAAGCGTTATTTCTCGGTTGCTAGAAGAGCTATCAAAAAGTGGTCAACTAATGAAATATTGGTCGTAATAAGGGCTAAATTTTGTTAGTTAGCCACTTTTTTGTATCTCCTACCGTAACCGAGATTTAAAGTTTTTCTGGGAGAAAGCCGGCATTCTCGCCACTGGACTTCAAATAGCTATATCCCAGTTCCCAAAAGAGCTATCAAAAAATAATCAACTAATGAATTGTTGGTCTTAATAAGGGCTATATTTTATTAGTTGACAACTTTTTGATAGCTCTTCTGGGAACTGATATATGTCTTTTTAAAATCGCTTAGCTAAACTCACATCATTGACCCATTCACATCCTTGGATCCAATTGCCAGTGGATGATATGTTATATTCAATCCGCTTGGAATCTTCTTAAAATTTATCAAAAACGGTGAAAACTGAGTTCGGAACCATTTCGAAGTCAATCCACATTTTGTAAATCCAGTGATATCAATAGAATCGGTGATTTTGATCGTGGAATTAATTGAATAGATCATTGGTGGAAGGAAGAAAAGAGAATTGAAGATAAGGAAGATTAGAATCATTTTGGGGAGGAATGAAGGAAAGGAGGGCATTTTGAAGAGGAATCGAAATAAGGAAGAGAAAAGAGGAGAATAAACAAAAAACAAAAGTCTCAGGTTTAATGGTCGATGAGTTGTTGAGGCGGTCATGTAGTTTGTGGTCGCTTAGCCTCACCAAAAATAATGCTTCAGGATTTTTTGGTGAGGCTAAGCGACTACAAACTATAGATATGGCTTAGCCTCACCAAATCCAAAGCGTCGATTCGGCTTGGTGAGGCTAAGACTACAAACTACAGATAGGGCTTAGCCTTACCAAAAAAGAAAGTGCTGTCGACTTGGTGAGGCTAAGCGACTACAAACTACAGATAGGGCTTAGCCTCACCAAAATCAAATTTAACTCTTTTTTCGATATCAAAACTTTATTCAATGAGTATGACTTATCATACTGTAGAAGTATCACAAAGATAAATCAATTCTGGAACATTCTCCCATATATTCTTAGCTGATGACTCAATTCTCCATTGATTAGTATCTCGATTACATTGAGCAAACACAGTATCCATCTGAATTTAAAACTGCCATCTAGCTATGTAGCAAGACTTACTGATACTAAATTCTTATCGATTTCCACATTCAATTGTCCCATTCCTTTACAGCTAACACTCCAATAACATTTATCTTCACTGACCTGTGCTCTAATCAAGAAATTATTAGAGCTCTTTTTAATGTTGATTTGAAAGTCACATTCACACAAAAAGGGGGTCTCTGGGATAGTAGCTAAAAATTGCTCATTTTTCAAAAAATTATCCATCAAATCTTACTGTCATAACAAGTCAAATACAAATAATCAAATTTATAAATGCCATCAGATGCTAGCTTCCAGTTATGAGTATTATTCGCGTCGCATCCCAGTGTAAATTGTTTTTCTGGTCCCCTTACAAGACCTCCCAAAGTTAAAACTTCTCCTTTGGTGTTACCCTGACATTGGTATTCTGTGACACATGAATTGGCATCTAGGGTTGTGGATGGCTTGGTGAGGGGGCGTGCGAATTTGTAATGAGCAATGTTAAAGTCTTTGTTCGAGTCGTCAATAAGCTCTATTTGACATGGACATGTCTTGGAAGGTAGTGGTGTCTTATCTGGAAATGGATACTGTACTTAAATTAATTATTAATTTACTTACGCTCCTTTAAACATAATCCATCTAATCTACTAAACGTAGAAAACCCGGAATCATCTGGAACCGACCATTGCTGAGTGCTTGGGTTACAGATACCATCGACTGAGTAAGCACCAAACTGAAATTTCTATGTAACCTAAAATCAAAGGAATATTCCCCACGTCTGTAGCAACTCCTCTATCAAATATCATTAAACTTTCGCCTTCCAAACAATACATTGATATTTGACATGGATCGGATGATTTAATCCATGGAAATGATTTTATATATCCTTCCTTCAAAAGACCTTCTCCAACAAATAAGTTGAAGTTAGCGTCAAGACGATTCGCCAGGCATTCACATTCTGATTTTTAAAAACAAATAGAAAAACTTAGCTATCTTGACTTACGAGTAGTACGTACTAAAAGACATCCATTGATAGTTAAGGGTAATAGGAGAAGGATAAGGGGAATCATGATTGGAAATGAAATAGCGATGTGGAATAAAATATGTAAAATAGGCCCCGCCCCTTTTTTGCTTTTTTGCAATTACGACGCACACAATTGAATATTCATTATCATATACATACAGTACCGTTCAAAAGAAAAAAGTGTTTGGGCCATTTTGGCCGTTTTCAGGGGTCTGGAGCTCGGGTCTCATGGTTCCGATAACTCTGAAAATTTTTCTGAGTATAAAACAAACCTAAATTAACAACTTTGCATTCACAGAATTTTTTGAAAATGCCTATTTTTTCCTATTTTCAGTGCAAAAATGGCCAAAAACAGACAAAAACGGCCAAAAAACGGCTAAGAATAATTTGTAGTTTGTAGTCTGAGCCTCACCTAAACCACAGGTCGATTTTAGTTTTTGGTGAGGCGCTTTTCGTAGTTTGTAGCCTTACCCTCACCAAAATCACCGGTCGCCTTCAGTTTTGGTGAGGCTAAGACTACAAACTACAATTCCTGCTTAGCCTCACCAAAAACTGACAATGCTGTTTTTTCGAGTTTTTCACCGAAAAGTCGAGATTTCGCGCGGAATTCAAAGGTTTCTCGGCGAAATTTTCAATTTTTGGGAGTTGTACTCACAAAATTTTTTGAAAAATGCCTAGTTTTTCAGCTTTTTTGGCCCATTTTGACGATTTTTGCACTGAAAACGTGAAAAAACAGGTGTGTCTCAGAAAATGCCGAATAGCTGAAAAACTAGGTATTTTCAACAAATCCTGTGAATGCAAAGTTGTTCATTTAGGTTTGTTTTACACCCACAAAAATATTCAGAATGATCGGAAACATGAGAGCTGAGCTCCAGCTGCCTGAAAATGGCCAAAATGGCCCAAACACTTTTTTCTATAAACTTCTGAACGGTACTGTACCAAAACCAATATAATTTTGCATACAATATAGCCACTTTATTCAAATAAACCCCCCTTATTGACCCTTATAAACACAACCAAATTCAAACAAATTCACACTTTTTGAAGTCTTAAAAAAGTCATTCGAAGTGGAAATCTCCCAAACACCAGTATCCTTTGAACACTGTCCATGAACAACCATAGCTAACGGGAATCCAGGTGTCACCACATTATACAGCTCTCGACAACTAATAGTGTAGATGCACTTGTCACGAGACAAATCCGGAATGATTGCCCAATTCTTCATGAGGTATACATCAACCTGTTCCGGCTGAGCGTTCAGACATTCACCACAGAAATACGGTTCAGTTTCATGACGCGGAATGAGTCGGGCACATGTTAAGAACATGTATGGCGCGAATTTCGGGCCATCGACGGTTGTATAATTCCAGAACATTTGGTAGCTGGAGCATTCGAAATCTGTTATCTCTGGTGTCTAAAAAAAGTGATATATGGATCTGGCTGCTTAGCTTACCTCAAATCCATATTCAGGAGTATACACCTGTAGAAAAACTGCGACACCGTCATCGGACGGTTCGCAACGGAAACTTCTCATACAACCCATATCATATGTGATTATTGGCTTGCTCAGATTCATATGCTTCTGATTATAACGATAGCCTTTATCGTAGGCGATGAATTTGTCGGCGTTAGTGTTATCCAATAGTTCGTAGACGCATGGACACTCATCTAGACTTTTTTTTTGAGTAACCGTATCTCAGCGCAGGTGAGAGATATCGAAAAACTTTCAACTAAAGAAACATTGCAAATTTTTCGGGGAACAATTCTTCTGTTGAAAGTTTATTGCTATCTTCAACCTTACCCGAGATACGGTCATTTAAAGGTAGGAGACTTACTTGATCTATCTGTCAAATTTTTGACAGCTATATTATAATTCACGCATATCCCGAATAATCTTTTAAACTCTCTAAATTCATCATCCACATTTACCAACCATGTCTGTGATTCCAATTGACACATCCCCTCAGCTGCATAAGCCCCGAACTGAAATCTTCTCCTCTATCTAGTCATATATCCCCTCCTACCTCATGACCTCCCTTAACATCAAATACGACTAGCTGATAGCCCGGTGTCTCGCAGGACATCGTAATAGAACAACCCTCTTTTTTCATGTAAGGAGTCATCATCGCGAAGAACCGGTAATCACCATAATAACCGAGCTCGTCGTTACCATAGGCATGGGTGACGGCTGATGTCATGGCAAAAGCACTACATTCGCAGGTTGCTGAAAGTTTTTATATATGGCTAATGGCTAGAGGTGTGGGCTTACAGTAATGAACCTTGAGACATCCTTGGATGGAAGTTATGAAGAATAGGAGGGAGAGGAGCGGGATCATTTTGGTGAATGAAGTGAGAACAGGAGGGCTTAGCTAGCTGTGCCTAATTAATAATTCATGTGGGGGGTGATTAGCATATAAGAGAAGGGAGTTTATAGATTAGTTAGCAAAGGGGTACTGTAGTAGGCCACGCCCCTTTCCAAACCCTAACTTCAAATAGTTCTTTGCTTGTCCCCTTAAAAAACAGAAATTGAAAAAAAACTTTATTTCCAAAATTGCACATATTCAATTAGAATCAAGGAAGCGGGTTACTGTAGTCAGCACAATATTAGGATGAACCAGCTGAAATCTTTTTTGTAACGGGCACGGCTAGGCACGGTATGGCTTGTCACTACTTGGCAAGGTTTGGGTGAACAAGAGGTTATCATAGCGTGCCAAGCAGTGCCAGCTCTTCCTAATCTTACCAATCTGCTGCACACACGAAATATTAAACACGGTTGTGTCTACCCACGGCTTCTGATTCTCCGCTTCAACCTCCCAAAGCTGTTTCGTTGGATGACAAAAAGAGGACAACGATTCCTTCATCCAAAATTGCCCAGCTGCCCAGAACCTAGCCGTTGCGCCGTCTTGACAAAAGATAATAAGAATGCAAGGGTCAGTTGGGTCGATAACTCGGACTAAGAGTTTCCAATTCACTAGCTGATAGCTAGGGTCCTCCACAGAAGTCAAAAGGTTCACTGGCTCACAAAAGCATGTCTTCTCTATTGGTTCAGGGGTAGGGGAGTTGTAGTCGACACATGTGACGAAGGCATACGGGGAACTATAGAAATCGTTAGCCATAATCACCGACCATTGATTATCGGTACACCATAGCTTAAGACTCTCCGTTTCATCCCATCTCTCCTGTCCAATAGCCACCTTTGTAAATCCACTCGGACAAGTGAACTCAGTGACACACCCAATTTGACTTGTCACCTGTGGAATCGGTTTTTCCATATTGTACTTAATCAAATGGTTGTAATAAGCAGGGTAGATCGAAATAAAGTCAGGAGCATTCTCACTATCCAACAGCTCTCCAGGACAACCACATTGCTGCCAAGGAGCTAAAACCACAGGGGGTTCCGTCTCTGAAAAACTTGGGTAGGGAAGGTAAAAAAAAAATAGTTACCTTCACCAATCGGCTTACTGTAGTCCACACAAGTCAAGTAAAGCTCTCTAGCGCCCACTCCATCCAAATACCAATTTAGATCACTATCACAGCTAAACTGGGCTGAGTTGGTACCCTAAGAAAAAAATATAGGGACCCCATACCTCTAGAGTCACTTACAATATCCTTAACCCTTCCATCATTAAAAGCCACCACTTTATTCAAACCTCCACAATCGAAATCGCTTGGGCAGCCACCTGATATAGTTGGCTTGGAGATCTCATAGTTGGAGAGATTGCTAGCATAGAAATCAGTGAACCCAATGAATTCTCGGACATTAGAAGCGTCGAGAAGCTCAATAGTGCAGGGACATGGAGTAGGTTCTGAAATAAATAAAACATCATTTAGCTAAGGGTTAGGACCCACCAAATTCGACGCAAGTCGCGTAGACATACCCCTTGCTAACCGTAGAATTTCCAAAAGTCCACCTATTATTTTCGCAAGTGACATTAACCTCGTCTTTCTTCATCCAATCAGCATCATTAACCACGATGGCGGTGAATCCCGGAGCACAGCTCACAGCCAACTCGCAAGCGCTAGATAAGGCTACAGTAGGCTTCTCGTAGCGATGACTTGTAAGGTTTGGATAAAAATCACGATTTCCAAATAAGGTCAATGAATTGTTCGAGTCTATGACTCCACCATGACATCCACAAGTTTCCATGGGGTTTATATAGAAGTCTGGAGAAATGGCTAGCTTAGAATTATGGTTAGTTGGCTCACCAAACGCAACACAAGTGGTGTATAGGTACTCTTTGTAAAATGACGTGCCAGGGCTGTCAAATGTCCAGACTTCATCTCCACAAGTGATATTAAACTCTTCTTTCTACAAATTAAGTGCTCATTAGCTTTATATCTAGGCTTACCTCCATCCAATTCACATCATTTATCAAAACACCGGTAAATCCAGGGGGACAATCCACCATCAACTGACAAGTACTTGAATATGATATAGTTGGCAGGCGAAGTAGATGGCTGGTTAGATTAGTGTAGAAGCCGCGATTTCCAATTAAGGAAAATGCATTGGATCGATCTATCAGCTCACCAGTACACCCACATTGTTCCATGGGGTTTGTAGAAGTAGCTGAGAAGTTTAAAGGCGCATATCTCGATCATGGTGGAAGATATCAAAAAAGCTTCAACTAGTAAATTGTACAGCTTGTTATTCTACACATTTCACTAGTTGACCACTTTTTGATATCTCTAGTCTTAATCGAGATACTGGCTAATCTAAGTAGCATAGCTAATCCTCACCAAAGTCCACACAAGTGGCGTATAGGTACTCTTTGTAAAACGAGGTGCCAGGGCTGTCAAAAGTCCAGACTTCATCTCCACAAGTGACGTTGAACTCTTCTTTCTGGAAACCTTTTTTTCCTGATAGCCAAGCATTCTATCTGATCCTACCTTCATCCAGGTAGCATCATTTACCACGATCGCAGTGAATCCCGTTGGACAGTTTAAAGTTAACTGACAAGAACTAGACCATGAGATGACTGGCTTGGCAATCGGGTGGCTGGTTAGATTAGAATAGAAGCCGCGATTTCCAATCAAGGACAACGCGTTTGATGAGTCTATCAGCTCACCAGTACACCCACATTGTTCCATGGGGTTTGTAGAAGTAGCTGAGAAGTTTAAAGGCGCCTATCTCGATTATGGTTGAAGATATCAAAAACTTTTCAACTAATGAATTGTACAGCTTGTTATTCTACACATTTGACTAGTTGACCACTTTTTGATATCTCCAGTCATAATCGAGATATTGGCTCATCCAAGTAGCATAGCTAAGCCTCACCAAAGTCAACACAAGTGGCGTATAAATTCTCTCTGTAAAATGACATATCCGGATTTTCAAACGTCCAGGCTTCCTCTTCACAAGTGACATTGAATACTTCTTCCTAAACCAAAAAATTCTATTCTACTAGCCTATTTAGCTGCTTACCTGATCCCAACCATATTCAGAGATATAGACACCAGTGAAGCCCGGAGCGCAATTCAGTTTTAGCTTGCAATTACCAGTCCAGGAGATAATTGGCTTGGTAAATGGATGACTAGTAATATTAGAATAAAAATCACGATTTCCAATTAAGGAAAATGCATTGGATGAGTCTATCAGCTCACCAGCACATTTACCACAAGAACTCATATTTTTCGGGGCTGAAAAATGTTAAGGTACCTAAAAAAAGCTTAGAGACGAGGCTCACTCATATCCGCACAAGTCATATAGGCATAATACTGGCCGATGTCTATATGCTGGTTGGACAGCCTCCATATACCTACGATACAGGTAATTGTGAAGTTATCCTGGAATCCTTTAGACTATCTAGGCGCAAAAATCACTATTCTAGCTACTCACCATTGTCCAATCATTTTCATGAACAATAATTTTAGTAAGCCCTGCTGGACATTCTGAAATCAGTTGACACGTGCTATCCCAGTACACAGATGGCTTAGTAAGTTCATAGCTTGTTAAGTTGTCGTAAAAGTATCGATGGCCGAAGAGCGGTTGGACATTTGAGTTGTCAAATAGCTCGCCATTACATCCACAAGTCCCCATTGGATTTTGTGGGGCTAAAAGACTCAACTGCTCTTGATCCCAGTCTAACGGCTAAGACTTACGAATACCAGCGCATGTGAGATAGATCCAATCATAAGAAAGCTGGTAGTTGGCAGTCGATAAGTAAAACTTGCCATTACGACAGGTGATATTTGAATTCACCTTTAAAAGCCAAGGTTACGGTAGCCAGGTCCCTACCACTCACCGCAGTCCATCTATCTTTCGTGAAGATAACCCTGGTTAATTCCGATGAGCAAAGAGTATCCAGTCTACAAGACTTATCCCAGCTAGCAATAGGTTTTCTCATTTGACGAGGTGCAAAGTAAGAATAGAAGTCTCTGTGACCAATCAAGGTCTTCGCATTATGATTCTCCACTATTTCCCCTGTACAGCCACAAGCGTTCATGGGGTTCCCTGAAAAGCATATAGTTAAAATTATAGTCTTCTGGTTAGCTGGGGTACATTGGAAACGAACACATCCCTGGGTAAACGGGAGAAAGAATAGGAAGATAGCAGAAAGGAGGTGCATTTTTGCAATGAATGATTGTTGGGGGCTGTAGGTGGTGGCTAATTTGGCTTAATTGAATAATCAATTAGGTCATTATCATATAGGAATTCGTAGGGGGAAGGGGAGTTCAGGAGATCAAGCTACATACTTTTATTGATTATAGGATACTGTAGTTTTGGATATCACATTAAGTTTGTGTTATTGCTCCGGGATTACTATAGTCTTCGGTACTAATTACTGTAGCACATAGTAAGCATCATATCTCTAACTTTAAAATTGCTTTGCTTGTAACAAAATTCAAAAAAAATAGCAATCTTTATTCCCAAATTATCAAAAAATTAAATTAAATTATCAAATTTAAAATCAAGGAACCGGCTTACTGAAGTCAACGCACATCACGTAGATAAACGAGGTACTATAGGAATCATGGGGCATAATCACCGACCAGTACTTGTCGGTACACCATAGCTTAAGACTCTCCGCATCATCCATTCTCTCATACGGACTAATAGACACCTTGGTGTATCCACTCGGGCAAATGATCTCGGTGACACACCCGATTTGACTTGTCACATAAGCAATCGGCTTCTCCATGGTGTACTTACTCACACGTTCGTAATAGTCTGGGAATAGAGATAGCCAGAAAGCAGCGTTGGTGCTATCCAAGAGCACTCCAGAACAACCACACTGCTCCCAATCACCTGCACTAATCGGCTTACTGTAGTCCACACAAGTCAGGTAAAGATGTGGAGCGGCTATTCCATCCATATGCCAGTTTGAATCGGAGTCACAAGCAAACTGAGCTGGGTTGGTACCCTAGAAAAAATTGATTGGGAGCATCATAAAGAACCACTTACAATATCCTTAACCCTTCCATCATTAAAAGCCACCACTTTATTCAAACCTCCACAATCGAAATCACTTGGACACCTTGTCGCAAAAACGGGTTTAGAGAGCTCATATCTAGAGAGAGTGTTAACATAGAGATCAGTGGAGCCAATGAAGTCATTGGCGTTGGTAGAGTCCAAGAGTTCAATAGCGCAGGGACATGGTTCTGGAATAAGATCTTGTCTTCTATTAGCTAAGGCTAAGACTCACTAAACGCTACACATGTTGGGTAAACATAATCCTCGTCAAACTTCAAAACAGAATTTTCCAAAGTCCAGGATCCTTTTTCACAAGTGAGTGTGTACTCATTCTTCATCCAACTATCATCAACCACCAACATTCCAGTAAAACCCGCCTCACAATTCATCGTTAACTGACAGGTACGAGAATAGGATATAGTTGGCTTGATGAATATATAACTGGTAAGATTAGTGTAAAAGTCACGATTGCCGACCAATGACAATGCGTTGGTTGCGTCCATCAGCTCTCCAGTACACCCGCATTGTTCCATTGGGCTTATAGTGACGCCTGGAAGTTGCTTGCTTGTTGTTGTACGCTTAGCTAAGACTCACTAAAATCCACACAAGTGGTGATCAGATAATCAGAGTACAGCGAACCGATACTGTTTGTAAGCGACCAGTATCCTCTTTCACAAGTAACATCGAACCGGGTTCCCTACAACAACGAAATTCTGCGCAGATACTTAACCTATTCACCTACCACAGCCCAATCAAGTCGAGCTATCCAGATTCCAGTGAATCCCGTTGGACAATGCATAGTTATCTGACATGAGCTAGACCAGGAGATGACTGGCGTGGCAATCGGGTGGCTTGTAATATTCGGGTAGAACTCGCGAGTTCCAATCAAGGAAAATGCGTTGGTTGAATCCATCTGCGCACCAGCGCATCCACATTGTTCCATGGGGTTTGAAGTAGTTGCTGGAATTTTTCATGATTTTTAGATACCTTAGAAGTGAAAATGATAGATTTCGATAAGATCTACACGATGGACTTGTCATGAGACGATTTGGTACAAGTTCAAGCGATACGACCTTTAAAATACATTACTGTTCAAAAGTTTATAGAAAAAAGTGTTTGGGCCATTTTGGCCATTTTCAGACGTCTGGAGCTCGGCTCTCAAGTTTCCGATCACTCTGAAAATTTTTGGGGGTATAAAACAAACCTAAATTAACAACTTTGCATTCACAGAATTTTTTGAACAAGCCTAGTTTTTCAGCTATTTTGTGTTTTCTGAAACACACCCATTTTTGGCCGTTCTTGCACTGAAAACGTGAAAAAAGGTGTGTTTCAGAAAGCTAAAAAACTAGGAATTTTCAAAAAATTCTGTGAATGCAAAGTTGTTAATTGAGCCATTAAAAATGATGTTTTCTTCGATTGTTTGTGATAAAATAGCTTAAAATAGAGTTTTTAAGCTGAAAAAGGCTTAAAAATTGGGTTTTGGACCTGTATTTGTTCAAAAACAGGCTTAAAATAGGTTTTTAGCGGATAATTCAGTTTTTCGAGATTTTTAATTAAAAAATCATGATTTCAGACCGAAAAATCCCATTTTTCCACATTCAAAGTTAGTTTTTTTGAGTTTTTCAGTGCAAAAATGGGCCAAAAAGGGTGTGTTTCAGAAAACCTAGAATAGCTGAAAAACTAGGAATTTTCAAAAAATTCTGTGATTGCAAAGCTGTTAATTTAGGTTTGTTTTATACCCCCAACAATTTTCAGAGTGATCGGAAACTTGAGAGCCGAGCTCCAGACCCCTGAAAATGGCCAAAATGGCCCAAACACTTTTTTCTATAAACTTTTGAATGGTACTGTTCCTGCTAAGCTTAGAAATCACGCAATCTCACCAAAATTTTAGAATCAAGGCTTACCAAAATCCACACAAGTGGTATATAAATTATTAGTGTGAAACGACATGGCAGAATTTTTAAACGCCCACGACCCTTTGTCACAAGTAATATTGAATCTGTCTTTCTGCAAAAAATTCGTCTCCCAGTTAGTCTAATCTGCTCACCTCATCCCAACTAATCTCAATTATCGAGATTCCTATGTGTCCTGGAGGACAGCTCAAAGATAGTTGGCATGTACTCGACCAGGAAATAACTGGTTTCGCGAATGGATGGCTTGTAATATTCGAGTAGAAGTCACGAATTCCAATCAAGGAAAATGCATTGGAGGAGTCCATCACCTCACCAGTACATCCACCACAAGAGCTCATACTTGGCGGCGCTGAAATGGTTAAGGATTCTTTGGCTTAGAGACGAGGATTACGGCTTTGGACACGAAGACATCCCTGGATAAACGGGAAATAGAATAGGAAGATAGGTAGGAGAAGCATTTTTGCAAGGAATGATGGTTTGTGCATGGCTATCTATTGAGTGTTGGCTTGATTGAATAATCAATTAGGTAATTACCATATAGGAGTTCGTAGGGGGAAAGGGGGTTCAGGATGCCTAGTGTACTGTAGCCAGGATCTGATATACTGTCTTGGATCCTTGCCCTAGGCTTACTGTAGTTTTGAATTGTGGTTTGCTTTAGTTCAGGTACTAGATCTTGGATTACTGTAGCCCTATAGTTCTGTACATAGTTTCAATTTTAGTTTACTGTAGTTCAGGATCCTAGGTTACTGTAGCTTTGGATCTTGGATCCTAGATTACTGTAGTTTATACAATATGTTACTGTAGTCCGGGTTACTGTACCTCCATGCCCTTAAACCAAAAATCCATCTCATAACTATCCTCCCACCATCAAAAAACGCTTTAGTCATTGTCTCATAATCCGCCACGTTGCCAAGGCTACCCCGACTATTTTTTTTTTTCGCAATTTTTCTTTCCGCATGAATAATATAATGTCGACTCCGGTTGTTTCTCTTGTTATTTTGAAGCATGATGTTCCCACTGTCTTTTATATTTTTGTTAGCTATTCCTGTTATTTCTGATAACTATAAAATGGTGATTATTTATGGGACTCCTTTGGCTTATACCGGTTCCACAACACTAAATTTGACTTTTTATGATTGCTCGGATTATTGTTATGAGACGGATGGATGTATGGTAAGTACTATTTACAGCTAGGTACAGTACCCCTAGAACTGTTTCATAGCTCTCTACTTCTGTTTAAATCGATATATCTCGATTCCTATAAAAGATACAAAAAAATTGCCAACTAACAAAATATAGCCCTTGTTATGAAGCACAATTCCTTAGTTGACAGTTTTTTGGTATCTTTAACGGGAGCCGAGATAAAGCGCTTTAAAATGAGAGAGTGCAGAAACTCTAGCTTTTTCTGCGTCTCTAGAAAAACCTCTGTATCTGGCTTGTCTTAAGAGCTATCAAAAAATTGTCAACTAATAAATTGTAGCTCTTATTATAAGCTATATTTCACTAGTTGACAGTTTTCTGATAGCTTTAACAGGAGCCGTAATATAGCAGTTTAAATAAGGACGCTGATAATCTAGCTTCTCTTATCAAGACTGTGCTATTTGGGGGTTTTTTTTCTAATACTTTGATGTGCAGGCTGTCTACAGTGCCGATGTCACCGCCCTAAACTGCCTTGTCTTCCAAGTTGGCCAAATCACCCAGGTCCAGGAACTAGATAGTGGCGGGAAGGTAGCCATGAAAATGAATAACACGGATACGACTTGTCCAGCGACATCTGATGGCAACTCGGTTACGGTAGTCCCATTTTTAAGGGATCCAGGTTAATCATAAGCTTTTAGACTGGTACAACGATTAATGAATACAATATAACCTCCTCTGGGGGTGTTTGGACGTTCACCTCAATGGTTTGTCCGGATAATTTTACCATGTTTGAGAGAGCCGCCGGGCGATGGTGTATAGGGGTAAGCTGATCGGCCTAAGCAGTTTTAAAATCCTATTTTTATAGCTTATCCCTCTCCCAACCACCATTTCTCAAGTAGCAGCGGCTTCCGCTTGCACTAGTACTTATGGAGGTGTCCTGAGCGGTTTGGATAATGTAGACGAATATAATTATATAGTTGGTGAGTTGTGGCCTAGTTTTTCCTTAGCCATGACCTAAAAACTTCAGATACCGTCCTAGCGATTCTCCCAGGTATTCAAAGCCTTGTTGGCTATAATACAGTTGGATTTTGGGTTAATGGGGAACGACGGACCGCTTGTATGAATCAGACAGTTCGACCAGCTGGGTGTAATGGGACAGATGTATGTTGATTCCTTAGCCCCAAGTCTAACCGGATATTTCCAGGAATTCACCTTCACCGACCCCTTGCTCTCTTCTGCTCCCACAGGATACCTCTGGGGCGTTCAACAACCCAGCGGCTATAATACAGACGTCTCAAACTGTATTCACTTGGGGTTCAATATGTCAATTCTTCAGACTTCTGGGACCGATGACTACAAGTTAGTGGAAGGGGCGTGGCTAATTGAGAAATGAGATTTCAGGTGTGACACAGCTAACACCACAACTGCCGGGTTCATGGGTTACGTCTGTGGGAGGCGGCCGACGAATGGATAATAATAATTGATTTTGCTTTTCTTCGAATGAATAGTTTTCTAATTTCCTGTTAGTCTTCCGGTACATACATATAAGTTTTTTTTCTTATTTTCTGACTTGATAGTGAGCAGCATGTCATGTAAGTCTTAGCTTTTATCTGATCCAAAATTTAATTTCCATTTCAGTCATCTTAATTCTCCACATCATCCAATACATGGGCTTCTTTGCCGCCCAACTCACCAACTCGGTTTTGATCTACCTGATATCTAAGAAAGCGCGTACCCTCTTCGGGGCTTATCGTCACGTGATGGGCTCATTTGCGACGTTCTCACTGATCTACTCGTGGATCGAGGTGGCCACTGAGCCTGTCATGCATATTTATGGTCCCGTGTTTGTTGTTTATATGGATAGTCCATTGAAGTATGAGAAGTGGATTGGGAGTGAGGTTACATGTAAGTTGAGGAGTTGAGATGGGGTCTGATCCTAATTTCTAGGCTTGTACTGTGGATCGTTCGCCCTGGTTATCACTCTTCTCGCAACACAATTTTTCTATCGGTATATGGTTTTTTGTAGGTAAGTTAGGTTTAGAAAGGCTAGCGAGTGATAGCGGGTGTTCTCAACTTTGAAAGTTCATATCTCGGTTCAGAGAGAAGCTATCAAAAAGTAGTTAACTAATAAAATGTTGATAATGGTAAGAGCTATATTTTGTTAGTTGACACTTTTTTGATAGCTCTTAAGACAAGCGAGATATAGGGGTTTTCCTGGGAGTGGCAAAGAAAGCTAGCCTCTAACTTTAAAGAGCTGCATCTCGGTTCCCATGAAAGCTAGCAAAAAATGGCTAACTAACCAAATGTAGCCCTTACCATAAGCTATATTTCTTTAGTTAACAACTTTTTGCTATCTCCACTCCCAACAAAGTTATACCTTCCAGACCAGAACTAATGAAACATTTCGACTCCTGGAAACTCATCCGAATCTTCATCCCATCCCTAACCTGCTTCACTCTCTGGTTCCTTTTTGTCCGATACGGAATGGCTAACACCACCGAAAAACAATTATTTCTGAAGCAAGAACTCGATTTCTATTATCAAGAAGACTCTGAGGAAGTCACGTTCATCGCGCCAATGTACTGGTCGTTGGGGGAGAATGGGGAGCGGAAATGCAAGATTGACGAGATTGTTATGGCGTTTGGTTGTGTTATGATTATTGTGGGTTTTAAATTTATATTAGGGGTCTTCAAAAAATTATTATTTTTTTAAAGTTTGTGTCATTTTCAACTATCGTTTTTTGCGCGACAAAGATTTATATGCAATTAAAGACGGCTAGCAAGACATTGAGTATTACAACTTTTGATCTACATCGCCAGCTTTTTGTTACCCTTACTTTCCAGGTACAGTAACCCTTAGTATTTATTCAAAAAAATAAGTTTCCAGACACTTCTCCCATTTTTAATGATGTACAGCCCAGTTTGCCTCTTAATCGTCCTCCCGTTCTTCGTTACCTCTGTAGGGAGAGCCGCTAATTTTGTGGGGGCCAGTCTAGCAGTTTATCCATCCCTGGAGCCTTTGATCGCTTTGTTTTGTATCAAGGAGTTTAGAAAAGCTATTTCGTGTAAGTAGGGGGAAAGGGTTAGCTAATATTTCAAATATAATAATTGCAGGTTTCAAATGGGAAGATGAAATACAGCCGACGAATATATCAATGTTTACCAGGACTCAAATTTAAGAAAATTGATTTTTTTTTTGGATTTTTTGAATTAGTTTTTGTTGTCATACTGTAAAAAAAATAAAAATTAAAGCAAAATAACATAGTTTTCACCACCCAAACTTTAGCTATCATAATTTAAATCTTTAAAGCAGTGCAACTCAGCTGCCGTTGAAGCTAAAGGGTTTTTAAACTTTTATATCTCGGTTATAGTAAGAGTTATCAAAAAGTGGTCAACTAACAAAATGTAGCGCTTATTAAGAGCTATATTTCATTAGTTGACAACGTTTTGATATCTCTAACGGGAGCCGAGATATACTCTTTCAAAGTCGGAATGGTTGTATCTCCGTTGTTGTTTACGGTGTTCTAAAGATCAAATTGGTTGTGAGAAGCTTCTGAAACGTTTCTTATTGAATTCAGCATGATTTTTCACTTATCTATAACAATTCTCAGACAATTTACTTTTTTTTAGTCACAGAAATATGCATTTTTCTAAAAAAAAATGTATTTTTCCTGCTCATCAAAACCACTACCGATAATGCCACATGGCTGTGCCAGTCAATTTTGATATAGCCTTCGTCAAAAGACACTGACGACAAAAAAAAGAAAAGAAGATATTTTAGATTTTTCGTCATGTGTTGTGGATCTTCTCTGGCGGGATTTTACACTCTCTTCCGTTCCCGTGTATGTCTGCGTCTCTAATCTCTCTTGATCTCTTTCGGGAGCCCTCTGATGATCAGTGAATTCTTCGTCTTACACTTCTTTTCTTGTGCTTCCCAGTATACTTCTCCTCCTACACGATTTTTTCGGGGGTTCAATTTTGGGTTTTTTGGGTTACAATAGCTACAGTTTTGATATAGATTTATTTTAAGTGACATAATTTTAATCAGCTCGGCGAGCCCGTTAAAATGAGTATAATCATGACCTATTTTGGCTCTTTTTAGATAGTCTATGCGCCTTTAAAAGGGGATTACTGTAGATAATTCAACTTCCTTAAAAATTGAGCAATCCTAGCCATGATTATACTCATTTTAACGGGCTCAATGAGCTGAATCCAAAAATTTAGCTCATTTATCATCTAGACTAACTTTTTCTCAATTATTCTTAGTTCCCAAGCCCAAAAATAAGTAAATAAGTCGTTTCTTCCAAATGCGGCAAATACACCCCCACTTTTCGACTTTCTCTAGGGTCATATTACACCTATACATTACACACTTCCTTTTGATTTCCTGAGTGAGAGATGGAGGTGTAGGTGAGCAAACTTTGGTGAAACGGGGGGAACGGGTTAGGGATTCATAGTTTTGTACTCCTCTCGGAGAAAAATTCAAAAAAAAATTGAGGTCTGTTGTCCGTGAGGAGTACAACTGTATGTTTCAAAATCCGGTTTTCAAAAAAAAAATCTTTCTATATTTTTTTCATCTAAAAATAAAAAGAGCAAGAAAAATCTTCTTTTTGTTTCTATCTTCTTTTCTTTTTCTCCCTTCCACCCAATAATATCCCCAATTTATTTATTATTATGTGTTTTTTCTTTTTTTCTTCTTTTTATTAGCTTCTTATTTCTACGTCATCAACCCCCTTATTTTTTTTATTATTATTTGTTTTTTTTTTTTTTGAATTTTTTTAGAAACTTCAAAAATAAGATTTTTTCAGGTGAACCAAAGAAAATCCATCTAGAAATCAAACATAAAAGATAGCGAATAGAAAAAAGCAGGAAAAATGACAAAGTCATATATTCCGTGCTCCAATTTGAAGGTGAGTTGGTATAAAATTAAAAAATGAGGGAACTGGGTTCTATTGAATAAATTAGGTCATAGTTTGATAGACTAGACCATAAATTATGATTTTAATCTGCTTAATATGATTAGTAGTTAGCAAAATCATTTCAGGGAGCTTTCTGTTAGGAAAAGTGTAGTATAGCTTTGAGCGAGTATAACTCGGTTCCCATTAGAGCTATCAAAAAAGTGTCAACTAAAGAAATATAGCTTATAATGAGGGCTACATTTTCTAAGTTGACCATTTTTTGATAGCTCTAATGGAAACCGAGATATAAGCGTTTCCCTGGATGATACAGAGAAAGTTAGACTGTCTGCTCCCTCTTCACACAATTTCAGACGCTTATATCTTCGTTCCCATTAGAGCTATCAAAAAAGTGTTAACTAACAAAATATTGCCCATAATAAGAGCTACATTTTGTTAATTAACCATTTTTTGATAGCTCTAACCGGAACCGAGATACGTTCTTGAAGAAGCAGGCCAGGCTCAAAACTGTCTGCTTCTCTTAGAGCGCCTATATCTCAGTTACCATTAGAGCTATCAAAAAGTGGTCAACTAACAAAATCTTGCCCTTTTTACAAGCTACAATTCATTAGTTGACAACTTTTTTCTAGCTCTCTTGTCAACTGAGTTCAACCCATTTAAAAAACCCCACCTCCTAATTCCAGACAGCCGGACTAGTTGTCGCCGTCGTCGAGCTCTTCCTCTGCGCCCTTGCCGTCTATGGCCTCTTCCGTAACTTCCATCTCTTCGGATCCAACTACTTCATCTGGTTCCTTCTCGGAATCATCTCCGTCTTCATCATCCTCATAGCCATCGCCCTCTTCGTCTACGCCATCAAATCTGAAAACTCTCGTTGGCTGATCCCCCATTTGTCTGCACAAATCTTCTTGGTCATTTTTTTGATTTTAGTTGCTTTTATCGTGGCGATTTTGATGTTATTCGGAGCCTATCGTGGAATTCGGAATCTTCTAGGTGTCAGCAATTATTATATGAGTGATGATTGTAAGTTTTATGGGGTTATATGGAAAAAAAATGATTTTTTTTGAAGCAACTTTCCTTCTTGGCATAATGATCATTGTGATCTACCTTCTGGTTGCTCTTCTCGAACTTTTCTTCCTCTATATCGTTTATCGTCTTTACAAGTGAGTTTATTTCTGGAAAAATGGTCTCAAACTTTAGCGAAAATCAAGTTTGGCTTCGGATTCGTTTTTAGCTCGACGAGCCCGTCAAAATGAGTATAATCATGAATAGAATTGCTCTTATTTGAAGAAAATTTCCAAAGCTACAGTAGTCCCTTTTTAAAGGCGCATAGCCTTTCTCCAAATTCAAAATTCTTCCAAATAGGTCTTGATTATACTCATTTCAAAGCTCTCATCAAGCTAAACACGATTTTAAAGCTAATCCAAGTAAATTTTCCTTTTAGACACCTGTGCCACTACGAATCCATCGATAACGAGAATCGTGTCAACTGGCAAGTGGTCAATGACTTCCCCAAGGATAATAAGCACGGATCGGCTGCAATGGGAGACCAATATCCATACGGAGATGATCGTCGGAATGATGGAAATAATGGACAGAGATATATGTGAATTTATATGAATTTTTTATTTTTTTTTTTAAATTGTACTTTTGAGAATTGATTTAATAAATATTTTTTTGAATTCTGACTAGCCCTCACCAAGAGAATTCCAATATCTAGTATTTATTTCCAGAAAAACGACAAAACACAAATCAAGACTAGTTCAAGGCCAATCATATTCTTCCCATTATCCACATCTTTTTCATCCTTCTTCTTCTCTCCTTTTCCCTTGGTCTTCGCATCTTGCTTCGCCATCTTTCTAGTCGTTTTGAGTTTAAGCGCCGTCGTCGGTTGGGGAGCTTCTGTAGTTGGTTCTTCTGTAGTTGGTTCTTCTGTAGTTGTGGTAGTTGTAGTCGGAGCCTCGGTAGTCGTGGTAGTTGTAATATGAGCCGGTTTACATATTCCTGTCAATGTGCAAAGTGGGTCGTGTAAAGACGCTACTGAAAGGAGCCAGCTCTGTTGTCTATCGTTTAGTAATTCTGCAAAATAGATGTAACCAGAACACGTCTTACTTTCAAGCTAACCGCTATGACTCAATGCAACCAATACCGACTTATCGTCCACCTTCTTCGTAACTACGATACCAGCTAAATTAGTCGTTCCGATTCTTGTTATCAACCAACCTTGTTGCTCCATTATTACTTATAAAACAAGATGAGTTCGTTCTCGAAACCAGATAACTCACCGTAACATCCTCTGAACGTATTTCGGAATTTTTATCAATGGTATTGACTTGAATCACTTCATCAGCTAGAGAAACTTCACTGTACGAACACGGAAATTGATCGCACAATGAGCTATCGACTTCAAGAACCATTGGGAATGAAGCCCAGCTCCGACTTGAGTACAAGTCATTATGACACATATTAATGAAATGAGCATTGATGATTTTGGGTGGAGTAGCTGTTGGATCATCTTTCTTTGTCAGCGTCATGAGACTAACAATCCTCCTCCATGTTTGACAGTTGGAGTCTGATATTTGGGATCATATCTGGTTCCAACCGGACGTCGAATCCATTTATTTTCGTCACTCTCGAACAAGTTAAACTTGAATTAATCAGACCAGATGTGTTTTACCCACTCCTGAGTTCAAATGAGTTTTTTCGGGATGTGTTTCCAGCAATGTCATGGGTTTTCTACGAAAAGTAGTTGGTATTATGAATTGATTTTAGAATGAAGACATCTTAGAAAAGACAGTGAGACCATCGGCACTTCAATATGTCGGTCGAGCTTACGTTTTCCAGCAAGACAATGACCCGAAGCACACTTCTCTCGATGTGCATCCTGGCTTCAACTTCGCCGTGTGGACCTTCTGGAGCGATCCAGTCAGAGTTCAGACTTGAATATTATTGAACACATGTGGGAAAAGCCAAACAATACATTTCTTAAGTCAGGGCCACAAATTTGGATCAAAAGTTTGCTCAGATCGAAGTTTCATTGAAGACTATCCCGTAGTAAGTAATTGACAAGCTTCTGGACTCGATGCTGAGCAGTTATCAGGTCGTTATTGATTCTCGTGGATACGTAACAAAGTATTGAATTCTTAGAAACTGTTTCTAGCCCCATCCTCATTCATTTTCGATTTCCGCGACATCATTCAGTCGATATCTCTTTTTTGTTGTTTTTTTGGTTTTCGAAAAAAAGTTGAAATTTTTGAAAATTTTTTAAATATCTTCAAACCAACTTGTTTTTATATATTTCTTACCTTTATACATCCTGTTGTCAAATTTCAGGTCGATAACTAGAAAAAAAGTTATGATGAAAAAACCAAAAAGGGATAGAATTATGGCCAGCACTGTACCTTACTAAAATACTTAGAAGAGGGGATCTGGAGGCTTAGCTCGTTCCGTATGCTCTCTTTTAATAACTTATAAACTTTGTTTCAGTGTTGAGCAACTCAAAAAACGCATCAAATTACAACCTCCTGTTTTGATTAAGGAGATTCGAAGAAATGATGGGAGAGTGGCTACGGTTCGATTGGTTGAGAAGTGTCTTATGATGTATGTATGGAATGATGAGCATATAAGGAAATATGGATTTTCGAATTTTGATTGATTTTTTTAAAAGATAATTTTGCTTTGAATAAATGATTATATACTTCAATTTTTAAGTTGCTTAGCATAAAATTCTATTCTAGGAAGTTTGTTTCTAGCTCAACTGGTTTTAGAGATATGACCTAGAAATTAAGGTTTTTGAAATTGCTATATCTCAGTTGCCATCAAAGCTAGAAAAAAGTTGTCAACTAACAAAATGTAGCTCTTATTCTGAACAATATTTCGTTAGTTGACACCTTTTCTCTAGCTTTGTTAGTTCCCGAGTTACAAGCGTTCAAAGATAGCGCGCTTCTAGCATCACTGCGCTCTCTCCCTAGGGTATGGCTATCTTTAATCGCCTATATCTCGGGAACCAAAAGAGCTATGAAAAAGCTTCAAGAGACAAAAACACTCAGCGCGTAATTTTCTATCGAATGGTATTAATTTTTCTGGATGTTGGAAAAAAATTTTTTTTTAAATTTTTTTAAAAATTTTTTTCAGAATATTTATTTTGAAAATTTTTTCAAAAAGCTTATATCTCTGTTCCCACCAGAGCTAGGAAAAAGTTGTCAACTAACAAAATGTAGCACTTATTAAGAGCACTGTTTCATTAGGTAACAATTTTTTTCTAGCTCTACTGGTTACCGAGTTACATGCGTTGGAAGATAACCGAAGAGGGAAAAAGGCACTCTAGCTTCTCTGCGCTCTCTCCCTCCCTCTCTCTTTTTTCTCTTCCTAGCTAGCCGACCCTGTTTTTCTAGTTACAAAAAAATTGATTTTGAAAAAGTAAAAAAAAAAATATTTCCCCGTGACTTCTCCATTTTTCCCAAAAAAAAATTCCACGTGTCCTCTCGTAATCATACGTCAAAAAATCAAATTTTCAATTCTAATTTTTTTCTCAATCAATTCTCGAATCGAGTTGGAAAAGTGAGTCCTTTTTCACCTTCCTCTCCAATTTTTCAATCCAGACTTTCGATTCATTGAAGCAAAAAGGCAAGAAAATGACGACGCAGAAGAGTAAGACGAGCACGACGAAGAACGAGAAGAAGTTGAAGACGACGAAGACGGCGACGAAGAAAAAGAACGCGACGTTGACGGCGAGCAAGTCTCAATCTTCGATTGATCAACAGGAGAAGGAGAAGGAAAAGGAGAAGGAGAAGAAGAAGACTGTGGATGATAAGAAGGGAGTGACACCGAAGAAGGATCCAGTGGCCAAGGAGGTGGTGAAGGAGGCACCGAAGAAGGATAATCGTGCTGCTGATGATAATAATAAGGTTAGTCTGAATTTTTTATTTTTAAAAAGAGTGCTAGCCCTTTAATAGAGGTTCTAAAACGATCTATAACAATTCCAGCCAAATGAGCCTAGTGGAATGGACGTAGTCGTCAAGGAAGACGATAAGAAGACCAAAATGGACGATGGATACGAAGATTTTGGTCCAGGAGCTGCTCAATAGCTTTCCCTAATCTGAATTAAAAAAAAGAAATAAAATAAAGATTTCTACAGTAACCCATTTTTAGGAACATTTTCAATTGATCAAGGATTGCTACAGTAACCCGTTTTTAAAGGAACATAGTTTATCCAGAAAACAACTACAGTACCCCTCCTTGTTGTTGTTCCCCTATTTTCCTCTATTTTCCCCTATTTTCCCCTCCCGAAACGAGCGCAAAGAGATGGAAAAGCGGAGGGGGGGGGGACACAAGACTATCAAATTTCAGTTCGAGTTTGCTTCTTCTCCCGAGAAGATGGCGGAAGAAGTAGTACGGAATAGAGAGAACAAGAGACGCAGAGAATTCATATATAGTTTTAATTTCCATTTTTGGATGGCCTTGGGAAGCTTTGGATAGAGAAGTATGGGAAAATTGGAAAAAGTCGATTTTGGAAAAGGCGGGTTTTTTAAACGAGTATACCTCAGTTGGCAAGAGAGCTAGAAAAAAGTGGTCAACTAATGAAATGTAGCTTATAATAAGGGCTATATTTTGTTAGTTGACAACTTTTTTCTAATATAAAAATAAAAGCTGAAACCGCCTCAAATGAAACAAACAATCTAAGCTCAATTTCATTTTAAAAAAAATAGCAAAAAATCGAAAAAAAAGTTGAAAAATCTGTAAAACCTCTAATTTTGGCTGAAAATGGCTAAAAATACAGTCAAAATTAGCTGAAAATTGCTGTAATTTTCAAAAAATGAGTCAAAATCAGGTGAAAATCCTTTAAAACTCATATAACCTTTCTGGGAAAGAAATTATGAATTTTGAACTGAATTAGGTCGAAATTTAGTTAAACTTCATTAAAATACCGATAAAACCCTAAAAATAAGGTTGAAAATGACTGAAACTACCTGAAAATTAGTTGGAAAACTTAAAAAATTAAGTCTAAAACCTTCTCTGAACACCTCTGATACCCTATTTTATCCATTAAGTTCGTTTCAAGGCTCCTTCTCTAAATACAGTAATCCCGGCTATACTGTTTGACTAACTTTATCTCGGCTACCATAACAGCTATCAAAAAGTCTCCACCTAACAAAATATAGCCCTTAACATGAGCTACATTTCATTAGTTGACAACTTTCTGCTAGCTTTAACAGTAGTTGAGTTATACTAGCTGAAAAAGGTATACTGTAGAACTAATATAAAAGTAAACAAATACCAGGATAAAAAATGATAATTGGAACAGATGGTAATTTCCGAGATTTTAAAAGCATCTGAAGCGGCTTAATAAGTAACCCAACTCCTCCCCCCTTAGTAGGCGGAGAAAGAAGCGGCAGTGGCTCAAAACATACGGTAGCTTCACACAGCTCTCTCTCTCTAGAGAAGATGAGGAAAAGAGAGTAAGAGAAAAGAAGAATACACAAAGAAAGAGAGCTCTCATTTTAGCCGCCGTCGCCGCTTTCCCCTCACTTCCACATTTTTCTGCTTATATCCCGCCTCACATTGCTCATTTATTGACCATTTCAATATTTATAAAAATTAAAAAAATAATAATCAAATGCTACCAGATAACGAGGTAAGTGTCATTGACTTTTCGACATACAAACACAAAAAAAGAGTATCAAATGTCGTCATGGTGAAACTAGAGAAAGTTTTGTGTCGATCGGGTGGGGGGAGGGGCGTCTCTGTAAGACGATTCTTCGACGGGGTCCTATTCCTCATTCATTTGGGTTAGAAAGAGAGAAGAAGGTTCTTAAAACATCTTAGGACTACCTAGACATGAGGCTACGGTATTTATCAAGGATTCAAGGTTAGTTATTGGTTTAATAGCTTCTGGTTGGTATAGTAGTTCTAGTTGGGTCTTACTTGGAATTTTAAAGGATTTCTATAAAAGGGGCCCTTGAAATAGAGATTTTCATTGGATTTTCATCTAATTTTTGAATTTCGAGCATTTTCAGTCAGTACTAATTTTAAAAAATTGAATTTTTATATACAGTAACCCTTATAATAGCTAAAATGGCTCCAAACTTCCCTTAACCAACTTTTAAAGTGTGTACTCCTCTCGGACAATTTTTTTTCGAATTTTCTTTAAAAAATTGTCCCTCATAGCTAGAAAAAAATCCACTGAGACGCAGACAAAAAGAACTAAATAAATTGGAATGTTTTGAAAATAAATTAAGAAAAAAAATAAACAATTATTGCCTTCTGACCTGTCTTCTGACTCATAAACAATTGATTTTTCGTATTTTTCGAATAAAAATTCACTTTTTTTTCTTAATAATCCTTCTAATAATGGCTGAAATTGTAATAATTGAGGTAGGCTAAAAATCGAATTTTCGAAAAAAAAATTTTTTTTTTGAATCTTATTTTCGCTTTTTTTCCTGCTAAAAATATCGATTTTTTCGAAATTCCCAGTGTTTTCTTTCCAAAACCTCCCTTAAAAAACACCTGACTACCCAATCTGTTTATCCATAAACCCCATATTTCCCTCATAGAAATCTCAAATTTACATACCAAGGGCCTACGTAATACCCCATTACGTAACTATTATAACCATCATAGTCCACGGGGGCAACTGTTGCTCAGGGACCCCAGGGTGAGGAGGGCAAAGGCTCGGCAAGGTTGGGCAAGGTGCCGGGCAAGTTGGCTAGGTGTTTGAGAAAGTGAAATTTGGTTGGTCAGGTTGGAATGGGCAAGTGGAAGGTTTAGCTAGACAACTAGTCAGTTAGGCTAGAATGGGCAAGTTGGCCACCAAGTTGCCCAGCTTGCTCAGAACCTTTTCCAAACTTTTAGGATAGCTATTTTAAAATGGGCACCTTGCCCACCATCTTGCCCACCCTCTTCCCCAGGCGGCAAGTATCCCTTCATCCTCTCACCTGTTCCTCCCCGATTCTTTATATATTCCCGCCCCCCGGTCACTTGAAACAAGACACCATCCCCCCGAACTTCTCGCGCTTCCACACTTATCACCTATGTAGCCCCGAAGGGTCCCCCCTTTAAAAACAAAAGAGACAGTCGGGTGGGACATATGTAGTTGTAGTGGACCCCTTAAGAAAGCAAACAAATACAGATGGCATTGTTTGAGAGCTCTATGTGTCTCACGGAGCAAGGAGTATGTAAATGGAGTGTGCTGAAGGGGACTAGGATTCGGGTTTCAGAATATTTCGACTAATGGTCCCCCACACGGCTTCTCCGAGAGGAGTACACGGATGGTATATAATAAGGATCTAAATGGAACACCTGCTATGACTAATTGAGTGCTATCTTTTTTGCAGGGACAAAAATTGAAGACGTTCTTACTTGGGGGCACCTCGTTGGACACGGATCCGCCTAATTTTGCGTGGGTTGAAAAAATCGGGAAAAAAATTGTCTACGGATTTTTAGGATGACTACGGATTCGTCTACAATATGGACCACGCTACCAGCCACACAGCAACCGGATAAAGAGACAACGGTGGATTTGACAGCGATTTCTGAGGCTTATGGTAGGTCATAAAGTTAGCCGCTGCCAAGCTTCTACAGTACCCCTAGGACGCTTGGACCGCACTAAAAAGGCTCTAACAGCGTAATGGCCGTAGCACGCCTCTACCAAACCTCTACCAAGGTATCTAACAGCGTAATCGCCGTATCTAAGGACCTGAGCCTCCAACAAGCTTGGCTGGCCTCTACCATCCTCTACCATAAGCCTAGGATGCTTAGCCGGTGCTAATAGCTCTCTAAGCCTTCACCAATAGGTACTACGCCTCCTAGCTAGCCCTAACACGCCTATGATACTTAGCCAAAGCCAATAGCGCTCTAGAATCCCCTAGAAGCTCCTGGATACCCCTATCCTTCAAAAAACAATTGTGTCATTTCGACTAATTGACCTGTCCCATCTGCCCACCAAATCCATGCCTCTAGAAACAATTACGTAACCCTCTCCACCCCTCACCCCACACTATTTCCCACCATGACCCCTTGAACTGTACCCCCCTCTCTCCTGAGCACACACCCGCCCTCCGACGAGCGCGCTCTTACCACCCCCCATTCATTTGTTGTTATATATCGACGACACGCGCTCTTCTTCTTCTTCATTGTTTTGCTTAGCTAGTTTTTTTTTTCTCTTCTGGGAACATTCACATAAATGCTTTGGACTTTTCTAGGATCCTCTTCCTCGACAACATCGTTGACTTCATCTGTCGCGTCACAATATCAATACAATTCGTATCCGACGAGTGCACAATACGCAATGTACACCAGTGCGACACCCGCGAATTATTATCAGCAAATGACTGCGAATTTGAGAGCTGGAACTACCGCTTTTCCGTACTCGTTGACAACGCCTTCTTATTATAGTGAGTTTTTTGGTTATACTTGTTAGATAGGGTGTATCTCGGTAACTGGTAGAGATATTAAAAAATTGTTAAGTAATGAAATATAGGTCTTGTTAAGGGCTATATTTTGTTAGTTGATAACTTTTTTGTAGCTCTTATGGGAGCTGAGATACGGTCATTTGAAGTTTGTGCTGAAAAATCAGAAAAACAAAAAGTTGAAAACCACAGAAAATTCAAAAGGTTATATCTCGGCTCCTGGTAGAGCTATCAAAAAATAGTTAACTAATAAAACGTAGGACTTGTTAAGGACTACATTTTGTTAGTTGATCACTTTTTGATAGCTCTAATCGGAGCTGAGACATGCGCCTTTAAATTGGTAATCTAGCCGTCACGGTAGAACAGCGTGCGTCTCTTCAAACGCCTATATCTCGGTTCTCATGAAAGTCATCAAAAAATAATTAACTTATGAAATATAGCTTATAACAAAAGCTAGATTTCATTAGTTGACAACTTTTTCATAGCTCCAATGGGAACTGAGATATGCCGCTTCAAAAATTGCAATCTTATATTTCTAATTACCGTACCCAGAAATTAAATTAAAATCAATTTCAATGATTTTTTCACCCAAATTTCAGTTTTCTCCCCAAAACTCCCTAATCTTATTACAGCCGCAAACTATCCCGTAGATTACACCTCGGCGGCAGCCACCTACCAAACGCCATACTACCCGGCCCTCCGTGGCGGCACCACCGCACCCTACTACAATCCATTGAACACCGCGGCAGCTGCCTATGCGGTAAGTCCCTTTGGAATCCAAAGTTTGGATTACTGTACCTCACCCTTCAATTTCAGACTGTCGCCAACTCCGTGCTCTCTTCAGACGCCGTTAACCTTGGCACCTCGTCCGATGGATCTTCCACAGGGGTTCCTTCCTCAGCAAGCTTTAGTTTGAAGGAGAAGAAGCCGAAGATTAGTAAAAAGAAGAAAACTGGATCTTGTTCACCTGGCGATGAAACTTACGCAAGAGTTTTTGTTTGGGATTTGGAGGATATCGCAGTTGTCTCCAGGCCAATGCTAGAATCTACTGGCCACACCTTCTACGCCGCCGCCGCCGCTGGAATGTTCGATTTGATTGATGCTATTATCAAAACTAGCTTTTCCGATATTCATGAGGCCCTCGAAGGTGATGTCACTAATATTGAGGACGCTGTGGTAGAGGATCCAATAATGGATCAAGGTCCAATGGATAACCTTCGAGGATTAGACGTCATGAGACGAGTGGCGCCAAAATATGCCGCTTTCCGGCAATTTTACACAGATTTATCTACTAAATTCAAGCAAGAACCGGAATTTGAAGGGAAGATTACTGGTGTCTTAAATTACGGTAAGTGGGCGGAGCCTAATTTAAGTTATACTAATTTTTTGAAATTTAGAACTCCTCGAGCGAGTTGGCCTGGCGTCCCGTGAAAGTGAGCTCACCCAATACGCCCTACAGCTCATGGCATATAACAACTGCACTCAACGGTGGTCAGCAGCTCAGAAATGTATGGATTTGGTGGTAGAAAGATCTAGAATATCTGCTGATAAATATGCCAATGTTGTCTTGACTCATGATGGAGTTGCTCAGGGAGCCGCTGAATTATTGATTGCTGGATTAAATTCTGCTGTTCCAATGGAGAATATTTATTCGACAATGAAACAAGGAAAAGAGGCAATTTTCGAGAAAATTCAGACGAGATATGGGAAGAAGTGCAGTTTGGTTTATGTTTCTTCAAGGGATACCTCGAAGGATACTGCTAAGAGGGTAAGCTTAGTTTAAATGGGATTATCTCGGTTGGGAAAGGAGCTAGTGGGAAAGTGTCAACTAATGAAATATAGCTCTTAAAAGGGGCTATATTTTGTTAGTTGACAACATTTTGATAGCTGTTATGGGAACCGAGTTAGAAAGTTTTGCAAAAAAAAATTCAAAAAAAAAATTTTTTTTCTAGAAATTTGAATTTTTTATATGATTCGATAGATAATGAAAAACTGCGTATTTTTGTCTTTTGAATCACTTTTCTAGCTCTTCTAGTCTTGGAAATATAGCTCTTTTCAAAAAAAGAGAGAGCGCAGAGAAGCGAGAGTGCCTGCTTCTCTCCTCACGCCCACTGAGCCCAGTGATTAGCGCTATCTTTGAACGCCTGTATCTCGGTAACCAGTAGAGCTAGAAAAAAGTTGTCAACTAACAAAATGCTTAGAATTTTACGCTTTCCATTTTACACTTTTTCCTATACTCCCTAACCCAAATTTTCCAGCTCTCCCTCCCGTTCTGGCCACTCCAATCCAATAATGACCTCAACAAGTTGTATCATGTTCAGGAAATGTATCTACTTGGCACTCCATAATAATAAAAATTTAATTTTGCTATTCAAATCCGGGTTTTTTTTCAAAAATTTTTTGTTCAAGAGATGTATTAGCCAAGATTAATAAATTGTCAAACACACTTCACTTATTCTTCAGATTTCTATGACCTACAGTACTCTTATTGAATCGATTTCTTCTTTTTGAAAACCAATGTTCCGTTTCTCAATTTTAGATTCGGTTGATTCGGATTTTGGTTATTCGAAGGCATATTGATTCTCTCTGGCTTTTGCAGATGCTTCAATACAATCGTAAATCCTCCTGGTGGTCCAGCATCTCCAAATTCTGCGACCTATAAAAAAGTTAGATAAACTACAAACTACAAAACTACAGTAACCTCATAAATATAAGATAGCACATTTCCAATTGTGAATGGATTGAATTCATATTTAATACCCTTCTTTTTTGGACCGGCGTCAAGACATAGAGGGATTTATTGTTGGCAACGACATAACTCGTCGAGTCCATTCCGTTAACCTTAAAAAAATTTAAATTATAAAAATTAAAAAAAAACTAAAAAATTCTTACATAAACTTTATGAGTGTCGCCGAGTTGAGAGAAATCAACAGGTACCAGTGTTGCACAGAATTCCGTGTTCCGTGTTCCGTGTTCCGGGCTTTTTTCCACTTCCGTTTCCGTGTTCCGCATTCCGTGAAAATTATTTTTACTTCCACTTCCGAATTCCGGGTTCCGTAAAAATAAAAACTACTTCCACTTCCGTGTTCCGAGTTCCGTGAAAAAGATCCGAATTCCGCGGAATATGTTACAAGTAGCGAATCACACTCCGAAGTCACGTTTGAGGGTTCTATTTACCGTAAATCGGAACAAACCATTGTTTTGCAATGAAATCTGATGATTTTTAGTGAAAATATACAACAAATCGACACCTCCGAAAGAAAAAATGACTTCCAAGTTCCGTGTTCCGCGTTCCGAGTTCCGCGTTCCGGGCGTTTTTTCACTTCCGTTTCCGTGTTCCGTGTTCCGTGAAAATTATGTTTACTTCCACTTCCGAGTTCCGTGTTCCGTGAAGTGGGAATACACTTCCGTTTCCGAGTTCCGCGTTCCGTAACAAAAATTTTTAATTCCACTTCCGCGTTCCGCGTTCCGAGATTTTCAAAAATTGACTTCCGTGCAACACTGAAATATGTACCTGACAGGTACATATTTATTTGACATCTAGAAGAAATTTTTTTTTCTCAGGAAAATGGGAAAATCCATCGAAAACTTACGTTGACTTGCTTTCTACCGTAGCCACCCTTTTTAGGGTTCGGTTTTGGATCATTTATGATGACGAGGGGGAATGGTGGATAGTCGGTTGTTGATGTCGGTTGTTGGGTTTTTGGAGGGGCGGCGATTGCTACTGGAAGATGAGAAGGATTACGAAGCCGCACCAAGCCTCTACAAAGCCTCTACAAACTATAATATAGAAAAATGCAATCTAAACTGCAATGCCAAGCCTCACCAAGCCTCACTAAGCCTCTACAAACTAGAATCTAGAAAAGTGCAAACTAAGCTGCAGCGCCAAGCCTCTACGAAGAAGCCAAGCCTCACCAAGCTGCGCTAAACCTCTACCTAGCCTCTACAGCCTCTACAAAGACCACATAGACTACAAAAACTACAAAGACTACAATGACTACAAATACTACAAAGACTACAAACTACAATCTAGAAAAAACAAAAGCTAAATTGGCCGCAGCGCCAAGCCTCTACGACGAAGCCAAGCCTCACCGAGGCGCGCTAAACCTCTACCTAGCCTCTACAAAGCCTCTACAAGCCTCTACAAAGACTACAAAAACTACAAAGACTACAAAAACTACAAAAACTACAACCTCACCTTGCCAAACAAAAAGCAACACGAAGATCACGAAAAAGCCTCCTCGACTACTGCTCATCATCTTCGAAGAGCTTCCTTGGCGCTGTTTCAAATTTGAAATAAATTTTTCTTCTTAATTTTTTTTTCTTAAGGAATATTTTTTTGTCAGATCAAGAATTAGGCTATTAGATTTATAGGCTAAGTTTGGTTTTTGACGTGGAACTTTTTTTTTTGAATTTTTTGCTTTAATTTATAAAGCCATTTCCTATTTTCTCTGGAATTCCCGTTTCCAGGAAAAAATTCTGATATCATAAATTAAAAGTGTCCATGAAAAGTGGTTTCCATGGGCAACCGCTTCATGCAACACTCAATTTCACCTGGTCGCTAGATCTAGATTCCATCAAGAAAAATGGTGTCACCTCCGTTGGAGGTTGGTTATTGGGTCGGATGGTTTGCCGGTTTTTGTTTTGTTTTGGTGTTGGCGTTTGGGTGGAGGGTGAGTTTTTGAGCTGTAGTTTTAAGTGTAGCTAGCTGGTGTCCCTTCTTTAATGGTTAAGTTAGCTGTACTCATGTCTGTAGCCTTTGCTTTAAGAGTACTGTAATTATAGCTATTTGTCTTGCTTGAGCTTAATATTTTGTGTCTGAAACTTAGTTGTAGTCTTAGCTGTAGCCACTTAGCTACCACCTAACTATCAACTTCCAGGAATGGCGCTCCGAAACCAACCACTACAAATCGGATAAAGCAAGCGTCATGGAAATGACTGGACCAATCACAACTACCCCATCTATTATCCTTAACAACTCCACCAATTTCATCAACAAAACCACCCACGCATTCACCATTTCACCATCTCACTACTCAAAAATGTCCGAAAAAGAAAAAAGTCTGGTGAATCTCTTATTAAGTCCGACTCATGGTGACATGGAACAGGGATACGGTATTCCCGTGGGTTCTAGAAGTCTCTCTTTCATTTGGGATGGATTTGAATTTGGAGAGAGTTGTAATGAAGTGAAGAGCAATGGTTCTGGAAGGTTTGAGTATCAGAAGAAATGTTCCCGAGTTGAGATGATCTATTTTGTGGAGGGAGAGGAGAGAAGGCCAGCTGCGGTGACCTGGTATTTTGAAAGTGGTAAGTGGAAACTTGAAGTTGATATTTTAAAAGTTAGCAAAAAAAGGGTGTCCTAACGAAAATGATCAAGCCATATTTTGAAAGATCTAGAAATTTCCTGATTTCGTGCCTAGAAAAAACGTACTGTAACTTGCTTCATTTTAAGATTCTTAGTCTGAAAATAGTATTTTTGAAATCAGTAGGAAAATGTGGTTTCAATGAGTTTGCAAAAATTAGTATTTGAGAAAAATTGAATAATTTAGATTTTTTTAGTTTTGAAAAAAGTTAAAAATTACCGTAATCCTCTCAATTTCCAAAAATTCTTCATGAAAATAATATTTTTGTATTCAGCTCATTATTCCGGTTTCAATGATTATAATCATGACCTAACTTCGCTAATTTTAAACTTTTTTTGGAATTTTAAATACCTTACCTAGATTTAAAACTACCGTAATCCTGTCAATTTTGAGTTTTTTGGCTTGAAATTTATATTTTTGAATCCGGCGCTCCAAGACGGTCCTAAAAAGTATAATTATGACTTAATTTCCACAATTTCAATTTTTTCATTTCTTGCAATTTTGGATAATTTCCAAAACTAAAACTACCGTAATCCTGTCAATTTCCAGAAGTCCTCTCTGAAATTGATATTTTTGAATCTATCTCATTAATCCGGTTTTAATGAATATAATCATAACTCATTTTCAATAATTTGTATTCTTTTTTGAATTTTCTAGTACCTTGTACAATTTAAAACTACCGTAATCCTCTCATTTTTCGAAAAATGTCCCTGAAATTGATATATTTGAATTCATAAAGACAATTCTATTCAATCAATCATAATTTTCTATTTTTTTTTATTTTCCAGATCCTTCCGAATCCCTTCAAGAAAAACAAAACAACCTAATAGTGATCTACGAGATAATGATGAAAAAACGCAGCGATGAAGTCAAAAATCTCCGTCGAAAAGAAAAAGAAGAGGCCAAGCATCGCGTGGACCCATTCTCTGAATACACCTCCACTGCCTATTCTCATATGAAACTGGTAATGGGGAATGATGGTCGGATCCTTGTCTTAGCTTGTAATGCTGATGGAAAAAATGAGAAATATGCGTTTAATATGAAGGAGAAAAAATATGATCTGGTTGAAGTTGCTAATGAAGATGACGTCGGCGGAAGGAGCAGCTATCTGGTCAAAGCTTATTAGTCATTTTTTTGAAAAATATTTTTTTTTTGAAAAAAAATTTTAGTCTAGACAGAACATTTTTAATGAAGTATTACCACCCATAGCGAGAAATTTTCTTAGAAAACATCACTAATGCCTTTCCTCACCGGCTCCCACTTCCCCTACACCTTCGATTCCTACACCACCTACGCTATCCTCAGCGCTCTCTACAGTATCCCATCCATTCTAGCTACCGTAATCATGATCTATGTCTACTTTTCTTCCAAAAAAATCATGCACATTAGCTCGGAAATTTTTGGTTGTTTTTTGTTAATGCAAGTTGCTAATCTTGTTGCTATATTTTTCGAGTTCTTAACCTTCCGAATCCCAGTGACCTCTATTATAAGTGCATGGTGTGTTGAGGAGGATCTAGAAGATGGTTTAAGGATTTTAAATTTCTTAAAATACATTGCTTCATTTATCAGGAATTTTTCAACTATTCAATTATGTTTCCTTCGTACATTATGTCTGTTTCTACAGGTAAGTTTATTGATGACGTCATCAGAAGAATCAAAAAATTTCAGAAGCTTCCTAAAAACTTATTTTATTTTTCTACATGTCTAGTTGTCTCTACTGCTATAACAGTGGCTTATCCGAAGTTAAATGAAGAAACTGGTTGTGATCAGCTTCCTGAGCCTTATCCAAGAGGGGCTGTGGTTATAAGAAGTGTAAGTGAGGTTAAGACTACAAAGACTACAAAAACTACAAAGACTACAAAACCACGACGATTTTGAATTTTTCAGTTTTTGGTGAGGCATAGACTACAAAAACTACAAATCGCTTTAACCTCACCAAAACAAAAAATCTCGATAATTTTTGCATTTTTTGGTCTAAAAACCATCGAAAAAGGGATTTTGAAGTGTGGTGAGGCTTAGCTAATTTTGTAGTTTGTAGGCTTTTAGCCTCACCAAAAACTTGGAATGCGCCTAAAAAAAGACTACAAACTAGAATCTAAAAGTAATCCAAAAGTAAGCTTTTTTGGCTGCAGCGACAAGCAGCACCAAGCAGCGCCAATCCTCTACAAAGACCAAAAAGTCTATAAAGACTACAAAGACTACAAAAACTACAAAGACTACAAAGACTATAAAGACTACAAAGACTATAAAGACTACAAAAACCATTTTTCCAGAACGTCCCTTGGAAAATCGAAAAAATAATCACCCCAACCATCGGAACCATCCTTATCATACTCAATTCCATTGTCTTCATCAAAATTCGAATGTGGAAGAAACGGTAACCCCTTCCTCCCTTTAATCTAAGCTTTTCCCCTTCCAGCCACCCATCCCACGCCCAATCAACAGCCGAACGAACCCTGACCGTAACCATGTTGTTAATCATGGCCCCCATTATCATTACTGAATGTATATTCGCATTGGAGGCCTCCAACTGGCTCCCCGTCCTTAACCTCCTTCGTCAGATATCCCTGGACTGCCGGGCGCATTTAGTCACGTTGTATTTCTATTTTACACATCCAATGTTTAAAAATACCAAGATTTTCGGGATTTTTTAATAAATAAATGCGTGTTCTAGTCTAGAAATCTGAAATTAAATCTGAAAAAAAAAATGAAAAAAAAACGAAGGAAAAGTTTTGTGGTAAAAGAAAATTCATTTCTCACCGGTGAACGCATATTTATTGGCAGGAAGGAATATGGTTTATTCTAATCAAGTGAGTTTAAAGGGAAGCTTAGGTGTAGTCTTAGTTGTAGTCTTACCTGTAGTCTTACCTGTATCTTAATCTGTAGCTTTATCTGTAGCTTTACCTGTAGCCTTGATCAAAGCCTTAACTGTAGCCTTACCTGTAGCCTTACCCCTACCGTACCCCTCTCATCTCATCCTCCTTCCAGCATCTCGCCTGGTTCGACGTGCTCGCCTCCCCAATAATCCTGTTCTGGTACATTGGCGCCTTCTACGCCTTCCTCCTCTTCATCGTCAAACCGTTCATGGTCCCCAAGAAATCCGCCAAACAACCATTCCTCTACTGTGGCGAGAAGCCGCCCGAGAATCGAAGTCTCAATATTCATTGATCCCTGAATTGGAGTTTTAAAAATAAAAATGTCCAAAGTCCCTTTGTGTTTTGTTTGTTTTTGGCATGAAAATTCCGGGAAAATTCCGGAAAAAGGGGAGATAATCGAATTCCAAAAGGGGGATCCTTTTTCAATTTTTTTTTGCTGGGAGTAAGCCTCTGGCTAATTAGATCAACACGGTGTAGAGGAGAAATAGGGAAAAAAAGGGTTAGGAGCAAAAGGTGGTGGCCTAGGGGGAGCTAGGCCATGGGCATATGGCCTAGTTTTTAGTTAGATGGGCTAGGCCGATCCTAGATGGCCTAACTTCTCTAGATCGCCTAGATTTAACCTAGATGGTTTATTGATGGCCTAGTTTCTCCCTAGATGGCCTAAGTATCCTTTAGATGGCCTAACTATCCTCTAGATGACCTAACTTGTCCTTAGTTGGCCTAGCTTTCTTTTAGCCGCCCTAGGCCTTCTTTAACTGGACTAACTTTCCCCCTAGATGACCAAGCTTCCCCTTAGATGGCCTAACTTTCCCCTAGATGGCCTAACTTTCGCCTAGATTGCCTAGCTTTACCTAGCTCTTTCCTAGATGGCCTAACTATCTTCTAGATGGCCTAGCTTTTCTCTAGCTGGCCTAGTTTTCTTTTAGCTGAACTAACATCATTTTGGGTGGCCTAGTTTTACCCTAAATGGCCTAGCTTCCCCTAGATGGCCTAGACCACCCCTGGATAGCCTAGATTTACCTAGCTTTCATTTAGCTGGCCTAACTATCCTCCAGATGGCCTAACTTGTGCTTAGTTGGCCTAGCTTTCTTTTAGCTGGCCTAGGCCTCCTGTAAATGGCCTAACTTTTCTTCAGATGGCCTAGCTTTTTCTAAATGACCTAAATTTCCCTCTAGATGACCTAGATTTAACCTAGATGGATTATTGATAGCCTAGTTTTCCCCTAAATAACCTAACTGTTCCTTTGATGACCAAACTATCCTCTAGATGGCCTTACTTACCCTTAAAAGGCCTAACTATTCCCTAGATGACCTAACTTCCTCCTAGATGGCCTAGATTTAACTGAGATGGCTTAGCTATTTCCTAGATGGCCTAGCTTCCCCCTAGATGGCCTAAGCCTTCTTTAAATGGCCTAACTTTCCCCCTAGATGGCCTAGACCACCCCTAGATGGCTTAGCTTTCTTCTAGATGACCTAACTATATTTTAGGTGGCCTAACTTTTTCCTAGATGGCCTCTTGACGGCCTAGCTTCTCCTAGATGACCTAGTTTTCCTCCCAAAACCTACCGTAATCCCTCCACCACCGAAAAAGTGTTACTCCCTGCTCATTACTCTCATTTCCTTAACCCCCTGCTCCCTTCACCCCCTAACCCGATTGCCGTCCCACTAATCCACCGCTCAAAAACAGAGGGCTTAACCCAATACTTTCATGTGTCACTTTGCTAACCTTCCCGGCGATTATTAACTATCCTTCCGAGAAGGGTTCTGAAATTTCGCTCCACAAAATGGATGGGTGGAGCACCCGAAGTCACGCACACCTTCTGAAGGATGCCTCTCTTTCTCTTCTTCGTTTTGAAGTGAGCCGGGAGGCTTCTGGAAGACGTTAGAATAGGCTAGGAGGAGGAGGACACAAGTGTCTTCTTTTTCTTTTTCTTCTTTTTTCCTTCAACACATACATAACAAGTGGTTTGTGGTGGGTTCAGAAGAAAACGGAAAGGAGGAGGAGCACAAAAAAAATTGAAAATTTCCGTTTTTTCTTCGGTTCACTTTTTTCTATTTTTGTATAGTTTCGGTTTAGGTGTAGGTGGCTCTTAGGTGCCTTTTTATTAGAGGTCTAACTTGGGATAAGCTACCTAAACAGCTAAAACTATTAGAAATGGCTTAGCTAGCTAGAAAGAGGCGGTTAGCTATGCCCTTCTATTATAGAGACTTTATCAAGAGGTTTAGAGATCCCTGTACCTAGAATCAGAATTTTAGCCTTAATTAAATATCATTTTTGGAAAAATATGGTTTTTCATTTGTTTCTAAGGATTTTTTTGTCTTGGTACTCATATTCCAGCTGCCCTTCTAATAGAGGTATACAATTTGGTCAAGCTTCCTCCTAGACCGGCTTGAAGGCCCTGGGACCTTAAAATATACCATTTTTTCCTAATTTTCGGTCATTTTTTCTAATTATTTATTTATTTTCCCCTTATCTTGGTGCTTTTTTTCAGTTTTAGACAATTTGGTGGGTGCTCTTCTATTAGAGGTACCTAATTTAGACCGATCCTGTTTATAGCTGTAGCTCACAAGATTAGAGTCCCTGGAACCTACCGTAACCCCCTAATTGAGTCGTTTTTCATGATTTTTTGGTTTTTTTTTGTTTTCTTAGTGTTTTTTAAATTTTTAGACAATTTCGATAATTTTGGAGGGTGCCCTTCTATTAGAGATCTTGAATTTAGTTCTTAATTTTTGAATTTTTCATTCTATCGGTATTTTTTTTCATTTTTGGGCATTTTATTGGGTGCCCTTCTATTAGAGGCCCTTTTTTTTGCTCACCACTCCCAAAACCCAATTTGACATTTTCTTTTTTTTTTGAAATGTGAAATCTGAGATTTGAATCTGAAAACTCAAAACCAAAAACCCATTCAAAAATGACATTAACTCAACTTGACTTTTTTCTTCTTTCAAACAAAAAATTTTTTCAAGGATGAGCAACTTCTAGCTCTTTTTTCTTTTCTTTTTTTTTAAAGCTCCCTTATCTTTTTGATAAATTGCTCATCATAAAATAACGAGATTTCAGGAATTTCGGGAAGAGAGAGTCATCATCAGCAAAAAGCGAATGGCTGCTCAGCCGGCGAGGCACATGTGTTGCGGGTGTCGGAAGGTGGTGGTAAGTGGGTTTTTGATTTGAGTGTGGCTGGCTTAGCTTGACCGAAGCTAAGGGTGTACTGTAGATGGTATTGAGGTACTTCTGATGATCCCGGAGCAGGGCTATCCTAATCTAAGCCTTAGAATTGTAAGCCTAGGCATCCTGAGCCATTATACCTCCTAAAACGTTCATTTAGGGCTAGCTATGCTTGTCTAAGCCCCACTAGCCTAAGCCTAACCATTTTAGGACCAGTTACCTATCAAACTACTTGTTTTGGCTTAGCTATGCTAGCTAAGAGTTCCTAGTGCGTTTCTAACCCTCACTAGCCTAGGTCTAACCATTCTGGGACAAGCTACCTACCAACCAAGAGCCCTGGCTATTTTTTTAAAGCTATCTAAGCCTTAGCCACCTGTCAAGCCAAAAACTTGTTCAAAGCCCATCTCCCTTTTAAACCCCCCGGGGACCATTTTCATAACCGAAACTTGTCGCTTTGAATGTGGCTCAAGATGTCTCCCTTTTTATCTTCCCCTTTCCATCCGAAAGATGCTCCTCCTTCCCCGAAACATGCTCTTTTCATTCTTCACAAAGTGGACACAGCGTATTTTGTTCTTTTCTTAAATCGACCAGTCCAAATTAACTAGGCCACGCCCCTTTTTTCCTTGTTTACTAGGTAAGGTACTAAGCTACCTAGCCTAAGCCACTTCTGTTAAAAGTCACTAGTAGCCCCCCACCAAGGTAAGCCCCGCCCCCTTCAGCTCTTTTTGGTTGGCTCATGACCTCCTCCCCTGAGAAAAAAAGAGTATTGTTGTTTCTCCGTTTTCTCTTCCAAAAAGGGAGAAAAGATAAGCGCGCTCTCGTGACGTGGAACTGGAATTGCTTCAGGATTGATGACACCCCCTCCGAGCTTTGGAATGGAGAAACGGAGGAGGAGGGGATACGAAACAAACTAAACGAAACCACCCCACATATCACGTTGTGGTTCTCGTTTCTTTTTTGGTTTGGCTCTCAGGAGATGTTTTTGGGAATTTTTTTGGGAAAAAGGAAGAGTTTTTGGGGTACTGTAGATGGTTAGGTCATGGACTAGGAAAGTTAGGTCACCAACCTAAAAAGCTAGGCCATCATTAAAAATTGTCGTTTTTAATCATTTTTTAGTTCAAATCCTAGTCAAAAGTGGTTTTTCCAAATCCCAGACCGTCGGTGAAAAATCTAGGCCAGCTATTGAAAAAACTAGGCCATGAGGGAAACCTAGGCCATCAATAAACCCTTTAAATTGCAATTTAGATCAAAAAGTAGCGATTTCGAAATTCTAGGCCATGGGGAAAGCTAGGCCATCATAAAGATGACCTAGTAGAGAAAGTTAGGTCATTATTCCTAGGCCGCATTTTCAAGGCCGTTACTCGAAAAGTTAGGCCATCACTCCAGTGACTAAGCTAAGAATCCAAGGAAACTAGAAGTTAGGTCATCCGGCCAAAAACTAGGCCATGATTTCTAGGCCATGATTCCTAGGCCATCACCTTCCTCTCATCCTCATCCTCTACCACTTCATCTTCACTTCTGGTCCTTCATTTGTTGTCCCTTCTTCTTCCCCAAGAATACAACACAAAATTTACATATGCTCAAGTACCTTTCCTCCGCTTCTTCTTCCTCCTCCTCCTGATGCCACCATTTTTATATTTCTTGGCTTTTCCGAAAAACTTGAAATCCCTTCTCCTCCTTTAAGAAATATGATCCCCATTTTTGGAATCCCCATGGGCGTAATTGATGGAAGAGGGCTCCGTCTTCTTCTAATTGTTCTCATCTCTCAGCTTACATCAAAAGAGAGAGAGAGAGAGAGAGAGAGAGAGAGAGAGAGAGAGAGAGAGAGAGAGAGACCCCATCTTCTCGAAGAGCCAGAAAAAAAGCGTGATGGATGGGTCGTTTTGGTTTTCGGATGTGTGTATGTATATTCCAATTGGATCTTGTGAACCACATAGAAAGATTGATGTCAAGTGAGAGAGTGACTAGCTGACACCGGGGCGAACGATGAGCCAAAGGGTACTATAATAAATTGAGAATGGCAATTGGAAAATGAGGAATTAGGTGTCATTCATCTACAGTAGTCCCTTTTTCCTTTTCTTTTATTTTCGGAAATTAGGCCACGCCCCTTTTTATAGCCTTTTTTGGGCGTTTATTTTAATGAAAAGTTGATTGAGAATCGGTATTTTTTGGCGGCTAAGCTACCATGTCAAGTGATGGAACCAAGGTATGCTCTTTTAAAAGGGGGTTTTTCTAGATTAAGGTTTCTTTGGGTTCAGAAAGCCACGCCCCTTTTTAAGAACTTTTTTGTCAAATTTCCGGAAAAAACTGAAATTTTTCTAAGCAACGCCCCTTTTTAACCGGGTTTTTGGGGTTTTAATCACATTTTTAGGTGATTTTTTTTCAATTTTTTTAGGTCACGCCCCTTTTTGAGCCTAATTTTGGGGGGTTTTTTTTTAAATTTTTTCAAACATTTTAGAAATAAAATTTTCTGAATGGATTTTCAAATCCGCTTAGCTAGAGCTCCTCTGACTGCTGCTAAGCTTACTTTAGAACTTCCGAAAATAATTTTTTTTTTCTTGAAAAAAAATAGATAGATCAAAAACTAAGCTGTTCAACTGTAATAAGATTGCTGTTTTCATGAAAAAAGGTGAATTTTGTGATAAAAATTTGGATTTTTTGGGTAAAAAAGGAAAAAATGAGTCAGGGAATGTCTAAAATAATTGGGGCAAAAAAAAAGCTAAGTTCGGCTTATATCAGGCTTATCCAAATTTCGATATGACCCAAAATAGGCTATGATAACTTTTAGAAAATAAAAAAAGAAGATTTGAGCCTTTTTTGTTTAGCTAAGCCTATATGTACTTCTAGCTAAGCTAAGTCTACATCCATAAGTATGTAAAATTAATAGTTTAACCTAAGAACCATAGCTAAGACCATCTAGACCCAGTTATATGTGTAGCTACAGTACAACCTACTGTATCAGTCTAAAAGAACAACTAGGCTTAGTTCTACCTGATCTAGCCTTCCAGTCTTACCAACCTCTGCTTCCTACTACCTAAACTAGCCATGACGTGTCACAAAAAGAGGGGAACTTTTGCGTTTCACATTTCCCATTCTCCTCGGATAACCATCCTTCGATTCTTCTCTCTTTCCCCGAAAGAGGAGACATCATCTCGTTTCCGTTTGCTCCTTAACATCATTTCGCGGTGCGACTCTAACTCTTGTCGTGCTCTCCTGCCCGAAGAAAGAAGACAATATGATTTGAGTCTCTTTTTCTCTACGTCTATCATTCTCTCTCTAACCAAACGCACATTTTCTATTCGGGGAGCAGAAGGAGGAGAAAGTTGATCCGTCGGGATAATCTACCCCCTTTTGAGAAAAAATAGAGAAGGACTCTCATATTCCACATTTCTGTTGGAAATGTTCCAAAATGGAAGTTGTCGAAGTTCGAGGAGCACTTCGCCAACGTGGCCTGGTTATTCGTATACTCAGTTCTTAGAGTTGTTTATCTCCAATGTAAGTTTTTCGTTTTTTTTTTTTTTTTGCTTTTTTTTCTTGAGCTAGGTAGTTCAGGTTGAGCCAGCTAAAGTAGCGATCTTTGCTCATATTTCAAATAAAGTTTAAAAGTATTTTGGTGAGGCTAAGAAGTAGTTTGTAGTCTTAGCCTCTACAAATTTTTGGTGAGGTTAAAAAGACCTTGTAGTTTGTAGTCTTAGCCTCAACACGATTTCTATAAAACCGCACTATCAAGGCTGCAATTAAAAAAAACGATTTTATTTGAACAGGGGCTATCTCGCTTGTCTTAAGATCTATTAAAAAGTGGTCAACTAACAAAATATAGAGAATTTTAAGCTAAACAATTTACTAGTTGACAACTTTTTGATAGCTGTTATGGGAATCGAGATATAAGGGGTTTAATATATACATTCGCTTAAAGAAGTGCTCTTTTAAATCGGCAAATATCTCGGTTGTACTGACAGCTATCAAAAAATGGTCAACTAGTAAAATGTCGAGAATTGTAAGCTGAACAATTTGTTAGTTGATCATTTTAAGGGATTTTGAAGTTAAACTGAGATATAAGGCGGCGCAACACCTGGTACAGAATTAAAATTAACAAAATGCTCTTCAAACCTCTTAATTTGAGACTAAAGTCAGTAAAATGTTTTTTTGAATGACCCAGAATTGTCCAGACTATATTTTAGACTATTTTCATACTGTTTTCTAGAAAAAAACCCCCCTGACTTTCTTTTATCCTCATTTCCAGAAGTTCTCTTGTTTATCTCGCACAACCTACCGTACCCCCTGTTCCACATCGTCATCTTTCCCCCATCCATTCTAATTCCTCGCCAAATTCATTAAAAACCAATGCTTTTCGACTCTTTTCATTTCCCTCAGCCTAAATAGGCGCCCCCCTCAACCCATTCTCAATTGAATTAGGGTCTCCTCTCCTCCTTTTTCTCAATCAAATTAAGAATACTACGAAAAATAAAGGGAGAGGGGAAATAGCTCGAAAAAAATATAAAAACAATAATGAAGATATATGAGAAAAACGGACGATGGGAAAAGCCAAATTGAGGTGGTCAACGGGAAATGGTCAATTTTTGGGGGATGGTCAGGGGGAGAGTGGACATGGAGGAAATGGGAAATGAGATTGGAGGGGCAATTTTGCATTTTTCGAGAAAATTAGGCTATCCAGAGAAAAAATTAGGCCATCTAGGGGAAAGTTAGGCCATCTAGGAGAAAGCTAGGCCAATATTATGGCTCCTAGGCCGTCGAAAAGAAACTTAGGTCATCTAAGAGAAAGTTAGGCCATCTAGAAGCAAGTTAGGCTATCCAGGGAAAAGCTAGGCCAGCTAAGGGAAAGCTAGGCCATCTAGGGGAAAGCTAGGCTATCTAGGAGAAAGCTAGGTCAATATTACGGCTCCTAGGCCATCGGAAAGAAATTTAGGTCAGCTAAGGGAAAGTTAGGCCATCCAGAGGAAACCTAGGTCACTAAAATTTCGAAATTGTGTTAGTAATGTTGTCTATGATAATTCTAGGCTACTAGAAGGGTTCCTAGGCCACCAAAAAAAAATCCTAGGCCACATAAATTCTAAAGCTAACAGTCTAGTAAATTTTATGATTTTCTAGGCCACCATTTGGATTCCTAGGCTAACTAAATTCTATGGCTCCCAACCTAGTCCATGTCTTGGATTCCTAGGCCACCAAACCACACGATAAGCTTTGAAACACTTAAAGGTATATTCCTAGGCCACCATCTCAATTTCTAGGCCACCCAGCTTCTATTAAAATGACTCACATAAAAATATAACCAAAATTCGAGTGTCTCAATCAAAAATTCATGTAATTCCAACTTTTTTCTCCAATTTTTTTTTTTGCTTTTTTCTGTGCGCGTGGGAACAAGGAAATCTTGTTTTCCTTTTGATTTTGGAGTGAAAAAATAGAAAAGGAGACAATTTGGGAAAAATGGAAAAAGTGACGTGGCTCTAGAAAATAGGACTTAAGGGAGAATGATCTAGAACAAATAAGCTACAGTAACCCAAGGTACCATAGGATAAGCTAAGGACTAAGCTCAGCATGGAACCACATGATATCTTGATGTAAGTGAAAGTTGTCTCTCTCTCTTCCCCTCCCCCTCCCCTATTTCCCATCTAAACCAACCCATTGACACTTGGAATAGTTGGTGTCAGAGTCCGGAAGGGACCCCCACCCCTCCGTCCGCCCCAAAAATTTTTCGTAAAAAGAAGAAGAGTCTTCTTCTTTTTCCCCCTTCCAACGTCTTCAAGAAGACACAGGCGCCGCGCACAGCAAAAACGACAATTCGATTATCCCCTCCCTTCCCCCCGGTTGCTCCCCTTTCCCCCTACATATCATCATCAACACCAAAAAAAAAAAAATTTTCTCTTTTCTTCTATTTGTTTTGTCTTGTTACTTACTCATGACTCACTGTCCCCATTGCCAACCGGTTGTTCAACACCAAAACGTGTTGAGAGTTGACCCGGAATCCGAGTATTTTGAGGGTGGTGCTACGGTAGCCATCGGGTAGTCGTTAATCTCTATTAATAGAAATTTGCAGATGGAAGGCGGCTCCGGATGGACTGAATCGCTTGAAAAAGATTTCGACAAAGCCTTCGTCTCCCTTGATCTACTTTTGGGGGAGATTGATTCGGATCAGGTGAGTAAAGTTGCCTCCCTTAGATGCCTAAGTTATCCCTCGATTCTATTCCTAACCTATCCAGGTTGAGATCACCTATGAAGGCCGACAGAAGATGACGTCGCTGAGTGCGTGTTTTGCGCAGATGATGCACAAGTGTCAGTTTATGATGCATACGATTAGTAAGCAGGAGAAGGTGAGGATTTTTACTGTAGAGTTGGGTAAATACTTTGGTGAGGCTAAGGAAAATATGTAGTTTGTAGTCTAAGCATCAACAAACGCAAAAGGGGATTTTGGTGAGGCGAAGCAAAAGTGTAGTTTGTAGCGTTAGCCTCAACAAAACCACCCTAAGATTTTGGTGAGGCTAAGAAAAAATTGTAGTGTGTAGTCTAAACCTCACCAAAACCACACTAGGATTTTGGTGAGGCTAAGGGAATTATGTAGTTTGTAGTCTTACCCTCCCCACATTGATGTTTTTGAATTAACGGGGTTTGGTGAGGTTAATCTAAAAGTGTAGTTTGTAGTCTAAACCTCACCAAGCAAACACTGAGGTTTTTGGTGAGGCTAAGGAAAACTTGTAGTTTGTAGTCGAAACCTCAACAAACGCACACTGGGATTTTGGTGAGGCTAAGCGGAAATTGTAGTTTGTAGTTTAAGCCTCATCAAAGTCACCCAAAGGTTCTGTTGAGGCTAAGAAAAAAATGTAGTTTGTAGTCTAAACCTCACCAAAACTACCAAAACGCTGTTTTCTTTTTTTCAAAAAAAAATATCTATTTTTCGCCAGCTCATAACTCGCTTATCTTTAAACCTATCAAAAAATGGTCAACTAACGAATTGTTCAGCATAAAAAGCTCTACATTTTACTAGTTGACCACTTTTTGATATCTCTATCCACAACCGAGTTACACTTCCTCAAAGTACAATATTATTCCAGGAAATGACATCCATGAGAAACGAGGTTGTGGAAGCCCGCGCGGCACGGCAATCCATGGAAAAAGAAGTTGAGCAGTTAATGATTCAAGTGCATTCCCTTCAATGTCAACTTCACTCGAAAACAGCTCCCCATGAATCAGATATGATCAAGAAGAAATTGGAGTCTCAGCTATCCACATTTCGTTCGGAGCTTACCCAGGGGCTCAGTACAGTATGCGAATTGGAGTTGGCACGGAAAGAAAGTGATCGATCCAAGAAAACAATTCAGGCTCTTGAAACAGAAGTCTTTGGTGCTAGATTAGCAGCTAAGTATCTAGATAAGGAGTTGGCGGGAAGGATACAACAAATCCAACTGTTGGGAAGGAATATGCGCGGTGTGGAGCATGACAGGCTCTGGAATCAATTGGAAGCTGAAATTCATCTTCACCGGCATAAAACAGTTATCAGAGCGTGCAGGTTTGGTTCCCATTCTTCTTTTTCTTTTAAATACTTTCCCCATTTTTAAGAGGCCGGGGTAACACCAAGGGATTAGCGGCGCCACTTCGTCACAACTTCAAGAGCCTTCGAAAACGAAATGGAGTGGGAAAGAGTCGGAAAGTGGTGCTTTCGAAACATCCGCATGAGGGGTTGGGTATTTCGATTACGGTAGGTGCTAATTTTCGAGGATCGAGAAAAGCGCCAACAAAAAATTTCAATTTCCAGGGCGGCTCGGAACACGCTTTGCCCATCGTGATATCTGAAATACAGCCGGGGCAACCGGCTGATCGTTGCGGACAAGTTTTCGTTGGGGACGCTATTTTATCGGTTAATGGATATGATTTGAGGACGGTTAAGCATCAGGAGGCAGTGGATATTTTGAGTGGACAGGTGAGTATCGGGGAATGCGTCAGGGGTTTAGGGAAGGGGGTTAGTATCCAAAAAAGCGTCAGGTATCAAAAAAGACGTCAAGGTAGGCAATTGTGGCAGGTATCCGAAAAAGCGCCAGGTATCCAGAAAAGCGACAGATTTCCTAAAAAGCGTCAGATATCTTAAAAAGCGCCAGGGATCCTAAAAAGCGTCAAGTCACCGAAAAAAGTGCCAGGTATCCAAAAACGTGCCAAGAGCCCGAAAAAGGGCCAGGACACCAAAAAATCGCAATATATCCAAAAACGCGCCAAGCCATCCAAAAACGCGCCAAGAGCCCGAAAAATGGCTAGGACACGAAAAAATGGTAGTTAACCAGAAAAGCGTCAGGGATCCTAAAATGTGTCAAGTCACAAAAAAAGCGCCAAGTATCCTAAAAAGCGCCAAGTCACCAAAAAAGCGCAAAGTCACCAAAAAAGCGCCAGGGACCCTTAAAAGCGCAAGGTATCCAAAAACGCACCAGAAGCACGAAAAAAGGGTCAGGCCACCAAAAAACGGCTGATATCCAGAAAAGCACCAAGTATCCAAAATAGCGCCAAGTGTCCAAAAAAGCGCCAGCTATCTAAAAACGCGCCAAGAGCCCGAAAAAAAGGGTCAGGACACGAAAAAATGGTAGTTAACCAGAAAAGCGTCAGGGATCCTAAAATGTGTCAAGTCACAAAAAAAGCGCCAAGTATCCTAAAAAGCGCCAAGTCACCAAAAAAGCGCAAAGTCACCAAAAAAGCGCCAGGGACCCTTAAAAGCGCAAGGTATCCAAAAACGCACCAGAAGCACGAAAAAAGGGTCAGGCCACCAAAAAACGGCTGATATCCAGAAAAGCACCAAGTATCCAAAATAGCGCCAAGTGTCCAAAAAAGCGCCAGCTATCTAAAAACGCGCCAAGAGCCCGAAAAAAAGGGTCAGGACACGAAAAAATGGTAGTTAACCAGAAAAGCGTCAGGGATCCTAAAATGTGTCAAGTCACAAAAAAAGCGCCAAGTATCCTAAAAAGCGCCAAGTCACCAAAAAAGCGCAAAGTCACCAAAAAAGCGCCAGGGACCCTTAAAAGCGCAAGGTATCCAAAAACGCACCAGAAGCACGAAAAAAGGGTCAGGCCACCAAAAAACGGCTGATATCCAGAAAAGCACCAAGTATCCAAAATAGCGCCAAGTATCCAAAAAAGCGCCAGCTATCTAAAAACGCGCCAAGAGCCCGAAAAAAAGGGTCAGGACACCAAAAAATGGTAGGTATCCAAAAAAGCGCCAAGTCACAAAAAAGGCGCAGAGTCACCAAAAAAACACCAGCTATCCAAAAACGCGCCAAGAGTAAGAAAAAAGTGCCAGGACACCAAAAAACATCCGATATCCTAAAAAACGCCAAGTATCCAAAAAAGCGCCAAGTATCTAAAATCGCGCCAGCCGTTTTCTAAGATCCAAAACTTCAATTTTCCAGGTTCAACAAGGCGACCTCGACCTAGAGCTCGTCTTCGTTTGCCCCGATGAAGATAGCGACGATGATGGTACAGTAACCATTGAGCACAGCGATGGATCAATGTAAGCCGGCCTCTTTTCGCTAAGCCTAAGCCATTCTCAATTTTTCAGATACAATTTATACAGTATAGACGAGCCCACATCAAGCCGTTCGTCTTCTAACAATTCCGATGAGACACGATCCACGTGACCCCTTTTTAATTGAAAAAAATTGTTTTTTTTTTTTGAATAATTACCGGTTTTTTTTATTTTCCAAAAATCCCCCATTTTTGTAAATTCCCGTGACCTTTGACCCCTCTTCCCCATTTTTTTCCACACAATTCCACGTTCGCTACGCTTTTCTAGTCTCTTATTGGCTTCTTCAATGAAAAAATAAATTATTCTGTTTTGTTCTTGATCCTGTGTTCAAGCTAAGACTGACACAAGATGACACAACAAGTCAATCGTTTGACTGCCGTATTCAATGAGGCAATGCAGAGGGCGATGGCGTCGGAGAATAAGGACGATTGGATGAGCCATTTGATTACGCTTTCGAATACTTTTATCCAGGTTTGGAGGGGTTTTTGTAGTTTTTGTAGTCTTTGTAGTCTTTGTAGTCTTCGTAGTTTTTGTAGTCTTTGTAGTCTTTCAGTCCTTTTTGTAATAAGGCTAGGGCTTAATTTTGGATCAAGAAATTAAAGTCATTGGATTTTTTTATTTTTTGTTTTTGATGAGGTTAAGCAATTTGTAGTTTGTAGCCGAAGCCTCACCAAAAAATGAAAAATTCTAAAATCATCAATTTTTGTAGTCTTTGTAGTCTTTGTAGCTTTCATAGTCTTTTAGTAAAAAAAGACCATTAAAACCCTTGAAAACGAAATAAAAAGTTTTTGATGAGGCTTAGACACTACAAACTACAAAACTAGCTAAGCCTCACCAAAACTCAAAATGCTTTTTTTGATGGATTTTTCTTTATTTTCGATCAGTTTTTGTTTTTGATGAGGTTAAGCAAATTTTAGTTTTTGTAGTCTTTGTAGTCTTTGTAGTCTTTGTAGTCTTTGTAGTCCTTTTTGTAATAAGGCTAGGGCTTAATTTTGGATCAAGAAATGGGAGTTATTGGATTTTTTATTTTTTGATTTTGGTGAGGTTAAGCAATTTGTAGTTTGTAGTCTAAGCCTCAACAAAAAATGAAAAATTCTTAAATAATCAGTTTTTGTAGTCTTTGTAGTCAAAAAAACCAATAAATACTCTTGAAACCCTTTGTAGTCTTTGTAGCTTTCATAGTCTTTTAGTAAAAAAAGACCATTAATACCCTTGAAAACGAAATAAAAAGTTTTTGGTGAGGCTTAGACACTACAAACTACAAAACTAGCTAAGCCTCACCAAACTTTAAAATACTTTTTTGATGGATTTTTCGATGGTTTTCGAACAATTTTTGTTTTTGATGAGGTTAGAGGGATTTGTAGTTTTTGTAGTCTAAGCATCACTAAAAAAAAAGAAAAAGTCGAAGTAATTGGCGTTTTCGTAGTTTCTGTAGTCCTTGTAGTCGTTTTAGTTTTTTTAGTCTTTGTAGTCTTTTAGTAAAAAAAACCATTAAAACCCTTAAAACCGAAAAAATAGTTTTGATGAGGCTTAGACAGTACAAACTACAAAACTAGCTAAGCCTCACCAAAACTCAAAATACTTTTTTTGGTGGATTTTTCGATGGTTTTTGGATCAATTTTTTTTTGATGAGGTTGAGCAAATTGTAGTTTTTGTAGTCTAAGCCTCACCAAAAATTAATAGTTCAAAGTCATCGGGATTATTTAGTCTTTATAGCCTTTGTAATTTCTCAGGTCTGCACCCTCGCCAACATCGAAGAATCCTACAAAGTCTTGGCTATCAAAGAACGCGACTTAGCTGCCGAGGAGCTTATCGAACTCAAATCCAAAGCCATCGCTCATGATGACGTCATCCAACAGTTCCACGTTCTCTTAGCAGCTGATAATCAACGCAACCATACTGATCTGACTTCTCAATTGATTTTTGATAAAATGGTAGGGACATCTGGATATATGGGATTAAGAATACATTTTTTGTAGTGCGAAGAAGTGCGTGGCAACATGGCAAAGATCCAAGACTACAGTATGATCGAAGCTCGGTACAATGACGAAAAGCGGAGGAACGATCGGATGATAATGCATATCAATGAGTTGTCGAGGAAGAATATCATGCATTTGATGGCGTCCAGGTTTTATGCGAGAGTAAGTTTGCCTAGCTTAGCCTAGCTTAGCCTAGCTTAGCCTAGCTTAGCCAAGGCTTAGCCTAGCTTAGCCTAGCTTAGCCTAGCTTAGCCAAGGCTCAGCCAAGGCTTAGCCTAGCTTAGCCAAGGCTTAGCCTAGCTTAGCCTAGCTTAGCCAAGGCTTAGCCTAGCTTAGCCTAGCTTAGCCAAGGCTTAGCCTAGCTTAGCCAAGGCTCAGCCAAGGCTTAGCCTAGCTTAGCCAAGGCTTAGCCTAGCTTAGCCAAGGCTTAGCCTAGCTTAGCCTAGCTTAGCCTAGCTTAGCCTAGCTTAGCCTAGCTTAGCCTAGCTGCCTCTAACTCTATCATTGCTCATCATAACCCTTTATCCCATGGGACCATTCCTTCAGGAGCTGGCGGCAATGCGACAACTGCTGAATCTGATCCACAAAGCCCCCACCATCGAAGCCTCTGTCAAATCCAAGTTATGGAGCCTTATCGATAAGGAGAATCAGATTCTTCGCCTTAACACGCTCTGGCTTGTTAATCGGTAAGTCATCCCTTCTACAGTAATCTCAGGATTTTATTTTATTTTTTTTTTTCAGAATCAATTCTAGGAATCAAGAGGATGCAGCATTTGAGGATGGAGACAATTGGCAGAGCCCTCCACGAATTGTGATTCTGGGCAGAGATCATATTAATCAGGGTTTAGGATTGGAGATTACGGTAGCCTACTGTACCCAGTTTTTAAGTTTTTTGATTGGTTCTAGGGCGGCTATGAACACTTCCGTCCAATCGTAGTGACGGGAAAATTGAAGAGATCAATGGCTGACACCGATGAACTTCTTCTCAACGATCGTATCCTTGCTATCGACGGGACCTTTGTCACTAACTCAACGACCCATGCAGAGGCGTTGGAATTGCTTGCCAATGAGTCTTCCAAAGAGTTCATCGCTCTTCTTGTCTCTCAATTCAATCCGGATAAATACCAGATGGCTCATCCACGTTTCCAGATTCGTAGAGCCACGTCATCGAGTACTACGGAGGAGGAGGAGGATTGATTTACTTAATTTACTTGTTTTTTTCTGTTTTTAAAGGTTTTTTTGTAAAAATAAAGTAATTTTTGGTTTAGCCTAACCTCCATAAAACAGTGACCCCTTTTCATGATTTGCCGCCCCCTCTTGAAGAAATTGAAATGAAGTAAGGGACAGCTGCACCCCCCAACGTCTCGAGGTCTAGATTTATATATAAAGAATCCAATAAAATTAGAGTGTCTTCTCCTTCTTCTCTCTCTCTCTCTCTCTCTCTCTCTCTCTCTCTCTCTCTCTCTCTCTCTCTCTCTCTCTCTCTTTTCCCCATTCTATTGGTTGGTTTTATAGGTTTTTTAGAAGAATGAAAAGGGGACCAGATTTCGAAGAAAGACTTTTGCTTTTTGATGGGATGAGCCATCATTAACTTTTTGGAGAGGGAAAGGTGAGGCTTAGACTACAAACTAGAGAATTTTTAGCCTCACCAAGCCCTTTTTAGGGATTAGCTCACTTGACAGCTTGTAGTTCTGTCTGGAATTGTCGGATTGTCCCAGAAATTTTTGAGTGGATTAAGGATACTAGGGGCTTCATTTTTGTAGTTGATCATTTTTTGGGAAAATCATTTCTAAGTACACTTTTCAGGTCTTAAAAAATTTCAAGAAAAATTATGTTCATATTTTTGACGGCTTAAAAGTGTACTTAGAAATGATTTTCAAAAAAAGTTGTCAACTACAAAAATGAAGCCCCTGGTACCCTTAATCCACTCAAAAATTTCTAGAACAATCCCTTGTTTTTTAGGGGAATTGTAAGCTCTTAAAGTTGGTAAAACCCCAAACGAGCAGGGCGGGCTTGGTGAGGCTAAGGAATGGGTGTAGTTTGTAGTCTAAGCCTCACCAATAACGGCAGCTAACGTTCAAAGCGGTTTTGGTGAGGCTAAGCAAAAAATGTATTTTGTAGTCTTACCCTCACCAAAATCTACTTCCCCGAATTGTTTTTTTCTTCTTCAAAAAAAAACTAATTAGTTTATTTTCGCGATATAGAACGGTCTTATGACTATCTTCAGTGTGACCTCTTCTTCTTATCATTTCTTCTTTTTCTCAAAACTCCATCTTCTTATTTTGTCGGCGTCCTTGTTCTCCATCCAAAAATGAAGAAGATCAAAAAAGAAAACCGCCAAAAGTAGATGGGGGGGGAATAATCGGTTTTTTGTCTTCTTCTTCTTCCTTCAAAATCGAACGATTTCGAAAAGAGAGAGAGAGAGAGAGAGAGAGAGAGAGAGAGAGAGAGAGAGAGAGAGAGAGAGAGAGAGAGAGAGAGAGAGGCGCGAAGAGACTCTCTCACAAAGAAAGGGGGAGAAAATAATAAATGAGGAGTAGAAGGAAGGAGGCAGGCAGTAGTGTTTAGAAGAGACAAGAGATGGGTTCTCTCTCTCTCTCTCTCTCTCTCTCTCTCAGTTTCTGTGTTTGTCGGTGAACATCAAAGAGATTTGAAGGCGCCGGCCGACCGCCCGATTGTTGGAGAGGAGGAGGAGGAGGGTTTTTCAAGTGGGGGCACCCTCTCCTTCTCTCCAACACACTCACACACCCTTTCTCCTTTTCTTGTCTTATTCCTTTTTGAAAACCGTTTTTGGGGTTTTGGTGACTGACTTTTTGGGATGTTGGATTTACTGGTATACAGACTTGCACAAATCCGGGCCGGGCTGAGAAAAGTCAGGGCCCGGCCCGGCCCGGTGGGCCCGGATTTGGATTTTTGCTGTTGCAGCGTGAAATTTTTTTGAAGAAATTTCAATATTTTCAAAACTTCCTTCATCAAAACTCATTTTTCTTTTTAACAATTTTTTCGTTTTGCTCAAAAGTCTGTTTTCGAAATCAGAATTCACTTTCTGAAGCTTAAAAAAAAATTTTGAAAACATTTTTTGACCCGGGCCGAACCGGGCCGGGCCGGGCTGGAAAAATTCTGACTTTGGCCCGGCCCGGCCCGGCCCGGCCCGGCCCTGTGCAAGTCTGCTGGTATAGGATAAGTTGGGTGCGAATTGGGATTTTGGAAATTTTTTGAAATGGTTTAGGAATTCGGTCATATCTCGGTTCCCATAGAAGTTATAAAAAAGTTGTCAACTAACAAAATGTAGCTCTTATTATGACCTAAATTTCATTAGTTGACCACTTTTTGATAGCATTTATGAGAACTGAGATATAAAGCCTGGAACAAAGATGATAAAAAAAATTTCAGTACACTAATTTTGAAAATTTTCAATATTGAATTTTTTTCGAAAAATTTGAGTGTAATGTTTATAATTTGCTTTAATTAGCTTTGATTTATCAGTTTTTATTCAAATTTTAAGCTATTTTTCTTGAATTTTATGAAAATTTCCGCATTTTTTCCTAACAAATTTTAACCTAATTCCAAAGTAACTTTCTTTAAAAAAAAAAAACTATTTTTTCCCCTGATTTTAGGGCAAAATCGATCTGAAAAACTTAAAAATAAATCAAAAATCCCAAAATTGTACTCCTCTCGGACAATATTCAATCTTCTTTTTTTCGATTTCCTCAATGAAAAACCAATTTTTTCTCAATTAGACATTGTTTTCATGAAAATCGGTATCAATAAAAATGACTAATTTTCAATCGATTTCCAGAAACTAATTCTGTGTACTCCTCTCGGAAAAGCCAATTTTTTGGAATTTCAAATTTCCCAAATTCAATTTTTCTTCATATTCAAATAAAACGAAATTCTGGTCCCTGGTCCTTTTCCCCAACAAACCTAGTTTAACATACCTCCCTTCCTCCTCCCCCTCGACTGGTCATTACTCTTCTTCTCCTTCCCCGCATATTCTTATTTCTTATCGGCTCCTATCTATGTGATGTGTACTACTCCCTCACTTTCTCTCTCTCTCTCTCTCCTGAACCTCCCATTGCGTCTGCGTCTCCAAACTGATAGACACTCTCTCGCCTCTCCAATCGAGTTGATGATGATGCATTTTCTCCTTTTTCTGCAGATCTGTGTTCTTATCTATTGGTTTTTTTGTTGTTGGTGACCCAGTTTTCTAGTTTTAAATGATGTGGATATATAGGAAATAGCTTTTAACATTGGAATCAAACAACTAAAAAAATTGGTCCCAAAAAAAATCGAACCCGCGACCCTTAGATTACTAAAATAGTTCGCAACCGCCTGCGCCACGCCGGCACAAATTTTAAGTGGTGGATAAGGGGTACAGGTGATAGGGAGCGCTGCCCACCTGGCTCCGTCCTTACTCGACAGTTTTTTCTTGAAATCTCTTATTTTCCCTTCTATATCTCTGTTTGTAGTTACAAAATCCAATGTTTTTAATTCCAGGGTATGATGGAAGGTGGCTCTCATCTCGGTTGGGCTCGAAGCCTCGAAGCCGTCCTCTCCGACCGTTCGGCTCTCGATGCTTTTCAGAATTGGCTCAAAGAACACTCTTCTCCTCAATACCTAAACTTGTATTTTGCGATACGGGCTTACGAAAGGATGGCGTTGGAGGGGAATCCCGAGAAAAGTCAGTTATCCAAGTCGATCTACTCCAAATTCTTATCCTCAAGGACCGGGAATTGCGAGGCCATTCCGAGGCATTATAGGGCACCGGTAAGTGGTTTTGGGAAGGGATATGGGGTTAAGATAGCTGAAAAATCGTTATAAACCGCAAAAAATTAGTTAAACCAGCTTAGATTAGCTCAAATGGGCCTAAAACATTGCAAATACCGATATGGAGGTATAAGTAAATTTCAAAGCAGGATAACTCAGTTCCTAGAAGAGATATCAAAAAGTTGCCAATTAGTGAAATAAAGCTTATTTTAAAGGCTACATTTTGTTAGTTGACAACTTTTTGATAGCTCTTATGGGAACTGAGATATGCGCGCTGGAAGTTAGTCCACAATTGCAGCTATGATCTGTATAATTTCCACTGCGTTTTTTGAAACGCCTATATCTCAGCTCTGGTAAGAGCTACAAAAAAGTTGTCAACTGACAAAAGGTAGCCCTTAAAATGAACAAAATTTCATTAGTTGACAACTCTTTGATAGCTTAAACGGGAACCGAGATATGAGCGCTAGAAGAATATCTCGAAATTGCATCGATCATTTACAGTAGATTACTCATATTTTTCGAAAACGTCGTATCTCAGCTCTCCTAATAGCTATCAAAAAGTTGTCAACTAACAAAATGTAGCCCTTATCATCAGCAATATTTCATTAGTTGACCACTTTTTGATACCTCTTATATCAACTGAGTTATAGCCGTTATAAAAACCTTCCTTCTCAAAAAAATAACTTTCAGATCGGTGAAAAAATCCGTCGCGGAATAGAACTCGAAGATCGTGCTTTCTCCTATTGCTCATCCTTCGTCACAGAATTTCTCCGCCGTCAACACGAAGAATTCGTAGTATCCGATGAATTCGTTGAAGCCTTCAATACGGTATCCCTCTCTAAGCCCCGCCCCCTTTTCCCATGCCTAATCCTTCCAGATGGCATCAAACGGTACGTCATCACATCAGAATACAATTGATAGAAGAAGAAGGAGGAGTGCCGCTCAAACAGTCACTCAGCTAACCGCCGAGACATTATTACGGTCCAAACACGATAGGCATAGTAAACTAGGCGAGACGTAAGTTTTCAAGGGATACTGTAGTTATAATTTTTTCAAAATTTTCTAGAAAACTCGAGAAAATGTACCCACCGACCCGTCAACCGTATGTCTGCAACGCCACCACATCCCATAACGATTCTGCAGTCAGCTCTTCATTTTCCGGGGATGCTCCAGGTGCTCAGAGGGCTCATAGTAATCGGTAAGTCATTTTCATAAGAAACGGAGTTAAGGATCGTTTTGAGCTCGCTGAGAGCTTCAAAATGAGTATAAACACGACTAGGTTTGCTTAATTTTAAGAAAAAGTGTCAAAACTACAGTAACCCGGATTAAAATGGTCGCTAAAATTGTGTAAATTAATCTAAGCCTCTTGAAACTAGTACCATTGAATTCAGCTCGCAGAGAGCTTTCAGGAAAGTATAATCAAGCCCTATTTCCCTCAACTTTCAATTTTGAAAAAGTCCATGCGCCTTTAAACCGGGTTACTGTAGTTTTCATGATTTTCTTCAAAATAGAGCAAACCTAGTCATGATTATACTCATTTTGAAGCTCTCGGCGAGCCAAAAACGATGGTGATATTTGCTAAGCCCCAGCTAGCTACAGTAATCCAAGACCTCAATTTTAAGACTCCGCCACATCCGCGACGAGCAAGCCCATCACAACAGAGCTACCGTAACCGTGCCACGTGTCGACAAGCCGAAATCTTCGGATGACCAACAATTCGATCATTCTTCCGAGTCGGGAAGAAACTATTTCGGAATGGAGGTCACCAATAAACTCAACAAACATTTAGACAAAGTGAAACTGAATGATGAAATGGAGAAGAGGATTGATGATATTGAAGAGTGTCGGTATACGGTAAGTCTGATCCTGTTGGGTTACTGTACCTAATCCAAGAATTTATAGACTATTGATATGGTAAATGGCACCGAAGCCGACGCGGATTTAGGGAAGATCGATGAGGATGAGGAGCTGGATGATTATTTGAAAATGAAAATGACCGATGATTCACAGAAAGGATCCACAAATCGATCCCCTAAAGGAGCGGATAAGGGGAAGAATGAGCAATCAAAGAATGGTTAGTGTTCCCATGGTCTTCATTAGCTGTCAGCAAAAAAACCTGGTCTCTCATGAAGGGATTAGGCAGCGACCAAAGGGGGCGAGGGAGTGATCGATGAGGAAAGGGCATGGGAAACTAGTGAGCCTGATCTAGTCTAGACTAGCTTAACATACTGGACCCGAAAATCCAATTTAAAATGAAAAAGCAAAAAAAAAAGAAAAAAAGGATTGACCCCTAGAAAAAGTTGAACCCGCGACCCTCGATTACCGTAAAATAGCATACCCGGCTGCGTCACGGCAGCACAAATTAGTTGGCAGGAGCGTGGCGTACAGAAAAGAGGGGCGGCGCCCACCGAGCTAGGCTTTTCTGGCTGAAACGGGCCGGGCTTTAACTTTCTTTAAATTAGAGATTTTTCAACGATCAAGGTGTGAAAGCGATGGCTCTCAACGAGATCTACACAATGGTATACATATCGGTCCAGGTGGTTGAGTTTAAAGCGAGTTATGCGTTCTTAAACAAAGGAGGCGGCTTTAAAGGTTATAACTAGCTTCAAACTTAATTACCTGAGTCAATAAGTACATCATTGTGTAGATCTCGTCGAGAGCTACCATTTTCACTCCTTGATCGTTCGAAAATATCGAGTTTAAAGGGAGCTATAGCGCGGCCCGTTTGGGCCCGCCTTGCGTTTCTCTGCGCTCTCATGCTCTCTCACCCTCTCTCTGGCTCTGACTATTTTAGTCAGGGATTCAACATAACCAACCTAAATATTTTCAGCGACCCTCTCCCCACCAGTTCCACCACCACGTGACCCAATCCGCCACCATCACTCCATCCACCACAACACAATCAGACCCCCTAGAAGAACATCCAAAGAATTCCCACTGGACTTCCCAAGACATCATCAAATCGATACGAATCGAATGATGAGTCAATCGATGTGTGGATACTCATCTACTTCCTCTACCTACTCCCGTGATTCCTTTGCTCCATCGCCAATGATGAAGAGCGGCGTGGCAGGGAGTTCAAAATCGAGTCAAATGTATGATTCATCGGGAATTGGGTCGATGGCTCCATCCGCGTTTTCTGCGACTTCTTCGTTGGATTATAAGGAGAAAAGACATCGGAAATCGTTGCCAAATCATTTTATGAGTCCGAGAAAGCACAAGAAGAATCTATCGAATTTGATAACCATTAGTTATGTTGGTAAGTTTAGTTTCAAATTTAGTTTTTCCTTCGGTATGTAGGAAAGTGACCGGCTGGCTTAAACCATTTTCAGAAGCAGTTTGTGACGCTGAGCAAGTTTTCAGTTGACACTTTTTCATGAAAATGTCTCTAAACGCTTCAAAAATGGTTTTAAAGTCGAAAGTTGATAGGCTAGTCCCGTGTACTCCTCGTGGACAAATCAGTTTTGAATTTCGCTCTTAATTGTCCGCGAGAAGTACACGGGATATGCAACCATAAGAACCATTTTTCTAGCGTTTAGCGACAATTTCGTGAAAAAGTGTCAACTGAAAAGTTGCTCAGAATGAAAAACTACATCTAATTAACCAAAAAAAAAAAAAAAAAAAAAAATTTATTTCGCTTTTTTGGGTCACGGTATCTACTACAACCTAACTATTTAAACCATTCCAGGCCTTGACAAAATCCCTGTCGTAACCCATGTCCCCGACGAGGGGTCCATGACCCTAGCTGAATTCAGAAGACACTTTGCCCTACCCTCCGGACAACAGTAAGCCTAATCTAGCCATTACTAGTTACCATAAGCCATTTTCCAGATTATTCTTCAAATCAAAATGTGAAGATGGTTCGGGAGCCCCATTCCAGTTATTGCTAATCCGAGATGAGCATCAATTCCTGCCAGTGTGGGAAGGACGGATTGCCGCGGAGCTTAGATAATAATTTTTTTGATTAAATTCATTTTCCACCTAAAAAAAACTGGTACAAAAAAGTGATCTATATATAGATAATAAAGTCTTTTTTATTCTATTTTCAAAAAAAGTTATAAAAGAAAAGAAAAGTGAATTCGAAATGAGATGCCAAAAAAATTCAGGGAATGTTCCAAATAGGATTACGGTACACTTCGGAAGAAGGCGTTCTGGGCGAGCATATGAATCACTCTCGTGTCTTTTTTCGGGTTTCGACGTCCGTCTATGCACAGGTACATGGACCACAGAAGGACCATTAGGATGGAGATGATTACGTAGGCGAAGCTGGAATTTTTTAGTTTTTAGCAAGGTTAAGCTTAGCTTGGGTTACTGTAGCTTCTTTAAAAATACCATCATTGTTTTGAGCTCGTCAAAAGCTTTAAAATGAGTATAATCATGACTAGGTTTTCTCTATTTTGAAAAAAGTCTCAAAAACTACAGTAACCCGGATTACGGTTTCTTTCAAAATTGACCCAGCTTTCTCGAAATTGACACCACTGTTTTCAGCTCGTCGAGAGCTTTAAAAAGATATAATCATGACTAGGTTTGCTCAACTTTGGAAAAAGTCCTAAAAACTACAATAACCCGGTTTAAAGGCGCATAGACCTCTTCAAAATTGAAAATCGAGGGAAACAAGGCATGATTATACTTTTCTGAAAGCTCTCGGCGAGCTGAATCCAAAAATATCAAAATCCTGGAAGATTGAGGATCCTTTAAAATCCGGGTTACTGTAGTTTTTGATCATTTTTCAAAATGAAGGAAATCTAGTCATGATTTAGTCATTTTGAAGCTCTCGACAAGCTGAATTCAGGTAATTAATTTTGAAATTTTGAAATTCAGATTCAGAGTTTTTTCATCAAGTTAATGGCTCTTTAAACTACCGTAACCCACTCAATTTATCTCCAATCACCTTGAAACCTAGCTAGTTGAATTCAGCTTGTCAAGACGCTTCAGAAAAGTATAATCATGACTAGGTTTCAAAAACTTGGCTTTTGGCTCACGGAGCCCAAAAGAGCCAAAATTCGAAATTGAGCAAATCTAGTCAAGATTATACTCATTTGAAAGCTCTCCGCGAGCTGAATTCATCTAGCTAGGTTACAGAGCTTAGTAGGGAGTTTTGAAGGTTTTGGGCTCCGAGAGCCAACCCAATAGGGTCAAATTTCAAAATTAAGGAAACCTAGTCATGAATATACTTTTCTGAAAGCTCTCAGCGAGCTGAATTCAATGGCACCACTCTCAAACCGAGAACATTTCAAAAAAGCTCACCTAACATAAGAAACGACCTGCTCTCTGGTCCACGTCCCGAAAAACGACTCATTCGACGATGACTCGATTTTCTCATCCATTCATCGTTCTGAATTATTAAATCTGTTTTGGATTTTCAAATTAATCAAAAAATAAAGCAATTTAAACCAAAAAAAAATAAATTCGAAAAAAAAACTTTTAAAAAAGTCAAAAGGAGGTCACAGGAAACATGACCTTTCTAATACCGGGATTAAGGGAAATAGGGGAGGAGGCGGGGGACCTGGGGGACCAGAAAATATATAACCGATCAATCATTATTTGTCATCACACACCCTATTATTTTTTTTTTTTTCAATTTTTTCAAGCTTAGCTCAGACAACTGTTGAAAAGGTGTCAAGTTGAGTGACTCTTTTTTCATGGATCATTAGACAGCCAAAACAACTTTCCTTCGGGCTTAGTGACTTGGGACCGGGCTCAAAAATGGGACCAGCTAAGTAAGGAAAGTTAATTGGGACCAGCTAAGTTAAGAAAGTTAGCTAAGCCCAGGTCTCTGACCACCAAAAAGTTCCCCGCCAAAAAATCTCGAGGTATTCAAAAAGTGCATGGCTCCGGAAATTGGGGAAATAGTGACTCTGCCCGAAAAAAACGAGATGGGAAAAGAGAAAAAAGAAATTAGGAGTCGGTTGGATGAGCCTTCTCTCAAAAAAGGAAAAGGAGAAAAAGTGGGCTGAGAGAGTCGATTATTTGCAGTCGACCGGAGCCAGGGTAAATGTCAGATTTTCTTTTTTTTTTTTAGGGGGGAAGACACGTCATAATAGAAAAAATACTTTAAAAAGAAAAAAACAAAAAAAAAATCGAAGATGGAGTTGAACTTTGATATCGAGATCGGCAGCCAACGGTGTTATCCGCTAGGCCAACCGCGCGGAATACAACTTGAGTCGGCAAGGCGTACAAGAGAGAGGGGCGCCGCGCCTTTCCAGAAAAAACCAAATCTATCTTTTCCCTCTAATCTAAATAAATTATTCCCTAGAATCTAGAAAAAAAGAAAAAGCTCTCCGATTAATTTATTCTAGATGAATACTAAAGATATATGGAAATTTCGTACTCTTGAGCAATGGCTTTTCTTCAAAAAGAAGAGGAGTTGACGGAGAGAAAGATGACGATGATGAATGGTTTTTATTTGAATTATTAGTTAGGGATCGATGATCTTTTCTTGGGCTGAAAAGGGGGCGTGGCTTAATCTAGAATTTTTTGAATTTCGAATAAATTTGAAAAATGGGGTTTTGTACTCCTCTCGGACAATTTTTTAAAGGCTTTTTGATTTTTTGAATTAAGTCATTAAAAAAACTCAAATTCAAATTATTAAGTCAGTAATTACGCTCTAACGAGACAGTGCGGTAGAGCGCGATTACTAAGGAAACACAAAAAATACAAAATTCAAAAAAAGTTAAAAAATTGTCCAAAAGGAGTACAAAAAAGGGGAAATTGGAAAAAGGGGAAGTAACTCGAATCTTGCTCATAATTAATTCAATATATTTAATACGAGTAATGGATACCTAGTATTAAATACATAGATCTATTTGTTAGTCAAAATAACTAGGTGCCCTTTAATTAGGGGTAATTTTTTTTCCAATTTTTCCAAAAAAAATATAGCTAGATAGCTACTGCCTTATAATTAGGGGGAAATCTAAAAAATAAGGTTTTTTTCAATTTCTCAAAAAAAATCCCAAAAACTAGAAAAAGAGCCAAAAAATCAAGTCGAAGACCAAGATTAATTCATCAAATGTGTTGTGACACATTTCTCCCTTCTCTCTCTCTCTCATTTTCTCGCTTTTCAAAAGGGATAGATAGACACTTTTTTGTGCTGAGTGAGGGTGCCAAAAAAGGGGATGGATCGTTAGTGGGGCTATTGTGTTTGGAAAAAGGGGTAAGGGGAAAAAAGGAAAAATTAAGGATTTTAAGAGTCATAAATCCTAAAAATCTCAATTTCTAGAAAAGATACAAAAAAGTGGTCAACTAGAAAATTGCTCAGCTTAAAAAACTCTACAATTTGTTAGTTGACCACTTTTCTATATCTTTTCTAGAAACTGAGATATCACAGGATTTTCAAAAATCTAAAAAATGAAAAAGTTTCAAAAATCACACAAACAGCTGTTTCAATTATCATGAGTGTGATCCTCTAATAGAAGATCTTTCTCTTTTTTGAAAAATTAAAACAAAAAAATCTACATTCAATTAAATAATCCTACAAAAAATCTCTTAAAATAACAAAACAAAAAAATTCAACAAAAACGAAAAAGAGAGAAAAAGCAATTAAAACGATGCGGATCCAGTATGATGATTCCTGTGCTGTCGACGGCTCATTGAAAACTCGGATGAGGGTGGCTTCATCTTTTTTCTCTGCGTTCTCTCATTTGTCTCTTCTCTCTCGTTGGAACAGTTGTTGATGTGATACATTGATGATCGAAACTTCTTCAATTAAGAGGATTTGAGAGTTGGTAGAGAAGTGTGAAAGGGCGTGTGTGCTTTGGTTTTGGTGAGGCTTAGACTACAAACTACAAGGGGGTGGTTAGCCTCAGCAAAGCGCGCCTCTCATAAAGGTAGTGTTTTGGTGAGGCTAAGGCTACAAACTACAAGGAGCCGCTTAGCCTCACCAAACCGGCCTCTTCTCATTGAGATAGTTTTGGTGAGGCTTAGACTACAAACTACAATATCTCGCTTGGCCTCACCGAACTGACGCTTGTCGGCCTTTTTTAGTGAGGTTAAGACTACAAACTACAAAAAGGTGGTTAGCCTCACCAAAGGGCGCCTCTCATAAAGGTAGTGTTTTGGTGAGGCTAAAACTACAAACTACATCGCTTAGCTTAGCCTCACCAAACTGACCCCTGCCGGTCTTTTTGGTGAGGCTAAGACTACAAACTACAATTTTCTCACCTCATCTTTCTCCTCTTCCTCAGTGCTTCGCTTCCCGCCATTCTCAACGTCTTCCCATCGTTTCCTGACCAAATGATCCATCTGAAAATCAAAAATACAATTAAAAAAGACGAAATTTCAACTCACATTCATCTGAATACACTCGTCGATCGGAATTCCTTGGAAATATTCGCGGAAAATTCGAGCCGTTTGCCATAATTGAACATAATTCGAGCGGAATGTTTCGGATCTGAAAAAGTTCAATGAAAATAAAAGGGTTTTCTGGGAAAAAATGTGATTTTTAAACTGATTTTCATGCATTTTTCATTGAAAATTCTCGATTTTTTGTCCGATTTTTGATATTTTTCCCGATTTTCCCATTAAAATTCGAATATTTCACGAGCAAACGACGCGATCTTTTAAAAGATTGCGTTACGCTCGAGGCAAAGGGTGGGACATGCCTGATATTTCCTGCAATTTCTCACCTAATAACCCTCTGAAACGGCAATCGATACGGCACCACGTTCTCCGAAATACACGCCGATAAACTGCTCGTCGATGGATGTGTATCTTGTGATAAAAACATGACAACTCCCCGAATATTCGATGGAATTTTATCCGGGAGAAAGCGAGTGGCACGGGGAGAGATGTAGAGAAGGTTTTCTGGAAAAAAAAAGACGAAATTAATGGAAAAAAAAGGTGAATTACCATTTTTCTCTACAGAATCATTCCTCCTTGAAGTGATCGTCGGGGCGAATGGATGACGTTTGAATGATTCGGAGGCTTTCGATGGAGGACCGTATTGGAAAAGGAGATTTCTGAAACAAAAGGGAAAATTTGAAAGAAAAAAGTGAAAATAAAAATTTGGTGAGGCGTAGACTACAAACTACATCGCTAGCCTCAGCAAAAAAGAACGCGCGCGCAGTGGAATTGGTGAGGCTTAGACTACAAACTACAACTAGCCCGTTAGCCTCACTAAAAATTAAGCGCGCGCCGTGGATTTAGTGAGGCGTAGACTACAAACTACAGCAGACTTCTTAGCGTCACCAACATTTTTAAAGCTTAAAAATTGATTTGCGGCTGAAAAAAACATAATTTTCTGGACAAAAACTGAATTTTTGAGTGAAAACTGCGGAAATTAATTTTTTAAAATGCAATTTTCAGTGTAAAATGGGGATTTCAGCAAATTTTAGCTGTTTTTGGTATAATTTTGGCAGAAAAATCGAATTTTTCAGCTAAAATCCAGATTTTTCGAAAAAAAAAACCTTTTGGCGATTGCACTGAGCTGTTGATCCGCTTGATAATTTGTGAAATTTATTGAAAACGGGCGGTTGGAAGTCCAATTATCGTCGTGTAGAGCTTGCATTTGACTTTAAAAAACAACAAAAAAATTTTTTTTCTTTACAACCCTCTTATACAAGGTCACTTACTTTGTATAAAACGCCTGGGTTTTCACCGAAAAATCCCTGAGAAATCGACAATCAACAATTAATTTCTTGACGTCATCACCCTGTTTCATGATATTTCTCCCATAAAAATCATCAATTTTTCGTCGAAAATCGGCTCCATAAATATCTAAAATCGAGTGGAAAGTCCTCGCGTAAACCATCTCTCCGGCAGCCAATCGCTCTTGATTTCTACTGGAAATTTGAACAAAATCCTCGTTTTTTCTGGATTTTTCTTTAGTTTTCCGTTGAAATTTCATCAAATCCATCAGGTAAGTGTACCGCTCATCCCATCCCATTTCCATCAGAATTTGCCACGTTTCATCGTTGATTTTTAGGTTTTTCAGCGTTTCTTGGCCGTAGATGTCTTGTAAAAGCTGAATTTTCAGGTTTTTTTGATTTTTTTAGACTAGAAAACCTCAATTTCCGAAGCAACTTGCACAAAATGAGCTTTTTGTCCGGGTCGACGAACTTTGGCATACATAAATGACTTTGATGGCAGATAATCCCCGGATTTTCGAGCAATTTGAAGTAATAATCGAGTTTTTCTCATTTTTCTGTAATTTTTAAATTCTTTTTCAAGGGAAAATTGAGATTTTTGAGCTAAAAACACGAAAAAAAATAATTATTAAAAAGTGGAGATTGTCTGCGTCTCTCTTTTTCGTACACTATTTCGCTACTCCGGGAGGAGTACACGCGAGATGGACGAGGAACCGCGCTCGTCCCTCTAGAAAAAAATAGGCGCGCGGTTTGAAATTGATTTCTTTTAGTAAGCCCTTGTTCCGATGTCCTTCAATAAAATAACATGAAAAGTTCAGAATAGAAAGAAAGGAGTTTTTAAGGCTAATAAAACCTGCAAACCGGATATAAAACAGCGAGAAACGCCTGGATAGGAGCCTTATGAAGTTTCTCCTATTCTCCTTTTCGATTCTCCTGACCGTTTCCGCCATTTTTCTAGATGGCGGGGGCGGAAGCTCTTATTCATCTTCCGAAGAACAAAGACCTCGCCACCGTCCGCATCGTCCGCACCGCCCACGCCCACGCCCTCCACCAAGACGTCCTGAATGCGAGACCGGCTGGTATACTTCCTATCGGCCACAGGGTATATGGTGTTTAAGGGTTAGTTGAGAGAAAATAACTCCTGAGAATGGTCTATAAGCCGTGGGACCATTCTCAATGACTTTCACTTCCCTGTTTCCCTAGTCAGAAATGGGGCTGTTCCTAGTATTGGTTAGTCTGGTTACTGTAGGCTCAGTGGTAATCGTTAAACCTCGTGCGGCTTGTCCGAGTCCTTGGCACACTTCTTATAGACCAAATGGGATATGGTGTTTGAGAGTGAGTCATGGGAAATGAGCCGGAAGCGTGCTCGGGCCCAAACGGGCCGGGCTATAACTTCCTTCAAAATCGATATTTTTAGACGATCAAGGAATGAAAAAGATAGCTCTTGATAAGATCTACATGATAAACTAGATATTTATTAGGTTGGTGGAGTTTGAAGAGAGTTATGAGCCAAAAAATACAGGTTTTCAAAACCTGGCTTATAACTCCTTTCAAAGATCTAAAAAGTATACCATTGTGTAGATCTCATCGAGACCTTTCATTTTCACTCCTAGATAATCTAAAAATATCTAATCTAAAGGAAGTTATAGTGCGGCCCGTTTCGGCCCGATGAGCCTGGTAATCAGGCCCGGTGGGCGCCGCCCTCTTTCCTGTACACCCTGCGCTCACCAGCATGCTTGCAAGACCAGCATGCTTGCAAGATTGTGCTTTGGTGGCGCAGGAGGGTACGCTATTTTCTACTAATCGAAGGTTGCTGGTTCAACTTTTTCCGGGGTCAAATAGTTTTTGCTTTTTGGATTTTACAACTTTTAGGTTTTGCTAGGTGGTTTTCCAGATTTCAAAGTGTTTTTCCTTTCAAAAACTCCAAAATTCCAGGTCGGAATCGGTCACCTAACCTACAACACAGCCGAAGCCGAATGTAAGACCTACGGAGGAGTGCTGTCCGGAATCCAAAATGATTTTGAACGTCAGCTAATCTCCAACGAGTCCGTTCGTCAGTTAATCCCTTATAACGTCAACCTAGCTGGGGTCTGGCTCGGCGCCTCAAAGATCCCCGGCACCAACACCTTCCAATGGAACGATGGGTTTACCACGGGCACCGAAGGAATGTTTTATGGACCAGGACAACCAGATAATGCTCTCGGGGACCCACGTGGTCCCCAGAACTGTTTGCAGCTTATCGTAATGACTCCAGCTTATTGGAACAGCCCGGATAAATGGAGAACCTTCCCGAAGCTTATCGACGACTACTGGTGTCATATGGCTCATGATCCAGCGCAGAGATTGTATGCTTGTGGAAAGCGTGGACCTCCTGATAACACTATTGGTTGATTTTTAACAAAAAATTGAATTTTTTTTTTGAATAAATATTTCCGTGTTAACCTTTATGCCCTTAGCTAAGGTTGGGGCCATTAAATCCGTGAATTAGAAAAAAAAATAAAATTCATTATCGATATATTGTCGTCAACGCATTTTTCGCGAAAAGTGTAAGTTAGCTTTTGCAGAGTTGTGGGCGTGCCGCGCTCCAGCGGGCCAAAACGGGCCGAGCCCCAATTCCCTGCAGAATCGATATTTTCAAACGATATGAGAGTGAAAATGAAAGCTCTCGGTAAGATCTACACAATGAACTAGTTTTCAAAGCTATTGGTTTAGTTTGAACAAAGTTACATGAGGAAAACTAGGGAGGCCTAAAATCCGAAGTCGGAAAAAAGCTTTGAAAACTAGTCCATTGTGTAGATCTCAATGAGAGCTTTTATTTTCACCACTAGACTCTCTTAAAATACCGAATCTAAAAGAAGTTACGGCTCGGCCCGCTACAGCCCAAGAATCCCAGGTCAATGGGCGGTTCCCTTTTCTCTAGCGCCTGCGCCCTCTCTGCTGTTTGTGCTGTCGTGGCGCAGGCGGGTACACACTTTTCCTGTAATCTAGAGGTCCAGGCTTCGATTTTTTCTGGGGTCAAATAGTTTTTTAATTTTTTTTTCTATCCCCAATTCTAAAAATCCTGAGCGGCGGCACGCCTACCTCACAAAACCAGAATTTTCCAGATGGTATTCGTGTCAAAAGCTGCTGCATTGAAACTCTCTACGGCGCCAGTCCACGAGCGGATCCTCGAAGCGTGCCGTACCCATGCCGCCGCCAACAAGGACGCCATTGTCTTTGTAAGTCCGCTCCTTAGCTAGCTCTATGATTCTAGATCATTTCAGATCGACGCGGAGACCACAACCAAGAAAAAGTTCTATCGAGACGTTGAACCAACTGTCAATAGCTTAGCCACGGCGCTGATTAAGCTCGGATTTAAGCCTGGTGACGTGGCGGCCCAAGCATTTCCAAATTGTCCCGAATTCCTCATCTCAATGTTAGCTGTGATGAAGTGTGGAGGCGCTATGTCAAATGCCAGCGCCATCTTCACCGACTACGAACTACAACTTCAATTCTGCGACTCTCAAACTTCTATTGTCTTTACCGACGAGGATCGCCTGGCACGGGTTCGGCGCGCCACCGCAAAATGTCCCGGAGTCCGCAAGATCATCTGCCTGAGAACTTTCCCGATCCGTGCGGAATTCCCCGAGAATGTTCTGGACTTTGTGGAGCTTACTCAGACGCCTGATCAACCGATAAATGTCGCCGTTAGCTCTGATTCGATTGCTCTCCTTCCATATTCTTCTGGGACCACCGGACGTCCAAAAGGGTGTCAATTGACTCATAAAAACATCTCAGCGATGTTGGACTTAGCTGTAAATCACTTGGAAACTGAAGTTGCTGTGGCTATGTTTGGAAAAGAGAAGCCCACTTGGTCTAAGGAACATGTGCTTCTCTTGTTGCCATGGTATCATGCTTATGGATTGAACACTATGTTTGAGACCATTTTGTTGGGAATGACTGGATTGGTTTTCAAGAAGTTTGACACGATTGTGATGCTTAATCGTATCAAGTTTTATAAGGTAGGCACGAGAGGGCCGAAACGGGCCGCACTATAACTTCCTTTAAAATCGATATTTTTGGACGAGCTGGGAGTGAAAATGAAAGCTCTTGACGAGATCTACACAATGAACTAGTTTTCGAAGCGATTGGTTCGGTTTGAACAAAGTTACATGGGGAAAACTAGGGAGGCCGAAAACCCCAAGTCTGAAAAGAGCTTTGAAAACTAGTCTATCGTGTAGATCTCAATGAGAGCTTTTATTTTCACTTCTTGATCGTCCAAAAATATCGATTTTAAAGGGAGTTATGGCGCGGCCCGTTTCAGCCCGGTTCAGCCTAGATCAGTGGGCGGCGCTCCCTCTTTCCTGTACACCCTGCGCCCTCCTCGTTTTTGTGATCCCGTGGCGCAGGCGGGTACACGTTTCTCCTATAATTTGGAGGTCCCTAGTTCAATTTTTTCTGGGGTCAACTAGTTTTTTTCTTTTTTCTCACCCCCAATAAAACATTTCCAGGTCAAACTCGCTTGGCTTGTCCCCCCGATGCTCATCTTCCTCGCCAAGGATCCAATGGTCCCAATCTTCAACACGGCTCCCTACCTAAAAGTGATCTTCTCCGCCGGAGCTACCGCTGGCAAGCAGCTCTGCGAAGAGGTCAATAAACGGTTCCCGAACGCGTGGCTATGTCAGGCTTACGGTATGACGGAGATGGTTCAATTCACCACTTTTCCAAAATATGAACATGGAAATTGTTTCGAGACGGTTGGGAATTTGGGGTCGAATTATGAGATGAAGATATTGGATAAGGAGCAGAAGGAAGTGACACAAGTGAATACTGTCGGACAATTGTGCTTCCGGGGACCAACGATTATGAAGGGGTATTTGAAGAAGGAAGAGGCGGATATTATTGATAAGGATGGGTTTTTGAAGACTGGAGATTTGGGGTCGATTGATGAGAAGGGGAGAGTTCAGGTGACTGGAAGGATTAAGGAATTGATCAAGGTCAATGGAATGCAGGTTAGTTTGGGGGTACTGTAGGTGGGTAGGGTTAGGGGGTACTGTAGTTTTGTGAAGGATTACTGTAGTTATTTTACTGTAGAAAGCTAGGATTACTGTAAGAAACAAGGGTTACTGTATTTTTCTGGGATTCACGGTTAATGTAAGTACCCTAGGCTACGGTATTTATCTAGGGTTACTGCAGTTTTCTAGGATTACTTTAGGTAAATTGGATTACTGTAAGTAACTAGGATTTCTGTAATTTTCTAGGATTAAGGGTTGCTGTAGACGGCAAGCATTACTGTATGCAACTAGGATTATTGTAAAAAGCACAGATTACTGTAGGTACCCTAGATTACGGTATTTATCTAGAATTACTGTAGGTAGCTGGGATCCAAGATTACTGTAGTAAGATTGAATTACTGTAGGAACTAGGATTACGGTAAGTTACTAGTATCCTGGATCACTGTAGTCTTCTGGGATTACTGTAACCACAGATTACTGTACTTTTAGGTTCCCCCAGTGGAAATTGAAGACGTTCTTCTACTCCACCCAAAAGTGAAAGATTGTGCTGTCATTGGAATTCCAGACGAACAAAAAGGAGAATCTCCAAAAGCATTCGTCGTCAAAAAAGATCATACCCTGACGGAAGCGGAACTTCATCAATTCGTCTGTAACAAACTCTCCTCCTACAAATGGATTGATTCTTATGAATTTGTGAAAGAGATTCCGAAATTGCCATCGGGGAAGATTCAGAGAAAGAAATTGAAGGAATTGGTGGCTACTCCTGGATCCAAGGAACCATCGGAATCGGAAGCAAGTCAGAAGGAGGGTGGATCGAAGAGTGCTGAGATTATGGGAAAGAGTGCTGAGAAGAGTTGAAGAAAAAGAGAATGAGAGAGAACTTTTTGAATTGGAATAAATGAATTTTTGAGGAGGTTTAGATTACTGTAGTTAGCCTACTGTAGTTATTTAAGATTACTGTAGCCAGCTTGGATTACTATAGGAGGCTAGGATTACTGTAGATTTTCAGGATCGTAAATTTAATATTACTGTAGGAGGATGACTGGGACTCTAAGCACCCGGGATTACTGTAGCTACCTAGGATTACGGTAGGTATCCAATCAGTTTTTTCCGCTATTACTGTAGGTTTTCAGGATTACTGTAGCTTGCTTACATTAGCTATTCAGAATTACTGTAGGAATATTGGATTACTGTAGCTTTCTTACGATAGGTATCCAAGATTACTGTAGCTATTTAGGCGTATGATAAGAAGCTACGGCAGACAAAAAAGCTAATAAGGCTAATTCGACTACTGTAGGAAAACATGATTACTGTAGAATCGTAGGATTACTGTAGGCGATTGGGGCTACTGTAGGTACTCAAAGTTACTGTAGGAAGTTAAGATTACTGTAGATGTCTAGGATTACTGTACCTAGGATTACTGTATTATTATTACTTTACTTATCTATCTAGAAAATTATTGGAAGCTTGGGTTACTGTAGATAACTAGAATTACTGAAAACTAGAATTACTGAAGCCAAAGTTTACTGCAGAAAATACTCATTTAAAATTCAGAGATCTCTATTGAGCGGCACCGGGTCCGAAATCCTCATAACCATCGTCCATTTTGGTCTTCTTATCATCGATGACCGGTTCCATTCCACTGGGCTCATTTGGCTGAAAAAATAAGTTTTTTTCTTTTTTTCTAGATAAATAGTAAAGTAAGAAAAATACAGTAATCCTAGAGGAGGGTGGTTTAGGACTGTGGATTTTGGGATCCTATCTGAAACCGATCATTCTAAAACCAGCCATTTCAGAACCACCTATCTAAAAACGGCTATTCTGAGTCAAATTGTCCCAGGATCTTCTATTCCAGACACCACAAACCTTATTATTATCCTCGGCAGTTCTAAGCTCCTTCTTCTCCTTCGCCTCATCCTTTTTCGGTGTCATCCCCTTTTTCTCATCATTAGCGTCCTCCTTTGACTTCTTCGGTGTCTTCTTCTTCTCCGCATCCTTATCAATTGTGGTTTGAGATCTCGACGCGGTCAACGTCGCGTTCTTCTTCTTCGCCGCCGTCTTCGTCGTCTTCAACTTCTTTTCGTTCTTCGTCGTGCTCGTTTTACTCTTCTGCGTCGTCATTTCTTGCCTTTTTTTGCTTCAATGAATCGAATGTCTGCGGAATTTTATTGATTTTTGAGGGGGCAGCCGAAGGAGGATAACTCACTTTTCCAATTCCAAGAAGAGAGCCTGAGAGAGGGAGAGGGTTGATTGGAAAATAGCAATGAGCGATTTGGGGGAGGAGAGGGTGGAGAAATCTACGTGGAAAACAAAAAAGGGATCTTGATAAGGAAATAAAATGGGGAGAGGTCACGTTAGAGATTTTCTGAAAACAATCAGGCGCATAGGAATTTTTTTTAATTTCCAGACGAGTCTAAAGGAGTCGACTGCCTACAGTAATCCCCCAACCTCGAAGTTTCAAACGCTCATATCTCAGTTCAGGGTAGAACGAGAAAAAAGTTGTTAACTACTCAAATATTGCTTACAATAAGAGCTATATTTTTTAATTGACAACTTTTCTCTAGTTCAACTGAGAATAGATATATACTACTCTGTGGAATCAACAATACTACTTTCAAAATACATTTATTAAACTATCATTCCAACAGCCATCAATAAAAACAAAAAATTCATTTTCCTTTCAGATCCCCTACCAAAACGGAATTTGAGTTTGAAATAACTTAAAATCAGCGGCGCGCTCTCCTGGTGCAACGTGGCGCAACTTCAAATGCCCATAACTCAGTTCTCTTCGGAGCTAGAAAAAAGTTGTCAACTAACAAAATATTGGTCTTAATAAGAGCTATATTTTGTTAGTTGACAACTTTTTGATAGCTCTACTTTGAACTGAGATATACAGATTTAAACAAAACCTAGTTTCAAGACCTAGATGTTCTTTGCTAAAAAATAAATATTCAAATCCATTTATTAAATTATCATTAAGACAATTAATAAAATCAAAATCACTTTCTTCCTTCCAGATGCCGTCTTAAAATCCCTACTCCTGAATAAATCGTTGTCGAAATCATCCTGCTCATCCCATCCCTTCCTCCGCTCCAGAAACTCCTCGTACTCCTTATCGACATCCAGTCGATCGTCGTATCGATTTAATTCTTTTCTCTCATCAGAATCTTTCGAATCGGCCAATTGAATAGATGTCTGTGGAGTGGTTGTCAATGCGGGACAAATCGATAAAATCTCGCAAAATTTTCCTTCATAAAAAGCGACATTATGATAATTTAATTTCCCTCCAACTTCTGAAATGAAAATTAAAATTTGGGAATTCGAAAAATGTATTTTTTACTTTCATAAAATATTCCAATTAAGACTGAGCTCCCAGATGGTGAATGATAATACAAAGGAGTTCCATCCAACGGAACAGCCTTGGAATCTTTGATGACTGTAGAGTAATTTAACGGAGTTGAACTATTTATCTGGAAAAATAAATGTTTTTGAGTGGAAAATTCAGAAATCAACATACAATCAGATCAATTTCCTTGAATTTCTTTTCATCCGGAATATATTCAACAGTTTTTACTTGATCTCCATCATTCAATACAAAACCATCTCAATTGTTTTTTTTTCAATATTTGTAAAAATTGGAGAAAATATCACTTACTCGTTGGAAGACAACTGATTGAAATATTCAATGGAAATTCTGTCTCAATGACCATTGGATAACTCTTCAATTCCTCATCTGCTGCATAATCACAAAAGACCAAAGACTGTTTGATTACTAGATCTTCACCATCTAGTTGTGCTGGTAATATATATGTTTCGTTTGGCACTATTCTGTATCTAAATACTTTGAACGTATTAGTTTTGTTATTTATGATATTTTTATTTTTCGAAAATCTTCTAATAACTAAAGCAATAGTTCTGTCAGTCTGTGTGTGTGTGTGTGTGTGTGTGTGTGTGTGAATTCCCTCAAAAACTTTTTTGAATTCCCGCCAAAGTTTCGAATTTTCCCCTGACACTCTGGAAATTTCTCGAATGTTCTGGAAGTCTCAGAATCACAAAATCAAGAATCTTTTTCAAATTTTTGAGATACCGTAGCTACCGTAATTTTTTACAAAACGTTCCAAATTTTTGTAGGGGTACTGTAGGTGCCTCAATGGTGCTCCGAAAAAAAATTGGACCCAATCCCACTAAAACTCCCAGTTTTAGAATTTTTAGGTAACTGTATCTACAGTAATCCGGCAAACTAATGTTATGGTATTGAAGCGCTCGGGGACCCATGACACATGCCAAGTATGGGTTATTTTGGATAAAGTACTTCGGAGATATTCTAGGGGAAGCGCTGCACACACACACACACACACACACAGACTGACAGACAGAACTATTGCTTTAGTTATTAGAAGATTTTCGAAAAAGCATCATATTTTTTTTCGATTATGCTTTAAAAAAAATTATTAACGACATAACATGGATCCAATAGATATAAAAGACTGATAGTATAATTCTTTGGCTTTGTCGAGCCTTTAACAAGTTGTTTCAAATGTAGAATTCTCACCCTTCTTGTGAACATTCACCAACAGGTTCTCCAACATACGACCAGAATTTCTCGCCATTATTTTCGTCAATAAATAAATACTCTGAAGTGACAAGATGTCGAGGGGATATCAATGTTGCCGCAACTTCGAAGCCTCCTTGTGAGATCGAATCTGAATGAAAAAAATTCGAACAAAAGATCGAAAATGACAATAACATACAAACCGGTGTCGAATCACAATTTTTTCCCGCTTCATTGAAACCGATTAAAAAATGAAAAAAGACGATGGGCAGGAAAAGCAGTTGATGTCGCATGATGGGAAGTTAAATACTTTTACAATGAAAATTAATTCAAACAAAATGGGGCAAACTGAGCAATTAGTTCTAAGGGACACGCGCGAATACTTTTTTTTTTATTAAAAAAAATATTATGGAAAAAAATAATCGTGACAGTTTGACCACTCCAGTTTTCCATAACCATTTTGTCGAATTTTTCATATTTTTAAAATTTATTTTTTGGTTGCAAGTTCATCATGAAGGGAATACTCTTCTGTCTTCTTCCCATCGTTCTTCTCCATAAATCGAATGGATACGATCGTTCAGAAACGTGCGAACAGCAAAACAACGGTAAGCTTTCAAAGGTGTTCCCTCATTAAAAATCCTCACTTTTAAAGTTATTATAACCGGAAGAGGTCATCACAAATCAGTTGGTATTCCGATTTCCCCACGTCACTTTTTAACCTCTGAATCTCTTTTTTCTCTCAAAAAAAGGGGAATAAAACTATGGAAGAACAATCTTGAAAAGGTGCAAAAGTGTCAAGAAGGAGGGTAACAAACAAAAGGAATCATAAATTACCCAAAAAATACGAAAAATTTCAGACCCAGAAAAGTTCCAGCCGAAGCAATGCTCGAATTGAAAATGAATGGTGACAGCTTGAAAATTAAGGAGTCTTTGGTCTTTTGTGATTATGCAGCAGATGAGGAATTGAAGAGTTATCCAATGGTCATTGAGACAGAATTTCCATTGAATATTTCAATCAGTTGTCTTCCAACGAGTAAGTGATATTTTCTCCAATTTTTACAAATATTGAAAAAAAAACAATTGAGATGGTTTTGTATTGAATGATGGAGATCAAGTAAAAACTGTTGAATATATTCCGGATGAAAAGAAATTCAAGGAAATTGATCTGATTGTATGTTGATTTCTGAATTTTCCACTCAAAAACATTTATTTTTCCAGATAAATAGTTCAACTCCGTTAAATTACTCTACAGTCATCAAAGATTCCAAGGCTGTTCCGTTGGATGGAACTCCTTTGTATTATCATTCACCATCTGGGAGCTCAGTCTTAATTGGAATATTTTATGAAAGTAAGAAATACATTTTTCGAATTCCCAAATTTTAATTTTCATTTCAGAAGTTGGAGGGAAATTAAATTATCATAATGTCGCTTTTTATGAAGGAAAATTTTGCGAGATTTTATCGATTTGTCCCGCATTGACAACCACTCCACAGACATCTATTCAATTGACCGATTCGAAAGATTCTGATGAGAGAAAAGAATCAAATCCAAAATCGCCGTCTAGTAATCATGATGAACCTGAACCATCTGGATCTGAGAATACGCTGATCTGGTTATCCCTCTTGATCATGATTTTGGTATTAGTTCAATAAAGCCTTTCTCAGTTTGTGTAATGTTTCAAACTGGTCTCCAATATATCATTACATGAGCTCAGTCTGTCTAATTTTGCCTGCAAAACAAAATAAAATCGGATCTTCTTCAACCATCTCCGGGTCAACAGTCAACCGGGCATCATCAGTCCATCAGAGAATATGATTAGCTTTTCCTTTTACACTCATATGATCTAATTTCAGTACATTTTCCGTGACAGGTGGCCCACTGCACCTGTCCTCCTAGATCATCCAGTAAGATACAGTCTCCTAGCTCACGAATCTCTTATTTAGCACAGACACAGAAAAATAAAGTGTATTCAATACTAAATTAATCAAGAATGCTTTTAAAAAATGAAAATATGAAGTTAGAGACGCAGGCAGACAGACACACCAGCTTTTGAATAGGTTGCTACTTAAAACTTTCATAACTCAGTTCAAAGTAGAGTTATTCAAAAAGTGTCAACTAAAGAAATGTAGCCCTTTTTATGAACAATATTTCATTAGTTGACAACTTTTTGATATCTCTACAATGAACCGAGTTATCTTCCCATGAACAACCCATCCCGGAATCATGCTGTCAATTACATCCGGAAGAGGCCACCTGTCACAATTAAACCATCACCTGAATTACAGTCATAAATGTTGTCAGGTCTTGAGCAAACAAACCGGATGTACTCATCATGATCATCTTTGACTCATTCTTCAATGTTTCCCCTCCTCCGTCTAGACGACCTGTCTCGAGAATGCGTTTTGAAGATTATGGATCCGTTTGAATTGTAAGTCATTTTTACTTTTTGAGCTATAAATCAGTTCGTAGTAGAGATAGAAAAAAATTGTTAATTAATGAAATGTAGCTCATAATAAGGGCTATATTTTGTTAATTGACCATTTTTTGATATCTCTCACCGGGACCGAGTTATAAGCGTGTCAAGTTGCGCCTGGGTTGCCAACTTCAAACGCTTATATCTGGGTTCCCGTGATAGCTAGAAAAAAGTTGTCAACTAACAAAATGTAGCCCTTTTCCTGCTGAACAATTCACTAGTTGACACTTTCCCCCTATCTCCCCTTTAAACCCCTCAAATTCCAGGTTTCTCCTCTCCCTCTGCTCCAAAACTTCTTTCCGAGTCGTCCAGGACATCATTCGCCGCACCAGAGACTCCTACTCTCTAGCTATTCATCTAGGTGACACCATTGGTCTAGATATTCAATATGAAACATCTACCCATCATTCTATATGGTATTGCTCAGCTTTATCGTCCAGAGAAGCTAATGGAGCCAGTCTATTAAAAGAAAATCGGTTAGAGACTTATTGGCAGGATCCTGTTCAAGGAGCGAGGTTTATACTTGGCTATGCAACTACGCTCTATCGGTTACCCATTGAAATACTGTATTTTAACCCCGGTAATATTTCAAAAGAAGCTGTTGATATCCTGAAACATATTAACATGAGTCAAGGCTATATTAAATATGGTCATGGAGAAATTAGAGAAGATATTAACCTTTCTAATCTTTTGGAAGAAATTTTGAAGTGTCAAGACTTAGATCTAAGCTCAGGACCAGGATTTTTAAGAAAAACAGAGAAGCTAATCATCGATAAATCCTCCTGGCTCACCCTCCCACGTCTTCTAAGAATTGATTCTGAAGATTTTGAAATTTCAAATTCCCCTTTGACAAACCTAGATTTAAATTTGTTCCTTAAACTGTGGATGAAAGGAATTGGACCTAGATTTAGGAAAATAAGAATTCAATTGGTGGAAATGGATTTGAGAAGGATCATGGATGGAATTCATTTTGGGGAGGTGTTGAATGAGAAGTAAGTTATACTTTTTTTTTTGAAAAAAAGATAGATTGGTATTTTTGATTTTCAGAAATACCTATGAAATTCGAAGAAACGATGGTGGAAGGGTTACAGTATCAATTGACGAATCTTATTTTACAATGGAACTTAAGGAATGAGATATCTCGCTTAGTTTTAAAGATAGCAAAAAATTGTCAACTAGTAAATTGTTCAGCTTAAAATTCTCTACATTTTGTTAGTTAGCCATTTTTTGATAGCTCTATTGTTAACTGAGTTATAACTGTTTTTACCTGGATCAATAAATAATCTCTTAGTTTTTTCTTTGAAACGCTATATCTCGGTACCGAATTGAGATATCAAAAAGTGGTGAACTAATGAAATGTAGCTTGAAACAAGGGCTACATTTTGTTAGTTGACACCTTTTTGATATCTTTGATGGGAACTGAGCTGTGGACGTCTAAACAGTATAAGTCTATAAATTGCGATTCGTTCTATTTCTCTGCACTCTCTTCAAACTACCATATCTCGCTTATTGATGTCTATTGATGTCAAAAAAGTAGTCAATTAGTGAATTACTCAATGTAAAAATCTCTCTATTCCTCCTGTTCATCACTTAACATTGGCAATTATAAACCTCTATTGGCAATTGAAACACATCTGCTATCTTCTATTGTTCTCTCTCCTCGACCCCCGATAAGATCTATGATCTCTACCCTTCCAGACACTAGATTACAGCAAATCTGCTCCATTGTACACCTCCCAACAGATCGCCTTCATTCTAACGAACAATCCCGATTCAAGTCATTCTCACCATGTTTCCCCTCTTTCGTTTGGATCGATTGGCATTGGAAGTGGTTCTCAAGCAATTGGATCCAGTTGAACTGTAAGTTTTTTATTAGAGGGTAGAGCCAGAAATAAATTGTTAATTAGTAAAATGTAGCTTTAAAAAAGGGCTACATTTTTTAGTTGACCACTTTTTTCTAGCTCTAATGAGAACCGATTTATAGCAATTTAAAGTTTTGTATTTTAAATTTTTGAAACTTTCATATCTCAGTTTCAAGTAGAGCTACCAGAAAGTGGTAAACTAACGAAATATAGTCCTTATTAAGAGCTATATTTCATTAGTTGACACTTTTTTGATAGCTCCAATGGGAACTGAGATATGCGCACTTTCCGGAGAGACGCAGAGAAAGTTATACTCTCTGCGCCTTCACTCAACTTCAAGCGCTTATATCTCGGTTTCCATAAAAGCTACCAAAAAATGGTAAACTAACAAAATATAGCCCTTATTAAAAACTACATTTTGCTGGTTGACAACTTTCTTCTATCTCCAACCGCAACCAAGTTATAACCAAATTTTCAGACTCGAACTATCCCAATGCTCCGCTCGCAGCCACCGAATCATCAAATACTTCACCTTCCTCCACAACTACACAATCGCCCTTCAAATCACCAGTGAAACGGTTTTCGAAATTCGTCAAGGACCAAAAACCTATCAATTCGCCGTCTTACCCACAGAGAAGTCTTATATTTCATCTCTACGACGGCTTCGCGGAGTCAATTTTCTAATGTCCACGACCAGTTATTCTCAAAACACGTATTGGGATGACACTGATCAAGGAATTCAAGTATTATATCATCATTTCAAAGAGTTGTTTCGGAAACCGATTTATAGTCTTGTGATGAGTGGCGGGGTCAATATCCCTTGCAAAGTCCTGAGATACATCGTAGCTCAGCAAGGCCGTTTTGAATGGGCTCAACTACATTTAAGAAAGAGTAATAAGATTGCTATCTATGAATTACTTGATGTCTTAAAGACTACGAATAACATTATTATTGATTTCGAACCAATGGATATAAGTAGATATTCATTCAAGTACATACAAATTTTCGAGCCACCCCCAACGCTATCAGGATTGAATGGTGAAACTATCAATTTCATGAATCGAGTCTACAGCAGCGATGAAACGAATCAAATTCTTAAATCTTGGATCGATGGGGCTTGTCCAAGTCTCAAAGTTATTGGATTTGATGTGAATGATCACAACGTAAAGGATTTTCTCGATGGAATCGAATATATTACCAAAAATGAGCCATTGTGAGTTTCGTTTCTTTAAAATTGTTTCTAACTTGGTTATAAGAAAAGCTAGAAAAAAGTTTTCAACTGATAAAATGTAGCTCTTAACAAGGGCTATATTTTGTTAGTTGGTTACTTTTTGGTAGCTTTTACGGGAACCGAGATATAAGCGTTTAAAGATCGGTGGAGGGGCGCAGACAACATAACTTTCTCTGCGTCTCTCGGGAAAGTGCGCATATCTCAGTTCCCGTTGGAGCTATCAAAAAACTGTCAACCAATGAAATATAGCTCTTGATAAGGGCTATATTTTGTTAGTTGACAACTTTGTGATAGCTCTTACCGTAACCGAGATATTCCTTGTCAAAGCTAGGTAATGGCTGAAATTCCATTCGAGGTTAGTTCACCAACAAAATCATCTTCTAATTTTCAGAATCAAGTCCCATTCGGCATGTCTAGTCAAAAGCCAACCGTATGAGATCACATCGAGAGCAGGGGCCAAGGCTACGATATCTAAATTTGTTGATACTGTCACTGGTGACATATTTTTAGGAATGCATGTTTCTAATCATTAAAAAAGAATAAATTGTTGTTGTTATTTTTATGTTTTTGGATGCTCAGCGTGTCGCGTCGCGGCTAGACTCGTTTTTCTGATTTCAGGTACAATTTAACAAGCCCCATTTCGACTAGATTCGCTCAATGTCTGCGGCGCGTGTTGCGTCGCGGCTTAGCTTTTTGGTGTGGCTTTCAGAGACTTTCATCATCAATTTATTTATTAGGTTCCACAAATCCAAATCAGTTAGTTTAGTTATTAACAACAAAATCGATCATATAACGTGCAGAAGCCGTCGATGGCGCTCCCAGGACAGTCGTAAACAAAGTGCCGACTCTACCATTTCGTCTTTTGATGCGTTGTGGTGGCATATAGGTGGCCGGTTGTGGACTGCAATTTTTTAGATTTTTAAAATAATTTTATCAGGATAAACTCACTAGCGAGGTCTCTCGAGTGCTTCCATAACATTGACAACCTTGATTCCATCGATATCATTTGGCGATGGAATATGACCATCCAAATGCAAGTGTCTCAGATTAGGAAGGTCTCCGGCAAGCCACTTTTTTAAATATTTGTTGAGTCCACGGCTTAAACGAGTGGCGTCTTTAAGTGCGATCTTCTCACAGTCAAGATCCAGAAGCTGGTCAATGGTGAGTGCGTCGTGCATGAAGAGAGTTAAGTCCTTGACTCCTTTTAGGTTTTCCAAAAATAATTGAAGCTCTTTCGGTTCCACAATATCCAATTTAGCCTTAACCCTATCAATGGTCCCTTGATGGGCGTTAACAGTATATTGAATGTCTAACGGGTGCCAATTAACGATCTTATTAATCTCCAGGGCATCTACCTTGGTGTGAAGAACTTTCTTGAAGTATTCCAACATCAACTCGATTCCTCTTCGTCTATCAAGCCAAATCATAGATTCTCCATCTCTTATAAATTTTGGGATGTAATCAGCTCCCTCTAGTTTCTCCGATTTGCTTTGATCTTCAAATTGTTGCCGTCTCCCTTGAGTCATCACAAATCTCGTTGAGGTGTTATGTTGCTCAATTAGGAATTCTGGATCGTCTTCAGTTCTCACTGTGATTTTTCCCTCGAAATTCTTCTTGCGATACACATTTTCAACGAGTTGGTAGTTGAATTTGGTTGACATTGAGAAATTGAATCTAAATCCTTTATTTAGAGGAAAAATCTTAATTTAATAGGCTTACTGTTCTCTAACATCCATTTGGTTAACTATCCCGAAACGAATAGCGAGTGGGATGTCGTAGAAGGGAAGAGGTTCCGACATTTTTATGGGGAAATGAATGAATGAAATGAGAGGTATCTGCGGGGCTGCTGGTTGCTATGGGGACTAAGCCGGCTTGTGAGAAAGGGAGAGAGAGAGAAAGAAAGAGAGAGTGCGCTTTGGCAGAGGTTACGCGGACTCGTGAGAGCTTAACCGGAAAGGGTGCACGCCCCTCACGAGATATCTTGCTGGACTAGCCTCAGCTGAGACTAAGCGTGCCTGGCATAGATTCAAAACAAGTAGAGGAAGGTTTAGGCATGATTAGGCAGAGGTTTAGGGTAATCTGGACTTCACTGCATTTTTCTAGTTCTAGATACTGCCTGGGAAGGCTAAAATAGGCTATCTCAACTTCAACTCTCTATAACTCTGTTCAAAGAAGAGCTATCAAAAAGTGGTCAACTAACAAAATACGCCTTTTTATATGCTGAATAACTTGTTAGTTGGCCATTTTTTGCTATCTCTAATATGAACCGAGTTATGACAGTTTCAAAAAATCAATATTAGCGAAACTATCTTTTTTTTTTTCAAATTTTCCTTAGTCGAGGCTGCTAATGACCAGTTTCAAATATCTTTCTCTGGATCTAAGAGATAATCCGGATAGGCCCATCTGCTCATCGAAAAAAAAAAGAAAAAAGCCGCCAGATAATTAGACGATATACTGTCTAATGGCAGGTGGCATCACCTGTCTAGATGGTCCCAATCTACCTGCGAGGGTCCATCTGTCCTAGGGATTGTTCTAATGATCTAGAATTTCTTGTGTGGATTAAGGATGTCAAGAACTGCATTTTTGTAGTTGACGACTTTTTTTGGAAACCAATTCTAAGCACAGTTTTAGAGTGTAGCTCGACTAGATTTTTTGGTGAGGCTAAGGAAAATTGTAGTTTGTAGTCTTAGCCTCACCAAAGTTATAAAAAACGGTTTAAAAAATTAATTGAATTTGGTGAGGCTTAAACTACAAAGACTACAAATTCGCTTAGCCTCACCAAAAGCCTCCAGAGCTACATTGTCTTCGGTGCGCTAAAACCCAGCTTAGAATTCATTTTCTAGAAAAGTGATCAACTACAAAAATGAAGTTCCTGATGCCCTTCATTCACTCAAAAAATTCTAGAATAATCCAATGTTTTTTGAGAGAATGGTCCGCTCCCAAAGTTGGTTAACAAGATAGATGACAGAAAATTTTTTTTTCCAAAAAAAAATTTATTTTCGGAAGATAACCTACAAGAAAAAAACAAGGTTTTCATTTAAGAACCATTTCAAGAAATTAAAAAAATCAATGATTATCCAAACTCAACTTCAACCGCCACGGCTCCTCTCCTCCAGCTACCATCAACGCGGCTGCCACAGTCGCCTCCTCGCCATTCAACCGCTCAATTCTCACTTTCCTCACGTTTCCATCCTCCACCTCTATCTCATGTGGAATACCATCAAAAAGAACATCGTAGTCAAGGTGTCTAACTCTCATGTCTAATAATCTCAATTTTGGAGAAGCTCCTTGGATGAATACTTTGAGGAAGAGATTGAGAGTTTCGCTGGTTAACGGCGTGCCGAATAGGATGAGTTCTTGGCAGTTGCAGGTTAAGAGGCGTGGTAGAGTAAACCAATTCCCGTTGACCACGTGCATGCTGTTGAATTCGTAGACCCTCATATCATTGTCTAAGAACTCCTGGTCGGCTTGAAAATCAAACTTGATGTTTTCAGTCTTCGGAAGCCGATTTAAAACTCTAGACACATCACGATCATGATCAGAAGTCACATCGATATACTCCAACTCCCCAACTTGAATTGACTTGAAGAACTCTAGCATCTCCTGAATACAGAATAGTCCACAATGAATGTCAAGATACTTAAATGGTCGATGATAAAAATCCATTAGTCTTCTAAGAAACGTCTTCATAGCTTCCATCTGATCCTCCCAGAAAGTCTTCACCGCATGAGCCACCGAGAACTCCTTATAAGCTATGCCCTGATAAACACTATCGGATAACTCGGCTGGCGCATCCTCAGCTTCTCTCATATCCGCAATCAGGAACTCATTACGCTCGACTTCTTCTCCTCTCTCATCATAAATCGAGAAACTGAATCGTTCGTCTAAGTTGATTGCAAGGGTGAGAAAGTCGTATTTTCGATTGATAATGTTTTTAACAACTTGTTCGGCTTTCTTGGAGCAAAGGGATAGTTGCCATCTGAAATTAAAGATTTTATGAAAAATTTTCGATAAGTGAATGATTAACTTACAATTGAACTTGTGTCATGTTTAGAAGGATCTCTTCGGAGACAATGATGGGTAGTTGAAATATGGCGATCATTTTTGGTAGGTTGACTGCAAGACAAGGAGAACAATGACGTGATGAGGTGTGTAATCCTGCAAATGATGACGTAAGACATTAGAAGGAGGGAGAGAGAGAGGGTGCAGAGAAAAAGAGAGATTTTTGGAGGTCACTATATTAGCACCTAGGAAGATAGATACGCACAACTCCCGTTAAAATTGATATTTTTAGACCAACAAAAAATGAAAATGAAAGATTTTGACGAGATCTACACAATGAACTAGTTTAAACCTCGTTTAGTAAAGTTTTAACAAAGTTATAGGACTTAGACTCAAAAAATCAAGATTTGAAGTTCTTAACCTATTCTAATACTCATAACTCGATTCAAACTCAACCAATAGCTTTAAGATGTGGTTAATCGTGTAGAGCTTGTCAAAATCTATCTTTTTTTGATCGTCTAAAAATGCCAAGTTTAAAGAAAGTTATGGTCCGGAAAGCATATGCCAACCTATATTTTAGCAACATGACCGATAAAACAATACACAATGCAAGGGGTGTTGCGTAGGGTGTAAAAAGTGTAATAATGAAACATATTACGTAGTAAAGGCCATCTTGCAAAAAAAGTGACTCACCCAACGCGATCTGCAGAATATAGTAGGTTACTGTACTTGCTAAGCTATTGCTAATTTTCTAAAAATCATAACTTTCTTCAAAATTGAGCTTTTGACTTGGTTTTTGGCTTAAAATGACCGGAATATTAAGGACTACATGTATAGAAAATTTGAAGATATTAGGAACATTTTTGATCATTTTAGAGAAGTTTCAAAATGACCTATTTTTCAAAACCTCCTTAAAGCGCTTGGAAGTAGGCATTCAACAGCTATTTTTACCCCAAAAAGACCAAAAAACGGTCCCGCCGAAATCAAAAGAGAGATACCAAATGTCAAGGCCTTGGCAAGATGCCAAGTGTCTGGCAGACTGTCAACAAAAGAGAAAGATAAACGATGTAGAAGATGTCGGTCATTCCTGCACACACCGCCTGCCAATGTTTCCATTGTTTCGTCTCGATCGATTGGCTTCCGAAGAGGTTTTGCGATTGTTAAGCCCATTTGAATTGTAAGTTTAGGTGTGAAATTTTTTATAGACTTCGTTGACTGAGTATCAAACGCAAAAAAGTTAATTTTGGGCCTTATTTAGCTGCGCAGACGCAAAAATGCCAAGAAAAAACATTTGATACTCAGTCAACGCAATCCAATTTTGGCAGCGTCCAACAGAACAGTAGAGCGCATTTGCACGTAAAATCAGTTAATTTACGTTTGATACTCAGCATTAAAGACAAAATTCACTGTACAATAGAGCGCGATTGCTCAAATAAGACTTTCTATTTCAGATTCAACCTATCGATCTGCTCCACACGATGCCTAATCTTTGTCAAGTCGCTAATGAGGATCTACTCAAGACATATAACACTTCAAGTCACTCTAAAAGAAGAAATGGGTTTGGAAATATCCGATTTCAAAATTTCTTTCCTTCGATTCAATGCACCCTTGCCCCAAATGCAATTCAAAGGAGTACTGTACGCAGACGTCATTTATCCGGATGTTGTGAAGACTTTTTGGGAGGAACCCTGTCTAGGCTTAGAAATAGTCACCGAACACTTCATGAGACTTTATGATAAACCCGTATCCCAAGTTCATCTAGATGGAAATTGTGATGTTAATGCCTTGGAATGGATTACAAGCAAGGATATTGACTATGTAAAAGTCGAGGGGATCCCTTCATCCCATCACCTGGATTATCTAAAAGATGCGACTAATTTGGAGTTAGATATCACTCCGATGAATGATTTTATAATGAATGACAATCGATTCTATGAATACGAAGAGCTAACAATTACCCATGGCTACTGGATCACCCTACCCCGTCTTCTCTCCTTCAACTCTCGATTCGTCAAAATCACCGGAAGTATTCTAACCCCTCACGACATCAACTTCTTCCTTAAACTCTGGACAAAAGGTTCCTGTCCAAAACTCCGAAACCTGATCCTTCAAGTCAACCTTATCGATTTCGATGTGATTTTGGAGAATATATTTTGGGTGGAGAACAAAGAACGGCTAGTCGAGTCAAGGAATCCTGAAGCGACACATTTCACGACTCCATGCGATTTTTATCGGATCGATGGAGCTTGTGCTTCGATATTTGCGATTAGGGTGGAGAAAGAAGTCAAACCAGATTTTGTACATTTAGAAATGCGAGTTTTTGAACCTTTTATTCAATAAATTCTTTAAAAATCACTTTAATATTTTTCTTGGACTTAAAATCTTTTCTTGTTTCGAACATTTATTGTATTTTGATCCCTCGACCTCAGCTAAATAATGATTTTTGTGGTGGTGGCGATGATGAGTCTTATGCTTGGGAACGTTGATTCTTGCTAGGGAAGTGTTACTAGTGGATAGGTTAATGCCACGCCCATCGGTAGTCATTTCGAGGACACGATTCACGCCGGCTTCCACACCAGCTCCACGCATGGATTTGAGGTGTCCGGTTTCGTCTTTGATCGTTAGGTTGACTTTGCTGGAATTTTTAATTTATTATGGCTAAGGCGGACAGCTAGCAATTTTTCAAAAATTCATAACTTTTTTGAAAATAGAGCTTTTGACTTGGTTTTTGGCTTAAAATGACCGGAAAAGTTAGATCTACTCAAATCCAAAGTTTGGAAGAGGTAGAAAAATTTTGAGCAATTTTAGAGAATTTTGAAAATTGAGGCCTCCTGCTTCTAGAAGTAGAGATAACTTTTTTCAAAAAATCATAACTTTCGTTAAAATAGATATTTTGATTCGGTTTTTGGCTCAAAATAACAGAAATAATAAGATTTATTCATTGCCAAAGTTTGAAAGAGCTAGAAAAATGTTTGGCTAGTTTAGATAATTTTGAAATTTTTGAAAATTGAAACCCCCTGTGGCTAGAAGTAGAGGGTTTTCAAAAATTCATAACTTTCTTCAAAATAGAGCTTTTGACTTGTTTTTTGGCTTAAAATGAAGAAAATAGCTTGATCTAGATGTTTAAGAAAAAATGGGAAAGCTAGAAAAATTTTGTTGATTTTAGAGGATTTTGAAAATTAGGGCCTCCTGCGGCTAGAAGCAGAGAGCACTTTTTCAAAAATTCATAACTTTCATCAAAAAAGAGCTTTTGACTTGGTTTTTGGCTCAAAATAACCGAAATAATAAGAGTTATTCATATCCAAAGTTTGAAAGAGCTAGAAAAATTTTTGGCTAGTTTAGATAATTTTGAAAATTTTGAATATTGTGACCTTATGCGGCTAAAAGTATAGGGTTTTCAAAAATTCACAACTTTCTCAAAAATAGAGCTTTTGACTTGGTTTTTGGCTCAAAATGACGATAATAGCTAGATCTACAAATGACGATAATAGCTAGATCTAATCCAAAATTTGGTAAAACTAGAAAGAAAAATTTCGGGCTAGCTTAGATAATTTTGAAAATTGAGGTCTCCTGCTGCTAGAAGTAGAGATAACTTTTTTTCAAAAAATCATAACTTCCTTCAAAATTGAGCTTTTGACTTGGTTTTAGGCTCAAAATGAAGATAATGACTTGGTTTACATGCTACGGATGTTTGGCAGGGCTAGGAAAAATTTTGGGTCATTTTAGATAATTTTGAAAATTTTGAAAATTGTGACCTCATGCTGCAAGAAGTAGAGGGTTTTCACAAATCCATAACTCCCTTAAAAATCGAGCTTTTGACTTGGTTTTAGGCTTAAAATGACCAAAATAGCTAGATCTACTTAAACCCAAAGTTTGGAAAAGCTAGAGAGATTTTCAGTTATTTTAGAAAATTTTGAAAATTGCTTACCGCAGCTAGAAGTAGGGAGTTAACGGGTAGGAACACTTTTTTTCAAAAAAATCATAGCTTTCTTCCAAATAGAGTTTTTGACTTGTTTTTTGGCTTAAAATGACCAAAATAACAAGATCTACATGTCTAGTATGTATGAGGAAGCTATAAAAAATTTCAGACCGTTTTAGGGAATTTCGAAAATTGGAACCCTCGTTTTTAGCTTAAATCTATAGAACTACAGCAAAAAAGTAAAAAAAAAAAACTCACACATCCTTATCATCATAACAAATCTCAGAAATCAAATCAGAAATCATCAAATACAAATCCTTTCGTCTCTTCTCCACACCCTCCACAATAATCTTCTCACTATAATCATTCCTTTGTTTCGAATCTCCAATTAGCACCATCGACTGAATGACAACAAAGAAATGCATAGTAGCTGCAAAGAAAGTGGTCCCGGATAAGCCGAACAACTTGTTGAATATTCCATTTTCAATTGTATACGAGTTTTGGAGGAAAAGGGAGAATAGTGTGAAGAGGAGGACGAAGTGAGCTGTCAGGAGGAGACAGCAATGACCAACATGTTCTCGGTAAGTCGCTAATAGGAGTAGAACAGTTGGAATAATCTGTATAACAGAGATACAGAGAAATGAGAACCATTCATCGCCGCCACCATTTCCCCATACATATTGGTAAATCGATGCGGTGAGTAAGTAGAGGATGATGGATAGTTGGAACCATTTGATGATGGATATTGTGATGAAGAAGCTTTCCTCATCTCTTTCTTGAATGTCTTCTGATGATTTATAGATCGTTTTGTAGGTTTCTAGGTCCTTTTTTGAGTTGGATTTGGAATTAGATTTTGGAATAGGTTTTAAAGTGGCTTTGCTAGCTTTTGAGCTAGCTTTTGAACTAGCCTCCGACTTAGTACTTTTTGAGCTTCTAGACTTTCCCGAGCTCTTTGTGGAGCCCACACTTGAAGATCTAAACATTTCTGCCTTATTTTTTTGTAGTTTGTAGTCTAACCAACCTTTGAGAACTTTTCCCTTTCGAACCGGTTACTTTCTTGTCCTTTCTCGCCATTTTTTGATTTTCGATGGAAATTTGGGAAATACTTTTTTTGGGAAGTGGGAAGGCTACGTGGACTTTAAAGAAAGTAGTTTTGAATAAAGAAAAGTTCACGGTATTTTGTTTTTTTTGGAATTTTGAAAAAAAATAATTTTGAAAAAATGGGCTAAAAACGGTATACGAGTTTTGAGAGCGTCTAACTCTGCTAGAATTGATTTTCATTTTCTAGAATTTTTTGAGTGAATTAAGGACAGCAAATACTTCATTTTTGTACTTGACAACATTTTTTGAAAATCAATTTTAGGAGCACTTTTAGCGCTCTAAAGACAATGCTCATTATTCAAGTTGAATCAATTTGGTGAGGCTAAGCGAATTTGTAGTTTTTGTAGTCTTAGCCTCACCAAAGTCTGCGCTCTCGTCGTGAATTGGTGAGGTTAAGACTACAACAACTACACGTTTCCTTAGCCTCACCAAAATTAAATTTTATCAGAAAAAAGTCACGTGAAAATTATTTTTTTTTTCCAAATTAAAAAAAAATCCCCGTGACATCCCATTTCCCTCCATGACGTCATTGTTCTCGATTCTTACCATTCCACGAGAATTTTCCCCTCCACAAAACTGTTTTCTTCGTTCTCTAAAGGTTAGTTTTTGGGATCCGGATGGTCCTCGAAGTCAACTTCAAACGAATTTTTTTCAGAACTAAAGAATAAAAGCGATAGAAAAGCAAGATTGATTGCGATCATAATTCAAATCAAGAGACAGTGAGTTGATTATTGGATGTCCTTGAAGAAATAGTTTTTTTTTGATTTCAGGACTTGATTTCAATTTTTGAATCGCAATAATGATATTCCGCCTCCTATTTTGGATTTGTGCCGCTTGGCTCGGACAATGTCATTCAAAAGGTTAGTTTTGGGTTCAAAAATAAAAGAGAAATTCGCCAGCGGGAGTCGATCCCGAGAGTGTTGGATCGGCTCCCGCGCCCACAACCACTGCGCCATCGAGTCGCAATGCGCGTCGGCTATCGACAGCCTACTTAACTCTTTCGTATTTTCAGCCGCCGATCCGCTAACCGATGCCTTTCTTCCAACCACCCGGATCATCGGAGCTGTCTCTCTTCAGAAACAAATATGTGACAATGAGAAGATCATTCCTGATGTCGTTTCAGAACTCATCGATGTTGACAAAGATGTTTTCAAGGAGTTTATGGCAAAGAAGTGGGAGTCTCAGATCGATATGATCAAAAACGCGTCGGAGTTTTATAAGAAAACGACATCGGTTGATTCAAAAGACCTGGACAAGACTTTAAAAGGATTTGCGAGTCTCACCGGATTAAAGAAACAAGAATCAAACTTGAGAAAGGAGTTCATCGAGACTGCAGTTAAATCTATCGAAAAAGGTTCGGCAATTGCTTCAAAAGTGGTTACTGGAGGGAACAACATTGACAGTCAACAGTTTAAAGATCTGAAGGCCCTTCTGACGGAATTTTCTCAAAGTGCTGACACCATCGATCACAAAGTTATGACGGAGAAAATCGTAATGCTGTCAAGACTTATTGATAACTTAATGAGCAAAATAGGACTGATTATGGGATACAAGAATGTATATAAAGATTTCTTGTCACTGGCAAACATGGGACAAGCTATGGCGGATGCAGTGACAGTTGTTCATCAAATCAGAGGAGTTTTCAATAATTTCGAAAATATAAAAGCGTTTGACTCTTTTGGTCCAATCCTTAAAGAACAAATGTTTGTCCTAAGAAAAAATATTGCTAGTTTCGAGAAACAAGTGTCATCAATCAGTGAAGTTGAGGGATCGTTGGCAGTAATCGCTCAATTATCTCTATCTAAATCGAAGGAAGTGTTCACGATCGGCCTTCCAAATGGATCACGTGATCTGAAAATGGTGGAAATTGATTTAGAATCTTCTTGGTTTCTAAGTAATTTGGCCGAAGAAAGGAAAACGAAAAGTGTTATAAATAGCCTTAGAGCAATGATATCGACTTCAATTTCCATCGAGACTGTCAAAAAACTGAGGGATGGCCTGTCAATAGACCTGAATACTGTAAAATCTTATGATGAATTCAAAATGGCAGCATCAATGATTGTGAAAGTTGGAAAAGCGGCAATTAAAGATAAAAATGCAGAGGAAACAATCGGAAAAATGACACCGTGTATTCAGAAGATGGCTCAAACTCAGAGTGCTCCGGATCTAAGTGAAATTGATGTCATAGACGATTATGTCAAGAAAACTGTTGACCGAGTCCACCAGTTTCAAGAAATAAGTGAGAATATTATAAATGACGAAAATATTCAAGAGTTCCGTCAAAGTATTGGAAATGCATCATTAGCCATTGTAATGATCTCTTCGACTTCTCTCCCTGACGACACAATTGAAGCATGGAACACGATCCAAAATATGAATCTTCACGAACAATTTGCAAGTATATGGGAAAACCTACTTAGTATTCCTCAGAACCCATTCTTTGTCAATGCAAAATCACTGAAAGCTTCAGTTCTTTCTGATGCACTTACTGCTGCTGATAATGCCAAGATTTTTGATGCTGTTGGTTGTCTCCCGAAATCGGCAACAGATATTGGTGATCTTATAAAATTTGGACAGAAATTGGACGATCTGAAAGGGATGGACAATACGCTGACAGCCGGAATTCCAACACTCACCACTGCCGTCGGATTATCGAAAGGGGTGAATAAGGCTATCGCTGAACTGAAAAAGACAAAGACTGAAAGTGGGACTCAACTCATTTGTAATCTTCCAAAAGACTATCCAAAGACAGCAGCACCTCTTCTGTTATTTGGATCATTGGCCAACAATATTGTGAAGATTAGAAGTAGTGAGTCATCCATTCTGGTTGTAACCAATTCCACTGGTCCCGTCAAAGCAGCAGCTGAGAGTGTCCCAGATTCATCGTTAGTTTACAATCAAGCTAATCGAAAAGGTCTTCTGGATACATTGAAGAGTGTTAAGAATGTCTCGGATTCGATTGGAAAATTGGGAATGGAGAGTTCTGATGATTTGTTAGAAATATCCAAGGAAATCAAAAATATCAAAGGATTCGTTATGGAAAATTCAACAATTCTGACTAATATTGCTGATTCTCTTGCCCAAAATTCGAATCCAGATGTCAAAAATGCTTCGACTGATTTCAAAGTTGTCTCAAATCTTGACTTGGACTTCTCATCCTCTTCAAAAGTTAAAATTGGAGAAAATGATTTTGAGGTCCTCTTCAATCCACTCTTCCCTCCTGAGATAATTGTGATCAGTGCCATTGACAGAAAACAACTTTTTGGTTTGTTCTTGGAACACTTTTTTTTATAAAAATATTTTTTATAGATTCGGTTTATCCAGCTTGTTCTGCAAAGAGTTCTATCTTCCAATTATACAAAACGGATGAAGAGGATGGATCGAAAATATGTACAGATACGGATGAATTTAGATTTACTGGAAATGGTGAGAAGTTTCATTTTTTCAGCTATTAGAATGTAAAGTTGATTCAGAAGGATATCAATTCGATGAAACAATCAAGATAGTCAAAAAGAATCCGTGCAGGTCTTCATCTCAATGTGATTCTGAAGAATATTGTTCGACATCCAGAAGGTGTACAAAAAGTTAGAAATTATTTTTTTTTTTTGACATTTCCAAAATTCAATTTTTTCAGAAAGCGATGCATGTATCAGCTGGGACAATCCAAAAGTCAAATGTCATTTCCACTGCCCTAGCTCGATTTGTGTCTCAATCGACCCGAAAGAAGTCTATTGTTGTCCCAAAAATGCCACCAAAGGTAATTTTTAGTATTTTTCAAAATTCATATATTAATTTCTGAAGAATTGCCTTCCAAAACTTGTCATGTTGATGAGGATTGTGGTCCGAAACAGTTTTGTAGAACAAATAACTTTGGAATGTCGAATTGTGCAGAGAGTAAGTCAAATTCTGATCTGATTTTGAAAAAAAATAAAATAAAATTTTCAGAAGAAAAATCGGAAGAAGATTTGATCGCTCCAACTCTCGAAGAAGTTCACATGAGTTACAGAGATCTGCCGTTGAGCAATTTTAGGCGGGATAATAAGACGTGCGACATTGGTTAGTTTAGATCAGTAATTAAGATCAGTAAGAATAGTGATTTTGAAAAATTTCTCTGAAAAAATTATTATTCTTATATAAAAAAAAAGAGGCTAGGGGGCGATGTCCGGATGTCCGCAGTCTTTTGGTATTAGTCCGGCACAAGGCATCAACATGCGCTCTAATCGCAAAACGTGCTAAATTCGACGGAGAGTACTCGAAAGTTGGAAATTCTTGGTTCGGATACCCTTCTAAGCGTTTCTAGTCGACAAATAATTTTTATTTTTAAATTTTGGCCCCGCCGGCTTCGTTATGTGTCGTCTGAATTTGAATTTTAGCCTAATTGCGATTAGAGCGCATGTTGATGCCTCGTGACTAATAAGAGAATAGAAATAGGCCGCCACACGAGAGGTCGAACCTGGGACCTCACGAGCGGCGGTCAAAGACATTATCCACTATTACAAACATGCAAACTGAACATAGCCGGCGCGTTCCCGAGATATCTGGGGACCTGCCGGAGGCAGCTAAACTAGCTGTTTTCAAATAAATTGGTTTTTTCAGAAATTCTGAAAAAATTCAAACCGGGAACTGCCTTTTGTCCAGGAGACTTGATTCCATTAGGACACGAACATAAATGCTTTGGGTCTGTAATCCAAGACGATTCTTCTGGAAGATGTCTTCACCCCGCTGGATTTTGTCTGAAAGGCTATTGCTGTCTTCAAGGTTAACCCTATTATTTTGATATGTACCTTAAATTTTTTATTTTTTCAGTGCATGCCAAAAAGGACAAGTTGCCGTTGAAACCGTATCTGTCTCGTGTTGAATGTGATCCAGATTGTCCTCTTCCGTCGGATTGGCTTTTTGGATTTTGTGATCCTGTCAAGAGAAAAGTTGCATTCATTGGAGAAGAGCTGTTGTATGCAAAAAAGAAATTCGAAGATACCGCTTTCAGAAAACCAGAAAGTTGTCAATTGAATAAGTGGGAAAAACATTTAAAAGATTTTTGAGACACAAATATTTTCCAGGGATTGTATGAATCAAAACGTTTGTGTGATTATTCCAAGATTCAATAGTACAACAAAAGAGAAAATGTCTTCATTTGAATGTTGGGTCAACCCTTTGGTATTTTTAATTTTCAGAAATTCCTTTTGATTATTGATCCATTACAGAGACCACCGACGCCGCCTGACATATTCAAACCTTCTCTGAAACTTTTGGCTTATTTGGGAATGATTCTATTTTTTATATTTATTGATTTGTATAAGGGAACGCCGTATGTAGAAGATAATGAAGATTAATTTTTTTTTTGAAATCGTTCTTTTTTTTTACAAATTTGGGTAAACTTGAATCGGAAATGAGCAATTTATTGCTACGATTAAAAAAAATGTGCTCTGTTTACGGTACCTTGGGTCTGGAAGCGTTAACTAATATCAGCTGATAGCTGACTTGTGGAAAATTTTAGCAGAGGTGGCTATCGATTTTTCTAACTGAATTGCCATCGAAAAAGCCACGAATCTTTCTCCCCGTAAATTAGAAAAAAATTTCCAAAAACAATTTAATCCCGTGAAATCCTATTCCAATGACCCTCTATCCCAGTGACCCTCTATGACGTCATTGCTCTCGATTTCGCCCCCCGCCTCCCTATCCAAATTTATTCCTCGAGAATTTTCCTCCCGACTATTCCGACAGCCTCCACAAAACTGTTTTCTTCGTTCTCTAAAGGTACGTTTTTTGGGATCCGGACGGTCCTCGAAGTCAATTTCAAAATTTTTTTTTCAGAACTAAAGAATAAAAGCGATAGAAAAGCAAGATTGATTGCGATCATAATTCAAATCAAGAGACAATGAGTTGATTCTTGGATGTTCTTGAAGGAATAGTTTTTTTTGATTTCAGGACTTGATTTCTATTTTTGAATCGCAATAATGAGATTCTGCCTCCTACTATGGATATGTGCCGCTTGGCTCGGACAATGTCATTCAAAAGGTTAGTTTTGGGTTCAATGATAAAAGAGAAATTCGGCAGCGTTAGTCGATCCCGAGAGCATCTGATCGGCCCGCGCGCCCACAACCACTGCGCCACCGAGTCGTAACGCGATCCGGCCGTCGACAGCCTATTTAATTCTACCGTATTTTCAGCCGCCGATCCACTAACCGATGCCTTTCTTCCAACCACCCGAATCATTGGAGCAGTCACCCTTCAAAAACAAATATGTGACAATGAGAAGATCATTCCTGATGTCATTTCGGAACTCATCAATGTTGACAAGGATATTTTCAAGGAGTTTATGACAAAGCATCTCGAATCGGATATCAAAGGAATCAAGAATGCATCGGAATTCTTAAGGAAAACAAAATCGGTTGATTCGGTCAAACTCGATAAAACTTTGAAAGGATTCGCAAAGCTGACAGGACTGAAAAAGCAAGAAGCGAATTTGAAAGAAGAATACATTGAGAAAGCTGTCGCTTCTATCGAAAAGAGTGCGTCTGTTTCTGTGAAATTGCAGCAGGACAAAAAAGAATTCAGTGTTTTAATCTTCAAAAGTGTGAAAAACCTTCTGGAAGATATTGTTAATCAAAATTTGACCGGAAATAATGAAGATTTGAAGAACAAGTTTGTTCCAATTTATACACAATTGGAAATTTTAGAATCGAAACTGCCCCTGTTAATAGACTACAAAAATCAGTATGCTGACTTCTTGGCATTGGATACCATGGAAAAAACAGTGAATGGAGCTCTGGAGGTTGTTGAACTTATAAGAGGCGTGTTCGACAACTTTGATGATATAAAAGTATTCGATTCTGTGACTCCGCTGCTCACAGAGCAAATGTTGCCTTTGCGACGCAATATTGCTCAATTCGTCAAACACCAAAAATCCATCAAATCTACTGGAGAGTCGTTGAAGATAATAAGTCAGTTAAAGTATTCGGAATCGAAAAGAGAGTTTTTGAATGGTCTTCCAAATGGATCCGAAGACTTGAAAGCAGTTACTCAGGATCTGAAGTCGTCTTGGTTCTTAAACAACTGGGCAAATGGCAAAAAAACGGATTCGATTGAAAATGGTCTTAAAGCTATTATAGAATCTTCGAATTCTTTTACTAATGCCACGAATCAGATGAAAACTATCTCAATCGATTCCGGAGCTGTTAAAAGTTTTCAAGAGTTTGAGAAAGCAGTTTCGGAGCTGGTTACACTTGGCGAGCAGGCGATTAAAAACAATAATGCGGAAGAAACTCTGGGAAAAATGTCACCGTGTGTTCAACAAATGGCGCAGACTGGTACGGTTCCGAAGTTAGGAGAAACCGACAAAATTGTTGAATACGTTCCGAAAATTGTGGAACGAGTTAAGTCGTTTCAAGAAATCACTGAAAGTCTTCTGAAAGACAGGAACCTTCTAGACAACTTCATCGCTGGTCTCAAAGAAGTGATAACAGTCTCGAAGAGAGTTTTTGATAACAGTACACTTCAAATCGCGTTAGACAAATGCAAAGAACTGGATCTTGTCAACAATTATAATAGTATTTGGACGGATTTACTTCGTTACAGTCCATCTCAATTCTATTTGGGCGCTGATACTATCAAAGCTTCCGTTCTTTCTGAAGCATTGACTGCTGCCAAAACAGCTAAAATCTTCGACGCCGTTGTATGTCTTCCGTCAACAGCTGGAGGTGTGAGTGATTTGATTAACTTCAGTCAAAAGTTTAACGAGTTGAAAGCCATTGATGGTAAGCTGACTGCATCCATTCCGTCTCTTACAACGGTTGTCGGATTCTCCAAAGAAGTGAATAAGGCTATCGCTGAACTGAAAAAGACAAAGACTGAAAGTGGGACTCAACTCATTTGTAATCTTCCAAAAGACTATCCAAAGACAGCAGCACCTCTCCTGGTATTCGGATCGTTGGCCAACAATATTGTGAAGATTAGAAATAGCGAGTCATCCATTCTGGTTGTAGCCAATTCCACTGGTCCCGTGAAAGCAGCAGCTGAGAGTGTCCCAGATTCATCGTTAGTTTACAATCAAGCTAATCGAAAAAGTCTTCTGGATACATTGAAGAGTGTTAAGAATGTCTCGGATTCAATTGGAAAATTGGGAATGGAAAGTTCTGATGATTTGTTGGAAATATCCAAGGAAATCAAAAATATCAAAGGATTCGTCATGGAAAATTCAACAATTCTGACTAATATTGCTGATTCTCTTGCCCAAAATTCGAATCCAGATGTCAAGAATGCTTCGACTGATTTCAAAGTTGTCTCAAATCTTGACTTGGACTTCTCATCCTCTTCAAAAGTTGAAATTCGAAAAAGGGATTTCGAGGTCCTCTTCGATCCACTCTTCCCGCCTGAGATAATTGTGATCAGTGTCATCGACAGAAAACAACTATTCGGTTTGGTTTTGGAAAAGTATTTTAATAAAAAAAATATATTTTCAGTTTATCCAGCTTGTTCAGTCAAAAGTTCCATCTTCCAACTATACAAAGCGGATGAAGAGGATGGATCGAAAATATGCACAGATACGGATGAATTCAGATTTACTGGAAATGGTGAGAAGTTTTCATTTTTTCAGCTATTAAACGTAAAGTTGCTTCAGAAGGATATCAATTCGATGAGACAATCAAGATAGTCAAAAAGAATCCGTGCAGGTTTTCATCTCAATGTGATTCTGAAGAATATTGTTCATCATCCAGAAAGTGTACAAAAAGTTAGAAATTATTTTTTTTTTGGCATTTCCAATATTCTTTTTTTTTCAGAAAGCGATGCATGTATCAGCTTGGAGAATCCGAAAGTCAAGTGTCATTTCCATTGCCCTAGCTCAATTTGTGTCTCGCTCGACCCGAAAGAAGTCTACTGTTGTCCAAAAAATGCCTCCAAAGGTAATTTTTAGTATTTTTCAAAATTCATATAATAACTTCAGAACTGCCTTCCACAACTTGTCATGTTGATGAGGATTGTGGTCCGAAACAGTTTTGTAGAACCAATAACTTTGGAATGTCGAATTGTGCAGAGAGTAAGTCAAATTCTGATCTGATTTTAAAAAAAATAAAATAAAATTTTCAGAAGAAAAATCGGAAGAAGATTTGATCGCTCCAACTCTCGAAGAAGTTCACATGAGTTACAGAGATCTGCCGTTGAGCAATTTTAGGAGGGATAATAAGAAATGCGACATTGGTTAGTTTAGATCAGTAATTAAGATCAGTAAGAATAGTGATTTTGAAAAATTTCTCTGAAAAAATTATTATTCTTATATAAAAAAACGAAGCTAAGGGGCGATGTCCGGATGTCCGCAGTCGTTTGGCAAGAGGATAGAAATAGGCCGCCACCCGAGCAGTCGAACCTGGGACCACTCGGGCGGCGGTCAAAGTCCCTATCCACTATGCCAAACATGCAAACTGAACATAGCCGGCGCGTTCCCGAGATATCTGGGGACCTGCCGGAGGCAGCTAAACTAGCTGGTTTCAAATAAATTGGTTTTTCAGAAATTCTGAAAAAATTCAAACCGGGAACTGCCTTTTGTCCAGGAGACTTGATTCCATTAGGACACGAACATAAATGCTTTGGGTCTGTAATCCAAGACGATTCGTCTGGAAGATGTCTCCACCCGGCTGGATTTTGTCTGAAAGGCTATTGTTGTCTTCAAGGTTAACCCTATTATTTTTATATGTACCTTAAATTTTTTATTTTTTCAGTGCATGCCAAAAAGGACAAGTTGCCGTTGAAACCGTATCTGTCTCGTGTTGAATGTGATCCAGATTGTCCTCTTCCGTCGGATTGGCTTTATGGATTTTGTGATCCTGTCAAGAGAAAAGTTGCATTCATTGGAGAAGAGCTGTTGTATGCAAAAAAGAAATTTGAAGATACTGCTTACAGAAAACCAGAAAATTGTAAATTGAATAAGTGAGAAAAAAAGTTGAAAAGATTTTAAGACACAAATTTTTTTCAGAGATTGTATAAATCAAAACGTTTGTGTGATTATTCCAAGATTCAATAGTACAACAAAAGAGAAAATGTCTTCATTTGAATGTTGGGTCAACCCTTTGGTATTTTTAATTTTCAGAAATTCCTTTTGATTATTGATCCATTACAGAGACCACCGACACCGCCTGACATATTTAAACCTTCTCTGAACCTTTTGGCTTATTTGGGAATGATTCTATTTTTTATATTTATTGATTTGTATAAAGGAACGCCGTATGTAGAAGATAATGAAGATTAATTTTTTTTTGAAATCGTTCTTTTTTTTTACAAAATAATTTGGGTAAACTTGAATCTGAAATGAGCAATTTATTGCTACGATTAAAAAAAATGTGCTCTGTTTACAGTACCTTGGGTCTCGAAGCGTTAACTAATGTCAGCTGATAGCTGGCTTTTGAAAAATTTGAGTAGATGTTGCCATCGAAAAAGCCACAAATCTTTCTCCACGTGGATTAGAAAAAAATTTCCAAAAAAACCATTAATCCCGTGAAATCCTATTCCAATGACCCTCTATCCCAGTGACCCTCTATGACGTCATTGCTCTCGATTTCGCCCCCCGCCTCCCTATCCAAATTTATTCCTCGAGAATTTTCCTCCCGACTATTCCGACAGCCTCCACAAAACTGTTTTCTTCGTTCTCTAAAGGTACGTTTTTTGGGATCCGGACGGTCCTTGAAGTCAATTTCAAAATGTTTTTTTTTCAGAACTAAAGAATAAAAGCGATAGAAAAGCAAGATTGATTGCGAGTGAGTTGATTCTTGGATGTTCTTGAAGGAATAGTGCGAGTGAGTTGATTCTTGGATGTTCTTGAAGGAATAGTTTTTTTTGATTTCAGGACTTGATTTCTATTTTTGAATCGCAATAATGAGATTCTGCCTCCTATTATGGATTTGTGCCGCTTGGCTCGGACAATGTCATTCAAAAGGTTAGTTTTGGGTTCAATGATAAAAGAGAAATTCGGCAGCGTTAGTCGATCGGAAGTCGATCCCGAGAGTGTTGGATCGGCACCCCGCGCCCACAACCACTGCGCCATCGAGTCGCATCGCGGTGCGGCGATCGACATCCTACTTAACTCTTTCGTATTTTCAGCCGTCGATCCACTTACCGATGCTTTCCTTCCAACCACCAGAATCATCGGAGCTGTCTCCCTTCAAAAAAGAATTTGTGACAATGATAAGATCATTCCTGATGCCGTTTCGGAACTCATCAATGTTGACAAGGACGTCTATACCAAATTTATGGCGAAGAACTTGGAGTCAAATATCAAAGGACTGAAGAATGCGTCCGAATTCTATAAGAAGACAAAGGCTGTCGAATCCAAAGACCTGCAAAAGACCCTTATCGGATTCGGGAAACTAACAGAGCTAAAGAAAGAAGAATCGAAATTGAAAAAAGAGATGATGGATAAAGCAATTCGTGAAGTTAACAAAGGCGCCGAAGTGGCAAGGGGATTAGTTCACTCCGTAAAATCATTTAGAGCGGATGACTTTGAGGAAACGAAAAAATATCTAGCTGAAATCAAAGAAAAAGCTCCTGAAAACTTTGATCAAAAAACTCTGACTTCAAAAATCATATCTCTCCATACGGAAATTAATTTGATAATAGTGAGAATGACAACTTTTGTCAATTATAAAAAAGATTTGGGAGAATTCCTGTCACTGGAACAAATGGGAGAAGCGATGAAAGGAGCCATGACAGTTGTACATCATATCAAAGATATCTTCGATAATTTTGAAAGTATCCAAGTGTTCGACTCGATTGCTCCAGGTCTCAAAGAACAAATGTCGCTGCTTCGTACAAATATGGTCATTTTTGAAAAACAAGTCAAATCATTAGAATCGTCTGAAAATTCCCTAAAATTGATTGAACAACTGAAGAATTCGAAAACGAAGAAAATGGTTTCGAATGGACTTCCGAATGGAGTTGATGACTTACACAGCCTAGAAAACGATTTGAAATCGACTTGGTTTTCGGAGATCTTGGCAGCTGGAAAAAAAACAAGAAGAATTGAAGAAGGCCTTAAACCAATTATATCCACATCTAAATCTCTTTCAACGATTGAGAATCAGAAGAATATTCTGCAACTGGATTCAAAAGTTATGAAGGATCATAACGATTTCAAAATGACGGCTTTGGATCTTGTGACTCTCGGAAAGAAAGCTATGAGCAATTCGAATGCTGAGAATACTTTAGGAGCGATGTCACCATGTGTTCAACAAATGGCTAAGACTGCGACTATACCGGATTTAAGTGGTGTCGAGGTAATCGATAAATATGTCACAAAAGTTGTTGAAAACGTGAAATATGTTCGTGACTTCATTCAAAGCATTTTGGACGATCCTGCATTTAAAACAATGGAAGATGATTTTAAATCAGCTGCGGAGATCACTACAGAGATCGATAAGACTACTCCTCTTGATGAAGCCACTATCGCATGGAATAAAATTAAAGACCTGGATCTCCTAAATAAATACGATCCGATTTGGACAAAGCTGGTCGGTTTCGACTCAAAAGCGTTTAAATTGAACTCCAAATCACTGAATGCTCAAGTTCTTTCGGATGCATTGACTGCTGCTGAGAATGCAAAGATATTTGATGCTGTCAAATGCCTTCCGGCGACAGCTGGAGATATTGGTGACTTGATTAATTTCGGATTGACTCTGGACAAGCTGAAAGGAATGGAAAGCAGTTTGAAAGCTCCAATTCAAGCTCTTACAAGTGCTGCTGGATTGTCGAAAGAGGTGAATAAGGCTATCGCTGAGCTGAAGAAGACAAAGACTGAAAGTGGGACTCAACTCATTTGTAATCTTCCAAAAGACTATCCAAAGACAGCAGCACCTCTCCTGGTATTCGGATCGTTGGCCAACAATATTGTGAAGATTAGAAATAGCGAGTCATCCATTCTGGTAGTTGCTAATTCCACTGGTCCCGTGAAAGCAGCAGCTGAGAGTGTCCCAGATTCATCGTTAGTTTATAATCAAGCTAATCGAAAAAGTCTTCTGGATACATTGAAGAGTGTTAAGAATGTCTCGGATTCAATTGGAAAATTGGGAATGGAGAGTTCTGATGATTTGTTAGAAATATCCAAGGAGATCAAAAATGTCAAAGGATTCGTGATGGCTAATTCAACTATTCTGACTAAAATTGCTGATTCTCTTGCCCAAAATTCGAATCCAGATGTCGAAAACGCGTCGACTGATTTCAAAGTTGTCTCAAATCTCGACCTGGACTTCTCTTCTTCTTCGAAATTCAAAATTCGAGAAAGGGATTTCGAAGTTCTCTTCAATCCACTCTTCCCGCCTGAGTTAATTGTGATCAGTGCCATCGACAGAAAACAACTTTTTGGTTTGTTCTTGGAACACTTTTTTTTATAAAAATATTTTTTATAGATTCGGTTTATCCAGCTTGTTCTGCAAAGAGTTCTATCTTCCAATTATACAAAACGGATGAAGAGGATGGATCGAAAATATGTACAGATACGGATGAATTCAGGTTTACTGGAAATGGTGAGAAGTTTCATTTTTTCAGCTATTAAAATGTAAAGTTGATTCAGAAGGATATCAATTCGATGAAACAATCAAGATAGTCAAAAAGAATCCGTGCAGGTCTTCATCTCAATGTGATTCTGAAGAATATTGTTCGACATCCAGAAGGTGTACAAAAAGTTAGAAATTATTTTTTTTGACATTTCCAAAATTCAATTTTTTCAGAAAGCGATGCATGTATCAGCTGGGACAATCCAAAAGTCAAATGTCATTTCCACTGCCCTAGCTCGATTTGTGTCTCAATCGACCCGAAAGAAGTCTACTGTTGTCCAAAAAATGCCACCAAAGGTAATTTTTAGTATTTTTCAAAATTCATATATTAATTTCTGAAGAATTGCCTTCCAAAACTTGTCATGTTGATGAGGATTGTGGTCCGAAACAGTTTTGTAGAACAAATAACTTTGGAATGTCGAATTGTGCAGAGAGTAAGTCAAATTCTGATCTGATTTAAAAAAAAAATAAAATAAAATTTTCAGAAGAAAAATCGGAAGAAGATTTGATCGCTCCAACTCTCGAAGAAGTTCACATGAGTTACAGAGATCTGCCGTTGAGCAATTTTAGGCGGGATAATAAGACGTGCGACATTGGTTAGTTTAGATCAGTAATTAAGATCAGTAAGAATAGTGATTTTGAAAAATTTCTCTGAAAAAATTATTATTCTTATATAAAAAAAAAGAGGCTAGGGTGATGTCCGGATGTTCGCAGTCTTTTGGTATTAGTCCGGCACAAGGCATCAACATGCGCTCTAATCGCAAAACGTGCTAAATTCGACGGAGAGTACTCGAAAGTTGGAAATTCTTGGTTCGGATACCCTTCTAAGCGTTTCTAGTCGACAAATAATTTTTATTTTTAAATTTTGGCCCCGCAGGCTTCGTTATGTGTCGTCTGAATTTGAATTTTAGCCTAATTGCGATTAGAGCGCATGTTGATGCCTCGTGACTAATAAGAGAATAGAAATAGGCCGCCACACGAGAGGTCGAACCTGGGACCTCACGAGCGGCGGTCAAAGACATTATCCACTATTACAAACATGCAAACTGAACATAGCCGGCGCGTTCCCGAGATATCTGGGGACCTGCCGGAGGCAGCTAAACTAGCTGTTTTCAAATAAATTGGTTTTTTCAGAAATTCTGAAAAAATTCAAACCGGGAACTGCCTTTTGTCCAGGAGACTTGATTCCATTAGGACACGAACATAAATGCTTTGGGTCTGTAATCCAAGACGATTCTTCTGGAAGATGTCTTCACCCCGCTGGATTTTGTCTGAAAGGCTATTGCTGTCTTCAAGGTTAACCCTATTATTTTTATATGTACCTTAAATTTTTTATTTTTTCAGTGCATGCCAAAAAGGACAAGTTACCGTTGAAACCGTATCTGTCTCGTGTTGAATGTGATCCAGATTGTCCTCTTCCGTCGGATTGGCTTTTTGGATTTTGTGATCCTGTCAAGAGAAAAGTTGCATTCATTGGAGAAGAGCTGTTGTATGCAAAAAAGAAATTCGAAGATACCGCTTTCAGAAAACCAGAAAGTTGTCAATTGAATAAGTGAGAAAAAAAGTTGAAAAGATTTTAAGACACAAATATTTTTCAGAGATTGTATAAATCAAAACGTTTGTGTGATTATTCCAAGATTCAATAGTACAACAAAAGAGAAAATGTCTTCATTTGAATGTTGGGTCAACCCTTTGGTATTTTTAATTTTCAGAAATTCCTTTTGATTATTGATCCATTACAGAGACCACCGACGCCGCCTGACATATTCAAACCTTCTCTGAAACTTTTGGCTTATTTGGGAATGATTCTATTTTTTATATTTATTGATTTGTATAAGGGAACGCCGTATGTAGAAGATAATGAAGATTAATTTTTTTTTTGAAATCGTTCTTTTTTTTTACAAATTTGGGTAAACTTGAATCGGAAATGAGCAATTTATTGCTACGATTAAAAAAAATGTGCTCTGTTTACGGTACCTTGGGTCTCGAATCTTTAGTTAAGCTAATGCCAGCTGATAGCTGGCTTTTGGAAAATTCGAGCAGATGTGACTATCGATTTTTCCTTTTTTAAAGCCACGTCAAGGGTCACGAAAAATGCATTATTCCACGAAACTTTCTCTACGTAAATTAGAAAAAAAATTTCCAAAAAAACCATTAATCCCGTGAAATCCCATTCCAATGACCCTCTATCCCAGTGACCCTCTATGACGTCATTGCTCTCGATTTCGCCCCTCGCCTCCCTATCCAAATTTATTCCTCGAGAATTTTCCTCCCGACTATTCCGACAGCCTCCACAAAACTGATTTCTTCGTTCTCTAAAGGTACGTTTTTTGGGATCCGGACGGTCCTCGAAGTCAATTTCAAAATTTTTTTTCAGAACTAAAGAATAAAAGCGATAGAAAAGCAAGATTGATTGCGATCATAATTCAAATCAAGAGACAGTGAGTTTATTCTTGGATATTCTTGAAGAAATAGTTATTTATTTCAGGACTTGATTTCAATTTTTGAATCGCAATAATGATATTCCGCCTCCTATTTTGGATTTGTGCCGCTTGGCTCGGACAATGTCATTCAAAAGGTTAGTTTTGGGTTCAAAAATAAAAGAGAAATTCGCCAGCGGGAGTCGATCCCGAGAGTGTTGGATCGGCTCCCGCGCCCACAACCACTGCGCCATCGAGTCGCAATGCGCGTCGGCTATCGACAGCCTACTTAACTCTTTCGTATTTTCAGCCGCCGATCCGCTAACCGATGCCTTTCTTCCAACCACCCGGATCATCGGAGCTGTCTCTCTTCAGAAACAAATATGTGACAATGAGAAGATCATTCCTGATGTCGTTTCGGAACTCATCGATGTTGACAAAGATGTTTTCAAGGAGTTTATGGCAAAGAAGTGGGAGTCTCAGATCGATATGATCAAAAACGCGTCGGAGTTTTATAAGAAAACGACATCGGTTGATTCAAAAGACCTGGACAAGACTTTAAAAGGATTTGCGAGTCTCACCGGATTAAAGAAACAAGAATCAAACTTGAGAAAGGAGTTCATCGAGACTGCAGTTAAATCTATCGAAAAAGGTTCGGCAATTGCTTCAAAAGTGGTTACTGGAGGGAACAACATTGACAGTCAACAGTTTAAAGATGTGAAGGCCCTTCTGACGGAATTTTCTCAAAGTGCTGACACCATCGATCACAAAGTTATGACGGAGAAAATCGTAATGCTGTCAAGACTTATTGATAACTTAATGAGCAAAATAGGACTGATTATGGGATACAAGAATGTATATAAAGATTTCTTGTCACTGGCAAACATGGGACAAGCTATGGCGGATGCAGTGACAGTTGTTCATCAAATCAGAGGAGTTTTCAATAATTTCGAAAATATAAAAGCGTTTGACTCTTTTGGTCCAATCCTTAAAGAACAAATGTTTGTCCTAAGAAAAAATATTGCTAGTTTCGAGAAACAAGTGTCATCAATCAGTGAAGTTGAGGGATCGTTGGCAGTAATCGCTCAATTATCTCTATCTAAATCGAAGGAAGTGTTCACGATCGGCCTTCCAAATGGATCACGTGATCTGAAAATGGTGGAAATTGATTTAGAATCTTCTTGGTTTCTAAGTAATTTGGCCGAAGAAAGGAAAACGAAAAGTGTTATAAATAGCCTTAGAGCAATGATATCGACTTCAATTTCCATCGAGACTGTCAAAAAACTGAGGGATGGCCTGTCAATAGACCTGAATACTGTAAAATCTTATGATGAATTCAAAATGGCAGCATCAATGATTGTGAAAGTTGGAAAAGCGGCAATTAAAGATAAAAATGCAGAGGAAACAATCGGAAAAATGACACCGTGTATTCAGAAGATGGCTCAAACTCAGAGTGCTCCGGATCTAAGTGAAATTGATGTCATAGACGATTATGTCAAGAAAACTGTTGACCGAGTCCACCAGTTTCAAGAAATAAGTGAGAATATTATAAATGACGAAAATATTCAAGAGTTCCGTCAAAGTATTGGAAATGCATCGTTAGCCATTGTAATGATCTCTTCGACTTCTCTCCCTGACGACACAATTGAAGCATGGAACACGATCCAAAATATGAATCTTCACGAACAATTTGCAAGTATATGGGAAAACCTACTTAGTATTCCTCAGAACCCATTCTTTGTCAATGCAAAATCACTGAAAGCTTCAGTTCTTTCTGATGCACTTACTGCTGCTGATAATGCCAAGATTTTTGATGCTGTTGGTTGTCTCCCGAAATCGGCAACAGATATTGGTGATCTTATAAAATTTGGACAGAAATTGGACGATCTGAAAGGGATGGACAATACGCTGACAGCCGGAATTCCAACACTCACCACTGCCGTCGGATTATCGAAAGGGGTGAATAAGGCTATCGCTGAACTGAAAAAGACAAAGACTGAAAGTGGGACTCAACTCATTTGTAATCTTCCAAAAGACTATCCAAAGACAGCAGCACCTCTTCTGTTATTTGGATCATTGGCCAACAATATTGTGAAGATTAGAAGTAGTGAGTCATCCATTCTGGTTGTAACCAATTCCACTGGTCCCGTGAAAACAGCAGCTGAGAGTGTCCCAGATTCATCGTTAGTTTATAATCAAGCTAATCGAAAAAGTCTTTTGGATACATTGAAGAGTGTTAAGAATGTCTCGGATTCGATTGGAAAATTGGGAATGGAGAGTTCTGATGATTTGTTGGAAATATCCAAGGAAATCAAAAATATCAAAGGATTCGTTATGGAAAATTCAACAATTCTGACTAATATTGCTGATTCTCTTGCCCAAAATTCGAATCCAGATGTCAAAAACGCTTCGACTGATTTCAAAATTGTCTCAAATCTTGACTTGGACTTCTCTTCTTCTTCGATCGTTGGAATTCGAGAAAGGCATTTCGAGGTCCTCTTCGATCCACTCTTCCCGCCTGAGTTAATTGTGATCAGTGCCATTGACAGAAAACAGCTATTTGGTTTGTTTTTGGAAAACTATTTTAATTAAGTAAATATTTTTTTTAGATTCGGTTTATCCAGCTTGTTCTGCAAAGAGTTCTATCTTCCAATTATACAAAACGGATGAAGAGGATGGATCGAAAATATGTACAGATACGGATGAATTTAGATTTACTGGAAATGGTGAGAAGTTTCATTTTTTCAGCTATTAAAATGTAAAGTTGATTCAGAAGGATATCAATTCGATGAAACAATCAAGATAGTCAAAAAGAATCCGTGCAGGTCTTCATCTCAATGTGATTCTGAAGAATATTGTTCGACATCCAGAAGGTGTACAAAAAGTTAGAAATTATTTTTTTTGACATTTCCAAAATTCAATTTTTTCAGAAAGCGATGCATGTATCAGCTGGGACAATCCAAAAGTCAAATGTCATTTCCACTGCCCTAGCTCGATTTGTGTCTCAATCGACCCGAAAGAAGTCTATTGTTGTCCCAAAAATGCCACCAAAGGTAATTTTTAGTATTTTTCAAAATTCATATATTAATTTCTGAAGAATTGCCTTCCAAAACTTGTCATGTTGATGAGGATTGTGGTCCGAAACAGTTTTGTAGAACAAATAACTTTGGAATGTCGAATTGTGCAGAGAGTAAGTCAAATTCTGATCTGATTTTAAAAAAAATAAAATAAAATTTTCAGAAGAAAAATCGGAAGAAGATTTGATCGCTCCAACTCTCGAAGAAGTTCACATGAGTTACAGAGATCTGCCGTTGAGCAATTTTAGGCGGGATAATAAGACGTGCGACATTGGTTAGTTTAGATCAGTAATTAAGATCAGTAAGAATAGTGATTTTGAAAAATTTCTCTGAAAAAATTATTATTCTTATATAAAAAAAAAGAGGCTAGGGTGATGTCCGGATGTTCGCAGTCTTTTGGTATTAGTCCGGCACAAGGCATCAACATGCGCTCTAATCGCAAAACGTGCTAAATTCGACGGAGAGTACTCGAAAGTTGGAAATTCTTGGTTCGGATACCCTTCTAAGCGTTTCTAGTCGACAAATAATTTTTATTTTTAAATTTTGGCCCCGCCGGCTTCGTTATGTGTCGTCTGAATTTGAATTTTAGCCTAATTGCGATTAGAGCGCATGTTGATGCCTCGTGACTAATAAGAGAATAGAAATAGGCCGCCACACGAGAGGTCGAACCTGGGACCTCACGAGCGGCGGTCAAAGACATTATCCACTATTACAAACATGCAAACTGAACATAGCCGGCGCGTTCCCGAGATATCTGGGGACCTGCCGGAGGCAGGTCAACTGGCTGGTTTCAAATAAATTGGTTTTTTCAGAAATTCTGAAAAAATTCAAACCGGGAACTGCCTTTTGTCCAGGAGACTTGATTCCATTAGGACACGAACATAAATGCTTTGGGTCTGTAATCCAAGACGATTCTTCTGGAAGATGTCTTCACCCCGCTGGATTTTGTCTGAAAGGCTATTGCTGTCTTCAAGGTTAACCCTATTATTTTTATATGTACCTTAAATTTTTTATTTTTTCAGTGCATGCCAAAAAGGACAAGTTGCCGTTGAAACCGTATCTGTCTCGTGTTGAATGTGATCCAGATTGTCCTCTTCCGTCGGATTGGCTTTTTGGATTTTGTGATCCTGTCAAGAGAAAAGTTGCATTCATTGGAGAAGAGCTGTTGTATGCAAAAAAGAAATTTGAAGATACTGCTTACAGAAAACCAGAAAATTGTAAATTGAATAAGTGAGAAAAAAAGTTGAAAAGATTTTAAGACACAAATATTTTTCAGAGATTGTATGAATCAAAACGTTTGTGTGATTATTCCAAGATTCAATAGTACAACAAAAGAGAAAATGTCTTCATTTGAATGTTGGGTCAACCCTTTGGTATTTTTAATTTTCAGAAATTCCTTTTGATTTATTGATCCATTACAGAGACCACCGACGCCGCCTGACATATTCAAACCTTCTCTGAAACTTTTGGCTTATTTGGGAATGATTCTATTTTTTATATTTATTGATTTGTATAAGGGAACGCCGTATGTAGAAGATAATGAAGATTAATTTTTTTTTTGAAATCGTTCTTTTTTTTTACAAATTTGGGTAAACTTGAATCGGAAATGAGCAATTTATTGCTACGATTAAAAAAATGTGCTCTGTTTACGGTACCTTGGGTCTGGAAGCGTTAACTAATATCAGCTGATAGCTGACTTGTGGAAAATTTTAGCAGAGGTGGCTATCGATTTTTCTAACTGAATTGCCATCGAAAAAGCCACGAATCTTTCTCCCCGTAAATTAGAAAAAAATTTCCAAAAACAATTTAATCCCGTGAAATCCTATTCCAATGACCCTCTATCCCAGTGACCCTCTATGACGTCATTGCTCTCGATTTCGCCCCTCGCCTCCCTATCCAAATTTATTCCTCGACAATTTTCCTCCCGACTATTCCGACAGCCTCCACAAAACTGATTTCTTCGTTCTCTAAAGGTACGTTTTTTGGGATCCGGACAGTCCTCGAAGTCAATTTCAAACACATTTTTTTTCAGAACTAAAGAATAAAAGCGATAGAAAAGCAAGATTGATTGCGATCATAATTCAAATCAAGAGACAGTGAGTTGATTCTTGGATCTTCTTGAAGAATAACTTTTGATTTCAGGACTTGATTTCAATTTTTGAATCGCAATAATGAGATTCTGCCTCCTATTATGGATTTGTGCCGCTTGGCTCGGACAATGTCATTCAAAAGGTTAGTTTTGGGTTCAATGATAAAAGAGAAATTCGGCAGCGTTAGTCGATCCCGAGAGCATCTGATCGGCCCGCGCGCCCACAACCACTGCGCCACCGAGTCGTAACGCGATCCGGCCGTCGACAGCCTATTTAATTCTACCGTATTTTCAGCCGCCGATCCACTAACCGATGCCTTTCTTCCAACCACCCGAATCATTGGAGCAGTCACCCTTCAAAAACAAATATGTGACAATGAGAAGATCATTCCTGATGTCATTTCGGAACTCATCAATGTTGACAAGGATATTTTCAAGGAGTTTATGACAAAGCATCTCGAATCGGATATCAAAGGAATCAAGAATGCATCGGAATTCTTAAGGAAAACAAAATCGGTTGATTCGGTCAAACTCGATAAAACTTTGAAAGGATTCGCAAAGCTGACAGGACTGAAAAAGCAAGAAGCGAATTTGAAAGAAGAATACATTGAGAAAGCTGTCGCTTCTATCGAAAAGAGTGCGTCTGTTTCTGTGAAATTGCAGCAGGACAAAAAAGAATTCAGTGTTTTAATCTTCAAAAGTGTGAAAAACCTTCTGGAAGATATTGTTAATCAAAATTTGACCGGAAATAATGAAGATTTGAAGAACAAGTTTGTTCCAATTTATACACAATTGGAAATTTTAGAATCGAAACTGCCCCTGTTAATAGACTACAAAAATCAGTATGCTGACTTCTTGGCATTGGATACCATGGAAAAAACAGTGAATGGAGCTCTGGAGGTTGTTGAACTTATAAGAGGCGTGTTCGACAACTTTGATGATATAAAAGTATTCGATTCTGTGACTCCGCTGCTCACAGAGCAAATGTTGCCTTTGCGACGCAATATTGCTCAATTCGTCAAACACCAAAAATCCATCAAATCTATTGGAGAGTCGTTGAAGATAATAAGTCAGTTAAAGTATTCGGAATCGAAAAGAGAGTTTTTGAATGGTCTTCCAAATGGATCCGAAGACTTGAAAGCAGTTACTCAGGATCTGAAGTCGTCTTGGTTCTTAAACAACTGGGCAAATGGCAAAAAAACGGATTCGATTGAAAATGGTCTTAAAGCTATTATAGAATCTTCGAATTCTTTTACTAATGCCACGAATCAGATGAAAACTATCTCAATCGATTCCGGAGCTGTTAAAAGTTTTCAAGAGTTTGAGAAAGCAGTTTCGGAGCTGGTTACACTTGGCGAGCAGGCGATTAAAAACAATAATGCGGAAGAAACTCTGGGAAAAATGTCACCGTGTGTTCAACAAATGGCGCAGACTGGTACGGTTCCGAAGTTAGGAGAAACCGACAAAATTGTTGAATACGTTCCGAAAATTGTGGAACGAGTTAAGTCGTTTCAAGAAATCACTGAAAGTCTTCTGAAAGACAGGAACCTTCTAGACAACTTCATCGCTGGTCTCAAAGAAGTGATAACAGTCTCGAAGAGAGTTTTTGATAACAGTACACTACAAATCGCGTTAGACAAATGCAAAGAACTGGATCTTGTCAACAATTATAATAATATTTGGACGGACTTACTTCGTTACAGTCCATCTCAATTCTATTTGGGCGCTGATACTATCAAAGCTTCCGTTCTTTCTGAAGCATTGACTGCTGCCAAAACAGCTAAAATCTTCGACGCCGTTGTATGTCTTCCGTCAACAGCTGGAGGTGTGAGTGATTTGATTAACTTCAGTCAAAAGTTTAACGAGTTGAAAGCCATTGATGGTAAGCTGACTGCATCCATTCCGTCTCTTACAACGGTTGTCGGATTCTCCAAAGAAGTGAATAAAGCGATCGCTGAACTGAAGAAGACAAAGACTGAAAGTGGGACTCAACTCATTTGTAATCTTCCAAAAGACTATCCAAAGACAGCAGCACCTCTCCTGGTATTTGGATCATTGGCCAACAATATTGTGAAGATTAGAAGTAGTGAGTCATCCATTCTGGTTGTAACCAATTCCACTGGTCCCGTGAAAACAGCAGCTGAGAGTGTCCCAGATTCATCGTTAGTTTATAATCAAGCTAATCGAAAAAGTCTTCTGGATACATTGAAGAGTGTTAAGAATGTATCGGATTCAATTGGAAAATTGGGAATGGAGAGTTCTGATGATTTGTTGGAAATATCCAAGGAAATCAAGAATATCAAAGGATTTGTCATGGCTAATTCAACAATTCTGACTCATATTTCTGATTCTCTTGCCCAAAATTCGAATCCAGATGTCAAAAACGCTTCGGTTGATTTCAAAATTGTCTCAAATCTTGACTTGGACTTCTCATCCTCTTCAAAAGTTAAAATTGGAGAAAATGATTTTGAGGTCCTCTTCAATCCACTCTTCCCTGCTCATAAATTCGATTGGAAAAAATTTTTTTCGTGAGTTTTTATTAGCAAAAAAATTTCCAAAAAAAAAAAAGAAAAATTTCCAGACATCCCGTGGTTATCATCGGTCTCTCGATTATTCTTATTGCTGGCATATGTATCTTCTCGTGTTGGCTCTGTCATTATCGGATGTGGCTTTGTTACAAGGATAAGAATGGAAAAAAGGGTGATATTGAGAAAGGAAAAGGAAAGAAGAAGAATAAGACGGAGAAGAAGGAGAAAAAAGATAAGAATAAGGATGAGAAAAAGAAGGATAACAAGAAAGATAAAGGGAAGGATGAAAAGAAGAAAGATAACAAGAAAGAATTCGCGATGGGGTCGGGGTAATGCTTTTGACTCTTTTTATCTCGGCACCCATTATAGATATCAAAAAGTTGTTAACTAATGAAATATAGCCCTTGTCAAGGACTACATTTTGTTAGTTGACCACTTTTTTGTATCTCCAACGAGTGCTGAGTTATAGGCATTTGAAATTTTAGCCAAAAATATTTACTCATTTTCTTGGCGCAACTTCAAATTATTATAACTCGGTTCATGTTAGAGATATGAAAAAAGTGTCAACTAATGAAATATAGCTCATAATGAGGGCTACATTTTATTAGTTGACTATTTTTTTATATCTCTAACGAGGTCTGAGATAATCCATTTTGAAAAATGTTTTCTCGCGAAATTTCTAGATATACCTCAATATATGATATCGACTCGATTTAATTCGTATTTTCAGCACAACGGACACTTTACTTACTTCCATCAGCGGGCTAAACCCGTCTATTTCAAAAACTACTGGAAAATAGGATCCAGCGCCTCCAACTCGAATGAATATTGAAAATAAATCGTATTTTTGTGTGTCCTTTCCGTGAATTCTATGGACAGAATAAAGTATTACTTGAACTTCATTTTGATCTATCTGAAATTAGTTTAACCAAAACAAAAAAAAATCAAAAAATCAAGAAAAACCAAAAGAAAACAAAAGAGATTCGATCAGGATGAGATTCGAACTCACGCGGGGAAACCCCAATGGATTAGCAGTCCATCGCCTTAACCACTCGGCCACCTGATCACGCCGAAGAGACGCAGTAAAAGCACTTGACAATAGTGGGCAGAGTGAGAGAGCGCGGACACGGAGGAGACCTTTGAGTGTCTTACGAGTAACGGGGCTAGTAGGAGAACATAGAAAAAAAAAATGGAAGAACTACCCAAAAAATGGCCTAGATTTTTTTCTAGGCCATTTTCCTTACATTCCCACTGGTCACGGACAACAAATAAACTATTCATGTAAATATAAAGAAGTACAAAACCAATAAAATGAAATAGGAAAAGGGCATTATGATGTATGTGTCTAGGGAAACTAGGGCTTCCTAGATTCCAGAATTTCCAGATTTTTGATATGAAGGTAAGGAAGGTTAAACCTAAATTTAGCTGAAAAAGCTTATCATTGGTTGTTCAAATATTTGAAATATTGGGAAAACGATCTATGAATTCATTCAGAAATGTCGTGTTTGTAGTTGTAGTTTCATTTTTAGGATGGGTTTTTTTTGTGTATGGGAATTTTTCATTTTGGTATTTCAGTTGGCCTAGAATTAATACAGGTGGCCTAGCTTCAGAATGAAGTTCTAGGTCTCATAAATATGTCTTATGTTAGTTATACATAGCCTAACTTTCGGAATGTGGCCTAGGCTTCCTACAGGTGGCCTAGAATATTTTTTATGGCTTAGGTTTACTTTACATGGCCTTAGTTTTTTATACGTGGCCTAGAATTACTATCCACAGCCTAGGTCAATTGTAGATAGCCTAGCTTAGTCAGAAATGGCCTAGGCCTACTTTACATGGCCTAACTTCCCCTTTTATCCGCCCTCGGTACAACCAGTCCACCTAAAAAAAAACGACTAATTAAATTCTGCCGTCTTATCAACCCATTATCTATCAATCACTTCCACCAACTACTTCCCCCTTTTTTTGAATGATACTATCTTCTTATTCTTTTTTTAAATATTGGTAGCATTTTTTGATTTTTGAAAAGTTATTGATATTGATCTTTTGGTCGGAAACGAAAATTCCGTTTTCCGTCTTCCGCCTCCCTTTAATTGTTCTCTAGCGTACAATCAGAAGAATGGATTCCAATTTGATAACGAAACGAATTCATTGCGAGATAGTGATAGAATAGAGGAGGGTGCCAGAGATAAAAAGAACAGTCTTCTTCGTCTCCCGATTTCTATATCACTTTCCACATCGTTTTGTTTTTGGAATCCGATACATTTATGTTTTAGCCTAACTTTTTTCTCTTCCAGATGACAGTTTCTTATAATCTCGATGTTTCGTCAGTCTCCTTTTTTAATTTCTTTCGGGTAAGTCTTTTTTAAGCCCGTCGGGTTTGACTGGCTGTAACTTTCTTTAAAATTGAGCTTTTTAGACAGTCTAGGGATGAAAATGAAAGCTCTCGATGAGATCTACACGATGGACTAGTTTTTGGGGCCATTGGTTTAGGATTCGTTTAGTTACAGGGCATTTTCTAAACTTGATTTTTTGATTATCTTTTTTAGAGCTCTCTAACTTTGTTCAGGCTAATCGGACAATTTTCTAGACTAGTTCATCTTGTAGATCTCATCAAAATCTATCATTTTCACCTCAAGATCATCCAAAAATCATTATTTTAAAGGGACTTATATCCTCTTTCAGGTCTTATTCCGATGGCGCGGCTCTGTGTGGAAATCAATTTGGTCTGAGCTAGTGATATGGCTGATATTCTATTACATGGTTATGGTAACATACAGATACGCCCTTCCTCAAGATGCTGGAAAGTGAGTTAGCCTGAAAAAGTGGGCGTGGCCTGAACCATCTTTCAGGGAGGTCAGAAAATACATTGAGAACTTACACGCCAATTTGGATAGTTGTGTTCCCTTGACTTTTATGTTGGCATTTTTTGTGACAGTTATTGTGGATCGATGGAAGAACATTTTCGCGAATATTGGGTTTATTGAGAAGTGAGTTTTTTTCTAGGCCATGGGAAGCTAGGCCACCCCTACCACCTCAATCACTTCCAGCACCGCTCTCGCAATCGCTACCCTTGTCCGTGGTGACACCCCGGAAGTCATCTTGGCCCGAAGGACCATCATCCGATACCTGGTCCTATCCCAGGTTGGTCCCAACCACGTGTCCCTCCGAAAACCATAAATCTCAGGTTCTAGTGTTCCGTGACATTTCGCTGAAAGTGCGGCGACGATTTCCCAATATTGACTCGATTATTAAGTCGGGTAGGCCACGCCCACTTAATCCTATTTCGGAATCCAAGAATTTTAGGATTTCTTCAAGAGCATGAGGCGATAATTTTGGAGGAAGTCGATTGTCCGTACAACAAGTATTGGGTGCCGATTAACTGGGCTTCGTCGGTTTTGCATAAGGTTTTTCGTGTGAGTGGGTGTCTTTGGGTGATGGCCTAACTTTCTGAGTGCATGGACTAACTATGGTGGCCTAACTTTTAATCTTTTAGGAAGGCAACATCACGGCGCCGCCCCTTTTCAATTCCGCGTGGCAAGAGATCAAAACTTTCCGATCTAATATGGCTATCCTCTGTAATTTCGACTGGGTACCAATCCCTTTGGCCTATCCACAAGTCATCTTCGTTGCTGTAAGATTCTACTTTTTCATGTGCCTATTCACCCGGCAACATTTGGATCTAATGGATACCAGGACGGTAGGGACCAGGCTATGTGGTTTGATTAACCCTTTTTTCTTTAGATTGACTACTACTTCCCGATCCTAACCGTATTCCAATTTATATTCTTCATGGGATGGATGAAGGTGGCAGAAGGGTTGCTTAACCCGCTAGGAGAGGATGACGACGATTTTGAGTGCAATTTTTTGATCGATAAGAATATTTCGGTGGGTTTAAGGCTAGCTTAGCCTAGCTTAGCCTAGCTTAGCCTAGCTTAGCCTAGCTTAGCCAAGTCTTAGCCTAGCTTAGCCTAGCTTAGCCTAGCTTAGCCTAGCTTAGCCTAGCTTAGCCTAGCTTAGCCTAGCTTAGCCTAGCTTAGCCTAGCTTAGCCAAGTCTTAGCCTAGCTTAGCCTAGCTTAGCCTAGCTTAGCCTAGCTTAGCCTAGCTTAGCCTAGCTTAGCCTAGCTTAGCCTAGCTTAGCCTAGCTTAGCCTAGCTTAGCCTAGCTTAGCCTAGCTTAGCCTAGCTTAGCCTAGCTTAGCCTAGCTTAGCCTAGCTTAGCCTAGCTTAGCCTAGCTTAGCCTAGCTTAGCCTAGCTTAGCCTAGCTTAGCCTAGCTTAGCCTAGCTTAGCCTAGCTTAGCCTAGCTTAGCCTAGCTTAGCCTAGCTTAGCCAAGTCTTAGCCTAGCTTAGCCTAGCTTAGCCTAGTTTAGCCAAGGCTTAGTCTAGCTTAGCCTAGCTTAGCCTAGCTTAGCCTAGCTTAGCCTAGCTTAGCCTAGCTTAGCCTAGCTTAGCCTAGCTTAGCCTAGCTTAGCCTAGCTTAGCCTAGCTTAGCCTAGCTTAGCCTAGCTTAGCCAAGTCTTAGCCTAGCTTAGCCTAGCTTAGCCTAGTTTAGCCAAGGCTTAGTCTAGCTTAGTCTAGCTTAGCCTAGCTTAGCCTAGCTTAGCCTAGCTTAGCCTAGCTTAGCCTAGCTTAGCCTAGCTTAGCCTAGCTTAGCCTAGCTTAGCCTAGCTTAGCCTAGCTTAGCCTAGCTTAGCCTAGCTTAGCCAAGGCTTAGTCTAGCTTAGCCTAGCTTAGCCTATTTCAGACTGGAATGGCTATCGTCGATGCCACCTACGACAAATTCCCCGAAATGAAGCCGGATCGATTCTCGGAGCCGTCTTTTACCCCGATGTACCCAGAAGATGTGATAGATTCGGGGGCGGATCACGCGTTGATGGGATCTGCACAGGCTGTGAAGCTAGCTGAGCCTAGTGATGCTATAGATATGCAGAAGGTCGATATAAACTCGCCGATTGTCGTGGGCAAAGGTAACTGTTCACCTAGCTAAAGGTTTTTGCTTACCTAACAAGTTTTTATTTAGCTGAATCCCAACCTGGTTCCACTTTCCGTCGTCGGCTATCATCCGCATTTAGCAAGAAGGTCAGAAGTCTCTCCTTTCAACATCTAGGGCCAGAGAAGCCTGAGCCTGAGAGCCCATTCTCCCAATCAATGGCTCCACAACGCCCATATGGTGCCTTCGAGCTCTCCAATGGGTTTACATCAAGTGGCTTGACCAACGCGTCGCAGGGGCATTTGCCAAGGCTAGTGGAGGAAGAATCGACGTCGGTGGATTCTGATACGGTAGCTAAGATATAAGGCTTAGTCATAATTAAATTGTAGATTGAGATCTCGCCTTCACAGGCGCCGGAGCCTTCTGGTCCCCCTGGTCCCGTGTTCATCGTACCTAGGACCATTAGCGAGGACACAATGGGCCCTTGCAGCCCTACCCTTCCGTTTAATAGAACACTGGAGAATGATAATGATGGGCTAGGGAGAATGAAGTTTTAAATTTGAAAAAAAAATTATATATATATGGCACATATTTATTTACATAAAAAATACAAATCCAAAAATATCATAATTGCACAGCTTATCCCCACATTGGGTATCCATATCCGAATCGTCTCATACCGTATCCCATTCCATATCCCATTCCGCCGTATCCCATACCGTATCCTCCCATTCCACCGTAGTATCCCCAGCGGCGGAAGCGTGGGTGTTCTTGTTCCATAGCCTCACCCTCGGTTCTCTCCTCGGCGTCGCGGAGCATTCGTTGATGGCTGGAAATTTTTTTAATGGGTTACTGTAGCTATAGACTGCTTACATATCAGTGTTAGCTTCCATTTGTCCTGCTCCAGAATCCATTTGGCTCTTCGATTCGACTTGTCCGGCTCCACCAACCTTGGCGTTGCTCTCCATCTCGGCTCCACGGAGGAATCGGGAATGGCTGAAATAGGTAGGTAGGTACGGTATTTAAGGTGGTGACTTACATATCAGTGTTAGCTTCCATCTGATGTCCTGCTCCAGAATTCATTTCGGTTTTTGTCTCGGCTCCTTGTCCAGCTCCACCGACTTTAGCGTGGGATTCCATACCAGCTCCACGGAGAAGACGGGAATGGCTGGAAAAGGTTACTGTAGGGTTTGTTAATCTCCTGCTATCTGTCTAGGTGTAAAATCTAATTTTCTGACCTAAATTATAGGTTCTAGACTTGAAAATAAGGTTTCAGACCTAAAAAAGACGTTCCAAAACTATAATTAAGGTACAAGAACCGGAATTCAAGTTCGGGGCTAAAAATAAGGCTTTCTGCTTTGGAATGGAGGCCCTAGACTCAAATATCAGGTTAAATATCCAAAATCTAGGTCCTGGAACCAAAAATATTGTCCTAAACTCGAAAAACTAGGTTCTAGACTCAAAAATCAGGTTCTAAACTCAAAAATAAGGTCCTACACCCAAAAATATAGTCCTGAACTCAAAAATATGATCCTGAACTCAAAAATTAGGTCTCAGGTTCAAAATTAAGTTCCCAGACTCAAAAATAAGCTTCTAGATCCAAAAATATGGTCCTGGACTCAAAAACTAGGCTCCTGACCCAAGATTAAGGTCACAAGTACAATTTTAAGGTTCTAGACTTAAAATATAGGTCTCAAACCCCAAATTAAGGTCCTAACCCCCAAAAAAAGATATACAAACTCACATCTCGCTTCTAGTCTCCAATTTCTGTCCACCATCCGCACTAACTTGACTATTCGACTCGACCCCGTCTCCACCTCCTCCAATCTTCGTCTTCGTCTCGATTTCTGTCGAGAAGACGCCGATGGCAAGGATAGCAAGAAGAGAGAATGCGAGGTAGTTCATTGTTGAGATGAGTTTGAGATTTCTCGGGATGTCTGGATGGTTTTATACTGGTAATGGGGGCGTGGCCTGGTCAAACACCTTGTTGTTGTTTGTTTTCCCGGGAGGTGATGACCAGAGGTGACGTGGGGGACGTCCTTGAAGATGATTTTTGAAGATCGGTTCGGCGGAGACAAGAGGGCAGAAAAAACAATAACATGTACACATGGCAAAGATATGTGGATTGTCTAGGGAGTACTGTAGTGGATCTAGTACTACAGTATCCTAAATAGATGTTCTGTCTTCGTGATTACTGGTATTTTTTGTTATTGTTTTCCAAATTCCTCTATTTTTGTTATTCCATTCCAAAAATTGGTTCACCAAACCACTTGTGCTTTCTGTAACCTAAGCCCCTCCCCTTTTTGATCCCCTTAATCCAAAAAGCTATAAAAGATCCCCCCACTCCTCCACATCCCTCAGAGCAATCTAAAGAAAATGAACTACCTTTCCATCTTCCTTCTGGCTATTCTCGCCGTCGCCGTCTTCTCGACAGAAATGGAGACAAAGACCAAGATTGGTGGAGGACAGAGACTCGAGTCGAATAATCAAATGGATAGTGGAATGGGAGGAGGACAAATGGAAGCGAATAGTGAAGTGTGAGTTTTTATATTTTTGGGGGTTTTAGACCTAGATTTTGAGTCCGGGACCTTATTTTTAAGCCTAGAACCTTCATTTTAAGCCTAGGACCTGGAGTTTGAGCCTAGAGCCTAGTTTTCAAGTCTAGGACCTAATTTTGTGGTTCCAGACCATAATTTTGAGCCCGAAACCATATTTTTTAGCCCGAAAACTCAAATTTAAGCCTAGGTCCATATTTTCAACCCTAGAACCTCATTTTTAAGCCTGGGAACTAGATATTGAGCCTAATTTTAGGGTTCGGGACCTTAGTTTTAACTGTGGAACCGAATATTGAATCTAGACCTTCATTTTTAAGCTTAGATAGTTTACTTTAGGCCATGAGCCTTGATTTTAAGCCTACGGCCTAGATATTGAGATTGAAACCTCAATTTTGAGTTTTAGAGCTCTGAGGGCTGAAATTTGGGTTCCAGACCGTAACTTTGAAAAGAATCTTAAATTCAAGCTTAGCGCCTCCATTTCAAGTGTAAAACCTCAATTTTCATCTTAAAATATCATTTTTTGACTTAGAATTCAGTTTTTGACACCTAGAATCCAATTTAAAGCTTAAACACACTATCTTCCACTTTAAAATACCCTTAATTACAGTCACAATCGCCAACGCCGCTGGGGATACGGTGGATACGGTGGATACGGAATGGGATACGGTGGAATGGGATACGGACGTATGGGATACGGAGGATACGGAGGATACGGTGGATATTATGGATAAATTGAGAGATGAAGGGATTTGTACTTTTTTCCACATGGCTTTTGTGGTTTTTTTGTATGATAATTGTGTAATTATGTATAAAATAAATATTCTTTTTTGTATTGAGGTTTTGAAATCGGTATAACTCAGTTGGGGGAGGAGCTATCAAAAAGTGATCAACTAACGAATTGCTCAGCTTAAAAAGAGATATATTTTGCTAGTTGATCACTTTTTGATATCTCTTATATAAACTGAGATATAGCTATTTTTGGCAATCCGCTAAATCGTCATTACTATAGTACTGTAATCTCTAGCTTTTTAAATATTGTTATAACTCAATTGAGAGTAGAGATAGCAAAAAGTGGTCAACTAATGAATTGTTTAGCTTAAAAAGGGCTATATTTTGTTAGTTAACCACTTTTTGATACCTCCCCTTCAAGCCGAGTTATACCCGTTCAAAGTAGGCCCCCTAGTCGGGGGGCCCTTATCCTCCCTTTTCTTTACTCCCCCTTTCCCTTTTCCTATCTTCTTTTCTCATCTTTGTTTTCTTGATCGGGTACATATAATTGTTGTTTGTTGCAAGAGAAAAATCAAGAAAAACGATGTCTGACGCCGGTTGGTCTTCTAAGGAAATCTCGTGTCTAAACCAGTTAACCTACAAATAAAAAAGGTTGTGTAGTTCTCGTGGACAATTTCTATTATTTATTTTGATGTTGTTTTTCTATCTGTGTTGTCCGAGAAGAGTACAAGTGAAAGATTTATTTACATTTATGTACAACTATCATTTATCATCTAATGATATCCATCAGACCCAGTTCCAAATCCAAATCCTCTCGCCGAACCAACTACCCCACCATTCCAACCACTTCCAGCTGTTGGTCCGGATCCATATTGTACATTACCATAGGATCCATATGGATATTGACGAATGAAGCGGGGATGTCTGGAATATCAGGTTTAAAGGGGTACTTGCTATTTCAAACTTACAAAATCGGTTGCATGGAGAAAGCGCCGATAGCCAGAATAGCTAGGAGGAAGATTGATAGGAAGTTCATTTTTTCAGAATTTCTTTTCTTGATTTTACAGTCTTTTCCCTAGTTTTTATAGCATCTGAGTACATTGAGTGGGCGGAGCCAACTTCTGGTCAAAAACTGATCAGAGAAAATATTTACGTCGATTCACGTGAATTTCTTATAGTAATAGGTTCTTAACGACCTTTTTTTCTAGATATTTTTCAGAAGATGTCTATAATTAGAGAATATAGGTGATCACAAAGTAGCACGATCTTTAATGGAAAATATAAACAGATAGGGGAACAGATGACGTTGAATTTTGTTGGAAGAGATGTTGAGAAGAAGAAGGAGAAGGAGAAGGGGAAGAGATATCAAAAGATGATATTTTGGAATGGTGTCTAGTGGTCTAGATCAAAAGATTGATAAGATGATTGTACTTTGTCCAAAATTTTCAAAAAATTTTTTTCAACATTTTTCAAAACGGTATATCTCAGTTCTCATGATAGCTATCAAAAAGTTGTTGACTAATGAAATGTAGCTTTTATTATGAAAAATATTTCATTAGTTAAGAGTTTTTTGATAGCTATTACGGGAGCCGAGTTATAAGCATTTGAAGTTTCCCACAAGAAATCGCGCAAACAGTCTAGCTTCCCTGCGTCTTTTAGTTAAACTTGTCTATCTATGTTCCCATAAGAGCTATCAAAAAATAGTCAACTAACAAAATATAGCCCTTTTTATGCTTAACAATTCATTAGTTGATCACTTTTTTGTATCTCTACTCCGAACTGAGTTACAGCTGTTCAAAGTTGCTTGAAGAAAGTTCGCAATACTTTAGCGTTCTCTGCGTCTCTCACTAAACACGCTATATCTCAGTTCTCATGAGAGCTAGAAAAAAGTTGTTAACTAACAAAATATAGCTCTTGTAATAAGTAATATTTTATTAGTTGATTACTTTTTGATAGCTCTGCTATGAGCCGAGTTATCCTGGCTCAAAAAATTCTAAATCTTAAATTTCATCGAATCCACCCAAAAACCACAAAACAAAACTATGTTTTAAAGCCGAATTCAAGTTAAAATAACCTGAGTAAATCAAAAAACCAAAAAAAAAACGAATAATCAATTTATTTACAAATGCACACCATGATAACTATACAAATTCAGAAAAAAATGTACACAAATTCCAAAATACAAAAATCAAAACGCAGCTTAACCCCACATTGGGTATCCATATCCAAATCTTCTCATTCCAAATCCTCCATATCCCATTCGTCCGTATCCCATACCGTATCCGCCCATTCCACCGTAATATCCCCATCGGCGGACGCGAGGTTGGCTGGAAAATTTTTAATTTGGTTATTGGGCTTTGATCGATTATAACTTTGTTGGGAAGAGAGATAGCAAAACGTTGTCAACTAATGAAATGCTCAGCTTAAAAAGAGCTACATTTTGTTAGTTAATCACTTTTTGATAGCTCTACTACCAACCGAGTTATAGCGGCTCAAAGTTGGCGCCACTTTTGACTGCTAGTTTCTATATAGAATGACTTACGCAGTATCCGTAACAGTTCTATGAGTCTCCACCTTCATCTTAGACTCTACTGAAGGTCCCGATTCAACTTTCGATTGGGTCTGCATTCCACTGGAGAATACTCCGATGGCAAGGATAGCAAGGAGGAAGAAAGAGACGTAGTTCATTTTTGGCTTGGGATAAGGCTGACCCATTGATTCTTATATAGCAAAAATGTAGTCTACAAATGGTTCAATGATCAGAATTCCAAGAAAAAAACAAATAGATGACGTCAAAAAGATTTTTGAAAATCACCGAATTCCACAGTAAACAATAACAACCCTCCCTAATTATCTCGTTATCATTTCTAGATTGTTCAGGTGATCTAATGGATCTACTGATCAAAACAATGATATAAAAGACACCTGATCCATTGTTAATCTCAAGTTGAGTTTCTCAAGCCAATATGAACTATCTCTCCTTCTTCCTTCTCGCTATTCTTGCCATCGGCGTCTTTTCTGATATGGAGACTGATACTAAGATTAAGACGGAGCCAGGGACCACTACTAAGTGGAGAGTGGAGACGAGAAGGACTGTGACTACAACGTAAGTTGAAAAAAAATGGTGAGGCTAAGACTACAAACTACAATTAGCCTCATCAAACCAACTGCATTGGCGCTAACTTTGAGGCGCTATAACTCGGCTGGCAGGGGAGCTATCAAAACGTGGTCAACTAACAAAATGTAGCCCTTTACAAGAGCAACATTCCATTTGTTAACAACTTTTTGCTATCTCTTTTCCCAACCGAGTTATAATCTCTCAAAGTACCTGATATCCAAAATAAATTTTCCAGACACCCCCGCTTCCGTCGCTGGGGATACTACGGTGGAATGGGCAGATACGGTATGGGATACGGTGGAATGGGATACGGAGGATATGGAATGAGACGATTTGGATATGGATACCCAATGTGGGGTTAAGCTGTGCAATTTTTCTAATCGATGTAAATAATAAAATAAAAATATTCATTCATTCACACAAGTAAAATCAAAACCAGTTCTAGACACCCGTATTTAGAAAAAAAACACTAGAAAACTAATCTATAAAAACCTCAATAAAAGCACAAAAATCAGAGGTAGACACAGGAAAAATGACGATGAGGACCCTGACTCCAGGGGTAATTCAATGATTTCTCCACCCGGGAATCGTTGGATTGCGTTGTTCTCCAGGTCGGAGTGAGTGACGAATTGGGTGCTGACGGTGCGACCGAGACCTTTGTTCGTGATGCTTTGGACCTGGAAATAAGAAATTTAGGGTGGGTTAAGGGTTTTAGCAGCTTAATCTAGGTTAGCATAGCTTACAGTACCCATAAGTTGGTAGAAATGGTTAGCAGTATCCTTAGGTAGGCTTAGATCGTTTTTGGGACCCTTAGAAAAGCTTAAATTGCTTACAGTACCTTTATCTAGGCTCATTTAGCCTACACCTTAGCTGAAATGGGTTACAGTGCTCTTAGCTAGACTCCCATAGCTTACAGTACCCTTAGCTAGGCTAAAGTAGCTTACTACGCTTCTAGCTATGTCAAAATGGCTTATAAGACATATAGTTAGGTTAACATAGTCTTCAGGACCATCAGGTTTGCTCCCATGGCTTACAGTACCTTTAGCTAGGCTACAGTACCCGCTTGATAGGCTTATAAGACTGATGGACCTTTAGGTAGATTCCCATGGCCCATTGGCCCTTTGGCTAGGTTTTTCTAGGTCTACAGTACTCACCTCCACAGTATAAACATATCCCGGTTGCAAATTCTCATATCTAACTTCCCGTAACTGCGGCTGATTAATCGTCGTATTCGTATCATGATTCACCGGCGAACTCAACAAAATTCGATAGCCAATCACTGTCTGCATCGCGTCATGATGTCTCGTCCAGTGACAATGTGCAGATGATTCTGATGTCACTTGACATTGTATCGGAGTTGCTAGACTTGAGCACTCAATAGGCCCCAGGGAAGATGTTTGATCGCAGGAGTCCGTAGAAAATACTCCGTCGACTACAGGCTCCCCGGTTACCGTATCCGTAACTTCTACTTTGTAGTCACAATCGAAGGAGAGACCTTTTAGTAAGGCTGAGCAATCAGAGACTCTTAAATCGTGCCATCTGGTATCCGAGTGATGATTTGGTTGATATTCTCGACAGAGGGTCTTCCTGACTTTTAGGCTGAAGCGATTATGGCCAGGCTTACAAAGAGATGGATGGGTCCATGATAGCTCTGTCTGCAGTTCTTGATCATAGAATGGAGGTTTCACTGTTAGCTGGGGAGCTTGTCCTGGAGTCCTTGATGGCTTAGGGGCCTCCTCCACTTTCAATTCTTCACTGGCTTCCGGGAGATGAGCAATTCGAGCTTTGGGGCCATTATAGGGCTCTTTTTCTTCTAGCTTAGCATCTCCAGAAGCATCCTGAGTCCGAATAAAAATGATTCCCTTCTCTCCTTGAAGTTCTCCATCAGATGAATCCACTGACGCATGGATTTCCACAAGGTACACACTATTAGGAAAGAGCCCTTGGATTTCTGAAGACGTCGAGTGGCTAGGGACAATTACAGATTGTCTGTCTCGAATCCCAATGAATTCCTCATCGTCATCAGAGACCAAACTTCGTTTTTCGTGAGCCGCGAATTCTAACGTTGTCTTTTTTCTCATTTGCTCCTCGAACGCATCTGCTTCGGATTTAGTAGAAGCTGCCCAAGAGATTTGATAGTTTTTAATGGGTAGATCACTCGGAGGCGGGTTCCAATGCACCAACTGATTCCATAATCCAGTATCTATTAGTTTAGAAGCGCCAAGAGAGATATCCTTAGGCGGGGGCGGAGCTTTGGCTTCTTTTGATATTTTAAAAGGTTTGGATGGTGCAGAGAACCCTAGAGAGCCATCTTGAGACACGGCGGCAATTCGGAATTCATAGAATCGTCCTGGAGAGAGTAGATGCTTAAGGATAGCATAAGGCTTATTCCTAACAGTAACTGTCTGCCATTCAGTCATTCCCTCTTCGTCCTCATGAAGTCCCCATCTCCATTGAACCAAGAAGAGATTCGCGTTTTGAGCTAATTGAGATTTCGAAAGACGTCCGGTTGCCCAACGGATTATGATGCTTCTTTTGCGTTTTCTTTCTTGGACACTGATATTTCGAGGGATTGGAAGTAGCTTGATATCGGAGGATTTTGGTTTGAGGCATTGACGAGAGCAGCCGGATGAACAGCATTTTTGGGTTTCCGGGCAGTCACCGTCCATTTGACAGAGAGCGGAGCATTCCTGAAAAATCGAAATTTCAGAAATTGATGGTTCAGTTTAGTTTTGTAGTTCTCTCGGACAAGTTTAGGTTATTTTTTTGAATTTTTCAGATAAAATCAGTGTTTTTGGGTGTTTTCAGTCTTTTGGTAGGTTTTTAGAACGTTTTAGCTCGAGTTTTGAATGTTTCCCTTAAAATCGGAGTTTTTTGGTCATTCCAAGCCTTAATTTCAGCTTTTTCATACTCAGTTTAGATTTGTAGTCCTCTCGGACAATTTAAGGATTTTAAGACTGAAAATAGGCGATTTTAAGCCAAAATGTCGAAACTTCCTATTAAAATCGGTACTTTTGAGTAGTTTAAGCCTGAATTTCAGCTATTCCGAATTAGTTTCAGTTTTGTAGTTCTCTCGGACAAGTTTGGGTTCTGAAAAGTTGAAAATGGGTCATTTTAAGCCAAAAAGTGGGTAGTTTTGGACATTTTAAACCTAAATTTCAGTTATTTCATACTAATTTTAGTTTTGTAGTGCTCTCGGACAAATTTGGGCCAAAATTTCAAATTTTTCTCTTAAGTCTGCAGTTTTAGGGTTAAATTTATGGGTTTTGACCTATTTTTACCCTATTTTTTTGCTAAAATCTTTTATTTTAAAGCAAAAATTCAGTAAAAACTGGATCTAGACTCAATTTCTCAATAGAAACCCCTCTAATCCGGGGTTCCCATACGTACACTTACCTAACTAACACCCCCTTGTAAGACTTACTCGGATTAGTGAGAAAAGAGGTATTCGCAACTCTTTTAAGTGTTTTTCACGCGGCACTTCAAAGCGCTATATGGCAAATAGATTTAGATTTAAAGGGAGGTAAAAGGGGGGGGGGATTAGGGTAACAGGTGGGTCACCCCTCTGAAGGTATCTAGGTACCTTTCTTAGCCCCAAAAAGAACTTACATAATTCGAAGAGCTATTGACCGCTGGACAGGCACCTGGTTTCTCTTGGTAGATAGTTTGAAGGTAGTGACAAGAGTCTTCACAAGTTTCACGGTCATCTGATGCTACGCAGGATTTCTTGCAAGCTTTGATATCGTCGAATTGTTCACGGCATGGAGTGGAGCACTGAAAATAGGGATTTTTGGTTGGTAGGGTCTAGCAATGTTCCTTTAAGGTACCGTAAGCCCCTCGGTTGGGCTAGGACCCCCTTAAAATCCTTTTTAATCCAAGACCCTATTCAAAATTCGAAAGTTGTTGTGACACTTGCTCATTCCATCATCATTATCATAGAGAGCAAGGAACCCAACTAATTTGATTCAATCTCTTCTCCTCCTCATTTCCAAGTCTTCACGCATAAATGTTTTGTCAAGTACCAAAGTGAGCTAAGGGTATAATTATGATCGACGAGGGGGGGCTAGTAGGGGATGGCTACCAAAGCCATGGTCCCAAAGATAGAGGCAGGTTTTCCAATAGTTTCGGGAAGCTACAGTAGTCCCAATAGCCTAGGCTGGTCCCTAATCTTCAAAACCACCCCCTAAATCCAGTTCCCCCATCCCATTCACACTGGTACCGCCTGAAAACTTCAAGAAATCCCGTTTCCGCCCATAAAAATGGTTAATGACACATCACCAGATGCCTTCCGACACGCTCCCCCCGATAATTACCGTAATCGTAAAATCGCGCTTCTCTTTTAGCTCCGAAACCGCCGGGTCATAAAAATTTAGGTGTCTAGTTACTCGGTTCTTAGAGCCATCGTCCATATGGAGCTCGACCGGAAATTTGATCTTTTTTGGGGGGTTAATGTCAAAATAAAGCGGGAGCCAATGCGCCTCATCAATCACGATCCCCTTTTCTGGTGGTTTTATGGGATTTTTTGAGGGTAAGGGGAGGGGGAGGGAAGGCAGATGTGTTTGCAGTGTATGTCATGAAACAATGTATCGTAGGAACCGGATGGTCCACTTCATCATGTTCTTGAGTTTTGGTCAAGAGGAGGAAGATGATGAGGTCATATATGACATAAATAACATGGATACTGATTTAAGGAAGGGAAGAGAGAAAAATTGGGAAAAAAGAAAAAGACCCTAAAAATTGAGAAAAAGGCTTCAAAATCCTTCTTTTCACCATTTTTCTTTTTCTTTTTATCGAAAATCACAAAAAGTGAAAAAGGGAGAGTAAAATCGAAAAAAGCTAAAATAAAAATGAGAAAAAGACTTCAAAATCCTTATTTCTCTTCTTTTCTTTTTCTTTTTATCAAAAATCACAAAAATTGAAAAAGGACTTTATAAATAGAAAAAGGCCAAAAATTGAGAAAAGGCTTTAAATCTGGAAAAATAATTCAAAATCATTCTTTCTATCATTGTTCTTCTTTTTTTCTCAAAAATCCCAACAATTGAAAAAGGATCTTAATAATAGAAAAAGACCAAAATTAAGAAAAAGGCTCTGAAATCCTTCTTTTTCTTTTCTTCTTTTTCTTTCGTTACAAAAATTTGAACAATTGAAAAAGGACTTCAAAAATAGAAAAAGACCAAAAATTGAGAAAAAGACTTAAAAATCCTTCTTTTTCTATGTTTTCTTTTTCATTTTCTCAAAAATCACAACTATTGAAAAGGGACTTTCAAAATAGAAAAAGACCACAAATTGCGAAAAAGATTTCAAAATCTTCCTTTTAATTGTTTCCTTTTCCTTTTTCTCAAAACTCACCAAAAATTGAAAAAGAGTAAAAAAATAGAAAAAGGCTCAAAATCGAAAAAAAGAACCTAAAATCCTTATTTTTACCATTCTCTTTTTCTTTTTTCCCAAAATCTCACAACAATTGAAAAAGGACCTTAAAAATAGAAAAAGACCTTTTTCCCCTAAAATAGGTCCCCCAACCTCCCTTCCCCTGTTCTCATATTCTCACAGAACCATAACAGTTGTAATCTCCCTCCTCTAACCCTAACCCTGTTCAAATATTTATCCGTCTTACCGCAGAACACGTTGCATCGTCCTTGCACAGTTGAATGATATGGTGTTTGAGAGTTTTTCGAAGCTCCACATTGGCCTGAAATCAGGGAATTCATTAGTTTTAAGTTATACTCTTCTTAAGCAAGTATAACTCGATTACGGTAAGAGCTATCAAAAAGTGATCAACTAATGAAATATTTCTTATGATAAAGGCTACATTTTGTTAGTTGATCACTTTTTGGTAGCTCTTACCAAAACCGAGATATCCCCGTTTCCCTCAGGTAACCATATTAACCCCTTTTCCATTAGGCTTAATCCCCATCCCCCAGATACAGTGTCTTCATACGGAAAAAGCATTAGTACCGCATCATTTGACATGTACTGTCTTCTTCTTCTTCTTATTCTTATTGTATTTTCAATAAGAATCTATATATCTACTGGTCACCTAACGGAAGGCAAGACGAAATAATCCGGAGAGTACACAATGCGCGAAAATAGAGGGGAAGAAATGTTCACGCCTCAGTTACTTTAGTTCTTCTTCTTGTTTCTAAGTCAAATATGAAAAAGAAGAAAAAGGAAAAGAAGAAGAAGAAGACGTCTTGGAGTCAATAACTTGTTGTGAAAAGAAGAGAAAAAAGAAAAAGGAAGATTTGAAAAAAAGAAAAAGGGAAAAAATAATAAGAAAAAGGATGTTGAGAAAAAGGAAAAAAAAGAAAAAGAAAAAGGAAAAAGAGAAAAAAAAAAGAAAAAAGAGAAAAAAAAAGAAAAAAGAAGGAGAAGGAAAAAAAAAGAAAAAGACAAAGAAAAAAAGAAGAAGAAAAAGATGAAAAAGAAAAAGAAAATATAATAAAAAGAAGAAGAAAAAACAAAAAAAAAGAAAATCCTTTTTCTTTTTCTTCCTTTTCCTTTTTCTATTTCCTCCTTTTTTCCTTGTTTTTCTTTTACTTTTTTTTTTTTATTTTTTTTTCTTTTTTTTTCCTTTTTCTTCTTTTTTTCCTTTTTCTTTTTTTCCTTTTTCCCTTTTTCTTTTTCTTCTTATTTTTCCCCCTTTTCTTCTTTCTTTTTCTCTTTCCTTTTCCTTTTTCCTTTTTTTCCTTTTTCTTTTTTCCTTTTTTTTTTTTCCACTTCCTACTTCTTGACCTAAACCCCTTTCCCAAAAAAATCTCAAATTTCAAAAAACCCTCCCCTACCACTAAATCTATCTCAAATGTTTTTCTTCTCCCTTCTTCTTCTTTTTTCATCTACCGATGTGGGGAGAGGGCACATGTCAACCATAAAACCGTGTCTTTGCGCTTCTCTTGTTACCCATCTGGCACCATTCTATACATTTCGACAGCATTTGATGAATTGTGTATTATTATTATAGTTTGTAGTGGAGAGGGGGCTGCTAAGCCTCACCAAAAAGAGCCCTAATTACAGGTTAATTTGCACTCGGTTCGATTCAACTAGTTGGTTTTTTTTTTGTTTTTATAAGGATGTGCCGAAAAGGAAGCGCGATGGGGGGACAAAGGAAAAATGGGGGGATTGGGATAACAAAGAGTGGCAATTATATTTATATGTATAAATTGTGCGGTACCTTCCTTATGGTAGATGGTCCCAACCAAGGAGATCCATAGGTATTAAGCTAGATAAGTTGGACCGACGGGTTAAAAAAAACTAACCCGTCGGGTTTGAAGTTTAGCCTCTACCATCCTCTACCAACCCCCATCCTTTCTAGCCTCTCCTCAACACCTTCCCTCACACATCAGAGCCTTAATCCATAAATCTCGCTAAGAACCCCCCCATACGCAATCTTCCCCCTTCATCCACAAATCATCAGGAGCGCTTTGATCTACACAGAGCCCCTGGCGCAATCCACTTGAAATACAATATGCTAATGCGTTGGGAGGAGGCGGCTCTTGATTATTCAGAATTCATAGGGAGATCCTCTCAGGAACGGGAGTTGATGAGATATTCATGGAGTGCGTATTGTTTTTGGGATTAGGTGCAGATGGTCTAGGTAGCCTGGGAGCCTTCTGGAAGGCTCTATTTTGAGATTTTAGGAGTTAAGTAACTTAGGGAGCCTAGGTTAGTACCATGGGTCCAGTAAGCCTGGGACCAGGTCTATAGGCTAAGCTACAGTTCCTTTAGGCTAAGCTATAAGGCCTCAGGTCCCATTTAATAAGCCATAAGCTATAGAACCCCCTTTAATCCAGATTCCCATCCAAATCTCTGGGGTTCCGTATGTCATATTCCGTTTAATTTACACTAAATCTTATTATTCCGTTCCAAAATTTTTATACCCTCCTCCATTCCTCCCTCTCCACTCATTTATGACCCCGGGCGCCAAACCTTCTTGGCGCCATACACCAGTTATTCAGGAAGAAGAGATTTGAGAGACTATGGGAAGATTGATGATGACGAGAGAGACACGGGTTTTTGTAGAAGATATGAATCTTGATGAGGAATAGAAAAAGAGGAAGATGGGGGGAAAGGTTACAATAGCTGAGATGACTACATGACAGATGGCTGGAGGAGATTTTTTTTTTTTTGAAAAAATTAGTTAGAAAATGGTAAGATAAGCATTGATTGAGCCCGGGAAACTTGAGATCAAAGAAATTTGGGATTTTGGAAAAAACAATTTTTTTGGAAATTTTTCAAAAAAAAAATTTTTTCTTAAATTTGTTTAAATTGAAAGTTCAGCTAGATTAGAGTAATTTAAGCTCAAATAAGTCATTTTAGGCTTATAAAACTCTAAAATAACGATTTTGAAAATTTTGGAAAAAATCACTTTTTTTTCCAAAAAAAAAAAATGTTTTTTTGAATTTTGTCCAAAACTTAAAATTTAGCTAGAAATAACTATTTTAGGCTTAAGCAGGTCATTTTAGGCTTTTAAAACTCAAAAATAACGTTTTTGAAAATTTCAGAAAAAATCACTTTTTTTCCAAAAAATTTTTTTCTTCAGTTCAAAACTGAAATTTTAGCTAAAACTGACTATTTTAAGCTTACATAAGGCTTCTAGAACTCTAAAGCAATTGATTTTAAAAATTTGGAAAAAATTATTTTTCAATTTTTTTAATACCCCAAGATCTTCAACTCTACGAAAATCTCGACTACTAGTAGTAGTCAACCCCTTTTCCATTTTCTTCTTCTTCTTCTTTTCTTGCTCACCCCATAATTATACAAAGGTCTTTCTTCTCTTCCCTCCCAGCTAACTATCTAGCTAACTAAAAAAAAGAGTTAACAAAAAGTAGTAAAGTCAATTTGACCTTCCTCCTCCTCGCCCCGTGTCCATTGTCACTGATTGATGATGTCTTTTCGGATGACGGTCAGAAAAAAAAGAGCCGCCAAACTAACATACACACCTGACCCCCCGTCTTAGCTAGCAGAAGGCATCGGGTCATTCTTAGAAAAGGATCTTGATAATATTCTGAATGATGACAAGTGTCTGATTTACTACTACTAACATTGTCACGCATCACTAGTCCCCAAGACCCAAAACCACCCTTCCAACGGCAATTAGTTTTATGGAGATGCATCCGAAGATGCAATCTCGAACGGGAGAAGGAATATTTTCACTTCTCAAATCCCTTCTTTGGGGGGAAAACGGGAAGTACTAATAATTAGAATAATGAATAATATGAAGGTTCCATTCCGGAATCTAGGGTATACTAAAGCGAGTATATCTCGGTTCCCGTAATAGCTAGAAAAAAGTTGTCAACTAACAATTTGTAGAGCTTGTTAAGAACTATATTTTGTTAGTTGACAACTTTTTTCTAGCTTTTACACGAAGCGAGTTATAAAGGATTGAAAAAATAAGCAAAAAATGTTGTCGAAAAAAATTTTTTTTTTTGGATTTTTTCAGATTTAAATATCTCAGTTCCTAAGAGAGCTACAAAAAAGTTGTTAATTAACAAAATATAGGCTTTAATAAGCTCTACAAGTTGTTAGTTAACAACTTTTTCCTATCTCTTATCGGAACCAAGATACAAGAATTTTGGTAAATATGAAAAAAAAATTTTGTCAAAAAAAATTTTTTTTGGATTTTTTCAAATTCATATATCTCAGTTTCCATAAGAGCTACAAAAAAGTTGTCAACTAACAAAATATAGTTTTTAACAAGCTCTACAAATTGTTAGTTGACAACTTTTTCTACCTCTTACCGTAACCGAGTTAAACCGCTTCAAAGAAGGTATACCATAAGAATCACTGTCAGAGAGCTTTACTAATAAAGGTACCTATGGAATCGTTCCCCTAAACCATTATATTTAAATTTCTTTGTTTCTTAGTATTCTATAGCAACAATTGGTGCTAATAGCTTCCGTGGCTAGGATACCTGACCCATCCCAGGTGTCTCAATTGTTGTTTCAATGTGTTGTAAAAATGGGGGGACAGCTGCCTTCATCAGATCCTGATAAATTAATGTTTTTGTTGACTTTCTTCTAAGTTTTACGACTCTTTAGGACCAATGGTTCCCCAGTGTGGACATACTTAATAACCCTCTCGAGGAATTTATGAATAGGGGGGTCCTTCCGGTGTGAACATCATTGTCATTGTCGCACAATAAGAGAGAGAGACAACTTTTGTTCACACACAAGGTCCGAGGTCGCCTAAGTGCACTCAAGAGTGTGCAGATTTAGTGGGGGGAGGCAATATGCGACGGTTTAGAAGTTCATAACACCTTTTTGGCAGTGATTCTAGCAAAGTAAATGTTTGAGGCGGTATAACTCGATTCGGAAAAGAGCTAGAAAAAAGTTGTCAACTAACAAAATATAGCCTTTATTAAGAGCTATATTTCATTAGTTGACAACTTTTTTGTGGCTCTTATGGGAAATGAGATACAAAAGTTTTACAGAAACCCAAAAAAAAATTGTTTCGGAAAATTTTTTTGCTTATGTTTTAAAATTCCTATATCTCGATTCCCATAATAGCTAGAAAAAAGTTGTCCACTAACAAAATGTAGTTTTTATCATAATCTACTATTTATTATTTGACAACTTTCCCCTAGCTCTGCTGGTTCCCGAGATACACCCTCTCAAAGTTCGCCTACGAGAAAGAGATAAAATAACAAGTTCAAACTGCCTTGGTCAAGTCCATTAACCAGTTACGCAACTTTAGTACATGACATTAACCCCGTCGGTCTTTCTCTGAAGTCTCAAACGTTATCAAAACAACTAAAAGCAAGGGGTTACGTAATTTATGAGATCTTTCGAAAGATAGAATCTATATGGTACCTGGCTAAGGTATCCACCTATGATAAGTGCCTATGACGCATTGTCTCATGGAATTCCATTGTCGGCTCTCCCTTTTTCCCTCTCTCAAGTACCCTATCCGGTTACTGTAGAATACATTTGTCACCAGGTGACAGAACAAACATGTCAATCAACGAAAGGAATTCCCCCGGGAGATTGGCGGATGAGATAAGGAAAGTTTGTACTAATTGAAGACCTCACCTGTAGACGTTGATCCATTAAATGAAGACATTGGGCTTGACATCGAGTGGAGATGAGCTCGTCGGAAGTAACATATCCGAGTAGTAGAAATATAGAGAGGATTTTCATTTTTTCATTTAGTTTTGGAGCTGAAAAAAAACTGAATTTTAGGTTAAGATTAAAAAGGAAAAAAGACTTTTTCAACTAAAAAAAGAGAAGAGGAAAAGAAGAAAAAGAGAAAAAGAAGAGTTAACGAGTCCAATTTGCATATTTTATGAACCAAAAATACGCAAAAAAAAGGGAAGAGAAAAGTATCTATGAAGAGTTGAGTAAGGATGAGAAAATTGAAAAAGAAGAAGGAAAATAGAGAAAAAGGATTTTTGAGCTGAAAAAGAGGGTTTTCAAGGGGAAAAGGGTATTTTTAAGTAGGAAAATTGATTTCAGAAGGAAAAATTAGCCTAGGCGAAAAATTGAGAAAAATGAAAAAGACAAAAAAAAATTGAAACAAGAAAAAGGGAAAATGAAAAAGGTAAATTTAAAGCTTTTAGATCTTATAAGGTTTTTTCCTAATGTTAAAAAGGGTTTTTAAAGTAATCCAAATTAAATAATGAGTCAAGCGAAAAATTGGGAAAAAAGAAAAAGGAACTGAAAATTAAAATAAGAAAAAGAAAAAAAGAAAAAGGAATTTTTAGGGGTTTTAGGGATGGAAATGAATTTTTTGGCCTCAAAGGAGTACTGTAGAAGTATCTAAAGTGTTACTGAGTAGCTAGCTTGAGAATTGAAAAAGGATAAGAAGGAAAAGAAAAATAGAATAAGAAAAAGGAAAAATGAAAAAGAAAAAAATCGTTTTTTGAGTTAGAAATCATTTTTTCATTATAAAAACGTATTTTTTATGGGTTCCAGCTATCTAATTTCAAGTTTTTTCGAAAATAAAAATTTTCAAAATTTCAAAAAAAAAACTTTTTTTCAAATTTTTTATTCAATTTTAGATCAATTTTCCTATTTAAACTCATCAAAAAATGATAAAAACCATCATTTTAACCCTAAAACCTAACTATTCCAATTTCTCAATAGGACCCTCCCAAAACCAGTTCCAATACAAACAAACGCACAACAATAATAAAACGTAATAAAATGAGAAATGATACAATTAAAAATTGGTGCTCTTTCTCTCTCTAACCCTGTTCCTTTTTGAACACAACCGAATAACAAACATTTATATATATTACTATCAAATACCGAGAGGAAAACGAGGAACACCACCACCAGCAAGAGAGAAAGAGAGAGAGACAATGAGTGAGAGAGGGGGGAGGAGGGATCGGAGGCCACGCCCCCTTTGGTGAACAAGTGAAAAAGGGGGTAGGAGGAGGAGAGATTGAAGGGTAGAAATTAAGAAGGAAAATTTTGTGTAGTCCTCTCGGACAAGAAAATCGGTAGCTGGAAATGGAATTTTGATCCTGAAAATGTGGTTTTTTAAGGTTCCAAGTGCTTAAAATAATCTAAAATAGCCTAAAATTTCATAAAAACTTTTTTGACGAAAAATAGCGGTTTTCAGCTTATTTTCAGCATGTTTTCAGCCAAAAATATAGTATTTTCAGCTCAACTCACCCCAAACAAAAAGAAGGGGAAAGAGAGGTTTGTTGTGTACGTATTTGTTAGGAATTGGTGGATAAAAGGAATGTCCGGAGGGGTAAAAAGAGAAAAAGGAAGAAGAGAAAAGAATGTTTGACATCAATTGGTTTCTTTTCTTCTTCTATTTTTGAAGGGAGGCCCCTTTTTAGTTTTTTTTTTTTCAGACAAATGTAAATAGTGGGTTTTGGAGAAGCTTGATTCTTTTTAAAGAAGCTGATCTTTTTGTTTAAAGGGGTATATCTTGGTTCCCATTGAAGTTATCAAAAAGTTGTCAACTAATGAAATATTCCTTATAATAAAGGCTACATTTTCTTAGTTGGTCACTTTTTTCTAGCTCTGCCCTGAGCTGAGATATAAGCGTTTCAAAAAGTTTTACAATTCTGATGGCTGTAAATGATTCCTAACTTCCAGCGCGCCTATCTCAGCTCCCATAAAAGCTATCAAAAAGTTGTCAATTAATGAAATATTGCTCATAATAAGGGCTACATTTTATTAGTTGACAACTTTTTTCTAACTTTTATAGGAACCGAGATATACTAATTTGAAAATAGTCATTTTTTAAAAAATAGCAAAACTACTTTATTCAAGTCAAAATCAAATTTTTCGAATTTTTCAAAATAGGCGCCACTATATTACAGGTGCTCTTATAAAACAAGTTTTTTCCTCATTTTGAAACCTTATTCTCACTTCTAATACAGTAGTAAGACCCACTCCACCCAGGGTCAATAGGATTTTCAGAGTATTTACACAGCCTCCAAATCCCATCTGTCACAATTTTTTTTGGATGAGTACGAGTGTGAATAGTAGTCTTTTAAAGACCATTTTGGTACCCTTTTTCCCAGGAGCAGGTACTTATGGTGGTTTTTAAGAAAAGAAGGGTAGATGATCTAGAAAAGACAGTAATCTGGGGAAGGCCAACTTTAATCTTGAATATCTCGGTTTCTGTAATAGCTACAAAAAAGTTGTCAACTAACAAAATGTTGCTCTTTTTATGAGCAATATTTCATTAGTTGACCACTTTTTGATTTAATTCCTAGGAATCGAGATATGAGCATTTTAAAATAAGTGACAAGAAGAAGTACAATAAAAGACAGAAAAATTAATTTTTTCGAAAATCTTCCCGTATTTCCATTAGTTTTCAGGTATTTCTTGAAAAAATTACTAAAATAAACTGCTAAATAAACTATAAAACCAGTTGAAAATGTGGAAAACTTAAAACTGAGCAATTCCAAGAAGAAATAGCCCAAGGGCATAAATTCCAAGAGCTTCGAATTTTCTTTTTTCTTAATAAAATTAGAAATCTCTCAAAACCAGATCGTGTACTTCTTTTGGACAATATTCTTGTCCAAGAGGACTACAAATAACAGTAACTAAGGCTCAGTTTTACGAGATTGCATAACCAGTGGATATATCCGGGATTAGGTGTGACACCCTCTTACACATAGATTACGTAACACACTTTTTGCAACACTAGAGAGAGAGAGAGAGAGAGAGAGAGCACATCCTTCAATTTCAGTGAAGGATTAGTACCTTTTATGAGGGAGAAGAAGAGAGAGAGAAAGGGGGAAGAAGTGTTACTTGTTAGGTGCTTAAGTGGAAGAACTTTTATTCCAAAGAACTTAGTCCGGAAAGGGTGTGTAGAGGCTCTTATTCTTCTTCTTCTATTCTATTTTTGTTATCAAAAAAAAAAATTTTTTCTGAAAAATAAAAAGAATTTGTAGTTGGATTAGTATTAGCTCCAAATCACCATTTTTATCATTCAAATGAAAAATCTAGTGTAATCGATTCGGAAACGGATTTTGTGTCGATGTCAGAAGACTTTTTTTCTAGAATTTTTTCATCTATGGATTCTGGCGAATATTGAAAAGTGTATAGTAGGATTCTTCTAAAAGGGGAAAGGAAAGAGGAGGATAAGCCAAAGATAATGAGTGATAAGAGTACGGGGGGATTGGGTTGAATTGGAGTTGAGTTAAACCGTTTTGATAAGTAGATGTATAGTAGGTGAGGACTAATTAGGGGAAGAAAGAAAAGAAGAAAAGAAGAAAAAGAAGGATTTTGAGAAAAAGGAAGAAGAAAAAAAGAAGAAGAAAGAAAATAAGAAGGAAAAGGAAAAAAAATAAGAAAAAGGGAAAAATTAAAAAAAAGGAAAATGAGAATAAGGAAAAAGGAAAAAAAGAAGAAGAAGGATAAGAAAATAGAAAAAGAAGGAAAAAATAGAAAATAGAAAAAAAATGAAAATGAGAAAAAAAAATGGAAAATAGAAAAAAGAAGAAGGAAAAAAAGAAGAAAAAGGATGAGAAAATAAAAAAAAGAAGGAAAAAATAGAAAAAAAAAGGAAGAAGAAAAAGAAAAAGAGCAAGAAAATAGAAAAATGAAAAAGAAGGAAAAAAGAAAAAAAAGAAGGAGGACAAAAGAAAAAGGAACAAAAGATAAAAAAAAAAGGAAAAAGGAAAAGAGTAAAAAAGAAATAAGGAAAAGAGGAAAAAGAAAAAAGGAAAAAGGAAAAAAGGAAAAAAAGATAAGGATTTTAAGAAAATGAAGAAAAAAGAAGACCGAAAAAATGGAAAAAGGATTTTGAGAAAAAGAATAAGAAGAAGGAAAAAAGAAAAAGAAAAAAGAAGATAAGAAAAAGGAAAAATAAGTTTTCCCCCCATTATATCCTAGTTTTCTAGTTTCAGCTACCTATAACAGCTTAAACAACATACTTTCTCTTTTTCAAAAGTGAATATCGACCTAAACCACTTCTAGATCAAAAAAAAAAAAGAAAAAGAAGAAGGAGAAAAGAATAAGAAAAAGGAATCCAAAAAGCCGGTACCCACCACTTCATAAAACAAAAGCTCACCCAGCAAAACTCCAAAAAAAAGAAGAAGAAGTGAAAGGTGTTGAAGGGAAGGCATAACTAATAAGCGCCACTTTTCCCTCTTTTTTTTTTGGTTATGTCATGCTTGACACATGGTCCCTCCGCCTTCTTCAGTCATTTACCATTCTCCCGACGAAATAGTGCAGGACCGGAGGAGAGCCAGGCGACGACGTAACCCTCCCCCACCCAACAATTGAGCCATTTACGGCTCTTTGTCTTCTTACACAGGGCCTCTTTTTAATTTATTGGTTAAGACGGGAGGAGAACAATGACAGGGGGAAGAAGAAGAGAATAGAAGAAGACGATAATAATTAATTGGGGGAAGGGATTCCTTTAGAAAAATGAGGTTTTTGTTAGGGATAATGGATGAGGAGACATCGAAGCTATAATTTTTTTTGTTAGGTCAATTGGTTTTTTTTTTGAAAGGGTTGGTGAGGTTAAGGGACTACAAACTACAAATTATTGTTAGCCTCACCAAAAACCAAAAAGTTAGGTTGAAATTGGTGAGGTTAAGACTACAAACTATAGAATTGCTTAGCCTCACCAAATCTACAAACTAGGCTTTTGTGAGGCACTACAAACTACAATAGCCTCACCAAAAAAATAGGCTAGCCATCTTTGATGAGGCTAAGCGACTACAAACTACAAGATTTTATTAACCTCATCAAAAACATAGCCAGCAATAATTAGTTGCTATTTTCATTTTTGGTGAGGCCAAGCTACTACAAACTATAAACTCCCGTTAGCCTCATCAAAACTTTGTATAATTTTGGTGAGGCTAACTACAAACTACTTATTTTTCTTAGCCTCACTAAATCCCAAAAACAACCAAAAAAGGTTTTGGTGAGGCTAAGCCACTACAAACTATATATCGGGTTAGCCTCTCCAAACCCCGTTTTTAAGTCGGCGCTTCTTCGACTCTGGTGAGGTTAACCGACTACAAACTACAAAATCTCTTAGCCTCACCAAACCCTGATATCGAGTGTTAAAAGAAAATAACCGGAAATATGAACTAAAATGAAAAATTCTTTCTTTCGACGGCGGGAAAAAGAGAAAAAGAAGGCGGAGAAAAAGAGAAAAGGAGGAAGATATTTGAAACCTATAATTATGGTGCTAGAGCATATATATATAGATGTGAGCATGAGAGTGTCCTCCGATATCATATCCGGTTTTTGGCTCTCCATTTTGATTTCCTTCTTTTTTTTCCAGAAGTGTCTAAAAATGAGTACACCTCCAAAAGTTTCCTTTTTTCTCACTCTCCCTTTTTAATCCCAACGGTCGAACAGATTAACACGGAGAAATAGTGTGGAAAAAGAGGAGAGTGCAGACAGTGATGGCTTACTTTTTCTTAACTATTTGGGAAGAAGTGGGAATAAACAAAATGGTTTTTTGTTGGTTAGCTGTTAGAAGGTCGAATTTCTGAAGAGCAGAGGAAACCCATTTTATAGGCCTTCATAATCATAATAAAGTCTGCTTCTCTCCTCTTTTTTTTTAGAATGGAGCCTCTTTTTTTTCATTAATTAGAGAGGGGAGCTCTCTGGGAGCTGCTCTTCTACTAATGACAATGAGTGTGTCTATGAATTGAGTTACAAGCTCTTTTTTAGAGGGTTTATACGATTTTATTTCGAGTGGTTTTGGTTTGGGAAGCTTCGGTGAGGTTAAGAGGCTACAAACTACAAAGAGCGCTTAGCCTCACCAAAAACCACAACGGTCGGCAAGGGTTTTGGTGAGGCTAAGTGGCTACAAACTATAAAGAGCGCTTAGCCTCACCAAAATCACAGCGGTGGGCAAGGACTTTGGTGAGGCTAAGCCACTACAAAATACACTTTTCGCTTAGCCTCACCAAACCTCTCTATTTCAAAAAGGCGGACACAGATTTTGGTGAGGCTAACTGACTACAAACTAAACTTTTCGCTTAGCCTCACCAAAAATCTATTTTACCTTCTTTTTCCTTCCTTTTTCATAATAATACTAAAAAATAGAGAATAAAAATGGAATATAAATAGTGAAAGGGAGGAATATATCTATGGAAAGTTAGATGGAGGACACCATATTTTGACATGGTAATTTACTACCCATTCCTTTTTGAGAGAGAAAGAGAGAGAGAAAATGAGAGAGATATGCATGGAAGATTTGGTGGATCGACAGGTAGACAGGGGTCGGTGGAGATGATGATACAGGGGGGCTAATGGATTTTGGATGGAATTTTTAGAGAATAGAATGAAAAAAGGTTGTGTAAGGGATTTGGTGAGGCTAAGACTACAAACTACAAGGAATTCTTAGCCTCACCAAAAGCATGTCCAACAAGTTAGAAACGGGAAAAATGTTTTTAGTGAGGCTAAGCAAAATGTGTAGTTTGTAGCCGCTTAGCCTCACCAAAAACTCTGTGGAAATACCTTTAGTGAGGCTAAGACTACAAACTACAAGAATTGCTAACCCTCACCAAACCTCAAATCTTCGAAAAAGCAGTCCACAACTTTGGTGAGGCTAAGGATAGCTTGTAGTTTGTAGTCGCTTAACCTCACCAAAATCCTTATTTTTCGTATAGGACTTTGGTGAGACTAAGCGACTACAAACTACAATATTTGCGAAGCCTCACCAAACCTCAAATCTTCGAAAAAACAGTCCATAACTTTGGTGAGGCTAAGCGACTACAAACTACAAAAAGCCCTTAGCCTCACCAAACTTCAAAACGAAAAGAAAATGGTATTTTGATGAGGCTAATCTGAAATATAGTTTGTAGTCGCTTAGCCTCACCAAAAAAGCCTGTGGAAATACCTTTAGTGAGGCTAAGACTACAAACTACAAACCATCCTTAACCTCACCAAACCCTTATTTTTCGTTTGCGACTTTGGTGAGGCTAAGGATGTCTTGTACTTTGTAGCCGCTTAGCCTCACCAAACATCAAAACGTCAAGCGAATGCATTTTGATGAGGCTAAGCGACTACAAACTACAATATTTGCTTAGCCTCACCAAAAAAAAATTTTTTTTTTTTTTTTGAAAAAAAAAAACGGTAATCCAACCCACTTTTTACTGATTGGCTGATAACATTTCCAAAGTTTTTCGTAGAAGATTTCTTCTCGAAGAACACTAAATCAACATGGGAATCAACTGAACATCATCAGTTGACTGAATCACCCAAAAACGATAAAATGCATGTTAATTAGTCTTCCCCCATCGGGCTACGGTACCCTACCCGATTTACGATTCCGATGTTGACTATCTAGATCTTGGTGATTTATTAGTGGGGTAAACGGGGAAAGAAAAGGAAAAAAAGGTTTTTTTTCCTATTTGAAGGGCACGGGGGATTGAATTTTTCCACGAGAAATTCTCAAATTTCACATTTTCTTGCATTTTCTGGGGTGGAAGTACTCCAAAAACAAAAATAAACAAAGATCATTTTTGGGTGGGAATTACACAACAAGTGTCACTCTATTGTTCTAGGGAGAGTCCATGATCCATTATTGTATAATACCATTAGGAGTAAATAGAGATGATGGGTCCTATCGGATGGGGAGGATTATGTAATCTTGTCAGTTGAGGAGGAGAGGGGAATGATAATAAACCAGAAATTCCTAATTAGGGGGATTTTTTGTTTTTTTTTTTTTTTTAATTATGAAAAAAGATGAAATGAAGTATTTACAAAAAGCAAGCCAAGCGAGTAAATGAGACCGAATTATGAGGGAAATAATGGAAAAACAAGGGGAAATGAGGGAAAATTGAGCGAAAAAGGGGGATTTTGACAAGAAACAACGGGGGAAAATGAGTATTTTGTGAGAAAAAAAGGAAGAAAAATCGGGAAAAAAGAGACCGAGATATGAGACGAATTTTGAAAAAAAAAACCTGGAAAATGAGAAAAAATCGAGTGAAAATAGAGATTTCAGAGGGGAAAATCGGGAAAAATAGCATTTTTAACATGGAAAAAACTGAAAAAAGGGAATTTTAACAAGAAAACTCGGGGAAATGAGCAACTTAAGTAAAAGGGATCGAGCAAGAATAAAACCGAGGCAAATAGAAAAATCAAGCGAAAAATTGGGATTTCAACAAGAAAAAAAATCGGAAAAATGAGTATTTTAGAGGGAAAAATCGAGAAAAATCCGTATTTTTAGCAAGAAAAAGTAGCAAAAAATGAATTTATACAGCCGAAAACGTGGCGTTGATAGCCCAATGATCGGATGGGAAGCATAGACACGATCGGATTCTCTGACGTCCTTCTAACGAAAATTGCACTTTGTTGAACGGTCCGTGCCAGTAGATTCTATCGAATCTGGAAAAAAATCGTTTAAAAAATTGATGAGGCTAACACAAAAAAGTAGTTTGTAGTCAAGCGTCCTCACCTCAATTTCGCATTATAAAATCCCTGTTTATTATCATTTTTCGCCGTATCCCAAGTGAATTTATTCTTCGCCTCGCTTCCAGCAGACACCCATGCATCCAGAAGACCATCGGGAATTCTGGAGACTTCCTCATCTCTTAAATTCAAATCTCCACCGAAAAACAGAAGACATCCCGGATTCGCGTCGATCAGCTCCTTGCATTTATCCAAGCAGAAACTGAATTGAGCACATCTCACATTCCGATGCTCTCTTGTCGATTCCAGATGAGTATTCAGAAGGAACACCTTCATTCCTCCAATCGATCCCTCGACAATTTGAAGTGTTCGATACATTCCAGAATTTCTGAAGTGAATGACATCATGCTTTTCCACTTCGAACATTTTCGAGACGAGAATCGCCGTGTAGTATTGGCATCCTTTGTTGGAATAGTAGATTTTGTAGAGGGATTGGAGTTTGTCGATGGGTTCCAGGTCTCTATCGACAACTTCTTGAAGAAAGACGACGTCCGGGTTGACGCTGAAATTATAAATTGGTGAGGCTAAGCGAAAGTGTAGTTTGTAGCGCGCTAAAAACAGGTAACCCTAGAGGAAAGTTGGTGAGGCTAAGCGGTTCTTGTAGTTTGTGCGCGCTTAGCCTCACCAAAACCATCGCCTATCGCTGCGACGTTTGGTGAGGCTAAGCAAATTGTGTAGTTTGTAGTCGCTTAGCCTCACCAACCGCAGCTTTTCGTGCGATTTTCAACGATTTTTCTACAAAAAAGCAAAAATTCCCACTTTTTCACAATCCACGACACGGCCTTCATTCTCGTCGCTAAACTTCGCCCATCCAATCCATCGATATTCCATGACATCACACTGATCTCAAATCCCTTTAAATCCTGTGTGCTCATCACAACCGGCCCGGAAGTGCCGACCGAGCCGCCCATCACAGCTTCAGCGCGAGCTTCTTTAAACGCGTCGCTTCCATAAAAAACATCTAAAGCTCGCTGTAAATCCCATTCAACGTCTTGAAGAATCGCTTGCGCCTGAATCTCGTCGGTAGACGTGATCGCCGCGAATTCCGTCATTTTCTCTTCGTCGGTGAGCTCTTTATGATCATTCTTGGTGCTGGAAGCTTCTGGAACGTCGGTTTCCTCTTCAGAATCATCTGAAATTCATAAATTGTCTATTTTCCTTGATTTTCCACTCACATTTAGCTTTCTTTCTTATCACTTCCTGTTCATTATCACTAGAATCCGACATTTTGTTCAGAAAACCTGAAAATCCCGGAAAATTTTGGTTTACCGTAAAACCTGTATTAGAAGTGCCGGCACCTCTATTTTTCGTGAGGTCTCTTGGGGGGCACTTCAATTAGAGGGGCACTTCAATTAGAGGGGGCACTTCTATTTTTCGCGGGTCGCTGAGAAGGACACTTCTATTATAGGGACATCGTCTTTCAGTTAAAATTTTGTTGTTTTTACTTAACAATTTTTTAACATCAACAATTTTATAAAAAAGCAAAGCAACAAAACATGGAATTGAGTTAAGAAAGAACAAATAGAGGGGGGCACTTCAATTAGAGGGGCACTTCAATTAGAGGGGGCACTTCTATTTTTCGCGGGGTGTCTAGGGGGGCACTTCAATTAGAGGGGCACTTCAATTTCAGGGGCACTTCTAATACAGGTTTTACGGTAATTTGAAAAAATGCGCTAAAAAAGACTGGAGGCGGGGTTTAAAAAAGGCGTGGTTAGTGGCGCAAGTCTGGCACACCGTTGTTCTCGCAGAGTGCGGCGCGGTTTTAACGAACGTGGAATTTTTATCGTGGATACGGATCGCTTTTTCTTTGTTCCTTTTCGATTTTCTTCCTGTTTTCTCTTGAATTTCATTGAAAAATCGGTTTCAATCGCTTTTTCTAGCAGAAAATATATGTATTTTTGAATTTGATACCCAGAAAATAGTGAAAAATGAGCATTTTTCGAGTAGACCGATTTTTAATGAATTTCGCGCGTTTCTCTAGGAAAAACCTAGTTTTTGGGTGAATTTCGAGTTGGAAAATTGAATTTTTGTATGAAATCTAGAATTAGTTCAAATTTGCTAGAAAAAACAGGAAATTTCGTTTAAAATGGATTTTCGAGGTGAATTCCTGCCAAATTGATGTTTTCCACGGGATTTTGTTGGAAACCTCGATTTTTCAGCTTTTTTCCGAAAATTCTAGGCTTTTACATGCGTTTTTATGGGAAAAACGATTAAAGTTCAATGATTCCGGTTTAGTACACGTGTCACTTGAGAAAAGAATGGAGACGGTGAAAAGCTTGGTTTTTTTCCTATGAAAAACGACTTTCCAAACGAATTTTCGTGATTTTTCGCTTTGAAATCTTGATAAATTGTCATTTTATTGATAAAATATGATTTTTTCGAGAAAATTCTTGCATTTCCCAGGAAATTTCCTCTAACTCGGCCGTTTTAATGATTTTTTATATCAGAAAAGTGGATTTTTCTTTTTGAAAAACAATAATATTGCATTTTGAGCTGGGTTTAGTTGTTTTTAACCCATTTTCTTACACGTGTAATAGTCCACACTGTTTTGAACGCGTGGAACTTGAAAATTTCGCAATTTTTTTCTATATTTAAACAGTCAAATAGGTGAATAGATTACTCATTTGATATTAACCAATGTGTATTCCTCAAAAGGTATTTTCCACTGTTTTTTTAACGTTTTCCTTCGAAAAAAAAACCGATTTTCCTCTTAATAATATCGAATTCCTTTCAGATGGTGCAATCAAACGGAGCCATTACTAGCACAACAATTCTGAAGGCTCGGCTCGCCGACGACATTCGCAAATCGTCGCTTCACCATGCCAACGACTTGACGCTGATCGATTTGGTGCTCAACGTGCAGCGAATCTTCTCATTGCCATCTGATGCGAATTTCTTGTTGAAATATAAGGATCAAGGTAAAGCTAAATCAGCTAAATTCTATATTTTCCTTCTTTTTTTTTCAGATGGCGATTTGGTTTCATTGACGAGCGATAGTGATCTTCTTTTGGCGTTGAATCACGTCGGAGCCACACTCGATGTGACTGTTGTCGTCGATTCGAGAGCTCATGAGCTGGTACGCGATGTGCAGCAACAAGTCGAGCAGATCAAGGTTTGTCGGAACTTTTTTTATTAACTATTTCTAATTACGTTTTTTCCAGCTCGACGTGGGAAAGCTCCTCGGCTCATTGTCCTCTCTCGACAACCTTGCCTCTGTGGCTGAATACTCATCTCTTTCAACTGCTCATCTCTCGACTGCTCCACCATCTCAACACGAAAATATTGTGCTTCAAAAGAGCTACGAGGCTCCACCATCTCCAGTTCCATCGGAGAAGCCAGAGCTTCCAGCCACTATTCAGCCATCCGTTCAGGAGCAATTCAATCATCGTCCGGCTCACGTTGAAGAGGATATTCCACTCGAGACTAACTACCCGCCAACCGGAGCTCCGTTGGATTCACACAACTCGAGCTTCTCTCAACCGCCACCAGTGGAGAATTTTGGAGCTATTCCACCATCGAACGCCACGATTCCATCGTTCCCAACGTCGAATGCGGCTCTTCCACCAATTCAACCTGATTTCTCTCCACCACCACCACAACCATTCCAGCCACTTCAATCTCATTCGTCGATCTCGTCGACTCCGGTTCAACAGGGACCACCACAAGGACAATTTGGTGCTCCACCAACGCAACAACAACAGTTTGGAGCTCCACCATCAGGACCACCATCTGAATATGGAGGATATGCTCCACCACAACAGCAACAACAACAATTTGGAGCACCACCAACGCCACAAGGGCCACCACAAGGACCACCACAAGGTCCACCACAAGGACCACCACAAGGTCCACCACAAGGAGGACCAGGAGGATTCGGACCACCACAAGGAATTCCACAGGGACCACCACAAGGACCACCACAAGGTCCACCACAAGGACCACCACAAGGAGGACCAGGAGGATACGGACCACCACAAGGATTCGGTGCCGTTCCATCCCCACAACCAGGATTCGCTCCACCACCACCAGTCTCCCAAGCTCCCGGAAACTTTGCTCCACCACCACCGGCAGGAGGTCCAGGAGGATTCGCTCCACCACCTTCAGGATTCGGAGGACCAGGTGGACCACCACCACAAGGACCACCACAAGGGCCACCACAGGGAGGACCAGGAGGATATGGACCACCACAAGGATTCGGAGGACCTGGAGGACCACCACAATTCGGAGCACCGCCACAGGGACCACCACCAAGTGGATTCCCACCAGTTGGAGGAGCACCAGGAGGAAATCCATTTGCTAGAGGACCTGGATACCGTCAATCGCCGTATCATCAATAGAAAGGAGAATGAATTATAATAATTTATTTGATTTTTTTTGGTTATTCCCATTTTTTGTTTATTTTTCCCATTTCCAACATCCCGTTTCTTTCTAGTGTACAAGTCCATATTTCTTTTTCCGTTTTTACTCGATTTCCCCTCCTTCACACATTTTTCTATTCTTCTTTGTGATATACGATTAATTCGATGTGCTAGCGCATATTCCGTCTCTTTTGTCCAGTCACTCCCGTTCTTTTCCATTTCTTCTTCCCCAAAAACCCACGATTTGTCTGTCTAGAAGTGTAATATTTATGGATATATGAATTTACTGCAGTAAGGCCCTAGTTTTCCCTTTCAGATTTAATTAAATCTTGTTTCCTTAGTCCCTACAGTAATCCTCCTTCCTTGGTACATAGAAAAAGGGGTATTTACTAATTGAACTTTTCACTTCTAATGACTAGTTTTATAATGTACTCAACAACATTTTGAAGGGAAAAAGGGGTGTTGTCATCATATTTATTCTCACGCATATTTGTGATTCGCCTCTCTTTTCTCCTAGTTTATTCCATTTTTCGACTTTAGTATTCACTTTTTTGCTTGGCTTTTTGTCGATTTGTTGGGCGTTTTGGGGAGGAAATAGGATTTTTTTGCCCTTTTTTTCGCATTTTTTGGGAATTTAGTATTGATTCATTTTTGGTTTTTGGAAAAGGAAATATATTTCGAAATTGAGAAAATAAGGTGAGCAAGTGATTGCTGATAAGAAGTCATTTTGATTGGAAAATTTCTTTTTTTAGTTTTTTTTTGTTTTCCTTTTTTGAACGCTTTTTCTAGTTATCCTCATCCTTAATTCCACGTTTTTCTAGTCAATTTCAGCCAAAAAATCATCTAGAATCCCCTGAAAAAAGGTTAATTTCGAAATTTCCGAATTTTTTAAAAAAAAATTTCAGATTTTTGGATTACTGTTTAAATTTTAGCTTTAGTAGCCTAATAGCCCCTGAAATTCTAATTTTTTTGAGCCAAAAACGAGGTGAAAATCTCAAAAACTAAGAAAATTATGACATTTTGAAGTTGGTCAGTTTTTCAAAATGAAAACTACAGTAATCCTGACAATTTTGTTTTTTGTCAACTGAAACCTAGCTAGTTGAATTCAGGAAGCCGAGAGCTTTCAGAAAAGTATAATCATGCCTTGTTTTTGACTAATTTTAATTTTGGTACAGTCTATGCGCCTTTAAAACGGGATTACTGTAGTTTTTTCAATTTTCTTCAACATAGAGCAAACGTAGTCATGATTATACTCATTTTGACGGGCTCGCCGAGCTGAATTCAACTAGCTAGGTCTCGAGCCTTAATTCGCAAAAGTTCCGGCTCGCGGAGCCCAATTAGACCATTTTTCCAAAGTTTTCAAATCTAGTCATGATTATACTTTTCTGAAGCGTCTTGACTCCCTGATTCTAATGAGCTAAGCTTCAGTTGACGAAAATCAAAATTTCTAGAGTTACGGTAGTTTTAAGGTGTGTCCTAGACCTACTTTCTTTCCCTTCCCATGAGCAATTCCCTCATTTTTCCCGCCACTAAATGTCATGGAAACCAATTCTCAACTACCTTCTATATTTCAATTGATTCTTCTCCTCCTCCTCTTCCTCTTCCACAATGCACCAATGGTCCCACTACAGAATAATGTCATCGGAATTCGTTCCATTTCCACTGTTATCCCTACCTGAATTAGCAATACATGGAATACTTGAGCAGATGAATGCTGTTGATTTGTGAGTTTTTGATTTTATTCTTTTTCGAAAAAAAAATTGTTTTTTGAAGAAAAAAAAGTTTTTTTGGGCTTTGTGACCCAGAAAATTTTTAAAAATGTAAATTGTCCTCTGAAACCTAGCTAGTTGAATTCAGGAAGCCGAGAGTTTTCAGATGATTATAATCATGACCTATTTCCTTTGATTTTTAATTTTGGTAAAGTCTATGCGCCTTTAAATCGGGATTACTGTAGTTTTCGGAATTTCCTTCAAATTCAAGCAAACCTAGTCATGATTATACTCATTTTGACGGGCTCGCCGAGCTGAATCCAATGGACTAGATCCCAAGACGAGAAATTATGATTTTGGAGCATTTTCACATACGGTAACCCTCTTAATTTTGAGTTTTGTTAACTGAAACCGAGCTAGTTCAATTCAGCTCGGCGAGCCCGTCAAAATGAGTATAATCATGACTAGGTTTGCTCAATTTTGAAGAAAATTGAAAAAACTACAGTAATCCCGGTTTAAAGGCGCATAGAACATACCAAAATTGAAAATCAAGGGAAATAGGGCAAGATTATACTTTTCTGAAAGCTCTCGGCTAGCTGAATTCATCTAGCTAGATTTCATTGGGATTACTGTAACTTGATGGATTACGGTAGTTTCTGGAATTTTTACTTTTTCGAAAAAAAAGTTTTTTTTTCAACAAAAAAAATGATTTAGCTAGTTTTCCCTATTTTTAGCACATTTTCAGTGAAATTCACCCCCACAGTAATCCTGGAGACCCTACAGTAACCCCCAAATTTCCAGAATCGACTTCTCTCTCATCTCCTCAAAATGTAAGCGACTCGTTCAAAGAACGAAACATGGAATCGATGGAATCGAATTATCCGTGATGATTAATAATTCAATGATTTTACTAAAATCTGGCGATGAGCCACGTGGATTCGTTGATTTTAATTCGACAGTGCTCAATGAGTTTTTTATGAGATCGATTAATGGGAGTACGGTTTATGTGTGGTAAGTCCGAGAAATTCTGAATTTTTTGAGCCAAAAACGAGCTTAAAATCTTGAAAACTAAGAAAGTTATGAGATTTTGAAGTTTTTCAAACTTAAAACTACAGTAATCCTGCTTATTTTGTTTAGAGACCTAATGGGACCTAGTGCATTGAATTCAGCTCGGCGAGCCCGTCAAAATGAGCATAATCATGACTAGGTTTGGATAAGTTTGAAAAAATCCACAAAAACTACAGTAATCCCGGTTTAAAGGCGCATAGACCCCACCAAAATTGAAAATCGAAGGAACTAGGGCTTGATTATAATCATCTGAAAGCTCTCAACTCCCTGAATTCAATTATCTAGGTCCCGTCAGTCCTTAGGAGGATTACGGTAGTTTAAAGGCGCATAAACTTCACCAAATTTAAAATTCATCCAAAATATACCATGATTATACTCATTTTGAAGCTCTCGACGAGCTGAATCCAACTAGACCATCAGAATATCATAAAAATTCGAATTTCCAGCACATCGGACAACTTCTACTACTGTCAGGAGAGTGTTCCCGGGACTCTGCTAAAACTAATGTCAGAATACCTCATGGATATTTTCTCTGCCCCATTACACATTTCCCTTCACTCAGACGGGATTCCGGTGCCAATGTTGCTCAATGGAATTGAAAAATGTGAAACGCTCACTGTTTCGGGCCTCTATTCAATGCATCCGATGGATTTGGGTTGGTTGTTGGAGACGGTGAAACCGAATGGAAAGTAGGTTGAATGGGAGTAGGATAGGTGGATTTGGCTTGATGAGAGCTTCAAAATGAGTATAGTCATGACTAGGTTTGGTCTATTTTGAAGAAAATTCCAAAAAGTACAGTAATCCAGGTTTAAAGGCGCATAGAACTTACCAAAATTGAAGATTAAAGGAAACAAGGCATGATTATACTTTTCTGAAAGCTCTCAACGAGCTGATTCTAGATATGTAGTTTAGAATGTACAGAAATCGATTTTGCAGCGATTTAGCCCAGAATAAACGTTTTAAGCTATAGTAACCCTGCCAATTCGTATTTTCGCTAACTGAAACCTAGATAGTTAAATTCAGCTCGTTGAGAGCTTTCAGAAAAGTATAATCATGCCTTGTTTTCGACTATTTTTGATTTTGACGGGGGCTATGTGCCTTTAAACCGGGATTACTGTAGTTTTTGGAATTTTTTTAAAATAAGAGCAAACCTAGTCATGATTATACTCATTTTGACAGGCTCGTCAAGCTGAATTCAATGCGCTAGGTTTCAGTTAACAAAAATCAAAATTGGCAGGGTTACCGTATGTAAAAATGCTCCAAAATCATAATTTCGGGACTCGGGACCTAGCGCATTGAATTCAGCTCGTCGAGCCCGTCAAAATGAGTATAATCATGACTAGATTTGGTCTAGTTTGAAGAAAATTCCGAAAAGTACAGTAATCCCGGTTTAAAGGCGCATAGACTTTCTTAAAATTGAAAATGAGCAAACCTAGTCATGATTATACTCATTTTGACGGGCTCGCCTACTGTAGTTTTTGTTCCACGGGACCTAGCTAGTTGAATTCAGGGAGTTGAGAGCTTTCAGATGATTATAATCAAGCCCTAGTTCCTCTGATTTTCAATTTTGGAAAAGTCAATGCGCCTTTAAACGGGATTACTGTAGTTTTTGGAATTTTATTCAAACTAGAACAAACCTAGTCATGATTATACTCATTTTGACGGGCTCGCCGAGCTGAATTCAATGAGCAAGGTCTCAAGGGTCAATAGCTACCGTAACCCGGGATACTGTAGTTTTCCGGGACCTGAAAGCTCTCAACTTCCTGAATTCAACTATCCCCACCAAAAAAACATGCAGATTCACCCTACGCGTCCGCCATCACGGCCGCTTCTATCCACCAGAAGTCCCCCTATTCTTCGACGTCGACCATCTGGAAATGTTTCAAACAGCCGAATGGATAACACGTGGCATCTTTCTTCGTTTGTGTTGTAAACGAATTTATCTCTCGTTTTGCTATCTGAAAGCTATGGATTTTGAGCATTTCGTCGCACAATGGTATCATTCGGAACGGAATGTGATTGAATATGTGGAGGTGTGGCATAAGGTGATACCGAATTGGATGAGATTACAGAATTTTAATCCGTTGGCTTGGAATCCGAATCGGAGAGCTAAGTATTTTAAGTGAGTTTTTTTTTTCGCGGCCTAGAAATAGCTAGATCCCAGGTTTCTAGGCCATCTAGGAGCTAAGTTATAGTGATTTGAATTGGGTGGCCTAGAAAACCCCCAAAGTTAGGCCACGGATTAGAAACCACCTGGGTTCGGTGGCGTTAATCTAAACCTAGTCCCTGGCCGAGTTTGAACTTTCTAGGCCATCTGGGAGCCGAGTTATAGCGATTTGAAATCGGTGGGCTAGAAAACCCCGAAAGTTAGGCCATGGGTGGAACTAGTCTAAACCTAGTCCCTGGCCGAATTTGAGCTTTCTAGGCCATCTGGGAACCGAGTTACAGCGATTTGACTAGGTGGCCTACGATACCAAAACTCGGCCATTGCTATTCACGGGGTCCCAAAAGCCCCCCTTTCAGCATTTCCAAAGCAAATGCGCTCCATTGAACACGGCGTATAAAACTTGGCAGCGTGCCAAAAATTAGTTTTGCGGGTCTGTCTGATGATGAAAATATGTTTAAAATTTAAATTTACCGAGAAATTTTAATTTTCCTTTGCTTAAGTAATATTTTAAAATTTTTTAAAGCTTTTTTTTCGACATTTATTGGTGGAATTCGATTAAAAAACATCGAAAACCATTAATTTGTAGACCCGCAAATTGACACTACCGTATGGAATGCAGGTTGTCGAGTCGCTACGCAGCGAATGCCGCCTTTGAAAATATTTTTTGCTTTCGTCGAGGGAGGGGGGCTTTTGTGACCCCGTGGCTATTACTGGGCTCCCAGATGGCCTAGAACCCTGAAACTCGGCCACGGACTAGTTCTAGGCAAGCTCTACCAAACCCATGTTTTCTAGGCCATGGCCTAACTTTTTTGGATTTCTAGGCCATCATTTTCAAATCGCTATAACTTCTTTCCAGGATGGCCTAGAAACCTGGGATTTTGACAAGGTTCTTACCAGTGGCCTAAGAAAATTCTAGTCAATCCAATTTTGCAGCCGCACCCCGTACAGCTACATTGACTGCTCGTCTGGCTACGATTTGATACGAAAAGACGGCCGAATTGGGACCATCATCCAAACTCCCCGCTCATTTCATTTTATCGTTTGGAACGAATTATATCCTCTTCTTAATGGAAATTTAATGAATTTGTATTAATCTTTTCAGTTTATATGTATTATTGACTTTTTTAAATATTAAAATATTTTTGATTATTTAATAAATTTTCTTTTTTTTTGGTGGCCTAGAAATCCCAAAAAGTTAGGCCATGGCCTAGAAACCACCTGGGTTTGGTACAACTATTCTAAACCTAGTTCGTGGCCGAGATTCAGGGTTCTAGGCCACCTGGAAGTCGAGTTATTGCAATGGCCGAGTTTTGGGATACTAGGCCACCTATTCGAATCGCTGTATCTCGGTTCCCAGATGTCCTAGAAACTTGAAACTCGGCCACAGACTAGATATAGATGAATTCTTTCGAATCAGAGTGATTTCTAGGCCGTGGCCTAACTTCCTTGGTTTCCTAGGCCACCAACTTTAAGCCTTCACAACTCAACTACCAGATGGCCTAGAAATTTGAAACTCGGCCAGGGACTAGATCTAGACTAATTCTTTCGATTCAGAGTGGTTCCTAGTCCGTGGCCTAACTTCCTTGGTTTCCTAGGCCACCTCCCCCCACAAGCTATACAAGAGATGCTTTTACCGGATTACGAACCCTCGATGGTTGTTGATGTCTCATCATAATTATAGGTTCAAAATGGAAAAGGATTAGAGAAGACCTTTAAGAAGAGGGGAGGTGCTTAGAGCTTAGCTAGTATCTCATCCGACAAATACATTTCCTGGTGCCGGAAATGTCCGAAATCTTCGATGATATGAATATGGACGTGAGAAAAGGCAAAGAGTTCGTTCAATGCTCGTGTTTCGCCGCACTCGCCTTCATTTTTCTTGGTATCACCTATACTCATTATGGTGGCGTTTGGGGATGTGTTTATGTGGTAAGTGGGATATTAGGTCATGGGAATAGGTTAGATGGATTAAGGAAGTCAAGAGCTTCAAAATGAATATAATCATGAATAGGTTTTCGACTAATTTTAATTTTGGTGGTGGGCGATGCGCCTTTAAATCGGGATTACTGTAGTTTTTGTTCCACGGGACCTAGCTAGATGAATTCAGGGAGTTGAGAGCTTTCAGATGATTATAATCAAGCCCTATTTCCCTTGATTTTAACTTTTGGTTAGGCCCATGCGCCTTTAAACGGGGATTACTGTAGTTTTTGTAATTTTCTTCAAAATAGACCTAACCTAGTCATGATTATACTTTTCTGAAAGCTCTCGGCGAGCTGAATTGAACCAGCTAGGTTTCAGTTAACGAGAATGAAAATTGATAGGGTTACTGCAGTTATAATGGGTTGTTTCTAGGCTAAATCGCTCCAAAATCCATTTTTGAACATTCTAACCTACATACCTAGAATCAGCTAGCCGAGAGCTTTCAGAAAAGTTTAAACAAGACCTAGTTCCTTTGATTTTTGATTTAGGAAAAGTTCATGCGCCTTTAAACCGGGATTACTGTAGTTGTTCATATTTTTTCAAATTCGAGTAAACCTAGTCATGATTATACTCATTTTGACGGGCTCGCCGAGCTGAATTCAATGCACTGGGTCCCGAGTCTCGAAATTCTGATTTTGGAGCATTTTTACATACGGTAACCCTGCCAATTTCGATTTTTGTTAACTGAAACCTAGCTAATTGAATTCAGCTCGCCGAGCACGTCAAAATGAGTATAATCATGACTAGGTTTGCTTGAATTTGAAAAATATGAAAAACTACAGTAATCCCAGTTTAAAGGCGCATAGACCCCACCAAAATTGAAAATGAAAATCAAGGGAAATAGGTCATGATTATACTTTTCTGAAAGCTCTCAACTCCCTGAATTCAACTAACTTAGTCCCGTGGCCTAATTTTTCCTCTTCCAGGTCGTCCTAACCATCACAGCGGTCTTCCTTTGCGAAGAGAACGTTGCTCATAAGTATTTCTCATTTGGAAAACGATTTTCCGTCGTGGCAGTAGTCTTCTTCTTCACAATATTTTTCGGAGGACTGGTTCTAGCGCCAATGGTAAGTGATGGCCTAACTTTATTTTCCTAGGCCGCCTAGTTTTTTTCTAGGCCGTTATCATGATTGCGATGCTTGCGGCCATCGAATTCATCTACAAAGTATGGGAGGACACTCAGGATACTGTAAAACGACTTGTGACAGATGTCGAATTTTTGTATGATGAGAATGCGGCAGCTGATAATGATGATTAGAAGGAATCAATTTATTATGAGCAATTTTAATATTTATGAATTAAATTAATTTTTTTTAATTTCAAAAACTTTGTTATCTAGATAAACAAATTTATTGTGAAATCAAGGTCTCTTTTAGTGAGGTTAAGACTACAAACTACAAGATTTTCTTCGCCTCACCAAAACTATCTGAAAATAGAATCATTGTGTTCTGCGCGCTAAAAGTGCACTTAAAAGTGATTTTCCCAAAAATTGTCAACTACAAAAATGAAGTACTTGATGTTTTTAATCTGCTCAAAAATTTCTAGAACATTCCAACAATTCCGAAAATAGTTGTAAGCTCACAAAGTTTACATATCTTTTCCCCCAACCAATTCTAAATTACATTTCTCTGCGCTCTCTCCCTTCTAACTGTTATATCTTTGCTCCTTTTAGAGATATCAGAAAATGAATAACTAACAAAATATAGCTTATATTAAGGGCTACATTTTACAAGTTGACCATTTTTTGAAATCTCTAGGTACTACTGAGATATTGGCCTCCGAAAAAATACATTTCCAGAAAAACCGGTTTGGGTTACTTGTAATATTGAAAAGGGATTTGTCTTGACTAATTTGAGGTCGGTTAATTTTGAAAATTTTGAAAAAAAACTTTATATGATTCTGTAGTTTGTAGTCTCATCTGCCCTTTAGCCTTGTTCATGAAACGACCCCTGACCATAAGATGGAATGGTTTACTAAACTGATTAGTTGGATATAAAAGGGAAAGGGAAAGAAAGGATTAGTATATTTTTAGTCACTTTACAATTAAGACCACACGCAATGTCCATACTATACTACACTGTCGAGTCTGCGTGAGTTAATAGAAGAACTAGGGGTTCCAGTCGGACGGGAATTTACCCGTCCGACCAGTCCGCCGCCCGTTTTTCTTTTCTCCGGGTCAATAAAAAATAATTTAATTTACAAAAATTTTTAAAGTAAAAAAAACTTGAATACGCAAAAAACTTTGACGAAAAAATGCAGACGGGTAGCCGCCCAATTTTGCACCGTCCCAATGGAACCCCTATTCGGAACCTTAGTAGAGAGCATTCATTAAAAATTATATTCAGGCTTTTTGATATGCAACTCGATTGTGACTTTATAGAAGGAAATCTAATAATGGCAATGTCCAGTCAATTCCAATTAAATGGACCCCGTAGGACCAATCTCTAAATTGTAATAATGTACAATTTCAGCTGGATGCACTGATGCTCTTCCACAGTATGCTATAGATTACTGTGTAGGGATAACAGGAGCACGGGATTATTGCAAAGAAATTGTGTTAAAGGCAACGGGAGAAATCTGTAAAGAACACAATGGTATTTGATGGTTGATCTAAGTTAGAAAGCATCAGAATAATTTCAGTAGCACCATGTCAATGGTATCATTCAATTACTGCCACCACTACCACTACAACTACTACAACAACTACAACAACATCTGCTCCAACTACTTCATCAAGTAATGCTCCTTTGATCATTGGTATCGTCGTTGGAGTGATCGCACTTCTTGTGGTCGGAATCATTGGATTCTGCTGTGGTCGTCGTAAAAAGACATCGCCTGATCATGGAATGGATGGGGTAACTATTGAAGGAAAAAAGAAAAAGGATAAGAAGAAAGATAAGAAGAAGGGAAAGGGAACAGCTACTACAGGAACAACGACTGGAAAGAGCAACACAAAAAAGACTACTTCTGGATATTAAATTTTTTTTTTGAGATTAAGAATTTACCCGTTGAATCCATCAGTTAATAAATCTGTTCTTTTTTTAGGAATATTTTTTAAAACAGGTCGACTAACGGACTTAATTATGTTCTTCATGAAATTGATATAGGCAGTATTATAGAATTCTGCTTTACCTCGCTTTATTGTTAATGGGTGTTCTGTAAAATGTTTTGTTTGGCACAAGATATTTCATCGTGGTTGTAAATTGAATATAATTTCTTTCTTAATAAATTTTATTGGCTATGACTCATACAGCCTATGAGGCCTGGATTACTGTAACTATAAAAATGGAATTCGTCATGGCTTGAGGCTTCCGGCTTATTTTTCAACTCATCTTTTGGGGAAATTTTTTTTTACAATTTTTAGCAAAAACTGTCGAATATTGAAAGGAGAATGAACAAATTTGTACTTATTCTCGTCATTTTTCTTAAAAAATGGATAGAAACCCCGAAATTTAGGAGAGTAATCTATTTATAGTCGCAAAAGTAAGAAAATAACTTGAAATTGCTTGTTAGAAACTTCTGTATGGAAACGGGGTGCCGCACAATTAGAGGGGGGTTTGCCTGCCAGATTACTAAAGGCTGCCAAGCAATTAGAGGTGCCGTACTATTAAAGTGAATACGGTATTTTCCTAAATAAACTATAATCAGGCCTAAGTGTTAGTGTAACTCGCGGGTAAGGTTCAAAAATAACATGCATCAAGCGTGTTACGGTTTGTAGTCTACGCCACACCTTTAGCCTTGTTCATGAAACGACCTCTGACCATAAGATGGAATGGTTTACTAAACTGATTAGTTGGATATAAAAGGGAAAGAAAAAGAAAGGATTAGTATATTTTTAGTCATTTTACCATTAAGAAGACAAGTAATGCTCAATCAAGATGTCGACAATGCGTGAGTTAATAAAACATATTGATTTGAAAAAACTTATATTCAGGCTAAATGATTTGCATCACTTTTGTGGCTATGATGTAAAGCCATTCTTTTTTTACGAGAGCAACCAACGCCGTAAAGCTAATCTCTAAACTGTAATAATGTAATAATGTACATTTTCAGCTGGATGCACTGATTCTCTTCCACAGTTTATTATAGGTACCTGTGAAAAAAAAACAGGAGCACCGGATTTTTGCAAAGCAATTGTGTTAAAGGCAACCGGAAGGCTCTGTAAAAAAAAGAACGGTATTTGATGGTTGATCTAAGTTAGAAAGCAGCAGAATGATTTCAGTAGCACCATGTCAATGGTATCATTCAATTACTGCCACCACTACCACTACAACTACTACAACAACTACAACAACATCTGCTCCAACTACTTCATCAAGTAATGCTCCCTTGTTCATTGGAATTGTCGTTGGAGTGATCGCACTTCTTGTGGTCGGAATCATTGGATTCTGCTGTGGTCGTCGTAAAAAGACATCGCCTGATCATGGAATGGATGGGGTAACTATTGAAGGAAAAAAGAAAAAGGATAAGAAGAAAGATAAGAAGAAGGGAAAGGGAACAACTACTACAGGAACAACGACTGGAAAGAGCAACACAAAAAAGACTACTTCTGGATATTAGATTTTTTTTTTGAGATTAAGAATTTACCCGTTGAAATTATCAGTTAATAAACCTTTTTTGTTATATTTTTTCGCCTATCCCACTGTTATATCTTTGCTCCTTTTAGAGATATCAGAAAATGAATAACTAACAATATATACAGTACCGTTCAAAAGTTTATAGAAAAAAGTGTTTTTCAATTGATTTTCGGCCATTTTGGCCATTTTCAGGGGTCTGGAGCTCGGAGCCCAAGTTTCCGATCAATCTGAAAATTTTTGTGGGTATAAAACAAACCTAAATTAACAACTTTGCATTTACAGAATTTTTTGAAAATGCCTAGTTTTCCATCTACCTCGCGTTTTCTGACTCATACCCCTTTTTAGCCGTTTTTGGCCATTTTTGCACTGAAAAAGTGAAAAAAACCGGTGTGTCTCAGAAAACGCGAAATAGCTGAAAAACTAGAAATTTTCAAAAAATTCTGTGAATGCAAAGTTGTTCATTTAGGTTTGTTTTATAACCCCAAAAATTTTCAGAGTGATTGGAAACTTGAGAACCGAGCTCCAGACCCCTGAAAATGGCCAAAATGGCCGAAAATCAACTGAAAAACACTTTTTTCTATAAACTTTTGAACGGTACTGTAGCTGATATTAAGGGCTACATTTTATTAGTTGATTATTTTTTGATATCTCTAAGAACTACTGAGATATTGCCCTCCGAAAAAATACATTTCCAGAAAAACCGGCTTGGGTAACTTGTAATATTGAAAAGGGATTTGTCATGACTAATTTGAGGTCGGTTAATTTTGAAAATTTTGAAAAAAAAACTTTATATGAGTCTGTAGTTTGTAGTCTACGCCACACCTTTAGCCTTGTTCTGAAAACGACCTCTGACCATGAGATGGAATGGTTTACTAAACTGGTTAGTTGGATATAAAAGGGAAAGAGAGGATGAGCATATTGCTATCAATATTCAATCAATTGGACACACAATGCCCGAGGAAAAACACTACGAGTTAATGGATGCGTGAGTCAACAACAGGTAGAGAGTATTCAAAAAAAGACGATGTTTAGGATAGCTGGTCTACGATACTATTGCGGCATCGAAAAAAATGGTTTACACTGGTCAAAACTTTTATATGATGACCCTACAAAAATAAAACGTAAAGCCAATCTCTAAACTGTGATAATGTTATTAATTTTCAGTTCAATGCACCAATGAACTTTCAGAAGGTTTGGTAAAATTTTGTGAACGCGTGTTTAAAAAACAAAATGATTGCTATGATATTGTTGTAGAGGCAAACAGAATATTCTGTAAAACATACACTAATGGTTGTTCACCTACTTCTTAATTTAATTATCTTCAACATAATTTCAGAACAACCCTGCGAATGGTATCATGCAATTACTACCACCACAACGACATCAGCCCCAACTACTTCATCAAGTAATGCTCCTTTGATCATTGGAATCGTCGTTGGAGTGATCGCGCTTCTTGTCGTCGGAATTATTGGATTCTTCTGTGGTCGGCGTAAGAAGACGTCGCCCGTTCAAGGAATGGATGGGGTAACTATTGAAGGAGAAAAGAAGAAGGGAAAAGGAGCAACTACTACAGGATCAACTACTGGGAAGAGCAACACGAAAACTACTTCTGGATATTAGATTTTAAATCATCAGTTAATAAATTTTTTGTTATATTTTTTTCGCCTAGCCCACCTAATTATGTTCTTCATGAAATCAAGAGGGGAGAAATCTCTTATATCATCTTTAATAAATCTTTGGGGGGACACAATTGCAATAGAAAAGGGAGCTAGGTTGCAAACAGATAATGCACATAGAACACGATCAGAATGGATACGGTGGGGGGCAATAAATACTTTTACAAATGAAGCACATACAGAAAATAAATAAGTGATATTTTTTGGGGGACACAAAAAGAAAAGGCAACTAGTAGAAAAAGAGAATGTAACCCAGGGGAGAGAAATGAGAAAGAAAGAAAAAAACAGTTTTTCTTGGAGGATGATTTCAGAATTAATGTATAACGCCTATCACAATTATTAAATTAAAATACAAAATTATTCTTCATCCGAATCATCGTCTTCTGTGTAGTCCTCTTCACTCGACACCACTGCCTCATCATCATCGTCATCCACGTAGTCGTCGTGCTTAATCTCCACAAACTTCGCTTCTTTCACATCAATCTACAAAGGTTTTTCATGATTTAGGTTTCCTTATGATTGGTGAGGCTAAGAAAAGTAGTAGTTTGTGCTCTAAGCCTCACCAAGACTCAAAAAATACCTTAAAATCGACACTATATTCTGCATCCATATACGAATCCGATTTGACCGACAGATTATAAGTATAGATTCCTTTGTGTGGTGGAGCGGCGAATCTGATGTCAACCTGCAATAAAAGGGCATAAACGGAGCCAATTAACTAAAAAATACCGTCTGCTCGTCAACCAACGTCTTCACGAGCTGTGGGAACGTCAACATCTGCTTCGATTTCTCTTTCTTATCCACATAAGCTACCGTAATCCACCACCATTCGAATTTATCAACTGGATAGAATGGAGCATGTACTTGATGCGTTTGTGTGTTCTTCGTTTCGAAAATCGATTTCTTATTATTAGCAACGTCATCCTCCCATTCCGAATCACTCTCGTTTCCAGATTTCGGAGCATTCTCTGAATCTGAATTGTTTCCAGATGCATCCTCATCATCCGATCCTTCCGACACTTCAGAATTCTTCTCCTCATCCTCCTCTTCTTCCTCAGCCTTAACCAAAGCTTGCGCTTCCGCATTGGCTCCCGAAGCCGTTGGTGATCCTGGAGTGGCCTTTTTCTGGAATTTCTTTTGTCCTTGTCCTCCTTGCGGCTTCTTCTTCTTCTTATTCTGCTTATTCTTCGTCCATAACTTCTTGCTCGTCGTCTTCTTCTCCTCCGCATTCTCTTCCACATTCTCCCCATTCTCCTGCTCAATCTCTCCATCCTCCTCATTCTCTCCACTATAAGCTTTGTATTGATCAGCGAGTCCAGCTTCTTGTGGATCTATCAACCGACTTCTCTTCATTGTGACCTTCAAAGTGACAACACATCCAGCAGTCAGCTCATGTTTATCATCCTCTCCTTCCACAACAGTCTTGGTCTCAATTCGAAGGCGTGGCATCATTGAGAGAACAACCATCACATCCCTGTATTCCTCGTTGGTCAGGGTACGGAGAACGGCGCGGCGGGCTTCATTATCCATGATAGCAAGATCGTGGCACGAGAAAATGCGCTTCTGAAAGTGAATTCTATACTTTTTGTGCTCCAAACCTCACAAACCTTTCTCAAATGCTGCAAATTGTATTCTGTAAGATGTGGCAATTGAAGAAGCGGACTATTCTTCTGCCAGAGGGCCTGAACAAACATTGGCTGAAGCTTGAGCAAGTTATCGAAAGTCTCAATGGAAATCTTCGTGTGTTGGGCGTAGCTCATCAGATTCTGAGAGCAGTTGACCATTTCTTCAACAAATCGGAGGATTCTCGTGATTATATAGCTGAAAACACATATTATAATGGGTTTTCCCCTAGTTTCTTACTCTTGATCCTGATCCAATGCTCCTCCAGCAGATTCCAATGGTAATCTCGACAAGTAGGCGTGGAGAAGAGTTCTAGCCTTGAGAGCATACGGTTGACTCAATGGTTGCTCTTTTCCCTTGTCGTTAACACCAGCAATACTCTTCATAAGTCGTGGAACTTCGTAGTCATCAGATTCTCGTTCATTGATCTCTGTATTGTATTGTTTGCTGAATTCAAAGGCTCCAGAAAGGACGGCGATCATTCCTAGAATGAAAATATGTTAAGAACAGTAAAAAAGAGCAAAAAACTCACTTCCAATCTCCATTCTCGGTGTTCGATTGATAAAATAATAGAACATCTTGGTTGTGTCCAGAAGAACCTTATCCGCACTGTACTTTATCGAACTATACCACCACATACCCACAGCAACCGGCATAATCACCATAAAAACGAGCCCATAGAATGCCAGCACCCAAAGACCGTACTCCTTACTGACCAACCATTTCGGAAGAGCAATTCCGAAAGTGGTGGCAGTTGGTCCATCGGGATTTCCGTATTTCTCCCAGTTCTCGCGAGCTTCCTTGTCCGTGAGAGCCTGATGAGCTTTGGCTATTTTGTCGAAGAATTGAGCGTCTCCTCCACGATCCGGATGGTGAACTTTGGATAGATCTCTCCATGCTTTCTTTATAGCTTTTTCGTCGGCTCCTTGATCAAGGCCAAGGATTTGATAGGGGTCGTAATCTTTGTGGGTTTGTTCGATTTCTGTGGTTTTTTTGACGATAAACGCGAAAATCGCCCAGGCGACGACGAGAACCTTTAAAATTTTGAGTTAAAGGGGTTTTCTAAGCAGAAAAAGCTTACCGCAATGGTAATAATCTTTTTTGTCCGTCTCCATGGCTTATTCGCCGCCTTTTGCCTCCTCTTTTTGTCGCAACCATCGCATTGGCATTCGTGCTCGTTGATTACATGTACTGCCTCTGAAAAACCGTGAAAAATAACGATTTTTTCAGGGAAAAAATGGATTTACCTGCTTTCTGAGCTCCCGGAAGGCAGCAATAGGTGGCTGGGAATAGAATGATAGCATAGAATGCGACTAATACATAGTAGAATGTGTTGCCGACTTCGTCGTACTCGAACGACGCTCGGCCCATTTTTTAGCGATTAATTACTGAAAAATATGAAATTTTGAGGTGAAAAAAGAAAAAAATAACGATAAAGCAACATAAAATCAGAGAATTAACCTATTTTTCTTGCCTAAAACCCTGGAAACTATGAAAAATCCAGAAAACCGGAATTCAATCGATTTTCCCTATTTAACTATAGTTTTTAGTATTAAAAATCATCAAAATCCTATTAAAACTGATAAAAAATCCGAAAATATCCTCAAAAATAACCGAAAAAGTGAAAAAGTTCCAGAAAAATGCTGGAAAACAGTCTGGTGACGTGACACGTTGCGTTTGCAGTGTATCTCTAAAGCATGCGGCGGACTTGCGAAAACCAAGCGCCTTGCATGCGAAAGGGGGCGGAGGGACGATGAAAGTCGATTTTAATTGATTTCTGAGGGTTTTTCATTATTTTTTGAGTTTCTTTTCTATTGAAACTTAACTTGTTGAGTTGATTTTTCAATTTTTCAATAGAAAATAGGTATTTTAATTGGTATCCGCGCGATTTAACTGCATTTTCTCTAAAAACAGGGAAAAAGGAAACTTCGTGCGGCAAACCTGCGAAAACCACGTGCCCATCATGCGAAAGGGGGCGGAGCCGCCCTTTTTCAATTTATTTGTATTGTTTTCTTCGAAAAACCCCGTTTTTCAGCTGATTTTTCAATTTTTTACTAACAAAATCGATTTTCCAGATGTCCGTCCGTCTCGCCGGCACCGCTCTCCGCGAGATTCGCATTCACGTGTGCCAAAAGAGCCCCGCATCGGCCGGCGTTCGTGCGTTCATCGAAAACGACTATGTGGGCATCAAAAAGGCCAATCCACAGTTCCCAATTTTGATCCGCGAGGCGTCTGGTATTGTGCCAAGGTATTTTGTCGAAAATTTCCAGAAAATTCTGTTAAAAATGGATTTTTTCAGAGTTTTCGCCAGATATGAGCACGGTGTGGAACGAGTGGCCACTTTGGAGGATTTGTCAAGAGAGAATGTGAGTTTTTCTTGAATTTTTCTATTAAAATAACTAAAATCTTGATTTTCAGGTCAAATCCACGATTGCTCAATTGGCTAGTCAAAAATAAAATCGCTGAGAAGACAGAATAGATCCATTTTTCGTTTTTTTGTGTAGAAATTCTAAAAAATATCAGAGTAAAGCTTTTCCATGATTTTTCTTCGATTTTTCGATTATTTATGCATTTTTCCTGCTTGAAATACCTATTTTTACCCTATTTTATATATTTTCCACCAGAAAAACCCTTCTTCCAGGTAGTATAGATGCGGGACCTGGCGGATCTAATCGGCGACGTACCCGCCAAAATTCTATGGGTTTGTCTTTGATCATTTATCCAAAAAAATCTCATAAATCACACGTAAAACGAAAAGAGGATATAAAAAAGGAGAAAAAACCGGTTTAGAATGATAAAAACCGAAGATTTTCGCATTTTATCGGAAATTCTTTTAGATTTTTGATGGAGTCTTCTAGTTTAACGTTTAAGAAAAATGAAGGTAATTGGTATGGAAACCATAGATTTCTTGTTGATTCTTGTGTTTTTGTGAGTTTTTTAATACCAAATTTGGGAAAAATGAGTTTTTATTGATATTTTTGAGAAAAAAACGCTTGGGAAATAAAATTTTTATCGAAAAATGATATTTTTAATTGAAAAAAACTGTAAAAATTGTCAAAAATAACAAAATTTAGCTTAAAATCATTAAAAAAACAGCTAATCTCATATTTTTCAAACAAAACCATTCGAAAACCTCAAAAAAATCGCATTTTCCAGGTAATAATCTCATTCGCCTTCTTCCGCGCCCTTCAATTCATCGTTCGGTGGTATCTTTTCGGAAAATGGACATGGCCGAACTTCAACTTCTTCGGCCTTCGCCAACGAATTCGGCGGAATCGTGGCGGAACAGAAATCGTCGAAACTGGAACGAGTACGGCTGGAACTGTCGAAGAGGCCGTTGTTGAGAATGAGCTGGAACCCGATAGTAGAGATTTATCGGTAAGTATCGATAAAAATGTTTTTCCAAATCAATTTTCAGCCAAAAAGGCATGAAAAAATGACAAAAAATCCCTCATTTCCAGGCAATTCCACCCAACAAAAAGTGGCGTATCTCGAACGAGTGCGTCTCGTTGATCCATTCTGTCATTTCCGGATTATGGGCCGCCTATGCGCTATTGTATTACAAGGAACTCGTTCAGGATCTCGTTTATTTCCGGTGTGAAACTGGCACTAATTTGGTTAGTTTTTTTCGTTGAATTCAAGGGAAAAATGGGCGAAAATGGTGAAAAATTGACTGAAATCAAGTGAAACCGAGTTTTGGTGAGGATAACGATTTTGTAGTTTTTGTAGTCTTAGCCTCACCAAAAGAAGGCGGTGTTTTTGGTGAGGCTAAACGGTTTTGTAGTCTTTGTAGTCTTAGCCTCACCAAAGTCTTCGAAGCGGCGGCAGGACATTTTGGTGAGGCTAACGAGTTTGTAGTTTTTGTAGTCTAAGCCTCACCAAAGCTTTTGAAGCGGTAGCAGAACATTTTGGTGAGGCGCTTCTGTAGTTTTTGTAGTCTTAGCCTCACCAAACCTCATTCTTTATTATTTTTTTCATTTTTTCAGATTCTCATGTCCACTGGATACCTTCTCCACGATCTCGTCGATCTTCTCGTCAACGAACAATCCGCCAGAATCATCGAACTCCTCTTCCATCACGTCGTCGTCCTCTCCGCCTTCGGAATCACCATGGTAGCCTACCCAACGACCATTTTATCCTAAAACTATCTATTTTCCAGTTCATGAACCAATTCCTTGGCGTCGTCGTCTTCGGATTGCTCATGGAACTCAACTCGATCTTCCTCCACTCGCGAAGTCTTCTGAATTTGTACGGAGTTGACAAAAAGAGCCCGTCGTTCCGCATCATTGCCCTCCTTAATATGGTCACATTGTTCGCATTCCGACTATGTGTCTCCGCGTATTTGCTTTATTTTGTGGTGAGAATCTCTTTTTTTGTTGAATTAATTCAATTAATGCATGTTCCAGGCCATCTCAATCCCTGACGTCAGATGGTATCAATCACTTATCAATGGAATAGTTATATTATCATTGGCTTCCACCAATACAGTACTCACTTATCGGTTGTTGGCAGCTGATGGGCTTCTAGGTAATGGTTTTCTGGTTTTAAGCTGAAAAATATGAAAAAAGGGATTTTTTCTACTTAAAAATTAATTTTTCCCTCTAATTTTGACTAATTTTCCCCTATTTCAGGATCCCGAAGGCAGCGAAGAACTCCAGCCGCCACGACAGAAACCAACGCGGATACCGTGGAAAGTGGTCCATTACGGACAAAAGTGGAAGATGAGGTGAGGCCATTTTTTGTAGCTTGTAGCCAAATTCCATCCTTTTTTACAGGAACATCATACAATTGGAGTTCAAACGATCAGTGGAACTGTTGAAGACGCCACTCAAACTGTCTAATCTTTGAATTTTTTGCTATTTATTAATTAAAAATTATTATGTTATCTGTAATTTCGGGGGTTTTCCCAATTGAAATCCCCGTAATTTGTTACCATTTTTACCCGCTTTTTCACACCCATTTCTGTACCTACCGTACTCATTTTGAGCTTTTCTTTTGTCTCACTTTTTCATCCATGCCACACACAAACACTCGCTTTTTTTACAACCAAAGATGATTTATTTTTCGAATATTCCACGACACATTCTTGCTTTTCTTTCGGATCATTTCGCTCTCGCCGTTTTCTCCCAATGATATCAGTATTTTGAAGTTTTTTTTGCCTAGAAATTATATTTATACTCGAATTTTATGGTTTTAGACACGTTTTTTCGTGATTTTTATCTTTAAAAGTGCATTTTCAGCCTTTTCAATGTCATTTTCATCTGAATTCCAGCCCCATCCCCCCGTTTCTCGACGAATAACGATGAGCGGCAAGCGGGAATCGCGAAAACGGCTGCACGGTTCGGTGGATTCGAGGACAGATGGGGAACCGCACCAAATAATGCCTGAAATTAATAAAAGATATGTGTGCGAGAAGATTGATCCGGATAAAGTGGAAAGGGTGAGTTTTTGGCGGTTTTAGCTGAAAAAATCAGGAAAAAGCCACATTTTCCTGATTTTTTTATCTTAAAATCATGAAAAACAAGCTGAAAATGGCTGTAAATTCTTAAAAACAAAAAAAACTCCCTAATTTTCCAGCAAACCGCGGTGATATTGCACATGGAATTGCGCTCACAGGCGCCACCGCTACTAATCGACGATGAGGATGGGAATGAGAGGGAGACGAAAGAGGAGAAGGAGCTGATGTATTATGTGCATTATGAGAAACTGGATCGACGAAATGATGAGTGGATTCCGTTGGAAAGGTGGGGAAGTTAGCTGAAAATGAGGAAAAATGGTTTAAAATGGAGAAAAATAGATTTTGGTGAGGCTAAGACTACAAAAACTACAGAATAGCCTCACCAAAACGATTGAAGCGGTCGCTTTGGTGGGGCTTAGGCTACAAATACTACAAAATCGCCTCACCAAAACGATTGAAGCTGTCGGTTTGGTGAGGCTAAGCGACTATAAACAACAAAAGTGGCTTAACCTCACCAAAACTACCCCTGCCGCTGTTGCCTTTGGTGAGGCGTAGAGTACAAAAACTACAAAACCTCTTAGCCTCACCAAAACTATTATTATCTGTTTTGCTCCAATTTTCATAGTTTTTGTGCCCTTAGCCTCACCAAACCAATTTCCAGAGTACTAGTAAACGAACCAGTGGAACCGGAAATGGTAAACGCCATCATCATACCAGACGACATCAAAAAAGACGGCGGACCCCAAACACCACATACCCCATCGGGAGCACTAACCAGAAGTCAACGAAGGAATCTGGAAGAGTATTCTCATTTAAAAACGGCGGTCAACGGGTTGGATGCGACGACAGCACGGCTGGAAAAAGAGCATGAGGAGCGAACGAAGATTAAGAATATTCCAAGGATAACGATTGGAGCACATACGATCAATTCGTGGTATTACTCACCATTTCCACCGCATTGCGAGAATCATGAGATCTTTATGTGCGAATATTGTCTATTGTATACACCACATAAGGCCAGATTCAAGACTCATTTATCGGTAAGTTTTTGAGGTTTTTGAGCTTACAAAGGGGGAAAATACCTGTAAAAAGATCAAAAATAGCTTTTTTGTTGTAAAAATGACTTTAAAATGGTTTCTTGAGCTGAAAATACCTTTTTAATGACTGAAAATGACTAAAAATAGCTGAAAAAATGCAGAAAATCCTAAAATTCTTGAAATTCCAGACCTGCAAAGCCCGTCAACCCCCAGGCATCGAAATCTACCGTAAAAGCAATTTATCAGTATACGAAGTGGATGGAAGTGGACAAAAAGTACTTTTTCTAGACTTTTCCTACCGTAATCACTCCATTTTCAGCTCTACTGCCAATGCCTTTGCCTCCTGTCGAAACTGTTCATGGATCACAAAACCCTCTATTTCGATGTGGATGATTTCATGTTTTATGTGCTTTGCGAGGTAATTTTTCATGAAAATAGCTTAAAATCTGTAATTTCTTGCAGACCGACTCATCTGGAGCCCATATCGTTGGATACTTTTCGCGAGAAGTCGAATCGGCGAACAATTTGGCGTGCATCATGGTTTTCCCGCCGTTTCAGAAGAATGGTTATGGAAAATTGTTGATTCAGCTTAGTAAGTGCTAGAAAAAGGCGTTAAAAACGGCTTAAAATCCTTGAAAAACAAGAAAAACTGCATTGGTGAGGCTAAGACGGATTTTGTAGTTTGTAGTCTTAGCCTCACCAAATTCCTAAAAGTCGAAAATTCGATTTTGGTGAGGGTAAGGAAATAGTGTAGTTTGTAGCGCGCAGCCTCACCAAATCTCCAAAACTGAATCTAGGCTTTTGATGAGGCTAACTTCACCTTTGTAGTTTGTAGTCTTAGCCTCACCAAATATTCTACTTCAGGCTACGATCTCTCGAAACGCGAAGGCTACATTGGCACCCCTGAAAAACCCCTCTCCGACCTTGGAAAAGTGTCTTATCGTAGTTACTGGTGGTGGATCCTGATGAAGCTCTTCCACATCCATCAAGGACATACCGTAACCGCCACGTTCTTGGCTCAACAATCAGGGATCCATGTGGATGATATTGTGTCAACGCTGCAGACGATGCGAATGGTTCGACAATATAAAGGTAGGTTTCTTTTGAAAAAAAGAACTTTTCCTGACCAATAACAGTTCCAGAACCGGAATTCGTGCCTGGTGAATGGTACGTGCGGATTCATCGGAAGATTGTGGAGCATTGTATTCTGAATGAGTACGGTAAACCGCCTGGTCTACTACTGGATAGCTCAAGAGTCCGATGGGGACCACAAATGACCAGATGGGAATACAATCGGAAGCATCAGAAGCCGTCGAACACGAATCGGCGAGCGTCGAAATCGCAGACCGATACGCCGTTGGCCACGCCCCCAATTGATGGGTTTAGAGGGGGTAAGGGATTACGGTAGCTAATATCTAATCTTTTCGCTAGCTTAATTTCAGATGAGCCACCCGTCGAACCGTTGTCTTCTATTCCAGAATCTTCTGTATTCTTCTAAATAATTTCCTGTCCAATTTCCATCTAATAATAATCCCTCTCACCCCTCCTCATCCACACTGGTCCTTCTTATCATTTTTTCATTTTAATAATTCTTGTTATTTTCGTTTCTCTTCTTCTCAATTAAGTTTTATCCAATTTATCTCGAACCACCCACATTATTAAAGCTTTACCAATCATTTTTTTTGCCAATTTTCCCTTTTTTTTCACTTTTTTCTTCTTTTGTGTACCGCTTCTGTCTCGGAATTGTCCACAATCAGCTCCTGAATTAAATGATAATTTGACAACTCATGGATTTTTGTAATAAACATTTGTGGAATGATATTTTCTCTTTTTTTAATTCTAAATGTAGATTTTGGTGAGGCTAAGACTACAAACTACAAAATTTTGGTTAGCCTCACCAAATCTAAACTTTCTGTTTTGGCGGCTTGGTGAGGCTAAGACTACAAACTACAAAATGGGGTTAGCCTCAACAAAAACCAATTTTTGGCAAAGTGGTATTTGGTGAGGCTAAGACTACAAACTACATTATTTCCTTAGCCTCACCAAAATCGAATTTTCGGCTTTTTAGAAATTTGGTGAGGCTTAGATTACAAACTACAAATTTAGCTTAGCCTCCCCAAAAACCGATTTTCGGCTTAGGGTACAAACTACAAAAAGCGACTTAGCCTCACCAAATTCAGTTGTCGGCATAGGAGTTTAGTGAGGCGTAGGATACAAACTACAAAATGGGGTTAGCCTCACCAAAGCAGTTTCTCTTGATTGGGAGGCGGCTTTAACTTTAAGCGCTCATAATTTTGTTGGGAAAAGAGATAGAAAAAAGTGGTCAACTAATGAAATGTAGCTTTTGATAAGGACTACATTTTGTTAGTTGACACTTTCTTCATAGCTCTTCTGGCTACAAAGTTATGAAGGTTTTAAAAAAGCTACCATCTCCAAATACGGTAAATTTTGGAATTCCTCTTGAAAACTGCGAAAAAAGCAAAAAAAGCTCAGGGAACAATTAAAAAAAAACCACCCTAATTCAATGATCAATCACCATTTTTCTCCACATTCCTCCCTAATTTCCCCAGTAACAAGCATGTGTAGTTCACACGAACAGAGCGCTACTCGTCATTGTGTGTACTCTCATAAACAACGTGTGTTCTTCCAAAAAAAACGTGATTCATCTAACAGGTTCTCCCCCCATTATTCACCTCCAGTAGTCAACTTTTCTTCTTAATAATGCTCAAGTTGATGCCTCTTGATCGATAGTACTATAGATCGCCGGAAAAATGAATTTCCGGATTTCTTGAAAAGAACAACAAAACGGTTTTGGGAGGGAGAGAGGGGAAATGAACAAACAGTGTCTCTCGATGTCTGCGTCTCTCTGATCTCTCCGCCCCATAAATCATTTCATGGCCGAGTTCAAATTGAAATTGCAAGGCGGAGACTGGATTTCGGAGGCAAAGAGCTGTGTTTATCATTAAGAGATTAGTCTTGACATATCCGTTTCCCCTTTTCGCTCTAGGGGGATTTCCTTTTTCATTTTTGGCACACTTGCCATTCTTGGATTTGGGTTACTGTATTTTAGGGGTACTGTAGAAAGGGTACTGGGTAAAAGACCAGAATAGCCCCCCACCCCATTATCGCCCCCCACGGACTGGAACAGCCCCCCACCCAGTACATTTTTGAACCAAAAGTAGGGTGGGGGGCTTTACTGGATGGGGGGCTATTCTGGTCACAGGACATACCAGAATAGCCCCCCACCCGTTGTAGTGGGGGGCGATACCTGTCCTCCTGGTAATCGATCAGAAAAGTCCCCCACGAATACCAGTATAGCCCCCCACTGGAAAGGTCGGGTAGAGCCCCCCACGCAGCCTCATATCCCCTCAGAAATAGATTTTCAACAGATCAGATCAGCCCCCCACCAGATCAGATCAGCCCCCCACCAGATCAGATCAGCCCCCCACAGGATCAGATCAGCCCCCCACCAGATCAGATGAGCCCCCCACAGGATCAGATCAGCCCCCCACAGGATCAGATCAGCCCCCCACCAGATCAGATCAGCCCCCCACAGGATCAGATCAGCCCCCCACAGGATCAGATCAGCCCCCCACCAGATCAGATCAGCCCCCCACCAGATCAGATCAGCCCCCCACAGGATCAGATCAGCCCCCCACCAGATCAGATGAGCCCCCCACAGGATCAGATCAACCCCCCACTAACTGAGCTCTATGCGTCTAGGGCATTTTGAGGGGCTCGGCTGCGCCTCGCCAGACCCTAAGCCTTTTTTTTAGTTGAATATGTGTTAAATTAAATTTATAAGGCGAAAAAACAACTGAAAATTGAAAGAAATTGAGAAAAATCCAGGAAAATTGAGCAAAATCGATAAAAAAAGAGCGTAAAAATATTTTTTGAGTTCTCCAAAAGGACTACACCACGAGTTCAATCGAGCGCATTTGCATCATTGGTGGGGGGCTTTTCTGGTCCTCCATGCGGAGGGTGGTGGGGGGCTATCCCGACTTTTCCAGTGGGGGGCTATACTGGTCTGGGGTGGGGGGCTTTCCTGATCTTATACCAGGGTACTGTAGTCAGTACTTAGCTTTTTACTTCTTAGCCAGCTTTAATTGAAAAGTACAGTATCCGTACTTTTTTCTTTACTTCAACTGTATTTTTCTTTTTTTTTTGTTGCCTATTTTAGCGTACATTAATTTTGATCCTACTGTACCATTTTCTACCGTAACCTATAAATTTCAGAACCCAAAGAATGGTACCATTATACCTAGCGACAACACTATCACTTTTGCCAATTCTTGCCCAGAGCTTACTAAGTGCAGATCTAACTACGAATCATAAGGCTACTGCTGGTAAGTTTTATTTTTTTTGCAGAAATTGATTTTGATCTATCTAAAACTACAGTAATCCTTTTTTTTGCAAAATTTATGAATTGGGCTCCGAAAAATCAAAATATTTTTTTTCGAATCTATTATACTCATTTGAAAGCTCATTTTAAGACGATTTTAACTAACTAGGTTAGAAACGACGAACTTCAATTTTGGAGCATTTTTCATTTTTTCCAAATTACACTTTTCCAGGGTACCAAAAACCTTATTTCTCAATTTCAACTGATGAAACCTAGCTAGGTGAATTCAGCTCGTTCAGAGCTTTCAGAAAAGTATAATCTTGACTTGGTTTGGAATTTTTTGGATTTTGGGCTCCGCGAGCCAAAAAATTATTTTTTCAAATCTAGGCTTGTTTATACTTTTCTGAAAGCTCTTGACTCCCTGAATTCAACTAGCAAAGTTTCAATCCACGAAAAACAAAATTAGCCGGGCTACGGTAGTTGAAAAGTTCGTAAACAGTTAAAAATGCTCCAAAATCAAAATTTCAAAAGTTGAGCCCTAGAAATTCGAATTCAGCTCGGCGAGCCCGTCAAAATGAGTATAATCATGACTAGATTTGGATAACTTTGAAAAAATCCATAAAAACTACAGTAATCACAGTTTAAAGGCGCATGGACTTTTTCAAAATTGAAAATCATCGGAATCAAGGCATGATTATACTTTTTTGAAAGCTCTCGACGAGCTGAATTCAACTAGCTAGGTTTCACGAGGCCTGGTAAAAATTAGAAAAAAAATCACACCTCAAAAAAATTTTTTTTTGTTTGAAAACATATATTTTCCTGTAAAATCACTATCCCACCTCTATTACTATAATGCCTTTATATTAGGAACACCATAAAAACTCTCCACAAGTACACATATCCTGTCTAGAGCTCCCCCACTATTTACCGATCCTTGACCATCAAACAAACACATTAGAAAAGTGTTATATGACAGTATCGGTTACCAACTATTAATACAAAAATATCCAATTTCAATGTCACGAAATCCCGTATTTCAACCTCTACAGAATCGCCACTATTCCTGTCCGAACCGACTTCATCTGGAGAGTATTACGGTAGCAATCAAGATTTCTCAACGGTGACGTCACGGAATCAAAATGAGGAGGATGAGGAGTTGTACGCACTTCAGAAGGCGGCAAAACCACAGTTTTATCCGAGGCCACAAGGGAATTATGGGGGATATGGAGGCTATCGACCGAATCCGAATCCACAACCGTTTGGATATTCGTATGTGGGATATATTAATCGGCAGGTGAGGTTGTGTTCTCGGGATTTCTCGGGATTTCTCGAGATTTTTTTTGAGAAATGCTTGTGAGCCGCCGCACGCTTTCCCCCTATTCTTGACCGTCTTCCTTGCAATATCTGGCAGTTGAAGAACGGCTCAATGGATAACCATTTTGCCCGACGATCTAAGGGTCACTGGTTCGAGTCCCAAGCTCGAATTTTTGTTTTTTTTTCTTTTAAAATTATTTTTTTACTATTCTCAATTGCTTCAATTCCAGGCCCGCCGCTACCCGGTCATGATGTACACACTGATCCAATGCGTGCCTTGTCAAAGAGCCAAACATCTTTTGGCGACCACTTATGGTGATGTTCCATCGCATTTCTTAGGTAAGAGGTTTTGTTAATTATCTTGCTAATTATCTAAGAATGCTGTGATTTAAAAATTAACACAGCTTGCTAAGTTTAGTAGAAAAAAAGTTTTAGAAAAAGTTTCCTTTAGAAAATGAGATTTATCTCTATTCTCGTTAGAGCTAGCAAAAAGTAGTCAACCATAAAAATGCTCAGCTTAAAATTCTACACATTTCATTAGTTGAAAGTTTTTCTCTAACTCTTCTAGTTCGCAAGATACAGGCGTTTAAAGATAGAGCGCGCCTAGCTTCTCTGCACTCTCCCATCTCCCGCTTCAAAGAGCCATAACTCGAAAACCAAAATAGCTAGAGAAAAACTTCAAGAGACAAAACAACTCAGCTTAAAATTCTCTATCGAACCATACAAAAATATCTTGACTTTTCAAAAAAAAAAAAAAATTTTTTTTTTGCAGAACTAGTCGGCGACGAAGATTGGCAACGTCAACTACAAGTTGACCTTTTAAAAGTCACTCGACAAGCCACTTTCCCTTATGTTTTCGTATGCGGACAGTTCATCGGTGGCTCATCTGACTTATTCAATATGCATCATTCAGGACAACTACGACAAGCTCTTAATAATTGTATGTCTAGGAATGGATAATTTTTTGGAGCGGTTTTTTTGAGATTTTTTATTATTTATTTGAATATTATTATTTTCCATTTGAATAGTAAAAATTATTCATGATTTTAATTTTATTTTTAAGAAAAAAGGACATTCGGGAGAAAGAAGCAAAAAAATATGTATAAATTTTCTAAAATTAGGTATATATCTGTTCCCATCAAAGCTATCAAAAAATGGTCAACTACAAAATTGTTCAGCTTGCAATTTTACACATTTCTTCAATTGAAAGTTTTTCTTTAACTCTTCTAGTTTCAGAGATACAGACGTTTAAAGATAGAGCGCGCCTAGCTTCTCTGCGCTCTCCCCCTCTCCCATCTCCCACTTTAAACGCCTGTATCTCGAGAACCAGAAGAGCTAGAGAAACATTTGAAGAGACAAAATTACTCGGCGTCAAATTCTCTATCGAATGGTATAAAGTAAAATTAATTTCCGAGCAAAATTTTTTTTTCGATTTTTTTGTTTTCATTGCTTTTCTTCTTGATCTCTAAACTTTGTTCCTGATGTAAGATCTATTTCTTTGTTTTCTTCCTGATCTTTCAAAATTCTTCGAGATCTTAGATTTCTCTTCCTGATCTTAGCTCCTTTTTTCGTTCTTCCCGAATTCTATTGAATGCTCTTTGTGCTTTATACGTGCAAGAAAAGAGAGAGGAAAAAGGGGAGATTAAAGAGCATTTCCTGTTTAGGAAGATCTATGTAGAGAAGAAAAGAAAAGGAAGAAGAAAAAGAAGTTGTCAACAAGTTTGCAGAAATAAAGTTAGTTGTTTGAACTTTAAGGCGGAAGTTGATTTAGAGATTTTCAGATTTTCAGGTTTTTAGATGTCCAGCTGTCGAAATCTTATGAAATCAAAATTTTCAGATGTCCAGACGTCTAAGAAATTTATCTGTACCACAATTTGTCCGGATATCCGTTTTAAAAGTTGAACCAGAACGTAACTCTGTTGTAAAGTCATCAAGTTTTTATAACATTGTTAAAACCGATATAACTCAGTTATTAGTAGAGCTATCAAAAAGTGGTCAACTAGCAAAACATAGCCCTTATTAAAAGCTACATTTCATTAGTTGACAACTTTTTGATAGCTCTTTTGGTTAGCAAGTTATACTCGGTCAAAGAAAGTAACTCGGGCAATGAAGCCTTGTCCTGTCTTTCTGTATTTCCGGATGTCCAGATGTCCAAAAACGTTATCAATCTATTATTCTGTTGTCCGATTATCTTTAATTGTTTCTGCGTCTCTTCTCCTTTCCCATTCTCTCTATTTATTCTTAGCTGCAAATCCGAGATCAAACAACCATCTCTCCTTCTCAACATCAGAATCACTTTCTGAATTCCCACGTGCGGATACCGACCAAAAAATCATAGTTTTTAATCTAGATCATTCTCAAAAAATGATCGAGATCTCATTTTGCTTCTGAGCTCGATCTTTTCAGATTTTCAGTTTCTTATTATTTTTGATGTTGATGTATTGATATGTGGAGAACAGAGAAACGAGAGGATACGTGCTGAAAAGGTGAGGAGTACTAGAGTATAGGGGGAAGGAAAGAAGATGTCAACAGCAACGGAAGCCAAGTGTTTTTGCAGAAAAGTGCTCTTTAATGTGAGTGTGAGTAATCTGGAAATGGCAGGTTTTTATAAATAGAATTGAAAATGTGAGAATGACTAAGCGTGCAAGTTTGAAGATATCTTGATGTCCATATAAAAGGATACCCAGATACTCTAGATTCTTCAAATGTTGAAATTGCAGACTTGCACATAGATTTACAGATTTTCCGATTTTCAGATGTCTTGATGTCCGAAAGTTTCTAGATTCTCCGAATTTCAGATGTCTTCACTTTCAGATGTCCGGATGATTATCTTCAAATTGAGAGGGGTTATCAAATTTCAAAATGAACTTGTGTTCAGAATTGGAGATTCAAAGATAGCATAATTTCTTGGGTTTCATTGAAATTCAGAACAAGATTGTTGATTTTAGGAAACTTGATGTCAATCTAATTTCGGATTATTAGACGTTCCAACTTTCTGATGTTTAAATTACATATTGACAGATACGTCTATTTCAATAAGCTTCACTATCTATTATAGAACCAAAAACTATGAAAATAATTCTGAAAAATATATAAGAAAAAGTCACTAGAAACCTGGATTTTATAGTGCTCAAACCAATTTAATATTCCTAGAAACAGATCAATGCAATTGGAATTTTCAAGTGCAGCCGACTTGATAAGTAGATAAATTGGTCTATTATGACTTTTTTTTGTGAATCAAGATGTTTTTTGACGATTTCGAGGTATTTTAAAGTTTTTGCAGATTTAATGGTAGTTCAGGGGTACTGTACCTATTTTGCATTGCAGTGAAGTTGCTGATACCTATAGTATCGTGCAAACGTATACGAACCGGGTCGATTTCATCTTAACTTTGAATAATTCAATTGATACCAGACTTGCTGGGATTCTAAAAATCTCTTAAAAACTAGTTTAGATAAGTTCATAGTCAATTTAACGGAAAAAATGTTTCGATAGGATCTCCCAAAGTTGAGAAACTGTAAAAATCGGTCCGGTTCGTATACTTAGTGTACATATTTCAGGTCCCTTTTACCTCGGATCTTCTTAATACATCAAAAAATCAAATGTTGTTCTTAAGAAATCCCGATTAAAAATAGCCAAATGATCATGTTACCATCCCCGTCATTATTCTAATCACTAGATGATTAGATGTGTTTCTAAAATAGTAATCTAAGTTAATCCTGATCCAAGGCTTCGTTTGCTCATTTGAAAATGTCATGACACTACTTATTCTAAACATAGTCTTACATAGATAAACAAAAATAATCCCTGAGTGCTTCGAAGATTAGAATGACATCAGAAGGCCATACTAGATAAACTAGAAAACTGTCATATAGTTAGATGTGCAGGTAGATGCAGATTACTGTAGAGCAGTGTATAACGACTTAAAATCTGAAAATATTAGTCTAGCTTTTCAGTTAGATGTGCAGGTTCTGTCTAGACCATCTAGATCTTACTGTAACAGCCTGCCCCCTTCAATCTCAGCCCCATAGTCCAGTTGACCCCTCTTGTTAGTTTCTTTCGAACTTTGTTTACACCCCCGGTCCCCGCTAATCCTTGAACTCCGGGACAACACCACAATTTGTTGACTTGTTTAGTTGATTAGCATTCTATACATAAGAAAAAAGATTGATTACGTAACCAGAGAATGGAATCAGAAATCTCCAAATTCGATTAGAACCCTTTAGATTAGTGTTATGAGCCTCATAAATTAAATTATGAATCAGAATTTGGCATCAGACATCATCAGAATTTCATTATCAAAGGATCAGAATCTAGCAGAAATTCTCATAGACAGTCATGTGATTATATCATATTATTGCTTGTTTTTGAGCAAGAAAAAATCATGTCATGGGAAATAAATTAGTCAGAATAATAATGGAAAAACTGAACTTTTGATATCACGAGAGGCCAGAAGATCAGTCTAGAAGGTTCCAGAAAGCAATCTTATGGTAGCTAATGATTCTAAGCCTATAATCTTGTTACAGTATACCCCCAGCTACCAAAAGTCATGATTAAGAATCCAGATTTCCTTGAAACGTTACAGTATATCCCTTAGCCATCTAGAAGCTTCTAGAATCCTTTGGTCCCTGTCATCTGAATCCAGAATCCTCGAAACCCAATTTCGGTGACGTCTACTTGTTTACGCTTTCCTAAACGATCATATTCCCACGATACAAATCTGAGGATTCTGAATACTCCTGAATTCTGAATTCATTGAGACCACGATGATTCATAGAATGTGTTATGGAATCTCCAGGCTTCTAAAGATGAATTGAGCAAAAAAAAAACTATTTTCTACAGTAATCCCTTTAGTTCCTGGGCTTCCGAGAGCCTAGAACCATGCAAAGGGGACAGATGACGTCTTTTGTTATTCGCATAATTTATTGTAGCTTTTTGACTGTTTTCGTCAATAATTATGAGTGATTTGTAGCTTTGTACAAATTGGGTATTTACTAGAAATGAATATTTGTAGACTGGGACGTCATTTAGATATCAAGAACCATTTTTGAACATTCTGGAATACCATGGGTTTTGGAGCTAGAATAAAAATTAAGGATGTCAAGACGTGAGGTTTTCAGGAAGATATAGATTTTCAGATTTACCAAATCTCAAGGATCTGAAATAGAGTTAGATATCAACTTTCAGAGTGTCCTACTGTATTTGGGAACATTTTTATGTTCTATAAATATTTTGAGTTTATTAAGAATACGAAGAACTGTGTTTTTGTAGTTAACCATTTTTTTGGAAAGCCATTTTAAAGCATACTGCTGAAAGAAAAGCTAAAAAACCGCTGCTAGCAGAATTTTCAGTGAGGCTAAGAAACTTTGTAGTTTTTGTAGTCTTAGCCTTATCAAATCCATATCTTTCTGTGTTCTAAAACTTTTGGTTCCCCTGAAAATTTATCAAATTCAAAAAAAAAAAGTTCCCAATATTCTTAATCCGCTTTCAATTCCTAGAACATCCCTACACCCTATATGATTTCTCTAAGCTATTGAAACAGGCTTTCTGCAAAAAATAAACATCACCTTCTGACATTTCCAGTAACCTTTTTAGTAATCCCAATCATGTATTTTCTTATTGAAAAGGCTTCATAATAGATAATGCCATATGATTCTGATTCTGACTAAAACAAAATAAAAACAATTGTAATATACTAATCCATGAGACCTTCGGTTAGGATTAGATATGACATTTTTTAGCAAAAATATATAGATAAAGGTTAAGAAGAAGCAAAGGGAAATGTCACCATGAAATTAAAATATGCTGAAAATGATAGGCTGAAACATAGTGATTTCTCGGATTCTTGGATTAGTTCCCGTTAATTTAGGTTTGTTTTAAACCTGTCCAAAATGACCGAAAATCAACTGAAAAATACCTTTTTCTATAAACTTTTGAACGGTACTGTAGTTAGATGTGCAGGTAGCTTAGTCTTGCTACGTACATTTTGAATCTCCTTCTGTTGCTAGCGTTCAAATTTCCAGTCTGAATTCTGGTACGTAGATCAAAAAAATTTGCAGAAAAACTCAATCTTCTAAAGGACACATTCCCAGAGGTCTAGTTATACTTTCGGAAAGAGCGCGAGCGCAGAAAAACAAGTCTAGAGTCCAGGAGTCCAAGACTCGGCTGAAGGCCGATGGAACCAAGTAGCACATGATTTCCTGGAAGTTGCTGACGATCCTATAACTACTGTAATCCTTTCTCTTAGCTGTTTCAATCTTTCTATCTTAGATCCATTGATTACAGTAATCCTTCCCCTTTGACCAATCCAAAAAAAAAAGACATAATAAACAAAAGAAATTCATTGAAACGCATCCTGAAAATTTCTCAACTGGGATCGTCTCTCAATCGAAAAAAAGAGGGAGCTGAACTTCTTAAATGGACAAGAAAATAAGTGTGAAATGAACTATGACAATATATAATCAACAACAATTGGTGTGATGTTTAATAAAATTTGGGACAACTGAGTTCGGTTGGGCGATTGGGTGAATCGCATGTTACAATAATTTAGTATGGTGTGTGTGTGTGTGTGAGAAGGACAGGAACGGAATGGAAAATGGAAGAAGGGAAAGGAAGAAAAAGGAATTATTGTGGTGGGCAGCAGAGGGCGGTCAATTGTTGATCGGAGATTCCAACGGAACAGGCCATGAATGGAAGAGAGTCTGGAAAGAGATTACTGTAAGATTAGCTGGTGAAGGTTAAGTCTAGTCTAGACCCTCAGAAGATGTAAGTAGGTGAATAAGCTTAGAGCTAAGAATCTAGGTTTATATTCTAAGCTTAGACCCTAAACTATGCGTCTAAGCCTAGCTGTATAAGCCTACCACTCTGCTAAGCCTAGCGTAACCAATCTAACTACCTAGGCTTAGCTGTTTAAGCCTACCACAGTCCCAGACATATAGATCATTGTTCTAGGCTTACTGTAGCCAATCTAAGTATCTACGCCTAGCTTTCTCAGTACTAAGAGTCGCTAAGCCTACCACAAGCCCCCACTACTCACCAACTCCCTCTCCATAGCAATACTGTCCGCAAACCTTCTGCACACGACGAATCAAACCAACTCCACAAGTCTGATAGACATCCTTTGGACCAGCAGCCATGGTGGCAACGACAACAGCCATCAAGAAGATCAAAGCGAAGAAACGAGACATAGTTGATTGAAGCGAGCTGAAAAATCCAAGGATTTCTTAGGAAATGAGGGAACGGGATAACGATGAAGTGGAACCCTGGGCTTTTTATACCAGAACCCTTGCGCGCCCTGAGCCACGGCCACGCCCACTTTCTGGGCGCCGGACGAAGAGGCGGAGGGATTGATAGAAAAAGCATAGTAAACAAGAAAAGGGGCAGTGCCGTTGGTGTGCCGGGAAGAATGAGAAATTGGGAGGGAGGAGAAATTTTGAAAGTTTGATATACGTGCCTTTTGGGTTGGAATTGATAAGAGGGAGGCAAACTACAAAGTGCGATTCGATTTCAAAACTTTAAAAAATTGAAGCCAGATCTAACTACAGTAACCTAAAGGTCCCTTGAAACATGGATATTCTTAATCAGCTCGTCGAGAGCTTTCAAATGAGTATAATCAAGCCTAGATTCAAAAAATTCGAATTTCGACTTTTTCTGAGCTGCTCCGAGAGCTCTATTTCCCTGGAAACTCAAATTCAGTCATTGAAACCTAGTTACCCGAATTCAGCTCGTCGAGACCTTTCAAATGAGTATAATCAAGCCCAGATTAAGTTTTTTTTTGAAATTGTGCTCCGTGAGCCAAAAACCCGGAAAAAATAAACCTAGTCAAGATTATACTTTTCTGAACCGTCTTAACGCTCTGAATTCGAAAAACAAGGTCCCAAGGCTTGAAAATCGAAATTGAGGGGTAAAATGCTGGAAATTACAGCGTAGGAAGCACAAAATGCAACACTTTTAAATATCAAATTTTGCACCTGTTTTCGATTCAAGCAGCTGTTTTCAAACTATTTTTTTTCTAATAAATAATAAATTTAACATTTTTCCAAAAAATGTTGAGTTCAAAAATGAAATTTCTTGTTTACAACAATTGACTGCCATTGATAAGAAGGACAATGCGTTCTGACGATTAGAGATAGTACAAAGGGCATTTGGATCCCTCTTTTTTCAAAAAAAGAGGAAATCAGAAATTCTGACGTCCTCCTACTCCTATTCAATAATATTTTTGCTACAAATCTTACTCATTATAATATTATTATGTCTACCAAAATCAAAGATGTCAACACTTTTTTTCGTATGAAAAAACATTTAGTCATGATATCTGATTCTAGTGATTTCACTTCCTAGATGGCTCACCACCCCGACAGATTTATGTGCATTTTTAATATTCTTTTTTTCGCTGGCTCCGCGGTGCCTGGCACGGATTAGTGAGAGGGGATAAATTGTTAATGGGGATATGAGCTTATGAGCTAAGAAAAAAGAACCGACCGCTCAGAGAAGAGGTTTTCGAGTAAGAATGATTTTTTGTCGCTCCTCCCCGATAAAAAAGAAATTGGATTCTAATTAGTGACGAGAAAAAAGGTCAGATTGCGTTACGGAAAGAAGTATCCGGTTTCTAATTGGGAAAACAAGTGTGAGTCAGTTGGGAATCAAGAATCGTTTTGATGAATTTAGAATCGGAATCACCTTCTGATTTCAAAACTATAAAAACCAAAAAGAGAATATGAAAATGGAGCGATTTGGAGTCGAACCATTGACCCCTGGATCAAGAGACATTCTTGTTATCCACTTGGCCATGGTAGCCGACAGGTTGGCGAAGCGCCTCTCTGGGTCGGTTTTATGAACTCCTACTTGTATCGGCGAAAACTCCGCCTGCGTGGCCTAGTGGATAACATCACCGACTGTTAATCTAGAAGCCCCAAGTTCGAACCCACACCCCTCCATTTCTTTTTTACTTCCCATCTCTTCATTAACTTCCATTTTCAGAAGCATCCCATTCATCCTAAACATCTACCTAACACATCAAAAATCCTGTGACGTCCTCTTTTTTCTTTTTTCAATTCAATTCCAAATATAACTTTTTTTTTTCTCCGTTTTTTTCATGTATTCAACAAAAAAGGTTTCTCACACACAAAGGATAAGAGGATTAGATGAGAGAGCAAAAGGAGAAGAAAAAAGAAGAAAAAAAAGTGGGTGCAAAAGAGAAAAAAGTTGGCAAAAAAGTTGTAAACAAGGGGAGTCTTGATGACGTGTGGGGGGTACGGTAGTGACTTTTTTTTGCTAATTGGGTGTGGATTTCAGTGATACGGAATTTGAGAAGCTAGTGGGTAACCTAAAAAAAAAGTGACTAATTTGGAGAAAAAACTATTTTTGGTGAGGCTAAGACTACAAACTACGGTTATGGCTAAGCCTCACCAAACCCACAAACTCCGAACCTAGATTGGTGAGGCTAAGGCTACAAACTACAATTATATCTAAGCCTCACCAAAGCGCGCTCTCTCATCTAGCAGGTTTGGTGAGGCTAAAACTACAAACTACACTGTTAGCTTAGCCTCACCAAACCCCAGAGCCGCTTGCCCCATTTTGGTGAGGCTAAAGCTACAAACTACACTCCTCTCTTAGCCTCACCAAAACGATCTCTGTCGTTCAAACTAGAACCATTCTAAATCCAATTTTCTCAAAAAAAAAATGTTGCGAGTGTCTCCAAAAATAGATCTAAAACGTCCCTCGAGCACTTCGTCATTTGTCACATTTCGTCTCTTTTACTTTCGAAATTGATCATTTCCCCCGTGTCATGTGAGGAACACTTTAAATGGGATTTCAATGAAAATGTGCTCTTTACTCTCTTTCACATCAAGCCATCTCCACATAGTTTTCGCATTGCCCATTTCTCAGAGAGAGTGTAAAGCTATGGAGACTTCTCTCTCACTTTCTCTCTCTCTCTTCTTGCAAGAAGAAAAAAGTGGTCAAAAAAGCTCCTCTCTTCTCTTTTCTCTATGGATGAGGGCCGATTTGAACGATGTCCCCGGGCGGTACGCCGACGCATTAAACCAAACTTTTTGACGAAAAGTCGTGAAAAAAAAGATGTAATAATGATGGGGCTGATGGAAGGGACCTCCTCGGGAAAAGGTGGAGGGGAAAAGTTAAGGGTCAAGAAAAGAAGAAAAAACGAAGGGAATGGAAAAATGGGTTTGGTGAGGTTAAGCGGAAAAATGTAGTTTGTAGTCTTAGCCTCACCAAAACGGGAAGACAAATAAAAAAAAGAAAGCGTTGTTTGGTGACGCTAAGTCTAGATTGTAGTTTGTAGCCTTAACCTCACCAAAGTTGGGTTGGCCAAAGTAGGAGGTTTTGGTGAGGTTAAGTCTAGATTGTAGTTTGTAGCCTAAGCCTCACCAAAGTTAGATGAAATCAAAAGAAAAGGCAAGGCGTTGTTTGGTGAGGCTAAGGGAAAATTGTAGTTTGTAGCCTTAGCCTCACCAAAGTTAGGTTAAACAAAGTTGAAGGTTCCGCGCTTTGGTGAGGCTTAGCAAAACCTGTAGTTTGTAGCCTTAACCTCACCAAAATACCGCTTCTGAATTCGTCACCCTCTTTTTCAGTTTCTCAAATTCCAAATCTAGGAAATCTACACCCAATTAGCACGTCAAAACGAGTTACTACCAGAGTTGTGCGGGAAATTTCCCGGTACCGGGAAATTTCCCGTTTTTCCCGAGTGTCCGGAGAAAATTTCCCGACCGGGAAATTTCCCGAAAAAAATTCGGGAAATCGGGAAATTTCGAAAAATGGCTACGGTATCATTTTAAAGGCGCATGCCTCGAAAAATCGGAAACTCTCGCAGCGAAAACTATTTTCGAATCATTTACTTATTTTTCCCCACATTTTTTCGTTTTTCAACGAAAATTATGGGAAAACATGATATTTTTCTCGAAGTTAATAATTCCTGCCTCTTTTTTATGTTAATCCTGTTGGTCTATATTTACTTTTGTTTGTTTTTAGTTGTTTTTTGACATTATTTTGATAAATTGGACATTTTTCGAGGAAAAACTGGCAAAAAAAACAGAAAAAGACGAATTTCCCGAATTTCCCGGTTTTTCCCGATTTTGCAGACCGGGAAAAATTTTTCCCGAACGTTTTCCCGAAAAGTATTTCCCGCACAACTCTGGTTACTACCGTACCCCCGCATTTCTAAGACTACAAACTACAAAATATCAAAAACCAAATTAAAAATTTTCAAAAGAGCAATCAAAAATTCCAAAATGGCGTGTTTGACATTTTTAGGTTTTTTTGGTTTTTCAAGATAATGAAAATGTTGGTGAGGCCAAGGGATTCTAGTTTGTGCCCTAAGCCTCACCTAAATACCTCGACCTTCTGAGAGCACACGCCCTCGACACTTCCTGGCTAATCATAATTAATTCATAATTAATTATTTCGAGATTTCAGTGAATCCAATTAAACTTGTTTATCATCCAACCCTCCTCCTACGTGATTCTTTTGTTTTCCAGATCAAAGAGGAAGGGGGGGCGTCTAATTAGGAATAGATACGCTTCCTGAGATTTCTTGGGTAAAGGATGAGTAATGCTTGGTTTGGTGTTGATGTTAGTAGAGAAGAGATCAGAAATGAGGGGGAGGAGGGAAGAAGGGTTTTGCAGGTATTGTGGGCTTTGCTGTGAAGTTGTGTTCAGTCTTGTGGCAAGGCTTAGTAGTAATCTTATGGTCAGCATTTGGTAGCTTAGTTCTAAAGTTGTGATCCGTCTTGTGGTGATCTTTGCAGTAACCTTTGTAGCAACCTTTGTGGTAACCTTAGTAGTAAACTTGGGGACCTTATGGTAGGCTTTGTGGTCAATCTTAGTAGTATCCTTGTGGCCAGGCTTAGTGGTAAGTTTGGGGAAGCATTGTGGTAACTTTTGTAGTAACTTTAGTAATAATCTTGTGGTCAATCTTGTGGTAGCTTTGTTCCAAAGTTGTGGTAACTTTTGTAGCAATTTTTTTTTGAAAATTTTACAGAAAAATAGACATTTTTATTCATTAAAAAATCATTTAACACGATTCTCCTCTCCACCAGTGAACGCCTTCATAGCCCAAACCATCAACCCAAAAATCCAAAAACCAAAAACAAAACCCGAAAACTCTTCGATTTTCCAGGTCGCCAACTGCAATAAAATCAATAATCAATGATTAAGGATCTATTCACCTTGCTCATACTAACCTTGACATTAAAACTTAGCAATTTCTCATATTCAAGATTCATTCCAGAATCCTTTTTTGGGTTGATCTTTTCTCTTGGTCTTTGCAAGATTGAATTCAAAACGATAGCCAAAACCAAAAGAGTGATTATTTTAAACATTTCGAAAAAAGGAAATGACATTTTTCTCACGACTTACCCTATTATCAAGGCTCCGCCCCCTTTATGTGCACTATGTGATATAGAATTATGTTTTTTTTTGGTTCACTTCCGATAGCTTTTTCATCTTCTTATTATTATTTACTAACATACATACATATATAAAACCAATTTCCTCTATATTAATACTACAAAGTCGGATAGTGGGCGGACGTTGGTAATCCTTTTGAAGGACATTATTTTCTTATTCCCGTTTTCATTTTCATCATCATGATCTCATTCAAGTTATTGACAATTTGCTCGTTGATTATTCTGCTATATTGTTTGGTACATGAAGCAGAGAAGCCCGTCAAGAAAGTGAAATTGGTGTTTCCGAAGAATATGGAAGTGAGAAGTGATCTCCCACGAATGGATGAGGTTACAAAGGAGAGAATGGCCAAGGTTAGTTCTGCACCCTCCCAACAAACGCATCCCACGCATGTTTTGGCGCAGCTGGGTGAGCAGGTGCCAGTGGATCTGACGAGGATCCATATTTTCCATGGCCTTTCAGAATTTTCTGTAATTTTGGGACAAGGTACTTTCGACCCCGCTCTCTCGAATGGTGAAAACTAGAAATGTCAAGAATGCCTTAGAAGCTGAAAATTTTTGTCTGAAAAAAGTACCCATTTTTTGCAAATTTGTACAGTCAACCCCCACTTTCCCCTCCAATTGAGCCTCCCTCTCCTGTTTGCCAACTTGCCACGTTGCTTGGCAACTCGGATGGCCGAGTGGGTAGTGAGCGCCTTTCCGGTGGGGATGCTGTGGGGATCGACTCTTTCACGCGAAAAATTTTTTAAAAACTTTTTGACTTTTTTTGCTTCACCTTTTCTAACATTTTTTTTTATTTTTTGGCGTTCAAACTTTGCAAGGCGCTTCTCGGAGTGCCTAATTATCATTCAACACAATTTGGGCCAAAAAAAAATTTTGGTCAAAATGTGGGTATACGGGTGCTCACATGGCCAAATTTTTTCAAAAAAAAAATTTTTCCAATTTTTTTCTAAAAACATGTTCTGCATTCTTACCAGAAACAAAAAACAACAAAAAGTTGAAAAAAAAATTTTTGGAAAAAAATTTCATGTTGACAGTCTAGCCAACATTTTCTATGATTATTTTTGGTCTCAAAATGTAATGGGTAATTTCTGGTTGCACTGAAAAACTCCTTGTAACAGCTTTAACATCTAAATGATGAAGGAAAATTAGAAAACAGGGAAAAATTTTCGAAAAAAAAATTCTGAAAAATTTTCAGACAAAAATTTTCAGCTTCTAAGGCATTCTTGACATTTCTAGTTTTCACCATTCGATAGAGCGGGGTCGAAAGTACCTTGACCCAAAACTACAGAAAATTCTGAAAGGCCATGTAAAATACGGATCCTCGTGAGGGTGCCAGGTTCAATTCCACCTGCAGCCATTTTCATTTTTGCTTTCTTTTTTCTTTAATCTTAATTTTTTTTGTTGCAGGAAATGAATAAAACCAAATCCAAGGACAGCATTATATGGACCGAAAGCAAGTCGGGACTTTTTAATTGGTTTAAATGGTAGCCTTATTTTTTTTCCTGCAAAATAAACCGAGGACATTTCGCGTTTTTTTCGTTACTAATGCTCAAAAAGCACATTATCCTTTCAATTAATCCGTTACGGAATAACCGATGAAATATGGAATTAAGAATTTAGATGGATGGAAGGATTAGATCGGTGCCAGGTACCACGGCACTGGAGGGAAGACATCAAGGATTGGTTGTTGGTTTTTTAATAGTAGGCGATAGGGTTTCAGATTGAAATGATGGGTTTCAGTTTTTGTAAGGAAGTGTACTAGAGTAGAAGAGTTAGTTCCTGGTATAAAGGTTGTTTCATGGTCGAATAGGCTTTTTTGAAATTATTTGTTGAGGATATGTGTAATTTTTGGTGCATGTCGGAAATGTTGTTCTGCTAATTTGATTTTGCGGGTTTTAGAATTTCAGGTTTTACAGCCTAATAATTAGCGAAGAATGAGGATTCATAGTTTTTTGAAAAGTTTCAGAAGTTACGGAAATTTCAGATTTTTCCATGCTTCCAGATTTTTTGGATATTTGAAAGTTTAAGATATTATGAATTTCAGATTTTTCAGATTTTTCAGATTTTTCCAAAAATCCAGGTTTTCAGATAATTTTGAAACTTTCAGATTTTTCTGATTTTCAAAATTTTCAGATTTTAAACATTTTAGAGTTTTTCAGATTTTCAGATGCTTGAGAATTTCAGTTTTTCCAGATTTTTCCAAAATTTAAGATTTCCAGATTTTTTGAAATTCAAGATTTTTAAAGGTTTCTAGGTTTTTCTGGAATTTCAGACATTTCAAGTTTCGAGATTTTCAGAATTTAAGTTTTTTTCTAGATTTCCAGATTTTTCTAGAATTCCAGATTTTTCAGATTTCCAGAAAATTTCAGATATTCCGAATTTTCAGATTTTCTAATATTCCAGATTTTTTTAAAAATCAAGATTTTTCAGGTTTTTGAAATTCCAAGTTTTTTCAGATTTTTCAAAATTTCAGATTTTTCAGAATTTCAGTTTTTTTCTGAAATTCTAGAATTTCCTGAGTTCAAGTCTATTCCAGTTTTCCAGGTTTTTGTTTAATTTCAGATTTTCCTAATTTTTCAAAATTTCAGATTTTGAGAAAATTTTAGATTTTCAGATTTTTCAGTCTGAACCTCGAATAATGCGGAAATCAAGAATTTTGGAAAAACTCAGATTTTTTGATTTTTCCAGATTTTCAGACATTTATAGATTATCAGGTCCTAAATGACTCCAGGGTTCAAACAATATCCGATTTTTTAGAGTTTCAATTTTTTCGGTACATTAACCAATCTCAAATCTTCTGATTTCTCCACTAATCTCCAAAAAAAATTTCCACAATTTCCACTTCAAATCACATTTTTTTTCAATTTCTCCAAATCATCCCCCCCATATCTTAATCCGTATCACCAGACCTCCCTGTTCTCTGATCTCTCCTCATATGACTAATCATCCACATTAAATTCTAAGAGGGGTGGAGCCAAGACGCGGCGCCCAGAAAGAGGCGTGGCTACTTCGGGGGGCGATATAAAAAGTGACAGCTACTAAGTCAACATTCATCTTACACACCAAAGAAAGATGTTCCCAAAATTCTTCGTCGTCTTGATCTTGTTGCTCTCAACCGTCGCTCTGGCTTCTCGCGACAGTAATATGAGAGCCTGTATTCGGAAGTTGGCAGAATACACTGAAATGAAGTGTGATGGAAAGTATCTCGTGGATAATGTTGCTGGTAAGTCTGCTTAGCTTAGCTTAGCCTATCTTAAGTCATTGCAGAACTCATCATCGCCGCCTGCAAACAAAGCATGAGCTACGAGGAGCTGGTCATCGCCGCTTGTCCGGAATACTGATCTTCTTCTCTTCTTCAAACTTCTAAATCGTAACATATGGATTGTTTCAATCTTCTGATCTTCTCTCTGCCTGTCTCTCTCTCTCTCTCTCTCTCTCTCTCTCTCTCTCTCTCTCTGTCCCTCTTTTTTAAAACCACGCAATAAAACCATTATTTCTGCAAAAAGTCTTCTATTTTTGAAATACTGGGGGTGAAATGGAGCTCAGAAAGGGTTCTAAAACATGTGAAGAGCGCATGGAGTCAAAGAATACATTTCAGGAAGAGGTTTCACCTGGCAGAGGGCGTTAGGTCAAGGAATAGTTTGGTGACGCTCTAGGAGGAGGTCACAGACTACACAGGGGGGAGCTAAGCTGAGAATAGGGGCGGCTTCGATGAGGCTAAGGGTACAAACTAGAATAAAAGCTAAGCCTCACCAAAACCGCCATTTTAGACTATCTGCTACTTTGGTGAGGCTAAGACTACAAACTATAGAGATAGCTAAGCCTCAGAAATATGGAAAATTGCAACGGCTCTGGTGAGGATAAGACTGCAAACTATAAGAATAGCTAAGCCTCACTATAACCACTATTTTAGATTTTCTGCTATTTTGTTGAGGCTAAAACTAGAAACTACAGCGAAAGCTAAGCCTCACCAAAAAGCGATACTGAAGAGATTGCGTTGTTTGCTGAGGCTAATACTACAAACTACAAAGACAGTTGAGCCTCACCAAAACATCGCGATTGAGGATTTACTAAACTTACCGCTTTTTTTGATGAGGCTAAGACTACAAACTACATTTCTAGATTAGCCTCACCAAAACATCACCAAAGCAACATCACATTTTTTGATGAGGCTAAGACTATAAACTACATTTCTAGATTAGTCTCACCACTTCTCATTTCCAAAAAGTTCTCCCCCTCTGCAAATGCCACTAGTTTGAAAAGAGCTTCTCCGATGATTCACATATGCTCTTTCATGCATTCTATATACTTGTTTATTGCGACTTTTGAAGAAGTTCATCGTTCAAAATATCTTGTTGACAATATCCAAGCGAAATCACATAAGAATGATGATATAAATGTTATTCACATCATGTTTGTAGCATTTGAAAATTGGATTGATGTTTGGTTGTATAAATGGATATATCCGTTTTTAGAAGTAGAAAGAGTCAATTGACGCATTTTCTAAAAGATCAAAGATGTTTGCGGATGTCCGCGTGTCCAGATGTCCTTAGAACATGTGTTGCTCATGAAAAAGAAGAAGTCGCAAACTCAATCACATCAAGATCGAAGAAAAATGCAACATAAACAAGTTGACAAGGAAACGGCAGATTATGATTCATGCGGGTCTAGACGTAGATTTTTGTTGCCATTTTTTTTGGGGTGTCCAGATGTCCAATTAGCTTCCCCTAATGATTTTCTGAAAGATTCATATTTACTCACGACACATGGATCAAGCTAACGTCATGAAAACGTGTGAGAATAACAATAATTTGTAGTCAATAATTCGAAAAACTCGTGATTTCTCGTGGGAATCGGGTTCAATTTTGCAGGTATCAAAGTTGGTTGTATTTGGCTTTTTGTGGAGGTGTGAGATGTTTTACGTCGAGATCGAAGAGAAAGTTCTGGAAAGAATCAAGCTAGATACAGTTCTTGGAGTAGGTATAAGTTGGTTCCGGTTAGAGATAGGGGAAAACTGTCAACTAATGAAATGTTGGACTTAGTAAGGGCTATAATTTGTTAGTTGACAACTTTTTTCTAGCTTTAACAGGAACTGAGATATAAGGATTTGAAAATTGTGTTGCTAGAAATGAAGCTCCAGAAAAATGGGACGTCATTGGGGTGTATCTCCTAATTCAAGAGGCTATATCTCGGTTCCTGGTAGAGATACCAAGAAAATGTCAACTAATGAAATATTGTTCACATCAAGGACTATATTTTATTAGTTGAGCACTTTTTTGTAGCTGAAACGGGAGCTGAGATACAGCCCTTTGAATTGAGGTTCTAAAAATATGTATCTTGGATGGTGTGTACCAAGCTTGCGCTCAGGCTTAAACCATAATCTTAGACAATCTAAACCAATTAAAAATAGAAAACTAATTATGGATAGATCACTATTCATAACATTAAAAATATCCAGTTTGTCAAACCCCATTGATCCTAAATCTAGTCTCCCTAGCTCCTGATGACTACTGTATGCGGCTAGGTTGGGACCCTTCAAAATAACCCAAACTAATCATACCTAGAATTATCTAACCCTAAGTCTGATAATCTAGCCTTTTCAGGCCCTTTAATCTTATCAATTACCTATTTTTAACATAGTTCCTGGTTCACAATACATCCTCGCCAGCTACGCATTTGATCACCTGAACTAAGCTCCCCACGGACCCTCTCCTAGACTTATCATGGTCTACCCAATCTAAATTAAGCCTTCCCGTCAACCCTTCTTAACAGAAAAATGGGCGTGCCCCCTACAATTAATACTGATCACATGAAGTGGGCGTGGCATGACCGAAAAAATCTGGAATAAAAGGCCACGAAAAGTAGTAGAAGTACTCATTTGCGAAGCAATGTTCAAGTCTTCCCTCCTTCTCGCCTTCTTCGTCGTCTTGGCTATTCTAAGCCTCCAGGCTTCCGGAGCCAGCTCCGAAGAGAGCCACGTCGTCTGCGAGACCAAAATGGAGAAGTTCATGTTGGCACAGTGTGGAGGAGCATGCTCCACCAACGATTGGCAAGGTTAGTCTAGATAGAGGATAATTTTAAGATAGTTACTGTAACCTTGATTCTTACAGAGACCGTTCAAACCGCGTGCACCGAGTCTCTCACCACCGATCAACTCATCAACGCCTGCTGTCCAGAACTCCATTAAATGAATGTTTATTATCCTTCACTCGGATTTTGGATTCCCATTGTTAATAAAAAATGTGTGTGTGCAAAATCTTGTTTTTTTCGTTACATTGCAAAAAATTCAGAACATGGGGTGACGAGAAATTTAGAGCAATCGTGCGAATTCGGAATCATGACTAAGACACAGAATTTTTATGTGATCAGTGAGAAAATCATAGTCTTGATACGAAGTGACGTGCGGCTAGACCATGATATGGGATCCCATTGCGAGTTAGATTTAGGTGATCAAAAGAGTAGTTAGAGGAGTGTTGTTTGATGTTAAGAAGGAACTTGAAGGTTAAAGAAAGGTCTCTAGGTCTAGTATACAGAGACTAGACGTTTAGCTTAAATCTTCAGCTACCGATCTGGGCCTTGGGTAGCAGAATATGTAGATAAATGGACTAGCTAAGCCCAAAGATGGGTGGAAGTCTACGAAGCTGAATTTGAATAGTTCCAGATTGGTCTAAGCCTACCGTATACCTAAAATTCAGAAAAAAAGTGTCTAGTACCTGCTGAATAGGCTTGGAACCTCAGTTTTACCAACCAAATGCTTAACCCTGCATGGTGTCCGTAATTCCAACAACCGAAGCTTTTTCAACAGCTTTTATTCAAAAGCTTATATCTCAGCTCCCAGAAGAGCTATCAAAAAGTGGTCAATTAACAAAATGTAGCCCTTATTATGAACAATATTTCTTTAGTTAACACTTTCTTTCTATCTCAATCATAAACCGAGATATCGCCTGTTGAAGTTGAGGATGATGGCGTTCCTTTGTTCTGAAGCTTTATTTCCAAAAATAAAAATTTCAAAACCTTATATCTCAGCTCCCAGAAGAGTTATTCAAAAGTGGTCAACTAAAAAGTTGTAGCCCTTATTATAAGCTACATTTTATTAGTTGATCACTTTTTGATATCTCTACCAGGAACCAAGTTATACCTACTTTTCCAGCTTGGTCGTTTCCAGAACTTTTCCGAACTTTCTCTTCGATCTCGACGTAAAACATCTCACACCTCCACAAAAAATCCAAACGCAACCAACTTTGATACCTGCAAAATTGAACCCGCTTCCCACGAGAAATCACGAGTTTCTCGAAATTATTAACTACAAATTATTGTTATTCTCACACGTTTTCATGACGTTGGCTTGATCCATGTGTCGTGGGTAAATATGAATTTTTCAAAAAATCATTAGGGGAACCTAATTGGACATCTGGACACCTGGAAAAACAGAAAACAAGAATCTGAAGTTCTAGGAATGTGCTAAGAATGATTCTAAGCTTCTAGCTATTCAACTTCATTTTTCCATTGTGTTAAAGTATACGTCCCCCTATAAAATAGTTGAAAAACTCTTTCTTCTTCTTCTCTTTTTTTTTTCGTAAACTCAGGTTCACATTACACTTTGTTTCACTTCGATCAGAACACTCTTTTTCTTCTTCTCCGGCGGCCATGCCGGACACGTCAATGTCTGCGTCTCTCACCTCCCCACACTCTTTTTCTGGCTCCCCGGCACAAAGTGTGAAAGCGCGGCGCCAGAAACATCGTCTAACTGTCTGCGTCTCGAATTTGTTTCAATCTCTAGTTTGGTTTACTACTATGTGTTGAAGGAGAGATTGCAGAAAATTGTATGTGGGGAGTGGGACCACATGCTAATTTTACAATATCCGATACCAAAGACCATTACGTAGCTATCAAAAAATAAAATAACCAAACGGAAATTAGATTAACCTAACCAGAATCACATGTTGCCAGTTTCAAGGATCAAACACAGAATCCCTAATCCTTAGCCTCTGCAACATCCCATTGACGTCTGTTCGCCGCGTTCCTCTCAAGTTTCATCCCTCGGACCAAAGTTCCCCCGGCAAACCTTCTCGAACAGGGGCGTGACCTTACTCTCTCTATAAAAACTAAGTTGGAGATCTAGTTTATCCCCCAGAATCATGGCGAAGGTCACAAATAAGACCGTCATGCTATTGACTATCACCACTATTCTTCTTTTTTCGACTGTTCAAGCCAACACGGATATTGAAACTTGTCAACAGAAGCTGGGAGAATATGCAAGAGGGCTGTGCCCATTGGGATGTCAAGATGGATTTGAAGGTACCTAAAAATTAAAAAAAAATGTTTGTATACTAAGAAAAAAAATTCCAGATTACATTAACACTGCCTGCACCACTGAACAAACCGCCGAAGACGTTGAGACTGCATGCTGCCCATTTGAGGAGCAGATTCGTGTTTAATTTTTTTACCTGTACCAGCTAAGCCTCTACCAAGCCTCTCCCAATCCTCCACCAATCTAAGTTAATTCATTGTCATGTACCTCCTCTATTCATATGACCTCCTCCCATGTTATCTCTTGACCTTTTTTATTATTATAAGCAATAATAAAAACCCTTGTTGAACAAAAATTTTTAACCTCAATCTAACTCAAATTGACTATCAGTTACTCTTAGTCATTAGCAATCCAGCAACATTATTTAATTTGTTGATGTCCGACCTTCATTAGCCTGATTAGTAGCCATGTTTCTTAGTTTCTATTTTTTTCCCTTAATCCGCCATTTCCCGAAATGATTCGAATTTCCGGAGCACACGTGTTCCTTATTTTGCAGAACAGAAAGAAAATAGGATTTGGAATTTCAGGTTTTAGAGGGGCCCTTATATTACAGGTATTAAGGAGTCTGTGATGACGGCTATTGTTATTGGTTCTTGGGACCAATCTGAATACAAAAAATATGAATTTGGATCTGAAAAAAGTGGAAAATAAGAAATACAAAAAACAGATTTTTGGTGAAAATATTATTTTGATTTGTTACGCCAAGGAGATATAGGCATCCCATTCTTTTTCCAGTTATATCTCGATTTCTAGAAGAGCTAGCAAAAAGTGGTCAACTAACAAAATGTAGAGAATTTTAAACTGAACAGTTTACTAGTTGACAACTTTTTGGTAGCTCTGATGGGAACTGAGATATAATAAGTTTTAAAATTTTTTTCAAAAAAAAAAATTTTTTTTTTTTGAAATTTCTTTTAAAAAAATTGTTTCAAAATGTTATAATTTTCGATCCATATTCCTTTTGACAACTAGTCTAAGCTATCAGTGAAAATTTTTTTTTTCAAAATTTTCATGCAGTTCTCCCGGAATATTTCTCTGCCGCTTTATCAGACTTGCGTCAAACCACAATTTTTCTCCTCATTGAAAATAAATTTTCAATGAAATTAGTCACTTGTTATTAGCTATTGGTGTACAAAAATATATATCTTTAATCCTGTTTTTCATAGCCAAATCTCGTATTTTTGTTACCCCCGTATTCCTGAGACGTCACTCCCTGCCGCTATCTACATGACTTTAACCAAAAAAAAAAGAAAAAAAAAAGATTTTTTCTTCCTACAAATAAGGTTACCGGAAATCGAATCTGGCTAACAAAATGATGATAAAAACCACAAATAAATCATAAGAAATACCAAAAGTCACATATCGGAAATTGATTCGGAAATTGAATTTTCTCCTTTTTTATTCGATTAAGAATGGTTTTTTGAAACTTTTTTCAAGATGATTTCATCCGGAAATTGTTTTTTTTCATTTATCCGGATGTCCAAAGTCCATGACTAATCCCTCGAGGAATTGCAACTCTAAACAAAAATTCTTGAGTTTTGGTTTACCGATAATTTCAGTCAACTCAGCATTTTTCGGTGATAAGAAGTATTAACTTTGATGTTTATTTCTTATCAATTTTTATGTATGTAATAGTGTGTAAAATTGTTTATTCAGCATCTCTCTTTTAGTGACATAAACAAATGGCAACATTTACGGGAATCGTCGGAGTTCATGATGGGTGCAGGGGAAGGGGTATATCTCGGTTGGGAAAGGAGATAGCGGAAAAGTTTCAAGTGGTGAAATGTAGACCTTAATAAGGGCTACATTTTGTTAGTTGACAGTTTTTGGGTAGCTTTTCTGGGAATCGAGATATAAGGGTTTGAAGTTAAGGATAGGGATAAATAATGGAAAATGTGCATTGCAAGGTTTAATGAAGGACTTGGGGTCGATGCAGGAGAAAAAAGTTAGGAAATGAGCTATGGAGTTTGTTAAAAACTATATTTTGCTAAGCTAACACGTTTTAACATCTCTAGCCGAAATTACGGAATGATTCTTTGAAGTTTCCACACACTATAAGCGGCGCTATACCTATAGTGAATTTTAAACGCCTATATCTCGCTTCCCATAAGTGCTATCAAAAAGTTGCCAGTTAGTAAAATGTAGCCCTTAACACGAGCTACATTTCACTAATTGACAACTTTTTTCTAGCTCCAACCAGGACCGAGTTATACCCCTTTAAAAATCAGTCATCAATTTTTCAATAGGAATCTTCCACTACCCCTGCCGTTTTCCATTTTCTTTCCTCTCACCACATTTTTTCCTATTTCTCCCTATTTTTTTCTCATTCCCTAGCTTTTCCTATCCGTCCTTCACCCCTTCCCCTCATGGCCACTTGTTGTCCAAATATTGCTTTCTAAGCAAAAACCCAGGTGTCAACAGGTGTCCAACAAGGTTATCTCTCTGCGCTCTCCTAAGTTACCACACTATTTTTCTCTTTTTCGGGTGACGCAACAATTTCTTGTTGAAAATTAGATTCTGGTCATGTTTGTGTTGGGGAGATTTCTTGAGTAACAATTTTGTTAATATTATGGGGGGTACGGTAGCCGGGGTGTATCTTGGTTCCCAGTGGAGATAGCGGAATATGGCCAATTACAAAAATGTAGAGAATTTCACGGTGAGCAAGTTTCTAGTTGACCGTATTTTCCTATCTTTGCCAGGAAGCAAGTTACAGTAGCTAGAAGTCAGTGGTCCCGGGGAAAATTAGATATTCGCTTTGTCAAATAAACAAAATATTTTCTATCTTTTCCCCCCACATTTTTCATTGCAACATTCTTTGTCCGAGAGGAGTACACAGCTCCACCCTGACCAATCTCCATCTCATGAGTAATCTCATTTAGCAAGCTCCGCCCATTTCCCCTATAAAAGAGGCCCCCAGCCACTTGAAAGCATACAAGTTCTTGTTTATAGGCATGATGCCCGAACTTGCGTTACTCCTATTATGGTCATCCGCGATCAACGCTCTTCTCGTTGTTCCTGATTCCCCCGCTCCGGGCAGAATGTCTATTGACGAGATGGACGAGAAGCTCCTGCCGTTCTATGATCCCCCCAAGAAGGCAGTACCAATAAATCAAGACGCATCGTTTCAACATTGGCTCGATCACATCAAGAACAACGAAGAGACCATCAAAATGCCATACATCTACATTCGCGATCGTTTTGCGAACGCCTTTACCAACAACATTGGAACATATGACAAAGTTCTCGATCATAAGGCCGATCCGGAAGAACGCGATTGTCGAATGAGAGCAGTGGCATTCGCCTTCGTTGCCTGCAACAGATATTGTGATCGAGCCGCCGGTAAGTTATATATTTTTTTTCTAAATACTTTTTCAAAGAATTTTCATAAAAATCATCTAAAAATTTAAATTCCAGATTTGATGATCAACAACTGCGGCCCCAGAAAAATTGCTTCCAATGGAATCGAACCGTTCGAAATGGCCTTCCTCTGCTGCCCAGAACGTCTCCAACCTCCAAAGCACTGATCCCGATTGTAAACCTGTTAATCCTCGCATCTAACCTCTCTAAATCATTTATTGCTTATATTTATTCCCCTGAAATTGAACTATCTGACGTTTTATATTTATCTCTCTCTTGGTGAACTGTTTTTTTTTCACTTATTGTACTGACCTCACAAGATCTAAACTCAATAAAGTGATTCTGTTAATAAAAAAAAATGTTTTTTTTTGGTGGTGGGGGATATGGGCAGGGTGTGCTAGGACTGATGTATCAAGGATTGTAGAGGCTTAAAAGTAAGTGTAGTTTGTAACCTTAGCCTCACCGAAAATAAACAATAGTTTTTACACACCAGTTTGCTAAGGCTTGTTGTTCTTTGTAGTGTGACCAACATTGTTTACACTTTTTTCTCTCAAACCTTCAAATGCATACATCTCGGCTTCCAGAAGAGATGCAAAAAAGTGGTCAACTAATCAGATTTAGTCCTTATTATAAACAATATTTCATTAGTTGACAGCTTTTTGAAAGATCTACTCTGTGCCGAGATATAGCGGCAAGAAGAAATGAAAGGGAAAAAATGTAAATAAAATTGTCGAATTTTCAGTGTTAACTTGGAAGGCTTATATCTAAGCTCGGAGCAAAGATACAAAAAAGTTATCAACTAACGAAATGCTCAGCTTATCATTTTCTTCATTTCATTAGTTGACAACTTTTCCGTATCTCCCCTGCAGACCGAGTTACTCCCGTTTGAAAAACCATTACAGTATAGTTAAACGCTGAATGATGTCAAAAGTGGGCGTGAGTAAACTTCTGAACCATTTTTGATGATTATCATATAACTCTTATCAGTTTCTAGTTTTATATGTATAATTTCCATTTTTGAACGTTCAAACTCTCTTTTTTATTAGCTTTTCCTTTAAATTTTTGAAATATTTTAAAGATAATTCCAGATGAAGACGTTCATCTTTCTCGTTCTCATCCTATCCGTGGTGGCCATTGGCTATCCTCGTCTCCACCGTCGTCACACCAAAGAAACTCGATTCTTGTCATGGCTCAAACATTTAGATCGACCAAAGTTCGAAACTCCACTCGATAACCGAAAGTGGAAAGATTTGGATCTGAGAAAATTCGAGGAAGACCCAAATCGGTTCATCAGCCACCATGAACGTAGGTGTCGTGAAAGAGCTGCAGCTTTCGCCATGGTCGCCTGTAACCATCCGTGTGCCAGATTGGATCGCTTGCTTCATGCCAGTTGTGGCTCCGAGAAGTTCCCCGAGGATCTGAAGCAATACGAGATGGGTTTGCTGTGCTGCCCCTATAAATTGGATCTGGATCCTAATTCTCCATCGAGAAAGCTTGAAAATCAATCTGAATAATTCCAAACTTCCTTAACCTCTCTTTTATTTTCTACCTCATTTACCATTCACTGTTGATTTGTTTCTTTACATGGTTCAAATAAAGTCTACATATACACAAAAAATTTGAAATTTTGTGATTGATAAGGTGTTATCAGTGGCTATGGTGAAATGCATAGTTTGATGACGGTACGATAAACAGTGGCTAGGAAAGGAGGAGCATCGGATGATTTTGCGGGGGGGGGGGGGGGGGTTAGGTTGAATGGAGCAGTGTGGGTAGTCATGTGGGGTGCGATGGTTAACAAGGATGTTATGAGGGGTACTGTAGTTAGAAATGCGGTAGTTACAAGTTAAAGTACTAGGAAAACTGGGATAGTTAGATGTGCAGGTTAGCTAGCTACTGTAGATGGTTAGTAGATAAGCTGGAAGGATATTGTACAGCGATCACTATAGCTTTGTCAGTACTAATCTTAGGTACGTTAAGCTATCTTACGTTCTCTGTACCTTACTACTGTACTATGTTCAATTTAGGGTTTCCTGGTCACGATTTGATAAGCGAAATTCCAAAATGAAACCCGCTTATTTCTTCTCTCTGAAAATGTATGTGTGTAAACATAAATAATCCCGATTTCATAATTACCACCTCCTGTTTCTTATCACCTTTTTTGAATCATTAAACTTTGAGCTCGTTTTGATAGAAGTATTTTGTAGTGCTATGATATAATGGGTACAGTAATCCAGAGGGCTTGCTAAGGTGCCCTATCCACTGTAAGAGCTCCTAAGGTTCCCAGTGCTCTTCTATAACAATTCCTGCTCCCGATAAGCGTCTCTTATCACCAAGAAAACTCCCGAAAACCGCAAAATTCCGGGGTTTCACACAAATGCCGAGGAATTATCGAATCGTGCAAGTTTCTGCAAAAACTAGATACTATTCGAGTCTAGAAAGGCAAGCGATAATGGAAAAGAACACAAATTGTACAGTTTGATCAGTTTTTGATACTTTTTCGTTTTGCCGAGTCAGGAGAAATTGGTGATAGTGGGGGGAAAGGGGGAAAGGGGCACGCGAAGGATGGGAAGGTTTAGGAGAAGAGGAAGGTTGGATGGTACTGTAGCTAAGAAAGTACTGTAATAGAAATTTGATCTATAGAATAAAGTACTGATCATAAGCTATAATAAGCTATAACTAGTGATTTCCTTATTTAGGATTAGTCAACAGTTCTATGGTTACTTTGTTGTTGTTGTTGTGCTAAGGACTACTGTAATTAAAGTGGGACTACTGTAGCCAAAATAGGACTACTGTAACTATCTAAGAACTGCTATAATTCACTGAGGCTACTATAACTAGCTAATGATTACTGTAACTAGCTAAGGACCACTGTAACTAAAATAGGACTACTATAGCTAGCTAATGACTACTGTAATTTACTAAGGCTATTGTAACTAACCTAATACTACGGTAACTAGCTAAGGAAGACTGTAGCTATTTACAAACTTCCATGCTCAAAATTACCGCATCCCTTCCCCCATCTCCATTCCCCCATTCCAAAATCGCCATCTCATGTTCTCTTTCCCAAAACTCAAAGTCAACTTCAAGTCATCACTGATAAGACAAAAGAACTGATAATTATTTTCAAAAAGGAGGATTATGAATGTTTACAAGACTTAAGAATTCCGAGAGAGGTATTAAGAAAGACATAAACTATAACATCATAATTTGGAGAGTTGCACGTTTCGAATGGGTCAGGGAATTTGTAACCAGGCTTAACACAATGAATTTAGGCTTCAGGCTTATCTATAGTCTAGTCCTAAGCCTAAAAATGACGTAATTCAATCCCAGTCTTTTGATCTCAACTTCTGACTAATTGATGCTTACCTAGACTTCTAATCATGCCCTTCTGGTCCCTTGAGGCCTTCTGGAGCTCGTGATTTCTTTCTGATTATTAATCCCTTCCCTCCGTATTGATCAACTTCACATTTCCGGAGTATTCTCTATCAGAAAAAAGAATATTGTACTCGGTTTGAATCGAAAAAATAATTGCTTTCGAATCCGGTTTCAAATCTCTTTTTCTTTTTTCGACACACTTTTGACAAGTCATTTCCGGTTGAAATCAGGTGAGTGCCCTTTTATTAGAGGTTTTTAAAAAATAGAGGAATTTCAGAATGATCAAGACGCTCATCTTTGTCCTTCTCTTGGCTAGCAGCGCCACTGCTAACCCAAAATTCGGCTTTCGAAACGGCGCGAAGTTGAACATTTCGTGTGCGGACCACTACCTCGACATGGCCTTCAAAATCTGTTTACAAAAATGTGTCAACACGAAACGTGAGTTGAGGGTACTGTAGCCTTTATTGTTTATAGGTTTTTAGGGCTCATCAATCTGGCATGCACCCCTGGACGCCCTCCACTCAATGACGGCTACATCCCGGCAATCTGTTGTCGCGCAAATATGAGAGAGTTGTGATTTCTTCGATGTATGGTTCGACAAATGATCTACAGCTTGGTTTAATGCTTAAATACTCTTCAGTCTGCTATTTATGCTACTTCAGTAAATAAATTGTGCTTCTAACATCTTTGTGATCTAGGAAGAACATTTTTGCTCAAATTGTACTGCTAAGCTTAGATGAATCATCTTCTGACTTGATCAAGCGAAACAAAGTTGCAAATCCAATTTAGCTGTCTAGTATGACTTCTAGACTAGATTATTGACCTCTATTAGTATTGCATGCAATTCTAATAGAGGTAAATGATTCCTGATCATTTAACAGATCACACTCCGTGATTTTCTCCATTTTCCTGGAATCCATCCAAGATTCTAATCCATCTAAGATTAAGTCTCATGGACTTGGAATTCATCAATCTTCTTCGGATTATCATTCATGTAGGGATTTGCATTATTAGTGGGTGACGCACGAGAAAATCGTAGTTTTTATGTAGTCGGATTACATCTTTTTCTCTTTTTTTCGACTATTTTAGTATCACGCAAGGATATCACGCAAGAGTATCTCGGCTACATGACACGTTATGTTAATCGGACTCCTTGGAGAAGTAGAAGAAGTAGTCCCTCATTAGAAATGTAAATTGAGCTCTTTGGAATTTGGATTCACGATCTCTAAACAGATCATTTTTTGCAAGGGAGCGAGGAGAAGTGCCTTGAGCCAGAAAATTGGGTTATTCGGTTGAATGATTATTAAAATTTATGTTTCGAAAATCTGTTTTTTGGGTTTCAAAAGTTTAGTTTTGAAGCCGGAAGTGGATTTGGGAAGGAAGCCTTGGAAATTGGGGCAGAATGGTCCTGGACACTACATTCTGTGCTCCGGCACCTATAACTCGGTTCATGTAAAAGCTAACAAAATATTTTTAACTAATCAATTATTGCTGATAGTAAGGGCTACACTTTGTTAATTGACACTTTTCAGCTATCTCTAATGACAGCCGAGATATGGACGCTAGAAGTTATACTACTATAAGAGATTATACAGTATGCTCTTTGCGGACTCATATCTCAGTTCTCGTTAAAGCTAGCGAAAAACTTTCAACTACAAAGTTGTTCCTCATAAAATTTCCTATTTTTCATCAATTGACACTTTCTTCCTATCTCTAATAACAACAGAGATATAGCCGTTGGAACTTAGCCGACTTTTATAAAAATGAATGGGCAGTGTGGACAGCTAATTGAAATAAACATCAACATTATTTTTTTGACACATATCTTCTAATTCCATAAATACCACCAATCATACTAGAATTCCTGAATGAAACACTTCAAAAACACCTGCAAAAAAGGCTTCCAGAAGCCAAATGGGCACAAAATGATGTTAATCCGTGACTGAAGCAAAAAAAAAGAAATAGAAAAGAGGCTAATTGATATAACGAGATTAGATTAGAAGGCTAGAAGCATGTTAATAAGGTTTCCGAATAAAATAAATAAATAAAATGATGTTTAAAAGGGGATTATAAATGATGTGATGCAGAAATAGATAAGATAGCTACAGTAGCTCTTGATCAAGGATTTGAAACTTTTTATTTAAAGATACACTACTGTAGGATATTTGGTACAGTAACCCATTATTTTGATTTTTTTTTCATTTGATCACCCTGATTTCTAAGTTACTCATTACTTTTATTTTTTAGAATCTCTCATTCGTAGTCTTCTGATCAGAATTACAGCTACAAAAAATCATCTCATGACTTTGGTCACGGTCATTAAACGCCCATAGTTAGATCCAAAAAACCAACACATCTAACTTGGAGATCATAAAACAAGACCAAAGAGATGATCTGAAAGAACAATCTCCTGGAAATCCTGGCACGAAATCCTTCCACAGAAATTTAAATTTTTTATAATCATACAATTGAATAACCAAATTTTTTATGGTTGGGAAAGTTTTAGAGTCCTTAGAAACTCTTAGATTCTGAAAGATATGGGCAGGGGTAGTCTTCTAGCCGCTTCTTAACGAGCATGCATTCTCAAAATAACTCCGAGGAGCGAAGATACTAAGTACCTAACTATCCAGATACTGTACTACCGTTCACAGTACCCCCATCCGATTCTTGATCCTTTAAAAATTTGCGCTCTCATCATCTCTTCTGATCTTCTACCCCTTCTTAATCTCCTAATCTCCCTGACTCACACTCCTCGTTTCTCCTCGCTGCCCCATTCCAAAAATAACTGCATTTTCTGTAGAAAAGAGACCTAGAGAAGCCAACTAGGCTCCGCCCCATCCTTATTTATCTCCATCATCTAAAACTAAACAAATGGCAACAATTCGAAAAAGTAGGCGGAGCCCGGAGCCACCTATATAAAAATATTGGGAGGTCAAAGTGACTATCATTGAAAGACAATGCTCAAACTTCTCGCCCTTATCGCTGTGCTCTTCGCACTGTGCTCCGCGCGTCAAGCCGCTCGCCCATTCTACTCCAAAATGGACCCAGCTGGTGTTAGCCGCCCGGAACCAACCGGACCACAAACCGAGGAGGAAGCTGAAAAGGAGCGTCAAATTGACATCCTCTCCAAACGCTTCTTCAAATACGCAATGAAAGTCTATGGGGACTGGCCAAAGGGGGAAGAATGCCGTCCTTATCTCAATGAGTATGCCCAATGGAGATGCGGATCCACCTGCGTTAATATGGAACGTAAGTTTAAGATTTTTCTAATAAAATTTCTAATCAAAATCTACTTTTAGGCTTGTACAAACTCTTCTGCGTTCAACCGGAGACCAACATGGACGACTTCGTCGACCACTGCGTCTGCGCTCCACCACAACCAAGAGAGTACCCGGCGGCCGAGGAATTCGGAGAGGTCTAATTGGCATCACTCAATCTACACGTATAACCTCTTATTTATATTTAGACCTCTTAAATTAACTTTTCCTCTTCTCATGGTCCCTAATTTTTTCTTTGCTTTTTAATAATTTATTTTGATTCTAAGTTACCATGAATAATAAAGCAGTGTTGAACCGAAAAAGTTGTGTTTTTTTGTTTTTTTTTAAGGAGCCACATCAGAAAGTTGGGCTGATAAAGGGATGAAGGGGAATGGGTATGGAGCCTGGTAGAGATGGCTTAGGCTATGCTGGCTAGGCTTAGATTAGTTTGTACTGGGCTCACGCTTATATGAGCTAGCTGGGCCAGTCTGTACTGGGCTCAGGATAGTACGTACTGGCTAAGCTTGATACTACTAAATTTACTAGGCTTGACAGGACTTCAAACATGTCTTAAGCTATAACCTCTGTAAGTAGCAGACAAAATATTGAAGAACGAAAATGAAGTCGTGTCCAATGTACTCTTAGCTCTTTTATACCCTCTTTCCCAAGCCGCCCCTTTTGCACTTTGCAAAGTACATTCGCATGACTGGATATTAATATTAATAAGACGGATTGATTCCTTGGTTACCTTAAAGTGCAGGGTTTTGCAGGGGTTTTGGAAGGGGATCATTTTTTGGTGTTTTCAGGCTGTCTGAGCTATTTTTTGGGGCTTTTGGAGAGTTAGAGATCCTTAAAGGTTACTGTAGATGTCACTGTATTTCTTGTGTAATTTTGAACTATCCACATTACATTTTGCAAATCCTTTTCTCAGCTCTTCCAACCATAAAATTTAATCTTTCAGTTGAATGATTTTTCTTGAAATTTTTTTTCCTTGGTTTGATTTTAAAACTGATCTTAATGAGAGCTTGTGAATCCAAGCTGATCCCAAAGTAAAATTTCTAAGAAAACCTTTCGAACCATGAGAAATTGTGTATCCACTTCAATGATTATTACTTAACATGTTGCGAAAGTGGGTTTCGAAATTCGTAGTTTTGTATCCGGAAGTATAATAATTTGTGAAAATAGCTTCTGTGATTGAGGAAGAAAAATGGTTTAAAATGGTCCCGGAACAGTCGAATTACAGGTTTCAATTAAATTAACCATCACCCCCTGGGTTCATAACTCTATTCATTTTAAAGATATGTATTCTTCATTCAATTTTCATTTGCTTTTTCCATTAACTCTAATTGAAAAAAATTGTATATTTCTAGAATATTCTCTGTGGGTGGATTTTCAATACTTCTGATTTTTATAATCGTAGTTCTTAGAATTGTAGTCCAAAGTATCTTATGAATAGGGATTTTCAGCCTCTTTAGTTGTTTGATCTTCATTCTAGATGTGTTGGTTTTATTTATTTTTAGAGTTCAGGAAACTTCCTCGCTGTCATTTACATTATATGCCAAAACTACATATCTGAAATAAATACCAAAATAGAATCTCATTAAAATGACAACATTTTTCTATCATTCTTATATATAAAACGCAAGTGGACTTTGTACGTTTGTTTGTAATTCCGCATTTTTTCTTGCCACGGGAAAAATTGAACCTGTGACATTAGGGGCAGCGTGCAAGAACACTACCACCTTTGACAGACGTGCAAACGTGAACAACATGAAAATAGTTGTCGATATAAAAACTATTTCTGACGTGAGGACTATTGAGTGGCGAAGCCACGAACAGTTAAGCCTACGGCCCCGCCGAAGGTGGGGAAGTAGGCTGGTATACACAATAAAATGGGAAAGGGTGGATGATTTAGATGAAATCATTTTGAAAAAGGGATTAAAACTTTTTTGAAATGTTATTTTGATCATGGTAGATATAAAGTGATGTGATTGGGATTGATGAGAGCTTAGTATATGTATTTTAAAGGGGGGTCATAGGTACTGAAGTAAAAAAAAGTCAGGGTTAAGGGCAGGTATGTAGCTAAAAAAGTTTGGACACTCAGCTAGGTTAAAAAACGGTAAATTTTTTATCTGAGCTAGATTTGAAGCTGCTTGCTAAGGTTGACGTTGCTAAGCAGCTTCAGAACGTTGCCTAAATTATGGCTTTCGTAGAATCCTAGCCCAGCTACCCTAGAGTAATTTGCCAAACTTCTTCCCATTTTTTTTCCAAATTTTCCAATTTTTTTTCAGAGTACACTTCCGGATACAAGACTACGATACCTTCAAAAGATCAGTCTCAAAAAATCCACCTACGGATTTCCTCCGAATTATCAGTCAAGTGAAACTTTTCTTCTGCTTCGATAGGTTTTCTTAGAGTTTCAGCTCTATTTTTTTTACCTCATTATCTTGAAAGAGTTAGTTCCGGATACAAGACTACGGTATTCATAAGATCAATTCCAAAGAAAAAAAAATCGGTCATCTGAAAAATTGAATTTTCTGGTTCGAAAGGTTTTCTTAGAAATTCTTAGAATGTTGCGCATCATTGGGATTAGGAATCAAATGATGACAGATAAGATATATGGTTAAGGCTATCTGGAGTTATAGCAGATTCTGGGTCATTCTACAGTTCAGGAGGGTCTACGTATCTAGAAATGTAATCCAGAAGACTGAAACAGGGAGCAGTTGGGAAAAAGGATCTGAAAAAAAACCAGCAAAACTAAGACTTTTTTCTTCAAAAATTCCGTTTTCCCCTTTAAATTAACTGCTTCCAAAATATTCGATCTCAAATCAACATCCCCAATCATCTTCCCATTTCAATTTGCACTTTAAAACACCAACTCTCAAAATAAATTTTGAAAATCATGAAATGAAATCATCAACATCCGGTCATGTGGATGCACTCTAGACATGAAAAGTGCAAAAGGGGCGGCTTAATATAGATAGAGAAACGTAGACAGGGGGTATAAATAGCTAAGAGTGCATGTGATAAGCCCTCATTTCTGATTTTGTGATATTTTTGTTTTAGAATTTCTATTCCCTAGATAGTAAGTGGTTTTTGGTATTTTATTAAAAAAAAAAAAGAAAAGTATTTTTATATGACTCAGAAGTTTTAAACTTGAATTTTAAAACCTTTATTAGAACTGCCCTCCGAAAACGTCATTGAAAAATGGTGTTGCTCCCTCTAATAGTATTGCACAATGAAAAATAAATTTAAAAATATAATTGCATGCAATTCTCGTATATTCTTTTATCATACTTACACAGAGAATAGCTCTTTTACTAACTACTCTTAGTCTATGTTATCTTAAAATGGGTTGACAGTGAAAAGTGTAGTTTTCGTCGGTAGACCTAACTGTCTTATGTTAAAGTGTTAAAGCTTTAGCTAATCTTCAGCTAAAGCTAGCTAAAGTCGACTAAACTCTATCTTTGCCAATTAGCTAGCTAACAACTTTACTATGAACTTAGTTGTTCTTATCTGTAGAGATACTGTAGCTCAGACAATCATCCATCCTCAAATCCTTAAGCAGGACACCAACCAACAGTATGGCGCTTTGTAAGCCTCCGAATTGATCCTGACAATTTCTCCTTGCCCATATATTCTGCCTCCTAGACAAGCGCCCTCTTCTCCAAGCTTCTATCCCTTTCCCACTCCTTTTACTTCTTCTTTTTTCTCTCCTCTCAAATCCAATTTTCATCATTTCCAGTCAAAAATGAGTAATGGGCGGAGTCTTGACACCCAACTAGGGATAAAGAGGTTTCAGACACCCAACTCGAAAAAAGAGAGGTTTTAAGACATGGGGCGGAACCAAATGACCCCTATAAAAAGGATGAGCAATCACAATTAAAACAGTCTGAAGATGCCGAGATTCGTTTTTCTTCTCCTCCTCCTTGTCCCCCTTGCCTTCACCGGGGTCTATGGTCGAATTGGTCGCGGCGACGTCTGGGATCCAACTGTTACCGACATATCCGAGTGGGATGATTTTGATCATGAAATGCCGGACGTCACCAGAGCCCCGCCACACAAATGCATGGATGTCTACCGTCAAATCAATCTGGTTTGTAATAAGGAGTGCGGAAATGACTTCAGTGCCAGCGGTAAGCAATGATCTAGATATAATAATTTAAAAAATTGTTTTTTCAGATATTCATATGCAATGTATGTGGCGTGATGAAATCCCATCGGAAAGAGAATTGAGAGACCGCTGCTGCCCATCCCCATAGTGGACAACATCTTCCGGATCCGCCCTTTTTTTCCTCTTTGGATCGACCTTTTTTTTTTCTCGATCAGTTTTTTAATCCCTATTTCATCAAGGTTTTTCTGGTCGTTCTGTCCTCTTTTTCTGTCTTAGTTCTTTTAGTTTCAATAAATCTTTCGCTGTCCAAATGGATTTTGTGTTGGAGGGGGTCAAAGAGCGTTAAGGGAGTGTGACTGGGGTACAAGAGCTCTCAGGATTTGAAAAAAGGCTAGCTAAATAGTAGCTAATAGTAAAGCTGAGAATGCTTAGAAAGGCTAGCAAGGCTAGTTAGACCGATCTGGATAGACTTAGATATATAGAAAGCTTAGAATACAAGGCTCAGTTTGCTCAGGCTTGTTTTCTATCATACCGGCACACTTTTGGCTCACTTTGGAATGTTTTGACTTGCTCTGTAGTTCTTAACAGGCTTAGAGAGCTGAAAAGGCTTAGTAAGGCTAGTTAGACTGTTCTGGGCAGCCTTAGGCCTATAATAGGCTTGTAATCCAAGGCTCAGATTGCTCAGGCTTGCTTCCTAGTGCACCGGCACACCTTTGGCACACTTTGAACTACTTTGACTTTTTTTGCAGTCTTTAACAGGCTTAGAAGGCTGAAAAGGCTCAGTAAGCCTAGTTAAACCGATCTAGCCAGGCTCAGACCAATATTAGGCTTAGAATCCAAAGCTCAGATAGCCCTGGCTTGCTTCCTAGTTCCCCGGCTCACTTTTGGCATCCTCCATTTCCTATCAAGCTTAAAACCAACTTCCCCGCCGTCAGAACTCCGTCAGCCATTACCTCCATACGTATTTTGCCTCCTACCTATCCCCAAATGAAAACGTTGTCACAATTATCATCGCCTACGTCAGACCTATCTATATATCTATTTAGCACATGAGCATTCCCAAGTGTGCTCATTAGCCTCGATCACAAGGAACAAGAGAAAAGTGGGCGGGGCTTGTTTTTACTAATGGATATAAAAAGGTGTGGGATTGAGGTGGGGAGAATTCACTTTTTTTTTCTTTTTTCTTTTTTTTCTTTATTTTTTGTAGTTAAAAAGGATTATGGGGAAATCACAAGCTAGAGAGAGTAGGGGAGTGGAAGAGAGTGCAGACAGCAAGACTAGCCTTCGCTGCGTCTCCCACCGTTTTTTCTCTCCTTTCGAAATGACTTCCAGAGAAAAGCGAGCGTAACTCGCTTCTTGTCAGAGATAAAAAAAAGTTGTCAACTAAGAAAATGTAGAGAATTGCAAGCTAAACAAGTTACTAGTTGGTCACTTTTTGCTAGCTATGTTAGGAACGGAGATATAGGAGTTTTAAAATGGCATCCAAATTTATTATAGGTAGCCTCCACTTTTCTCTCTATCTCAACCAGGAACCCATTCATACTTCTTTCAAAAATCCCATCCAGATCTTTGAAAGATTAGAAAAAAGAGAACAGGATTCTTATCTTAACTCATTCATCCTAATTACCCATTCTTCTTTTCAAGTACCTCCATACCACCTGTCACAGAGAATGCGGACAGATGGATGAGGAAGGGGGAAACACTTAACCAGGGCCCCCTCATTTTTATATTTTGTTTTCTGTGTATACCACTGGTTTTTGTTCCTTCGATTTCATTTGCTCAGCTTTTTTTTTGCAAAATCTATATAGATTTTTTTTGAAATCTTGTTTTCAGAATGTATCTTCCAATCATCCTCCTCCTTACCGTCCTCCCAATCCTGATCTTCTCCGCTCCATCCTCCAACGGGATGTACATTGACACGAGAGAGGAATTCTACGAGTTCTTGGAGCACAACACTAATACGGGCCCAGTGACCACTCGTACCGTCCCAACAATCCCAGCCAACGTTTTGAAGCAGTGGAGTGGGCAGCAAGTGGAGAAGCCGAATATGAAGAATCGTGGGTGTGATGAGATTCTGTTCAACTCGTTCTTGTCGGTGTGTCCAAATGGGTGTACGTCGAAGAAGGATAATGGTAGGTTTTTAATATAATTTTTGCCAATTTTAGGTAGGCCTGCAGGACAGGGTGCTTAGTTTTTTTTTAGGTACCCTGTTTTCTAGCGGGCTTATCTCGGTTGCCTGTAGAGCTATCAAAAAGTTGTTAACTAAGAAAATGTAGAGAATTTTAAGCTGAACAATTCACTAGTTGACCATTTTTTGATAGCGTTAATCCCAACGGAGTTATACGCGCTTGAAATAGCACAAAACCTAGCCGAGGATGACAAAAAACCTTTTTTTTTAATTTCCCATTTCAGAAATCGCCGACAAAATCTGCGAGGGCCTCTACTACACCGATGACGAGCTGAAGAGACAGTGCTGCCCTGATGCAGAGGAATGAAGCTGAGAATCAACTACAATAATCCTTTGATATTTATTTTTATGCACTACAGTATCCCTCTTTCCTTTCCTTTAAGCTATCAATCTCAATATGCTCCAAAGCTTTCTGTCTATTCCATATACTTTGATTCAACTTCTTTTTTAAGGATTATCTTTACTTCAATTATTCTATGACCTTGTTGTTCCGAATAAAATAATTCCGAATAAAAAATAACCTTTGCTTCTGGTTCCAAAAAAAAAAAATGGTCGAAAGTCACGTTAAGATTCTTTTAGTTTGATTGGTCGTGTTCAATAAAATGCACGTGATAAAATTCATACTTCAAAATCAATTGGTTTAGTTCATCGGAGAACGGCAATTGCTGACTAGGCAATTTTGATAAGGACGTAGAAATTGGTATTTGATGTCAAGGGGTCGGTCGGCTTCTGCTGGAGTTACTGAAGGGGCTCGTAATGATCTCAGGGAGATAAACTGTATCTAAAATGCTTTTATTCGAAGCCTTTCCAAAACGTTCTATTAAATGTTGCCATCTCCTAAATGGGCTTCTCTTGATATTTCTCTCGTTCCTCCTCTCTCATCGCATCTTATCATCGCTCCTCCTTTTCTTATTAGTTTATTTGTCTTGTTCTCCCGCCACTTGTATTTCACGCCCATTTTCTCCCCCATGTCCAAGAGAGGCGGAGCTTAGTGCCGTCTGATAGAGGTTCAAATCGTTTATCAGAACGGACGAAAAGGGGGCGGAGCCTAGAGATGGTTTAAAAGAGGTGGTGAGATTGACAGGTTACTGATAGCGTAGGGTAGGAAAAACTAACGGATAGTTTCCTAGCTGGCTACCGTAACCTTTCTAGAATATGTCTTAACTTAGTCTGTACTAGTAGAGTCATTGTACTTACCATTGGCAGGTTGTTAGCTACAGTAGCACATTTCACTACAGTAATTTTGTAGAAATATGGTTTCAGTAGTTTCAACTAGGCTAGCTTAGCTACAAAAATAGAAGAGTTGACTGTTGCGTTATTGTACCTACCGTATTTTCTCTCATCTTAACTAAAGTACCCTACCAATTAAAATTCCACAATTTCAGAATGAAGCTCCTTCTTCCAATTCTCTCCGTTCTCTGCTTCATCATCGCTTTAACCAGCGCCGCTCCCAATCACCATAAACATCCCCGTACTCACGCCGATCTTAAACATTGTCTTCGCCGAGCAACATTAGCTATCCTGTCCTACTGTCAAGCAGAGTGTGATTCGGAAAACGCTCGTGGTGAGTTGTTTAATAGTTTTGCAATTTTTTCTTTCTTGTCGTAACAGAAGTACCGTAATCAGTGATTTGTGCTTCGTAATGCAACATTTTACTTAAATTGTTTGGTCTATTACTGATAACTCAGTTGAAAATTGCTTATCAGTTGTAGTTTGAGACGAAGAACACAGTAGAAAAGTAATCCAATATAAAAGCGCTTTACATAATTCTCAAGATTGTTATACCATTGTTTTCAGATATTCTTGAACAAATGTGCGAAAGTCAGAAAAGCGAAAATTGGGTGAAGGAGCGGTGCTGCCCAGAATAACAATAAATTACTGTGTTTACATGTGTTGTTATTGTTGAATAAATTTTCAGCTTCCAATAGCTTAATGGTTATAAAGAAATTAATAAACAATTGCCAGATTCGTAGTAATAATACCAACTAAAACTCAACGTTTTTCTGCCTCTCGAAAGTTCGCCCATCAACAAAAGTTTCACTCAAGGAGGTCATTGTCAGGTGTTCAATTATCTCCCCTTTCTTCATGACCTTGGGACCTTCCAAAAAAGTGGGCGGAGCCTAAAGCAAGTAGCAGGAAGAAAAGAAGAAATGTCACTCTTTCCGCAGATTTTCTCCACTTTTTGTGACCTCACTTGCTGCTAAACACTTTACTCGCTTCAGTGAATCATGCTACCTATAATACTCATCTTGCTCCTTGTCGTCTCTGTATACAGTGCTCCTATCTCGGATACTCAACCGTCTATCTTGGCTACTGATTTGACTTTTCCAATGGATTTTCCAATGGACCCGGACTCGGCCACGTGGCTTTTTAATGATCTCGAAATGGCTGCGGAAAAATCAGCGTCTGCTAAGAAGGATAGAAATATTGTGAATAAGGATTGTATGAGAAAATTGGTCATGTTTATTATGATGGTTTGTAATGATCGATGCAAGGCTCCAGCTAATGGTGAGTGATTTTTTTTGGTGAAGAAAATGTATAAAATTTCATGCTGGGCAAGTCACTAGTTGACCTTTTTTGATAGCTTCAACTGACTTATAAGCCTTTGAATTTTTCTAGCGTCTATAACTCAGTTCCCATTATAGCTATCAAAAAATGGTCAACCAAGAAAATGTAGCAAATTTTAAGCTCAACAACTCTCTAGTTGACTATTTTTTTGATAACTCTACTCCTAACTGAGATAAACCTCTTTTAAGGTCCTTATTTACAGAATTGAACCAGGCTTGCAAACAAGAAGTCGACTCTGAATGGATTCGCAGCCGCTGCTGCCCTTAATTTATTATTTTCTTGTTTTCCCCATCAATTTTTCTTTTTCTTTTGTTTTTTTACTTATTTCTATCTCTAAATGTTGTCTGTTAGGACCTTTCCCTTCTTTTTTTACTCACTAGTACCTTTTCATAGTTTACCACTCCTTATTTTGCGATGCACCTTTTTTAACCCTCTATAACTAGGCTCTCGTAAAAGCTATCAAAAAGTAGTCAACTAATAAAATGTAGCTCTTACAAACGGCTACATTTCATTAGTTGACTACATTTTGATATCTCTAATGGGAACTGAGCTTTCTTGCTTTTAATTTTTATGGAATTTTTATGGGGAAAATAAATTTTGTTAATAAAAAAAAGTTGTTTAGACAATTTTTGAAGTTAGTATACAAAAAAAAGTGGAAAATAATAAAAAAGCGAAAAAAGCAACAAAAAAGCATGGCGGTAAGCAAACACACTAGAGAGCTAGCAGCGGCAGAGAGCAAGCAGACCGATCTAAGCACTGATGACCACATCTTGATTTTGAAGGGCTATATCTCAGTTGTGCTTCGAAATAACGAAAAGTCGTCAACTAGTAAAGTGTAGCTTTTGATAAGGGCTACATTTTCTTAGTTGACCATTTTTTGATAGCTCTTAGCACAACCGAGATATAGGTTTTTAAAAAAATATATATAGTTCTAGCGTTCTTTCACGGCGGCGCCTAGTCAGTGTGCAACCTGGACACCATGATCACTTTTCCGGTAGGTCTAAAGTTTCTGCTACGTGCCTACGGGACCACTTCTCAACCAGAGCACCTGTCCCACCTGCTGACGTCTTAGTTCCGAGAGTATAAGTTTGCAGGACACCCTGAACTCAAGTCCTCCTTTCCGACATCAATCAAAAAGTTCTGGACCAAAGGTTCCCCTTTTCTATCTCTTTTCTTCTTATCACAAAAAGAGGGGACCCTCCCAAAAGTGGGCGGAGCCAATGGCTCCCCCAATTTCATCTTATTTTCGGCGCCTCGGGACTCAGTTTCACTTCTCTTTTTTCGAAGTTTTGCCAATTTCGAAATTTTTCAGAATGATTCTCTTCATACTTTGCCTGACTCTTGTCTTGACTTCGGTCACAAGTGGACCTGTCCCAACTACCTATCCCGTTATGGCTACCGATTCGAATAAGATATTGATAAGCCTCAATTTTTCGTCTGTTAATGCTGTCACCAAGAAACCAATTATGAAAGATTGCCGAAAAAAATTGGCCATTTTTGCGCTTGCCGTGTGCGCAGAGTACTGCTATCATCCAGGTGAGTACAACTAGATAATTTTATGTTGTTCAAGTTTTTGACACCTTTAAAAAATTTCAGATCTCTATCAAGGATGCGAGAGAAAGGTAACAGAGGAGTGGGTTCGCGATCTGTGCTGCCCAAATCAGCATTAAATATTTTTTCTTTATTTTTTGTTTTTTTAAAGAATTATTTAGTTGTATTAGCTAGTCTCTCTTTTTTCTTCTACCTCAAATTCGAATATTCTATCTTTTTCCGTTATTTCTATTTCTAGGCCACTTCAATTTCCTACCTCAATAAATGAGTTTGTTAATAAAAAAAACATTTCAAAAAGAAATCAAAAATGAAAAAGATCAACTGAGAAACAACTGGCACCAGAGAGCGATCGGGAGAGCAAACGGAGAAAAAAGAGAAGGATGGGGATCAACGTAAAGGAACTGATCTAACTATGAGCAGGAACAAAGGCTAGGCTTATTAGGGATTACTGTAGGCAACAGACAGACTGTAACCTTTTCAATGATACCTAAGTTTTTTTTGCCGCTATCTGTACCAAAATGGAGGTGTTTTTCAGAACGCTATATCGGTGCGCAGTAGAGATACGAAAAAGTGACCAACTAACAAAATGTAGGCCTTATTATAAACTTTATTTCATTAGTTGACAACTTTTTGATTCCTCTTTTGGGAACTGAGTTATAGCGCTTCAAACTAGTTCTACTACCCCAGACGTCCTTCCTGAGTTTTTTTTTTTACTTTTTCCTGAGACCAAGAAGAATATCTCCCTTCATTTCCTGATTGGCAACATTAATTTTAAAAAGGCTACTTCAATTTCCTCTCCGACATTTGCATCCTGTTTAGAAACGCGGAACTATTCTCAAGAAAATAAACATCATACTGGAAAAAATCGTTCTATTGAATACCATAATCCTAATTAGATTAACCAGATAAAAAATGTCTAGAAAATTTATTTTTCTATAAAAAATCATCTAATCCAAAGTGATCAGTCAATCCTGTTTATTGTTTAGAGATTACAGAAATGATGATTCCAGCAATTCTAGACAGGATACATGAAACCTTTAGAATTGTATAGCAATCTTGGATAATCCTAGAAGTTCAAGAGTTTATAAAATATTTTCCGGAAATAGTTTTTTTTTGGATTAATTTTTTGTATTGAAACGAATATTCTGATGATTAAGAGGCCTACAGTATATGTTAGAAGATTATATTTCCTTCTTTTGAAAAACATCAAAGACTCTTGAATTCATCACCAAAGGATGATCAGTTCGTTTTAAAAAGTACAGATAATACTTTGGTGAGGTATGTTCTTGGATTTTTAAAATTAAATTGTTTTGGTTTAAATGATTTGCGAAACAAACAAAGTATCAAAAATCGAGTATTTTTTGGGAATTGAAAATAAATCCTTTGAAGTTTGTTGTTATTTCAGAGCAAAATATGGATGGATAGAGGTATTACTGTAAAAAGAGCCCCGGTTAGTTAGGATTAAACTGTATAATTTTACTACTGCCTTCAAAAATCGCCAAAGTTCATTCCTGCTATTGCAGTTCTTGATCCATTCATGATGTGATACTCATTTCCTCTTCGTGAAATTTTGAAAAAAAAAAACTACATCCTTTTAAGTACCGCATTTCCGGAAATATATACTCATATCATTTCAGTCTAAATGATCTTTAACCATTTGATTCGAATCAAAACGAATCTAGGGGATATGAGCTTCCTATATAGATGTTCTGTTTCCGGGCTTTTAAACGGAAATCCCGTCATGGATCGAAAATCAAGAGGAATCTTTATTTAGAATGACTAACACTTAGTTTGAAAAATTTGTCGTTTCTCTGCACACTCTCTGCTCTCTCATCAAAAAGTCAGATTCTAAGAATGATTCACGGAATTCTTTTTCTTGCATCTAAAATAAATATTCCAGACATTTGAACTTATTTTGTTAATCACTGCCCAGGATTAAGACGAAAAGAGTGAAGGTTACATGGTTATTTTTGTTTAGCTTTTCACTTATTGGCATCATTTCTATAGGGTTTCTTTTAATGTTGAATATGTTTATTGTATAACGACACAGTAGTTTTTTTTTGAATTTGGAGTCTGTGCTCGAGACATTTGAATTTCTCTTGCTCTTAACCAATTAGGATTAGTTGGATTTCTTGAAACTAAGATTATGATGTTGCTAGAATGCAATGATTACCAAATGTAGTCTAGTTTTTTCCAAGAAACCATATCGGATGGTGTTTGATGCTTAATCAAAAACCTTTAATAGAATTGCATGCAATTTCAATAGGGGGTGTTCGCAAAGTCCCGTTTCAAGTATCTTTGGGTTTTAAGAGGTACGGTAGCTTAGAGATCTTGATGTCCTTGTCATAATCAGGGCTTGGCTTCCTAAGTATATCAGTCATCAAGGATTGACAGATCGATTTCTTAACACTATTTCTTAATTGATATTCTATAAAAAAAGCACAGGTTTCATGATCCTTATCCATAATCATCATTTTCCATAAAATGATGTTTATTTCTGAATTGGAATTGGTTCCGGATTCTTCTAAACATCTGAGAAGCTTGTCTGACCTTAGAAAATAAGGAAATGGCATTTTTAAGATTACTACGATCAGTTGGTTCACTCTAAAAGAGTTGTTCTAACATCACAGAACAAGGAAGAACATATCAAAAATAGCTGCTAGAAGGAAAAAAGCACCAAGAAACTTGAAAAAGGGCTAAAGAAAAAAAAAGAAAAAGCAAAAAGCTATTCGGGAAAACGAGAGAATAATGAGAGACCGCACAAGAAGAAGAAACGAAGTGAGGAGGAATAGGGCAGTGGGTTTATTCATTTTTTGTCTGATGTACACAATTTATAAGTAAACCAGCCTACTTCCCCACCTTCGGCGGGGCCGTAGGCTTAACTGTTCGTGGCTTCGCCACTCAATAGTCCTCACGTCAGATATAGTTTTTTATATCCACAACTATTTATTTGCTGGTCACGTTTGCACGTCTGTCAAAGGTGGTAGTGTTCTTGCACGCTGTCCAAGTGGTCAAAGGTTCAATTTTTCCCGTGGCAAGAAAAAATGCGGAATTACAAACAAACGTACAAAGTCCACTTGCGTTTTATATATAAGAATGATATAGTTTTCAAGATAGATTTTTATGTATTTTAAGTTACAGGATCTTTGATATATAGCTATTTTGATTAAGAACCTTTTTAATTTGATGTCTGCGTTTATGATAAGTTTTCAAAAAGTTAAAACATGATTTCAAGTACCCAGTTATAATATCACACATCATATTTCAAGTTTCAATATAAGCTATTGTTCTAGGACCGTCTAGACAGTTTTTTCCCGGTTTTTTGTGGTTTTAGTGCTCTTCTAATAGATTTTCCACATACATCACCCTTCGAAATTTTCTACATCATTATGCTTTAAAACTTGATCTTCCACCGATTCCCTTGAATATCCATTCCAGGAATGACAAAATCAAATCTGATGCTAACTTCCTACAGTAGTCCTTCCGGCTGAATTACCAGAATCAAAAACCAAAAATTGAAGAAGCTGCTGATCAGAATGCGTACTAAGGAATCATTGAGCTTTATTCTTCAATTAGGTCAGATTGGTCTTCGAAACTAGATTTTTTTTTCAATTTTTCTAAAAGCAAATTTTCTAATCATCCGGATAAGTCATTCGTTCTTCAAGAATACTTTGATGAGGTACTTATCTTAAACTGTCAGGATCGAAACCCCGTTCCATGTATCCTTGATAAGAACTACAGATAATCTTCGAACAGCGTATACGGTCGTCCTTGGTACACTAATCTCAGAGGTTTTAGATGATTCACGGAATCCTTTTTCTTGCTTCTAAAATAGATATTCCAGACATTTGAACTTATCTTGTTAATCACTGGCCAGGATTAAGACATACATGAAAAGAGTGAAGGTTACATCGATATTGTTGTTTAGATCTTCACTAATTAGGATTAGCATCATTTTTATAGGGCTTCTTACAACACATAATCCATGTTGAAGATGTTTATTTCTTAGAATGATGTTGATAAATTCCGGCTTTTTCTAAACATCAGAGAAGCTTATCTAACCTTGGAATATTAAGAAATCACTTGGTTTATTTTAGAAGAGTAGTTCTAACATCACAGGACAAGGAAGAACATACCAAAAATAGCTGCTAGAAGGAAAAAAGCACCAAGAAACTTGAAAAAGGGCTAAAGAAAAAAAAAAGAAAAAGCAAAAAGCTATTCGGGAAAACGAGAGAATAATGAGAGACCGCACAAGAAGAAGAAACGAAAGGGGGAGAAATAGGGCAGTGTGTTTATTCATTCTTAGTCTGATGTACACAATTTATAAGGATATAGAGCTTTCTAGCTACATTTTGATGTATATTAGGTTACGAGTTATATATTTTCAATAGTTTAGGATCAGAGGCTCTTACATCGTTTTGAAAAAAAGATTATATACCATTTGTTAACAGTGACTATATTCTTAATATGCTTACAGATTACTGTTTCCTGGCTTTTGATTTCTAGTATGTTGAACTCCTCGTTATTCTGCTCTCAAACTTGATCTTCCACCGATTCCCTTGAATATCCATTCCAAGAATAACCAAATCAAAACTGATGCAAACTTCCTACAGTAGTCCTTCCGGTTCATTTATCAGAATCAAAAACCAAGTATCAAAAAAGCTGCTAATCAGTTTTCAGATCCAACTATTCAAGCATAACTTATGCATAAGTTAGGTAATCAAGCTAGAACTTCAACTAGACTCTTTCCAATTATTCTAAATGGTTTTTTTTTCTACATTCTTATTATGAAGATAAACTCTTAGTTCGCAAAAACTTTGATGTGGTATAAGAAGATAATTTGAGAGGATAAACTTATTTTTATGTTCCTCTTTAATCAGAATATTCATTCCAATCCAAAAAATTAATCCTGAAAACCAAAAAAAAAACTACGAAAATAACTTTGTGTTCTAAACTCTTGAACTTTCTCTGGACTCTCTTCCCTCTAAGCTATCTAGGATCATAAGTCCTATAAAATATCAAAGGTTGATAAAATCATGACTGTGACATTTCTAAAAAAGCTAGTCTTCCTCTTCTAATCTGCTTTCTTTACTAATTAGGATTATCATAATTTCTATAGAATTATAAAGGTTTCATATAATCCGCTGGCTGTGAAATCATCTACAGTAGGATGATGTTTATTTTATGCTTTGGTTTTGGTTCCGGATATGTGTGTTTTCTAAATAAGATGCAAATGTCGATGAATTAGTAGTAACCTTTTAAAAAATCATGTTTACAATCAGGAAATGCAATGAGAGATATTCTAGGATGTGCTAGTGAATCTAGAGAAAGTAAACAAGGAAATGTTTTGAAAATTTTGTTTTTTTTTTTTTTGAAAAAAAAGTGTACCTAAAGAAAAGGAGGCTTTGAAACAAAGGGTCATGGTGGGGGTACACATTTAACTTTGAGGATACATCGGCAACTTTTAGAACTATCAAGGAAGTGACAACTAATAAATTCATAATAAAAATTACAAGATCAGATATTCAGATTTGACTTTCAGACGAGGATTGGGTCACTGAGAACTTCGACAGTCTAAAAAAAAACTAAAGGTATCTAGGAACTTGAAGCTTGTCCTCAAAATCTGGATCTAAGAGGGTTGTACTGTTAAAAACTGGAAAAGTACATTAAAAAAACGTCAGAAATTATAAAATAAGAAGATCAGAAGTCAGGATGATAATAAAATGTTTGGAAATCAACAGCTAGGAAGTGTAAAATGAGAACAGAAGAATGTAGATGATAGACCATGCTAGAGAACAACAAAAAATAGCAAAAGCTGTCTTTGGTATACTGCCGTTCAATTAGAGTTGCTTATTTACTACTACAGACTTTTGGAACCAATTATCCCAGAAAAATTTCAAAATTCAGGCACCATTGGCTATAAACTCCTTAACAGGCCCTTCTCTACATTTCCAGGGTTTTCCTATCTTTTTCCAATTCGCAGACCTCCTCATTTCGTAACTATAGCATTGTTCTTAGCTGATGTTTCTTCCATGACTCACTTCTCGTGATTTCCAGGACCAGTTTTATCATTCCTCATCCCTCTTCTCTCTCGCAATCGGCTCCCATTGGTCCGCGCCAACTCCTCATCTTGATCCCCGCGGAATCCCTCCCCTTTTTTAATCCGAATATCGTTTGGGTCATCAGATGGGCGTGGCGCCAACCTGCAAATGGGCGGAGTCACCCCCCAAATTTAGTGATATAAAAATCGAGGGTCCTAGTGAAGAAATCATACGCAAATCAAATTTTTGCGTCTTCATCTGTTCTTCTCGCCATGAAGCTCTTCATCTTCGTTGCTCTCATCTGCGCTCTGATCGCCAACTTGGCCATGGCCGCTCCATCGGGATCTCCATTCGGCCCACCAGGATCACCGGCTCAAATGGCCGAATGCCGCAAGCGCATTCCCTCCTTCTCCATCGTCGTCTGTGGAGACAGCTGCGGACATGGTAATGACTAGAAATAGCATCAATTTAATATCTCTCTTGGATTTTCAGATGTCTCCGAGCAAGTCTGCCTCCGCGAGTACACCGAAGCCGAGTTCAAAGCCATCTGCTGCCCAGGGAAATAACTCCGCCCATCTTCTTCTTCTTCTCCGATAATTATAGTTTTTTTTAGTGTCACTTCTTCTCCTAACTTCTTTTGGACGTCCATTCATTCCCCCCTTCTTCTTTTTTACAAGTTTATTTTCTAACTATTTAGTAACCTTGAAATCATCTGATTTTTTCTGTCCATTTATTGGCCCCCTTCCTCTCACAGCGACTGGTAGTCCGGACTACCTCTCAGCGTGTACCTCTAAAAAATTTTTCTTTCGTGGCAGGAAATAAAATTTTTTGACTGTTAACTCGGTGTTTTTTGGGGGGTTTGAACAAAGCTGGGGGCAAAATATGGGATCAAGGGGCTTGGAATTGTCTTCAATAGGGGGTAAGGGACAAAAGGAGGGTCTTCTGGTCTTCTAGACTTCTGGATTCAAGTCTTCTGGACTGCTGATCATCTAGAATTAAAGTCTTCGCATCTCCAGGCTTTTCTCTAAGCTAAGCCAGAAGGGAGATAAGGGAGAGATTACTGTGGATCTGGATCAAGGACAGCTGCTTCTGGTAACGACTTCTAGATGAACCAGGTTATCTTTTCTCAATTTTCAGGAAGATCCGAGCCTCAAAATTTCAAATTTGAAGCACAGTACTCCAGGCTTTCTAGCTAACGACTCCTTAGCCAGCCGCCATCTCCGTCGTCCTCCCTAATTTCAATGGCTATCTTCAAACTGCTATATCTCGACTCTCGTTAGAGATCTGGAAAAGTTGTCAACTAACAAAACATAGCCCTTATCATAAGCTATATTTCATTAATTAACTATTTTTTGATAGCGTTTCTGGGAACAGAGTTATAGCCGTGCAAAGTGAGGGTACACCAGTTTTACTAGTTTAGCCAACCTCTAGCTTCTCACTAGCACTTTTCCAGAAAAAATAGGAAACGTTACATTTAAACTATTGAACCTTTTTTCTATCTCTCACTTTTTTCCCTCCCGCCTTCAGTTTCCCGGGACCACCAGAAAGAGGCGGAGCCTACTATTGGTGGTCCCAAGTTACCCCTTCGACTCATTCGTGTCAACCATGAGGGTCCTAACCCTCATCCTTCTTCTCATCCTCCTCTCATCATATTTTTGTGTTGCTCTCTTGGTACCAACCGTACCGAGAGCGGCTTCGTGGAGAAAACGCTGCTCTCGTGCTTTCTCCATCAATATTCTGGCTGTTTGTGGATTTGAAGACTTCCAATGCACCCCTAGTAAGTTACGGTTGAGCTAGGGACCTCACTGATACTTTTTTATAGATATTTACCAAATCGCGTGCGATTACTCGCGCTCAACTCCAATGGAAAAAGAAGAGATCATGGCACACTGTTGCCCATAAATTGTTATTTTTCGTTTGATATTGAGTCGTCAATAAAGATCTTGTCATGTTAAAAAAAAAACTTGTTCTGGTCTTTGGAATATTTCATCTTTCTAAACTCCGCCCACTTTTCTTCTGCTTCGAAGGCCTTCGAGGGTCCCATTCCTTTTTTTCGTTGCTCCTTCCTTTTTCACTTATTTCACTGAACTGAGCCACTTTTCATAGTTTCAGAATCATGAAAACCTCAATTGCGTTGACTTTCGTTTTCCTTCTTCTCATTAGCATTGTCTCCTCAGTACCCTTCTCGGATGCTGAAACCGAGGAGCAAAGCCTCGAGAAATGCCAGAAAAGACTTTCGGCGTTCTTGCTCACTGTCTGCTTCAAAGCAGATTGTCCAGGTGGGAATAGCCAAGAGATAAATAGAAACCATTGAATGTTTTCAGCGCTGATGAAAATTGGCTGTGAACGACGATTTAGCGATGAGGAGGCAAGGAGCATGTGTTGTCCGGACGTCCAGTAATTTTCCTTCTTCGTTTGACTTTTCTACCTCTTTATTGAGTTGCTACCTCGTTAATAAAAAGTTAATTGAAAAAAATTGTTTGTGGAATTTTAAGAATGGAAAAAAATTAAGAAATTTCAGGGAGACATTGAAAATAGAGAAAGAAGCTTGGCTAAGGAGGAAAAGTTTTCATAGTCGTTTTCAGATTGTTAGCTTGGCACATGTGCCGGCAATGAAAACTTTTAGAACCTACAGTAATAGGTCTCTCTGTCCTTCCGTTTGTATGCATTTCATAGCTAAGAGGTGTACAAGAGCTGCACTTCCTCCTGGACTCCTTTCTCCTGACCTTGCACTTTCTCCTGGACTTAACCAAGCTTGGCATACGGTATATAGCTGCCTGAACTTTTCAAAATACAAGATTCTACTTGGTACCGTAACCCAACATCAATTCAAAGAAGCACCATTTTTTCGTAGACAGTAAATAAACAAAACGTCTCCTCTTTCTCTGTTATCTCCTCACTTTCACACAAATTGTTTGCAGACAGTTTCAAAGGTTGAAATTTTGTTTCTATCTTTCTCTGCTCTCTCTTCACCCTCTCCCTAGGCTCCGCCCCCTTTTTCTCGACATTCCAAAACTCATTGCCGCATTCATCATTCTCTTCTTTTTTGCTGTTCAAGTTGTCTAATTCGGTAAGTAATTATTTTTTGGATGTCTAGTATCTTAGCAATACTTCTTGACTCCTTAGTTTTCAGAAACAAAAAAAATGAAATTGATTATCCTCCTCCTCATCACACTCATCATGTTCTCCGAAGCTCGCCATCCCCAGCATAGCTCCCACAAGCACGGGCCCGTCAAGGATTTAAAAGCTTGTCATAAAAAGCTGACCATGTTTGTGATTACCGTATGTCAATATTTCGATCCATGCCCAGGTAAGAATCGCCCATTCTGGTTTAGAAAAAAAACAATTTCATTTTCAGAAGTGGCGATGGTAGGGTGTCGCCGACAACTTAGCGAAGAAGAGGTGAAAAAGATGTGTTGCCCAAATGACTTATAATTTTTTAATTTGTTTTTATTTGTCATTGTTTAATTTTTCTACCTCGTTAATAATTTTTTAAATAAAAATGTTAATTAAAAAAAACTGTTCGTAGAAGTGGAAGATTGGAAAAAAAAATAATTTAAGGAAGGGAACTTTCAGAAAGTACAAGGTTCAAAAGACTTGGTTTCAAGCTTGGCACATGTGCCGAAAATCCAAAACTATCTAACTACGAAAGTTCGTTTCTGCGTCTATCCGTTTGTCTGGACTTTCTTATCTAACTCGGAACCCACCTGGGGTCAACTTGAGCTTTCGGAATGGCAAGTATATGGTTCGATAGCTAAAAATAAGGGCTTTCAGAATATGCATTCAAATTTTGCTAAACGATTAAAAAATTTCAGATTTTTCAGAAAATTTGGGATTTTTTTTGGAAATTTAAAAAATCGGCTCTATCCGAAAATATGGGTCCTTTGGCAAAAGATGGGTCCTTTCGCAAAACATGGGTCCTTTCGCAAAAGATGGGTCCTTTCGCAAAAGATGGGTCCTTTCGCAAAAGATGGGTCCTTTCGCAAAAGATGGGTCCTTTCGCAAAACATGGGTCCTTTCGCAAAAGATGGGTCCTTTCGCAAAACATGGGTCCTTTCGCAAAACATGGGTCCTTTCGCAAAACATGGGTCCTTTCGCAAAAGATGGGTCCTTTCGCAAAAGATGGGTCCTTTCGCAAAAGATGGGTCCTTTCGCAAAACATGGGTCCTTTCGCAAAACATGGGTCCTTTCGCAAAAGATGGGTCCTTTGGCAAATGATGGGTCCTTTGAATTCCAAAGCTTTGCACTGTTTATTTTCACGATTTTTGTCACGCTTTCAACGTTTTATGGACTTTTAAGATACTCCTGAGGAACTTGGGGCAGCGGCTGTGAGTCGACATGTAGTTTCAAGTCAAACCGATTCTTAAGGGTTGTTATTCAAAATAACAAATGTACTGGCACTACTAAGTACATATACTCCATTTGGATCCACTACATGTGACTGTAAAAAAAATTAGGCTATGCCACATTTGTAAAAAATTAAAATTTCTCCTGAATGAGAAAATGATTAGATTTTTTTCACCCCCAAAAAGACAGGGGGCGTGAAGCTGATATCGGATAATTGTTTATCACGGTATCTTACACCGATTTCAATTATTTCATATACCCCCTACGTTTGAAATATTAATGACGTCATATTTTGATCACATTATTTATAGAAGTGGTTCAAGTCTCTAATAATCCATTCTCACAATAGTAGCTCGTTTATATTATTCTTCTTACTTTGGCACCACTTCAGCTTAAGACAGTAAGTTTTATGCTGATTACTCCTTCAGTATGTCGTCTAGAGATATAACGTGAAAATAAACATTCCACTTTTAAGAGCAAAAAAGCATCATGACCCTGTTTGAAAAAGTAAAAAATAATAGCTGGTTAATATTGTATCTAGTTTAGACATTGTAAGTTGTACCAAAGTAGAATGGTCAATACAGGGTGCGGCAATACAGGGGTCAGCTTCACGCCCCCTGTCTTTTTGGGGGTGAAATCTAATCATTTTCTCATTCAGGAGAAATTTTAATTTTTTACCTCAGGAGTATCTTAAAAGTCCATAAAACGTTGAAAGCATGACAAAAATCGTGAAAATAAACAATACAAAGCCTTGGAATTCAAAGGACCCATGTTTTGCGAAAGGACCCATCATTTGCCAAAGGACCCATCTTTTGCGAAAGGACCCATGTTTTGCGAAAGGACCCATCTTTTGCCAAAGGACCCATATTTTCGGATAGAGCCAAAAAATCTAGCAAAAGTTGAATGCATATTCTGAAAGCCCCCATTTTTAGCTATCGAACCGTATATTTGCCATTAAGAAAGCTCAAGTTGACCCCAGGTGGGTTCCGAGTAAGCTAAGCCATGTTACCCACCTCCTAATTGTCCTTTAAGGCCCTACTAGGTACCGTAACCCGACATTTCTCAAGTTCAAAGTAAATGACAAACACCACAAGGTTCAAATTCCGTCTGGCTCCATCTCTCTTTCTCTGCCGTCTCTTATCTCTCTCTATAGGCCCTGCCCCTTTTCCCCCGACCGTTAGAAGTTCCCTGCCGCATTCACCATTCGTTTCTGTTTCGCTTCACTTTCTGTTCCAGTTCTCTAAATCGGTAAGTAATCATTTTTTGGTGTCTAGTAGCTTAGAGATTGTTTTACAGAAATCCATTATGAAATTGTCAATCTTATTACTTGTATCTCTCCTTATTATCGCCGTCCATGCTCGTCATCTCCACCATAACTCAACTAAAAACGACCCCCAAATTAAAAATGATCGTAAATGCGCGAGAAAATTAATTTTTTATGTTTTGACAGTGTGTCAAAGAGCGGAGTGCCCTGGTAAGCCCTTATATCTTCTGGTCTAATCAGGAAAAATTTCCTTTTCAGCTTTGGCAATGAACGGATGTGAGAGGATGTTAAGCGAGGAGGAGGTCAAGCAGTTATGTTGCCCGTCGGATTAATTAGATCGTACCTCTTTCTCGCTTTTTTTATGATCTCGAGTATTATATATTTAAACTAATTTTCTTTTCAATAAAAAAATATTTTTGAATCATTTTTCTATTTCATTATTTCAGAGCGGGCAGATAATGTGAAGGATGCTAATTTGGGATAAGTTGGCTTTGAAATTTCAGATGTGTAAAGAAATATAGGTTAAGCATATAGAAGAAGAGTCTTTCGGCATGCCCTTGTAATAGAGTGCAGGTTTATTGAAGGTGCCCTTGTAATAGAGGTACTCAGTCAGGTGAACACAACTAGGCGTGGCTCCCGGCTCCTGGATCCCAGCTCTCAACCCCTCCTGGACCCTTCATTCCCGATATTTTTCTATCCTCAATCAAATAAAAATGTCAAGAACCATCGCCCTCCTCCTCATCTTCACATTCTTTGTCACTGCGGACATTCTCTGCGAACGAAGACTACTCATGGCAATCTTAGCCATTTGTGGAAACGACTGCGGGGTGAATCATGGTAAGGAAGAATGGGTTAAGAAAAATAAACTGAGTTTCTGCTTTCAGAAATTGGAAAAATTGGTTGTGGACCAACTGGACACTATTTGAAGGAGCATGAGATTCGGGATCTTTGTTGTCCATAGATGTCGACTTCTACTTTGTTAAACTGCTACTACCTCATCTTTTTGAATTAGAAAATGCCCGGAAAATAGATTCTTTGATAGCTTATAAAAATGTAGTTTTTTAAACTTTGTTTTCAAATAATGTTGATTTACAAATGAAGTTAAAGTAAAGAGATACAGCTATTTAACTACAGAGCAGTCAATTTTCTAGAAAACAGCCTTCAAAATAACGAAAAATAAACAAAAATAAACATAATACTAATAATAAGAAAATCAAGAGAAACGCGGTGGTCAACGAAACATGTGTAATATCTGTTGACCACTCTCCATCCCGTCTAGACCCCTTTCTCCCCCTCCTCCCTCCGCTTCCTGTTTGCACTTTTGCTATACACTTTTGCACTCTTTTCCTAGTGCATAGAGTCTAGTTAATTCCTACATTTTGGTATTCATTAGAATCATAATTTTGGGTAGATTTTGAGGTTTTAGGTGGTTTTGAGTTTAATTAACGATTTTTTGGGAATTTTGAAAAAAACATTTTTTTTTTCGAATATTTTTTCAATTGTCATTTTTTGTCCTACCTAGATAGGTAGCTGGTAATTTTAGGCATAGTAAATTGTATTCGACTTCAAACATTTCTTCAAAATTACTTTAGTTCTTTCCTTTGGTAGGTTCCCAGATCATTCAACAGTTTTTGACACCATTTTTCTATCGGCTACCTTAGACTAATTTTATCTCGATTTCCATATGAGCTACCAAAAAATGGTCAACTAACAACTTGTAGCCCTTATAAAATGCTACATTTCATTAGTTAACCACTTTTTTGTATCTCCACTAGCAACTGAGTTATTGCGCTTTAAATCGACAAGACCCATTCTAAAAGCCTCTCGGTCCAAAAAGGGTCATTTCATTCCAAAAATTTCAAATTTTCCAGTGTTCAAAAGCTTAATTTTTATCATTTTGTGATTTGTAAACTGTGATTCCATTTTAATCAAATCGAACACGCCATTTCAAATCACAATCATTTGTGTACTTGTTTGTCTCTGCAACTCTCTACATGCCCATTTGAAAATTGTTTACATCTATTCACGTATTCATGTCTAGACTCTCTCCACTCTCTCACTTCGGTCATCTCCACTCCGATGCTCTTTTCTCTCCTCCACACTATTTTTTCGCTATCTCCCTTTTGAATGCCACTTCGGCGCCCTTGGCACTTGGCGTAATCTTGAGAAGATAGAAAAAGAGAAATGTTGCGAATTTTTGATGTGTTTTGAACAGAAAGAGAGAGAGAGTGGGAAGAGAAACGGGCACGGCGAAGCTGGAGGAAGAGGAAAAATGATGGAATATGGGGAACAATGGGACTTTTTTGGGGGGAATCTAAATGTCAAGGGGAATGGAGCTGTAGAATAAGGGATCAAGGATATCTGGAGACAAAAAGGGAAATTGGAATTTGGAATTTTTCCTGGTTATTGAAGGCTAACCATTCAAAGTTGAAGTTTCATAAGAGATTCTTAAAATAACCGCTTTTGAGAGCGCTCGAAGTTGGAGTCATACTACAAAGGTTACTGTAGGTTTGCTAGTTTAGATAAATATAAACTAATAGAGGTTTGAAGGTATTATATTATATTTATATTGGAACGAAAATAGCTATGTCATATAAGAATTATTTTTATTAAACTATCCAAATCTAGATGCCTGCTTCTCTTCTGACCAAATACTAAATTTCCTCTTTTTTGTGATTAGTCACCTCCAAATCCAGAAATAACTCTCTTTCTCTTCCCTCTCACCCTCTTCTGATCACTTCTGATCCCTTCTGACTTCTTCTGACTCCTTCCTGACACTAGGCTTAGTCATCCTGACTTCTTCTGATCGCTTCTGATCGCTTCTGGTCGGTTTTGACTACCTGATTCGTAAATGAACAATAATAATCGAGATGAACTCTGATTTTTGAAAATATTAAAAATGATCGCACGATTTTTAAAAGATCTTAGACTTTTTTCATATATTTAAGGAATTGGAGATCGAACGAATCTCAAAAGACCACAAATCTCACGAAATTTCAGAAAATCAAGTATCTCATACTTAATCATGTAGGCCTGAGACCTACCGTAATCCCATACTTCCTTGTGAACCCAATGAACAAAAACCGCCAAGAAATTCTCCATATCTCACGTATTCTTTTCTTCGATCTCTTTTTAATGAGGCTCAGTTGTGTCAGTATGTATATATGTGACCAAAGAATTCCTAGATGATCATGAATCTCCTTTTGAGAAAAGGGAGCAAAAAAAAAGAAGAGGGGTCGAAAGAAAATTCTGGGAAGGGATAGCGGCAGGGGCAGTGTGTAAGAAAGGACTAGGGTCAGCTTGAACTGGTCTATTACCGTATTTTAGAGAGCTGGGTAGAGAAGAAATGGTTGGGAAATAGTTAGGGACTTAGTTAAGGTCTTAGATTAGCGTCAGAAGCCAGGTAAAAATTAATTTGGAGTTATCTGAGTGCCCATCTAGCTTAAATTAGCACAACTAGGCTTGCTAATGGAAACATCTTGTCTCAATCCTCACTTAGGTCTTTTCTACAGTAATCCAAGTCGTTTTTGGCTTACTAGCCAAGCCATGTTATCTAGCATAACCTAGACTGCTTTCAAAGTTACCCATACCCTTCCTTCGTTCATATCACAGTACCTAGCTTAAAAAGTCATTTGGATATTCATGATATTCGTTTTTTTTTTTCACAATTCAATTTCGCTTGTCAATTTCATCATGCCACTTTATTTTATCTCATGTTTCGTTTTTCCTGAACTCCGTGCGTCAATCGGATGGCAGTTGCCCAATTGTTGCTGTTCTTATTTTTAGACTTCTGGGATTGTGCTCCGCCACACACACATTTATTACACACTTTTTCATTGGAGGAGTTTGACGAGATTTGAAACAAATAGATGGGAGTAGTCGAGAGAGATTGAGGAGATAAAGTGTAAAGTTCGGGTTACGGTAGGTCTAGGAGTCCAGCTATTTGGAAATTGTGATCCGGAGATCAAATGAACATTGGAATTACTATTCAGATGACACATAAAATAATTCTCAAGAGTAAAAAAGTCGAGACCCTTACGGCATCATCTTCATAAATATTCCATTAAGTCTGTGGTGTAGACCTAAGAAGTCCACAAAGATATGCATATTAAAAACCTACCGTAGTCCTCAATGCCTCAGAATTCAACTGAGGATGGAGGTGCCCTTAATAGGGTGCCCTTATAATAGGTATTTTGGAAAAGAATGTTCTGGTATACCGTATCTGCATTCACAGAACTAGCTTAGCTAAGGATTACGGTACCTTTGATTCTATCATCATACAACTATCTACCTTCCTCTAAACTAGGATTACGGTACGTTTTTTGTGACCACCTAGGCTTAGTAATCTTTGACTCCGTCTCTTATCTTCTCAAGTTTCTTTTTTCCTTCTCGAAACATTCCTCCTCCTATCATAGTTTCGAATTACATCGTTCTTCTTTTTCTACTCCGTTTTTCCAAAAGTCACACACACACACACAAAAAGTGTAATGATGAGCAAACAGGCACAAAAGTGTGTAGGGGGTCCCCTTGGGGGGCAGGTACCCCGGCACCGAGGGGCACCGAACTTAAAACAAAAAAGAGAAGAAAAATCCGTGGTGACCCTGTGTGTTGACTCAAGGTGGAAAACGGGGTTCTCAAGTTGAACGGGGGTTCCAAAAGTCAATAGTTCTAAACGAAAAAAAGGAGAACTTGAGTCAATAAATGTTGCCAATTTTTTTGAAGTGTTCACAAAAAGTTAAGAGTCTGGGTGGCGGAGCCCACACAGGTAGGCAAAATGAGGTTCACAGACCACACAGAACACGGTTCAAAAGGGGAAAGTTCGAGAGTTTAGATTGGTCACAAAGTTTGGCAGAACTGGGGAAGAGGTTTGAAGTGGGAGCAAGGAGATCAGGGACGATGGATTGATCTTTAGATATCAAGGATTCGATAGGGACTGAACTCTACAAAATACAAAAATGAACAGATTACTGTGCGTCTGATTGAAAACTGAGTCAATATGAAAAATGATAGTCAAGGAAAACATATGTATTTAACAAATACAAACGGTCGCTTTTTATATACCAACAGCTTCAATGACATGATTAGGCTTTTAAGTTCTGGAAAAAACTGTTTTCCAGAAGATTCTAAGATCTTTACATGACATTTTAAGACTTTTTTGAAGTTTTAGTCACCAGTGGATCATACAATCTGGATCAGAGGACCTGATTTAGGGAGCTGCAGTTTTGTAGGATATGTTAGGAAAGTCATTTCGAGTCATTTAGCAATGGAAGATCAAACAAGCTGTATCAGAGGATCTGAGACTAGGAATGATTTTTAAAATCCATTTCCCGATTTTCCTTTAATTTCATGATCTAGCATCTTCAATTGAGAACTTTTTCCTTATTTTGATGTTACATGTTTCTCTCTTTAACCTTGTTATATCGGGTGACAATGTTTCTTATCGAGCTCAGCTTTCCAAATCAAATTTGTTTGATTTACAAATAAAGTTAGACGTTTCTGTCCCCGTATTTTGTGTTGAAATCCAATTTGGTGACGTTCCTGATTTAAATGATATCTCGGTTCCTGAAAGAGCTAGAAAAAAGTGGTCAACTAACAAAATATAGCGCTTTTTATGAACAATATTTCATTAGTTGACAACTTTTTGATATCATTGCTGGAAATCTAGATATACAAGTTAGAAAATCTATTACGGTTACTTTAATCAGTTTACAGGGTTTTTCCGATGTAACTTGAAGATCAAGGTGATGTAAGCATCTTTGGAAACCTGTAATTCTTAGAATTTGTTTTTATAATAAACACCTTAAGCATGAAAATTTGGTAAAGGTTTCTTTGAACGTCATCTAGACGCGAAGTCACAGTTTCAGATAATAGATGTTTGTTGAAGACTCAGCAATGCAGTGGGACTATTTAAAAGCCTGAAATTAAAATTGCTGTATCCCGGTTACTTTAAGAGATAAAAAAAGCCTGAAATTAGTAAAGTTTAATAATAATCCTAATAATCAAGTTACTAGTTTACCACTTTTCGATATCTCTAATGAGAACTGAGATATAGCAGTTTTAGATAATAGCAATATCAAAAATGAGATATACCTTCTTAAAACTGCTATAACTCGGTTCTTGTTAAAGATATCAAAAAATTGTCAACTAGTAACTTGTTCATCTTCAAATTTTCCACATTTTATTAGTTGACAATTTCTTGCTATCTCAAACGACCACTAAGATACACTCTTTAGATGTTCGGATACAGTTCTACATGTATTCTGTTAGCCTACTCTCGTATTCCTTGCCAGTCTTGCAGGCTTATGTGATCCTTGACACTTCTTTCCAATACCTATTTTTAACCACTTTTCTCTACATTCTCTTCTTCTGCCTCTCTTAATCTTTTGCAAGAATTCCGAGAAAACGAAATTGTGCTCATTAGTAATGTGTGTCTCGTATACAACACACACACATACACATACATGAATATTTCTATTTTTAATCCAGAAGATTGCGCCCTCGACGCACTCTTTTCTTCTCCTTTTCATGCTCTTTTCGACGTCGCCGCCACAGAATTCTCTGCGTCTCTTCCGCGCGCCCACTCTCTAACGGAGCCTACGCCTTCTGCAGAGGGCCGCCGCGACGGCCGAAAACCAATAGTTGGTCTTTTTTTCTTCTTCTTCTTTTTCTGCAAAGAAAGTGAGACTAAAAGCTAGATGGCCGTGACACATTTTTAGAATTGCATGGATCTGACAAGAAGAAAAAGAGAGAGTGAAGGAAAAGAAGAGGTTGTTGGAAACGTAGAAGTTTGATGTTTGAAGATATGAAAAAAGGGAAGAATTGAGGAAAGAGGGACTGACAAAGTGAGGAATGGGGGTATTTATTGAATAAGGTGAAAAGGAAAGAGTTTCCAAGGTTACTGTAACAAAATCTATACAGTAGTTCTGACCCGAAAGATTAGGATTCAAGTTAGACTAACTCAATTAGACTGGATTCATATATGAAAGGGTCCAAGATGCTTAATTCTTATAATATTATTTTCAGATAAACGAAATTAGTATAAAAAAATTATTTTTCTAAATCAAGAATAATCCGGAAACATGCATTTCCACAAAAAGTGGATTCTACACTATCAACGATTTTCAGGCATATCAAAACCACATTTAAGATGGGACCTTTTTAATATCCTTCCCTTAATTCCTGGATTCTATTTTCAATTTTTTTAAAACTTTTCAACACTTTCATACTACCTACTTATTATAAATTCTCATTAATGTGGAAATTATTTATATGTATGATGGTGGTCCAGAAATACATAAGTTTCAGAGTTCATTGGATTCTCGGAATAAGAACGAAAATCACGTAGATTACTGTAGCCAGGATTACTGTAGGTGGGATCATTCTAGGGACCACCACACGTGGTGCGCGGGGCGACATGATTCTTTGGACAGTCGGGGTTCGCGCACTTTGGAGGCTCGTAGCTCGGCTTCTACTCGACCAATCTTTCCAAAATTTCGGCTCTGTTTGAGTTTAGAGGTCCCATATCAAAATAGAGGTCCCATATGAAATTAGAGGTCCCATGTCAAATTAGAGGTCCCATGCGAGACTAACCTTATATTGAAAGTTTTAGCCATGTCAAAGAGAATAGAGTCTGCTATCACTGAGCAATCATATTTGCTGTTTTTTTCTAACGTCTACTCCTACTACTTTTACGTTACTCGAAACGAAAAATCTAACTGTTATTCGAAACGAACATATTCGTTTTTTGAGATAGATCATGGTATAAAATGGGCTACTGTCAGTCACATATATGCTTACCTACGTTAAGTTGTAAATGAACATTTTATACTTGATTTCAAGCTTACGGTATCGGTCAAAAGGCTGTTGACTTTTAATCTTTCATCCATAAGATTTTTCCGATAATGGGTATCAACTAGAAATGTTTTTCTTAGCTGTTTGAAAGGATGTGACATATTTCGGCAAAATTTTAGCTTTTATCGAAAATATTCCAGTGGTACGCTTGAAGTATGAGCTTTCGCAATTCGAAGTAGTTTTACCTTAACCTTTTTCAGTTTTTGTTGATGACAGAGTTAGCCAAAATTCAACAACGTATTTACCGGTATTGTAAGTTGCTGATTTGATAGTTAAAGGACGACTTGACTAGAGTCAATCAACTTCTGTACATTAGGTATATTTTTTTCAAGTTTTGAAATGAACAGAATTTTGTACGGTTACTTTACTAGGAGTTTTGGGATTATATATTTCCTGATAGACATTATAAACCGGATAAAGTCGAGGAAAATCAAACCGGAGTAGTAATCAAAACACCATTGACTAAACCTAGGACCTTATGTAATAGCTAGAAGTAAGTTTAGAAAAAAACAGCAAATATGATTTCTCAGTGATAGCAGACTCTATTCTCTTTGACACAGCTAAAACTTTCAATATAAGGTTAGTCTCGCATGGGACCTCTAATTTCATATGGGACCTCTATTTTTATATGGGACCTCTATTTTGATTTGGGACCTCTATTTTGATATGGGACCTCTAAACTCAAACAGAGCCAACATTTCTACCACATACGTAAGAAAGCCCATAGAATTGATTGGCGATGTCAGATTTCGAAATAAAAAATTAGTTTTTGAGAATAAGCGAGGACATACTATATTTCTCACTAAATCTGAGTTTCATATTGAATTACTGTTTGAACTGCTTCATCTTGTTTTTAAAGGTTATATCTCTATTCTATTTGAATACTGTAGTAAGCCCCGAGATTACTGTAACAGAATCTTCAACCAAATTCAGATATACATCTTTAAAACTCCCTTTTTCCCTTTCAATTTCATAACGAATTCATAAACATTTGATCTCTCCACATCCGTTTCAAAAAAATCTAAACTTTTAAACTTCTTTTCATCAAAAACATGTCCTTTCCCTTTCTAAATTATCATTCCCAAATGACAATGTCTATTAAATCCAAAAATACTCTTTTTCTTTCGATTTTTCATGTGATACCTTGAGTCATTTGAGCTCTTAGTCCAAAGGTGTACGTGGGATTAAGTAATGTAGTCATGAATTCTAGAAGAATCGAAAGTGGTAAACAATATATTGGAAAAGTGAACTTTGAAACCGGAACAAGAATATCAGAAGATCGGAATGGAGTTGTCCGAGAGGAGAACAAAAGTTAACTTGGAGCGGTACCCTAAGTACATGGGTTCTTAAAACTCCGCTAACTCAGTTCAGGGTAAAGATAGAAAAAAGTTATTAACTAATCAAATATAGCCCTTATCATGAACAATATTTTATTAGTTGACAACTTTTTTCTACCTCTAACCTAAACCGAGTTATGCCCACTCAAAGTCAATAAACCGGTTTCGCAAACTTGATATAGCAGAATCGGATTAGAGCCTTGTTCAATGAGCTTGAATGATCATATGCCCGCTCACATGCACTTTTACATCTATCACAAGATATCTAGAAAATGTGTGGGATAATATGGAGATATATAGGAAAGTGCAAGCGAGAGATACAATGGTTTCGGTGGAGTCGTCATAGAAAAGTGCATCCGTATATAAGAAGATGGATGAAGTCTGCCGGTTTTATTCTTTTTTTTTGGATTCTGGATCTTTTTTCTTGATTTTTAGAGATTCTAGTCAACTTTTTAATGTACTATATAGAATCTGGAATTCGATTTGGAATAGAAATTCGATTTAGAATTAAGTTAGCAAAAAGATGATCCGTAAAACTATGGTTTGGTTCAAGGCTGTATATCTCTGTTTCTAGCAAAGCTATCAAAAAGTTGTCATCTAATGAAATATAGCCCATAATAAGGGCTACATTTTGTTAGTTGACCACTTTTTTGTAGCTCTTACATAAACCGAGTTATAAGGGTCCAAATATAGTACAAAGAGAGGGCTCCCAATTTCTCTGCGCTATCTCCTTCCCTAACTCAAACTGTTATATCTCAGTTACCATAAGAGCTATGAAAAAGTGGTCAACTAATGAAATATTGACCTTGATAAGGGCTACATTTTGTTAGCTGACAACTTTTTGATAGCTCTGCTCCTAACTGAGATATAACAATTTCAAAAACCCATTTTTCTCAATTTCGATTTTCCTTATTTTTTCTTCTATGTTTCCCTTTTCTCCATTATTTTTTCAATGTTCAATATTCCTCAACACTTTTTCTGCCACCTTGATCCTTCTCCAAATCTTCAAACTCTTGCTCATCATTATCCTTATCCTTTCTACTTATCCCCCCAATTCCAAGAACTACATATCCCCTTTTTTTCTCCAAAATCTCGCATTCGATCATCCGACTAATCTCTAATTCCCTGAATTCTCAAAAAAGAAGAAAAAAAGAATATTCACATGATAAGAAGACTCCACCCCCAGGTACCAGGCACCTAGGCCTGGCACCGGAGGCTAGAGCGGCAGACAGGGTAGAGTGGAATCGTTGACGTCGGATGGCGTGGGATTAGTGGAGATTTAGTGGAGCGTAAGAGAAAGGAGTACTTGGGAAAGGTGCTCTTCTAATAGAGGTGCTCTAGTAATGCAGTATGGAATAAAGGGCCCAGATAAGGGCTCCGGTGAAATGGCGCTCTTATAATAGAGGTATCTAAACAAAACTCTGAAGAAAAGTGATACAAAATATGCTCTTAGAATATAGGTGCCCTTCTATTAGAGGAAATTGGCGAGATTTTAATCACCCTATTTGAAAAGCACTCAGAATCCTGCAATTCAAGCTAGTGGCTTCAAAATGAGGATTCGGAAGCAAGAAAAGCCCCAAGAAAGGACTTTGAGGATTCTGGATCCAGTCCCCAAGTCTTGAAACTTCAGAATCCACACGAAAATTCAGATTCTACAATCTGACGTCTTCTGATTTTTATTGACGTCTTCTAGCTATTTTGGATATTAATTATATCATTTTTATCATCATTCACGTCATTTTGAATTGTTTTATAAAATCTAAATTTGAATTAATGGTTGCTGATGATTAAGAAGACGTCATATTGAACTTTGAGTAATCAGGGGAGGTTTCTGATGTCATTTGAATTTATTTTGGGATTTTTAAGGGTCTTAGGCCCTTCTAGGGGCCTTTTTCAAGGATATTGGATCAGGATCTTACCTGGATCCTCTCCTTTCCTTCATTAGAACCTTCTAGACATCATCTCCTGATCATTTTCCATTTTCTTCTTGACATCATTCTCCTAAGATCAATTCTTGAAAATTGGTCTCAAATTGCTTTCAAATTTCTTTCAAAAAGGTTATGCTAGACATCATCTCGTGATATTTTCTTGATTTTCAAATGAATTATCATCAAATTACAGGGTTCTAGACAATTCTGAGAAGAAGAAGGAGCTGTCAACAATATGATTTATTTGGAGATAATTGCTGAAAGATCTAGAAGGAGAGAGTGGGCGATGGAGGGTGACGGGGATGGGAAGGAGTAGAAGCGAAGGATCTGAATGCAGGAAGAATGGGAGATTGAAGTTGAAGTAGGTGAAATAAGAAATAAGGACTAGACGATAAATCGTAGAGGTAGACAGGTATACTGTAGGACGCGAAGGGGTACTGTAGCTTCCTGGCTTCCTGAGACCTGGCTTCCCGAAAGTAACTAGCTTTCAGAACCTCTGGATTACTGTAATTGCACATTTAAGGACCATTCTAGTACCTGGAACCTTAATAACTAACATGTTAGCTTGTTCGAATAGTTTGCCCAAAGATTCTGTGAACCAAGGGTTACTGTAGTTGAATCCTAGATCCTGGATTACTGTAGCTCCTTCCTTCTTCCCTTTTTACATTCTTAATCCAATTTAAGATCATCACAAACTCTATTTCTTGTTGACAACTTCTTTTCCTCCGGTTACGTGTCAATTACGCATGATCAACTTTTTTTTCCCACTGATTACCCACCGATGGGAATATTTTTCATCTTTAAATTATAAGATCTCTTTTTTTCTTAAAGAAATCATGTAGGAGTTGAAAGTGATCTGTTGGCGATCAGAAATCTCGAGGAATCAAAATGAAGAAGAAAGGAAAAAAGCTAAGGTGCTCCAGATAGACAACAAATAGAGAGAGGGCTATGAGAATTGAGTTGAGGAAAGTGTCAATTTCAGAAGGAATTTGAATGAAAACAAGGTTTAGTTAGACTGGAATTATTTTCAGAACTATTTTTTTTCAGTTTTCAGAAAGTTTTTGTTACAATTAGTCGATTTGGAAGGAATTTTTTGAGATCTTTTTTTCTAATTGTCTATAAATAAATAGATAGAGAGCAATGGCTTTCTGAATAGAAGTAGAGATGAAGAATCTCGAATTTCTATTTGATTTAGCATTAAAGTACTATCTAAAGCTCTATTTGAATTATCTCAAAGTTTAGTTGGGTTTGGAGCAGGATTACGGTAGCTACAGTAGTCCAGATGACCTGAAATTGTTGAAATCTACATACTACTGTCCTTGATCCTATTTTCCCAATATTCAAAGTTCGAATTCAGATAATTCCAAGTCTGAGATTGATTTTTTCTTACTCCAGATATTTCATAATTTTTTTCACGGCTTCTGATCCCATTTTGGGTCCCAAAATCTCCAGGATTTGGTCCAAACCATTTAGTTCTTGTATTTTTGAATTCAGCTCATTAAGACGGTCCAGAAAAGTATAATCATGACTAGATTCCAATATTCCAGATTTGGGTTCATTTGTGCTTTTTGCGAGCTCCTGGAGCCCCAAGTCCGATTTTACAAAAAGCTAGCCTTCTTTATAGTTTTCTTAACTACCTTAACTCCCTGATTTCAAATATCTAAGTCTCGATGTATTTTTTTTTCAAGTTTCAGGCTTCAAATCCTTAGGTTTCCAGTTAATTTGACACCCAAAATCGATAAAATGAGATATGCTCGCCTCGAAACCTATTTTTTCTGGATCAACTCATTGAGAGCTTTCAGAAAAGTATAATCATGACTAGTTTTCAATTTCTCAGATTTTGAGCTCATTTTTGTGCTCCAAGAGCCCAAAACCGAAAGTGTAGCGGATTTAGTCATAATTATACTTTTCTGGACTATCAGGACGAGCTAAATTCAAATATCTAAGTCCCGATCCGTAGTTTCAAGTTTGAGGCTCTGAAATCCTGATTTTCCGATAATTTCGACATCTAAATTCGTCAAATCCGAAAAAATCGAGTTGATACCTAGATATCCAGAATCAGTGAGTCGAGAGCTTCCAGAAAAGTATAATCATGACTAGGTTCTAATTTCTTAGATTTTTGGTTCATTTTTGTGCTCCAAGAGCCCAAAACCCAAAATTTATCCGATCTAATCATGATTATACTTTTCTGAACCGTCTTGACTCCCTGATTTCGAATATCTAGGCCACGATTCGCAAATTTCCAGTTTCGGGCTCCAAATCCTTAATTTTTCAATAATCTATCGATCCAAATCCGTCAAATCCAAAAAAATCGATTTGATACCTAAATATCCAAATTTAGCTCACCGAGAGCTTCCAGAAAAGTATAATCATGACCCGAATCCAATAATTTCAAATTCTTCGTTTTTTCCAAACCTAGCCATGCCTATACTCATTTTCATGCTCTCAACGAGCTTAATCCGAATATCCCATCGTCATCGATTATTATCTTCTGGATCAGATTCTATCAATTTTTCCCAATTTTTCCGATTCTCAATCTCCTCATTAGACTGCAGACAGTTAGAGACCTCTCTAAACAGGCCACGCCCCTCTAATAACCCACTAATCACCACCTACGAAGCCACGCCCCTTTTCTCGTACTATAAAAACGCGTTTCAGAGCAGAAGAAAATCAGTTTTCGAGAATATTCTAACGCATATTCTCTAACCCAAAAAAAAATCTTTGGGTCGGCACCATGACACTTTCAATCGGACTCGTCCTAATCCTCGCTCTCTTCACTCAACCATGTCAATGCTACTTCGAGTGGTCGGAAGTCATTCCGTCACACGAGAAGCCTTCCACTCCGGCTCCAATCATTGAGGCCAATGTCCAGGATGAGATTCGTACTTATCATGAGATAATGGACTCTATTCGTGAACTGGAGAAGATGGGTCTTCTCAGTATTCGGAAGACTGGTCGTCAGGTCAGAGAAGTCAAATCGGCTTCGGATGATCTTCCACGCGTCTGTGGCAGAAAAATGGTTAATGTGATCACTGCACTCTGCATGAATGGATGCGATGATAAAGGTGAGCCCCAGTCTTAATATCTAGTCTTTAGTCTTGACTTGAATAAGTCTAACTATCAAAATTTGCAGACATCGGCACACTCATGTGCGCCCAAGGCTACACCGAAGAGATGGTCGTCAAGCGTTGCTGTCCGACGTCCTATCGTCACGACATCGCCCGCCCGTTCGTCTTCTAAGCCTTCTCCGATGTTGGAAGTCTGGTGTCGCCCATCTGTTAACCATATTTAACCATCATTTATCCCCCCTTTCATCAAACGTTTATTACAATTTTTTATTCTTCCACATAAAGTGCAACAAATAAAAAACCCCCTTATCTATCTTTCTATATTTATTCTCTGTCTCTTTCTTTTTATATTCACTCAATTAATTGTGACCCCATTGGTCAAAATCTGTTAATAAAAAATGGAAAAAAAATCCAATTCGTGTTTTGTTTTTTAAAAGTTTCAGATGTCCATCCTTTGAAATCGTCGCTCTTCTGAGAGCTTGTTTTTCGATCTCTTCTTTGAGTCTATCCATGGGTTACTGTAGTTTCTACAGATGAAAAAGGCTTTGCGCCTTTAAAATAGAATTACTGTAGCTAAAGGTTGTTGATCTGGCAGCTACAGTATCACGATCTAGAAGCTTAACGCTCTGATATCATCACTCTTGCTCATCAGCAATTATCTTGTTTTCAAGTAGAATTCTGAGAAAATTCTAGAAATTTTCAGATTTAACCTATAATTTGGAGCATGAAAACAACATTTTAAAGAAAAAAAAATGCGGAGGAATTTAGAAAACATCATGTTTTGGGAAGCACTTTTAAGAGAAAGGATCTGAAAAAAATGCATGTAGTTTTAGAAGAGGATTATCTCAGTTGACATTAGAGATAGCAAAAAGTGGTCAACTAATTAAATGTTAAACATAAAAAGATCTACATTTTGTTAGTTGACCACTTTTTGATAGCTCTGCTGGGAACTGAGATATGAGGGTTTATTTAAAACAACTTGAAGTTAGAGCATGATCTAGCTGCTGCCTGTCCGAACTGAGTAGGGATTATGAAAACAGTGATATCTCAGTTTCCAGAAGAGGTATCAAAAACTTGTCAACTAGCACTTTGCTCAGCATAAAATTGTGCACATTTTTGTAGTTGACCTCTTTTTGATAGCTCTGCTACGAACTCAGATATGGGCATTTTATTTTCATCTATTGAAAAAATCTCCGAAAAGTTTCACCATTCCTTTAAAAAAAACCCTCCTTCCCAAAATAATATCAAAAACCTCTATTTTGTTGTTGTTTACGAATCCCGTGTTTACCAAACCCTTAGTCAAAACCGATCAGAAGGAATCAGAAGAAAATCAGAAGAAGTCAGGATGACTAAACCTAGTGTCAGGAAGAGTCAGAAGAAGTCAGAAGGGATCAGAAGAGATCCGTGTTGAATTCCCCCACTGGGAAAACAACAGAAGAGCCTTTACGACACGACCTCAAACTCAAACTTGGGTAATTAAACCTTTATTTTATAAGGAAAAGTAAAAGAAGAAAAGAAATATAAAAGAAGAGAAAAATAGAAAAGGGAAAATGTTTCACAAGTCTTCTCTTACTGAGAGCCTTTTTATAAGAGCCGCTAACAATAGGATTTACCATAATAATATAGTTTTTACATAAGAATACAATGATATAATAGCCCTATAGAATCCTATAGAATGATACAATAGAATCCTATAGAATGATATAACGATACAATACCTATACAAAGATGTTATCATCGACTAAAGGTCTGCTTTTGTTATTGATCATTCATCCTAGATCGTTGATCTGTGATGACACTCGGGGCCAAGAAGAGTCACAAAAGCTTTTGGCGATGGCGTGAGACATTCCGATGACGATGGGCAATCTTAATTGGGACCAAATAAGGAGCGGTCCACCATTGAACTGCTTTCCACACAATCAATCCAACGATGAAGGCAATTACAGCAACCAGAGCAATGTAGAAGATCTTCTCGAAAATGGAATCGTACATCCATTTTGAAATGGATGCGAGCCATGAAGGAACTTGAGCAAGCATTCCATATCCTTGTGCAGCTGATCCTTTTCCACTGATGAAGCCAACCTCAAACTCTAACTGTCCTTTGATGACCATAGAAGTAAGGACTCCACAGGAAACTGAGCAATTCATCTCGACTGTCATTGATTCCTTTCCTCCTCCGGATGATAGAGCAATCCGAATTTCTGTGTCGATATTCTGAGGACCACAGTCCACTGAAGTTTGATAGTCGGAGCAAAGAATTGTAGCTTTCATTGGAATTCTTGAATGGCAAGATACCGTAGTATTTGCACCCTTTTCACAAGAATGACATCCTTGGAGAGTGGAAACCTGAGTCGCAGTGCATTTGGTAATGGTAGTTTTACGATTGATAGTTGCATTGACGGCTTCGACTTGAAATGCAACCAACGAATCTTGAGTAGTTTCAATGATGATCTTATCTTTGTGTTTGTCATAGAGAATGGAGTGATGTTGTCCTTTGAAGGGGAGCATATTCGTAGTTTTGTAGTCCGATATCTTGCTTTCTTGGCAGTGACAGGCCACTTTAGTAGCGAAACTAACACATTTACACAATGCTGGATCGAATGTGCATTTGAAAGATTCAGCATTCGCTTTTGAAGAGCAATGCAGTTCTCCGACAAGTCCTCGTGTCGGCACTCCCGGGGCAGAAGGTCGGATATGAGTGAACGAATGCCACTTAGGTGCTCCATCCTCGTAAGCTGCAATGAATGTAGCATGATGTGCAGGAAGTGGCGGGTTATCCCAATTGATGGCAGTAACCGACAAATTCGTTCCAGGTAGTTTAAACTTCACTCCAGGATGAAGTTCTTGCCGAATTGTTGAATTCTCATTCAGGGTAATTTTCACTCGCAATGTTGGAGTCCAGGTGGAACAATAACTGATCTCATAAATGTCCTTGATAGTTGGTTCGGCATAGTATCGGTAGAATAAACAAGCAGGGTCGCACCAGAAACATCCACAATTGATACAACCACAACCTGGAGCACAAGAAGTGTACCCTGGGCTGCTCTTTGCACGGTTGGACAATTCTTCCAAATCCTCATCGGGTTGTATATTGGCACATCGATCAATTGAACAGGAACCAGCTGAGTCACATCGTTTGATGTATTCATATTCAAACTTATGATCACGAGCATAGAAAATGACGCGTTTGTTGCATGTCATGACGATTGCTTCAGCTTCCACTTTCAGTGAAAGAAGTGTTTCCGGCGTTTTTCCCTCTTGGTCCTTTGTTGGCACTTGAAACTGAAGACAAGACGTTGATCCCATCGTTCGCAAATTGATGATAGACACAGTATTGATGACACACTCCTGAGAGTTATCCAAATAATAACAAACTGCTTCCTTGCTACTGATGTGAGCAATGTCGTTGCATCCCATTATTGATGAAAATAAGGAAGCCATTGCAATCAAAAATATGGTCCTATTGACTGTTACGATTGAAGTAAGAAGAAGCATGTTCCTTCGGCTGAACGGATAACAAACCAATTTTTTGAGACAGCGTAAAAAGCATCGAATTGTCTTGACAGCAAAAATGAAGATTGTGGTCAATACTGCCGACATTTGAGCCAAAATGGTGATGCAGTAAACCAAAGCGAACAGTCCAAAGAGTATTATTGCGTATCCAAGCCGAGTAGCGATTTCTTCCAGCAATGAAACCATCACAGAATAAGCATCTTCGATGGACATTCCAGCTCCCGTCACGCTAGAATGAGTTGTTGTAGTGGACACGTTTGATACCGTCGCTGATGTAGCGTTAACCGTAGAGAGAAAACTCAAAGCAATAACCATCATTGCTAACGTTGTAACTCCAGCCGCAGTTTTACTCCTTGTCCGAGAAGCCACTGATGTATTATTTGTTGGTGCTGATTTTCTGATATCGATGTTTGTTGAAGCAGCCTGATCCATAGTGGTTTTTGAGGTAATCTCAAGAGGAACAATTTTTCGGAAAGGTCTTTCCACAGTCTCTTTCGTTTTTCCAGTATACAAAACTGCGGAACGAGTATCCACTTTCACGACTTTTGCCAAAGGCCAGTGTACTCTGCTCTTCCCAAATTGTCCTGACTCATCGATGAGTACAATGTCGCCAACTTTGGGAGTTCCATGATTGTTCAGATGACTTTGTCGGTGCTCAGTTTGCAACCTTCCTTGCAGCATTTGTAAATAATCCGTGTTCCACCGAGAAATGAAATGACCAGTTAATGACGAAAGTCTCATCCAGTCCTCTAACAATGAAGCTTGTGTAGTTGGAAGTGGCATCGTATCCAGTGTTTCCTCCACGTTCAAAAGTCTTCGTAGTTGTTTGTTAGGCATCACAAAATCCGACGGTCGCAATGGATTGAGATCGTTTATATCCGAAGTAGTTGTTGTAAGCGGTCGATCGTTGATAATACTCTCAGCTTCTTTCATTAATGTTCTCAAATCATCTTCAGTGAGCAATGTTCTTGTTGTCCCAGCTTGTACGAGACAGTTTTTGAAAATTCCGACTACTCTCTCATAAATACCTCCGCTCCATGGAGACAAGGCAGTAATAAACTTGAAAACCGGCAGATCACTACTTGGAAGTAACAGTCGTTCTTGTTGATTTCTTGCTTCCCGCATAACCTTCTCCAACATCTTCATTTGAGCAGCATTATCAGTATAGATCATTTGAGGTGAACCAAATTGTGCGGCTACACGTCGAATGGCATTGAGAAGAGCACGACTATCCATTGATGATACTAATTCAACAGTAGTGAAGCGAGTAGTAAGACACGTGAACAGTAGGAAATAAAATTTGCGAGTGGCATCGAAACATTTTGCTTTGACTGGTCCACAGTAATCCATTCCAACATTTGTGAATGGTCGAGTCCAATTGATCCGAAAATCTGGCAATGGTGGGAAGTCAGGTTGAAAAAACGGTCGAGCGGTGTTTCGCTTGCAATGACGGCAGGTCTTGATGACTTTTTTAACAGTCGATATTCCATGAGTAATCCAGGCTTCTTCTCTTAATTTGGCAAGTGTGTAGAGTGGACTGCAATGGTGAAATTTCCTGTGAATTTCCATGATGAGTTGTTGAGAAATTCTTCCTTGAGGTAGAAATGGCACTCGGTTGCTTGGCTGACGACCATCGAAGTACCAAATGTTGTTCTCCCATTTGAGGTGAAGATTCCGAATGAGTTCTTCCGATGGTGGAGATAAAGATTGAGCAATTTGAATGATAATCTTCTTAGCCTGTTCGCGGCGTTTCACAGGATTGTCATCTCTCTTGAATAGTTTTGTCACGAAAAGAAGCACTGTCATGATCACATTCAATAACTTGTTGAATGAGTTGAATCGAGTCGAATCAACAAACGGTTCCATAGCAGTTTTTGGCAAAGCAGACATGGAAAAATTGCAAATAGCTTGTTGAATACTAGATTCACGAATGGGTAGCGGATCTTGAGAATTGAGATAAGGAGGACCTTTCCACCAAAGAGGATTAGACCGAAGTTCTTCCAAACTGCACCCTCGGCTCACCAGATCAGCAGGGTTCAGCTTTCCTGGAACATGTGTGAAAACTGCTTGTGGCATCAGCTCCTTGATTTTCCTGATCCGATTCCTGCTAAATGTAGTGTTGGCATTGTTCGTTGCTATCTGATCGACAGAACAAAGAGAATCTGACCAAATGTAGCACTTGATCACGTTGAGTTCCAATTCCGTGAGAAGAAACTGACCAAGAAATGCTGCTTTTTCGATTCCCATCAATTCTTTCTGTGGAATAGAATAATTCTTCTTTACCGGAGATACCCGAGACTTGGATGCAATGATGACCGCTTCATTGTTGTTAGCTCTGAGGCGTCGAAGATAAGCAACAGCTCCATAGGCTCCTTCACTGGCATCCGAAAAAACGTGCAATTCAAATACATCAGTTGGTATGAGTGGCGAATCAAAATACTGTCTTCTTATGTTGACTCTTTCTCCAGCCCACTTCTTTTCGATACTTTTCCACTCAACGATTTCTTCATTTGTTAACGGTGAATCCCAATCCATAGTCCGAAGCCACAACTTTTGGAAGAAAAGTTTTCCAAGAAGAATAACAGGCACCAATAAACCGAGCGGATCATAGGCAGTTGCAATGGTCTTCAATATTCTTCGTTTCGTCAACTGACTGGTGATAGGAGATGGAAGATTCAATCCGAGCTGATCATGTTCTGTATTCCAGGCTATTCCAAGAAGTTTTTGTTCTGCGCCTTCAGCCGGCAATCCTTCTTTTTCAGCAATATAATCATTGAGCATCGTAGAATTAGAGAAGAATTGGGTGAGTCGCATCTTGGCACTGTCGAACATAGCTTTCGAATCGTGATAAACCAACTTCCCTTGCGCCACTGTTGCAACTCCAATAAAAATGTTGTCCACGTAAACATTCTTTAGTACAGCACGAGAAAGCTCATTGTCTATTTGTTGAAGGTGATGTTTGATAGTGGCGTTAAGTAGATAAGGAGACGTTTTTACTCCAAAAGGAACGCGTTTGAACCTCAAACATCTTGGACGATCTTCTCCTGGGAAATGCCAAAGAAATCGGCAAGCATCTCTATCCCGAATATCCAATCCAAGCTGTAGGAAAGCTTTTTCGATGTCGCCAGAGATCAAAATTTCAGGACAGCGAATCCGAAGACAAACACCAGGTATTTGTGGTAAGAGGGATATTCCGGTGTGCAATACATCATTCAAGCATTGAGAAGACTTATTGATCCGAGCTGAAGCATCAAAAACAATTCTTACTTTCGTAGACTTCGAAGAAATTTTGAAGATGGGGTGATGTGACAAGTAGTGAACAACGGATCCATCTTTTTTGTTCTCGTCCTCTACAAATTCGATGAACTCTCGCACCAGTTGATCCAAAATGATGTCATTGTACTGTTTCTTCAAATTTTCATCTTTTGAGAGTCGTTTCAGTGTAGATTGAAGGCGAAAATTAGCCAAAAACCGATTGTCTGGCAGCTTCTTTGTAGACTGGTTGTAGGGCCAACGAACAGTATATCTGCCATCAATTTCTCGAGTAGTAGTATCCAAGTAAAATTGAAAAGCATTTTCTTCATCTTTGGTAGCCATCATTTCTGTAGAACCAGTGTTGTCAATTATCCAAAACTTCTCCAACGAATCTTGTATCGCTTCATGTTCAGCAATGGGCATTGAAAGAATTCCAAGTGGCGTATGAGTTCCTTGACTGTAGAGCAATGTTGAACTTCGGAAAGGTTCCATGTCCGGCATATGATTGTCTTCTGTGTACGATTCTTGACCGGTGACAATAATTCCACAGTCCGTGTGATGCAGAATCATGCCATTTGGAAGTACTTGAGACGTGGTTGCGCCCAAAAGACGATACATACTGTCCATTCCGATGAGAATATCAGGCTGTGTCTGGATACGAGGCAAACTCATAATAGAGGAATCCATGAGTTTGGGGATCATGTTGTCATCCAATTGTACACGATTGAGTCGAGCAGTGATGAAATTGATTTCCGTCAACAGAACACATCGTTTTTCATCCTTGAAGTTGAAAAAGACTGGGAAGTTTCTTGTCTGATATGCTTTGTTTTCTGAGTTGGCAAACGTATGGAGCAGAAGATTTGTCTCTGATTCCGCCGGAATCTTCAATTTGTCAATGAAAGTTGTCGAAATAAAGCTCCGATCCGATCCATTATCGAACAAAACGGTCGCGGGAATAGGATTTCCCTCTTGATCATCGATGAGCATTTGAATTGCCATCATAGCAACTGGTTGTTTAGTTGCATTGAGCAAAATAGACGATTGATCCTTGATCGATTCACAGTTCACGTGAGGTCCATCGTGACTTACATTGATGGTTTCAGCAATATTGACTGTAGCAGTGATCCCGTCATAGTTCGGATCTGTAGACTGCTCTTCAGCGATGGCGAAATTAGTTGTTCCGTGTGTCCGAGGATTGAATGGTACTCTGTTTGTAGGTCTCACGTTAAACTGACTGTTTCCATTCTGCTGACTTCTTTGCATTTGTTGCTGCCCTGGTGTGAACGATGATGGTTGTTGAGGTAGCATGGGTGCGAATGACTGACTGCGGTTGTTTCCTTGTGGTCCAGTACCACTACGATTCGTCGGTACATTTTCGCGTCCAAATTGTTGTTTTTGTTGAGGTTGTCCATTGACAGGAGACTCATGATGTTTACAGAAACTTGTTTGATGATTACCCTCACATTTTTTGCATTTGGGATGTCTTGGGCAAGTACGGTAATCGTCATGTTGCCGCAAGCACTTGAAACAAAGATGTAGTTGTCGAGCTCGGTTATGTCGTTCATTGGCGGTCCGGTATGTTGGGCAATCATGATGGCGATGGAAATTTTCTTGAGAAGCACAGAATACACACGGTGTAGTAGGAGCAGCTTGTCCTCGTGATGATTGTTGTTGACGTGGATGTTGGAAATCTTTTGGTTGATTTCTTGATTGATGATTCCGCGTTTGAGCAGCCATTGTTGTTGCTCGTTCTTCTTTGTTCGTTTGGTGGTAAACTGTAGAAACCAATTGATCTGTCTGGATGAGTCGATGTATTTGAACTAGCAGCTGTGAAGCGGTGTAGTCCATGTTTTGTCTATTTCCCAACAATTTCGAAATATAGAAGCGAGGAAGTTTCTGCATAATGATGTCAGCCGTAATCTTGTTGTCACAATCTGGCGCAATGTTTTTCAGTTGATTGAAAGTGACCGTTGCTTTTGTCCAGAAAGTATTGATCTCCTTTGTGCTTTTGGATGTTGCCACCGATTGCAAATCCTGGAGTTGTCGGAGAAGATGATGTCGTGTACGATAGGAATCGCCATAGTTGTCTTTCAGGATGCTGACGGCATGAGCATAGTTTTCATCTGTAATTGGCAGATATTGAATAAGTGCCAATGCATCTCCATCCAGTGCAGAAACTAAGTATTGAAATTTGGCAACATCTCTGATCGGTTGGTTTCCAATGATAGTGTTGAACAAACTCATGAAAGGAGCAAATTCAAGGTGATTGCCAGAAAACGTTTTGAGTGTCAAAGGTGGAAGTGTAACTTGGAAAGGATTGAAGTTGTAGCCAGCCATTGGAAACTGTGGCATGATTGGCTGAAGCGTAGAAGTGTTGATGAGAGGATTCACAGTAATAGAATGTGATGCATCTCCATTAGTATTCCCAGTAATTCCCGTATTGTCGACTGTTGGTACTCCAATAGTACCGCTCAATGGAAGAGCTGCGTCGAAGTTTGACAATGTTGTTCCAAGCGTCGTTCCACCATCTGGAACTAACCTCATGTTTACATCCGATGATCCTTGAATGACATTTGTACTGCCCATTGCAGTGTCCAGTGAAGTTCCTGAGGTGCCCAATGCACTGTTCGAAATAGTTGACGTAGAAGTTGCCTGAGTGCCCAATGCACTTTGCGAAGTAGTTGACGTAGAAGTTGTCTGAGCGCCCAATGCACTCTTCAAATCCCTTGAAGTCGTTGAAAGGGGAGTTGAAGTTTCCAAGATAGAAATGGTTGCCGGTAGTTGAAAGATCGGATATTCCTCTGGTATTGATACCATAGATTTGTGGATTGCACACAGAGTGTCATATCGATGTCCCAATGAAGTTAGTTGCTCCGTAACACCTTGCGCGATGTCCAAATAGTCACCAAGGCGTTCCTTGTAGTCCTCCATGACTTTCTTTTCATTTGAATCCGTGTTGAAGAGTTGAACCCATTGTTCATGTAGATTGCGAATGCGTGCTTGTTCCGTACGAAGAGTAGCAGCTAGATCGACAGACTCCACAATTTCTTCATAGACGACTTCAGCGGATTCTTTACGAAGATTCTCCAGGGGGTCGAGTTCAGCAATACGATCCTGAGCATCCTTCAGTCGCCTTTTGGAAAGACCAATTTCCGTGCGGATACGACCGCTCATTGTTGCAGATGTTGTGCAATGATCCTGGGTCACCACTAATCAGAAGATTGCAGGTTCGTGCCCTGCCTGGGTCACCACTTGTTGAATTCCCCCACTGGGAAAACAACAGAAGAGCCTTTACGACACGACCTCAAACTCAAACTTGGGTAATTAAACCTTTATTTTATAAGGAAAAGTAAAAGAAGAAAAGAAATATAAAAGAAGAGAAAAATAGAAAAGGGAAAATGTTTCACAAGTCTTCTCTTACTGAGAGCCTTTTTATAAGAGCCGCTAACAATAGGATTTACCATAATAATATAGTTTTTACATAAGAATACAATGATATAATAGCCCTATAGAATCCTATAGAATGATACAATAGAATCCTATAGAATGATATAACGATACAATACCTATACAAAGATGTTATCATCGACTAAAGGTCTGCTTTTGTTATTGATCATTCATCCTAGATCGTTGATCTGTGATGACAATCCGAGTAAAAAATAAGGGTTAGAGTCCTGAGAAATAGATTTTTTCTGGATCAGACGGTGGTCAGAAGCTAGTTAGCATGGCAGAGTCAGGAAGCCAGGGAGAAAGATAGTAAGAGACCCAGACACTAGCAGGATCCTAAAGACATCCTAGACCTAAAACTACAGTAATCCAAGACAAAAACTATCCTAGATCAAAAAATACAGTAATCCCTTTTTCAAAAAGTTATGTTTCAAAAAACCACTTGCACTTTCAACAATATCATTATCAAAATTAGAGTTTATGCTCAGAATTCATGTTTTCAAGCAATTATCATGACATTTTTCTCCAATTATTTCAATATCAAATGTCAAAATGACTAAAATTTAAACTTTTGGATTTATGAAATTCTTAGAATGCATGTAATCTTTTGAAAATGATATATAATGATGATTATTGAAGTGGAAATGGCTGTTATGAGCACAAACCACGGTTTTGAAGTGGGAAAGGACACATTTTTATGTACTTTCGGATGGAATAGGTATTGACTACTGTAGTAATGCTAGATTACAGTGGTATATAGCTTAGATTACTGTAGTTGTTGGCGGAGCTCTGATCTAGGTTACTATAGCTTCTGATAGGATTTCGAATACTCCTAGTTTATAGTATCTAGGTTACTGTAGCCTACCTTTTTAATCATAGTTTAATCCCATATATCAATTCTCATCATTTTCCCAAGCTATTCTTGGAATAAAATTTGTACTTGTTTCCCATAATGTATTATACAAATCTTGTGATTGACTCCAAACGTCATTTTGGTTTTCCCACACCTTAGTTTGAGCTTTCTTTTAGCAAAATTTAAAATTAGCTCTATGACAGAGTGAGTGATCAAACTACAGTGATAGAGAGAAAAGTACAGTAATCTACCTACAAGTGAAGATATCTAGGAGCGCGGTAGTTTGTAATGGTTAGGTATTTCTGGATTACTGTAGCTATTTTTTTAGATTTTAGTACTTTCATACTACCTTCTAAGGACTAGATTTCAGTACTTTGATGTACCTTTTAAGGATCCCTCAGGTTAGTCTCAAAAAATATTTTTCGTACTTCCTATCTTTTTGTACCCTCCATGAAAACCAAAAACCAATTTTTCACCGACTAATAAACTACAACTAATCTAGACTGGAACTTCTTGTTGTTCTTGATTTCTGCTCTAAATTTTTTCAAGGATCATTTTTTTTGGCACGCAGCAATTTTCTGTGAAAAATGAGTATTTATTCTGTTATTTTTCAATTTCCGTTTATGGATTAGCATTCTTTTTTCTGTTTCCTGCTTATTTTTTCCTGCTTTTTTCCTCCTTATTGAATGACATTAAACTAGATAGCTATTTGAAAAGCCACGTGAATCCCCATGAATTGAAACATCACCCAAATCTAAAAGCATTCCAAGTCCTTCTAAGCTACCGTAATCCATCTTCCAACTAGACTCTTTTCCCTGATCTCAGCCTTTGGCTCCTCCTGGTACGCCTGACACCAAGACAACGCCCCTTTCTCTTCCCTTCTCGCTCATTTCTATAATACTTTCAGCCCTTTTCTCATACTCTTTCGCTTGTTTCACTCATTCTTCTAATCTCCTTTCTCCTGTGAATTCCAAGAAGCTCTCATTCATTGCATGGGATATATAAGTCTTTTTTTTTCAAAAAGCTCTATCTCTTTTTTGCTTCTCCTTTTTCATTTCATTTTTTTAATCTTGTCATTTTCAGCAAGCCTATCACTGGTCGAAGCAGGCTCCCGGCTCCCGGGATGCGGGTTGCCACTTGGCTCTCACAAGGTAACCTCTTACTTTTTTGAAGCCGTAGTAATCCGTAATGTGTTTAGGACAACCAAATTAGGCTCTACTAGTACCAACAATGAGTCAACAACATTTTTTGTTATCTTCACAATCCTTCGGCTCTGTCAATGCTTCAAACATGGTTAAGGACTCCAGGATCAAGTTACATCGTTCCAAAGCTGTTTCTCATGATTAACTCCTATCGAATTACTCCTAAGCCAGTTTATACCATTCTAAAGCAGTTTTTTTTTGTTTAACCCTTAAACTACCCCAATAACCATCTATGCTGTTTTAAACCCATTTTTGGTCATTAACTACTCTTTTGCGTCTCAAAAGTCAGTTTCCATCATTCCAAACCAGTTTTTCAATCATCATCTACCCTTTACCTACTCCAAAGCCAGTTTACATCATTCTTGAGCCATTTTTTCCATTTAACTTTGGTTTAACTAGCCTCAAGCCACTTTTCCCTATTCTCAAACTCATTTTTCATCATTAACTACCCTTTAATCATTCTAAAATCAGTTTATACCATTCTCAAGCAAATTTTTAATGTTCAACTACCCTTTAACCTGTCCAACCTATATTTTATATCTATTTACCCTTCTTCTGCACCCCATCCCCCCTAAAGTCTCCAGATGTTCTCTATTCATTAGACTCCCTGGTCTTCTCTTGAATCCCTAACATCTTGACACTTTGTTCAGTTACGAACCTACCTCCGTTCGACCCCTTCCCCCCTCCCTAATTACTCTGCACCCCACCTCACCCGAGTCCGAGGTGTTCCTGGTTCATCGGCTATCCTTAGCCTAATTGAACTTTTAACATCTAGGATCGATATTCAGATTGTATCTGCCTCATCCTTGCACTTTGCACCTCTATTTATATTGCATCTCCCTCGAAATAAATATTTTACTCGATTTGCCTTAAAAATGCTAAAAATTTCAGAATTTTAGGGTTTACAGAAGTCTAGTTTCCCTTGTTTCCGTTTATCTAAGTATCCAAATCCAAAATTACGAATTTCCTATCTTCTCACTTTCACCAACCACCTGACTTTGTAATATTGTGTCTCCTGGGGGTCTTCCTAATGAGGAGAGAGCTTAACACATACGAGAGTGACATAAAATATGATACACAGAGAAAAAAAGAAGTTGGTTACTTCTCTTGTTGATTCTGACTCTGGGATTTGAATAAGTGTTATAAAGACTTCAATTGTAGTTTTTTTTTGTCAAAAGATTTTCTATTGAAATGAGTAAACGACAACGATCGGGAAGTCTTCCGCCGATGGATGGTGTCAAGAAGCAGAGAGGTAAGCCACATGAGATTAAGCCATCTCAAATATCCTTTAGCTCCTCCACCACCTCCACAATTTGCTATTCCACCTACTTTCGTACCTTGTATGTTGCTTTCAATTGGTCTTGAAAGTTGCCGAAGTCACATCCATGTTCAAAGAATTCAAATGGAACGAATTCAAGAGATCCCTGGATTGAATCCACAGCAGAAGATGGTGATTAAGGAGGGATTGGAGCAGATCAAAAGGGAATTGGAGATTTATGGAAGAGTGGTGCATGAGACAATGGTCAAGTTGGGAGTTGATGGAGAAGATTTGGAAGAAGAAGATGAGATCGTGGTGGAAGAGGCGTCAATGGAGAATCCGGAGAAGAATAGTGAGAATGAATAATCACCACGTTGAGGCAAGTATAACTTGGTTCCCGGTAAAGCTAGAAAAAAGTTGTCAACTAATAAAATATAGCCTTTAATAAGGGCCATAATTCATTAGTTGACAACTTTTTCCTAGCTCATCTGGCTACCGAGTTAAGAGCGTTTTAATTTGCATATGTCTCTGTTTTTTATCTGTGTAATTTTCAAGCGTCTGTATCGCAGTTCCTAGTAAAGCTAGAAAAACGTTGTCAATTAATGAAATATAGCTCTTAATAAGGGCTACAATTCATTAGTTGACGACTTTTAGATATCTCCAATAAGAGCCGAGATATAGCCAATCTAATAATGAACCCAAATACCCCATGCATTTTTCTTTGTTTAACTTTCAAACCCCTGTATCTCGATTCCTAGTGGAGCTCAAAAAAAGTTGTCAACTAATGAAATGTGGCCCTTTTTAAATAGAATATTTTATTAGTTGACAACTTTTTTGCATTCCTACTAAGAACTGAGATATACTCATTTTAAAAACCACTAAGATTCTCCTTTTTTTTCAATATTAAAATTAAGTACCTCCATTTCTATCGTTTCTCTCTAATTTAACCTTTATATCAAAAGATGAATAAATTCATTAACAATAATAAAAACCCGATTCAAATTCAATACCCTTAAATAACAATTAAAAAAACCAAAAATAATGTGAATCATGACATCTTAACTCCATCCAACACATTATGATCCGACACCTTCCTCTCCATTTGTTTTTTCTTCGAAATCCTTGTAGCCAATAAAAGTATCAAAGATACAAAAAGCAGTTCGGATAGGGTCCAGACATCGAATACATCTGACATGGAATTTACTTCGGCTAGTACTGTACCGGCTCGAACACAGAGGAGGTTGTAAGGGAAGAGGCCTGGAAGATAATGAGCGTTAAGGGGTGAGCTGAAAGTGTGCGCGTGGCCGAAGGGCTAACGCTTTTGCCTGTGGTCCACAGGGTCACTGGTTCGAGTCCAAGCAGGTTTTTTTTGTTTTTTGTTTTTTTTTTCAAAACTTACCCACGAAAACCGAGCTAGCATGATATCTGAGTGGCACATCCAAAAACGGGCTAGCAATATTCAACAGCCAATGAGGAGTAAACGGGAACACTCTAGCCGACAACAAGAAAACCCATAACCGATCCCTCTCCGTATTCACTGTCAACCTCAAATTCTCAATTCTCGACTTCAAATATCGTTCCACAATCGGCGCGGCGAACAGGGAAGATAAGCAGAAGCAAAAGGAGGCTCCAATTGAGTTAAGGGTGCAGACAAGAGCAACTCCGCGAAGTGTGCCGAAGAGTGCCCCGGCTAGGAGGTTCTAAAAAATTTAAATTAGGTATTAGCAGCTTGGATTAAGCCTAAGCTAGGCCTAGATAGCGGGCTTACCATAAAAAACGATCCGGGAATCGCAAAAGTCTGTTTGTAGAGATAAGCCGTTGAGAATAGGACCAACGTGTACATGCCATGTGACTCCCTGAATCCAAAATCATACAGTACCCCTCAGAATCCCCCAACTCACTCATATCTTCCCAAACTAGAGCTCAAATCCCTTAATCCATCCAAATCACGTGGAAATCGGGGTCTCTGGACGCCCTGAAATGATTTTTGGGTTACTGTAGATCTATTTGGATTACTGTACCTGTGGAAGTGGTCCACCGCTCCAGACGGCGAAAAGGAGAAGTGTGGAGGCGAGAAAAACGAGAAGTAAACCGAAAATTCGCAACATTTTGCCTTGAAAAAAGCGAGAAGAAGTGATGGGAGAGAAAGAAAGAGAGAAAGAGAGAATGAGACAGAAAGATAAGCTTAATTGGCATGTGGCAAAACACGTGGCAAACTTTTTTGGCCGGGGTTCTTAGGGGAAGGGTCACGCTTTTCTCTTAGAAATTTTTTTTTTTGTGAAAAAATGTCAAAACCTAGTTATTTTTAGGTGATTTACCTAATTTTTAGGCTGAAAAATACAATAATTTTGAAGATTTTGCAGAAAAAATAGTGTGAAATTCATGAAAAAGCGAAAATTCTGTTGTTGCAATCCTAGGTTTTTTTAAATTGAGATATCTCGACTCCCAGAAGAGATACAAAAAAGTTGTCAACTAATGAATTGTAGCTCTTGTTATGGGCTATATTTCATTAGTTGACAACTTTTTGATAGCTCTCCTCGCAGCCGAGATAGAAGCGTTTTAGAAGAGAGCGCAGAGTGTGAAACAACATCGGGTTATTTGAGCTTCTTACGAAAACGCAGATATCTCGGCTCCTAGTATAGATACAAAAAAGCTGTCGACTAGTGAAATATTGTACATAAGAAGGACTACATTTTGTTAGTTGACACCTTTTTTGTATCTCTGATAGGAACTGAGGTATGCCGTTTTGAAGTATGGAACATAAAGCGGCCGGCTAGAGGGTCTACCTGTCTGCGCTCTCTACTAAAACGCTTATATCTCGGCTGCCAAAAGAGCTATCAAAAAAGTTTTAACAAATAAAATGTAGCTCTTAATATGAGCTATATTTTGTTAGTTGACAATATTTTGATAGCTCTCATGGGAACAGAGATATACCTATTCAAACAATGAAGTAGCAAATGCAGTCTATTTTCAAAAAGTCGCAAAATCATAATTTCTTTCAAATTTTGAAATTTTTCTATCATTTTCAAAATCTACATACAGTTTTTAATGACGAAAACTAGTAATTTCAGCATTTAAAAAAAATGCAAAAAATTTTTTTTTCAAAAAAATAAATATTTTCCCCAAATTGTCCACTAGACCTATTCTGCATCAAAATAACGAATTTCCATTGGTTTTCCATAAACCACATGACTAATTTTAAAAAAACAAAACATACTTTTTTCCCAATTTTTTTTATTTCTAAACCCAATCAAACTTTTAGCAGTTTCTACACGAAGAAATCTAGGAATAAATGGAGAATACCACACAAAAAACGACAATTTTCCAAAATCAGTCAAAACTTAGAAGAAAATGAAGGAAAATAAAGGAAAATCAGTTCAAGTGGTGACAAATTAAAGAAAATAAAAGAAAAAAAGTCAAATCGATGATTGGTCGTTTAGTAATACTAACACAACACATACATACACACAACAATACATGTACATGTAAGAGTGTGTGTGTTAGAGTGTGTGTGACCGTGGAAACAAAAGAGTGTGTGTAATACATATATAGATGGTCAGAGTAAGATAAGAATTTGCATTTTTAACGCGGAAAATGAAATGGAAATTGAGTTGAGACCTCCTCGAATCTAAACTCAATCCGAGCGTTCGCCGTCGTCCTCGTCGCTCGATGACGATGAGTCGTGTGGGGCCTTGCGTACGAAATGCGCGTAGACAAGGGTTTCCGTCTGTAAATTTTCAGATTTTGGGGTTGGAGACTTTTTTTTTCGAGTTTAGGACGCTAATAGCTTTAAACTGACCCTAATCATCATGTGATTTGGAGAAATTTGAAAACATGACCTAAAATGCCAAGATTTCTAGGCCACATTTCTTAGTTTCATGACTCATTAGCTTAGCCGAGCTCATACAGGAATTTTCAAAGCTCTAGAAGCACTGAAAGACAAGTTACCTACTATCCGGCACGACCCGGCACTACCCAGCACACCTTATCAATCTATAACCTTGCTCCCACTGAACCCCACTTTCTTATCATCTACCGTACCTCAAGTCTCACAAATTGCACATTGGTGCGTCGATACCCCGGCAACTCCCTATCCCACAGCTGCTGCTGAGCGTCCTTCCCCTTGACCGATACGTCATTGGCGAACACAGTCATCAGAATTTTGTTTGGTCTGCAAAAAACGAAAAATTGATTTTTTCAGTCAACTAGGCTTACCTGAAGCACTGCAAGACCTTCCGGGTCTGCGAATACAAGCAGACAAGGTCTTGGTTGGTCTCAAAGGAAGCGAAGCTAAACTCCTTCTCGGGTGTCACATGAATAGTTGCATACTGATCCGTATCATTCATATAAGCATTCATACTGTAACCACACGGATCAAACAACTCATCATGGACATCTGCCCCAGCCGGAATGATCTTGTCGATACCGGCACGCATGAAACAATCCTGCCCATCCTTGGCGAATTCCTTGGTGAACTTATGAAGGACCTCTTCATCCAAGTCACTCATGAGAATTTCCAACGTGTGATCTGGCTGCTTGTTAGCCGGAAACTCAACTTCACGATGGAACGTGTACAAATACCATCTATCCTGCTTAAGTGACCCCAGGCAATAAGCATGACCATCTTCGAAGAAGCTATCGAGATATTCCACTTCCGCATCGAAATTTCTATGAAGATTCGGTTGCAAATCCGGACGCAAGAAGTTCTTCCTCGAATAATAAACCGATTGAACTTGATCCAAGCCGGCATATGTGCCAGCTAGCTGCATTAGCACTGGAAGAGCCGCTAGAAGCCTGGTGGTCCCACACGTCTTCAGAATCACTCTGTTATCCGAAATGAATAACGAGGACTCGCTAAGAACGTAGGAATCAATGGCTTTGTTGGTCTTCGAATGGAGGATTTTGCAGCGTGCTACATCGAGCATTGCGTCTATTTCATGGCGCGGAATATCTCTAAGGGACTTGGCTCCAGTTGGTTTAGAGGAGCAGAACCAGAGTTCAAGGAGCTTCTCGGCACCTTCGAAGAAGTACTCCTCATCGGGAGCCTTCACTGGATGGGTTTGGACGGCGAAGTTGAGTTGGCAGGTTGTCATGGTTGCTGGATAAGCTGGGCTGAGTTGGAACAGGATTGGAACGGAGTTGGAGCTGTGGTAGATCAGGGAAAGGACCCGCTAGGGAGGACGACGATACAAAACGAGGATTCGGGCTTTACGACCCATACACCTCGGCACGTTAACGGAACCGTGCGCGTTTGTCGGCGAACACCGTGGCAGTGGAGGAGGTGACGGGGTTGTCTCTGAAAACATATCTCTTAGGAAGGGGGCACCTTTTCTGAGTTACCTGGCGAACGAGGTGTCCGAAGGTGGACGCGGTGGTGGCGACACGTCGGGAGAACGGGCGACGCTCACTGGTCGGATTTTGGCTGGGTTAGGTGACCCTGAAGTTATAGATTAGGTTGGGCTACAGTATCCTTGGTTAGCTAGGCTTATCCTCGGTTAGCTAGACCTAGACTACAGTATCCTTAGCTAAGCCACAGTAACCCATCTTAGTACGGCTTAGTACGGCTTAGTACGACTCCTCAGCTATCTAGGCTCAATACCAGACTACAGTACCTATCTGCTAGCTAAGCTATCCTCACCTGAGTTAGCTGCGGCTGGTGTTAACAGCTCACAGCACCCACAAGTCGGGAACGAAAACGGGGAGCCGTGGAGGTGCTCGGTAAGGGGAGAGACAAAAGTCTGGAAGCGTGGAAGCCGTGTAGCTACTTTGGTGAGCCTGAAAAAAATTTTATTAGGTTGGAAAATGTGCCGCGGCGTGCCAAAAAGTGCCGCCGCTTTTTCTTGGTGTTCAGGGAGGATATGCTCCCCACAATTATCCCCAAAGGAAACAGGTAAAAAAAAGAAGAAAAATGGAGAATAATTGCTGTGCGCTCGGGTGCACATGAAATGGCTGCGCTCACTTGAACACGAATGATAACAGCCCCAACAAGACCTAGCGCGATAAGATTGTACCGAGTGGGCGGAGCCTAACCGGGGCATTTGAATTTTATAGCGCGTTGAATGATGTTATCAAATGGCAGAATGGCAGAATTTTTCCGGTGGTATGATTGTTTGATGTGTGCACTATTTGAGGAAGACAAAGAAAAGACCTTCGGAATTTGATGATAATGAGTTGGCTTGGGGAAAACTTGCATAAATAGTTTGGCGTGGTCGCGGTTTTTATGGAACTAATTTTGCGTGGAAGAGCTTGCAATTGGCTACGTTTTAGTTCAAAAACGGTCCAAAAAGCTTGAAAATTAGCAAAGTTATGGGTTTTCGAAGATTTTCGAAAATTTCAAATTTCGATATTTCTCTTAATTTTGCTCCAAACCCCCTGAAACCTTGAAATTCAAATTCAGCTCGATAATCTCGTCAAAATGAGTATAATCTTGAACCATTTCCAATGATTTTCAGTTTTGAAAAATGTTATGCGCCTTTAAACGGGATTACTGTAGATTTCGTGACTTTTTCAAAATCAAGGGAATCTAGTCATGATTATACTCATTTTGACGGGCTCGCCGAGCTGAATCCAAAGAGCTAGGTTTCAGGGGGCTTAGAGCAAAATTAAAGGGGATACGGTAGTTTTTAGTTTTGCTGAAAATTGGAAAATTTTAATTTTTTTCAAAAATCCATAACTTTGTTAATTTTAAAGGTTTTCTGGCCGTTTTTGAACCAAAATCTGGGAAATTTTAAGATCTTTTTGGAAAAAATAGTTTGAAAAAAGTCAGGGGTCGAATGAGCCAAGAAAGAGCAATAAACTAAGCACATCGGGTTCAAAAACCAATATTTCATAACCAGAGCCTAAGCATAAAAAGGAAACTCCCTATTAAAAAAAAGGGGGAAAAGGAGGAAGCAACCTGAAACCTATAAAAATGAAAACGAGCCGCCTCTCTCAATTTCTCGAAAAAGAACGAGTCAACACACACAAAGCATTCCTTTTTTCTTTTTTTCCCCTTCCTTCAACCATCTGCGTCTCCAAACGAGTTCTTACTCTTTAAAAGTTGGTGCCAACTTGCTCCCAAAAAAAAAGGTCCCAAGAGCGAGAGCAAACACACTGAGCCTATCTTTTTTATTTTCTGAAAAAAGCCCCTCTAACTTTTTTTGATTCTTCCATTTGCGACGTGTCAACATCATTATCATTTCTAGTCGGGGGTCGGCTGGACTACGGACGGTAGTTTGTATTCGAGATGCACATGAAATGCACACTGTTATCATTTGTGTATGATGTGGAAATTGTTGGGTAAATAATAGTTGAGAACGACTATACACTTTTTTATTGGGGAGGAAGTGATTCGGTGATTGGTGGAATTGCCTGGCGCGGTCTAGCACGACCCTAATCTTCTGCGAAATATTTTTGTTAGCAAGACCTTGAAATTCTTTAATTTTTGGTTTAAAAACGGTCCAAAAAGCTTTAAAATTAAAGAAGTTATGGAATTTCGAAATTTTTTGAAATTTGAAAAAATTCAAAAATTTTCAAAATTTAAAAATTCTCTCAATCTTGCCTTAAACCCCCTGAAACCTAGAAATTCGAATTCAGCTCGTTATTCCCGTCAAAATGAATATAATATTAACCCATTTCCAATGATTTTCCATTTTGAAAAAAGTTATGCGCCTTTAATCGGGATTACTGTAGTTTTTGGGATTATTTCAAATTGAAGAGAATCTAGTCATGATTATATTCTTTTTGACGGACTCGGCGAGCTGAATCCGAATTTCGAGGTTTCAGGGGGTTTAGAGTAAAATTAGAAGGGATACGGTAGTTTTAAGATTTGCTGAAAATGGGAAGTTTTCAAAATCCCATAGTTTTGTCAATTTTAATGATTTTCGGACCGTTTTTGGAGCAAAATGTGGAGAATTTCAAGATCTTTCTGGTTAAAACTGCAAATTCCAAACTCAGCACACCGAGCCCATCAAAATGACTATAATCATGACTAGGTTTCCATAATTTTAAGGAAAATTCAAAAAACTACAGTAATCTTGTTCAAAGGCGCAGGAAATTTTTTTTTTTCATTTCTAAAAATAAATCTACTTTTATTTTCAACTGTTAACACAATTAAACTCATCCAATCATCAAGTAACAAGTCACAACCAAACAATAAAGATCATGTTGGTAGATAAGTTAGCTAGGGGCCACTGGGGTGAACAAATAAAAGAAAAGAGAAGTGATTATAAAGATAATGGAATGATTATGATTATTAAAGATTGTTTAGGTGATAATATGAATGATATGGGAAAGAAAATACAGGGAGATGTGGGAAAACTAGAGGTCAAAGGGGGAACACAGTGAAAATAGGGAAAAGGCTTGGGGAAAATTGGTATAACTTTGTTATAATGAGAGCTAGTGAAAAGTTATCAACTAACAAAATGTAGCTCTTGTTATAAGCAAGTTTTCATCAGTTGAAACTTTTTTGATAGCTCTGCTAGCAGCCGAGTTATAAGCGTTAGAAGTTAAGCAGTGTAAAAAATTCAATCGCTTATATCTCGGCATCTATCAGAGCTATCAAAAAATCGTAAACTGAAGCTGATATATAAGAACCATAATTTATTCGTCATCTGATTCCTCTTCCAATTCAATCACAATATCCTTCTCCTTATATCTTTTCAACTGTCCTTTCTTCGTTATTTCGACTTCTCCTCTCTCCTCAAGGCTGAAATCAAATGATTAATACAACAAACCTTAGTAAAAAAAAACTTACAACTCTATAAACTTCATTTGAACATTTCCACCAACAATTCTCAACATTTTGAGCCTATCAATATAATGATATTTAAATTGAATCGGGATCCACATATACGCCTCTCTACATTTTTCCCTTAGATATTCAACGTCCACCGGCCCCCTCCATTTTTGTGCTTTTCGAGATGAGAGATAACTTTCAAATAGCCAATCAAAATTCTTTTTATGATCGATAGTGTTGATGAGAGAGTGGATGTGAGCAATGATACATATTTTCTGAAAAAAAAAATGTATATGGTTAAGATGGTCTTCCAAGCTCACCGTTGGCTCTCCGAATTCACATTCAAGTTTTTTATCCGAAAATCCCATCAATTGCATTGTATCGTTGAATTCGATTTTGGATCTGACGAACCTCTCTTTCATTTCATCCGGATTCGGAACAGGAATCCGGAAAATATATAGAATAATCATTCTATCCCGGATCTCCTCGTTGTTTTTCGTATCCCAGTCGCTAAGGATTGCTGCCTTGACCCTAAAAAAAATAACTTCAAGGAAATGTTTTTTAAGGTTAGGTGAGGCTTGTAGAACTTGTATTTTGTAGTCTAATCCTCACCAAGCTTTTCTTTGAGAAAAATGCAATTCTAGACATCCTTGATCCACTTTTCAAAAAAAAATAGAACTCACTTCTCGACAGCATCCTCTGAATCAATCAAAACATCGTTGCCGAAATCTTGAATTGCCGTTTTAAAGTCTAAAAATTCTTCGGTTTCCTTGCTTTTTTCAGCAAGATAATTGATAAGGAGGTCCATCTGAAAATGGTTTTGAAATATTATTTTTGATTATGAACAAACCGGATCTCTTGCTTCTTGAACTGGTTTTTGACTTGTGGACGGTGTGACCTGAAGAAAAAATTAAGGGAAATTCTGGAACTACAAAAAAAACTAACCTGATCTTTATCATTATTACCAGAACTTTCAGGTTCTTCTTGAACTTCAATATGTTCTTTTTGACCAGGGACTATTTTTTCAGCGACGGGTTCTGGATCCGTTGGAATTATTTTTGTCTGAAAACAAAAATTTGTAAAATTAGTTTTTCAACTATAAACTTACCGTATCCTTTTTATCAGCCTTATCCTTCTGGATATCACTACCAGGATTTTCAACGATATGAACATCCTCTTTTTCTCTCCTATCCACTTTCACTACTTCCTCTATGATCACACATTCCGGTGACGCAGGCGACTCGTCATCGATAATAATTACTTCCTTTCCTCTATTTTCCACAGTTTTTTCCACGACATCACAATTTTCAAATTCTTCTTCAACTGAGCACCCCGTGATTCTATTCATGACTACCCGAACGTTGACATGACACTTTGAAATGACTCGAGTGTTTTCCACAACTTCTAGCCCGTATCTTTTAGCTCTGAAAATAAAAATTTCAGTTTTTTAAAAAGATTTAAGACTACTTACTGTTTCCTGAATTGTTTTGTGATGGGTGTCTGGGTAATGAAGAGATATTTGAGCTTAGCAAATAAACTCAAGTTCATAGTTTCGATGGATTCCTTGAAATTACCATACCTGAAAAAAAATCTACTGTACCTAGACAATTCAAAAAAACTCACTCTTCTTCAGATACCAATTGATCCGGATAAGCTTCACCAAAACGTCTAAAGAATTGCTGGTCACTACAAACGTGAAGAGATTCCTTCGATATTTGTTCCAATATATTGAAAATTCGGTCCTCGGGGCCGTCCAAGATATGATTTGGATTTGAACCATTTCCTGATCCTCTTGGTATTCCGACTTCGGATTTCCTTAGAAATGATCCTCCTTTGTTGAGATACAAAGAAATGTTATTGGCGGTAACATTGGAGATTATTCGGGATTCATCAATTTCAACTTTAAATTGGTTTCGGGTTCTGAAATTTTGAAAATTACTTTTTTTTTCTTATTCGAGCGGTTATATCTCGATTCCCAGAATAGCTAATGAAAAATGGATAACTAATGAAATATTGGTCAAGTTAAGGGCTACATTTCATTAGTTGACAATTTTTTCCTAGCTATGATGGGAGCCGAGTTATGACAGACTTTCTGTCGGCGCCACTTGAGAGGGAGTCAAAACTTTGAAGGCGCCTAACTCGGCTCCCATCATAGCTATCAAAAAGTTGTCAACAAATAAAATGTAGCTCTTATTAAAAACTACATTTCATTAGTTAACAACTTTTTGATATCTTCAATACCAACCGAGTTATTCCCTCTCAAAAAAAAAGTATATTTCTTACTTACTTTTCAAAAAACTCCTCCGAAATCGGAGTCTTTGTCAAAAACAGAATATGAAGTCTAGTGAATACATCCATTCGATCATCAATTTCAACCAACTTTTTAGTCATCTCCATAATTAGTTCATCAATCGGGCTCCCAATTTTCTCAGCAATCATTTCATTGGTCAACATTTGGAATCGGCCATCGGCTAATTTTCGGATCGTGTTGAGCCAGTTGATTTGATTGGCTGGCGGGAATTGGATGTTCTATAATAATGTGAATAATTATTTTATTTTTAAAAAATAAGTTCTACCTCGGCTGGAATGATCTCTTCGATTGTATTTTCTGGAATTCTTTGTGATTTTTGACCATTAGGTTGAGAAGAATCATTTTCTTCTTCAACTTCAATGTGATCTACGTTTGGATCCGCTTCTAGAGGACTCTCTGGTGCTTGAGTTTCTAATTCTGGGCTCTTAACTGCATTGATACCTTTTATTGGCTCAGAAGTTCCTGGTTGATCGTTTTGTTCCAGTGGCTCATCCAACCGGATTCTTTTTGCGCTGAAATTCGTTTAGTACCTAGCTTCAAGTACGTTTATCTCAGTTCCCAAAAAAGCTATCAAAAAATTGTCAACTAACAAATTGTAGCCCTTTTCATAAGCTATATTTCATTAGTTGACAACTTTTTGATAGCTCCTCTGGCAGCCGAGATATAAGCGTTTTAGTAGAGAGCGCAGACAGCTAGACACGCAGCTTTCTTCAAAACGGCATATCTCAGTTCCTATACAAGCTATCAAAAAACTTTCAACTAACAAAATGTTCAACTTAACAAGGGCTATATTTCATTGGTTATCAACTTTTTTGTATCTCTTCTATCAGCTGAGATACAAGAGTTTTAAAAATCGAACCAAAAAATCGCTAGTTTATTTTTCCTTAATCTTCAAAATTCAAATTAATCTTCAAAATTTCAGCTAGTGCTATTAAAATTTTTAAAAAAAACTCACTTTTCCTCATTCAGCAAGTCCACCTCTCTCTTCCTCGACCCATTTCCTTCGATCTCCTCTCCATTCTCCATAATCTCTTCCATCGATTCTTCTCCTGTGGCATTTTGTGAAGGACCCGATTCTTCATTATCCCAGTTAGTGTACAGTTCATCTTTCAAGTCTTCGTAATTGTGCTAAACAAAAATCATTAAATTTTCAAAAAAATTTTCAAAAATTACTTACATTTGCTCTATGCCAAATTTTCCATAGGTTTCCTTTTAACTTGATCTTCAGCTCTTGATTTTTTGGATCGTAAGACTCGATTTTATTGGTTTTTTGCAATCTGAAAATATATTTTTCTATAGGTGGTAGTATTTTGAATAAAACTTACTCTTCAAAAAATTTGTAACTTATTGTTACATCATACATGCAGACAATCCAGAGTCGGTCCTCAACTGACTCGACTGGGATGTGCTCCAGCTCTTTGGTCACAATGAAAAAGGCTCTGACGAAAAAAAAAAATTTTTTTTGATATTTAAGAATCAACTCACTTATTATATATCTCTTTCTCCTCCCTTGTTGTTAACCCGTCCTCGACATATTTTTTGGATATTTTTTCCAAACTAAATGTTTGTGGATCCTGATGATGATTATATTTATCTGCTTCCTCATGAAGGAACTTCATAAGATTCAAAGTTTCTTCTCTTTGCCACATTATGACGTTTTAATAGCTGAAATTGGTCAGATGAGAAAATATGAAATTTAGAGTTTTTAAGACAAAACGAGCGAGTTTTTGATATCATTTTTTAAATCGTTATATCTCAGTTCACAGAAAAGCTACGGAAAAGTTGTCAACTAACAAAATATAGCTTTTAGTAAGGACTATATTTTCTTAGTTGACAATTTTTTTGTAGCTTTCACGAGAAGTGAGATATTCGAGTTTTCCCAAGCAATACAAAAAAGGGGGTTTTTGGTATCATTTTACAAATTGCTATATCTCCGTTCCCAAAAGTGGTACAAAAACGTTGTCAACTGACAAAATGTAGCTCTTATCAAAAGCTATATTTTATTAGTTGACAACTTTTTTCTATCTTCACTGTGAGCTGAGTTACAACAACAAAAAGAACTGCTTCGATAATATCAGCGGTGATCAAATAGACGTGGCCCCGGCTATGGGTGCTTTTTAAATTGCTATAAAAACTTTTTTTCTTAAAATCACTAAATTAGTTCAACAAAATATAATATAAAGTAATTATTCAAAAAAAAAAAAGGCCAAGCTATCTTATCTTTTTGATCATCGTTAACAATTGGCTAGCTGGGAGAGATAGCGGATTTTTGATAAATAACATAGTTTCTTCGTAGTTCTTCGGGAGAAGTACTTTCCGATCAAAAGAGTGTAATGATATCAAAAAAACATTGATCAATCGATCAAAAACCGTTAACTAGCCTTTTCAGCGCAGTTTACTAGGTTTATTTTGCTAAACTTAACTTATCTAAGCTTAACAAAACTAAAAATAATTATTCACTCTCAAAAAAACCAAAAATACTTAATCAACAACCAGTAAAACAAATAAATAGGCCAAAAAGAGCCCCCAAATTCAAACAGACTGTCTTCCCGCAGTTTTAAACCTGCGTCTCTCCTGTCGAATGGTTTCTATTGCACTATCATCACGCGAATCGGGTCAATCAAGCTGTTGACGCATCGTGCGGGGCACACGGCCGCGAAAAAGAGGGCAGGTGTTGGATAATGATCGGTGTAAGGTCGAGATTGAATCTTGCCCTTTTATTAGGTATTTTGGCGAATAACAAATTGATGGGTGAATGTTCTGAGAATGTATATGCTTCATATCGGTAAACATGACATTATATAAGAAATTTTTTTTTTCGAAACAAAATTTTTGAAAAAAAAAGTTCATTTTTATTATAAATTTATTATGAAATTTTATAAAGAGAAAAAAAATCGATTGAGATCACAAAATGAGGAAAAAAGTGTCACAGAAAAAAGTTCAGAGATCACAGGTTATCAATAAGATCGGGGATAAATGGTATAACTCAGTTCCTATTGGAGATACAAAAAAGTTGTCAACTAAACAAATGTAGCCCTTATTATCGGCTACATTTTATTAGTTGACAACTTTTTCGTATCTCTATTGACTGCTGAGATACAAAACTTTGAAGATGCTTAAAAAATAAACAATGAAAAAAAGGCAAAGGACAGCGGAAAGCAGCATAACTCAGTTCCTAATAAAGATACAAAAAAGTTGTCAATTAACAAAATGTAGTCCTTTTTATAAGCTACATTTCATTAGTTGACAATTTTCTTCTATCTCTTCTAAGAACCGAGTTACAGTAGCCCAAAAATCTCAATTCCTATCCATCTGCTCCATTTCCCCAATCCTATCGTTCTCATCCAGTTCATCAGCCAATGCTCTCACGTCAACTTCCAAATCCCGTGCAGTAGCCTCCATGTTGTCCAAGACAGACTGCATTAAAGCGATATAATGGTCCGGAGGTCCTGGAATGAATTTTTAGGATTTTTATAGTCCGAGAGGAGTACACACCTTCAAAATCTTGGTTCTGTTCTTCTTTCTCTTCCTCAATTTCTTCCTCTACCTCCTCCTCTTCATCCAACATATCAACCTCTTCCTGGTCCCCTAAATACAAAATTGTAATTTTTAATTGTGTTTTCTAGCTTACCATTATTAGCTTTCTGCGTTGGTAAGCTATCGCGATACTCCATCGGGTCTTGTCCCATTTTACGGTTACTGGTACTCCCTGAAAGAAAAAAACATTATTTGGAATAGAAAAAAAATTTTTTTAAAATATTCCGTTGCGGGGAATCGAACCCCGGCCTTATGGGTGAGAGCCATAAATCCTAACCACTAGACCACAACGGAGACGGGAGAACTAGGTTGCCGGGGGGCTAGATAGGCGTGCGGGAAGTGTGCCGGGGGAAAGTCTCGCGATGATAGGAATCGCCATGCGCCTTTAAATTTCTTGGTTGAAATTGGTCTAGGTTCAAGGGATCAAAAACATTTTTGAAATTGTTTTTCTGTTTTTCTCACATAAAAGGAGAGTGCAAAACAAGACAGCTAGAAAAGGAAAAAGAAAGAGAGGGAGGGAAAGAGAGAGAGAGAGAAGGAGGCCCCGAGCCGCGTTGAGTTATCCACGAGGAGTACACAACCTCTTTTTCGAAAACAAGGAAAAACAAGGTTTAGAAAAATAAGGTTTTATTAAGAATTTTTTTTTTTGAAAAATAAATGGAATCACAGAAAAATAGATAGTAAGGTAAGTAGGAGAGGTAGAGTCAAAAAAAAATTTCAATTTTCCACATCCATTGGCATTGGTTCCTCCTCCTCCACCTTCTTCTCCTTTTTCTTCTCCTTCATCTCCTCCTCCTTCTTCTTCTCCTCCAAAAACAATTTATTCAATTCCCTCATAAAATAATGAGAGCAACGGATGAAATCCTCGATGAGCATATCCATTACATAGTATTCCGGCTCACCTGGTAGCTCTGAAAATTGAAATTTTCTCGAATTTTTTTAGGCTGAGGACTTACGTGGTCTTAGCTCCCGGGGAACCTGCCGCTCCTCCTCCTTAGCCATCAAAAGATCGCGTCTCGTCCGTTTCCGCTCCTCGAATTCCGCATGATGAAGGGGTTCCGATGCGGCGCGCTTGCTCATTTTTTGGGGGAGCTGAAAGACGAGAAAAATGAGCTGAGAAAAATAAGAAGTGTCTCTCATTCATCACGAGATAAAAAAGAAGAAGGGGGAGGAAGGCTAGAGAAGACGAAAAAACGGGGTGAGAGAGGGAGAGAAGACATATTCGCGAGGCACACAAATAATCTTGTATGCATGGAAGATATTGCTGATATTTTTAATAATAAGCACTCTGAATGAGATTTTGATTCAGTTTTTTGAAGAAAATTTTTTTTTGAAATAGTGAAAATAATAAAATGATAGCCTAGTTAAAACGGGGTATATCTATGTTCCTGTAAGAGCTATGAAAAAATTGTTAACTAATGAAATGTAGCTCTTGTTATGTAAAAGAATTCATTAGTTGACCCTTTTTAGATATCTCTTATGGGAACTGAGATACAGGTGTTTTAAAAGAGGCGCAAATAATTAAGCTCGTCCAGGATCTTCAAACGGCTGCCGTCTTGGAATGCGCGTATCTCAGTTCCTATAAGAGCTATCAAAAAGTTGTCAACTGATAAATTGTAGCTCTTGTTATGTAAAAAAATTTCATCAGTTGGCACTTTTTTGATAACTTTAATGAGAATCGAGATACAAGCGTTTAAATAAGGGCGCAGATATTTAGGCTTGTCCAGAATCTTTAAACGGCCGCCGTCTTGGAATGAGCGTATCTCAGTTCCAGTGAAAGCTATGAAAAAATTGTTAACTAAAAAAATGTAGCTCTTGCTATGTAGAACATTTCATTAGTAAACACTTTTTTGATATCTTTCATGGGAACCGAGATACAAGCGTTTAAAATTGGGCGCAGATAATTAGGCTCAGCCAGGAGTCTTCAAACGGCTGCCGTCTTGGAATGCGCGTATCTCAGTCCCTGTAAGAGCTATCAAAAAGTTGTCAACTAACAAAATATAGTTCTTGTTATGTAAAACATTTCATTAGTTGACACTTTTTTGATATCTTTTATGGGAACCGAGATACAGACCTTCAAAAGAGGATGAAGATAGCTAGGCTCATCCAGGATCTTTAAACGGCCGCAGTATTCGAATGCGCTTATCTCAGTTTCTGTAAAAGCTAATAAAAAGTTGCTAACTAACAAAATGTAGATTTTAACATGAGCTACAATTTATTAGTTAAAACTTTTCTGATATCTCTTATGGGAACCGAGATACAAGTGTTTAAAAGAGGTGCAGATAGCTATAGGATCTCTAAACGGCTGCAATCTTGGAAAGCACGTATCTCAGTTCCTGTAACAGATATCAAAAAGTTGTTAACTAACAAAATGTAGCTTTTAACATGAGCTACAATTTATTTGTTAAAACTTTTTTGATATCTCTTATGGGGACCGAGATACAGGCGTTTTAAAAGAGGGGGCAGATATCGAGGCTCAGATAGGTTCTTCAAATACTTGCTAATCTCTTGAATAAACAAAACTTTATTTTTTAAAAATTAATATTTTTCAACAATTTCAGAAATAGACATCAAATCGCGCTACCAGTGGACATCCCCATTGACTTCTTTGTACCAGTTTGTGTACTCCCTCCAGTACTCCCAGTAGTAGTCTGGCTATCCAATTCTTTCTTCTTAGCTGCTTTTCTTCGACGATAATAAATTATACCAATAACAATCACCAAAATAATCACAACGCCGACTCCACATCCAATAATAACCCATTTCTTGATTGATTTACAAGCCGACGCTGAAGCTAATCCATTGGAAATGATTATCTTTGATAGCTTACAGTTCGAATGATTATCGCAGTACATTTTCTGAGCTTCTCGCAAAGTTTCAGTACAATCGGGAGGTCCCATCGTGTCACAACAATTTTGAATAGTTTTCTCGGCATTTTTACATGCATCTGAAATAGGGGGAGAAGAGATTGGGATGTTTTAGAAATTGTTCTCACCGCTAGTCTCTTCTTGACATAAATCTTCAAAGTGCTCGACTCTACAAAAAAAATAAACCTGTTGAATGAAATGGTCTCTAAAAATTGTTCTCACAAGTCTTCCTTGCTGAATTTACTGAAAAATTGTTTATGTTTAAAGTTCAAATTTGATCACTTACGTTGGTGAGCATCCCATTTTTCGATTTCGAATTGAATTTTGAATTTTTTTTACAAATTTGGTAAAACAGTATTTTATGCTATGGTCAATGTCAGACTAATCTGCCAAGGTCAGAGATGATTTTTTTTTTTTGCAAAAAAGTGGCATATCTCAGTTCCCATTAAAGCTATCAAAAAGTTGATAACTAACAAAATATAGACCTTTTTAAGTAGAACATTTCATCAGTTGAAACTTTCTTGATATCTTTCAAGAGAGCCGAGATACAGACGTTTTAAAGTGAGCGCAGACACTTAGACGATTTCCTATCTCTTAGAACGGTTGTAGTTTTGGAAATCGCATATCTCAGTTCAGATTAGAGCTATCAAAAAACTGTTAATTAAGAAATGTAGCCCTTAAAAGGAGGAACATTTTATTAGTTGACACCTTTTTGATAGCTCTAACCACAACTGAGATATACTTTTTAGAAGTCAGGCTCTAGTACCTACGCTGACTTGAATTTTTCTAACTGCGCTTTTTGAAACTCTTATATCTCGGTTGTCTGAAAAGCTAGAAAAAAGTTGTCAACTAACAAAACATTGGTCACAATAAGGACTTCATTTTGTTAGTTGACTGTTTTTTGATAGCTCTTCTCGGAACCGAGTTGTGTTCGAAAGTATAACTTAGCTATTTTAGACCACCGCCGCCTAGGAAAAAAAATTTGGATTCCAAAATAAGAAAACTTCCAATAAAACTGAACTTTATTAAACTAGTTCAAATAAAAATATTAATTAAGAAGCGAGTTCTCTTTTTAGAGTTATTTCAAGTACTTTTAAACATTCAAATTGTCGGTCATTTCACTGCGACGTCTAGACGGCACTTTTGAAATCGAACCAGTTTCACTTGCTTCCTTTCCCTTCTTCTTCTTCTTCTTATCCTTTCTTTTTGTTCCAGAAGTCATTAAAGATGATTTAGGAGCAACGCTAGTCCCGGATTGCTTGGTCTCCCCTCCAGCAGCTCCTTTTGACGATGACGACTTTTTGCAGATAAAGAAGAGGATAATAGCGACACAGATCAACGCGACGACACTAGCTAAGGCTCCTCCGATCACAATCATATTAAGATTATTGCTCGTTGTCGGTGCCACAGTGGTTGTTGTGGTAGTCGTAGTCTTCTCCATGAACTCACATGCTGCAGCTGAAATATTGAATCTTGACGCTAAATATTCAGACTAGGACTCACAGTGGGTGAATCTCTCACAATGACTTTGTATGCCAACATTCAAATATTTTGAGCAGTTTTCGATGTTGTCGTCCTTGCACGTTTTAATCAATTCTTTTACCCAGTAGATACAAGCATCTGAAAATCAATTTGTGAACTTCACTTATAAATTTTATTACAGTGCGGAGCAGAGTTGTACCCGGTACCGGGAAATTTCCCGTTTTTCCCGAGTGTCCGGAGAAAATTTCCCGACCGGGAAATTTCCCGAAAAAAATTCGGGAAATCGGGAAATTTCGAAAAATGGCTACGGTATCATTTTAAAGGCGCATGCCTCGAAAAATCGGAAACTCTCGCAGCGAAAACTATTTTCGAATCATTTACTTATTTTTCCCCACATTTTTTCGTTTTTCAACGAAAATTATGGGAAAACATGATATTTTTCTCGAAGTTAATAATTCCTGGGGGTCCTCTTTTTTATGTTAATCCTGTTGGTCTATATTCACTTTTGTTTGTTTTTAGTTGTTTTTGACATTATTTTGATAAATTGGACATTTTTCGAGGAAAAACTGGCAAAAAAAACAGAAAAAGACGAATTTCCCGAATTTCCCGGTTTTTCCCGATTTTGCAGACCGGGAAAATTTTTTCCCGAACGTTTTCCCGAAAAGTATTTCCCGCACAACTCTGGTGCGGAGCCAATCAATTGACTGTGAAACATTTATTTTATATCAATAACTCCGTTGTATTACTTATTGTCCTGGCTAACTTTTAAATATTCAAATATGAAGAAAATTTATTGATTTTTCGGGAATTTATACTTTTTATCGATTAGAGTAATTTTGTACATCCTTACCTTCCTTACTATTCTCACCACAAACAACATCCAAAGACTTTTCACTATAAAAATAAAAAGAATTTATACAATTAATTTCTATCCTTACACTTTCCTGCTGCTTTTGAGGGCACTGAAAAGTAAATTAATCAACAGGAATGCAATTAGGACTTACTCAAACAGTTGATTTTCATACCAACTAGCAACAAATGAACCTAAATGACTATCTTTCGCCATGACTAATTTTCTCATTATTCCCGGTTTATTCTCCCCTTTTATAGCAAAAAACGAGTTTACTGAACCAGTGTTCCATGCCATGGTCAATGTCATGTTAGTATTAGAGTGCAAAGGTCAGTTCAATGGGCTATGTTTTTTCCAATATATTTTTTTGCACTTTGCGCTCTCTCCGAAAAAAGAGCTTAGTTTTATAAAAAACGGAAAATATCAAAAGATCAAACTTCATTCGCTATCCAAAATATTAATATTATAAGATGGTTCAATTCCACAAACATATCCTTTCCAGCATCCGTTACCATTTGTAGGAAACGGACAATTAGTTTAAACCATTCCTTTTTTGGAATTTTTATTGGAAAGCCTGAGACCTGTGTACTCCTCTCGGACAAATGTTTCCGGTTTATTTTATAATTGGGTGAATGCTAATTCCAGAAAAATATTGTTTTTCAGTTGATTTTGAGTATTTTGACCATTTTCAGGGGTCTGGAGCTCGGCTCTCAAGTTTCCGATCACTCTGAAAATTTTTGGGGGTATAAAACAAACCTAAATTAACAACTTTGTATTCGCAGAATTTTTTGAAAATGTCTAGTTTTCCAGCTATGTCGCGTTTTCTGGACCATACCCATTTTTGGCCTTTTTTGCACTGAATGCGAAAAAACCGGTGTGTTACAGAAAACTCCAAATAGCTGAAAAACTAGGCATTTTCAAAAATTCTGTGAATGCAAAGTTGTTCATTTAGGTTTGTTTTATACCCCCAAAAATTTTCAGAGTGATCTGAAACATGAGAGCCGAGCTTTAGGCCCTTGAAAATGGTCAAAATGGCCGAAAATCAAAACACTTTTTTCTATACATTTTTGAATGGTACTGTAACTCGCAGATTAGAAGATCGGATTGGAGAATTGTAAAACCTGAAACCTGTTTACTCCACTCGGACAATTTTTTCTTTTCTTTTGATAATTATATCGGCATAATCACAACGGTATTGACATTTTTGAAAACTATTGAATCGCGAGATGGAAATAACTTTTAATCAAAGCTTTATTAAACTAGTACAAATAAAAAATATTAATTAAGAAGCGAGTTCTCTTTTTAAAGTTATCCCAAGTAGAATGAAACCATTAGACAATTGGCTCCGATGTCTTCACTGACGCCACTTTCGAAGTTGAAGTATTTCTCTTCTTCGACTTCCTCTTCTTCTTCCGATGCCTTCTCCTAGTCGTTGTTCCAGAAGTCCTCGAACCTCCATAACTAGTCCTATTTTGATTCACCTGCGCTCCACTGGATGACGACGACATGTAACATATCAAGGAGAGCGCCATGGAGAAACAGATACAAATAGCAATGGCAGCCATGCTAAATCCCATCACGAACCAAGTAATATCGTGGGTTTTGGTAGTTGGTGCGTCGGTGGGTGAATCTGTAGCTGGAGCAGGAGTAGTCGTGATGTAATCACATGCTGGAGCTGAAATAATAGAGCTGTTATTTGATTAATTACTATTAATAACTAACAGCGTGCAAATCTCAGACAATGACTTTGAATACCAATTTTCAAATTCTCGAAGCATATGTCCTTGTTCTTCTCTTTGCAATATCGTTTCAGTCTTTCGAGTTCAGCCAGACAAATAGCTGAAAAGGAATTTGGAAACGAAATGAATAAAACTTCAACTAAACCTTCCTCATAGCGATCGCCGCAAAAAAAATCGAAATGATCTCCGCTGAAAATTTTTTTGAAAATATTTCTTTAGGTTTTCCTTAATAAAAATACGGTCAATTACTGATAAATATACAGAATATTGTAACTTGCATACATTTTCTTTTTGCTCTCCATTGTGCTGTAAAAACTTTAGTAGAACTTTATGTATGCTTACTACGCTCACAATCCTGATCCCAAAAGAAGCAAATCCATCAGGCTTTCAATTTCATAGGGAAGAGTCATCCTGTCCAAAAAGACGCAATTTCAATTGATTTCTACGATTCTCCCTTGCTTTTATAGTAAAAAATCGAGAATACTAAACCAGTGCTCCTGGTCAATGTCATGTTACAGTACCGTTCAAAAGTTTATAGAAAAAAGTGTTTTTGATTTTCGGCCATTTTCATTTTTGGGAGTGTAAAACAAACCTAAATTAACAACTTTGCATTCACAGAATTTTTTGAAAATCTCTAGTTTTTCAGCTATTTTCAGCTTTCTGAAACATACCCCTGTTTTTCACGTTTTCAGTGCAAAAATGACCAAAAACCTACAAAAACGGCTAAGCAAAATTTGTAGTTTGTAGTCTTAGCCTCACCAAAACCACAGGCCAATTTTTGGTTTTTGGTGAGGCGCTTTTCGTAGTTTGTAGTCGTACGCCTCACAAAATTGGCCGACCGACTTCAGCTTTGGTGAGGCTAAGACTACAAACTACAATTTCTGCTTAGCCTCACCAAAAACTGAAATTCCTGATTTTTCCAATTTTTCACCGAAAAATCGAAATTTCGCGCGGAAATCAAAGGTTTTTCGGCGAAATTTTGAATTTTCGGGAATTTTAATCACATAATTTTTTGAAAATTCCTAGTTTTTCAGTTAAAAGGTCGAAAACGGGCCAAAAACGGGCCAAAAAGGGTGTGTTTCAGAAAACGCGAAATCGCTGAAAATCTAGACGTTTTCAAAAAACTCTGTGAATGCAAAGTTGTTAATTTAGGTTTGTTTTATACCCCCAAAAATTTTCAGAGTGATCGGAACCATGAGAGCCGAGCTCGAGACGCCTGAAAATGGCCAAAATGGCCGAAAATCAAAAACACATTTTTCTATAAACTAGTGTTTTTTTCAATAGATTTTTTTGCTCTTTTGAGCTCTCTCCCGAAAAAAGCTTTGTTTTATAAAAAAAATCGGAAAATATCAAAAGATCAAACTTCATTCACTATCCCAATTATTATTAAGATGGTTGAATTCCACAAACATATCCTTTCCAGCATCCGTTACCAACACCATCTGTAGGAAACGTTTGATTGATGTCATCCATTCCATAATTGGTCATCCCATTGACTCTTAATATTATTGAGTCAGCGGGGGCGGGGGATCCATCTGGTTTTCCGGGGAGCCATATGTAGCCTTGAGGATTAGAAGAGAGGGTTGGGTCAGAAAATCGGAAGGCCTGGAATCTGTGTACTCCTCTCGGACAATAGCTCTTACCTGAATTGTATCGCAAGGCGAAACCATTGTATTAGTGCAAGCTGCTGTTCGATTCCCATCTACCCATATTCCAGTGTATGTAAAACTAAGACCAACTGTCAGACCACTCGACACGTTTTGATAAATTGGAATTGACTTGGCTAAAATTCAAAGTGCTCAGGGCCACAATGGATTACGGTACCTGCGATAAAGTCATACTCGGCCTGATTTTCAACCCCGCTTAGTTGGGAATCTCCGTAGAACTGTCGGCACATGATACTGGCTACTGTACGGTTGCAACATGCGTAGTGCTGGACAACCTGGAAATTAATTTTTTTAATGGATTAGGTGAGGCTAAGACTACAAAAACTACATTCCTAGCCTCACGAAACCACAAACCTGCATACACCAAGGACCTTTATCCCTAACAAACAAGTTGAAATTTGTAGGACACGTGACCAATGGCCCCGCTTGAAATGTCCATGTGGGACTACTGAAGGTCACATTATAGGGTCTATAGGTGCTATTTGTAGCATAATATCCTTGGAAACTTCCAGTGTCTTCCACGGGACACGTGTCAGCTGCCAAGACTTTAAACGCGATTACAGATCCTTCTTTCTTGGTGGCAGTACTTATTTCGCCGATTTCGAACATTTGACAATTGTTGTCATAGACCACCTATAACTAGACTTATCTTGGGTTACTGTAGGATTACTTACAATGCAAGTTCCCAAATTGTAACAATATTCTAGACACTGGTCCCACGTGGACCCGGCAGCCAGAGGGTTACTAGGAGTACCGTAGATCGCTGGCTCCCCATTGGTAACCATCATTTGAACCATGCTCTGGGATAAAGGGAGGAATACCAAAATACCAAAAAATAGTATGAGAAGCATGACGAAAGAGAAATAATGGAGAAGGAAAATAAAATGAATACAGCATGAAAACATGTGAATGTCGCTCATGAAACCATGGAGATTCGGGCGGGGATCGGCGGAGGAAACAAGCTATGAATTTTTATAGGAGAATCATATTTTTTGTTTCTGAGGAGCACAAAATAAATGTCTTGGATGTTTGTTTCCATTTGTTTTTGGTTCAGGGTGAAGAAATCGGGCGTTCGCAAAAGTTGATCATCTTTGATAGTCTATAACTTTTTTCATAGTGAACCTTTTTGAATTTAAGCTTGCTCATCGTGTAGAGCTCGTCGAGATCTATAATTTCCTTTTTTTTTAATAGTTTAAAAACCTCTATTTTGAAGGGGTCCAAGCCTCATCAAACAAAAAGTGGGTTTTGCGAGGCTTAGTTTGTAGTCTTAGCCTCACCAAAACCTTCTTCAAAAAGATGGTTTTGGTGAGGCTAACAAAAAAAATGTAGTTTGTAGCCTTAGCCTCATCAAAAACCCAACTGCGCGCAGAACTAATTGGTGAGGCTAAGAAAAACATGTAGTTTGTAGTCTTAGCCTCACAAAACTAAAAACCATTTATTATCTAAAAATATCAATCTTAAAGGGAGGTAGCTCACATTTCCAATTATGTTGCTCATCAATCAATCTCCTTTTTCTTTAATTTCCGGGCTTCTGGGTTTCCGGCCTTCAAGGCAAAAGGGTCTACCCAGAATAGTGTTCACTTTTCATTATCTTCCAGAGTACAAATGAAATCTCTTCCCTTAGCTTTCCTCCTTTTACTTATAACCCACCAATCTCTGGATATATTCTCACCTGTTATAATAGAGAATAAGGAATCAAATTTCCCAATTTTTGACTTGATATTCTTAGCAACAATTTCGTTTGCTTTGGATTCCAAAATTGGTTGGGAAAAGGCGGAGGAGCTGTTTCAAATCTCACTTGGAGGAATTGGAATTTTAGTTTTTGGATGGTCAGTGATAGGAGTAAGTTTTGATTCATTTTCTAAATCTACAGTAATCCTTTCAGGTTAAGGATCCTATTTTCTTTTACATGCTATCATTCTACATTGCAATTGGACCAGTTTTATCTCTCTGTCTTATGGTAGAAGGAGAAGTACCCAAAATCCCCAAAAAGAGAGTTTATTGTCATCCAAGACGATTAAGAAGAAGAAGAAGATGTTGTTCTTTCTAATTTTTATTTTTTATTTTCTTTATTCCAATAAAATAAATGAGGTGGATTAAATATAGAGGTATTACTGTATTCAACTAAGTTCTTCACTGAAACCATCCCTTCATCAACTGACGAGCCTTCTCGTTGACCGCATTCGTGATGCTGTTCTTCCGTTTGTTTTCGCAACGGAGTTTGTAGGCCTGCAAAAAAGGGATAAGACACGCCCACTTTTTTAAAGAAAATGTTTTTGAAGTTAATCTCGCTTCGATTGACGCACGTAGAACACAGAGAACGTGCGGAGTGCGGATTAGATGGATCGGATTAGTTTTTTTTTTTGAAATCTTGAAAAAAAAGAAAAACAAGGAAATCAGATGTAAATAGCAAAAATGATTACTATTAATAAAACAGAGTATTTTAGGATGAGCGACACTTGGAAACTTGGATCTATGAACCCACAACCCTATTAAAGTACCCATCTTAAAATTGATATAACTCTGGAACTATCATAGCTATTGAGAAATGGTCAACTAATGAAATATTGCTCATGAAAAGGGCTACAATTCATTAGTTGACAACTTTTTCTTAGCTATGCTAGGAACTGAGATATCCTCTTCAAAATTTCGGCTGCGGTTCGGGCATTGCCCAGCTGTTTCTAACTGCGCTGATTCGAAACCCCTGTATCTTCCCAACTAAAAGAGATATCAAAAAGTGTTCAACTAATGAAATGTAGCTTTTATAATAAGCTACATTTTATTCGTTAGCAATTTTTCAATAACTCCAACCACAACTGAGATTTACCCTTTAGAAGTCAAGACCTAGTTCCAACCGCTCTTTTCAATAGCGCCTTTTTAAAAGACCTATATCTCAGCTCTAGTAAGAGCTAGAAAAAAGTAGTCAACTACTGATATGTTGCTCATCAAAAGGGCTATATTTGATTAGTTAATACTTTTTGAATAGCTCTAACCACAATTGAGATATGCTCTTTAGAAGTTATGCTCCAGTTTCTAATACATTGACCCTGGTGTCCTTGACAGTGTTGTTTCGAAACCTCTGTAACTCCATTTCCGTAACAGATAGAGAAAAGTTGTCAACTAACAAAATATAGTTCTTACTATAAGCAATATTTCATTAGTTGACAACTTTTTGATAACTATTCTGGGAACCGAGTTAAAGTTAAAAATAACTACACCGCGCTTCTCAGCCATGCGCGTTTATCTCGGCGCCCACAACTACCAAATTCCTTCTCTCTCAATTTCAGTAATTAACCCTTTTCTCATATTTTCTCTCCTAATCGAGTAACTTACCAATTTCTCCTCATAACTTAACATCTCCCATTGCTTAGCAACATTCTGAGAGATCTGCCCAAATGGGGCATTTGGGTTAGCCAACTTCTCATCCAGTTGACGCTCACTGAAGAAGATAGCGTAGGCTGATGAAGCCCTAAAATTCGTTAGTTTTGGTTAACCTCAATGAATCTTCTCCTACCGTATCTTCTTCTTCTTCGGCTCCTCTTGAACCTTTGCAACTTGCTTGGAGTCCCCTTGCTTATGGTTAGCTTGGGAGACCCCAAAAGTCGGTTGCAAGTTGTACCAAGGGATATTGACGTTTGGGATGTTGTAGCATTGGAACTCGTCGAAGATGGTTGGTTGCTTGTAGACTTTAGTAGAGGCCACCATAGCTGGAAAATGATGAATTTAGGAAAAATATGGATATTAGAAATGCAGAAGAACTCCGAGAACTCCGGCTTATATACATCTACAAAGTATCGCGAAAGCCGAACGGATTAGCAGTTTTTAGAAAAAAAAACTAAAAGTCAATTCTTTTTTGTCATTTAATCATCGATAATCTCGTTAGCACACTGATTGGTAGCTTGACATTATTACTAATGGCGCGGCTTAGAAAAAGTGATGAATCGACTAAAAACTGAAGCCTTTAATGCAAATGATTAGAAAAAAATGAGAAAAAATAACAATTTTTTTGTCTTGGTGATCAGAAGCCTTTTCGGAGATTCTTTAGAATGACGATTTGTGCAAAAAACAAAACCTTTGAAGGAGAAGGATCTATGAAAACTATGATATTATGACTGGTTTAATGGTGTTGAAAGAGAAAAAAAAGAATTCTTATTTTTTCAATTTGAAAATGTTATTTTCTGAGAATTTTCAGCATTTAAAATGCGAACTTCAAATCTCCTTGCCATTTCTGAAGGTTGAATTTAGGTGAAAAGTTCAAAGTTATATAACTCAGTGGTATTTAGAGATAGAAAAAAGTTGTCAACTAATGAAATATAGGGAATAATAAGGACTACATTTTGTTAGTTGACTATTGTTTGATAGCTTTTCTCTCAACTGAGATATGCGCGTTTTAATTGGCAACTGAAAAAAAGGTGCGCGCAAAAGAGTAATCTGTTTTCAAAGGCTCATAACTTTGTTGGCAAAGAAGCTATCAAAAAGTGGTCAACTAGTGAAATATAGGTTTTGATAAGTGCTACATTTTGTTAATTGACATCTTTTTGATAGCTCTCCTAGGAACCGAGATATGAGCTGTCAAAATAATCATACAGTTTACAAACGAGGAAATATAAACAACGACGTTCTGGAGTGGTAAAAACGAAAAAAAAAATTTTTTTTTCGAAACTTTTAACTTAAAATCAAGAATTTATATTTGAAAACAACGATTTGAATAGAATTTGACTACAATTTCCAAAAAATCGTTTTTTTTTTTAATTTTTTTTAAATTTCAAATTCATGGGTTTTCCCAAAAATACATTTTTTTTGTCGAAAATACCAAAAAACTATCTAAATATCTTCTAAAACTTTTCCAAAATTGAAATCCTATTAAAAACAATTAATTTCCCCGAAAAAAGCTCAAAAATCCATCAAAAACCCCAATAATCGCTTTCCCCAAAAAGTGGGCGGAGCCTTGACACACACAAAAGATAGCGGGCGGCGGAACCCGTGAAGTGTCGGCTGCTGCGTTGAACTACCCCGCCGCCACTTCCTGTTAGAAGTTGCCTCAATGAAGATAAACACCGATCCATCGAGTGACATCTTGCTGATAGTTTGTACGTCAGTCGGAGAGGTTTATAAAAATGAATAATTTTGGAAATTGAACATTTGTGAATGTTGTTTATAAAAAGGGGCATGCAATTGAAATAGGGGTAAAGGGATTCATTAAAACTTATGGTTTAGAAAAGATAGGAGCAGAACCTTAATAGAAAAGCACCTAATAAACCTCAATTAATAAAAATAGAGTTACAAAAATGAATTTTAAAAATAGGCTATTTTTCAAATGGCTATAACTCGGTTACCATAAAAGCTATCAAAAAAATTTCAGCTAATGAAAAATTGCTTATGATAAGGGCTATATTTTGTTAGTTAACAACTTTTTGCTATCTCTTCTCCAAACTGAGATATCCAAGTTTTTGAAAAGGAGCAAGAACAAAAATCATCATTTTTCGAATGGCGATATCTCGGTTCCCGTAAGAGCTATTAAAAAGTGGTCAACTAACAAAATGTAACCCTTATCATAAGCAACATTTCATTAGTTGACAACTTCCTTCTATCTCTCCTCCTAACAAAGTTATACCGGTTCAAATTCAAAATACCCTTCAAAAAGAGGAAAAAACAAAAAAAAAACTGGTTATTCGTTTAAAACAACAAAATGAGCACATTGCTCATCTCTTCCTCCCCAATTACGTTCCACCCCCTTTTTGACTTCCTCCCCTGTAATTATAATTGCGCAACGTTTCTAAGCCGCCTTTCTCCCTTTTTTCTTGTCATGGTTATGTATTATTATTATAATTCTTATTAATCTAATTAGGAAAAAAACATGAAAAGAGAAAAAACGATGAGCAACATGTGTTTTTAGAGGGGATTACTGTAGTTTGTATAGCGACTGTTTTATTAAAAAAATATTTATTTTTAAAAAGTATAAAAACATTTTTAAAAAATTAATTTTTTTTCTTCAAATTCATCCAATTCAATCGAAAAGTAGAACTATAAGAGTCAATAATATCAATAAATTCCAGTTAGTGGGTAGTTACAATAGTCATGATATCCTGAAATAAAGCTTTTAGTTGTATTGTTTACAAAAAACTGAATATCTCAGTTCGGGTTAGAGCTATCAAAAAGTGATCAACTAATGAAATATAAGTTATATAACTCTTATTATAAGCTACATTTTGTTAATTGACCACTTTTTGATAGCTTTTAAAAGAACTAAGATATGCGCGCTAGAAGTTAAGCATCAATTTTAACATTTACTTGTATTGTTGTAACAGCGCTGTTTAGAAACTTTGGTAACTCAGCTCCCGTAATAGATAGAGAAAAGTTGTCAACTAACAAAATGTAGCTCTTATTTTAAACTAGAATTCATTAGTTGACGACTATTTGATAGCTCTCACCGGGGACCGAGTTATATGCCCTTATAGTCGGGCCTAAGTTGCAAACTTCAATCGCTCATATCTCAGTCCCCATAAGAGCTATCAAAAATTGGTCAACTAACAAAATGTAGCCCTTTTTATAAGCTACATTTCATTAGTTGAGAACTTTTTTCTATCTTTTTTCCAAGCTGAGATATCATCGTTTGAAAATCCTTATCATTTTTAACTCACCCAAATTCCATTTCAAAAATTCATGTGTCGTGGTCATATGGTGTTAAACCATCTGAAATTAGAAGTTAATTCCATTTTTTTCGAATTCAAATTCCAATTCAAATTCAGATTCCCGCCAAAACTAACCTTTTTTCAACATTTTCAAAAATATCAGTAATTCAAAAATACCAGTAAATAATCAATAATAATAATAATAATTCAGAAAAAATCATCGAATCCATTCTACTGGATCCATAGAAGGCCTACATTCCAGTGAGCCAAAAAAAAAAACGAGAAAAAAGAATGAAAATAAGCGAGCCGAAGGCGCCGTTTTATACTGCTCACTGTCTGCGTCTCTCTTCTCTCCACACTATTTTTCTGTCTTCATTTAAAATTGTCTCGTGACACGCGATGACGTCACAAAATGCTTTGGTGAGGCGTAGGGTACAAACTACATAGAAATGAGCCTCACCAAAAAACCGGGGTGGCGCACCACTGGTGAGGCTTGTGGTTTTGGTGAGGCTAAGCGGCTACAAAAACTACAACTTTCTTAGCCTCACCAAAACTTCCCATTCGCTTTGGTGAGGCGTAGGCTACAAAGACTACAAAACCGCTTAGCCTCACCAAAAGACAAAGAAAGCCGCGGCTTTGGTGAGGCTAAGCGGCTACAAAAACTACAATTTTCTTAGCCTCACCAAAAAAACATTTTTCTTCAAAAAATCGATTTTCAATGAAAAAAAAAAGATTTTTAGCTAGAAAAAAGAAATGAAAAGAAACAACAATAACAACAAAAAAATTGAATAAAAATATTAAAAAATCAACAAAAAATTAATCATATCCACTCTCCATAATCCATCGATCCACCTTCCGATACGCTTCCACATCCTTCAGATTCATGTGCCAGAATACGCGCATTCCCTGGAATATTGTAGTTTGTAGTTTGTAGTTTGTAGCCTATACAAATTAGGCTTACCTCCGATAAAATCTCGAATTTGGCTCGTTTCTGCTGGTTGATGACCGGCTCAAACACTCGTTTTAGCACTGATTCAGGGCATTTCGCCAGGCCATTGAATAGTTTTTTGAGGATTACGGTAAGAGCCGAGGTGCGGGTCGCCCATTCGACAGTCTGAAAATTTTAGAGATTTTTATAGTTTTGGATAAGGTTTTTGAGCATGAAAAGCCTATTTTTTGGCCTAATTTATCCTGTTTTTGACCTAATTCAGGCCTTTTTTTAAACTAATTTAGTCTATTTTAGGCTTAATCTAGCCTTTTTCAGCCTGATTCAGCCTTTTTAGCCTAATTCATTGATTTTTATCCTAATATAGTGATATTGGGCCTATTTTGGCATTTTTAGTGATTTTTTAAAGCCTTTTTAGCCTAATTTGGGGATTTTGCCGTAATTTAGTGAGTTTTTGGGCTACTTAAGATTTTTTAGACTTTTAAATACAATTTTTGGCCGAATTTAGTGATATTTGGTCTAATTTTGCCTCTTTTGACCAAATTTTGGCACTTTTTGACTCAATTTACTCTTTTTCGGCCTATTTGACCCTCTTTCTCTTACCTTCAACACCGTAATTGACATAACTTCATTAGCAATCATATGCTGAAGCAATTGAGCCAATGACGTCCTCTGAAACGGTTTCAACTCATCACAATCCCTTAAACGATCCCAAAGAGCAAATTGAAGAGTGATCACGAATCTCTTATTATATTCACAGAATCTCTGAAGCAACGCCGCGTAGAATGCGTTGAACGTCTTCTCCTTCATCATCATCGCAATCAGAACATGCACCAATTCTCTCTCTTTTTCTCCCTTTAACTGGAGTTTCAGAAGACGTTCAAACGCGTCGTCCTCGTCATCGGCAGTGGCTGAAAACATGGATTTTTAAGAAAAGTTTTAAAAAACTGAATTTTTCCTACCAACACTACAAAAAATGTGTCGTCGAACTTCTGAATTCATTCCTGCCTTTGTCGCAAGAGTCACCACTTCCTGGGGGAACGCCTTCTTCTGTGATTCCGCGGCTACTGTAGCAGCCAGATGACCGTATCCTCCCTGCTCCGGGAGTCGGAATGCTGATCCAATGATCCACCATCTTCCACGTTCTTCCGCGTGGAGAAGGTCGTTGAGAGTCATTGAGAGCTCTTTTTGGTCTGAGGAGGTGGAGCTTCCTTTTTCTAGAAAAAAACAAGATGGAAGTGGGTTTTTAGGTTAAGAAAGGGGGTTTCTGTTAGAAATTAGCTGAAAAACAGGTTTTCATCGTAAATTTCCAGCAAAAATCAGATTTTAATCCAAAAAATGGAGTTTTTCATAGAAACTAGCTGAAAAACGAAGTTTTAAAGCGATTTTGCAGTTGAAAATCAATTTTTAACCTGAAAAAAGGGTTTTTCATAAAATTAGCTAAAAATCTGATTTTTATAGTAATTTTCCATTTAAAAATTCAATTTTTAGCTCAAAATCCAGTTTTTTCCCTATTTTCCCCAATAAATCCTTACTTTTAGTAATTCCATGCAATACTTTAACCTGCCGCTCAGCAACCTCATAATCAATAGCCTTCGGTGGAGCCTTCTTCAATCCAATCACCTCTTCCAACAAGAATTTGGCACGTGGCAACGCGGAAATCGGTTTTTGTTGGAATTCTCCGGCGATTTCATCGATTTTCGATGTGACAAGAGGCCAAGAAGTCTTTTTAAGGGATTTATAGGCGTAGGCGATGAGAGTGCGAATGGCGAAGAAATTAGTTAGATTCAGATTCGCCGAGAATTTCTCAATGATTTCAATGAGGATCGATGGCTGGAGAATTCGAAAAACAACTAAAAACGCAGTGAAAACGACTCGATTCTCCATGGATTTATCATCAGCTTCTTCCTCATCTTCCATGGATTTGACCAGATCGCAAAGGAAGCATTCCACGAAATGAGCAGCTGCAAAAAATCATTTTTTGTTTTTTTGATAAGGAATCTAAGACTTACAGATCTCATTACTGATCATTGAATGACACATTGCGATGAATGCTCCGTAGGTGGTGAGAAGGGAGTCCTGGAGACGGAATGGGGCCAAGAGGGCTTTTGAGAGGAATTTGTAGAGGGCACTTTTGACATCTGGAAGATAGATTTCAGAGGATTTAAGATTTTTTGAGCCAGATTGACCTGTTTGGAGCGGTTTTTAGCTGTTTTTGGCTATTTTTATGGGGTTCAGGTCATGTTTAGGGTATTTTTGTTAGACGAAGCCAATTTTTAGTCTTTTCCAGCCAATTTATGCTATTTTCATCAATTTCAGGGCAATTTTCATCATTTTAAAGCTATTTTTAAGGAATTTTGAACCTTTTTTCAGGCTTATTTAACTATTTTAAATTTTTTAAGGCTCTAATAATATTTCAGTCAGTTTTAAGACGGTTTCAGCAAATTCGGGGTCAATTTCAATCTTTTTTTTACTTTTTTTCAGCTATTTCCGGCTTTTTTCAGCTTTTTCAACGCATTTTCAGCCTTTTCACGCCCATTTCTCACCATTTTTCGAACTCGTCGCCCACAATTCTGCAATTCCTTGCTGCGACTTGATCAACATTGCATCTGACAGCTTATTGATGATACTGTTCACCGCCCGATCCACTCGTTGCTTCTGCTCATTGGTCGATGACGTGGCAGCGTCCAGCTCGTCGAGTTTCCTTCTAGCGGCCGCTGGATCGAATTTAATGAGTTCTCCAGTGGATTTATTGATTTTTCGGCCGTAGATATCTTCAGCTTCTTCTGGTTTTTCGTCTTTTGCTTCAGATTCTTCTTGATCTTCTTCATCGTCCATTTCTTCGTCTTCTTCCTCATCAGAAACCATTTCATCCATCTGAAAAAATTGGAATTGATGAGGCTAAGCGATTTTGTAGTTTTTGTAGTCTAAGCCTCACTAAAACAGAAAACTCACCATTGTCTCATCTTCCTCCTCATCCTCCACCTCATTCTCCCCTTCCGACAAATCCAACTCCTCCTCGCTTCCTTCAGCTTCCTCCTCATCCTCGAATCCTTCCTCATCTTCCATATCCTCCTCCAATTCATCCTCCATCAATTCTTTCCTTCGTTCAGAATCGCAGAAGTCGAGAAGCACTGAAAATCTTTTTTTTATTCAGAATTTCAAGAAAAACTCACTATCCAACCCATCGGATTTCATCGATTTCGGCACTTTCATCTTCCCATCTCTCTCCTTTTTCTGCTCATTGACTCCCAGAAGAACTCCATATTTTCGAATCGCCGCGTCATCGTCCTCGATTCCGTCTTGCTGATTTTGACGTCGTTTTTTGGTGGCTGTCTGAAGAAAAACGATTTTGGTGAGGCTAAGAAAATTTGTAGTTTTTGTAGTCTATGACACACCAAAGCGATTGGGTAGTTTTGGTGAGGCTAAGCGGTTTTGTAGTCTTTGTTGTCTACGCCTCACCAAAGAGCGGGGGTACTTTTGGTGAGGCTAAGCGACTTCGTGGTCTTTGTAGCCTACGCCTCACCAAAGCCACCGCTCTCTTTGTGATTTGGTGAGGCGTAGACTACAAAAACTACAAAATCGCTTAGCCTCACCAAAATTGAAATTACCGAAATTTCGCGGAAAATCACAGTTTTCACAGTAAAAACTTCGTTTTTTCTAGATTTTCATCCAATTTCTCACCTGAACCTCTTCTAAATATTGCTCATACGTCAATTCCTCATCACTATCTTCACTTTCATCCCCATACTTCCTTTTCCCTTTGTTCACACTGATTTCAACGATTCCGCCACGAGTTTTCGACTTTTTAGCGGGATTCTGCAATTTTCAGATGAGTTTTAGCTTTCAGCCTTCGAAAAAACCTCATCCTCGTCTTCAGAATCGTCTGGAACATCATCTGAATCCTCATCACTTTCATTTTGATTTTTTCTCTGCAGAAATTCCAATTTTCTCTGGTCTTTTTTCGCTTCTTGCTGTCTTTTCCGTTTTCGCTTCTTTTTATCTTCTTTCGTCATTCCCATCGTTTCTCGCATCACTTTTTCTATCTAAAAAGCTAATTTTTGAAGAAAAAACGTAGAAAATTGGGTTTTTACCGGCGTTCTTTGCGCAAATGCCTTGGCTTGCATCTTTTTGAGCTGTTTAGCGGATTTTCTCTGCTCTTTTCGAGACATTCCTTCTTTTTTAAAAGCAGGCAACTTCATTTTACCCTGGAAGCAAAAAAAATTCAGGAGAATAAAGAAAAAAGAGCGAAATTAAAGAAAATATCCGAAAACGAAATAAAAAATAAAAATGTATGTCTGCACTCTCTCATTTTCGCATTGTCTCTCGTCGGTGCGATAGGGCGCGTTTGCATTAAACTCAAGAAAATAATTTTTTTTTTCATAGAAAAAATTTATTTACAAAATTACCAGTGAAAGAGATCAATCAAGCACTGAAAAGAAACAGTTTGTCAAGAAAAAAGTAATTTAAAAAATAAATTTAGTCATATTCAGGATGATTTCTCAACGAATCATAAAGCTCGTTCTCTCCATGCTCTCCAACGAAAACCTTATGAACCGAAGTGAAAATCGGGAAGTTTTCCGTTAATTCATGGACTTTCAACATCTCAAAGACATCCTGAGCAGTTGGAGGGCCTTGTGCACTTTGTCCTTTGAGCAATTCTTGCTCGACTGCTTGCAATGGCTTATCAGTTTTAATGAATGCCTCCGCCACTTTTCGATTTCTTCCTCCATAACAAGTAGTGATAAGATCAGCGACTCCACAAGATTCGAAATATGTGTGTCCCACTGAAGAAGGGTAGAAATGCTCCACAAATTTCTTTGTCTCCAGAAGTCCCAGCCTGATAATGGCTGACTTCACGTTATACGCCCAACCGAGACCATCAGCGAAACCGGCGGCGCAGGCGACAATGTTCTGAAGAAAATTCAAATTTTTAGTGAGGCTTAGCAAAATGTAGATTGTACCTTTAAAGCCCCGCACAACTCCACAGCCTCGTAGTCAGTTGTCACTCGAATTCTGAAGTTAGGAGTGTCGAAAAGGGATTTCAGCTCCTCCCCGTTCTCTAGATTCTTGCAACCAATCGTAGCCTCGCAGAATTTACCATCAGCAACTTCGCCAGCCAAATTGGCACCCATCAAAACGCTGCATTCGATTCCCAACGCTTTTTCGATGTCTTCCGAAATCAATTGCATTTTGATCTCCTCATTTTCAACACTTGATGAGATTCCCTTGGTTAAGGAGACGGCGTGAGCTCCTTTTTGAAGTTTCCCTCTTAATTCTGAGCAAATCTGGGGGATTCCTTGATGGGGGACCACTAGGATTAGGATATGAGCTGATTCACAAGCGTCGAGGAGGGATGACGTGGCAATGACGTTTTCAGGGATACGACGTCCTGGGAGGTATTTGGGGTTTTCGTGGGTTGAGTTGATGGTATCGGCGATGGAGGGGGAGGTGTCTCCGGGCTTCTGGAAGCATTGAAAATTGATTAGAGGGAATGAAAAAGGAAAATGAAACTAGGTGGAATTGAACCAGAACATTCTGAACCAAAAGCTAATACTTAACCTTTGCGCTATTATAACAACCTTTTACTTTATGTAAGTTGCCCTAGAAAACAGAAAAAGCCTTGACGACGACATAATTAGCTTATCACTGCCCCTTGATGCAAAACGCGGTGAGCTTTAGTAGCTTAGTGGCTAGTGCTTTTGCCCTTGGTCAAATCACTATCTGGTTCAATTCCACTTAGAAGCAAATCATTTTTGCTTTTTGTTTCTAGGCCAACTCACCCTGGAATCTCTACACCACATGCTAACCATTGGCTGGAACATCTCATCCTTAACTTTGACAGTTTTTCCAACAACACAAGCAATAGCTGATCCCCAATTTCCACCACCAACGATGGCGATCTTCTTACGACGATCTCCATGGATTTCTCCAGAATTATTATTGAAATATGAATAGTCGCAGTTTTGGCAAGGCATTATTCGAATGGAGTAAAGTACAGAACTTGTTGGACGTCACCACCCATCTGATCTTTTATACTTTTTCAGTTCCTTCTTCAAAAGTCACAGGCTCCGCCCCCTTATCAGTGTCGACGGAGATAAGACATTCACGTGGACATCTTTAAAAGTCAGTTTAGGCGAGAGACAGGGGAATAGTGAAGAGACGCAGAGTTCAAGGAATCTGTATGGAGAACTAGATGCAAGGGGGAGATAATGAGTGGAGAACAGTGATCTATAAGCGTCATGGATCAAAGATCAGTCGAGCTGGACTTTGCCCTGTCATAACTTTGAGCTCTTATAACTTGGATCCGAGAAGGGCTGGGAAAAGGTTGTCAACTAATAAATTGTAGCCCTAAACAAGCTTAACATTTCATTAGTTGACAACTTTTTTCTAGCTCTTACGATAACTGAGATATGACAGTTTTAAAAATTCCATATATTTTCAGATCAAAATTCTCTTATGTTAGTTTGATCCTAACCTCAAAAACTCTGATCTTCACGTGAATCCCCTTCATGATGTCACATTTAGTAGTACGATTTCTTATCAATTTCTAATTTTTACCCAGGTCTGAAAGTAACTGTACACTTTACAGATACGAGAGAGTATGGGGAGATGAGAGACGGCGAGAGAATTGCGAACGGCGTCAATGATCATTTCCATGGTCTATTTTTAGTCGTAGCAGACTGGATTTGTCGGTAGAAAGGTTAAGATTCGAAAAAAAGAATTGTGAAGTGTGAACTATTGACCTTCCTTTGATTTCTGAAACTGGATCTCGCCTAGTTCTTTTAGGATCTGTAAAAATGCGTATATCTCAGTTTCCATAAGAGATAGACAAAAGTGATCAACTAACGAAATGTTAAGCTTGTTTTGATGCATAATTTGTTAGTTGATCACTTTTTGATATCTCTTATTACAAGCGAGATATTGGGGTTTGAAAGAGGGCGCAGAGAATAAACAGCAGTAAAGTGTTTCAGAGTAATTGGGAAAAACACGGATAACTCGGTTAGTGTAAGAGCTATCAAAAAGTTGTCAATTAATGAAATATAGCCTATGAAAAGGGCTACATTTTATTAGTTGATCACTTTTTGATAGCTTTGATAGCAAGCGGGATACAGCAAGCGCAGACTGCTAAATGATAATGGCGTCTTCTCAGTGGCTCTGCTAATAAGGGTATATCTCGCTTGCTATCAAAGCTATCAAAAAGTTGTCAACTAACAAAATGTAGCCTTTATTATAAGCAATATTTTATTAGTTGACAGTTTTTTGATAGCTATTAGGGGAAGCGAGATAGAGCTGTTTAAAAAAATCGCTTATTGTTGTCACGTTCTCTAACCTTTTCCTGTGCGCTTCTCTTCAAACTGCTATATCTCGGTTACCAAAAGAGTTATCAAAAAACTATCAACTAACGAAATGTAGCCCTTATTGAGCGCTATATTCCATTAGTTGACAACTTTTTTCTATCTCTACTATTAACCGAGATAGAGCAGCTCCAAAACTACATTAACCCAAACAGGGCTTCTTCCTCTTCAAAACCTCTTCCTCCAGAACTTCCTGTGTACTCCTCTCGGATAACCCATTTCCAGATCCTCTTGTCATCTATACAAGTATCATATTCCCTTATATGCCGTATCCATCAAAATCTGGCCTTCCCCCTCGCTCTCCACTTATTTGACAACGAGAAGAAATATGAGAATTGAACTTACTTACTTACTTAGTTTACTTAGTCGATCCGTCCTTCGCTCACGAAGTGTGGGCGCGGATCACAGCACACCATGCCTTGCGGTCTTTAGCGATTGTGCTCCAAGAGGTGATCAGTTGCTTTCCTTGTCGGGTTGAGATTTCCTTGCTCAATGAGTCAGTCCATCTCATAGGTGGTCTTCCGACAGGTCGCTTCGTATCTCTCGGGATCCATTCTTGCATCAGGGTCGTCCATCGGCCATCTGTTCTTCTCATCACATGACCTGCCCATCCTAGTTTTCTTCTTTTGACGTAGTCGAGCGGATCGCGGACTTGGGAGAGTCGTCGGATATCTTCTCGGTGGAGATCCCTCTGGCGTTGTTCCGTGAGAGTAATACCAACGAGTCTTCTTTCTAGTGATGCGTGGGTCACTCTGACTCTTTCCGCCAGTGCCTTCGTGAAGGTCCAGGTTTCAGAGCCATAAGTGAGAGCCGGGAGGACGATGGAGTCGAAGAGATTTGAGCGAATCCTGGGGCAGGTGAGAGCATCCGTGGTATTTTTGATGTTGTTGAATGCTGCCCACGCTGCTCTTCGTCTTCTATGGAGCTCAGGCTCCAGTTCGTTCCTTGTATTAAGCAGTCTACCGAGGTAGACATACTCATCAACTTCTTCGATGGTGGCGGTGTTGGTGCCATGTTTGATGCAGACCGGATGGTCGCTGGCAAAAGTGTTTTTCAGCACTTTTGTTTTGCTGGTGTTGATTTTGAGTCCTACTTTTTCGCACCTTTCGACTAATTCTTGAATCATACGGCTTGCAGTTCGGGGGTCGTTAGCGACCAAGATGATGTCATCTGCGAATCTCAGGTGTGTGAGATTCCTGCCGTTGATGCGCGTTCCTGGGGTCGAGTCGTAGTCATCCTCGTGTCCTTTCAGATGGTTCCAGGACATTTGGCTGAAAACGAGCTCGAGGCAAGAAGAGAAGAGGTTTGGCGAGATGGGGTCGCCTTGTCTGACTCCTTTGGTTATGGGAACCTCGACTCTCTTGTGTAACGGCGTAAAGGTGGTAGTGCAGTTTGTATAGCACTCTTTCAGTAGGTTTGTATAGGCGGGTTCTACCCCTTGCTTCTGAAGGCTTTCCCAGATCGCACTCGGCTCAACACTGTCAAAAGCCTTGTGGAAGTCGATGAAGACTAGTGTGAGCGGGATCTGGTACTCGCGACCAACCTCAAGGAGTCGCTGGACAGCGTGGATGTGGTCGATCGTTGAGAATGATCGACGGAATCCAGCTTGCTCCACGGGTTGAGCTTCTTCTAATGTTCGCCGTATTCTATTCAACAGACACTTGGTGAATGCTTTGTAGAGTACGGGAAGCAAGCAGATTGGCCTATAGTTTTCCAGGTTTTCCCTGTCTCCTTTCTTGAAGATCAGGGTGGTTTTTGACGTTTTCCAGGGCCTGGGAACCTTTCCGCTTATCAAATACCTTGAGAATCTGTCCGTTATAGCGGAGATGACGTTATCGTGGCAGCATTTAAGAAAATCTGCTGTGATTTTGTCCTCTCCTGCTGCTTTCCCGTTGGGGAACGAGTTGAGAGCAGCCCGGACTTCTTCGAGGAGAAACGGTGGTGGTGTTTCAGCTGAGATGGGTATTGTGATTACGGGAGGTGGGCGGTTACTACTGAATAACTTCGTGTAGAACTGCTTGATCACCTGTTCCATCTTAGTCCTTGAAGTGATTCTCTGTCCGGTCGTCGGAGATTTGAGGCATGGGATGAATGACTTGTATTCTTGTATGTCCCTTGCCACCCTTTTCAGGCTTCTCCTTGTGTTTGCGGCATTGAGTAAGCGGGTACTAGCGAACTCTTCATGGTCTTTCTCTACAGCTTCTCGACATTCATCCGACAGTGACTTGAAGGTGGGGTCTGCTCTGTCAGTGAAACGTCGTTTGATCAGAAGTTGTCGAGTTGCCTCCGAAAGTCTGTTGGAAGAGTGATTGGAGGGCCGAGCGACAGCAACATCCTGGAGTTCTTTGAGCATGTTGACAAGGTTGTGGTAATCTTCATCAATGTCTGTGCTCGTTTGAAAACTAGAGGTTGCCGATATTGCCGATGCAATTGCTGGGTCCAATACTCGTTTCGGTGGCTTTCTTCTTTTCACCTGTTCGTGTCTTGCGACACTGGTCTTGAAGTGCAGGTTACTACGAAGTAGACGATGGTCGCTACCATTCGTGAAGGACGGGAGCACTGAGATATCGGTTACAAACTTTCCATTGGCCAGAATATGGTCAATTTCGTGTTTGAACTTTCTATCTGGGCTGATGTGGGTCCATCGTCGGTGAAGTGGTTTTTTGAACTGGGAGTTCATATGCCACAGACGATTTGATTCACAGAAGGTAGCTAAGAGTTCACCACTTTCGTTTCGCGGTTCCATGGCGTGTGTGCCGATGTACCGCTCCGGGTCTTTTCTTGTGCCCATTCTAGCGTTGAAGTCGCCAATGACGAGCTTGTACTTGCTGCGGCAAGACAAGTAGGCTTCTTCTAGGCTATCGTAGAAGTCTGCTAATTCCTCAGGGTCCGAATCAGCTACTGGTGCGTACACCTGGAAGACTGTGCAGCTGAATCGGCCACCTGCTTTGAAGGTGATAAAGCCGAGGCGGTGGCTGAGAAATTTGACTTCTATGATCTTTGGGAGGAGGGTGCTTTTGACTAGGAAGCCGACCCCTCCTGACACGGAAGTGGTATTCCGAGATCCTAAGAAAACTCCGGTCCCGTCTTGATGTACTGAGTGGACTTCCACTTCTCGTTTCGTTTCGGATAGTCCGATGATATCAAACTGAATCAGTTTAGACTCTTCGAGAAGTTCTGCGAGTCGGTTGTTGCTAGCAACAGACCTGCAGTTGAAAGTGCACACTCTTAGATCAATTCTTCTTGTTTTTGGCCGGGTGATCTTGTTCCGTACCTTTTGGCAGACGACGGGTACTCCGAGATTAGATCGCCTCTCTCGACTTGCTACTGAATCTGCCGTATCAGAAGCAGAGGCCGAGTGCGGAGGACTGAGGCAGTTGGTGTTGCTGTTTAGAGCAGAGTTTTGTCTCTTGATACTTCATTATGACTTGCTAAGCCAATGTTGAAGCCGCCCGGTCACAGAGAGTATTCGACGCTACCTCCGACCTGCGTGAGACGGTGTACTTCTTGGCCGAATGAGCACTCCCGGTGTGACGAAATCACCAGGTATGAAGAAGTGGCTCATTCGTTGCCCAGGGGTCGGCACGTGGAGCCTCAGTACAGAAACCCCCTTATTAGTTGATCACTTTTTGATAGCTTTGATAGCAAGCGGGATACAGCAAGCGCAGACTGCTAAATGATAATGGCGTCTTCTCAGTGGCTCTGCTAATAAGGGTATATCTCGCTTGCTATCAAAGCTATCAAAAAGTTGTCAACTAACAAAATGTAGCCTTTATTATAAGCAATATTTTATTAGTTGACAGTTTTTTGATAGCTATTAGGGGAAGCGAGATAGAGCTGTTTAAAAAAATCGCTTATTGTTGTCACGTTCTCTAACCTTTTCCTGTGCGCTTCTCTTCAAACTGCTATATCTCGGTTACCAAAAGAGTTATCAAAAAACTATCAACTAACGAAATGTAGCCCTTATTGAGCGCTATATTCCATTAGTTGACAACTTTTTTCTATCTCTACTATTAACCGAGATAGAGCAGCTCCAAAACTACATTAACCCAAACAGGGCTTCTTCCTCTTCAAAACCTCTTCCTCCAGAACTTCCTGTGTACTCCTCTCGGATAACCCATTTCCAGATCCTCTTGTCATCTATACAAGTATCATATTCCCTTATATGCCGTATCCATCAAAATCTGGCCTTCCCCCTCGCTCTCCACTTATTTGACAACGAGAAGAAATATGAGAATTGAACCTGGACAACATTTTCTTTTTCAAGAAAGCTGGATCAAATTTCAGAAAGAGCGCCAATCTTCGCGTCTTAGTGTGAGTGTCGCCTTTTGTTCTTTTTTCAAGAGAGAGAGAGAGAGAGAGAGAGAGAGGAGAGAGAGAGAGAGAGAGAGAGAGAGAGAGAGAGAGAGAGAGGAGAGAGAGAGAGAGAGAGAGAGAGAGAGAGAGAGAGAGAGAGAGAGAGAGAGAGAGAGAGAGAGAG